>CM042693.1:291095542-292436540 GCA_023614405.1 Avena insularis | reverse complement strand
ATTAAATCTTAAGTAGTTTTTCAATGAGTAGAAATTACTTTTCTAAAAATAAAAGGAATTAAACCAAGCTTTAATCTTGTAATGTTAGTGATGATGCTAGATCATCTATAGGACCCTTGTGTGTGATGATTGCAAGTAGTTAATAATTGTTTGGTGATTGTGTACCTCGTATTTATTTATAGACGCTAGTACCGACCAAGGATACGAGGAGGAAGGAGGATACTACGAAGAAGAAGCCGAGGAGAACTTCAACCACTGCTCTGCTCAAGGCAAGCTATTAACCTTGCAAGCTAACACTTGCAATTTAGCAAGCCTTACTCATCAAGTGGACCTATGCAAGCCAATACTTGCTTGTCACCATGCCAACTATATGCCTTAAGCATAGATGATCCTACTCACTTGATAAACCAATCCTAGTTTTTACTTACAAGCTTTATATTTTATTTCTTTATCAAAGCTATTACTTAGAGTTTACTTTAGTGAATTTTATATACTAGAAAGATATTTGAAGGTTGCATAAAGAGCATAAAATTTGGCCTAAGCTAGATAATCTTGATATCATCCCAAGGCATAAGATTGAACTTAGTTGAAACTATACTAGTTTACCACCCCTCATTACTACTTACCCCCACTTGTAGATGCTAGTGCTAAGCATAAAACTTGATCAACATTAGATGGGAATACTTGGTGGAAAAATGGTTATGAAAACCTTGGAATGATGGATCCTATTGAAATGTTTTGGACATGTGTTTCCGAACACCAGATGATTTATGGTGATGAAAATATTGAGGCATGTCACATCCCAAGATTTTCTAAATCTTGTAATGTGAAAAATAAATGAATAAAATAAAACTTTGATGATTTTCAGAGCCAGAAGAAACTTTTTGAATTCCAATGACAATCTTCAAACCTGTTTTGAACTAAAATCCTAAAGGGATTTAACAAGATAAATATTTTAATTAAGGAAAAGTAAAATATTTTATTACTACTTTGAAATCTTTTAAGAAAAGGTTTTAGTTCTCAAATTGAAAAGGAAGGATTTTAAGTAAAGATTATTTTATAAAAGCCAAACTAAACCTTGGCCAAGTTTGTGAAACAAAAGGTTTTTGCTTTGATTAAAAATAATAAAGGTTATTTAAAAACAATAAAGGATTTAATATCCAAGTTTTTTATTAATAAAAGTTTATTTATTTCTAAACCATCAAAACTTGTTTATTTGTGTAAATAAGCTTTCCAAGTATTCTTTATTTTCAAATACAATCTACTGAAATGTTTAAAAGTATTTAGTTCTCAAATGGAGCTTTGACATAAATCAAAATCTATGATTTTAATAGCAATGGTCCATTTATTTAATTAATATTGGACCCAATTATTAAAATTATTGTTTTAAATTTGGAATTTTGGTTTATATTACTGAACAGAACCAGGTTCATAATTACAAAGATTGATGATAGTTTGATTTGGTTTGGACATTGTTTGGTTGTTTGAAAATTCAAAACAGAATTGGAAAAATAGAAAAAGAAAAAGCCAGCAGACAGAAAAAAAATAGAGTTTGGACCAGCCCAGTCGACGAAGCCCAATAAGCCCAGGAACCAGCCCAGCTTCTCTCCCAAGGAAAAACGATTCGCACTCAGAACCTAACTCAGACAGACGATGACTGGTGGACCTCCCTCTCACTTCTTTTCCCACTGACGACTGGACCCCACTCTCCTGTTCATCCTCCTCACCCGCGCGACCCCTTCTTCCCCAAACCGCGCTGCCGTTCTCTGTCATTCAACCGCGCGATCAATTCACGATTAATGGCTGCGTTAATCTCGCCCCTGACCATGCATACAAAAGCACCTCTCCTCCCTCTGTCATTCCCCTCAGACGCCAACCTCTCTTCACCACCAGGCTGCTCGGAATCAGCTCCAAACCACCGCAGCTCCGACGAGCTTCCTTCTCAAATTCCGGCCGTGTCCTGCCGCCCCGTGCCTTCCCAACCTAGATCACACCTTCCCCACTTACAGACACATCTCCCCGTACCACCCATTCGACCGCGGGCGCCCCAGAGCGTCGGCTACAACAAGCTTCCGAAACTTCTCCGACGACCTCCCCTAGTAAACGCTGACCGCCCCGAGCCTCCTCGTTCACGCTCCCTCACTCGCCTCGGTCTTGCGCAACTAACCCTGACCACTATTTGTCTTTTCATGACCAGTAGCCTCGTCTTTGACCACGGACAGAGCCGTCCGACGCCGTTCCCAACTCCGGCGAGAGATTCCACCTGACCCCGTGCGCCCCTTGCCACGTCGACCACACGTCGAGCACCACCTCGTCCTCGCGAACACGGTGAGCACCCCCTCTGTATTCCTCGCTTCCTAGAACCACCATAGCGCCACCGCCTGGCCGTGCGCCGCCGCTAGCCACCGTCGGCGCCGCTCGCATATGGTCAAGCAGACCAGCACCGTTGGATCGAGATTTGGCGCTCACGATTAGATCACTTAGCACCGAAGAGGTACGCTCTCTGGACCACCCGATCTAATTAGATCCAACGCACCTCGATGCTGATCCGGCCGAACCGGTACCCGCGAATAGCGATGCGCCGTGTGTCCCCTGTTCTGTTTAAAACAGATTTGAAATCTGATTTAGTTGTGAAATTCAAACCCTTGTAACTTTGGATCCACACGTCCAAAAATTACAAATTTTATGTCGTTGGATTCAGGAGAGCAAGACCTAGCCAACCATGCCCGTGGTTTAGCAAATAGTATCTGTTAATTTGCTTGTTTTTGCAGATTCATTTGTGTGCTTGTTTAGAGTAGAAAAATTGTTTAAAATTGATTTTAGGGTTAAAACTTTTGCAAAATGGTTTGATGTGACCTTACTGACCCTAAGAGCCAACCCATGGTATTGAGAATGGATTTGGAAAAGTTTAGGATGGAATATTAGATTTGGTCCATTTCTAGCCAAATAAAAATAATGGATTTGTTATGGAAATGATTTTGGAACAAAAACTTTGGGAAAATATTTTGATTCAAAGCTACTGACCCCAAAACACCAATTCTTGAGAGTTAGAAACTTTTGGTGAAGACTTAAAGGTTTTAGATTTGATAAAACTAATTTCCACCACATAAAATGATGAATGGATTTAAAAATGGTTTTTGTTATGAAAATGTTTATGGAAAGAAAACTTTGAGAAAATGGTTGGATCAAACCTACTGACCCAAAACACCAAGTTTTGAGAAACAATAACTTATTTGGTGAACCACATAGAGTTGTTGCTATTATAAAAATGTTTTTCCACCACATAAAATATTGAAGGGATTTAAAAATGGTTCATGGACAAAACCCTTTTGCAAATGACTTTGCCACTTTGGAAAATGACTAATTTGGAACTTACAAAGTTTAGAAGCCTAGTGGAGACCATCTTTGCAATTAGAACCATCTCTTGCATGCTTACATGCATGACTTAGATCCCATAGTATTATGTGTGTGAATTGTTGTTTGGTTGATTATTTGGAATGCTAGTTGATTTGGTGTTTGCTTGATTGATTGTAGTGAATTTAGCAAAGTGTGAGACTAGCAAGATCAAGGAGTGAACCATCATTCCCTACCAAAAAGGCAAGTTACACTATCATTCAAAAGTCCTATTATTTTCATTATACTTAGTGGATTTTGAAACATGCATGAAAATAATTTCTATACTTATGCTATGCTAAATCCTAATAGGATACCCTTTACATATCTTAGTGAAAACATTGTAGTTGTACATGCTTAGCCATGCTTAATTATAAAAAGAGATACATGTTGAGATTTTATAAAGTTGAGAAAAGGACTTGTGTTTTATATAATAAAACAAGGACTAAATGAATCACCTAGGTGGAGGATACTTTAAGTTTGGAGAAGGTGGCAACAAAAGGAACCATGTCTATGGTAATCTCTTTGTGTTGTGCTCCAAAAGAAAACCCACCTAGGAAACTTAGAGATTGAACATGTTTCTCCAATTGTGGCTTTCGTGTGCAACCACATGCTATTATGGCTCTGGCTTAGTCAACTACATTAGGAAGACCCATACATTGTCTTTAGTTACCGGACATGGGGATCTGGAATGCTTCATGGGGGCTGAAGACAAGCTAGCAATGGTGTATGGGAGGACCTTTTGGAAAGACTTCGTCACACACTCAGTCTGCCAGTACTCCATCTTGGTGAGCACTAATCCAGTAGGCCACTGGTGGCAAAAGGATGAGATTGTGACATGTGGGTAAAGTGTACTCCTTCTGCAGAAGAAAATAAAATCTAAGTACTTAGCCGTGTCCCCGGTTATGGACAATACTGAGCAACTAAAGTTTGAACTATGGGAGATCTCGACATTCCAACTTCTAAAATAAAAACTTGATGCCCTTGAGTGTCTACCAGGGAATTCAAAGAGATTTTATAAAACTTGTTGCACTTGGGGGTACCAAGGTGCTCAAGAGATTTTGATGAAAACTTGATGCACTTGGGGTTACCAAGGAGCTCAAGAAATTTTGACAAGGACTTGAACACTTGAGTGTCTACCAAGGAGTTCAAGGGATTCTTGGAAAAGAGATTTGACAAAAGACCAAAACCATTTTGAAAAGATAGGATAAAATATTGCTTTATGCAAATGAGCCTAAAGCTCTACTTAGCCAAATATGCATGTAATGATAGGATCCACTCATATTATACATAGAAGTGAAGCTTGCCAATACAATTCAAATGTATTGACCCTTGTGGCTGTAACTTGTAATGTTGCAGGTTTGATTGATTTTAGTGAAGATTGTTTGATTAGGATTACAAAGTCTACAACCAACATCTGCCTGTGGCACTTTGAAGATGAAGGACCCCATGACTATAGTTATTCCGCTGCCATGTAATGTAATAGCCAAATGATCTAAGTTTGATGTGATAAAATTATGTTATTCCTGGTTATAAAGTTATATTATGACCTTTGTTTCTTGATATTACATCTAAACTGTGGATGCTAGCTATTGATCCAGGGACTAGCATTGTAAACACAGGAGGAATCTACCCTGTTATAAGGTAGATGCCTCTACAAGGCATGAGCCTTAGCCCTTTATAAAACTGTCACATCCCAAGATTTTCCAAATCTTGTAATGTGAAAAATAAATGAATAAAATAAAACTTTGTTGTTTTTCAGAACCAGAAGAAACTTTTGAATCCAATTGGGAATCTTCAAACCTATTTTGGACAATTAAAATCCTAAAGGGATTTATAAAGATAAACATTTAATAAAGACAAATAAAATGTTTTGGAGTCACTATTTTGAATCTTTAAAATAAAAAGAGTTGGTTTTCAAAAGCAAAGATAGAAGTTTTATAAATAAAGATTATTTTAAAGAGCCAAATTAATTTTGGCCAAGCTTTTAAAATAAAATATTTTGTTTTGATAAAATGAGTAAAGGTTTATTTAAATAAAATAATAAGGATGTAATATCCAAATTTTATTTAAGTAAAGGCTTTTCCCATTTTAAATGAACACTAAAACTTATTTATTTATTGTAAATAAGTTTTCCAAGTATTTTATTACTACTTTGAAATCTTTTTATAAAAGGTTCTGGTTTTCAAAATGAAAAGAAATATTTTATAAAGATTATTTTATAAAGCCAAATTAAACCTTGGCCAAGACTTTGAAACAAAAGGTTTTGATTTGATTAAAATAGTAGAGGTTTATTTAAAATAAAATAAAAAGGATTTAAATATCCAAGTTTTATTAATAAAGGTTTTACTATTTCCAAAACATCAAAACTTATTTAATTATTTAAAATAAGTTTTCCAAGTATTTTATATTCTCAAAATAAACCTACTGAAGTGTTTTTGGGTTTTATTTTAGTTTTCAAAATAAAGATTTTATTAAAACAAATCCTATTTGATTTATTAACTAAGGTCCATTTTATTTAATTATTAATGGACCCTATAGCAAAAATGTTATTTTGTTTTAAACAAGATTTCCAAATATCTTTTATTTTCAAATAAAACCTACTGATTTGGTTTTGAAAATATTTGGAATTCAAATGGAAATTTTTTATTAATTAAATCAAACCCTATTTTATTAATAAACTAAAGATCCATTTTATTTAATTAAAGAATGGATCCTAAAAAGAATAAAAAATTATTATTTTATTTTTAGAATTTGGTTTATGTTGATAAACAGAACCAAGTTCAAAGTTGTGAAGTTTGGTGATTGTTTGGTTTGATTTGAATATTGTTTGTTTGTTTGAAAATTCAAAACAGAAAAATAGATTTAGAAAAGGAAAAATAAAACAGACAGAAAAAAAATAGATTCAGGACCAGCCCAACCCAGCAGCCCACCAGGCCCAGAAACAGCCCACCTCCCCTTAATCCCCGAACCGTTTTTCTTCACCGCAGAGAGAACCTGCTAAGAAGCTGACTGGTGGACCCAACCCCCTTTCCTTTTCTATAGCTGACAAGACGACCCCACCTCTACTGTTCATCGTCCTCCCCGCGACTCCTTCTTCCCCTCACCTCGCGACCGTTTTTGTCACTAATTTCTCGCGATCAATTCGCCATAATACCTTAGTAATTCCTCGCAGTGACCACGCTCGATAAAACGCCAGCGTTCCCTCCTCCTTTCCCCTCTGTCACCACACCTCATCTCGCCCCCAGGCCGCCCCAATTCCTCCTCGAGCTCCTCTGTCTCCGACGACCCTCCTCGTCGATTCAGGCCAGCACACACCACCCCCTACCATTCCGAGCACACGAGCACGTTCACCACTCCCAGACGCATCTCCCAGTACCACCCATTCAACCGCGGGCGCCCCCGAGCAACGTCTGCAACAAGCTCTGAACGCCGCCGCCGTCCGCTCCAACTCCGACGAGCCCCACAGGTAGATTTCGCTCGCCCCTCTTCTTCTTGTTCACGCACACAGCACCTCCATGATCTCCTACGTCTAACCATACCCTCGGTTGTTCTTCTCGTGACCTGTAGCGACGTCTCCGACCACGACTGAGACCACGGCGTCTACTGCAAACTCCGGCGAGTCTTCCTGGTAAGCTCTAACCTCCCCGATGCCATTCAGTGATGCTCACATACTCCTTAGTACCAGGCGCGTCTAACACACCCTCTGCCTTGCTTCGGCGAGCCCTGTAGCCTCGCCCCTGACAGCATCTGACCGCACCCGAGAACCAGAGCATCTCCAGCGAGGAATTCCGACGACACCCGTGCGCCCCTTGCCTTCTCGCGAGTACCTTGAGCTTCGCCGTGTTCTCCTGAGCCTGGTGAGCATCTCCTTACTCTTCCTTGCTTCCTCTAGCGCCAGCTCCGCCGCTAGCCGAGCATCGCCGCCGCTCACCGTCGCTCGGCACCGCCAGTTCTTGGCCAGGCAATAGCAGCCGTTCGATCTAGATCAAGCGAGCATGATAGAACCACTTAAACGCGAATAGGTACGCTCTCTGGACCACACGATCTAATTAGATCTAACGCACCGCAGCACGCTATCCACCCGAACCGGTATCGACCAATGAAACAGCGACGCGTGGCCAGTATTAGGTTTAAAACAAATTTGAAAACAGAATATTTTGCAAACTTCAAACCCTTGTAACTTTTGATCCACACGTCCAAAAATTACAAATTTTATGTCGTTGGATTCAGGAGAGCAAGATCTAACCAACCCTTCCCTTGGTTTAGCAAATAGTATCTGTTAGTTTGCTTGTTTTTGCAGATTCTTTTGTGAGCTTGTTTAGAGTAGAAAAATTGTTTAAAAATGATTTTTTGGGTTAAAACCTTTGCAAATTGGTTTGTTGTGACCTTACTGACCCTAGGAACCAACCCATGTTTTGTAAAATGAATTTGGAAAAGTTTAGAATGGATTAATTGGTTTAGTTCATTCCTAAGCTAAATAAAACTATTGATTTGTTTATGAAAATGGTTTAAAAATGATTTTGGGGATAAAATCTTTGGCAAAAGGTGTATTTTGAACCTACTAACATTGGGAACCACTTTGTGAACTCAAAAATTTTTTGGTGAAACAAAATAATGATTCTTTGATTTTAAAACCATTTCTAGTCAAATAGAAATGTGGTTTATTTATTAAAAATGATTTTGGAAGAAAACTTTTTGGGAAATGTTTTGTTTTAAACTCTCTAACCCCAAAAAAACAAGTTTTGTGATTTGAAAACATATTTGGTGAACCCTATAGGTTAATGCCTTAGTAAAAATATTTCTACACCACATAAAATGATACTTTGTTTTGAAAATGGTTTTTGTAGTGAAACCTTTTGCAAATGACTTTGCCACTTTACAAAATGACCAATAGGTGTGATCAAATGTCTATGACCCACTAGGAATCACTTTTTCAAACAAAACAAAGCTTGGCATGCTTGCATGCATTACTTTGACTTTGTCATTTTGTGTGTTGTTTTGCTTGATTGGTAGATTGAGTTTGTGCCTTGTTTGATTGGATTGTAGTGACTTGAAGAGTGTGATTGTTGCAAGGACAAGGAGTGAACTTATATCCTCTACCAAAAAGGCAAGTGATGCTTCATACTTTTGTCCCATTATTTTCACTATGCATTAGTGATATTTCTAAGTAGGACTTGCATGGAATTTTGCTAAGTATAAACTATGCTATGGGAAAACCTAGTAGATGAAACCTTAGTAGAAATTTCCTAAGTTAAGATTCCTATTACTTTCATGCTTAGCTTAGCTAATAGAAAACAAGGGTGGAATATATATTCATGCTATGGAAAATTTCTAAGTCTGTGGACTTATGTTTTGTTTAATAAAACAACTAAGTGAATGAATCACCTGGGTGGAATGGAAGGAATGGTTTGTGTTGAGTGGTTACACAAGGCCAGGTGACTGGTGAACCTTGTGTATCTCACTTGTGGATGGCCACCCAGGAACAAAGAGATTTGAGATGTCAAATGTTGAGAAGCTTCAAGTGCAGCCACTTGGCAATATGGGCTCTGCCTGGATCATATAGGTTGCAATAACTTAGCCAAATGGACAGTGGGTGGTAGGGGTTTGATAGGTTGGAGCGCGTCCATGTTGGTCTAAGGGAAGGCTTCTGAAAGATCTTGTCTTGGGAAACCAAGTCTTGTGGGGAAAGTGCACCACCTCTGCAGAGTGTAAAATCTAAGTACTTAGCCATGTCCCTGGAAAAGGACAATTTGAGCATCAAGACATGGAAGCTATCAAGAATCTCCTCATCCCAATTTCTAAGTAAAACTTGTGGGTGAACAAGGGTTAAAGGATCTTCAGTCTTTGATTGGTAGATGCCTTGGGAAAGATTTTTGTCAAGCAAAAACTTAGTGTTTTCAAATGTTAAGGAAAATCTATTTTGAGCAATGCAAGCCTCAACTCCACTTTGCCAAATGCATATAGATGATAGACTCCACTATACTACCATAGTATCACTTGCCAATACAATTCAAATGTATTGACCCTTTGTGGCTGTAACTTGTATGTTGCAGGTTTGATTGTTTTTAGTGAAGATTGATTGATTAGGATTACAAAGTCTACAACCAACATCTTCCTGTGGCACTTTGAAGATGAAGGACCCAATGCTTATAGTTATTCCGCTGCAATGTAATGTAATAGCCAAATGAGCTATGTAAGATGTAATAAATTATTTTATTCCTGGTTATAAAGTTGTATTATGACCTTTGTTTCTTGATATTACATCTTAACTGTGGATGCTATCTATTGATCCAGGGACTAGCATTGTAAACATAGGAGGGATCAACCTCATTGAAGGTTGTGAACCCTATAAGATGGTATCAGAGCATTGTGTTTCCTGTAGGATTTTTAAACCTAGGATTGGACAAAAACCCTTAGAAAAAGAGGAGTTGCATTTTGTTCCAAAAACTTATTTACAAAAACACTTGTAAACTCTTTCCTCAACCATTTTGGTTTCAACTCTACTTCTCTTCTACATCAAACTTAATGGAAAAGCCTACCCCATGACCAAAGATTTCACCATGTGCAAAGGACTTCATCAACTCTAATGACTTCAACTTCTTCAACTCTAATGACTTCAACATCTTCAGCCTATTCACCAAGGACTTCCAACTTGGATATCACTAAAGACTACAAGTGAGACAAGAAATCTTGCTCAAGATTTGAAGACTAAGGAAACACAACTTAGAAGGAACCATCATCACCTTGAAGTTTGAGATCAAGATACAAGAAATTCTCTAAGGATACTAAGATCTTGTTCAAGAAGAATCAACCAAGAAGGATGGAAAGATCTCAAGTGAACCATATAGATGGACCACCATATTTTAGTTAAGTCAAACACACCAACCTATGTGGTGTAACAAAAATATTTTTTTGCCTAAAAATGTGCTTGAAACTTGTTGTTTGAGTGGAATGTTTGTTTGTGGTTGCTTGCACATTGCTTGTGTGAATTGTGATGTGTGTGATTAGAATTGATTCCTTAGAAAATATCTTGCCTATTCTAATCCCTACCCAACCCAAACAGATGACTTCTCCAAGAGACTCCAACAACAAAGTGGATGACACCAACACCAACCAAGAAGACAACATGAGAGAACTCATAGCAACCCAACACCAGTTGAGCCAAGAGACAACTCAGCTTTCAGCCAACAACAATGGATTAGACCCAGCCATACAAAGGATTTTGAAACTTCAATCCCAATTGATGCAAGGATTGGTTACTCAAATGATCAACATGAGAGAAAACTTTTCCCAAAGAGCTAATGACAACAAGGATGACAAGGATGTTATTCTAGAAGGAACCCAAGTTAGCAATACTTGTGAAGTCAAGGATCATGCATCCAAGGAGCATGAAGATCAATGCCCCAAGAAGAGAGAAAGATCTCCCACCTATGAAGAACATGAACTAGAAGAACTCTTAGCTTTAGAGAAACCCAAGAAGAAGAAGAACCAAGGAAACAAACAAGAGGCAATGATACCAAAGGAAAAGAAAGATATCAGCCAAGCGATGTGTTTCAATTGCAAAGAACCAGGACATTATGCAAGCAATTGTCCAGAGAAGATGAAGCACAAGATAAACAAGCCTATGAGAGATATCAGCCAAGTCACATGTTTCAAGTGTGGAAACAAAGGACACTACGCAGATGTTTGCCCAGAGAAGATTCATCAAGATCCCAAACAAGCCAAGATGTAATTTTTGTTTGAAAATTTTTAAGGGTGGTAGTACCCTAGTTGTTTTGAACCTGCTTGTAACCCTAGCCTCCCCAAATCTCGGGGCGAGATTTATTTTAAGGGTGGTAGCCTGTCACATCCCAAGATTTTCCAAATCTTCTAATGTGAAAAATAAATGAATAAAATAAAACTTTGTTGTTTTTCAGAACAAGAAGAAACTTTTGAATCCAATTGGGAATCTTCAAACCTATTTTGGACAATTAAAATCCTAAAGGGATTTATAAAGATAAACATTTAATAAAGACAAATAAAATGTTTTGGAGTCACTATTTTGAATCTTTAAAATAAAAAGAGTTGGTTTTCAAAAGCAAAGATAGAAGTTTTATAAATAAAGATTATTTTAAAGAGCCAAATTAATTTTGGCCAAGCTTTTAAAATAAAATATTTTGTTTTGATAAAATGAGTAAAGGTTTATTTAAATAAAATAATAAGGATGTAATATCCAAATTTTATTTAAGTAAAGGCTTTTCCCATTTTAAATGAACACTAAAACTTATTTATTTATTGTAAATAAGTTTTCCAAGTATTTTATTACTACTTTGAAATCTTTTTATAAAAGGTTTTGGTTTTCAAAATGAAAAGAAATATTTTATAAAGATTATTTTATAAAGCCAAATTAAACCTTGGACAAGACTTTGAAACAAAAGGTTTTGATTTGATTAAAATAGTAGAGGTTTATTTAAAATAAAATAAAAAGGATTTAAATATCCAAGTTTTATTAATAAAGGTTTTACTATTTCCAAAACATCAAAACTTATTTAATTATTTAAATAAGTTTTCCAAGTATTTTATATTCTCAAAATAAAACCTACTAAAGTGTTTTTGGGTTTTATTTTAGTTTTCAAAATAAAGATTTTATTAAAACAAATCCTATTTGATTTATTAACTAAGGTCCATTTTATTTAATTATTAATGGACCCTATAGCAAAAATGTTATTTTGTTTTAAACAAGTTTTCCAAGTATCGTTTATTTTCAAATAAAACCTACTGATTTGGTTTTGAAAATATTTGGAATTCAAATGGAAATTTTTATTAATTAAATCAAACCCTATTTTATTAATAAACTAAAGATCCATTTTATTTAATTAAAGAATGGATCCTAAAAAGAATAAAAAAATTATTATTTTATTTTTAGAATTTGGTTTATGTTGATAAACAGAACCAAGTTCAAAGTTGTGAAGTTTGGTGATTGTTTGGTTTGATTTGAATATTGTTTGTTTGTTTGAAAATTCAAAACAGAAAAATAGATTTAGAAAAGGAAAAAGAAAACAGACAGAAAAAAAATAGATTCAGGACCAGCCCAACCCAAAGAGCCCACCCACCTCCCCTTAATCCCCGAACCGTTTTTCTTCACCGCAGAGAGAACCCGCTAAGCAGCTGACTGGTGGACCCAACCCCCTTTCCTTTTCTATCGCTGACAAGACGACCCCACCTCTACTGTTCATCGTCCTCCCCGCGACTCCTTCTTCCCCTCACCTCGCGACCGTTTCTGTCACTAATTTCTCGCGATCAATTCGCCATAATACCTGAGTAATTCCTCGCAGTGACCACGCTCGACAAAACGCCAGCGTTCCCTCCTCCTTTCCCCTCTGTCACCACACCTCATCTCGCCCCCAGGCCGCCCCAATTCCTCCTCGAGCTCCTCTGTCTCCGACGACCCTCCTTGTCGATTCAGGCCAGCACACACCACCCCCTGCCTTTCCGAGCACACGAGCATGTTCACCACTCCCAGACGCATCTCCCAGTACCACCCATTCAACCGCGGGCGCCCCCGAGCAACGTCTGCAACGAGCTTTGAACGCCGCCGCCGTCCGCTCCAACTCCGACGAGCCCCACAGGTAGATTTCGGTCGCCCCTCTTCTTCTCGTTCACGCACACAGCACCTCCATGATCTCCTGCGTCTAACCATACCCTCGGTTGTTCTTCTCGTGACCTGTAGCGACGTCTCCGACCACGACTGAGACAACCGCGTCTACTGCAAACTCCGGCGAGTCTTCCTGGTAAGCTCTAACCTCCCCGATGCCATTCAGTGATGCTCACATACTCCTTAGTACCAGGCGCGTCTAACACACCCTCTGCCTTGCTTCGGCGAGCCCTGTAGCCTCACCCCTGACAGCGTCTGACCGCACCCGAGAACCAGAGCATCTCCGGCGAGGAATTCCGACGACACCCGTGCGCCCCTTGCCTTCTCGCGAGTACCTTGAGCTTCGCCATGTTCTCCTGAGCCTGGTGAGCATCTCCTTACTCTTCCTTGCTTCCTCTAGCGCCAGCTCCGCCGCTAGCCGAGCATCGCCGCCGCTCACCATCGCTCGACACCGCCAGTTCTTGGCCAGGCAATAGCAGTCGTTCGATCTAGATCAAGCGAGCACGATAGAACCACTTAAACGCGAATAGGTACGCTCTCTGGACCACACGATCTAATTAGATCTAACGCACTGCAGCACGCTATCCACCCGAACCGGTATCGACCAATGAAACAGCGACGCGTTGCCAGTATTAGGTTTAAAACAAATTTGAAAACAGAATATTTTGCAAACTTCAAACCCTTGTAACTTTTGATCCACACGTCCAAAAATTACAAATTTTATGTCGTTGGATTCAGGAGAGCAAGACCTAACCAACCCTGCCCTTGGTTTAGCAAATAGTATCTGTTAGTTAGCTTGTTTTTGCAGATTCTTTTGTGAGCTTGTTTAGAGTAGAAAAATTGTTTAAAAATGATTTTTTGGGTTAAAACCTTTGCAAATTGGTTTGTTGTGACCTTAATGACCCTAGGAACCAACCCATGTTTTGGAAAATGAATTTGGAAAAGTTTAGAATGGATTAATTGGTTTAGTTCATTCCTAAGCTAAATAAAACTATTGATTTGTTTATGAAAATGGTTTAAAAATGATTTTGGGGATAAAATCTTTGGCAAAAGGTGTATTTTGAACCTACTAACATTGGGAACCACTTTGTGAACTCAAAAATGTTTTGGTGAAACAAAATAATGATTCTTTGATTTTAAAACCATTTCTAGTCAAATAGAAATGTGGTTTATTTATTAAAAATGATTTTGGAAGAAAACTTTTTGGGAAATGTTTTGTTTTAAACTCTCTGACCCCAAAAAAACAAGTTTTGTGATTTGAAAACATATTTGGTGAACCCTATAGGTTAATGCCTTAGTAAAAATATTTCTACACCACATAAAATGATACTTTGTTTTGAAAATGGTTTTTGTAGTGAAACCTTTTGCAAATGACTTTGCCACTTTACAAAATGACCAATATGTGTGATCAAATGTCTATGACCCACTAGGAATCACTTTTTCAAACAAAACAAAGCTTGGCATGCTTGCATGCATTACTTTGACTTTGTCATTTTGTGTGTTGTTTTGCTTGATTGGTAGATTGAGTTTGTGCCTTGTTTGATTGGATTGTAGTGACTTGAAGAGTGTGATTATTCCAAGGACAAGGAGTGAACTTATATCCTCTACCAAAAAGGCAAGTGATGCTTCATACTTTTGTCCCATTATTTTCACTATGCATTAGTGATATTTCTAAGTAGGACTTGCATGGAATTTTGCTAAGTATAAACTATGCTATGGGAAAACCTAGTAGATGAAACCTTAGTAGAAATTTCCTAAGTTAAGATTCCTATTACTTTCATGCTTAGCTTAGCTAATAGAAAACAAGGGTGGAATATATATTCATGCTATGGAAAATTTCTAAGTCTGTGGACTTATGTTTTGTTTAATAAAACAACTAAGTGAATGAATCACCTGGGTGGAATGGAAGGAATGGTTTGTGTTGAGTGGTTACACAAGGCCAGGTGACTGGTGAACCTTGTGTATCTCACTTGTGGATGGCCACCCAGGAACAAAGAGATTTGAGATGTCAAATGTTGAGAAGCTTCAAGTGCAGCCACTTGGCAATATGGGCTCTGCCTAGATCATATAGGTTGCAATAACTTAGCCAAATGGACAGTGGGTGGTAGGGGTTTGATAGGTTGGAGCGCGTCCATGTTGGTCTAAGGGAAGGCTTCTGAAAGATCTTGTCTTGGGAAACCAAGTCTTGTGGGGAAAGTGCACCACCTCTGCAGAGTGTAAAATCTAAGTACTTAGCCATGTCCCTGGAAAAGGACAATTTGAGCATCAAGACATGGAAGCTATCAAGAATCTCCTCATCCCAATTTCTAAGTAAAACTTGTGGGTGAACAAGGGTTAAAGGATCTTCAGTCTTTGATTGGTAGATGCCTTGGGAAAGATTTTTGTCAAGCAAAAACTTAGTGTTTTCAAATGTTAAGGAAAATCTATTTTGAGCAATGCAAGCCTCAACTCCACTTTGCCAAATGCATATAGATGATAGACTCCACTATACTACCATAGTATCACTTTCCATTACAATTCAAATGTATTGACCCTTTGTGGCTGTAACTTGTATGTTGCAGGTTTGATTGTTTTTAGTGAAGATTGATTGATTAGGATTACAAAGTCTACAACCAACATCTGCCTGTGGCACTTTGAAGATGAAGGACCCAATGCTTATAGTTATTCCGCTGCAATGTAATGTAATAGCCAAATGAGCTATGTAAGATGTAATAAATTATTTTATTCCTGGTTATAAAGTTGTATTATGACCTTTGTTTCTTGATATTACATCTTAACTGTGGATGCTAGCTATTGATCCAGGGACTAGCATTGTAAACACAGGAGGGATCAACCTCATTGAAGGTTGTGAACCCTATAAAAACTGATGGTTGTCTGGATGCAATACCATTCCAATTTTATCATACAACCACAATACCCGAAGATTGGGTAGGGCTTGACTGGAAACTTATATACCTTAGTATTAGTTCCCTCATGGCCAAGGTATGAGCTGAGGCTACCTTGTAAAGATTGTCCACCTGTGCAGTACCCAAGATAACAGTTGGTCATGGTTCGGAGGCCAAACTAACAGGAGAGGTGCTTATACTAGGGCGTGTAATTGAAAGGTTAGGATTGATTATCCGCATACTGAGTATGGTGAATTCAGGATTTATTCCTAACGGATGTATCGAATGTTGTGGTGAAAGTGTACAATCTCTGTAGAGTGTCAAACTATTCGAATAGCCGCGTCCGCGGTTATGGACAGTTGGAGTGGCCATACGGTTCCCCCGTCAGACCTTTTCAAAAAGACTTGTGAAATGAATTGAGACTTTGACTTGACCACAACAGAGTTGTGACATGAAATACAAGTTCCCACTTAGGAGTTATAAAATTGTGACTAGCTTCACTTGCTTCTGAACTTAGTAGAAATAAATCTGGCTTCTTGCAAAACAACCCTAGAGCTTAGTGTCCTATTACAAAAAAAACCTTCACTTGTTCGTATTAGTTTGCGAGTACTTAAAGAGTACTCATGGCTTTGTCCCTGGCTATTCCCATGGCCAGGCTATGAAGAGGAGTACCTGGAGGATGGACCCCAGGAAGGTTACGACAACTAGGATCATCTCCCATCGTCAGCATTGCCTGTGACCCCGAAGATGGAGTTTCGCCTACGCTACCGTTATTATTACGTATTTCTGCTGCTTGAGTTGTATTAAGAACTGGATCATGAGATCCTTATTTGTGTAAGACCTTATGTATGGTTTGTAATGGATGATGTACTGTGGTATCCAAATCTGTTATGTCTCGCAAAAATAGTAATCCTTGGATTGCGATGTATGGCATAACAGGCATCTGGGATTAAAAATCCGGATGTTGACAGCTGCTGTGAGCCACTGGATCCAGATCCGAGCGTCACGATAGAATCATAATCGAAGAGGTATAAACAGATCTGTGCCGTGCATTGTAACTTAGATCTAGCGGCCAGTATCTATCGATCCGTGCGAATCGGTACCACCCAATGAGAAACAGCCACGTGGCCTGAGTTTTGTTTTAAAAACAGAAAAGGTTCTATTAGATGTTAGAGTTTATAAAATTCAGAAATTTTGATCCACATGTCCAAATTTTACAAATTTTATATCAATTGAATCAGAAAAACAAACCCTATCCAACCATGCACTTTGTTTAATCAATTGCATCTATTAAATTGGTTGTTTTTGCAGAAACTTGTGTAGGCATAATTTGGATATAAAATTTATTTTAGAAATATTTTTATGGTAAAATCTTTGGAAAATGGATTGTTTTGAACCTACTGACCATATAAACCAAATTTTGGATTGAAAAACATATTTGGTGAAGCCAAAGAATAAATCTTTGAATTGGAACAATTCTAGTCAAATAAAAATATTGTTTATATGTTAAAAATGCTTTTTGGAGAAAAACCTTTGGGAAATGTTTTGCATTAAACTCTCTGACCCTAAACACCATGTTTTGAGATTTAAAAATATATTTTTATGAACCCTATAAATTATTACTTTGCTAAAAAGCTTTTCCAACAACATAAAGTATTGTTTTGGTATAAAAAAATGGTTTATAGATGAAACCTTTTGCAAATGGTTTTAATATTAAACACTTGAACACAAAACACTAACATTTGTGTTAAAAATATATTTGGTCAAACACTAGAAAATATTACTTTTGTTTGAACCATTTATAACAAAACAAAAATGACTTAAAGTGGCCATTTTTCACTAACTTGATATCAAATGGTTTTACCACTTTTGTAAATGAACAATAGGTGTTTTCAAATGTTTATAACCTATTGGAAACCACTTTTCGAAATAAAACAATCTTTGGCATGCTTGCATGCATTGCTTTGTTTTTATTATTCTATGTGATGATTGCTTGAATGGTAGATTGAATATTTGCTTGCTTGATTGAATTGTAGTGATATTTGAAGAGTGTGACTATTGCAAGATCAAGGAGTGAACTTATAATATTAACCAAAAAGGCAAGTGGTGCTTCATACTTATGTCCCAATATTTTTGCCTATGCATTAGAAATATTTTGTATAGGACTTGCATGAATATTTTGCTAAGTATCTATATGCTATGCTTGGGCAATCCTGGTAGTTGTAGAAATGTTAGAATTTCCTCTAAGTTAAGATACTTGTTATTTCCATGCTTAGCCTAGCAAATAGCAACCAAGGGTGGAATATATTCATGCTATGTAAAAATATTGCTAAGTCTTTGACTTATGGTTTTGCTTAATAAAACAACTAAGTGAATGAAACACCTAGGTGGAATGGTAATTGCTTGGTGGTTTTTGGTTGAGTGGTTACACAAGGCCCATTTCTATGGTTTACCTTGTGTATCTCACTTGTGGATTGCCACCCAGGAACAAAGGGATTTGAGATGCCAAATGTTAAGAAGCTTCTAGTGCAGCCACATGGCATTATGGGCTCTGCCGGGATCATATAGGTTGCAATAACTTAGCCAAATGGATAGTTGGTGGTAAGGGATTGATAGGTTTGGAGCGCGTCCATTCTGGTCTAAGGGAAGGCTTTTGAAAGATCTTGTCTTGGTGAAACCAAGTCTTGTGGGGAAAGTGCACCACCTCTGCAGAGTGTAAAATCTAAGTACTTAGCCATGTCCCTGGCAAAGGACAATTTGAGCATCAAGACATGGAAGCTATCAAGAATCTTCTCATCCAAATTTCTAAGTTAAAAACTTGTGGTTGAGCAAGGGTTGAAGGATCACCAATTTCTATTGGGGGATGCCTTGGGTGTTTTTGACAAGCAAAAACTTAGTGTTTTCAAATGATAAGGAAAGTCTATTTTGAGCAAAGCAAGCCCAAGCTCCACCTAGCCAAATGCATATAGATGATAGAATCCACTATACTACCATAGTATCACTTGCCAATACAATTCAAATGTGGCTGTAACTTATTTTGTTGCAGGTTTGTTTGATGTTAATGAAGTATGTTGATTAGGATTAAAAGTCTACAACCAACATGATTGCCTGTGGCATTTTGAAGATGAAGGACTCCATGCTATAGTTATGTCTGCTGCATTGTAATGAGATAGCCAAGTGAGCTATGTAAGATGTAATGAATTATTTTATTCCTGGTTAAAAATTTGTATTAAGACCTTTGTTTCTTGATATTACATCTTAACTGTGAATGCTAGCTATTGATCCAGGGACTAGCATTGTAAACACAGGGATCTCTACCTTATTAAAGGTTGGGACCTCTATAGATGGTATCAGAGCACTGTGTTGCCTGTAGGATTGTAACCCTAGGATTGGAAAAAAACCCTTAGAAGAATAGGAGTTGTATTTTCTCCAAAACTTATTTACACACAATCTTGTAAACTCTTTCCTCAACCATTTTTGGTTTTGATTCTACATCTCTTCTATTTCAAACTTAATGAACAAGGACCTCAACCATGAGCAAAGACTTCAATATGAGCAAAGGACTTCACCAACTCAAATGATTTCAACATCATCAAGGACTTCAACTTTATTTTCACCAAGGACTTCAACTTGGATATCACTAAGGACTACAAGTGAGACAAGAATGTTACTCAAGACTTGAATACTAAGGAAACACAACTTAGAAGGAACCATCATCACCTTTGAAGTTGTGACCAAGACACAAAATCTCCCCAAGGATACAATGATCTCATTCAAGAAGAAACACCTAAGAAGGATGGAATGATCTCAAGTGAACCATATAGTTGGACCACCATATTTAGTTTAGATCAAACCCACCAACTTATGTGGTGTAAAAAAATATATTTTTTTTTGTTGCCTAAAAATGTGCTTGGAACTTGTTGTTTGAGTGGAATGTTTGTTTGTGATTGCTTGCACATTGCTTGTTTGAATTGTGATGTGTGTGATTAGAATTCTTCCCATGGAAATCTCTTATCTATTCTTATTCCAATCCAACCCAAACAGATGACTACTCCAAGAAACTCCAACATCAAGAATGGTGACAACAACAACAACCAAGAGATGCACATGAGAGAACTCATAGTAACCCAAACCCAGTTGAACCAAGTGACAACTCAATTTTGGGCCAACAACAATGATTTAGACCAAACCATGCAAAAGTTTTTGGAAACCCAAACCCAATTGTTGCATATGATGACAAATCAAATGATCAACATGGGAGACAGCCCTTCCCAAGGAGTTTGTGACAACAATGATGTCAAGGATGATATTATAGAAGGAACTCAAGCTTGCAATATTTGTGGAGACACGGACCACACTTCCAAAGAGCATAAAGATCAATTCCCTAATTGTGAAGAGAAACATCCAACTAATCAATGCCCCACATCTCAAGCTACTTGTTTCCTATGTGAAGGAAATAATCATGTCCCTATCCAATGCCCCATCTATTCCATAGTTCAACAAAGGAAACAAGGTGGAGTGCATCAATAGTTTGTAAGCTCCCATGAGGGAACAACTTCTACCAAGAAGGATGAAGACAAAGGAAAATCTTAGATTGCACCTCCATGCAATATGACTCAACTTGATGGACAAAAGAGGAAACATATGTATTATCCAAGGAAAAGATTAAGGAGACAAGGAGACTTTCCCACCTTTGAGGTGAGATATGAAGAGCATGAACTAGAAGAACTCCTAGCTTTGGAGAAACCCAAGAAGAAGAAGAAGAAGAAGAACCAAGGAAACAAACAAGAAGCAATGATCCCAAAGAAGAAATATAAGGAAATTATCCAAGTGTGGTGCAACAACTGCAAAGAGCTAGGCCATTATGTATCAACTTGTCCACAACAGATACGTGAAGAGCTCAACCTTGTCACATGCTACAATTGTGGTAACCAAGGACATTATGCAAGCAATTGTCCAGAAAAGATGAAGCACAAGACACACAAGCCTATGAAGGATCTCAGCCTTGGCACATGTTTCAAGTGTGGAAACAAAGGACACTATGCAGATGTTTGCCCAGAGAAGTTTCATCAAGATCCCAAGCAAGCCAAGATGTAATCTAGTTGAGAATTTTTAAGGGTGGTAGTACCCTAGTTGCTTTGAAGCCAACTTGTAACCCCTATCTTTCCCAAATCTCGGGACGAGATTTCTTTTAAGGGTGGTAGCCTGTCACATCCCAAAATTTTCCAAATTTTGAAATGTGAAAAATAATTAAACAAAATAAATAATTGTTGAAATTTAGGGTGAAAAGAAACTTTTTGATTCCAAATGGAAACATTAAAACCCATCTTGAACAAACTTTGAATAAGATTTGAATCCAACTAAATTCAAATCAAGTGAAATGCATTCTTCATAAATGCATCTTGAAATTTAAACACTTGGAAAACAAACCAAAACTCTAAAACCCTAATGGAGGAAAAATCATTTCAAAGATATCACAAAGACTAAGGATTTGATCCCTATAAAATTTTATCAACAAACATTTATAAATGATCAAGAATGACAAATTGAAATATTATAAAACCATAGAAATTGGTTTCACTTAATTTGGAGCCATAAATAAAATATTATGGATTTAATAAGATAAGGAAATTAAATTTCCAAAGCTAATAAAAATCCTATCTAAAATCCATACCAAATGTTGAGCAAATAATCCTAAAGAGATTAAAAGGGCAAACAAATATCAAATAAAATTTTACAAATTGGAATCACCAAGTTTTGGCCTTTAAATAAAAAGATATGGATTTTATAAGATAAAGGAAGAAATAATAAATAAGGACAATTTTAAAGAGCCAAATTAAAACTTAGCCAAGCAAGTGAAATAAAATATTTTTTGTTTAATAAAAAGAGTAAAGGATTATTTAAATAAAATCATGAGGATTTATTATATCCAATTTCATTTAAGTAAAGGCATTTTCCATTTTAAATAAACATTAAAACATATTAAAGTGTTTTAAAAATAATATTTCAAAGTGAAATTGTTTTGTATAAATAAAGCCTACTGAAAAAGGTTTGGTAAAATTTGGAATTCAAATGGAGTTTTAAAACATATTTAAATCCTATTTGAGATAAAGACAAATATCTATTTTCAAATTTAATAATAGACCCTAAAAGAATAAAAGAATTATTCTAAAATGGACTTTGGAATATGTTATTAAACAGTATTAAAATATATTCAAGGTTTGTCAAAAGTTTGAATTCAATTAGTGTTTGAATTATTTACATAAAAATCAAAAACAGAATAATAGAAATGGAAAAAAAGAAACAAAAAAAAATGAAAGCAGCCAGCCCAGCCAGCAAGCCCAGCCCACTGGCCCAGCTAGCCCATCTCCCCCCCGTAGAAGAAACGTTTCGCACCAGAGAAAGAACCATAAAGTCACTGTTGCTAGACCCCCTTTGTCTCTCTCACTCATTGTGAACGACCCATTTGCCCCGTCAGGTCGTCATCAACCCCGCGACCATTCCTCCCCTCTTTCCTCCAGTCGTTGCTGCCGTTGATTACGAGCTGTAATTGGCCTTGAATCCGCGAGTTAAACCCGCCGTTCCTCTGCGTACTTGAACGCCTGCTCCCCCTCTCCATTTCCCGCAGAAACCACCCACTCTCTACCCCCAGGCCGCTCCCATTCTAGCTTGCACTGCCGCTGCCTCCGACGAGCATCCACGGTGATTCCGGCCAGCCACCGTCGCCCCTCGCCCCCTCGACCACACGAGCGCACCCCCATCACCTGGCGAACCTCTCCGTAGCCTCCACTCGCCCCCGCGCGCTCCACATCGTCGGCAACCTCGACGACAGCACGTCGCCGCCGTCTGTCACTTTTCCGACGAGCTCTCCAGGTAAAACCCGACCGAACCTTTCCCTCTCTCTGATGCTCCCAGACTCGCGACCCTCGTGCGCACCTAACGGAACCCCTATTTTGTCTTAGCGCGCATCGTAGCGTCGCCTCCGACAACGACTGACCACACCCGAAGCCGTGGCAAACTCTGACGAGCAATTCCTCTGGAACCCGAGCGCCCCTCGACAAACAGAGACCACGTCGAGCTTCTCTGCACCCCTGCGAACCCTGTAAGCATCCTCACTCTCTCCTGCATGTTTTAATTCGTCGGCAGCCTCACCCTCTGGCTTTCGCGCCATCGCCGCCCTTGGCCATCATCTGAGCTGCTGTGAGCCACTGGATCCAGATCAGGGCGTCACGATAGAATCATAATCGAAGAGGTATAGACAAATCTCTGCCGTGCGTTGTAACTTAGATCTAGCGGCCAGTATCTGTCGATCCGCCCGAATCGATACTACCCAATGAGAAACAGCCACGTGGCCTGAGTTTTGTTTTAAAAACAGAAAAGGTTCCATTAGATGTTAGAGTTTATAAAATTCATAACTTTTGATCCACACGTCCAAATTTTACAAATTTTATATCAATGGAATCAGAAAAACAAACCCTATCCAACCATGCACTTTGTTTAATGAATTGCATCTATTAAATTGGTTGTTTTTGTAGAAACTTGTGTAGGCATATTTTGGATATAAAATTTATTCTAGAAATATATTTATGGTAAAATCTTTGGAAAATGGATTATTTTGAACCTACTAACCATATAAACCAACTTTTGGATTGAAAAACATATTTGGTGAAGCCAAAGAATAAATCTTTGAATTGGAACAATTCTAGTCAAATAAAAATATTGTTTATATGTTAAAAATGCTTTTTGGAGAAAAACCTTTGGGAAATGTTTGGATTAAACTCTCTGAACCTAAACACCAAGTTTTGAGATTTAAAAATATATTTTGATGAACTCTATAAATTATTACTTTGCTTAAAAGCTTTTCCAACAACATAAAATATTGTTTTGGTATAAAAATGGTTTATAGATGAAACCTTTTGCAAATGGTTTTAATATTAAACACTTGACCACAAAACACTAACATTTGTGTTAAAAATATATTTGGTTAAACACTAGAAAATATTACTTTGGTTTGAACCATTTCTAACAAAATAAAAATGACTTAAAGTGGCCATTTTTCACTAACTTGATATCAAATGGTTTTACCACTTTTGTAAATGAACAATAGGTGTTTTCAAATGTTTATAACCTATTGGAAACCACTTTTCAAAATAAAACAATCTTTGGCATGCTTGCATGCATTGCTTTGTTTTTATTATTCTATGTAATGATTGCTTGAATGGTAGATTGAATATTTGCTTGCTTGATTGAATTGTAGTGATATTTGAAGAGTGTGACTATTGCAAGATCAAGGAGTGAACTTATAATCTCTACCAAAAAGTCAAGTGGTGCTTCATACTTATGTCCCAATATTTTTTCCTATGCATTAGAAATATTTTGTATAGGACTTGCATGAATATTTTGCTAAGTGTCTATATGCTATGCTTGGGAAATCCTAGTAGTTGTAGAAATGTTAGAATTTCCTCTAAGTTAACATACTTGTTATTGCCATTCTTGGCCTAGCAAATAGCAACCAAGGGTGGAATATATTCATGCTATGTAAAAATATTGCTAAGTCTTTGACTTATGGTTTTGCTTAATAAAACAACTAAGTGAATGAAACACCTGGGTGGAATGGTAATTGCTTGGTGGTTTTTGCTTGAGTGGTTACACAAGGCCCATTTCTATGGTTTACCTTGTGTATCTCACTTGTGGATTGCCACCCAAGAATAAAGGGATTTGAGATGCCAAATGTTAAGAAGCTTCTAGTGCAGCCACATGGCATTATGGGCTCTGTCGGGATCATATAGGTTGCAATAACTTAGCCAAATGGACAGTTGGTGGTAAGGGATTGATAGGTTTGGAGCGCGTCCATTCTGGTCTAAGGGAAGGCTTCTGAAAGATCTTGTCTTGGTGAAACCAAGTCTTGTGGGGAAAGTGCACCACCTCTGCAGATTGTAAAATCTAAGTACTTAGCCATGTCCCTGGCAAAGGACAATTTGAGCATCAAGACATGGAAGCTATCAAGAATTTCCTCATCCAAATTTCTAAGTTAAAAACTTGTGGTTGAACAAGGGTTGAAGGATCACCAATTTCTATTGGGGGATGCCTTGGGTGTTTTTGACAAGCAAAAACTTAGTGTTTTCAAATGATAAGGAAAGTCTATTTTGAGCAAAGCAAGCCCAAGCTCCACCTAGCCAAATGCATATAGATGATAGACTCCACTATACTACCATAGTATCACTTGCCAATACAATTCAAATGTATTAACCCTTGTGGCTGTAACTTATTATGTTGCAGGTTTGTTTGATGTTAATGAAGTATGTTGAGTAGGATTACAAGTCTACAACCAACATGATTGCCTGTGGCATTTTGAAGATGAAGGACTCCATGCTATAGTTATGTCTGCTGCATTGTAATGAGATAGCCAAGTGAGCTATGTAAGATGTAATGAATTATTTTATTCCTGGTTAAAAAGTTGTATTAAGACCATTGTTTCTTGATATTACATCTTAACTATGGATGCTAGCTATTGATCAAGGGACTAGCATTGTAAACACAGGGATCTCTACCTTATTAAAGGTTGGGACCTCTACATTTATATGAGTGACTGCAAGTAGGGAAAGTATTTTTGTATTTTCTAAATAATAAATTGCTGAAATTATAAAGGATAGTAGATGCAATGGAAATGTGTTTCTTATGATAAAAAACAGGCTAAGGTTCATGGGTTCACTTGTCTACTCTCTTTTTAAGTTATAGTGGTCACAAAACAATTCATAAATGATAAAGATTCATGGAATTTCTATATGTGCTTGATAAATGAATTAATATGGGCATCACATTCTAACATAGATATGGAATACATATCTCTTATACTCCTCAAGAAAGGGAAATATCCATTTAATCTTGAGTTAAGAACAAATCAGGGTATAGCTTAAAGCAATATTATATGATGTAACATCCCAGCATTAGATCTTAGAAATAAGCTGAACACAGTTGTGTGCATTGCATTCATATATAGAAAATCCGGATAATTTTAGCGCTTTTAAATAAAAACTTGTCAAAGTGATTGAAGCTTCTCTTAACTTGATGGAATTGAAGTAGATCATCAAGTTGACTGCGATCAGCTTCAATATGACCTTTGCTAAAACCTTATTTTGGGTAAGGGAGATTTGATCTAAGGGTAGATCAAATGTAATAAAAGTTAAACCCTAATATCTTACTTAATGATTTATAGTGGATCCTTAAGTAATCATATCCCAGTATTCATTACACAACCCATGAATACTAAGTTATAAACATAGCTTAAGTAATAGGAATGTAACAACTAAATCTTGATCTATCTTAATCTCATCTACTTATACCATGAGTATCATGGTAATACTTAACCCTAACTCCTTAGTTATATGGAGTAGAAAGGAATCAAGTCAAGATCATTCACCATATATCTTTCTTTCCTGTCAATCCTTATGGAATCCTATCTCAATATCTGTTGTTCATCAATATTGAGTAATCAAATATTTATTCACCAATTCTTAGCTTATTAACTATTGATCTATCAACTCATGTTCTTTATCATAACAATCACTCTAAGTCCTTAGAGAAGGAAGTAAGAAGAGGTAAATAGTAATGCTAGCCTTAGATATCATCTATAGGATAATTGATGGAGTTAACCCACTCCTGAATAGATAGAAGATTTATGTAGAAGATATAATTATATGTTAACAAATAGGATTATAAGGATGAACATTGAAGATAGTTACCAGGAGTAGTCCTATTGGATCAAGTAGGTATAGTCAATGAATTATATCTCTTAATCCAATAGAGCTAAACAGAAGATAATTATAATACAACTGTAATGTTGTATGGATGAAAGCCTTGATTAGCCAACTGGAAACTTAAGCCATATATGATCAAAGGATTATAATGATCATGCTTTACTCACCAAGATTGAATGCTTATATCATGTATAAGTGACATTGGTGAATAGAACATGATTGAATCCTAGTATAGAAATGTTATTCTAGGTTAGCCTTGACAAGCCATATTAATATAATGTGAGGTTGGAGTATAAGATACTAGAGTGAAGCAAATATAAGATAGTATGATTATGATGATGTTAGAGCAACATTGGGTTAAAGAAGTAGTATTTTCCTCTTTGGAAATACTAAGCACTTGAGGTGAAGTAGGATTTGATGTATACATCTATTGGAGTAATGTCAAGGTGGATGATTAAGGAAAAGTATGAATGGAGTTAGAAGTAACTGCTTGTTGGAGTGGAGGTTATCAGCAGTAGGGTAGTTGATATAACCAAGTATGGATATAAGAAGATTATGAAGAGCTTCAGTGTCAAGATAATTGGACTTATAAATAATTTTAGAAGAATAAAAGGTGGATAAGGATATTTTTGTGAAGTAAAGCTCATCATGATTAACACATGATGATGGATAGGAAGAAGTAGTATATCTAGGAAAGGAATTCATTGATTAGAAGTCTAGGATTATGAATTATGGAGGATAGGAATTCTTGGTAAATTCTAAACCTAAACATATAACCAAACCTAATATCCATTTAATCTATTTGTTCAAACATCTATTTCCATAGTGATTCATAGGAGTATTTTCCTATAGTAAATCACTTCAGCGCATCTTTGTCATTTCCAATTATCATAACTATATGTGCTTAGGAGTTATCGTTATCAATTCCTTTCCATGAGACATTTTAGTATATATAACTTTCTATTTAAAGGGTGATATCATTAAAGACCTCAAACATAAAGAAAATATGTTTAGCCATGAACCTTTATTCACATCAATAAAAGAAATATGAGAATATTAAATCTTCTAAGAACTTATGGTAAGTATTTGCAATTCAAACCCTAACTTCTATGTTAGTTATAATAAAATATGTCCATTGCTATTACCTAAATTCATGGGAATAATATTAATCATATTAATTCCCTAGAAACTCTATTTATCAAATAAAAACAAAGGATCACCATATAAAAATCTCCTAAATATTGTGAATTAATGAGAATCCAATCCCATGAGTTAATAGTAATGCATTCTAAAGTACATTTATGAATTTTAGATCAACCAAATTCATATCAAAATCCTTACAAATAATAATAAGAAAAGTATATGAATAAAGAAAATAAAGAAACTATAGCACTATATAATAAAAACACACAAAATGATTTTAAATACTATTTATCATTGCTGCAAGTATTAGCAAAGTAGTTCCATAAAGATAAGTCTAAATTAGTGCTTAAATAAAAGGGTAAGAAAAGAAAACAGAAAATAGAAATCGAAAAAGAAAAACAAACAGAAAGAAAAATAATAATAACAGAGGAATCAAATCTGGCCCATGGCCCATCTCCCCTCTCTCTTACTCGTCGCCGCAAGCAGCCGAACACAGCCCATCTGGCCCAGTTGCAGCCCACGAACGGCCCGTACCTCTTCGCGGGGTCTGTTCGTCGTCTTCCTCGTGACAACGCCGACCTTCCGATGATACAAGCAGCTCTGTGGCCGAACCCTCATCAGCGGCGAGCGCCAAGATCCATGCCACCGCTTCCGATCGTCTACAGGTAGCCCTGGACGCCAACAAGAAACCCTAGCAGGCCACTCCACTGCTCTTTCTTCCTCTCTTGCTTGAACACCAAACCCTAGCTTGTCGGAGATCACCTTCCCCACAATCTTCGACCATCCCTTGATCCGCGGGGGTGACTATCAGACGCGTCGTGATCTTCTCCGTCGTTTGCCCCTACTCACGCAAGTTGGGGATATCTCTGTCAATCAAATCAATACCTCATCTCCACCGTCAGACACCGCCGTTCATCGTCAATCGCCGCCACCACGGACTTCCTCCGGTCACGCCGTCGCGCCCTTCAGCTCCACGGTGAGCTATCGGTGCTCATGCACCCTCTCAAGTTCCTCCTTGCTTCCTCGTTTGTTCCCCCGACGAACGTCTGCCACCGCCGCCGTTAGCCACCGTCGCCACCACTGTTCCGGCGACCTAAATCGAGCGGCACCGCCACTATTAGACTCCCCGCATCTTCCTCTTTCCAATAATCCCAAGTACAACTCCGCGCGCGTGTTCAATCGCTGGCTTGATCATCAACCAGAGAGGATCAGATGCGAGTGACGTCAGCGTGACATCACGCTGATGTCATATTCATGTTTTTATTATTTTAGAATTTGTAATAATGCTTTCTGTAATAAATAAAAAACATGGAAATGACATGGCATAGGTCCCACCAGTCAGTGACTGGGGTAGGATTAGATCTGGTAAGAAAAACCCTTCACTTCATGCTAACATCAGCATTATCTAATAAACACATTTAGTTATTTAATTAAAAATTGATAAAATGATTCATTCTTATAAAATCAATAACTTTTGTTTTGTAATTCAGAAAAATATGTTTAACATATGAAAAATTTCAGAAAAATAAAATCTTCAACTTAAAACTATTATCAAATAATATTATGATGATTATTTAAATAAATATTATTTAATAAAAGTTTTATAAGTAATAAAACTTTGATAATTCATATTTTAATAATGGTAAATGTTAAAAATATAAATAAAATGCCAAAAATCTGAGAAAAATAAGAATTATAATTTAAAACTATAATCATGCATTATTATTCCACTTAATTAAATATTTGTTATTTATTAAGTCTTTATAAAGTAATAAGTATTATAAAAATCATATCTTATTATTTTTAAATCACAAAAATAAGTGTAATATACCCAAATGATCACAAAAATAATACCTATATGTTAAAAATATAATATTTCACTTTTAAGTTAAATAAAAAGTTAAACACTTTAATAATTTGAATTTAAACCTATTTCTTTAGTTAGTAATTCATATAATGTGAAATAAAATTTGTTAATATTTCTTAAATTAACCAATTAAATCTAATAAATAGTATTAGTATTAAATATCCAAGTAATTCATATCTTATTATGAAGTCAAAATGGTTCAACACATTTTAAAAATGCAATTTTATTGAATTATCATTCAACCATAAGTGTAGATTATTTTCTAATAAGATTCTTATCCAATATAAAATATCCAAGAATAATTTGTAATAAGATAAAACCTATTCCTTTTCTTTAACCACAAGTTTATATAAAAATCTAAACCCTATAGTGAACCATAAGTAGTTAAATAATGTCATTCCCCTAATTACCAATTATAACCATTCTTAAGTGACTTTAAGGAAACATTATAAAGTACACAAGGTACAGATAACATAAGCAATATACTATAAAGTCCATCTATATTTTAAAGTTAACTTGAGTCTACAAGACCTTAAGTATAATTCTAAAAACTTTATTATATACTTTATAGTTAACTTTGGTCTGTTATAATTAAGTTATAAAATATCTTTATACAAACTAACCAAGTTAAAAACCAAGATAGATAAGTCTCAAATACTAATGATGTCATTATTCAAATGGAATAATTCTTTCTTACTTAAAGACTATAACTAGTAAGAACACCTAATAAGGTTAACTTAAAGTTTAAATACTTCTTCTTAGCTAAGTAAGATTTTCTTTAAAAGTTATTCTTCTTAACCCTTGCTAGGTTCTAAAGCCAGTACAGACGACATCTACATCAAGTCATACTCCAGGAATCATCATCAAAGGCTAAAGCTCTTCAATGAATTCAAGAAAGTCAATATGTACCTCAACTCAAGTGAAGAAGAAGTTACTGAATAAATAGGAATATAATCTCTAGCCATAGAACCTAATTATATAGTGTATTGCAATAGTAGCAATGCCAGACCATTAGTTAAGATACTAGTCTTAATAATATAATAGTTTTTGAGTTGTTTATTTCTGATTCTTCTTTGTAAGAAGTTTCTTTCTCTCTCTTTAACCTAGAGTGTTCTCTGGATCTTGTGTAAAGAGTTGAGTTGTAACCTATAATCATGTCTTGGACCTGCTGTGTTTCTGTTGTACCACTCTGAGGGATGTAATACTAATGAACGGTGTTTCATTGGTGTTATGTCAACGACTATAGTGTACTACATCATGAAGTGGTATGCTGGGTCACCGCATATGATGTTTGAAATACAAATATACTAGCTTGATCTAACAAGGTTATCAACTATCACATGATAACTATAGCACATGATTTCACTTTATCCCTAGTAAGGGAGCAAAACAAAGGTAAAAACCAAAGTAGATCTTGAATATTATGTGTCATAATTCAATATCTACCACCATGCTACTCCATCTAACATACACTTCTCCCCATACAAGTTCTTGCATACAAGTTGGATCAAAACAAGCAATTAAGAATGGTGTTCATGATATGCATCTATCAAAACATCTTACACAAAATATATTCCAATCTCAAATATCAAATCATAGAACAAAGATCCAGCACATAGGAATTACAAATATGACCATAATCATGTCGGACAGTTCATATGGTACTAGATCTATGAAGAACGAGAGAGAAATAGATCAAGCTGCTGCCACAAACCCATAGCCCAGAGGTGGAGTACTCCCTCTTCATCATGATGATGATGCTAGAGATGTTGGGGAGGGTGGACCTCCCTAGAGGTGGCTCCGATGGAGTTTCCCCTCCAATCTTTGCTGGATCTGACTCTGTTTGGTAGTGTTTTCATCTCTGTTGTGCTTTGTCTTGAGGACTCCCCTAGGGGTCCTTATATAGGGATTTTTAGGTCAAGATAACTCAATGGGTGAAAGAATTGAGGCGATTGGACGACCGAGTTGGAAACAGGCATGTGTGGCGCGCCCACCTAGGCTGGGCACTGATGACTGCAAGTGCACATATCGTTTGTAGCTAGTTTCAAAATAAAGATATCGATCCCACAGTGAGCAGGAGTCTGAAGTCTAATTACTATTGAAGTAAATACTGAAATAGAAATGCTAAAATAAAGTTCTAAGTAACAAGATAAAATGCGATTGTTGTGTAAAAAGGTATTTTTTGGGTTTTTTTTTTGTATAAGATAACAATAAGTAAAGTAAAACAAAGTGAATACAAAAAATAAGTATCACGTATGTAAAAGAGATTTTAAACTGCAATGGGGAAAGCGTTCTTGGGGAGTAGCAGATACACCTCTAACATTTATAAAAGGTCTAAGGTAAAGATTATTATTATGAATATTCTCAACTATGTATGTGTGGGAGAAACTTCGTATTTGGAAAAATAGGCAGCAACCACTGCTCACATCATCCTCATAAGCACAGCAGACAACAATCAACATGAATTGAATTACTGCGCTATTAAGGGGCTTGATCTCTGTGGGACCAGTCTAAAGCTCCTAATAAGCTGCTAGGGATGACATCCGCTGGTCTGAAGAGGTCGAGGTGTTACAATATCGCATGTGGACACTCAGTCCAGAAATGCCCTAGCCATTAATTTTACGTTTTCTTACGTCGCTCGTGAATACGAATGTTACAAATGCAGGACAAAAGAAAGAAATAATATTGGATAAAAAAATCTGAAGTCGTAAAGCGCCTCCTAGCGAGGCCAAACAGGTACACAGATTCCGGCGTGACAAAATATCACGTATATAATACTTATACTTAGCTTTGACTGACATGACAAATTCTCACGTAGAAAAGCCTCGAACGTAATGAACGAATCAACATCACCCTCTTCATAGCATGTTGAGCAAGGAATATTCGGCCATGCGGCACGAGACGTTTAGTGTTGCTTCGTTTCTTTGGAGGGAACTAGCATGGAGGGAGGGTGTTGTTTGAATTGTGATCTTTGTAAGTGAGTGAATTCTTAAAATTACTTTAAAAAGATATCTTAAGTATAAAAAAATTTCCTATTGCGTTTGATTTAAAATGAGTGTTTTAAGATTTTTTTTGGTAATTTTCCTTTTATTTAATATATAAGACTTGATTATTTGTAAAGTCCATTAAAGTCTAATGGAAAAATTCATTAAAACTCTTAATATTAGGTGGAAAATATCTTAGAATGGTTTTATACTATTTATAAGATTTTACAAGTGTTTTATATGATTTAAAATTAATTTCTAAACCATTTCATATTTCATTTATAATATTTGATATATAATTCTAATCCTTGGTTTTATTTATTATGTTTAAGTTGTAATTTCCTTTGTTTCTACTTCTTAGGTTTGAAATATTTAATAACTCTTTGGAATTGTAAGGTGAATATTTTAATGAGTTTTATATATTTTAGAGAATTTAAAGTGAATAGAGTTGAAATTCCAATTCTTTAAGTCTCTTTATATTTTTTTTGTTTTTTAAGGTTAGAAATAAAATGCGACTTGATTATTGTTTATTGTATTTTTATAACTTATAATATCAGTTTTATTTGTGTTTTATTGTTTTTGTTTTTGATTTGTTTTGAATTCATTTGAATTTTGGAATCTAAAGAGAAAATGAAACGGCTTTGGCTAATTGGACTTGGCCCATAGGACATAACAAGACTCAACTATCTTGTACAATTGGACCATGTCACCTGGACCGAGCCTGACCCCTACCCTCCCTCTTCTCTCATTCTCTCCTTCCCCCGCACGAGGCGCTCCCCTCTACCCCCGCACTTCTCATGTGATTCACCGCCACCTCCCTCAGCTCTAGTTGTCGTTGGCCGCTCCCATCGCTGTCATATGCCCTTAGAGGCTTCGCCTATATATTCCCCTCCTTTCGCCACCGTTGTAGTGCCTCACCACCCTTGAGAACGCCCTTGCATTCAACCCTAGCCCCTGTCTTGGGTTGTCTCCATGGCTCCGATGCTCTAGCAGCTCAGGTGGCCACCATCGTCTCCAATAGGCACAAACTTCCACCAAGATGACTCGCCTCCTTCCGTGCCCTATGCTCCCAACCATAATTCTACGTAGGGTTAGATCGTTGTCGTGGCTTTGATGCTGACCCGCACCCCGACTGTTTTCCTACTGCCTATGATGCGCCTATGGCGACCTCGACCATCTTCTTACCCCTCCGTATGGAGATGTTGTTGGTACTGCCCGGGTTGGCCATGGCCTCCCTCACCAGATGAGGTGGTAGGCTGCGCCTTCTCTATGATCCTACATCCGCATCAGCTACTTCGGATACAACATCATCTACATCCACTACATGTCAGGTATAACTCCTATGTGACCGATTATTCAGCCATTGAACTAGTTCCAGGTTTAGGTTTAGGTCTGGTTGTGTGGTTGTGATGTTGGGGAGTTCCTATTGATGATCTAATGGAGTTCTAGGGTTCTTAGATTAGGGGGGCATGTCTCCTATTCATCACAGTTTGATGAATATGGGGTATGGCTATTGTTCCTCTGTATATTAATGCATGTCATGTGTAAATGGTACTAATGGCATCTAATGGCGGTCTCTACGAGATTGTGATGTTGGTCATTTGATCAGTGTCCTAATCTAGTCTATCTAATAAGTAATTGCTAGTTTCTTACATCCTGTGTAGCTTTATCTATAGTTGTGTGGTAGATTAGACATTCTAGTTGATACAGATGGTTTAGTTCATGTCATTAAATCCATACTCAGGTTTACTTATGGATAAGATGCTCCTGTTTGGATTAATATTCATCCAAGCATCAATGAAGTAATCCTAATGTTGTGTTTAAAATTAGAATTTGATACTTTTTTATTTAGCCACCTGGCAAGACATTTCCCATATGTTCATGTAATTTTATGGTTGGGTAGTAGTAGAATGATCATGTAAAATACAGGATCCACCCAATTATTTCTTTTTTAGTGTAGATGTTATGCCGTGGTGTATGCATGCAAGAAGTAGGTACTTAGATAAATCTTTGGGTTAGATAAATGCTTGTAATTTATTTCTTGGTTAAATGGTTTGCTTCTAGATTAGTTTAATTAGTGTTACTGATGATTTTGTATTTGTTGTGGTTTAATTCAGAGCTTATTTTTAGTGTTCTTGCTGATTGGTTAATGATTTCTTATGATATATATTCTGCCTAGATTAGTAGAAACTTGTTTCATTGTTGTGTTAGGTTTTAGAAGATCTGAGTAGGTTTTCTTGATGTTCTTGATGTGTTCATAGTGTTCTTGATGATCACAAGATCATCTGATAATATAGGATGCTTTCTAGATCATAAGTATGATCTAGGAATTAATTATAGATAGATTGGTAGTGTGTAGATGTGCTAAGAGCGTGTTCCCGGACAATATTTACTTGATGTGCAAACCCTAATTACTAAAATTATTCTCCCCCACTCTCTCCTCTCTTCCTAATCCTATTCCAAATGATCTAGCTAGTACAACTGCTGATATTCTACTTCTTATCCTAAAGATCTATCTCAAACCTTTGTAGAGTAAATCCTTCTTCTTCCTCTAACTGCAGATATTATTCACCTGATCTTCCTCCTTGCCATTTCCTTCCTAGCTTGAGCTCCCTCTCGGATCTCTCTTTATCTTTCAAGTTTGAGTTTTTGGTCTAAGCTAGACTAGTGGGTTATGAGCTCTTGGGACTATGCTTCCTGGGAGCAATGTGATGATGCCACCTCTCCCGTGCATTTAGGTGACTATGCTTCTTTAGTTTGAGTGAACCGTTGATAACCACCAAGAGCAGGGGATCACTATAGTACCTCTCAATGTGTAAGTAGGGTATCGATCCGCAGGAGCGAGAAGGAAAAGCTATCTACTCTCTACAACTAAAGTGTCACAAGTTCTAGTTGATTATGCACTAAATGAGTTTAAGTAACAAGCTGGTTGATCTAAGGATTGAAAGTGTAATGTAAAAAAGCAAGAATGTAGATGTGTCCCAATACTCTTCAATGCAAGAGGACAATACAAATGTTTTCTCTTATAGGAACAATGGACATGGATTCATGGGTTCACTCAATCCTCTCTCTCCATCTATGGTGATGTTCATGTTATATATAATAAAAGTACACACAATTGTCATGTTATAATGGTAACTTTATGGTGGATACATGTCTTAAAACACATAGTTCAAAGAAGTACTCCTTTGTGCTTCTAGGTCACCCTTGTAATAAGGCTAGCATTTTGTTATTGTCACACCACACATCATACTTCCCCCTTTTTACCCCTAGATAAAGGATGTTTGGCTGCATTGTGTCACTCAATACACATTCCACTGTCACTCGGCCACCCATTACCTACTGATACGTCCAAAACGTATCTACTTTCCCGAACACTTGCTATTGTTTCTCCTCTAATTTGTGTGATTTTGATACAACTAACATGGACTGACGCTGTTTTCAGCAGAATTGCTTTGGTGTCTAGTTTTTGTGCAGAAAATCAACTTTCAGGAAAAATCCCGGAAAATATCGCAAAACTCCTATTTTACCAGAAGACTCACGGAGCCAGAAGATGAGACGAAGGAGGGCCACGAGGGGCCCACACCCCCTGGCCACGCGAGCCAGGCCAGGCCGCACCTGGGGGAGGTGTGGCCACCTCGGGCACCCCCTCGGTCTCGCTCTTCGCCTACATAAAGCCTTCTAACATAAAACAGAGGGGGGTTCGACGTTTTTCTAGATAGAATTCCGCTGCGCCGCCACCACCAGAAACCGTGATTTGGAACCAAAAACTCCGTTCCAGCACCCTATCGGGACGGGAAATTGGAGGAGATCATCGCCATCATCATCATCAGCGACGCCTCTCCATCAACCATCCATGTTTCCCCCTTCCATGAGTGAGTAATCCCCCGCTGTAGGCTATGTGGATGGTAGGGATTGGATGAGATCTATCATGTAATCGAATAAGATTGTTAGGGCATGGTTCCTAGTATCTTTATTATTGCTATTTGACTTTGTTGCAACTTGTTGTGCTTAATGCTTATCACTAGGGCCCGAGTGCCATGATCTTAGATCTGAACATGTTATTGATGCATGATGATAGTATTGTTTGTGATCTTATCTGCAAGTTGTCACATATTTTTTTCCGGAACCGAAGGCCCCGAAGTGACAGAAATTGGATAGCCAGAGGGGATGGCTGTGATATGAGGATCACATGTGTTCACGGAGTGTTAATGCTTTGCTCTGGTATGATGGTGCCTCGTTGATGTGGAAGTTTCTTCTTCTTTGTTTCCCGGCAACGGTGCCATGAAACTTCTTGCCTGACAGAGAGGACTTCTTTGGAAACCCCAAGAGGAAGGTGTGATGAGCACAGCAGCAAGTCTTCCCTCAGTAGAGACCGAGGTTATCGAACCAGAAGGAGGAAGGAAACGTCACACAGGTGTTGCTAGCAACGTGGAGACCTGCACAACACAAAATCAAGCCTTTTCCCCAACGAATCAGTGAGGTTGTCAAGCTCACCGGTTTGCTGTAACAAAGGATTAAACATATGGTGTGGAAGGTAATGGTTTGCATCAAGTAAACAAGTAACAGTGGAAGATGTATCAATGGTAAAGATTGGACCGGGGTCCATAGTTCACTATAGGTTCTCTCCTTAGATATACAACATGGCATGAAGGGTAAACAAATTACAGCAGGGCAATTGACAGGAAATGAGCAAGGCATAACAATGCAATTACTAGTCAGAAAGATCCTATGAGATTCGATTGGATAATACAACAAGATACATAGACCACCATCCAACTGCATCTATGACTAGAATTCCACCTTTAGGTTATCATCCGAACCCCCTCCAGTATTAAGTTGCAAACAATAGACAACTACTTTAAGCAAAGTGTGTAAGGTAAAAAGTCCATATGTTCCATGAACAAGAGACCATTGTCTTCTCCCTAGTGGCAACAACACATTCTACAACCGAAGAGATTATTGTCACTTCTCTTGGAAACTACAGGCATGAACCCACTATCGAGCATAAATACCCTCTCTTGGAGTCAGTAGAAACTACTTGGTCAAGATAGCTACTAACAACGGAGAGCATGCAAGATCACAAACAACACAGACATGATAGAATCATAAAGACAAAACCATTAATCAAACCAACATAATAATCTCAATATCCATCGGATCCCCACAAATACAACATGCATGATTACAAATAGATTAGATTTTTGATCATGAAGGAAGCTCACAAGATCTATATATGAAAGCACAAAGGAGGAGATACAACCATCTAGCTACTACATCGACCATAGTCCAAGGTGGAACTACTCATGCATCATATCGGAGAGAAGGCCTACGGGATGATCTCCCCTCCGGTAGGGTGCCAGGAAGAACTTCAGATCCCCCGATCTAGGGACGATGTGTAACATCCCAAAAATACTAAACTTGGATCATCAAATTTAGGGTTAACAAAAACTTTTCTAAATAAAAATATGAAAGCATGCATGTGTGTATGCATCCCATTTTGAATTTTTATGAATTGCCTTGTTTATGTGTTTCTTTGCTGGTAAAAGGATTCTTAGGTGAAATAAACATCATCTAAACAATTCCCAAACTTTTCCCAAAGGCAAATAAATCAAAATAAGCCAAATTGAGTGAATGGTCATTTTGACCAATTTAACTCCCATGCCTACTTTGGCTGTCTCTAACTTTCAAAACTTAACAGAAACTTGTTTGGATCTTTGCACCCCTTGATAGTACTCATAAAAAAGTATCAAGTCCCACCTTGTGATCATCCAGAAACTTTCAAATGCATAGTTTAAATGACAATTCAAAATTGAATCTTTATCATATGGGAAGATCCCACTTTTTCAAAAACCACTAAAACAAGCTCAACTTTCAAAACCCAAGCATCTGCAGACTCACCAGCACCAACCTAGCACACCCACCAAAAATCTTTTCAAAATTCAAAACTTGAATTCATGCGGCCATTTCATCAAACACCTTGCTGATTCAAATCAAATAAAATCTAAACACTATTGTGAGCAGTGATTGGAGCCTAACTTGTTCCCTCTCTAGCTCACAGCAACCTCAATAGATCATCTAGCCAACCAAACCAAGCACTAGCCCCACTATAAGCTTGGCAATTCCATCAATGGTGAACAGCCGAAGCTCACCATGCCACCCCAGTGTAGACAGCAAGCTAGGAGAGGAACTAGCCGTGCCAACCTTGTCTGGGAAATCACCCATGCCTCACCGCCCCCTCTCGAAGACATCGACCAGAGCACCCAGGAACGCCGTGCCCGTGCCTCTGTCAACCATGTCGAGCATGCGCCAGAGCGCCACCCTCGACCTAAGCCCACAGACCGCGCGCCACCCTTGCCGCGTGCATACACGATCACCACCGACCCAGGAGACCATGCCCCGTAGCCACCGCCCCATGCCCCGTAGCCACCGCTCGCCGTCGAGTTCACCGCCTCGGCTGCGCAGAGCATCGCATGTTCCATACCATTTGCCACCGCCCCTACATGCGCATTAAAGCCGTAGAGCATCACCAGGAGACCACCAAGCAATCGCCACCGCCGGCCATGCCTCTAGCAGGCCGTAGCCATGTCGCCATCGTCGCCTGCCCATGCCGTTCGGTCTCGTCGTCGCGACTATAAATAGAGGCCACCCCCAGCCGAATTGAGCACACCATCCCACTCCCCTCTCCTCACTGATCGTTCCACCCCGTTCCCGAAGCAAGGCGAGTAGCGCTTCGCTGGAATTTCACCGGAGCCCGCCGCTGCTGGAGAAGAAGGGAGCCAGCGATTGGAGCCGCCCCAGGAGAAGCTACCAGTACCGGGAGGTTCGCCGTCGTCGACTTTGTCGTTCGCCCGCCTCGCCGACCCTCGCATGAGCCCCGGTGAGCCCCCGACGACCACCACCTTCCGTGTTAGAGTTCAGTCTCGCCGGCGTTGCCCGACGTGGACGACGACCCTCAGCCGTTGATTAGAACTAGATCGAACGCACCATATTGCCCCATACCGCTTCGCACCCCCTCGTCTCACTGACGCGTGGGGACAACAACTTAACCATCCCGCGTAAGCGCTGTGATTAGCAGGCCGGCCCAGTATCATTTCCCGCGCAGCCCAATTGTTTGAATTTGGATTTTTCCATTTTCATTCAAACACACTTCTGCACCTAGTTTCAAAAATCAACCCAGATCGATTCATTTAACCAAATTGAATGAAACCAATTTTGTTAGAAAGGTCTTGAAATGCTGAATCCAAGACCGTTGGATTCAAGTCATTTGGATCTGTAGATCACCCATGGTAAAAATAACAAGGCAGAAGCTTTTCTGCATTCAAACATTTTTCAAATTTAAACCATAATAGCTTTTGAGTTGATTCCAACTATCAAAAATCACATTTAACCATACCTTTCAGAATATATAAAAATATATAGGTTTACTTACAGAAATAATGACCAAGTAATAAAAGAATGCCACATAAGCATTTCTAGTCATTTTATTTAATTAAAAATAAAATGGTAAACCATATTAAATTCTGACACCACTTTAAATCACATTCCCATGGACTAAAATATGTGGTGATGACATGTGTCAACATGATCCCATGTTTGGTTTGGAGAATATTAAATCTTAAGTAGTTTTTCAATGAACAGAAATTACTTTTCTAAAAATAAAAGGAATTAAACCAAGCTTTAATCTTGTAATGTTAGTGATGATGCTAGATCATCTATAGGACCCTTTTGGGTGATGATTGCAAGTAGTTAAGTATTGTTTGGTGATTGTGTACCTCGTATGTATTCATAGACGCTAGTACCGACCAAGGATACGAGGAGGAAGGAGGATACTACGAAAAAGAAGCCGAGGAGAACTTCAACCACTGCTCTGCACAAGGCAAGCCTAATACTACCAGTTGAATGTGCAAGACAATACTTGCAAGCTAACACTTGCAATTTAGCAAGCTTATACTGATACTTGTGCAAGCTAACACTTGCAAGATACTATACCTATGCAAGCAAATACTTGCTTGTTACCATGCCAACTATATGCCTTAAGCATATGTGATCATACCCAATTGATAAACCAATCCTAGTTTTCACTTACAAGCTTATACCTTATTTCTTTATCAAAGCTATTACTTAGAGTTTACTTGAGTAAACTGTAGATACTAGAAAGATTTTTGAAGGTTGCATAAAGAGCATAAAATTTGGCCTAAGCTAGATAATCTTGATGTCATCCTAAGGCATGAGATTGAACTTAGTTAAACTCCACTTGTTTACCACCCCTCATTAGTACTTACCCCCACTTGTAGGTGCTAGTGCTAAGCATAAAACTTGATCAACATTAGATGGGAATACTTGGTGAAAATGGTTATGAAAACCTTGGAATGATGGATCATTCTATTGAGATGTTTTGGACATGTGTTTCCGAACACCAGATGATTTATGGTGATGAAAATGTTGAGGCATGAGCCTTAGCCCTTTATAAAACTGATGGTTGTCTAGATGCGATACCATTCCAATCTTACTGTACAACCACAATACCCGAGAATTGGGTAGGGCTTGACTGGAAACTTATATACCTTAGTATTAGTTCCCTCACGGCCAAGGTCTGAGCTGAGGCTACCTTGTGAAGATTGTCCACATGTGAAGTACCCAAGATGACAGTTGGTCATGGTTGGGAGGCCAAACTCACAGGAGAGGTGCTTATACTAGGGCGTGTAATTGAAAGGTTAGGATTGATTATCCTCATACTGAGTATGGTGAATTCAGGATTTGTTCCTGACGGATGTATCGAATGTTGTGGTGAAAGTGTACAATCTCTGCATAGTGTCAAAACTATTCGAATAGCCGCGTCCGCGGTTATGGACAGCTAGAATTGCCATACTGTTCCCCCGTCAGATGTTTTCAAAATGACTTGTGAAATGATTTGAGACTTTGACTTGACCACAACAGAGTTGTGGCATGAGATACAAGTTCCCACTTAGGTGTTATAAAACCTTAACTAGCACTCGTTGTTTCCAAACTTAGTAGAGGTAAACCTGGATTTTTGCAAAACAACCCTAGAGCTTAGTGTCCTACTACAAAAACCCCTCTTACCTGTTAGTATTAGTTTGCAAGTACTTAAAGAGTACTCATGGCTTTGTCCCTGGCTATTCCCATGGCTAGACTATGAAGAGGAGTACCTGGAAGATGGACCCAAGGAAGGTTACGACAACTAGGATCATCTCCCATCGTCAGCATTGCCTATGACCCTGAAGATGGAGCTTCGCCTACGCTACTGTTATTATTACGTATTCCGCTGCTTGTGTTGTATTAAGACTGGATCATGAGATCCTTAATTGTGTAAAGACCTTATGTATGGTTTGTAATAGATGATGTACTGTGGTATCCAATTCTGTTATGTCTCGCAAAAATGGTAATCCTGGGATTGCGATGTATGGCATAACATGCATCTGAGATTAAAAATCCGGGTGTTGACAAGTTGGTATCAGAGCCATCCTGACCATAGGAGACCCTAGTTAGACTGGACGTTTGAATCAAAAACTTAGTTTCAAAACCAAAGAAAGCAAATATTTACAAAAAAAATTATTCTCATTCTTACCTCTTGGACTCTTTCATAAAAATTCACGCTAGCAAATATTTACAAAAACTTATTCTCATTCTTACCTCTTGGACTCTTCCATAAAAATTCACGCTACTCCAAAATTATTTCAAAGATTACATCAAATTTTGCACCCTAGATCACTTTTAGTAAAACTCACAACTACGCTAGTGCACCAAACATAGTGAGTAGTATTCGGTCCCACTGTATCGTAATTTCCAGAATGGTTCCTAAAACCATCTGTTTACCTTGTGTGGTGTGTGTTGTACCGTGTGCTATGAATGAATGAATGAAAAGCAAGTTGCTAGAAAATCTGAGTCAAACTTAAAAAACTTTTCAAAGTCCCAGAACCTTAGAAATTTCCCTCTTTTCTCATGATCTATCTCAATCTTCCTGGACCCGATATTGCAGATACTGCAAATGTTGACCTCTGACCGTGAAGCTGAAAGAGCCGAACGTCAAGCCAACCTACCCACCCTGCAAAAGATAGCCCAGCTTTCCCACAACAACCAAGGCCACGGAAATTAGGACAACCATGGATCTAAGCTCAAGAATTTCCAGAACACCAACCCACCTGTTTTCACTAAGTCTGAAGAGCCCCTAGATGCCGATGATTGGCTGCAAACCATGGAAAATAACCTAGAAGTCGCCGGAGTGGAAGCTAACGAGAAAGTTCTGTTCGCCACCCACTATCTAGCCGGAGATGCCAGAGCATGGTGGAACAGTGTTCGCGCAATGACCGGAGGACAGATGATGACCTGGGAGGAATTCAAGGTCAAGTTCAGTAGAACCCATGTGCCACCGGGTTTGATCAAGAAAATGAGAGATGAATTTAGAGAACTGAAGCAAGGAAGGATGACCGTAGTTGAATACTGTGACAATTTTTTGTCATTAGCTAGGTATGCCCCGGATGAGATCGACACTGAAGCCAAGAAGAAAGAAAGATTCATGAATGGTCTGCATGATGAGATGCAGTCTGTGTTGGTCAATATTCCCTTTGCGGATATGGAAGCCCTTGTAGACTCTGCCATCCAGATGGAAGGAAAGATCAACCAAGCCAATGAGAACCGCAAGCGTCGCATGATGCATCAACCAGGAACCCATCAGACCCCAAAGTATCGCCCTAACCCATCTCCAGGATTTGCCCCACGAACTAACAGACCCCCAATGAACCGTCTGACCTATCCCAACCGTGGAAACCCTAGGCCCGGAGGAAATCACAACAACCCCAGGAACTCCAACAATTTCAACCGTGCCCCACCCAAGTTCAACAACAATGCTGCTACCAACACCAAAACTGCCCCGAGGACTAGAAGCAATGTGGTGCCTGTTGCAGCAAAGGACAAGTCGCAAGTGACTTGTTATGACTATGGAAATAAGGGCCACTATTCCAACGAGTTCCCCAACAAGAAGAATGCCGCAGGCCCCAATGCAAATGCCCCAGCTCAGCAGCAGTGTCGTGTTCAGCCAGGAAGGAGGTTTGCCCTAGGGAATTCACTCAACCGCAACGACCGTCTTTTCCTCATGCATGCTGAAGAAGCTCAGGAAGCGCCAGACGTCGTGCTGGGTATGTTTTTTGTTAATTCAGTACTTGCAAGAGTGTTGTTTGATTCTGGTGCATCGCATTCATTTGTCACCGAAGAATTTGCATGCACTAGTAAAATCCAACCAACAAAACTGAAGCATGTTATGATTGTCCAAATTCCTAGTTCAACCACCAAAGCTAGGCAAATTTGCAAAGCCGTCCCTATCTGAATCCATGTCATAGATTTTTATGCTAATCTGATAGTACTCGGAACTAAAGGTTTGCAAGTAGTACTAGGAATGGATTGGATGTCCAAACATAAAGGATTAATTGATTGTGCCAAGAAAGCCATCACCATGACCAGTACAGCCGGAATATCAGTCGAGCATATATCTGAAACCTTACCTCGCCAATTCAAGTGCAACAAGAGTATAGCCTAACCTACCATTGACCAAGTCCGGATAGTCTGCGAATACCCCGATGTATTTCCAGATGTTTTGCTCGGTATGCCCCCAGATCGGGATATCGAGTTTATCATTGAACTAATCCCTGGAACAGGACCCATAGCCCAGAGACCCTATAGTATGAACCCGTCAGAACTTGCAGAACTGAAGAAGCAACTGGATTCCATGTTGGAAATTGGATTGATTCAACCAAGTGCGTCACCTTGGAGAACACCTGTTTTGTTCGTGGATAAGAAGGATGGAGGAAACCGTTTGTGTATGGATTATAGGAAGTTGAATGATGTCACCATCGAGAACAAGTACCCCTTGCCCAAGATAGAAGATTTGTTTGATCAGTTGACCGATGCCAAAGTGTTTTCTAAGATTGATCTTAGAACAGGCTATCATCAACTCAAGATTCACGCAGAGGATATTCCCAATACTGCCTTTACCACCAGATATGGATTATACGAGTATACCGTTATGTCCTTTGGATTAACCAATGCCCCCGCTTATTTCATGAATCTCATGAATAAGATTTTTATGGACTTCCTGGATAAGTTTGTCGTTGTTTTCATTGATGACATTCTGATTTATTCCAAATCGGAAGAAGAACATGAGCTACACCTAAGGACCATTCTTGGAACCCTTAGAGAGCATCAGTTGTATGCCAAGTTTAGCAAATGTGAATTCTGGTTACAAGAAGTAGGATTCCTCGGTCACATTGTATCAGCCGGAGGAATTGCCGTTGACCCTGCAAAGGTGAAGGATGTCGAAGATTGGCAAGCCCCAACAACTCAAACCCAAGTTCGTACATTTCTCGGATTGGCGGGATATTATCGCAAGTTCGTAGAAGGATTCTAGAGTATCGCCCGACCCATGACCCAATTGCTGAAGAAGGACAAGAAGTTTAAATGGACCGACAAATGCGAAGCGAGTTTTCAAGAACTCAAGAGGAGATTGATTTCATCCCCAATCTTAATCATGCCCGATATCACGAAGCCCTTCGACGTGTATGTGACGCATCCAAGATCGGTCTCGGATGTGTGCTAATGCAAGAAGGCAAAGTTATATCTTATCTATCTCGACAATTGAAACAACATGAGCAAAATTACCCAACCCATGACCTCGAACTCGCAGCCGTAGTTCTAGCCCTGAAGACATGGAGACATTACCTAATGGGAAATTGTTGTGAGATTTATTCGCATCACAAGAGCCTGAAGTATATATTCACTCAGAAGGAGCTAAATATGAGGCAGAGAAGATGGATTGAGCTAATCAAGGATTACGACCTGGACATTCACTATCACCCCGATAAAGCCAATGTAGTAGCCGATGCCCTTAGCAGATTGCCGTGCCGCTTGAACTCCATGATCTTGGAGGAGCAACCAAGCTTGCACAAAGAGATGGAAGATTTTCGAATAGAATTAGTAAGTGAAGGATTTTTGGCTAGCATAGAACTTCAACCCACTTTGATCAGCCAGATCAAAGAGGCGCAAAAAGTAAATGCTAGTATCGACGGAATCAAGCATCGTATTGGTACAGGCAAAGTACCTGGATTCACCGAAGACGAAGAAGGAATTCTGTGATACAAAGGACGCCTTTGTGTACCAGCAGATTCTGAGTTGAAAGAAGTTATTCTGAAGGAAGCTCATGATACTCTTTATTCTATCCACCCCGGAGGAACTAAGATGTATCAAGATTTGAAAAAGCAATTTTGGTGGCATAAGATGAAGAGAGAAATCGGAAGCTATATCGCCAAGTGTGATATATGTCAGCGAGTCAATGCAGGACATCAAAGACCCGCTGGATTGTTACAACCCTTGCAGATTCCGGAATGGAAATGGGATTCCGTTGGAATGGACTTTATCACCGGATTGTCTACTTCTAGTAGGGGAAATGACTCTATCTGGTTCATAGTGGACAGATTGTCCAAAGTCGCCCATTTCTTACTCGTCAAGACCACATATCAGAGTTCGAAGCTAGCGGAGTTATACATTGCTAGAATCGTTAGTTTGCACGGAGTCCCCATGTAACATCCCTAAAATCATGTTTCAAAGTCATGCATATCATCCATGCATCCATGATCATGTAAGATTCCATTTTCAAAAATCATTTCAAAACAGGAGCATATATGCTCATTATTTGATGTATGAATGTTCTAGCCTTGGTGCTACATACTATTGAGAAAGGCACTTATATTCTCTCAGTATTGTTTTGAATCCTAACTTAAGAGATTCCAAAGGTTTGAGCCAAGTTTCAAAACAAGTATGAAATAAAACCAAGGTTTATGCCTTTTATTATATCTCCAAAAGGCTTGTTTTTATTTTATTTTTCAATTGACCCAAGTAGGTTTGAGTGAACAGATGTGTTTGACACTTATTTGAGTACAAGATTTATTGTACAAAAGTCCAGAGAAGTTTTGAAATCAAACATATTTGAATTGGAGTTTTGAAATCAGTTTTAGAAAATCAAACAGAAAAAGAAAAGGTTAAAAGAGAAAAAATAAGCCAAACAACATATCAGGCCCAACCAGCCCAATTCGACCCAACCTAGCCCAGCTACCCTCCCGCGAACCGTTTTCCTCTATCCGCAGACACACCCCTAGAGTCGCTGACGCAAGGACCCCACCTACTCTCTCTTTCTCTCGCTGACAACCGCGGCCCACACGGTGTCATCGTCTCCACCCAGCGACCAGCTCAATCCCCAAATTATGCTGGCCGTTCTCTGTATTGATTCGCGGCGTCAATTCACGTTCAATGCCAGATTAAATCACGCTCGCGACCATGCTACTTAAACCCCCTCTGCCCCCTCTCCATTTTCCCCCAGACCCCGAGCACAAAGCGCCCCCAGGCTACTCGTAATCGCCCTTGCACCGCCGCAGGCAGAACCCACTCCGGCGACCAATCCCGGTGAGCTCCATGCACCCCTTCCTCTCTGGTTCATGCAGACTGCTTCGCAACCTCCTTGCGCTCCTTCTGACGTCTTTGGTTCGTCCTATACTGCCCCAGGTCGACGACTCCATCAAGCACAGCAAGATTCCGACGACATCTTCGACTCCGACGACTAAATTTGGTGAGCCCCGTGTTCCCCTTCGTTTCTGACTCACACGAATGTGTTCGCCGTAGCCTTGCGCACCCCCTGATACCATTGATTCGTGCTAGGGTGACCCGCGTCTTCACACCGCCAGCGTCGCCGAACTCCGACGAAGACCAGCCGTGCTGCGGCGCCTGTGTCAATCCATCGCCACGTTGAGCTTCAGTACATTGCCACGAATCTGGTAAGCGTCTCCGATGACCCCAAAACCCCCTGTAGCGCCGTGCCGCCGTAGACAGAGCACGCCGCCACCAGTTGCCACCGCTAGCGCCGCCCATCCGTGGTCGCTTGATCGATAACCATTGGATCTAGATCCAGCGCATAGGAATAGATCACTTAACAAAGCGGTACGTTTAGATCTGGACCGTGCGCGGTCACTTTAAAATCCAACGGCCTGCATCGACCGATCCGTGCGAAGCGGTATAGACCAATCAGAACATGACGCGTGGCTAGGTTTTAGATTTAAAATCAGGATTTGAATCTATTGAATGTTTAAACTTGTTTTAATCATAACTTTTGATCCCCACGTCCAAATTTGATGAATTTTATATCAATGGAATCAGGAGAGCAAGCCCTTTCCATTTATGCAATGTGTTTAATGTTTTGATTCTGTTAAAATGGTTTTATTTACAGAAACATGTGTAGGCCTATTTTGTGTATATAAATTATTTGAGAAATGTTTTAGTGTTTAAATAAATGTGGTTTGGCAAGTTTTGAACTTGTTTATGAACCAGTACTGTGCACTTGTCTTGTTGAGTTTAGAAAATCATCACATATCATATTGCATGCATCCATATATTTTTTCTTGTATTTATTTTGTATGTGATTTGTTGCTATGATTTTATGTGTAGATTTTGGTGCCAATAGTGATTGTGATTGTGAGGAGTGTAGCTACTCTCCAAACTACCAAGGCAAGTGGTGCTTCATGATTTTTATCCCTATGTTTTCTACTATGCATTAGAAATATTTTGCTAGTCTTGCATGGTTATATTTTGCTTATATGTTATGCTTGGGAAATCCTAGTAGTTGTAGAATTGCTATAAATTTCTAAGTTAATATGCTTATCTATGCCATGCTTAGCCTAGCTAGTAGCAACCAAGGGTGGTGAAATGTTCATGCTATGATAAAATATTTCTAAGTCTTTGGACTTGTGTTTTGCTTAATAAAACAACTAAGTTAATGAAACACCTGGGTGGAATGGAAGGAATGGTTTATGTTGAGTGGTTACACAAGGCCATTTATATGGTTTACCTTGTGTATCTAACTTGTGGAAAGCCACCCAGGAACAAAGGGATTTGAGAGGCCAAATGTTAAGAAGCTTCTAGTGCAGCCACTTGGCAATATGGGCTCTGCCTGCATCATATAGGTTGCAATAACTTAGCCATTTGGACAGTTGGTGGTAGTGGGATGATAGGTTGGAGCGCGTCCATTTGGTCTAAGGGAAGGCTTCTGAAAGGTCCTGTCTTGGTGAAAATCAAGTCTGGTGGGGAAAGTGCACAACCTCTACAGATGGAATAATCTAAGTACTTAGCATGTCCCTGGTAATGGACAATTTGAGAATCAAGACATGGAAGCTATCAAGAATATCCTCATCCCAATTTCTAAGTAAAAATTTGTGGTTCAACAAGGGTGAAGGACCCCAATGTCTATTGGTGGTTCCTTGGGAAAAGTTTTGACAAAGAAAAACTTAGTGATTTCAACTAATAGGCAAAACCTATTTTTGAGCAAAGCAAGCCGAAGCTACACTTAGCCAAATTGCATATAGTATCTAGTCCACCAATATTATACTAAGGTATCACTTGCCAATACTATTCCAATGTATTGACCCACTGTGGCTGTAACTTATGATGTTGCAGGTTATTCTGATGAGGATTAGGAGTCATGAGTCTACACTCAAAATGTTTGCCTGTGGCACATGAAGATGAAGACTTTTTATCTATTTACTTATTTAAACTCTTGTACTAGGCCTGTGGCCATGGAGTTGTAAAGACTATGTTTGTCTTTGGAATGACTGTAATAATGACCTTTGTTTCTGTGTACTTCATCTTAAACTGTGGATGCTAGCATTGATCCAGGGACTAGCATTGCAATCACAGGGATCCTTTTCCTTTATAAAGGAGGGATCTTACAGATGGTCTCAGAGCACTGTGTTGCCTGTAGGATTATGACCCTTGGATTGGAAACCACTAAGGAAAACTTTTCAACAACTTCCACACTTGTCTTTTCTTCTCGTATACTATTCTAATCTTCTTTCTCATCTCTATTTGTAGATGAACTCCATCAACGAAGCCGTAAGAAAGGGACCACTCATGACAATGACTTTGAAGTGTGACACATAATTCCCCAAGGCTCTCAAGGACCTCATGGTTGCAATGGGAATACATGGTGCAGCTGTGTACAAAGGTTTTCCTGTGATGGATGAAGGAGTTGAGTACTGGTGGGTGCAACTTCACTTGTATAAAAACAAGGAAGACAACCACAAAGAATCAGGATTCTGCATGTTCACCAATTCAGTGGTGCACACTACATTCTTTGATTCAGCAAGGGATGCAGCTTGGAAGACCATCAAAGAACTTGGTGATAGAGTCAAGTGTAGAATGCTCAACATCCAGAATGACCTAAAGGAAGAGAAGAAACATACCCAAGAGTTGGAAGCTACCAACCAAACCTTAAGAGGAGATATTATAGACTTAGTAATGGAGTCATGTGCTCAAGATAGACTGACTGCTTCTATAAATATTATGTTAGCCAACTTGTCTAGTGAGTTGGGATTGTAATGTACTTTGTTATTTGGACCACCACACTTATCACCTTATTTTCCAAATGTTGCTTGAAATAAGTTGAACCTTGGATGTTGTAATGGTTGCATGTATGCCATGACTTGTGTGATTTGATTTCCAAAATTATACATGTGTTGCTTTGTTTGTCATTCCTATGTATGTTGATTCTAACTTTTTCTATCTTATAAATAGATGCCTAATGTTATTACCAGCACGGTTGATGAGTTCAAGGGAACTCGCTTTGGCACTCGTATTATTGAGCTCACTAGCCTGCTCAATCTCCCACTTCCTTCCATCATGATGCTTCCCCTCACCAAGTTTGAGAGGAAAGACCTTTGGGGCTTCAAGGTCAATCAGCCAGGATGCCAGACTGAGCCACCCACGGAGGCCATCATCTTCAAGCTCATGCATGATGATAAGGAGAGAGGCCTTGAGGTAGTCATGCAGGATCTGATAGGACGTCTACTAGGGAGACACTCTCGTGAGGTTAGAGGTACTAATTTCCACACCTTTGGTAGACGTGATGAGGATGGAGGGGCCATTGACTTCGAGGACACTTCGAGGGAGTCAGCAGAGCCGATTCGTCTATACCTCCAGGACTTAGAGGTTCTTCTTCGGCATGTGGACACTGATAGGACCAACGTCATGCTCAGCAATGACGGACTCCAGGTGCAGCTTCGTGAGAATTACAAGCTCTTCGCGGAGCAAGATGAGATAGTCAAGGAGATGGAGGCTAAGTTCGAGAGTCAGGACAGAAAGTTCAAGAGTCAAGAGAAACGAGTCCAAGATAGGAACAAGAGGATTCGAGACATGACTGCAGAACTGGAGGTCAAGGACTTCGAGCTCGAGCATCAGCAGCCTGTGATAGAGAGGATTCGTTCTCAGAAGAGGGCTCTCAAAGCCAAAGTAGAGACCTTGACCACCAATGTCGAGGAATACAAGACCGCTATGGAGAATGCAGGTCTTACATTTGTTGAGGAGGAGGTTGATGCCGAGGAGTAGTGTTGACTACTCATTTATCATTTACTTATCATGCTTTTTATTGAGTCGCAATGACCATCCAACATGTGGATGGCTTGCTATTGGTGTGTTTACTTTACAAACTTATTGTCTTTGTTGTTGGACTTTTATTATTGTGTTGCATGTTGGTGATTGTTTATGTGATGTATTGTGCATAATAGCATCTATGGGTATCTCATTCTTATCTCTATTTACCAAACCACAGATGCCTCCCCGTCGTGCCAATCCCAACCCCAACAACAACAACATCACCCCCGAGATGCAGCAAATGATGACAGCTCAGACTCAGTTGATGCAAATGATGACTACGTTCATCCATAATCAGAACAACAACAACAACAACAACAACAACAACAATAACAACAACAACAACCCACCGGGTTTTGACATGCTTACCAGGTTCTTGAGATTGAGGCTAGCAAAGTTCTCAGGGACTACAGATCCTATGGTGGCCAATGATTGGCTACGCTCTGTGAACAAAGACTTGGTAACTGTTGGCTATACTGATGCAGAAAAAGTCAGATTTGCAGCACATTTGTTGGAAGGACCAGCAGCTACTTGGTGGGATAACTTCCAGATCACCACTCCCATTGCGGATGTGACATGGGATATCTTTGAAGATGGTTTCCGTACTTCTCACATCTCATCCGGAGTGATGAGTTTGAAGAAGAAAGAATTTCATAACCTGAAGCAGCGCCACCGTAGCATGGCACAGTATATTGAGGAGTTCAACAATCTGGCGCGATATGCACCGGATGAAGTTGACACTGATGCTAAAAGAAGAGAGAAATTTCTCGAGGGCCTGAATGATGAACTAAACTTGCAGCTATCAGTGGCCTATGTTCCCACTTATCAGTCTCTTTGTGATAAGGCTGCTATTTTGGAGAACAAAATGAAGCAAGTTGAGAGTAGGAAGAGAAAGCACTCGGACAAGCACAGCTCGGGATCGTCTCACAAGCATTCCCATTATGATGATAGTGGAAGCTCAGGATCCCACAAGCATAGGAAATTCAACAAGAACCACAACCACAACCGTCATCATGACAACAAACATCACCGTAGTCATGACAATGACAAGTACAAGAACCACAAGAGTGGATATAAGAGCCACCACAGTGGTAGTGGAAGCCAGCCTGTCAAGAAGGATATTAGTCAGGTTGAGTGTTTCAAGTGCAAGAAGATGGGGCATTATGCAAATGAATGCCCAGAAAAGAAAGTTGAAGGACCCAGCAAACCCAACCCTTTTCAGAAGGGACAAGTGAACCACATCAATGTGGAGGAAATCTATGAAGAGCCAGATGCTGTTGCTGGTAAGTTCAAACTCAATTCTATTCCAACACTTGTTCTTTTTGATACTGGAGCATCGCATTCATTCATATCAAAAGCATTTGTTGATAGAAATGGGTTTCCAACTGAAAACATTGGGTGTCCAATAAAACTTAATTCTCCAGGTGGAGATATGATAGTAAGTCTTGGATGCCGGGATCTAGTAATAGAGTTTGGAAAGCATAAGTTTCCAGTGAGTCTGATAATCCTAGATTCCCGAGGACTGGATGTAATTTTGGGAATGGATTGGATGACCAAGTATGAAGGAGTACTAGATTGTGCCAATCGTACTGTTGCACTCACAACCCCGGAGAAGAAACGGATTAGATTTAAATCTAACTTTGAATCAAAAGGAAGTAAGTTAAATTATCTTAAGGGGGTTAGCATGGACAGTGTGCCAATTGTGAGTGAATATCCGGAGGTGTTTCCGGAAGAATTGTCGGGAATGCCACCAGATAGAGATGTGGAGTTTCTTATTGATTTGCTACCAGGATCTGGACCAATAGCAAAGAGTCCATACAAGATGTCAGTTGATGAACTGAAAGAGCTCAAGAAACAATTTGGAGAACAGTTGCAGAAAGGATTTATTCAACCAAGTTCTTCATCTTGGGGAGCACCAGTTTTGTTTCTGGAAAATAAAGATAGAAGTCAAAGGTTATGCATAGATTACCGTTCACTCAATGAGGTGACTATCAAGAACAAATACCCTTTGCCTAGAATCAATGACTTGTTTGATCAGTTAGAAGGAGCTTGTGTGTTCTCAAAGATTGATCTTCGATCAGGTTATTTCCAGCTCAAGATAAGGGAACAAGACATACCTAAGACAGCTTTCACCACAAGGTATGGATTGTACGAGTATATCGTGATGCCATTTGGTTTGACCAATGCTCCAGCGTACTTCATGAATATGATGAACAAGGTGTTCATGGAATTTCTTGATAAGTTTGTTGTCATTTTTATCAATGACATTTTAATCTACTCCAAGAGCAAAGAAGAGCATGAAGGACATTTGTGTTTGATACTTGAGAAGCTCAGAGAGCATAAACTATACGCCAAATTCAGTAAGTGTGAATTCTGGTTGAATGAAGTTGGATTTCTTGGACACGTTGTGTCAGGAGATGGTGTAGCAGTTGATCCTGCTAAAGTTTCAGCTGTAACTGAATGGGAATCTCCCAAGTTAGTGAAAGAAGTTTGTAGTTCCTTGGCTTATCAGGTTACTATAGAAGATTCATTGAAAATTTCTCCAAGGTAGCAAAACCTATGACAGAATTGCTAAAGAAAAACAAGAAATTTGCTTGGTCTGAAGGATGTGAATTCAGCTTTCAAGAATTGAAGAAGAGACTTGTGACAGCACCAGTCTTGTGTTTGCCAGATTTGGAAAAAGATTTCCAAGTATATTGTGATGCATCTCATCATGGTTTGGGTGCAGTACTTATGCAAGAAGGGAAAGTTGTGGCTTATGCCTCGAGACAACTCAAAACTCATGAGGTGAACTACCCTACTCATGATCTAGAGTTAGCCTCTGTTGTCCATGCACTCAAAACATGGAGACATTATCTTTTGGGAAAGCGTTGTGAAGTGTTCACAGATCACAAAAGTTTGAAGTATATCTTCACCCAGATGGAAATTAACATGAGACAAAGAAGATGGCTAGAACTCATCAAGGACTATGACTTAAGTTTGCAATACCACCCCGGTAAAGCAAATGTTGTAGAAGATGCTCTAAGCCGTAAGGTTTTTGTGAATGGCCTTACTAAGGGAGAATTGCCAGATGATTTGTGTGCCCAATTTAGAGATCTCAGATTGGAGATTGTGCATGAAGGACATCTCATGTCTTTGGATGTTCAACCCACCTTGTTGGACAAGATCAAAGAAGCCGAGAAGACTGATAAGGAAATTGAGGAGATCAAGGAAAAGATTGGCAAGGGAAAAGCCAAAGGATTCCATGAAGACGAATAAGGTACTTTATGGCATGGGAAACGTATCTGTGTTCCACAAGATCCGGAGCTTCGGAAACTGATTTTACAAGAAGCACACAACTCACCATATTCTATCCATCCGGGTAACACCAAGATGTACATGGATATGAAAGAAATATTTTGGTCGAATAATCTCAAGAAGGACATCGCCGAACATATTGCTTTGTGTGATGTATGTAGCAGAGTGAAGGTGGAACACCAGAAACCAGCATGTTTGCTTCAACCACTACCTATTCCTGATTGGAAGTGGGACAAGATTGGTATGGATTTCATTACCGGATTGCCGAGGACCCAGTCAGGATATGAATCTATTTGGGTAGTAGTGGATCGCCTAACTAAAGTGGCTCATTTCATACCCGTGAAGACAACCTATACAAGTGCTAAGTTAGCCAAGATTTATATGAGCAGAATTGTGTGTCTACATGGAGTACCCAAAAGTATTGTGTCAGATAGAGGAACCCAATTTACTTCTCATTTTTGGAGACAGCTACATAAGTCATTGGGAACAAGGTTGGAATTCAGTTCCGCTTTTCATCCTCAGACTGATGGACAGATAGAAAGGACTAATCAGATTCTTGAAGATATGTTGAGGGCATGTGCCCTAGACTATGGAGCCAGTTGGGATGAAAGTCTGCCATACGCAGAATTCTCTTATAATAATAGCTATCAAGCCAGTATTGAGATGGCACCATTTGAGTTTCTCTATGGGAGAAAGTGTACCACCCCATTACTATGGAATGGTGTGGGATAAAGAAGTTTGTTCGGGCCAGAACTTATCAAAGAAGCCGAAGAGAAAGTTAAGTTGCTTAAGGACAGATTGAAGATAGCACAGTCCCGACAGAAGAGCTACGCAGATCCTAAGCGTAGAGAAGTCACCTATGAAGTTGGTGATAGAGCTTATCTTAGAGTGTCACCACTTCGTGGAGTGAAGAGGTTTGGAGTCAAAGGAAAGTTGGCCCCAAGATATGTTGGACCATTCAAGATTCTGAGTCGTAAAGGAGAGGTTGCTTATGAGATTGAATTGCCAGAGTCTTTGTCAGCTGTTCATAATGTGTTTCATGTGAGTCAGCTTAAGAAATGTCATCCGGAAATGGAAGAGACTTCTTTGAAGGATACTATACCTTTGGAAGAGGTTCAGTTGGAGAGTGACCTCACTTATGAAGAGAAACCTATCAAGATTCTTGAGACTGCAGAAAGAGTTACTCGGACTAAAACTATCAAGTTCTGCAAAGTTCAATGGAACCATCATTCCGAAGAAGAAGCAACATGGGAAAGAGAAGATGATCTTCGGAAAGACCACCCTCACCTATTTGCTAGCCAATCCGAATCTCGAGGGCGAGATTCACCTTAAGGGGTTAGATTTGTAACATCCCTAAAATCATGTTTCAAACTCATGCATATCATCCATGCATCCATGATCATGTAAGATTCCATTTTCAAAAATCATTTCAAAACAGGAGCATATATGCTCATTATTTTATGTATGAATGTTCTAGCCTTGGTGCTACATACTATTGAGAAAGGCACTTATATTCTCTCAGTATTGTTTTGAATCCTAACTTAAGAGATTCCAAAGTTTTGAGCCAAGTTTCAAAACAAGTATGAAATAAAACCAAGGTTTATGCCTTTTATTATATCTCCAAAAGGCTTGTTTTTATTTTATTTTTCAATTGACCCAAGTAGGTTTGAGTGAAAAGATGTGTTTGACACTTATTTGAGTACAAGATTTATTGTACAAAAGTCCAGAGAAGTTTTGAAATCAAACATATTTGAATTGGAGTTTTGAAATCAGTTTTAGAAAATCAAACAGAAAAAGAAAAGGTTAAAAGAGAAAAAATAAGCCAAACAACATATCAGGCCCAACCAGCCCAATTCGACCCAACCTATCCCAGCTACCCTCCCGCGAACCGTTTTCCTCTACACGCAGACACACCCCCAGAGTCGTTGACGCAAGGACCCCACCTCCTCTCTCTTTCTCTCGCTGACAACCGCGGCCCACACGGCATCATCGTCTCCACCCAGCGACCAGCTCAATCCCCAAATTACGCCGGCCGTTCTCTGTATTGATTCGCAGCATCAATTCACGTTCAATGCCGGAGTAAATCACGCTCGCGACCATGCTACTTAAACCCCCTCTGTCCCCTCTCCATTTTCCCCCAGACCCCGAGCACAGAGCGCCCCCAGGCTGCCCGTAATCGCCCTTGCACCGCCGCAGGCAGAACCCACTCCGGCGACCAATCCCGGTGAGCTCCATGCGCCCCTTCCTCTCTGGTTCATGCAGACTGCTTCGCAACCTCCTTGCGCTCCTTTTGACGTCTTTGGTTCGTCCTATACTGCCCCAGGTCGACGACTCCATCAAGCACAGCAAGATTCCGACGATATCTTCGACTCCACAACTAAATTCGGTGAGCCCCGTGTTCCCCTTCATTTCTGACTCACACGAGGCGCACCCACAGCACTTTGATACCATTGATTCGTGCTAGGTGACCGGAGCACCGCCAACATCGTCGTCACGAACTCCGACGAGCAACTCTCCGTGTCGTCGTTCCCCTTGTCAAGCCATCGCCACGTTGAGCTTCAGTACATCGCCACGAATCTGGTAAGCGTCTCCGATGACCCCAAAACCGCTTGTAGCGCCGCGCCGCCATAGACAGAGCACGCCGCCACCAGTTGCCACCGCCAGCGCCGCTGATCCGTGGTCGCTTGATCGATAACCGTTGGATCTAGATCTAGCGCATAGGAATAGATCACTTAAGGAAACGATATGTTTAGATCTGGACCGTGCGCTGTCACTTTAAAATCCAACGGCCTACATCGACCGATCCGTGCGAAGCGGTATAGACCAATCAGAACATGACGCGTGGCTAGGGTTTAGATTTAAAATCAGGATTTGAATCTATTGAATGTTTAAACTTGTTTTAATCATAACTTTTGATCCCCACGTCCAAATTTGATGAATTTTATATCGATGGAATCAGGAGAGCAAGCCCTTTACATTTATGCAATGTGTTTACTGTGTTGCTTCTGTTAAAATGGTTTTATTTACAGAAACATGTGTAGGCCTATTTTGTGTATATAAATTATTTGAGAAATGTTTTAGTGTTTAAATAAATGTGGTTTGGCAAGTTTTGAACTTGTTTATGAACCAGTACTGTGCACTTGTCTTGTTGAGTTTAGAAAATCATCACATATCATATTGCATGCATCCATATATTTTTGCTTGCATTTATTTTGTATGTGATTTGTTGCTATGATTTTATGTGTATATTTTGGTGCCAATAGTGATTGTGATTGTGAGGAGTGTAGCTACTATCCAAACTACCAAGGCAAGTGGTGCTTCATGATTTTTATCCCTATGTTTTCTACTATGCATTAGAAATATTTTGCTAGTCTTGCATGGTTATATTTTGCTTATATGCTATGCTTGGGAAATCCTAGTAGTTGTAGAATTGCTAGAAATTTCTAAGTTAAGATGCTTATCTATGCCATGCTTAGCCTAGCTAGTAGAAACCAAGGGTGGTGAAATGTTCATGCTATGATAAAATATTTCTAAGTCCTTGGACTTGTGTTTTGCTTAATAAAACAACTAAGTGAATGAAACACCTGGGTGGAATGGAAGGAATGGTTTATGTTGAGTGGTTACACAAGGCCATTTATATGGATTACCTTGTGTATCTCACTTGTGGAAAGCCACCCAGGAACAAAGGTATTTGAGAGGCCAAATGTTAAGAAGCTTCTAGTGCAGCCACTTGGCAATATGGGCTCTGCCTGCATCATATAGGTTGCAATAACTTAGCCATTTGGACAGTTGGTGGTAGTGGGATGATAGGTTGGAGCGCGTCCATTTGGTCTAAGGGAAGGCTTCTGAAAGGTCCTGTCTTGGTGAAAATCAAGTCTGGTGGGGAAAGTGCACAACCTCTACAGATGGAAGAATCTAAGTACTTAGCCATGTCCCTGGTAATGGACAATTTGAGCATCAAGACATGGAAGCTATCAAGAATCTCCTCATCCCAATTTCTATGTAAAAGTTTGTGGTTGAGCAAGGGTGAAGGACCCCAATGTCTATTGGTGGTTCCTTGGGAAAAGTTTTGACAAAGAAAAACTTAGTGATTTCAACTAATAGGCAAAACCTATTTTTGAGCAAAGCAAGCCTAAGCTACACTTAGCCAAATTGCATATAGTATCTAGTCCACCAATATTATACTAAGGTATCACTTGCCAATACTATTCCAATCTATTGACCCACTATGGCCGTAACTTGTGATGTTGCAGGTTATTCTAATGAGGATTAGGAGTCATGAGTCTACACTCAACATGTTTGCCTATGGCACATGAAGATGAAGACTTTTTATCTATTTACTTATTTAAACTCTTGTACTAGGCCTGTGGCCATGGAGTTGTAAAGACTATGTTTGTCTCTAGAATGACTGTAATAATGACCTTTGTTTCTGTGTACTTCATCTTAAACTGTGGATGCTAGCATTGATCCAGGGACTAGCATTGCAATCACAGGGATCCTTTTCCTTTATAAAGGTGGATCTTACACCCCAAGAACATCGTATCTGATCGAGGAACTCAATTTACCTCGAGATTCTAGAAGAAAGTCCAAGAAGCTTTAGGAACCCGCCTAGATTTCATCACCGCGTATCACCCTCAGACCGATGGACAATCGGAGCGAGTAAATCAAATACTCGAAGATATGCTAAGAGCATGTGTGTTAGAATATGGATCCAAGTGGGAAGACTGTCTGCCGTTTGCAGAATTTTCATACAAAAATAGTTATCAAGCTAGTTTGCAAATGGCCCCATTTGAATTCATGTATGGAAGGAAGTGTCGCACCCCTTTGAACTGGTCGAAAGTAGGAGAGAGTCAGATCTTCGGACGCGACATCCTACGAGAAGCAGAAGAGAAGGTTCACAAGATTCGTGAGCACCTCAAGACAGCCCAGTCTAGACAGAAGAGTTATGCTGACAAGAGACGTCGAGACCTCGCCTTCAACATAGGAGATTTTGTGTATCCGAAAGTGTCGCCATTGAAGGGAATGCAGCGTTTCCAACTCAAAGGAAAGTTAGCCCCCAGATATATCGGACCCTTCAAGATTCTGAACCGTCGAGGAGAAGTGTCGTATCAATTGGAACTACCTGAAGAGATGTCAGCCGTGCACAATGTATTCCATATCTCATTACTTCGCAAGTGCCTCGAAGTTCCAGATAAGACTGAAGTGTTCAAGAATATCGATCACCGGACCATAGAGATCAACGATGACCTAACCTATCCTGAAGTACCCATCCGTATTTTGGAAGAAGCTTTCCGAACCACCAGAACCCGAAGCATCAAGTTTCTCAAGATTCAGTGGAGCAACCACACAGAAGAGGAAGCTACCTGGGAGCGCGAAGATCACATCAGGACAGAATTTCCTGATCTCTTCAAATCCTAGGTAATCTTTTCGTCCTTTTTCAAATCTCGTGACGAGATTTTGTTTAAGGGGGGGAAGGTTTGTAACATCCCAAAAATACTAAACTTGGATCATCAAACTCTAATCATCAAATTTAGGGTTAACAAAAACTTTTCTAAATAAAAATATGAAAGCATGCATGTGTGTATACATCCCATTTTGATTTTTTTTGAATTGCCTTGTTTATGTGTTTCTTTGATGGTAAAAGGATTCTTTGGTGAAATAAACATCATCTAAACAATTCCCAAACTTTTCCCAAAGGCAAATAAATCAAAATAAGACAAATTGAGTGAATGGTCATTTTGACCAATTTAACTCCCATGCCTACTTTGGCTGTCTCTAACTTTCAAAACTTAATAGAAACTTGTTTGAATCTTTGCACCCCTTGATAGTACTCATAAAAAAGTATCAAGGCCAACCTTGTGATCATCCAGAAACTTTCAAATGCATAGTTTAAATGACAATTCAAAATTGAATCTTTATCATATGAGAAGATCCCACTTTTTCAAAAACCACTCAAACAAGCTCAACTTTCAAACCCCAAGCATCTGCAGACTCACCAGCACCAACCTAGCACACCCACCAAAAATCTTTTCAAAATTAAAAACTTGAATTCATGCGGCCATTTCATCAAACACCTTGCCGATTCAAATCAAATAAAATCTAAACACTATTGTGAGCAGTGATTGGAGCCTAACTTGTTCCCTCTCTAGCTCACAGCAACCTCAGTAGATCATCTAGCCAACCAAACCAAGCACTAGCCCCACTGTAAGCTTGGCAATGCCATCAATGGTGAACAGCCGAAGCTCACCATGCCACCCAAGTGTAGACAACAAGCCAGGAGAGGAACTAGCCATGCCAACCGTGTCTGGGAGATCACCCATGCATCACCGCCCCCTCTCAACCAGCCCTGCCTCGAAGACATCGACCAGAGCACCCAGGAACGCCGCGCCCGTGCCTCTTTCAACCATGCCGAGCATGCGCCAGAGCGCCACCCTCGATCGAAGACCACAGACCGTGCGCCGCCCTCGCCGCGTGCATACACGATCACCACCGACCCAGGAGACCGCCAGACATCCCCGTTCACCGCCCCATGCCCCGTAGCCACTGCTCGCCGTCGAGTTCGCCTCCTCGGCCGCGTAGAGCATCGCACGTTCCACACCATTTGCCACCGCCCCTACATGCGCATTAAAGCCGTAGAGCATCGCCAGGAGACCACCAAGCAATCGCCACCACCGGCCATGCCTCTAGCTGGCCGTAGCCATGTCGCCACCGTCGCCTGCCCATGCCGTTCGGTCTCGTCGTCGCGACTATAAATAGAGGCCACCTCCAGCCGAATTGAGCACACCATCTCACTCCCCTCTCCTCACTAATCGTTCCACCCGTTCGAAGGCCGAAGCAGCGTCACTTGAATTTCACCGGAGCCCGCCGCTGCTAGAGATGAAGGGAGCCAGCGATTGGAGCCGCCCCAGGAGAAGCTGCCAGTACTAGGAGGTTAGCCGTTGTCGACTTCGTCGTTCGCCCGCCTCGCTGACCCTCGCCTGAGCCCCGGTGAGCCCCAACAACCCCCACCTGCCGCGTTAGGGTTCAGTCTCGCCGGCGTTGCCAGACGTGAACGACGACCCTCAGCCGTTGGATTAGAACTAGATCGAACGCACCATATTGCCCCATACCGCTTCGCACCCCCTCCTCTCACTGACGCGTGGGGACAACAACTTAACCAGCCCGCGTAAGCGCTGTGCTTAGCAGGCCAGCCCAGTATCATTTCCCGCGCAGCCCAATTGTTTGAATTTGGATTTTTCCATTTTCATTCAAACACACTTCTGCACCTAGTTTCAAAAATCAACCCAGATCAATTCAGTAAACCAAATTGAATGAAACCAATTTTGTTAGCAAGGTCTTGAAATGCTAAATCCAAGCCCGTTGGATTCAAGTCATTTGGATCTGTAGATCACCCTTGGTAAAAATAACAAGGCAGAAGCTTTTCTACATTCAAACATTTTTCAAATTTAAGCCATAATAGCTTTTGAGTTGATTCCAACTCTCAAAAATCACATTTAACCATACCTTTCAGAATATATAAAAATATATAGGTTTACTTACAGAAAAAATGACCAAGTAATAAAAGAATGCCACATAAGCATTTCTAGTCAGTTTATTTAATTAAAAATAAAAGGGTTATCCTTATTAAATTGCGACACCACTTTATATCACATTCCCACGGACTAAAATATGTGGTGATGACATGTGTCAACATGATCCCATGTTTGGTTTGGATAATATTAAATCTTAAGTAGTTTTTCAATGAGTAGAAATTACTTTTCTAAAAATAAAAGGAATTAAACCAAGCTTTAATCTTGTAATGTTAGTGATGATGCTAGATCATCTATAGGACCCTTTTGGGTGATGATTGCAAGTAGTTAAGTATTGTTAGGTGATTGTGTACCTCGTATGTATTCATAGACGCTAGTACCGACCAAGGATACGAGGAGGAAGGAGGATACTACGAAGAAGAAGCCGAGGTGAACTTCAACCACTGCTCTGCACAAGGCAAGCCTAATACTACCAGTTGAATGTGCAAGACAACAGTTGCAAGCTAACACTTGCAATTTAGCAAGCTTATACTGATACTTGTGCAAGCTAACACTTGCAAGATATTATACCTATGCAAGCAAATACTTGCTTGTTACCATGCCAACTATATGCCTTAAGCATATGTGATCATACTCACTTGATAAACCAATCCTAGTTTTCACTTACAAGCTTATACCTTATTTCTTTATCAAAGCTATTACTTAGAGTTTACTTGAGTAAACTGTAGATACTAGAAAGATTTTTGAAGGTTGCATAAAGAGCATAAAATTTGGCCTAAGCTAGATAATATTGATGTCATCCTAAGGCATGAGATTGAACTTAGTTAAACTCCACTTGTTTACCACCCCTCATTAGTACTTACCCCCACTTGTAGGTGCAAGTAATAAGCATAAAACTTGATCAACATTAGATGGGAATACTTGGTGAAAATGGTTATGAAAACCTTGGAATGATGGATCATTCTATTGAGATGTTTTGGACATGTGTTTCTGAACACCAGATGATTTATGGTGATGAAAATGTTGAGGCTTGATCCTTAGCCCTTTATAAAACTGATGGTTTTCTAGATGCGATACCATTCCAATCTTACGGTACAACCACAATACCCGAGAATTGGGTAGGGCTTGACTGGAAACTTATATACCTTCGTATTAGTTCCCTCACGGCCAAGGTCTGAGCTGAGGCTACCTTGTGAAGATTGTCCACCTATGCAATACCCAAGATGACAGTTGGTCATGGTTGGGAGGCCAAACTCATAGGAGAGGTGCTTATATTAGGGCGTGTAATTGAAAGGTTAGGATTGATTATCCGCATACTGAGTATGGTGAATTCAGAATTTGTTCCTGACGGATGTATCGAATGCTGTGGTGAAAGTGTACAATCTCTGCAGAGTGTCAAAACTATTCGAGTAGCCGCGTCCGCGGTTATGGACAGTTGGAGTGGCCATACTGTTCCCCCGTCAGATGTTTTCAAAATGACTTGTGAAATGATTTGAGACTTTGACTTGACCACAACAGAGTTGTGGCATGAGATACAAGTTCCCACTTAGGTGTTATAAAACCTTAACTAGCACTCGTTGTTTCCAAACTTAGTAGAGGTAAACCTGGATTTTTGCAAAACAACCCTAGAGCTTAGTGTCCTACTACAAAAACCCCTCTTACCTATTAGTATTAGTTTGCGAGTAATTAAAGAGTACTCATGGCTTTGTCCCTGGCTATTCCCATGGCCAGACTATGAAGAGGAGTAACTGGAAGATGGACCCCAGGAAGGTTACGACAACTAGGATCATCTCCCATCGTCAACATTGCCTGTGACCCTGAAGATGGAGCTTCTCCTACGCTACCGTTATTATTACGTATTCCGCTGCTTGTGTTGTATTAAGACTGGATCATGAGATCCTTAATTGTGTAAAGACCTTATGTATGGTTTGTAATGGATGATGTACTGTGGTATCCAATTCTGTTATGTCTCGCAAAAATGGTAATCCTGGGATTGCAATGTATGGCATAACAGGCATCTGGGATTAAAAATCCGGGTGTTGACACGATGGTGGCGGCGGCTACAGACGGTTTTCTGGAGATTTGATCGGATACTTAGGGTTTCTGCATCGGGGGCTTCTTATAGGCAAAGGGGGAGGCCGAGGAGGCGGCCAGGGGCCCCACACCCTGCGTAGGCGTGGGCCCACCCCTGTCCGCGACTAGGGGGGTCTAGGCGCCCTGGCCCGCTTCTCCGTCTCCCCTCTAGACTTCTTGTTCCCCACGGAAAGTAATTGACTTTGACGTTTGTCCCGTCCAATTCCGAGAATATTTCTTTACTTGCTTTTCTGAAACCAAAAATAGCAGAAAACAGGCAATCGACACTATGGCAACTTGTTAATAGGTTAGTACCATAAAACATGTAAAAAGCACCTCAAAGTGTAGACAAAGCAAAGCAAAGTAGATACTAACAAGCATGGAACATCAAAAATTATAGATACGTTTCCGGCGTATCACGGTTCTCTATTAAAAGGAGTACCTTAATTGCCATTATATTCCCTTGAGGCCCCGCTGCAACGGGCTGGCGGGACAAAAGATGGTGTGCAAGTTCTCATTGCGAGCATGTATGACTATATATGGAACACATGCCTATGCTTGTTTAGTACTTGGATGCTTTACCTTATTTATCTGCAAATGCCCTAGATCTTGATATTACATGAATAGTCTCGTCCATGCAACACCCGTCCATCCATCCATATGCCTACCGCACTCAAATCCCGTTGTTTGCTACTATTGTTACTACTGCCTTTATTGTTACTACTGCTGTTACTTTAGTATTGCTACCACAAAACTGTTGCTCATGATAAACGACTATGAGCAAGACTATTTCCAGGAGTAGCTGAACTGACAACTCAGTTGTTAAGGCTTATAAATATTCTTTGGCTCCCCTTGTGTCGAATTAATAAATTGGGTTATACTACCCTCAAAGACTGTTGCGATCCCCTATACTTGTGGGTCATCAAGACTATTTTCTGAGCATAGCTTTATTTGTAAGTTCACTTGGATCTATTATTGTTCGCTGCTATCTTTTTCATCATGGGGAAAATTCGTGATGGAAAATTTCCTATATTACCATCCACTACAAGAAGAGGTACAGTTCTAAACACCTCTACTGCTTTTGATTCACCTTCTGTTATAAGTAAGCTTGTTATACCACCACCACATACACCTGCTACACACACTGCTACTACTGCTGAATCTGAAATTGCTTGTGATGCTCATGATGTTACTTCTACTGTGCTTGATAAGAGTGGTTCATTAGGTCCTTTCCTAGATGCTACTATTGCTAGAACTATATTGGAAAACACTGAAACTCCTAGTGAAGATACTATTACACCTGTTATCTCTCCTGAGTCGAGAGAGTTATGATATTAATGATGGTTATATTGAAATGACTGATAAATTTATTGAAGAATATCGAAACACACGTGGTGCTAGTGCTATTAAGAGTCTTCTTGAGAAACATACTATTATACCTAAACTATCTCCTGATGTTAAGTTTGCTACATCTCCCATAAACATTAAAGATAAGGATTATGATTTCTCTCTTGATTTATCCTATATAAACATTGTTGAGAAAGAACCTTTTAGTGGGACAGAGAATAAAAGGGCTGTGGCACATATGACTAAGCTTTCTACTATGAGTGCCTTATTTTCGGATGATATGATACGTCGGAAACGTATCTATAATTTTTGATGTTCCATGCTTGTTAAGTATTTACTTTGCTTTTCTTTGCTTTGTCTACACTTTGAGGTGTTTTTATATCTTTTCTGGAACTAACCTATTAACAAGTTGCCACAGTGCCAGTTGCCTATTTTCTTCTGTTTTGGGTTCCAGAAAGGCAGAAAATCAATATTCTCGGAATTGTATGGGACAAAAGCCAAAGTTAATATTTTACCGTGGGTGACACGAATCCAGAAGACGAGACGAAGGGGAGCCACGGGGTGGCCACACCCCCCAGGCGCGGCCAAGCCTGGCCCTTGCCTGGGCATGGTGTGGGCCCCCGGGCGCCCCTGCCTCGCCTCTTCGCCTATAAGAATCCCCCAATGTAGAAACCCTAGGAACCCGATCAAAACTCCACAAAACCGTCTGTAGTCGCCGCCACCATCGTCCCTAGATCGGGGGATCTGAAGTTCTTCCCGGCACCCTGCCAGAGGGGAGATCATCCTGGAGGCCTTCTTCTCTGGTATGATGCATGGGTAGTTCCACCTTGGACTATGGGTCCATGTAGTAGCTATATGGTTGTATCTCCTCCTTGTGCTTTCATGTATAGATCTTGTAAGCTCCGTTCATGATCAAGATCTAATCTATTTGTAATCATGCATGTTGTGTTTGCGGGGATCCGATGGATATTGAGATTATTATGTTGGATTGATTAATGGTTTTGTCTTTATGATTCTATCATGTCTGTGTAGTTTGTGATCTTGCATGCTCTCTGTTGTTAGTATCTATCTTGTCCAAGTAGTTGCTAGTGACTCCAAGAGGGAGTATTTATGCTCGATAGTGGGTTCATGCCTCTAGTTTCCAAGGGAAGTGACAGAAAACTCTTCGGTTGTAGATGTGCTATGCCACTAGGGATAAAACAACGGTCTCTTGTTCATAGAACATGTGGACTGTTTACCTTACACACCTTGCTTAAAGCAGTTGTCTATTGTTTGCAACTTAATACTGGAGGGGGTCGGATGATAACCTGAAGGTGGACTTCTAGTCATAGATGCAGTTGGATGGCGGTCTATGTATATTATTGTATTGCCCAATCGAATCTCATAGGATCTTTCTGACTAGTATTGCATTGTTATGCCTTGCTCAGTTCCTGTCAATTGCCATGCTGTAATTTGTTTACCCTTCATGCCATGTTGTTTATCTAAGGAGAGAACCTCTAGTGAACTATGGACCCCGATACAATCTTTACCATTGATACATCTTCCACTGTTACTTGCTTACTTGCTGCAAACCATTACCTTCCACACCATACGTTTAATCCTTTGTTATAGCAAACCAGTGAGCTTGACAACCTCACTGATTCATTGGGGAAAAGTCTTGAGTCTGTTGTTGCGGTTTCGCGTTTGCAACACACTGTGACGTTTCCTTCCTCCTACTGGTTCGATAACCTCGGTTTCTTACTGAGGGAAAACTTGTTGTTGTGATGCTTCACACCCTGCTCTTGGGGTTCCCAACAGGCTCCACGTTAGCCATCAAGCTTTTCTGGCACCGTTGCCGGGAGGCTAAGCACGTCTTCACAAGGGGAGTCCTCCACTTCCTTTCTCTTTACTTTGTTTTTCGTTTGCTTAGTTTATTTTGCTTGGTTTTGTTTGCCTCTTGTTTTCAAAAACTACAAAAGATTTAGTCTAGTTTGGTTTGCTTTCATTATTCAAAAACACAAAAATATTAGTTCCTGCTCTAGCTGCTGCTGTTTTTGGCTTGCCCACCTTTGCCAAAATGAACTCTGCTGAGAACACCAAGTTGTGTGACTTCACTAGCACCAACAACAATGATTTCGTTAGCACACCCACTGCTCCACCTGCTCCTGATGCTACCTTTTATGAAATTAAGCCTGCCTTGTTGAATCTTGTGATGAGAGAGCAATTTTCTTGTGCTAGTTCTGATGATGCTGCTGCCCATATCAATAACTTTGTTGAACTTTGTGAGATGCAAAAGTATAAGGATGTAGATGGATATATTATTAAGCTCAAGCTTTTTCCTTTCTCCTTGAGAGGAAAAGCTAAAGAATGGTTGCTATCTTTGCCTAGAAATAGTATTGATTCTTGGACTAAGTGCAAAGATGCATTTATTGGAAAGTACTACACTCCTGCTAAGATTATATCTATAAGAAGTGACATTATGTAATTTAAACAACTTGATAATGAACATGTTGCTCAAGCTTGGGAAGAATGAAATCTTTGGTTAAGAATTGTCCTACTCATGGACTCACTGCTTGGATGATTATCCAGAAATTTTATGCAGGTTTGAATTTCTCGTCAAGAAACCTGTTAGATTCAGCTGCTGGAGGTACCTTTATGGGCCTCACTTCGGGTGCTGCAACAAAGCTTCTTGATAATATGATGGTTAACCACTCTGAATGGCACACTGAGAGAGCTCCACATGGTAAGAAGGTAAATTCTGTTGAAGAAACCTCCTCTTTGAGTGATAAGATTGATGTTATTATGGCTATGCTTGTTAATGGAAACCTCCTTTAGATCCTAATAGTATTCCCTTATCCTCTTTGGTTGCTCAAGAAGAGCAAGTTGATGTGAACTTCATTAGAAACAACAATTTCAACAACAATGCTTATAGGAGTAATTTTGGTGGTAACAACTATAGACCTTATCCTCCTAATAATGACAATTCCTATGGAAACTCTTACAACAATGCTAGAAGTGCCCCATCTGAACTTGAAGTCATGCTCAAAGACTTTATTAGTAAACAAACCACTTTTAATAAGGCTATAGAGGAAAAGCTTTAAATATTGAGAAAAGTATATCCTCTTTGTCTGAAGCTCAGTCCTCCTTGATTAATAAAATGGCTACTAAACCTGAAATCATGGAAAGTACCTTTGTAACACCCTCGCCTGATAAGGCTGGGTTCATGTGTATAGTGCCAATCCCTGGATCGGTTCACTGGCACACAAAGTACAAAATGATACCAAATATAACTGTGCATCATAAATACAACAAATATGATCCAGAATTTACATTATTTATACAAGTATACAGCGGAAAACGAATACAAGGTAGATCTCCATCCTTCAAATGTGCCACAGGTAAACAATTGTTGAGTGGAGTCTCGCGACCTATGAACGATCACTCAGATACGATATAACCTGCAACATGAAATGTTGCAGCCACGAATGGTCAATACATTGAATGTATGGCAAGTAGGCTAAAGTGGTTAACAACAGATCTATCAACTACATGCTTATTTGGCCAAGTGGAGTTCAGGCTCATTTGCATAAAGCAACAGTTTTATCCTAACATTTGTAACAAAGTAGTTTTCCAATACGATAAATAGGACACTCTGGTTCACTCCAGGTGCTCCTACCCAATTATGTTCACCCAACAAGTTTTAAGTAATTAAGAAATAAGGATGAGTGAGAAATATCATAGCATCAGTATGAGGTCGCTCAAATTGTCCATAACCGGGGACACGGCTAAGCACTTAGTTTATACACCCTGCAGGGGTTAGTACACTTTACCCATGTGACTTGGCCAGCCCATCTCGTACCACCACTCTCATATTGGGTGATGATAGGGAGAAGTCCAAGAAGGAACCGTTCGGGAAGTAGCTCCCCAATCCCGGCCTTGCGGTCCAACCTACACTATCTACATCTCTGGATCGCTGGTTCGAGTTACCACAACCTCTGAGTTCAACCAACCGCCCATTTCATTATTGGCACATGGTTGCACTAAAGCTTCAAACAAAGAAACCAATCATTTCTCAGTGTCCTGGGTGCCTTTCAAATGATACCACCAAAATTATCAATCCCATCACACCGGAGATTCATTGATTAAGTTGTTTTAGTTTTCAAACCAACACATTTAGAATCAACATCGATGTAACCCAGCCCTCGTTCATCATAGCATGGCTAAGCACATCTACCAACGGTGGTTCATCTACAGGAAAACCCTACCACATAATAGGACATAGCATATCATATACACATCAATTCCTACAGATGCAATTCTACAAAAGCATCTACAATGCATAGGAAAACAATAGGATATTTATGACCAAGATAGCACCACTTGCCTTTGTTGTAGATGTAGTCGATTAGATAATCCTCACAATCCTCATAGATATAATGGTTGCACTCGTCATAACCACAATACTTGCAATCATAGTAGTTGCAATCACACACGTTGCACTCCTCGCAATCTATCGATCAAACAATTGCATACAACATAAACAATAGCACATAGAGATCAAACAAATGCAACAAATGCATGCATGCCAATTTAATAAGTCACAATGGTTGTAACTTTAGTTCTATAAACAATATTGAAGTATATGATGCATGCAAGAGGCCAATTAATGCAATGGAGTACTTGTTATTAATAATTACTTGCCAATATAGGGTTTTTAATAGTTCTGTTGTAACGCCTATTCTAACTGTCGAATTAAATTTGTTTCTTGGGTTTACTGGATAGAGGACGTTAATACGAACCAGTAGGCGTTGGATTCACCCTAACCGGAGTTATAGATCTTTTTGTATGATTTAAATAGTGTTTAATGGGTTTTAAATGATTCATATAGTTTCATTTGTCTAAAAATTAAACTAAAATTATACCTGTAATCTCCACGGAATTGTGATTTCAGGGACATATTATTTGTAATTTTCTGAATAGTATTTATTTTCTTATGAATTTATTACTCTAAATAATCCACTAAACCATTTAAATCTTCATGGCAAAACCTTACATTAAAAGGCTGAACTAATTAAATATTGATGATCTACATGGAACCAGCTTTCCATCGGTATATTATTTATATTTTTGTGATATGCAAATAATTTACTATGAATTTAATGATTTATAAAGCCATTAAAACTAATTAAACCACTACGGTGTAAATAATCCTCAAAGGCTGGATCCAACCAGATATTATTAATGTACATTACAGTAGCTTCAATTTTATATATTGTTCATATTTTTCGGAGTTACAGATAATTTCTTATGAATTTATTAACCTAAAAGACCATTAAAACTAATTAAATTACTGCAGTAACCACGTACAGTAAAAGTTGGATCTATTCTGATAAGATGATTCTACGAAAAATTATCTTCAATTTGATATATTATACGCAATTTTTGGACGTGGTATGAATTTCTAATGAATTTTACAAGTTAGACCTATAATATGCAATTTTAAATTCGAACGGAATATTCCGCTGACTGGACAAGTTGACTTTGCATACTGACTGGGACTAGATGTTGAACTGACGTTGACGTGGAGTTGATGATGAAGCTGACCGGGATAACGACATGGCACGCACCGGTTTGATTGGATATGGACCGTCTGGATAGAATCTGGTGGCTAGAAGAAGAGATTGACCCGATTTTGGCTCAAAATAGACAAGAAACAGATCTGTATTAGAAAGACAAATCAGTAGGTCAAATTGAAAAACTTAGAACACGAAAGTTGTGGGGAATCATTATTCCTACCTTCTCACCAAAGGAATTTGGATTTGAATAAACGAGCGCGAGTACATCTTGGATTTACACCGTAAGATCTGAAATATTGCGATACGAAATTCTCCGGCTGTGGTGGATGAAAAGAGGTGAGGTTTGTCGGGATTGAAAGATTTCGACGATTCCTACAACTTTCGTTTTTTGACCGAAGGCAAATGACGAAGTCTAGATGGGTTAAAAAGCAAAATAATATTCGGGCATGTGTAGATTCGGGATTTCGAGAAGGGAAACTCGTACAGCTGTGGCTCCACGAGATTATATGGAGGTTTGGGACGGTGTAGAGATAGGCCTTGGAGTAGGGAACAAGTACAAATAAACGGAAGTCGATTCGGAGTTGTAGATAAAAAGTTACAAGAGTTTGAGTAGAGATAGGTCTAGAAAACGGATTTTTGCACGAATTTTAAAGCAAACTTGGGCACGTACTTACGCTCCTGGCTGGTCGGTCGGGTCGGTCCGGGTGGGCTGGCCCGTTTAGTTTTTTTTTACTTGTTTTCCTCATATCTTTTGCATACGAACTCCAAATGACATGATTCTTGTTTCTAAAATTTTCTAAAATTGAATAGATCATTGTAGGATCAAATTTGTAATCTTTTTACTAGTTTGGAAGTAGTGGATTTAAAAATCCTTGTATATTTCATTTTATTTATATCTTTATGTGTTTGTATTTATTTCATAACTTTTTCATACTAGCTCCAAATGAGCTCAATTTTGTTTCTAAAATTTTGTAGTATTAATTGGATCTCTTTAGGCTATAATTATCAATAATTTATGCCTTAGCAACAGTGGGTTTTAATAAGTCAATTTAATTACCCTTAGGAACATTTGGACGAATCAACTATAGGATTTAGATACCAGGATTTGGATTTAGTTTGTGAGACCTTTGCATGGATGTAATGAAATGCTTATGAATGCTTCATGATTTTCATTTTGAAATCTTGCACACCAATTCTACAATCCATAATCAATCCATGCCCTTTTGCCTATATGGCTACTTAGGTCATAACAAAAGAATATAAGATTTGGAATTCAAGGTTGAGAGGATTTTCTATTCAAAAAGTTTCTTCTCATTGAGAATTTTCAACATAGTCAAACAATCAATCAAACTTATTTATTTATTTCACATTCCAAAATTAGGAGAATTTTTGGATGTGACAGACTACCACCCTTAAAAGAAATCTCGTCCCGAGATTTGGGAAGGCTAGAAAGGAAGAAAGGTTCGGGATCCATTAGGATGCTACCGCCCTTAAAATAAAATTGACTAGGTCATTTCTCGAGGATTCACTTAGCTCAGATTGGTTCTCCTTTAGACTTTTATTGACACAACGTCTCTTGCACATTCTAAACTTCATGATTGATAGTTTCCGAGAAAGCACTTCTTAAACTAGCAAAACTCTCATGATGGGCAAATAGGGAACGTTTACTTCACGGTGCCCATAATTCATGGTTGGGATTCATCCTTACCGTACATTCCTATGCTTAGCAATGGATGCTTTTAGAAGGGTGTAACAATATACGATTCTAGGGTTTAGGCTCAACGTCGACTCTCTGGTAAGGTTGAAAAGGGCACTCAAGATTCGCAAAGCCAATAGTACAAGAGCGAATAATAAGAGTAGTAGGAATGGTGATCAATCCATCCTGCACCCAAATCATTACCATGTATAAGGATAGGTAAATCACGTTTTTCTATCACAAGGGCATTCTCACTTGCCTTGAAGAATGTTTCCATGGGCACGAACTAATGCTCTATCTATACTCCCATGTATTCAATCAACAAAGCTAATATTTAAACTAAGCTATCGATACTTCAACTTTCAGGTTGGGTAATCTAGTACATAACATTATTTCAACACTTCATACTCCCATATCTTTTTTTTCCATTTAGATAAAGCATTCTCCTTCCTAAATACATTGTGTTGTCAAACCTTCCACTTAACACATCATTATATATCCAAGGGTTCAAGATAGGGAAGAATAGATTCTATAGGAAAGAAACGACTAAGAAAATAATCCTACCCATAACTATATGAAGCAATCAATGTTACAAACAAGGAAACAATCATAGGCGAACAACACACAATCAAACACTTGTATAATAACATTACAGGGGTCTAAATATAGCAGTATATAACCACAAAATAGTTTGAAAGCATTGGAAACAATACTAGAGTAAAATAGAGCAACATATAAGCAATAAACAAAATCTGTCAAAACGGTACAGCAGACTTCACGAATTTTTCTGACCGACCTAAACTCGTCAGGAATTTTAGCCAATTTTTGTGCATGTACTACAGGTAATTACGCTCCAGATCCTACTTTTTTAGATTTTTATGAGTTACCAATAAAATATGAAAAATAGCGCGGTACAAAAGGTCATGCAGAAAACTGCAGCAGTAATCCCATGAATTTCAATCAATTCACACCATTAAAATAATTTTAAAACCACATGAAAACTCCAGCAACTTTAGAGTTTCAAAATAAATGATCCTAAATAAGACATCACACAACATGGTTCAGTATAAACAAGCAAGCAACCTATATTGTCATGCCACATAAGTTGATAAGAACAATATGCTAACACGATAGCGATGATCTCCTAAAGAGATAGAACATGGTGGTCCAGACCTACCCAAACTTGGTGAGATGTTCATTTATGTCATGTTATTTGTTCTTTACTTGTAGGACAACTCTCATATAGTGATTTTATTTATAGAAAACTACTAATAACATTTTCCAATTCTTGTAGTTTTTATGGTAGATCACTTCTTCTTCTACTAATCAAATGAATGGACATCTACAAGTTTGAACAAGGAGAGGTGTTGGAAAATGATAGACAAGGAATATAAGAACTCTAATAAGTATAAAATATGATTGTTCTCCTAATAGAGGTCTTCTATTACTAATCCATTTCTAAGGTCACGATCCTACAGTCAACACACAGCTCTGGTACCATCTTGTAACACCCTCGCCTGATAAGGCTGAGTTCATGTGTATAGTGCCAATCCCTGGATCGGTTCACTGGCACACACAGTACAAAATTATACCAAATATAACTGTGCATCATAAATACAATGAATATGATCCAGAATTTACATTATTTATCCAAGTACACAGCGGAAAACGAATACAAGGTAGATCTCCATCCTTCAAATGTGCCACAGGCGAACAATTGTTGAGCGGAGTCTCGCGACCTATGAACGATCACTCAGATACGATATAACCTGCAACATGAAACGTTGCAGCCACGAATGGTCAATACATTGAATGTATGGCAAGTAGGCTAAAGTGGTTAACAACAGATCTATCAACTACATGCTTATTTGGCCAAGTGGAGTTCAGGCTCATTTGCATAAAGCAACAGTTTTATCCTAACATTTGTAACAAAGTAGTTTTCCAATACGATAAATAGGACACTCTGGTTCACTCCAGGTGCTTCTACCCAATTATGTTCACCCAACAAGTTTTAAGTAATTAAGAAATAAGGATGAGTGAGAAATATCATAGCATCAGTATCAGGTCGCTCAAATTGTCCATAACCGGGGACACGGCTAAGCACTTAGTTTATACACCCTGCAGGGGTTAGTACACTTTACCCATGTGACTTGGCCAGCCCAGCTCGTACCACCACTCTCATATTGGGTGATGATAGGGATAAGTCCAAGAAGGAACCGTTCGGGAAGTAGCTCCCCAATCTCGACGCGCACCGGTCCAACCTACACTATCTACATCTCTGGATACGCGGGTTCGAGTTACCACAACCTACTGAGTTCAACCAACCGCCCATTTCATTATTGGCACATGGTTGCACACGAAAGCTTCCAAACAAAGAAACCAATCATTTCTCGGTCTGGGTGCCTTTCCGCAATGATACCACCAAAAATTATCAATCCCATCACACCCAGGAGATTCATTGATTAAGTTGTTTTAGTTTTCGCAAACCAACACATTTAGAATCAACATCAGTGATGTAACCCAGCCCTCGTTTATCATAGCATGGCTAAGCACATCTACCAACGGTGGTTGATCTACAGGAAAACCCTACCACATAATAGGACATAGCATATCATATACACATCAATTCCTACAGATGCAATTCTACAAAAGCATCTACAATGCATAGGAAAACAATAGGACATTTATGACCAAGATAGCACCACTTGCCTTTGTAGTAGATGTAGTCGATTAGATAATCCTCACAATCCTCATAGATATAATGGTTGCACTCGTCATAACCACAATACTTGCAAACATAGTAGTTGCAATCACACACGTTGCACTCCTCGCAATATATCGATCAAACAATTGCATACAACATAAACAATAGCACATAGAGATCAAACAAATGCAACAAATGCATGCATGACAATTTAATAAGTCACAATGGTTGTAACTTTAGTTCTCTAAACAATATTGAAGTATATGATGCATGCAAGAGGCCAATTAATGCAATGGAGTACTTGTTATTAATAATTACTTGCCAATATAGGGTTTTTAATAGTTCTGTTGTAACGCCTATTCTAACTGTCGAATTAAATTTGTTTCTTGGGTTTACTGGATAGAGGACGTTAATACGAACCAGTAGGCGTTGGATTCACCCTAACCGGAGTTATAGATCTTTTTGTATGATTTAAATAGTGTTTAATGGGTTTTAAATGATTCATATAGTTTCAGTTGTCTAAAAATTAAACTAAAATTATACCTGTAATCTCCACGGAATTGTGATTTCAGGGACATATTATTTGTAATTTTCTGAATAGTATTTATTTTCTTATGAATTTATTACTCTAAATAATCCACTAAACCATTTAAATCTTCATGGCAAAACCTTACATTAAAAGGCTGAACTAATTAAATATTGATGATCTACATGGAACCAGCTTTCCATCGGTATATTATTTATATTTTTGTGATATGCAAATAATTTACTATGAATTTAATGATTTATAAAGCCATTAAAACTAATTAAACCACTACGGTGTAAATAATCCTCAAAGGCTGGATCCAACCAGATATTATTAATGTACATTACAGTAGCTTCAATTTGATATATTGTTCATATTTTTCGGAGTTACAGATAATTTCTTATAAATTTATTAACCTAAAAGACCATTAAAACTAATTAAATTACTGCAGTAACCACGTACAGTAAAAGTTGGATCTATTCTGATAAGATGATTCTACGAAAAATTATCTTCAATTTGATATATTATACGCAATTTTTGGACGTGGTATGAATTTCTAATGAATTTTACAACTTAGACCTATAATATGCAATTTTAAATTCGAACGGAATATTCCAGGGAATATTCCGCTGACTGGACAGGTTGACTTTGCATGCTGACTGGGACTAGATGTTGACCTCACGTTGATGTGGCGTTGATGATGAAGCTGACCGGGATGACGACATGGCACGCACCGGTTTGATTGGATCTGGACCGTCTTTATAGAATCCGGTGGCTAGAAGAAGAGATTGACCCGATTTTGGCTCAGAATAGACAAGAAACAAATCTGTGTTAGAGAAACAAAATCATAGGTCAAATTGAAAAACTTAGAACACGAAAGTTGTGGGGAATCATTATTCCTACCTTCTCACCAAAGGAATTTGGATTTGAAGAAACGAGCGCGAGTACATCTTGGATTTACACCGTAAGATCTGAAATATTGCGATACGAAATTCTCTGGCTGTAGTGGATGAAAAGAGGTGAGGTTTATCGGGATTGAAAGATTTCGACGATTCCTACAACTTTCGTTTTTTGACCGAAGGCAAACGACGAATCTAGATGGGTTAAAAAGCGAAATAAGATTCGGGCATGTGTAGATTCGGGATTTCGAGAAGGGAAACTCATACAGCTGTGGCTCCACGAGATTATACGGAGGTTTGAGACAGTGTAGAGATAGGCCTTGGAATAGGGAACAAGTAGAAACAAACGGAAGTCGATTTGGAGTTGTAGATAAAAAGTTACAAGAGTTTGAGTAGAGATAGGTCTAGAAAACGGATTTTTGCACGAATTTTAAAGCAAACTTGGGCACGTATGTACGTTCCTGGCTGGTCGGTCGGGTCGGTCCGGGTGGGCCGGCCCGTTTAGTTTTTTTTACTTGTTTTCCTCATATCTTTTGCATACGAACTCTAAATGACATGATTCTTGTTTCTAAAATTTTCTAAAATTGAATAGATCATTGTAGGATCAAATTTGTAATCTTTTTACTAGTTTGGAAGTCGTGGATTTACAAATCCTTGTATATTTAATTTTATTTTATATCTTTATGTGTTTGTATTTATTTTATAACTTTTTCATACTAGCTCCAAATGAGCTCAGTTTTGTTTCTAAAATTTTGTAGTATTAATTGGATCTCTTTAGGCTATAATTATCAATAATTTATTCCTTAGCAACAGTGGGTTTTAATAAGTCAATTTAATTACCCTTAGGAACATTTGGGCGAATCAACTATAGGATTTAGATACTAGGATTTGGATTTAGTTTGTGAGACCTTTGCATGGATGTAATGAAATGCTTATGAATGCTTCATGATTTTCATTTTGAAATCTTGCACACCAATTCTACAATCCATAATCAATCCATGCCCTTTTGCCTATATGGCTACTTAGGTCATAACAAAAGAATATAAGATTTTGAATTCAAGGTTGAGAGGATTTTCTATTCAAAAAGTTTTTTCTCATTGAGAATTTTCAACATAGTCAAACAATCAATCAAACTTATTTTTTTATTTCACATTCCAAAATTAGGAGAATTTTCGGATGTGAGAACCTTTGCTGCCAATCATGCCATACAAGTCACTATTGATGAAAATGTTAGACTTTTAGCCCAACTTCATGCTAAGTGGGAAAGGGAAGCTGAAATTGATAGAAACAATAGTGTGTGCACTGTCACCACTAAACCACAAGTAGTCCCTGTTCCTCCTCCTACTATGCCTAAGCCTATTGAGCCTACTACTAGTGATGCTAAGTTTGATATTGGTATTGATGGTTGCAATATTTCTGAAGTGATTATGTTCTTGCAAAAGCTTGCTAGAAGTCCTGATGCTAGTGATATGCATGTTGCTTTCACCAAACATATTACAGATGCTCTTGTTAAGATTAAGGAAGAGAAGTTAAAACACAAAGCTTCTATTCCTAGGAAAGTAGAAGATAGTTGGGAACCCATTATTAATATGCAAGTGAATGACTTTGATCTCAAAGCTTCATGTGATCTTGGTTCTAGTGTCTCTATTATGCCTAGGAAGATTTATGAAATGCTTGATTTGCCACCATTGTAAGATTGGTATTTGGATGTCCCACTCAATGATAATGCTAAGCAGAAACTCATGGGGAGTATTAATGATATTCTTATTATGGTTAACAATGCTTATGTCCCTGTGGATTTCTATGTTTTGGATATTGAATACAATGCTTCTTGTCCTATTACTTTGGGAAGACCTTTTCTTAAAACTGTTGGTGCCATCATTGATATGAAAGAAGGCACCATTAAATATCAGTTTCCATTCAAGAAAGGTATTGAACACTTCCCTATGAGGAGAGAGAATTTGCTTTTTGCTCCTCCTTTGAAAGCAAGGTTTGATGTTAATGCTTCATCATTTGAAAATACTTGATTCTTCTTGCTTCTTGTGCCTAACTTAAAGGCGTTAAAGAAAAGTACTTGTTGGGAGATAACCCAAGAGTTTCCTTGAGTCTTGTAAGTTATTAATTCTGTAATGACCTCTTCTTATCCTTTTTGTTTGCTTTTTTTGTGCCAAGAATGACCTCTAATGAGAGGTAAGTAAGATTTGGGGAGTTGCTGTCCGAAACAGATTTCTGCCCTCCACCATAAAATTTCGTGAGGTGTCTCTGTAACTCGGATTGAGCTGATAATTTACGAATAAATCTCCCATTATGTTAGATAACTGTCGTTAGTTCAACAGTTTTTTATTTGAGCAATAGAAGATTCTCGAAAAAAACGGTTTCTACCTGCTGATCTGTTTTGACACATTTCTGCCATTATTTGCATTTGCTTCTTATTGATTCCTTTTTTGAGTTCTGTTTTGGGGAATTGAGATTTTTGAAGGAGTTGCTATAGTACCTTATGTTTTTAATGAAAATTTTTGCTGTTCCAAAGCTTTGCCAAAGGTCTAATATCTTTTGAATAAACTAATGTTGCTAATGAAGATTGTGTGAAGTTTTGAATGAAGGAAAAAAATTTCAGGTGTAGATAGAGAATGATGCACTGAGATGAAGAATGGACAAAAGATCAAGCTTGGGGATGCCACCCTGGTGTCACCCCAAGAAATATCCAAGAGTTACAAGCGTCAAAGCTTGGGGATGCCCAAGGCATCCCCTTCTTCATCAATAAAAAGCTCAGGTCTGTCTAGACACTTTGTTTTTATTGTTTCATGCATAGTTGTGTTGTTCTTGGAGCATCTTAGTTTTTGTTTGCTTTGCTTAGCTTGTTTAGTTTGCTTGAATAAAGTAGTTTGGACCCCCGTTCTCGCCGTGTTGTTTCAAATAAGTTGCTTGGTGTTGGAAAGGAGTAGGAAGATCCTTCTTGAAAGTGCAAGAGGAGCTTGCATTGACTCTGACTTAGACTTTAGCATGACATGCTAGGTGTTGTTTTGACCTTATGCTTAGTGATTATTGCTGTAGCATGTCTTGTTCCAAACAATTGAGATTTCTTAGTGTGCCTTGAAGAAATTATGCGTTGTTTTAGCATGCAAAAGCATAGTACTGTGGTATTCTCCTTTGAAGCTTTGTTTGGGTTGACTTGGAACATTCTCACACCATGTTATGACTATGAAAAGTCACCATAGCCTCTATGATCATTTAGTCCTTGACTTGTAGTACCACTCTATGCTTTGATTAGTAATGTTTTGTCGGTCTGCATGATTATGGCCATTATTGCTCTCTGAGTTTGTTGCTCCCAGTATTTTGCTAGACTCCACTTGTATGAGTAAGCTCTACTCATGCTTCCAACTCCCAAGAAACCAAGTTATTCCAAAGTGTCCACTATAAATTCCTATGCATGCTGTAATACACCATTCCAAGTATATTCTTGTTTTCACCTATCTTCCAATTTAAAACTATTTTGTTATGTGAAAACTTAGTGATTAAAGCCCTCACAAACTTGATGGCACACTTTATATATTTTGCCTCTAATAAACGTGAACCATTGTGTCGTCTATGTTGTATATGCTTACACTTATATGTTGGAATTAGCAGAACCATGTTGTCATGGGGAGCGTTTTCAACATTGCACTTGTACTTTGAACACAATTGATATCATGCTCTTTTGTCTATGGATGTCACCAGTGTGAAATAAAGAGGGAACTTGTAAGTCCATGGAGTTTGTATTTTGTGTTAGAGAAACGCCTGGGCCGCTAGCCTAAGCCATGCCTAATCATGGTGGAAACTTACAACATCACCATAATGAGCTATCTGTGAAGCATCCTCAATAAAAAGCTATGCACATAGTAAATAAAAAGATCGCCGAGATACTCATTGTCTGCTTGCCATGTCATTTTTGTTATGGGATAGCTCCTCTACCATGTGCAAGGGGCATCCCGTTGGCGGTTCTCTATGATACGCATGTACTTACAATGACAAGATCTTACAGGTGACTAAAGTTAAGTAGAATGAGGTGTGGCCCTCGTATTTAAGGGACTTGAGATTGCCAACTTATACTTTGTCAAGCATATACTCCATAGTTTGTTCACTTTAACCTTAACCACTTCAAGATGCTTATGATAGGGGCAATTGTAACATCCCAAAAATCATGATTTCAAAGTTTGCATATCATTCATGCATTCATAATCATTTTAGGATCATTTTCAAAAGTCATTTCAAAATAGAAGCATTTGAATGTCTATTATTTTATGTAAGCAAGGCATTGGCCCAATGCTACTCTCTAGTAAGAGATTATTTGTTTTAAAATCAAAGATATTTGATCCTAAGTTTGTTTAATAATTTCCAAAGATTGGACAAGGTTTTTGAAAACAAAGAATGAATTTAAAACCATTTTTATAACTTTATTAAGCAATGGTAAAGGCACTGTTTCTTTTAAAATTTCAAATGACCAAGTAAGTTGAGTGGACAACTGTGCTAAATGATCAATTAAGAACTGGATCCATCCTACAAAAATTCAGAACAAATTTGAATTCATTTTGGTTTGAAAATCATTTGAAAATGTTTCCTGAAAATCAAAACAGAAAATGAAAAAGATAAAATAATTGATAAAAGGTCAGCGCTACTAAACTAGCCCAATACCAGAACCGGCCCAAAAGCCCACCCGGGCCATTCCCCCTCTGCTCCTTCTCTCACCTGCGCGGAACCTACCCCGCAGCCACTAAACGATGGGCCCTCTCCACGTCATCGTCGTCTTCCCCAAAATCCCGCGCGAGAACACGTCATCGCCGGTCGTTTCCTCCTCTTCACTGCCGTGATCAATTGCATTGATTCACCGCGAGATTTTCGCCCCTGCTCTGGCTATTTAATCACCACCTCAATATGGTCCTTTCCCCCGAACACCCACACCCAGTCGCCACCAGGCTGCCCATATTTCACCAAACTCCGCCGCGGTACCGACGAACTCCGTCAGTGAATTCCGGTGAGTTCCGAGTGTCCCTCGCCTTTTACTTGACCCAGTTGAGTTCGCCATGTCTCTATGCTTCTCCTAATGTCTTTGGTTTGCCCGCGCATGACACAGGTCGCCGTCCCCGACCACCTCAGCAGGCGATAGAGCCGCCGCCTAACTCCGGTGAACGATTTAGGTAAAACCCGACCACCCCTTGCATTCTCTCTGACCCTATCTTGATCGCCAGATCATTGTGCACACCCTGATGGCTTTGGTTTGTGTTAGGGCGGTCCATATCATCGGCAACGTCGTCGTCTGCAAGAACCCGACGTCGCCCGCAACTCCGACGAGCCCCAGCGACCTCCATAACACGCCCCCGTCCACACCAGCGAGTTGTTGAGCATCAGCGCGACCTCGCGAGTCTGGTAAGCATCTCGACCAACCCCAACCCCCTCCGTAGCCGCCGGAACACCTGACAGTGCGCCACCGCCACGCCGCCGTCACTAGCGCCGCCCATACATGGTCGCATGCTTGGCAACCGTTGGATATGGATCCAGCGCATAGGAATAGATCACTTAACGAAGAGGTACATTTAGATCTGGACGTGCATTTTCACTTAGATCGTGCGGCCCACGTTGATCAATCTGGCCGAACCGGTATGAACCAATCAGAACACGCCGCGTGGCCTGTGTTTATATTTAAAAACAGAATTTAGATCTATTAGATGTTCAAACTTGTAAAATTCATAACTTTTGATCCACACGTTCAAATTTTGCAAATTTTATATCATTGGAATCAGGAGAAAGAATTCTATCCAACCATGCAATGTGTTTAATGTTTTGCTTCGGTAAAATTGGTTATTTTTGCAGAGACATTTATAGGCTTATTTTGAGTATAGAAATTATTTGAAAAATAATTTAAAGACTAAATAAAGTTTATTTAGTGTATATTTCTCTTGTTTGTGATTCAGTACTGTATACTTGTCTTGTTTGATTTAGAAAAATCATCACATGGCATTTGCATGCATTCATATATTTTTGTTTGTATATTTTGATATGTGAATGTGCTGCTATTATTTTATGTGTAGATTTTGGTGCTAATAGTGATTGTGGTTGTGAAGATTTTTGCTACTCCCCCAACTACCAAGGCAAGTGGTGCTTCATACTTATGTCCCTATATTTTTGCCTATGCATTAGAAATATTTTGTATAGGTCTTGCATGAATATTTTGCTAAGTATCTATATGCTATGCTTGGGAAATCCTAGTAGTTGTAGAAATGTTAGAATTTCCTTTAAGTTAGAATACTTGTTATTGACATGCTTAGCCTACCTAATAGCAATCAAGGGTGGAATATAATCATGCTATGGAAAATATTGTTAAGTCTTTGACTTATGGTTTTGCTTAATAAAACAACTAAGTGAATGAAACACCAGGGTGGAATGGTAATTGCTTGGTGATTTTTGGTTGAGTGGTTACACAAGGCCCATTTCTATGGTTTACCTTGTGTATCTCACTTATGGATTGCCACCCAGGAACAAAGGGATTTGAGATGCCAAATTTTAAGAAGCTTCTAGTGCAGCCACATGGCATTATGGGCTCTGCCTGGATCATATAGGTTGCAATAACTCTAGCCAAATGGACAGTTGGTGGTAGGGGAATGATAGGTTTGGAGCGCGTCCATTTTGGTCTAAGGGAAGGCTTTTGAAAGGTCATGTCTTGGTGAAAATCAAGTCTTGTGGGGAAAGTGCACAACCTCTGCAGATGGAATAAACTAAGTACTTAGCCGTCTCCCCGGTAATGGACAACTTGAGCATCAAGACATGGAAGCTATCAAGAATCTCCTCATCCCAATTTTCTAAGTTAAAACCTGTGGTTGAACAGGGGTGAAGGTTCACCAATTTCTATTGGTGGTTCCTTGGGAAAGTTTTGTCAAAGAAAAACTTAGTGTTTTCAACTAATAGGTAAAACCTATTTTGAGCAAAGCAAGCCTAATCTACACTTAGCCAAATTCATGTAGTAACTAGATGTTAATATTCTACTAAGGTATCACTTGCCAATACTATTCCAATGTATTGACCCACTGTGGCTGTAACTTGTGATGTTGCAAGTTACTCTGATGATAATTAGGGGTTATGAGTCTACACTCAACATGCTTGCCTGTGGCACATGAAGATGAAGACTTCTATTTTATATTGTTAAGTTAAACTCTTGTACTAGCCTATGGCTAAGGAGTTGTAAAAAACTATGTTATCTCTGGAATGACGATGTAATAATGACCTTTGTTTCTGTGTACTTCATCTTAAACTGTGGATGCTAGCATTGATCCAGGGACTAGCATTGCAATCACAGGGATACTTACCTTTATAAGGGTGGAATCTTACAGATGGTATCAGAGAATGTGTTGCCTGTAGGATTATAACCCTAGGATTGGATTAGAAACCACTAAGGAAAATTTTTCAACAATTTCCACACTTGTCTTTTTCTTCTCGTAAACTTTTCTAATCTTCTTTCTCATCTCTATTTGTAGATGAACTCCATTAACGAAGCCGTGAGGAAGGGACCACTCATGACCATGACCTTGGAGTGTGAGACAGAATTTCCCAAGGCCCTCAAGGATCTCATGGTTGCCATGGGGATACATGATGCCGCCGTGTACAAAGGTTTCCCCATGATGGATGAAGGAGTGGAGTACTGGTGGGTGCAACTTCACTTGTACAAAAACAAGGAAGACAACCACAAGGAATCAGGATTCTTCATGGTCACCAACTCAGTAATGCACACCACATTCTTTGACTCTGCAAGAGATGCAGCTTGGAAGGCCATCAAGGAGCTTGGTGACAGACTCAAGTGCAGAATGCTTAACACCCAAAGTGACCTTAGGGAAGAAAAGAAGCATACCCAAGAGTTAGAGGCTACCAACCAACATCTAAGAGAGGACATCATAGACTTATCAATGGAGTCATGTGATCAGGATCGACGGATTGCCTCTAGGGATGCCCTGTTAGCCAACTTGGCAAGTGAGATGGGATTGTAATGTACTTCGTTAGTTGGACCACCACACTTATCGTTTTATTTCCAAATTTTTTTTCTAAGTTATGTAAAACCTTTGATGCTTGTAATGGATTTGTGTATGCCATGACATGTGTGTTTGTTGCAAAAGATATGCTTGTGATATTATGTCTTGTGATTTTCTCTATTGTTGTTGATTCTAACTTTTCTCTATCTTATAAAATAGATGCCTAATGTTACTATCAACACGGCTGAAGAGTTCAAGGGAACTCGTTTTGGCACTCGTCTTATTGAGCTCAATAGTGTGCTCAACCTTCCGCTCCCTAGCATCATTACGCTTCCCCTCACCAAGTTTGAGAGGAAGGACCTTTGGGGCTTCAAAGTTACTCAGCCAGGACGTCAGACTAAGCCAACCACGGAGGGTATCACTTTCAAGCTAATGCATGACGACAAGGAGAGAGGCTTAGATGTAGTCATGCAGGACTTACTTGGGCATCTGGTAGGGAGGCACTCCAGAGAGCATAGAGGCACCCACTTTCACCCCTTCGGGAGACGCGACGAGAAGGGTGAGGCTATTGAGTTCGAGGATGCTTCTAGAGAGACGGTGGAGCCGATTCGTCTGTACCTTCAGGACCTAGAGGTTCTTATTAGGCACCTAGACACTGATAGGACCAACGTCATGCTTAGCAATGACGAAATCCAGGTTCAGCTTCGTGAGAAGGACAAGCTCTTCGCGGAGCAGACGAGATAGTCAAAGAAATGGAGGCCAAGTTTGAGAGCCAGGACATGAAATTCAAGATCCAGGAGAAGAGAGTCCAAGACCGGAACAAGAAGATCCGGGAGATGAAGGAAGAGCTAGAGACCAAGGACTTTGAGCTCGAGCATCAGCAGGGTGTGACTGAGAGACTTTGTTCACAGAAGAGGGCTCTTAAGACCAAGATAGAGGCCTTGACTACCAATGTCGAGGAATACAAGACCGCTATGGAGAATGCAGGTCTTACACTTGTTGATGAGGAGGTTGATGCAGAGGAGTAGTGATGACTACTCATTTATCTTTCATTTACCATGCTTATGATTATTGAGTCGCAATGACCATCCAACATGTGGATGGCTTGCTATGGTGTGTTTGCTTTTTCAAACTTGTTGTTTATGTCGTTGAAACTTTATGTTATTTTGATGCTTGTTTTGGTGATTTTCTATGTGATGTATTGTGCATGATAAGCATCTATGGGTATCTCATTCTTATCCTTATGAAAACCACAGATGCCTCCTCGACGTGCCAACCCCAACCCAAACAACAAAAATGTCACCCCCGAGATGCAGGAGCTGATGACAGCACAGGCACAACTGATGCAGATGATGACCACTTTCATGCAGAATCAGAATAACAACAACAAAAACAATAATAACAACAACAACAATCAGAACAATCCACCAGGATTTGACATGCTCACTAGATTCCTAAGACTGAGGCCTGCAAAGTTCTCAGGAACTACTGATCCCATGGTGGCCAATGATTCGCTACGTTCGGTGAACAAGGATTTGGCAACTGTCGGCTGCACCGACGAAGAGAAAGTCAAGTTTGCAGCACATCTGTTGGAAGGACCAGCAGCCACTTGGTGGGATAACTTCCAGATCACCACTCCCATTGAGGATGTGACATGGGCTATCTTTGAAGATGGATTCCGTATAGCTCACATCTCATTCGGAGTGATGAATTTGAAGAAGAAGGAGTTCCATAACCTGAAGCAACGTCATTGCAGTGTGGCTGAATATATTGAGGAGTTCAACAATCTGGCGCGTTATGCACCGGATGAAGTTGATACTGATGCCAAGAGGAAGGAGAAATTCCTCGAAGGACTAAACGATGAACTGAATCTGTAGCTATCTGTTGCCTATGTCCCAACCTACCAATCACTTTGTGACAAGGCTACCATCTTGGAGAACAAGATGAAACAAGTTGAAAGCAGAAAGAGGAAGCACAACTCTGACAAGCATAGCTCGGGATCGTCTCACAAGCGTTCCCATCATGATGACAGTGGGAGTTCTGGATTCCACAAGCATGGAAAGTACAACAGCCACCACAACCACAACTGCCATAATGACAACAAGCATCACCGTGGTCATGATAATGACAAGTACAAGAACCACAAGAGTGGACACAAGAGTCACCACGGTGGAGGTGGAAGTGGAAGTCAGCCTGCAAAGAGGGATATTAGTCAGGTTGAATGTTTTAAGTGTAAGAAGCTGTGGCATTATGCAAATGAATGCCTAGAAAAGAAATTTGAAGGAACCAACAAGCACAACCCTTTCTAGAAGGGACAAGTGAACCACATCAATGTGGAAGAGATTTATGAGGAGTCTGATGTTGTGGCTGGTAAGTTCAAACTCAATTCTATTCCAGCACTTGTTCTTTTTGATACTGGTGCATCACATTCATTCATATCAAAAGCATTTGTTGATAGAAATGGATTTCCAACTGAAAATATCGGGTGTCCAATAAAAGTAAGTTCTCCCGGTGGAGATATGATAGTAAGTCTTGGATGTCGTGATCTAGTGATAGAATTTGGGAAGCATAAGTTTCCAGTGAGTCTGATAATCCTAGATTCCCAAGGACTAGATGTAATTTTGGGAATGGACTGGATGACCAAGTATGAGGGAGTACTAGATTGTGCCAATCGTACTATCGCACTCACAACCCCGGAAAAGAAATGGATAAGATTCAAGTCTAACTTTGAATCAAAAGGGAGTAAGCTAAATTCTCTTAAGGGGGTTAACATAGACAGTGTGCCAATTGTGACAGAATATCCGGATGTGTTTCCGGAAGAATTGTCGGGAATGCCACCAGATAGAGATGTGGAATTTCTGATTGACTTGCTGCCAGGATCAGGACCAATAGCAAAGAGACCTTACAAGATGTCAGTTGATGAGTTGAAAGAACTCAAGAAACAACTTGGATAACAATTGTAGAAAGGATTTATTCAACCAAGTTCTTCATCTTGGGGAGCACCAGTCTTGTTTGTGGAAAAAAAGATAGAAGTCAAAGGTTATGCATAGATTATCATTCACTCAATGAGGTGACTATCAAGAACAAATATCCTTTGCCTAGAATCAATGACTTGTTTGATCAGCTAGAAGGAGCCTGTGTGTTCTCAAAGATTGATCTTCGGTCAGGTTATTTTCAGCTTAAGATAAGGGAACAAGACATACCTAAGACAGCTTTCACCACTAGGTATGGATTGTATGAGTACACCGTGATGCCATTTGGTTTGACCAATGCACCCGCTTACTTCATGAATATGATGAACAAGGTGTTCATGTAGTTCCTTGACAAATTTGTTGTCTTTTTCATCGATGACATTTTGATCTACTCCAAGAGCAAAGAAGAGCATGAAGGACATTTGCGCTTGATACTTGAGAAGCTTAGAGAGCATAAGATGTATGCTAAATTCCGCAAGTGTGAATTCTGGTTGAATGAAGTTGGATTTCTTGGACACATTGTGTCAGGAGATGGTAGCGATTGACCCATAAAAGTGTAAGTGTCACCAGAATAATGGGAATCTCATAAGTCAGTGAAAGAAGTTCATAGTTTCCTTGGCATGGCAGGATACTACAGAAGATTCATTGAGATTTCTCCAAGGTAGCTAAGCCAATGACGGAGTTACTAAAGAAAGACAAGAAATTTGCTTGGTCTAAAGTATGTGAACTCAGTTTCCAAGAATTGAAAAAGAGACTAGTGACAGCACCAGTCCTATGTCTGCCAGATTCGGAGAAAGATTTCCAAGTGTATTGTGATGCATCTCATCATGGATTAGGTGCAGTTCTAATGCAAGAAGGGAAAGTTGTGGCTTATGCCTCGATACAACTCAAAACTCATGAGGTAAATTACCCTACTCATGATTTGGAGTTAGCCTCTGTTGTCCATGCACTCAAAACATGGAGACATTATCTTTTGGGAAAAAGATGTGAAGTGTTCACAGATCACAAAATTTTGAAGTATATCTTCACTTAGAAAGAAATCAACATGAGACAAAGAAGATGGCTAGAACTCATCAAGGACTATGACTTGAGTTTGCAATACCACCCCGGTAAAGCAAATGTTGTAGCAGATGCACTAAGTCGTAAGGTATTTCTGAATGGCCTTACTAAGGGAGAGTTGCCAAATGATCTGTGTGCCCAATTTAGAGACCTCGGATTAGAGATTGTGCCTGAGGAACATCTCATGTCATTGGATGTTCAACCCACCTTGTTGGACAAAATCAAGGAAGCCCAAAAGGCGGACAAGGAAATTGAAGAGATTAAGGAAAAGATTGGCAAAGGAAAAGCCAAAGGATTCCATGAAGACGAACATGGTACCTTATGGTATGGAAAACGTATCTGCAAGACCCGGAGCTTCGGAAACTGATTTTACAAGAAGCACACAACTCACCATATTCCATTCATCCGGGTAACACCAAAATGTACATGGATATGAAGGAAAGATTTTGGTGGAATAATCTCAAGAAAGACATTGCCAAACATATTGCTTTGTGTGATGTATGTAGCAGAGTGAAAGCGGAACATCAGAAACCAGCTGGATTGTTACAACCACTACCTATTCCTGATTGGAAGTGGGACAAGATTGGCATGTATTTCATCACCGGATTGCCAAGGACCATGTCAGTATATGATTCTATTTGGGTAGTAGTGGATCGCCTCACTAAAGTGGCTCATTTCATACCGGTGAAGGCAACCTACACACGTGCTAAGTTGGCCAAGATCTATATGAATAGGATTGTGTGTCTGCATGGAGTACCCAAGAGTATTGTGTCTGATAGGGGAACCCAATTCACTTCTCATTTTTGGAGGCAACTACATGAATCATTGGGAACGAGGTTGGAATTCAGCACTGCTTTTCATCCTCAGACTGATGGACAGACAGAAAGAACCAACCAGATTTTAGAGGATATGTTGAGGGCATGTTCCCTAGACTATGGAGCTAGTTGGGATGAAAGTCTGCCTTACGCAGAATTCTCTTATAATAACAACTATCAAGCTAGTATTGAGATGGCACCGTTTGAGTTTCTCTGTGGGAGAAAGTGTACTACCCCATTGCTATGGAATGGTGTGGGAGAAAGAAATTTGTTCGGACCAGAACTAATCAAGGAGGCTAAAGAGAAAGTCAAGCTAGTAAAGGACATATTGAAGATAGCACAATCCTGACAGAAGAGCTACACAGATCCTAAGCGTAGAGAAGTCACCTATGAAGTGGGTGATAGAGCTTATCTTAGAGTGTCACCACTTCGTGGAGTGAAGAGATTCGGAGTCAAAGGAAAATTGGCCCCAAGATATGTTGGACCATTCAAAATTCTGAGTCGTAAAGGAGAAGTAGCTTATAAGATTGAATTGCCAGAATCATTGTCTGCCATTCACAATGTGTTTCATGTGAGTCAGCTAAACAAATGCCATCCGGAGATGGAAGAGACTTCCTTGAAGGATACTATACCTTTGGAGGAGGTCCAATTGGAAAGTGATCTCACCTATGAGGAAAAGCCTATCAAAATTCTTGAGACTCCAGAAAGAGTTACTCGGACAAAGGCTATCAAATTCTGCAAAGTACAATGGAACCATCATTCTGAAGAAGAAGCAACATGGGAAAGAGAAGATGATCTTCGAAAAGACCACCCTCACCTATTTGCTAGCCAATCCGAATCTCGAGGGCGAGATTCACCTTAAGGGGGTTAGATTTGTAACATCCCAAAAATCATGATTTCAAAGTTTGCATATCATCCATGCATTCATAATAATTTTAGGATCATTGTCAAAGTCATTTCAAAACAGAAGCATTTGAATGTCTATTATTTTACGTAAGCAAGGAATTGGCCCAATGCTACTCTCTAGTAAGAGATTATTTGTTTTAAAATCAAAGATATTTGATCCTAAGTTTGTTTGATAATTTCCAAAGATTGGACAAGGTTTTCAAAACAAATAATGAATTTAAAACCATTTTTATAACTTTATTAAGCAATGGTAAAGGCATTGTTTCTTTTAAAATTTCAAATGACCAAGTAAGTTGAGTGGACAACAGTGCTAAATGATCAATTAAGAACTGGATCCATCCTACAAAAATTCAGAACAAATTTGAATTCATTTTGGTTTGAAAATCATTTGAAAATGTTTCGTGAAAATCAAAACAAAAAATGAAAAAGATAAAATAATTGATAAAAGGTCAGCGCTGCTAAACTAGCCCAATACCAGAACTGGCCCAAAAGCCCACCCGGGCCATTCCCCCTCTGCTCCTTCTCTCACCTGCGCGGAACCTACCCCGCAGCCACTAAACGATGGGCCCTCTCCACGTCATCCTCGTCTTCCCCAAAATCCCGCGCGAGAACACGTCGTCGCCGGCCGTTTCCTCCTCTTCACTGCCGTGATCAATTGCATTGATTCACCGCGAGATTTTCACCCATACTCTGGCTATTTAATCACCACCTCACCATGGTACTTTCCCCCCGAACACCCACACCCAGTCGCCACCAGGCTGCCCATATTTCACCAAACTCCGCCGTGGTACCGACGAACTCCGGCAGTGAATTACGGTGAGTTCCGAGTGTCCCTCGCCTTTTACTTAACCCTGTCGAGTTTGCCATGTCTCTGTGCTTCTCCTAATGTCTTTGGTTTGCCCGCGCATGACCCAGGTCGCCGTCCCTAACCACCTCAGCAGGCGACAGAGCTGCCGCCTAACTCCGGTGAACGATTTAGGTAAAACCCGACCACCCCTTGCCTTCTCTCTGACCCTATCTTGATCGCTAGATCGTTGTGCACACCCTGACGCCTTTGGTTTGTGTTAGGGCGGTCCATATCGTCGGCAACGTCGTCGTCTGCAAGAACCCGACATCGCCCGCAACTCCGTCGAGCCCCAGCGACCTCCACAACATGTCCCCGTCCACACCAGCGAGTCGTTGAGCATCAGCGCGACCTCGCGAGTCTGGTAAGCATCTCGACCAACCCCAGTCCCCTCCGTAGCTGCCGGAACACCGCTGACAGTGCGCCGCCGTCACTAGCGCCGCCCATACATGGTCGCATGCTTGGCAACCGTTGGATCTGGATACAACGCATAGGAATAGATCACTTAACGAAGGGGTACGTTTAGATCTGGCCGTGCGTTTTCACTTAGATCGTGCGGCCCACGTTGATCGATCCGGCCGAACCGGTACGAGCCAATCAGAACACGCCGCGTGGCCTGTGTTTATATTTAAAAACAGAATTTAGATCTATTAGATGTTCAAACTTGTAAAATTCATAACTTTTGATCCACACGTTCAAATTTTGCAAATTTTTATATCATTGGAATCAGGAGAAAGAATTATATCCAACCATGCAATGTGTTTAATGTTTTTCTTCTGTAAAATTGGTTATTTTTGCAGAGACATTTATAGGCTTATTTTGAGTATAGAAATTATTTGAAAAATAATTTAAAGACTAAATAAAGTTTATTCAGTGTATATTTGTCTTGTTTGTGATTCATTACTGTATACTTGTCTTGTTTGATTTAGAAAAATCATCACATGGCATTTGCATGAATTCACATATTTTTGTTTGTATATTTTGATATGTGAATGTGGTGCTATTATTTTATATGTAGATTTTGGTGCTAATAGTGATTGTGGTTGTGAAGATTGTTGCTACTCCCCCAACTACCAAGGCAAGTGGTGCTTCATACGTATGTCCCAATATTTTTTCCTATGCATTAGAAATATTTCGTATAGGTCTTGCATGAATATTTTGCTAAGTATCTATATGATATGCTTGGGAAATCCTAGTAGTTGTACAAATGTTAGAATTTCCTTTAAGTTAGGATACTTGTTATTTCCATGCTTAGCCTAGTTAATAGCAACCAAGGGTGGAATATAATCATGTTATGGAAAATATTGTTAAGTCTTTGACTTATGGTTTTGATTAATAAAAAAACTAAGTAAATGAAACACCTGGGTGGAATGGTAATTGCTTGGTTGTTTTTGGTTGAGTGGTTACACAAGGCCCATTTCTATGGTTTAACTTGTGTATCTAACTTGTGGATTTCCACCTAGGAATAAAGGGATTTGAGATGCCAAAGGTTAAGAAGCTTCTAGTGCAGCCACATGGCATTATGGGCTCTGCCTGGATCATATAGGTTGCAATAACTTAGCCAAATGGACAGTTGGTGGTAGGGGAATGATAGGTTTGGAGCGCGTCCATTTTGGTCTAAGGGAAGGCTTCTGAAAGGTCCTGTCTTGGTGAAAATCAAGTCTTGTGGGGAAAGTGCACAACCTCTGCAGATGGAATAAACTAAGTACTTAGTCATGTCCCCGGTAATGGAAAACTTGAGCATCAAGACATGGAAGCTATCAAGAATCTCCTCATCCCAATTTTCTAAGTTAAAACCTGTGGTTGAACAAGGGTGAAGGTTCACCAATTTCTATTGGTGGTTCCTTGGGAAAGTTTTGTCAAAGAAAAACTTAGTGTTTTCAACTAATAGGTAAAACCTATTTTGAGCAAAGCAAGCCTAACCTACACTTAGCCAAATTCATGTAGTAACTAGATGTTAATATTCTACTAAGGTATCACTTGCCAATACTATTCCAATGTATTGACCCACTATGGCTGTAACTTGTGATGTTGCAGGTTACTCTGATGATGATTAGGGCTTATGAGTCTACACTCAACATGCTTGCCTGTGGCACATGAAGATGAAGACTTCTATTTTATATTGTTAAGTTAAACTCTTATACTAGCCTATGGCTAAGGAGTTGTAAAAGACTATGTTATCTCTGGAATGACGATGTAATAATGACCTTTGTTTCTGTGTACTTCATCTTAAACTGTGGATGCTAGCATTGATCCAGGGACTAGCATTGCAATCACATGGATCCTTACCTTTATAAGGGTGGGATCTTACAGCAATGAGGGCTGAAAGATAACAAGTACCATAATTTTTGGAAGCTCTTTTTGGAACTCCAAATCCCTGCTTCCCTTATGAAGGGCCTTTCTTCCACTACTATTGAGTCTCCACCTTCTACCTTTAGGCACCATCAAGAGAGCATAGTTACCATTTTGAGTTCTATGTGTAGTGTCCCAAAATTTATTGATTGATGCATATTGTGATATTACTTGTTCTTGTGCTATCTGTTTCTAGTCACCCTTGTGAACTTTGAAGGTGTCCTATGCATATAATTTTCTACTGTATGAGGGAAAAGCTGATTGCCACTATGCCTTGTTTTCTGTATGTGAAACAAACAAATGTTTTTCCATGCATGTTATTCATGATCTTTGTTTGTAGCCTTTCATGTTGCATGCATAGTTACTTTGTCTTATTGTTAGAACTCCATCTTTCATGCACATGTTTAGAGTTCTTTGATCCCAACTTTCAATGCTTGCAAATGGTTTGATCTTGGTTTTGATGGTGCATGTCACCTTAAAAATATTCTTTTTATCACTTACCTACTCGAGGACGAGCAGGAGTTAAGCTTGGGGATGCTTGATACGTCGGAAACGTATCTATAATTTTTATGTTCCATGTTGGTTTAGTATCTACTTTTATTTGCTTTGTCTACACTTTGAGGTGTTTTTATATCTTTTCTGGAACTAACCTATTAACAAGTTGCCGTAGTGCCAGGTGCCTGTTTTCTATCGTTTTTGGTTCCAGAAAGGCAGAAAATCAATATTCTCGGAATTGGACGGGACAAAAGCCAAAGTCAATATTTTACCGTGGGTGACACAAATATAGAAGACGAGACGGAGGGGAGCCACAGGGTGGCCGCACCCCCCAGGCGTGGCCAAGCCTGGCCCGTGCCTGGGCAGGGTGTGGGCCCCCGGGCGCCCCCTGCCTCGCCTATTTGCCTATAAGAAGCCCCCAGTGCAGAAACCATAGGCACCCAATCAAAACTCCACTAAACCGTCTGTAGCTACCGCCACCATCATCCTTAGATCCGGGGGGGATCTGAAGTTCTTCCCGACACCCTGCCGGAGGGGAGATCATCCCGGAGGCCTTCTTCTCTGGTATGATGCGTGAGTAGTTCCACGTTGGACTATGGGTCCATGTAGTAGCTAGATGGTTGTATCTCCTCCTTGTGCTTTCATGTATAGATCTTGTGAGCTCCGTTCATGATTAAGATCTAATCTATTTGTAATCATGCATGTTGTGTTTACGGGGATCCGATGGATATTGAGATTACTATGTCATATTGATTAATGTTTTTCTCTTTATGATTATATCATGTCTATGTTGTTTGTGATCTTGCATGCTCTCCGTTTTTAGTAGCTATCTTAGCCAAGTAGTTGCTAGTGACTCCAAGAGGGGGTATTTATGCTCGATAGTGGGTTCATGCCTCTAGTTTCTAAGGGAAGTGACAGAAATCTCTTCAGTTGTAGATGTGTTGTTGCCACTAGGGAGAAAGCAACAGTCTCTTGTTCATGGAACAAGTGGATTGTTTACCTTACACAGTTTTTTAAAGGAGTTGTCTGTTTGTTTGCAACTTAATACTGGAGGGGGTTCAGATGATAACCTGAAGGTGGACTTCTAGTCATAGATGCAGTTGGACGGCGGTCTATGTATCTTGTTGTATTTCCCAATCAAATCTCATAGGATCTTTTTGTCTGGTATTGCATTCTTATGCCTTGCTCAATTCCTGTCAATTGCCCTGCTGTAATTTGTTTACCCTTCATGCCATGTTGTTTATCTAAGGAGAGCACCTCTAGTGAACTATGGACCCCGGTCCAATCTTTACCATTGATACATCTTCCACTGTTACGTGCTTACTTGCTGCAAACCATTACCTTCCACACCATACGTTTAATCCTTTGTTACAACAAACCGGTGAGCTTGACAACCTCACTGATTCATTGGGGCAAAGTCTTGAGTCTATGTTGTACAGGTTTCCGCGTTGCTTGCAACACCTGTTTGACATTTCCTTCCTCCTACTGGTTCGATAACCTCAGTTTCTTACTGAGGGAAAACTTGTTGTTGTGCTGCTTCACACCCTGCTCTTGAGGTTCCCAACAGGCTCCACGTTAGCCATCATGATGTTAAGATGTGCACCTACTTTGTTGCTAAATTTTTCCCTTTTTCATTAAAAGGAGAAGCTAAAGCTTGGTTTAATAATTTACCTCCTGGATCCATTAATAGCCCTGATTGCTTGATTGCTACTTTCAGAAATATTTCCCTCCTAGTGCTAGACATGCTGTTTTGCAGAAACTTTTTGATATTAAACAGGGAGAAGAGGAGAAATTGCCTGAGTCATGGACAAGGTTCTGTGCCTTGATTCATGCACATCCTGGATGTCCATTACCTAAAAATGGGCTTCTTTAAATATATTATAATGGACCAACTGATGAATCTAGGACATACCTGGATAGTTTTGCTGATTGAGTTTTCAGGAAAAGAACTCCTGAAGAAGCTGAGGAATTAATGGCTAAAATAAGCAAGAATTATGATGATTGGACTATAACTGAGCCAATTACACCCGAGCCAACTACACCTGAACCAATTTTTCCTGAACCAACCCCAACACCAACACCAAAGAAGAGGGGGGGTGATTGAACTAAATGATGAAGTGATGAAATAAGCTAAGAAATGTCTTAAGGAGAAGGGTATTAAATCTGAAGATGTGAAGAATTTACCTCCTATAGAAGAATTATGTAAGAAAATTTCCCACTCATCCACTATCGAGGTACACTCTCTCCAACATTTTGATGAAGGTGATATTCCTTATGGTAAACCTCCTGATCAATGCTTAGAGGAACTTTATTCTTTTATTGTTAAACAAGGTAATTTTAATAAACAAGTTCAGAATCATTTATTGGAAAACTCTAGAGCTATTAATGAGTTGAAAGATATTGTGGAAAGAACTGCTAATGATGTTAAAATGCTTATTAAACACTTCCAAATCGTTCAAACGCAAATTGATCAACTTGCTAAAGTACAAAAATATATGTTGTCAATGCTTCTAGAGATAAACAAGCTTATGAAATTAGAAGTAGGAGTGGTGCTACCACTCAAGATCCTTTATATCCTGAGGGATATCCTAAAAGAATTGAGCAAGATTCTCAACAAGCTGAAAATATTGGTACTTCTTCTAAGAGAAAGAAAAAGAAACATAAAACAGTTGTAGAATTTCCTGAACCTACTGTAGATCCTAATAGTATATCTGTCTCTGATGCTGAAACTGAAAGTAGTAATCATAAAAATGATGCTCCTGTTTAAGGAAGAAATTGAAGAAGAACCTAAGAAGCACACTAAAAACAATAAGTACACTAAGGAAGATTTTGTTGCTAATAAACATGGTAGTGAAAGAGAACCCTGGGTGCATAAACCAATGCCTTTTCCTAATAAGAAACACAAGTCAAAGGAGGAAGAACACTATAACAAGTTTTGTGAGTGGATGAAACCTTTATTTTTGCAAATTCCTTTGACTGATGCTATTAAGTTACCTCCTTATTCAAAGTATATGAAGGATATTGTCTCTAATAAAAGGAAGATTCCTAATGAGGAAATTTCTACTTTGCTTGCTAATTATTCCTTCAATGGTAAGGTTCCAAAGAAACTTGGGGATCCAGAGATTCCAACTATTCCTTGCTCTATTAAAAATAATTATGTTAGAACTGCTTTGTGTGATTTGGGAGCTGGGGTTAGTGTTATGCCTTTTTCTCTCTACAAGAGACTCTAGCTAGAAAAATTGATACCAACTGATATATCTTTGCAAATGGTTGATAAGTCTACTACTATTCCTGTTGGTATATGTGAGGATGTTCCTATTCAAGTGGCTCATAATTACTTGGTATTAACTGATTTTGTTGTGCTTGAGATGCCTGAAGATGATAATATGTCTATTATTCTTGGGAGACCTTTTCTTAATATTGCAGGTGCTGTCATCAATTGTAATCAAGGAAAAGTAACTTTTAATATTAATGACAAAGAGCATACTATCTATTTCCCCAAGAAGATTGATAAGAGTTATGGCCTAAATTCAATTGAAAATATTGAAGGCATCAAAGTTGGAGAAATATATTGTCCCATTCCACATGAAAGTTTTGAAACTACTATGATTGGGACTATTGCTATCAAGATTGAGGTAAAATAATCATTTTGTGAAATGCAAAGTTTTGATTCATATAAAATTGTTTTGGTAACAAGATTTTATCAACCTTGTTAACAAAGGGATTTTAATGGACAAAACAATGCTTTCACAATGATTATCCTTGCTCACTTTTATCTTTCTCCATTCCAATCTTTGTTTTTCGTCTTAGTTTTGCTAGTTGGTTGCTTTTTAGAGTGTCTTAGAACTTCTGTACTTCTATTTTTGGTTTGCTTTTGTGTCTTTCAAAAAAAAATTATGCGAGAAAATCAATTTTCATAACCTAAATTTGGCCAAAAATAAAGTTTCCCAAAAAATTCCAGAAAATTCATATTAAATTTTTTCATGAAAAAAGGGGCAGAGGGGCACCTGGAGTGACCCAGGGGGCCCCACCAGGCCAGTACACTACCTGGTGGCATGGCCAGCCCCAGGGCACGCCTAGCCCAGGTGTTGTCCACCCATGGCCCTCCAACTTGCCTCCTTCCAGCCACTTCTTTCTCTCTCTCCCAAAAACACCGGAAAACTTTGCATAGCTCGAGTTCTTGCTGTTCTTGCTACCGAATTTCGATCTCCTTTCTCATCCCATCTTTGCTGCTGATTTTTGGAGGGATTGCTCTCCGGTATGTGCCTCCTCCGCTTGTCCAATTAGATTTTTTGTTGGTGGTTTGTATCTTGAGTATTTTGCTACTATAGGTTACAGGTTGTGTGAGCTTGCATGCTTGTTCTACTCTTAGAGATTTCATTTTGATGCATGTTTAGCCCTCTAGAAAGTTCCTATAGTAGTTCTGCATCACTTATTAGCTTGGAAATCACTTGGTTTGATGTTTGTCTAAATTTTTCAGAAAAGAAGATGAGTGATTACCAGCTGAATCAACATGAATTAAGGGTACCGGAGGTTATGAAAGTTCACCGCGAGGAGGAAGTATTCTCCTCCATTTATCCTTGCCGAGAATTCATGAGAGCTGCATGGATTTTCAGGATTTCCAAACTCTGATTTCTAATGCAGGGTTGGAGCATTTTGTTGGAGAAGAACCTTACCAATATGTGAAACTAACTATGTCGATGGTGCAGGATTTTCGATTTAGTTGGTCCTTTCCTAACCCCATGGTCCACTACAAAATTTATAATATAGTTGTCAACCTCCCTTTTGATGATTTTTGTGCAGCTATCAGAGTGCCACAGTGGGGTTCATGTGAGAAGATAAGAGAGAGGTGATACGTCGTAAACGTATCTATCATTTTTGATGTTTCATACTTGTTTAGTATCTACTTTGCTTTGCTTTGTCTTAACTTTGAGGTATTTTTATATGTTTTCTAGGACTAACCTATTAACAAGATGCCATAGTTCTAGTTGCCTGTTTTCTTCTGTTTTTGGTTCCAGAAAAGGAAGAAAATCAATATTCTCGAAATTGGACGGGATAAAAGCCAAAGTCAATATTTTACCGTGGGGAACATGGAGCCAGAAGACGAGACGGAGGAGGGCCTCGAGGGGGCCACACCCCTTGGTCAGCTGACCAGGCCTGGCTTTGGGGGTGCGATCGCCTCAGGCACCCTCTCTCTTCGCCTATAAGAAGCCCCCGATACCAAAACCCTAAGGACCCGACCAATATTCCACGAAACAGTTTGTAGCCTCCGCGATAATCTTCCCTAGATCATCCCGGAGGCCTTCTTTATCACCATGCCAGCCTCCGGTATGAAGCGTGAGTAGTTCCACCTTGGACTACGGGTCCATGTTGTAGCTAGATGGTTGTTTCTCCTCCTTTGTGCTACCATGTTTAGATCTTGTGAGCTTTGTTCATGATCAAGATCATCTATTTTGTAATGTTGTGGGAATGACCACGGCAGATGCTGCAATCGGCAGCGAATAGTAGAACATGGGGCAAGGGCGGCCAGCCATCTGCGGTACGAGATGAGAGCTGAGACACAAGGATTTACCCAGGTTCGGCCCCCGGGAGGGTAAAGACCTACTCCTGCTAGATTGCATTATGGTGAGAGGACAATGGGGCGAGCTCGTCTGCTAGGCGGCGAGTCGCTTGGGTGTATGATGGAACGTATCCTCTATGCGTCCTCTAGGGAGGTTTATATAGACTCACCTCCCTAGGGTTTACAAATCTCAACCGAATCAGTTAAGGATTCGGTGATCCTACGATCTAATCTGACTGGGCCTATCTACGCTCGGCCTTGACTTCGATCGCTTGAGTCCACGCGGATCTTGATCGACCTCGAGCCCACTCGGCGCGCTGGGCGAGGAAATGTCCTGCTGGGCATACCCCGGTAGGCATATCCCCATCAGTAGTCCCTGAGGCCGTCGTTGATTGGTCGCAGGCATTCGCTGGCAGTCGGAGTATGCGGGTCCAATGCGTACGTCCAATCGAATCGGCGGCGGACTCCTGAATAAAGGAAAAACTAGTTATTCCAGTCGCAATAACGACGACCAATCGTGTCGCAGCTCGGCGAGCGAATTAGTACTCGATCCGTTATAGTGATCAGGTCGGCGAATCGTCGAGTAGCGTGGAGCGACGAGTCGAATGGATGAAGTTGGACCGTCAATTGGGGTCAAACTAGCCGTTGGGGTAATCCAACGGTAACTTCGGCGTAATTACCGCATAGTAACGGCTCCCGAAATTGGTGGGTAGCAACCTCTATATAAGGAGAATGACAAGCGAACGGGGAAATACTCCTTCGTTCTTCCTCCGATCTCGCTCGTCTCCGTTTCCCACTCCGCATAATGATCCAACCAATCCAGAGAGCCCTGACCTCCGCGAACTTCCAACCGATGGCCCCCTCCACCGAACCATGGGGCAGATCCAAGTGTACCAGGGCGCTACTGGCGTCCTTCGAGGAGGCCGGGATCCTGCGCGTCGGCAGATGGCGCATCCCCACAGCCGGAGAAGTGACTCCGGACCCACGCAAGGGAGAATTCATCTGCTTCACCAGCAACCTGGAGCGGGGGATGGGGTTTCCCACTTCCCTCTTCTTCCGGCGCTTCTGCGCCTACTACGGGATCCAGCCATCGGATCTAGGTTCGCATAGTATCGAGCAGCTCGCCATATTCGTGGCGTTCTACAGTGCTATCTGGGCTGCAGGCCCTACTTCCCTCTGTGGCAAGATCTGTTCCATGGGAGGATCAACCGCGAAGAGTCAGGCGGCCCGATGCTGGCCGCGGGTGGCCTGACATTCCAGCTGAAGTCGAAGGCTTCATTCTTCGACCTGATGCTGCCCGCCAAGGCGGCAAACGAATGGAAGAAGTCCTGGTTCTACGTCACCGAGTCGACTCCAGACGGAGAGGTGGCGCTTCCAAGGTACTCTGCCGACCGGCCCGAACCGCGTCGGCTCTAGGTCGGCAAGCTCCCACTGGATCAGCGGATGGTTGTTGACGAAATGCTGCAAACCATCCGCGGTATGAAGAAGAAGGGCCTCCAGACCATCAACCTCTACAATTGCTGGTTCGGGCGGAGGCTTGTGCCCTTGGCCCGCCGCGACCACTACATGTACGAGTATACAGGTAAGGATGATCCGACGAAGTCCTCCTTCGCCGAATGGCATCTTGAAGACTACACCCTGGCCCTGAAGAAAATTACCCAGACGGTGTATCTGGACGCGAAGGCCGGGATATCCCCTATACTGCAAGGCGCCCAGCTCCGACGGTAAGTTGTCATTTCGCCACCACCCGCAGTCGCAGATGATGCATTCGCGGTTGTGCTGACGTTGTCTCATGCTAATTGTAGTTGTTCCAAGTGGTGGAAGGATGGCTCCCACCCGCAGACGACGAGAACTCGAGCTCGTCCGTCCAGGACGGGAGCTAGTCGCCACCCACCAAAGGCGACATCGAGAGCGACGAGGGTGATAACGACCAGGACGACGACGAAGATGAGCCCGTGGAAGACGCTGCCCCAACAGTTCGCAAGACTCGCGGGCAACACCAGCGCGAGCTCGAAGCGAGTAGAAGCCTCGAGCCTCACGATGATGACGACGACGAGCTTCCCGAGCACACCTCACATCATGAGGCCACGCCGTCGAAGAATAAGAAGAAGGAGGAGGTGAAGGCTCCGCCGAAGAAGAAGAGGAAGCCGGCAAAGTAGATGTCTCCGCCCCGATCTGCGACCAGTTCTGACGCCACCAGCTCGGCTAAGGGCGAGGCGGCGCGCCCGACCGTGGCACCGGACGCTGCCACCCCCCTGGACGAGGTGCCTCTGGCATCGCTAGCACCTCCATTCGCCCCGGTTTCTGGTTTGGGAGCTGCTCCAGCCGCAGCAGCTTCACCTCCCAGGAAAGCTCCCGCCGCTATCATCACGGAACCTCCTGCCGCGGCCTCGTCTTCGAAGAAGCCGTCTGTGTCTTGGGCACACGGTGTGTTCGAAACAGGTCTCAGTCGGAAGTTGGGGCCCGAGCTGGAAAGGCCGGCCAGCATACGCACCGGTCTGCGGTTCATACCAGCCGCCAAGTAAGTGCCATTCATCTGCTTGTCTTTCGTTGTAATCGGACAGTCTTATTCATATCGTTGTTTCACAGGACAGGTGTCAAAAAGATCGGCCATCCTTCCGTGGCCAAGGTTCCGCCAGTCGTCACCGAGGAGGACTCCTCGCGGAAGAGGAAACCCGACGAGGCCGATGCTCCCGCCGACGGTGCCAAGAGGGCGAAAGGCGACAATGTTGTCACGGTTTCTGATGACACGGCGGTTGCTCCGAGCGAACCTCCGACTGCGGCGGAAGTGGCCTCGAATACCAAGGAGGCTGTTGCCTCACCCGACATGGACGAGCTGGCTCCGAGTGGCGCCACGGCATCTGCAGCGACTTTCCCTTGCTTCATGGCGAAGGCGGCCACAGCGAGTTGTATGGCGCCAACGAGCCGGGTGCCTGGGGTCGCCGAGACGGAGGTCGAGCAGTGTCGCAGCCACACTCTGGTCGTGCTTGCGTTTGTGGACGCGCTGGAGCTTCACGGCATGCTGGGCACTACCATCCAGGTATGTTCAGTCCCCGAGGATCAGGCCACTGAATTTCAGTGGTCGGATTCTTAATGTTTTTCTATCGTCCAGTCCCCGAGTGCCTAGTCGTTGAATTTCAGCGGGTGGGTACTTAGGATTTTCAATGTCCAGTCCCCGAGTGCCTAGTCGCTGAATATCAGCGGGTGGGCACTTGGGATTTTCAATGTCTAGTCCCCGAGTGCCTAGTCGCTGAATTTCAGTGGGTGGGCACTTAGGATTTTCAATGTCGTTGACGGTTCAGTTTGTGCGCAAGGCCTGCAGCGCGAATCGGCCGATCGGCTTGCAGCAAGGTGTCGCATGGAGAAGGAACTCGTTGCCATCCAGGAGACGAACAAGGGACTCCAAGCGATTGCAGCCGAGGCGGAGGAGGTCCGCCGGGGCCTTGTCCCGGTGGGTGACCTGACGGAAGCTCAATCTGCTTTGAGTACGGCCGAGAAGCGAATCGCTGATCTGGAGCGTGAGCTCAAGGAGGTGAAGGCGGAGGCGAGCTCGGCGGAGGGGCGAGCGAAAGCTGCTGTTACGTCTGCCGCTAAAGAGCGGAAAGTGTCTGATGCACTCGTTGCTGGGCTGCAGAACGACTTCTCCTCGCTTCAAAGCTTCATCACGGGCCTCTGCCGTCCGCTAATTGGTAAACCTTTCTCCCTCTTTCCTCTGCCTGCAACAGCTGCGTTGGTGTACTCACGCTGCTTCATCCCACAGGCGGATTATTGATAGCTTCGGAGGAGCGCGGTCATACGACGCAGCGGCGATGTGACCACTCTGGTCGACTCGGCCGTGTTGTCCGCGACTTGCATTCGAGCATATCTTCAGGAGATATCGCCCACGGAAGTGATTCCCAGCGACCTCGTCGAGGTATGGCGCTATCTGGAGAAGGCTCCGTCAGTCATCGAATTCATGACGCGGTCGGCCTTCCGGCGCGGGGCGGCGACGGCGCTCAGCCTTGGGCTTGCCCATTTCCCGGAGGACTTCGACCTTGATGATGTGACGAGCGGCTACCCCTCGCCGACGGGCTCTGTGGAGATTGCCGAGGTGCTAAAGCTGACGGACCGGGCCGCGGTGTACTCCGACCGCGTTTGGGCGATGGGCGACCTCCTCCCCTATCAGGAGACGATTGTCACCCCCAACGATCCCGAACCGAAGCATCTGGACTTCAAAGTCGACCAGCCGTTCCGTGCAGCGATGGCGGGCGAGTTGGCGACGTACCCGTCGAACCCGTACGTGCCCTTCATTCGCAACCGCAGGGGTGGCGGCGAGTCGGCGTCGAAACCTGCGGAGTAGAAGTGTTGTGCCCTGGGGCGTTAGTGAAAAATAGCCACTGAACTTTTCTTGTATTTTGTAATTACTTTGTTCCGCTATAATGGAAATTGGTGTTGTTTTGTCATTTGTTTCGCGATTTTGAATTTTGATTGAACGAGTCCCTGAGCGCGTCCGCCCTTTTTTATGGGGTTTACCTCGTTTGTTATGTGTTTGCGAATTTTTAATGGACTGAGGTCGACTCGCCAGGGCTCGAAGAGCCAGTCGCAGGGCGACTCCCATGGGTGCTCTTTACTTGACCGTTTTCCCGTGCGCGAACGAGGTCGGGTAGCCGAGTCCCCGAGCGTGGTACTTGGTGGTTCTAGTCGCAGCTCCAAGGTAGGCGAGGATGAAGCGCGTTAAAGTAAGCGCGTCGCTCCTTCCTGACCCGAAGGATCAGTCGCATGGCAAATCATGGGCACGCTCTCATACTGGGTGTTTTTCCCTAGTCGCTCGTATTTGACTGGTCGTCAGTCCCCGAGCGTGGTATTTGGTCGTTCGAGTCGCTATGTTGAGGATGCGGAGGACCTTGGTCGCTGTGAGGAGCGAGGGCAGTTGTCTTGGCTCGGTAAGCTAGTCGACCTAGGCGACTCCAATGGGGCTCCGGGTTGGCGTTTTTCGTGGACGTTACAAGGCCTGGGGTCTCCCAGTGCCCTCGTACCGCACTACTTGGCCGTTCCGGTCGCTTTACCAGAGGTTGACTTCTGCGGATAGCTTAACACTGTTATTACGAGTGCGAGTGGCAGAAGACATGGAGAGTAGGCGCAATTTGCGGTGACCGATCTGTTTTATTTCATAGTAGGTGGAGAGTACATGTATGGAGTTCTAGGAGTAGAACTTCCGCAGGAGGGTTACATTCCACGGCCGCTTGACGTCGAGTTTCTCGTCTCCTCGGACATCGGTGAGGTTGTAGGCGTCGTTGCCTAGGACTCGCCCAATGGAGAATGGTCCCTCCCAAGGGGGGGAGCTTGTGCATGCACTTCTTGTCCTGTATGAGGCGTAGTACCAGGTCGCCTTCCTGGAAAGTGCGAGTCCTTACTCGCTGGCTATGGTAGCGGCGGAGCCCTTGCTGGTAGATGGCGGTGCGGGAGCGAGCTAGGTCATGTGCCTCGTCGAGCTGGTCGACTCTGTCTTGTCGTGCGAGTTCGTTTGCAGCCTCCGTGTAGTTGACCACCCTTGGCGAGTCGTGCTCGAGGTCGGTGGGCATGACTGCCTCGGCGCCATACACCATGAAGAAGGGTGTAAACCATGTCGACCTGTTGACGGAGGTGCGAATGCCCCAGATGACGGAGGGTAGCTCCTCGACCCAGCACCCGACGATGCACTCGAGTGGTACTTGGAGCCGTGGCTTCAGGCCATGGAGGATGCTCTGGTTGGCGCGTTCCGCCTGGCTGTTGGACTCCGGGTGGGCGACTGAAGCGAGGTCGAGTCGGATGTGGTGTTCCTCGCAGAACTCGGCCATGGATCCTTTGGCGAAGTTGGTGCCATTTTCTGTGATGATGCTGTTTGGGAACCCGTAGCGATAGATGAGCTCGCATAAGAACTTGGTGGCGGTCTTCCCGTCGCATTTGCGGACTGTCTTGGCCTCCACCCATTTTGTGAATTTGTCGACTGCGACCAGGAGGTGGGTGAAGCCGGAGGGGGCCTTCTTGAAAGGGCCTACCATGTCCATGCCCCACACAGCGAACGACCAGGTGATGGGGATTGTATTGAGCACCGAGCTCGGCACGTGGGTCTGGTTGGCGTATTTCTGGCATCCGACGCACCGCTGGACAATGTCGACAGCGTCTGCGTGTGCGGTGGGCCAGTAGAAGCCATGTCGCATAGCCTTTGCGACTAGAGAGCAGGCGTCGGCATGGTGTCCGCAGTCGCCAGAGTGAATGTCTTGGAGGATTTGGCGTCCTTCAGCGGGTTGAACGCAGCATTGGAACACGCCGGTCACGCTGTGCTTGTGGAGCTCGCCGTTGATGATGACGAAGGATTTGCAGCGGCGTGCTATCATCCGGGCGTCCGTTTTGTCCGCTGGCAGGGTGCCCCCCTCCAAGTAGGCAATGTACGGCGCGGTCCAGTCGTATGGCTCGGCAATAAGTGCGACCAGGGCTGCCTCTGGTTGCAGCGGGATTCCGATGTCGATCTCCCTTGGGGGAGAGACGGAAGGCTTGGTGATAGTGTCGAGGAAGACGCCGGCAGGTGGTGCGAGTCGAGCCGAGCCGATGCGAGAGAGTGCGTCGGCCTCCTCGTTCTTCCGCCTGTCGATCCACTCGACGGAGTAGCATGCGAAGTGTCCACCCAGCTTGTCCACTGCTTGGCGGTATGCCTCCATGGTGGGTGAGACGGTGTCGCAGGTGCCAGCGACTTGCCCGGCAATGAGGTCGGAGTCTCCGTAGCAGCGCAGGCGGTTGACGTTCATCTCCTTGGCAGCTCGCATGCCGTGGAGTAGCGCCTCGTACTCGGCCATGTTGTTGGTGCAGGGGGTGAAGTCGAGGCAGAGGACGTAGCGGAGCTTGTCGCCCTTCGAAGAAGTTAGCACAATCCCTGCTCCTGCACCTTCCGCGTTCTTGGAGCCGTCGAAGTGTAAGCTCCAGTAATGGAGGTATGGCAGCTTTTCTGGCTTCTGGGCCTCCTCCCAGTCGGCGATGAAGTCCGCGAGAGCCTGCGACTTAATCGCCTTGGACGGCTCGTATTTGATGTTGTGGATGCCGATCTCGACGGCCCACTTGGCGACTCGCCCGGTCGCCTCACGGTTGCAGATGATGTCCTGCAACGGTGCTGCGGAGACGACCGTTATCGGGTGCTCCTGGAAGTAGTGTGGCAGTCGCCGTTGTGCTCTAAAGACCGCGTATACCAGTTTCTGGTATTATGGGTAGCACTGGCGCGATTCGGTGAGGACTTCGCTGATGTAGTACACTAGTCGCTGCACCGGGCGCTCCTTTCCTTCCTCTGGTCGTTCGACGACCATGAGGGCTCTGACGACGCGCTCGGAAGCCGCGACGTAGACCAGCATGGGTTCCTTGTCGACGGGGGCAGCGAGTAGCGGTGCTGCGAGTAGCACCTTCTTGAGGTCGCGGAGCGCATCGTCTGCCTCCTTGTCCCACTGGAAGGTGGGGTTCTTGCACATCAGGCGGTAGAGGGGCATCGCCTTTTCGCCCAACCAGGGGATGAAGCGACTAAGAGCCGCGACTCGCCCGGCCAGCTTCTGGACATCGCGCAGGCACTCGGGTTTGCCGAGTCGAGCGATCGTGTCGATCTTGGTGGGGTTCAGCTCGATCCCGCGCTTGGAGACAACGTATCCCAGTAGCTGCCCAGCTGGTACACCGAAGGTGCATTTGCCTGGGTTTAGCTTTCTCTTGTATTTCCGCAGGTTGGCGAATGTTTCCGCCAGGTCAGCGAGTAGGTCGCTCTGGCAAGCGAACTTCACCACCACGTCGTCGATGTAGACATGGATATTGCGGCCAATTTGGCTCGCAAGGCACTCCTGCATGCACCGCTGGTAGGTCCCCGGCATTTTTGAGGCCGAAGGTCATGGCAGTGTAGCAGAAGGCTTCGAATGGCGTGATGAACGCCTTCTTCTCTTCGTCCTCAACGGCCATTTTGATCTGGTTGTACCCAAAGTAGGCGTCGAGGAAGCATAGCGACTCCGAGCCCGCGGTGGAATCGATGCTTTGGTTGATCCGCGGGAGGATGAATTGCTCCTTCGGGCAGGCGCTGTTTTAGTTTGTGTAATCGATACACATCATCCAGGTCCCGTTTTTCTTCTCGACAAGGACTGGGTTTTCCAGCCACTTGGAGTACTTGATTGGCCGGATGAAGCCTGCAGCGAGTAGACGCTGCACCTCCTCGGCGATGGCTCGGCGGAGCTCTTCATTGAAGGGCCGCAGCGACTGCTTGACAGGTCGCACTTTGGGGTCGGCGTTGAGTTTGTGCTCAGCGAGTTCCCTAGGGACACCGGGCATGTCAGAGGGTTTCCATGCGAAGATGTCCCTATTCTCACGGAGGAACTCGATGAGCGTGCCTTCCTATGCTGGGCTCATGCCCGTCCCGATCGTCACCCTCTGGATGGAGTCGCCTGGGACCAGCTCGACGGTGCGGGTATGCGTCGTTGCCTCGAAGGCTGTGGGGTTGCCGCCCTCCGAGTTGGGCTTCTTGAGTATGTTGGGGTCGTCGTTGTTGACCCCGCTCGCGTACTTGGCGAGCTCGTCGGCGTGGTTGGCCTCTGCCACGATGACGGCGTCGGTGAGTTCGGCTCCTTTGGCCTCGCACTCAGCGGCCATGTCGGGGTCGCCGTGGATGGTGATGACGCCGCACAGCCCGGGTAGCTTCATCGCGTTGTACGCGTAGTGGGGCGCTGCCATGAACTTGGCGAACCCCTGGCGCCCCAGGACGCAATGGTAGGGGTTGTCGAAGGGCACCAGCTCGAAGATGATCCGCTCGGTGCGGAAGTTTGCCGGTGTGCCGAAGGTGACTGGCAGCGTCACCTTGCCGATCGAGTACACCTTCCGACCGGGGACGATGCCGTGGAATGTGGTGTAGGTCGTCTCGATCATCGACTGCGGGAGCCATAGTCGCCTGAAGGTGTCCAGGTACAGGATGTTGATGGAGCTGCCATCGTCCATCAATGTCTTGGGGAGCCAGTAGTCTCCCACCTTGGGCTTGACCACCAGGGCGACTCGGTCTGGGTACTCGATCTGTGGCGAGTGGTCCTGGCGGCTCCAAGTGATTGGTTGCTCAGACCAGTTGAGGAACTGGGGGACGTCCACCTGGGCCACCGCGTTGACGGCAATGGCGCGGGCGATGACCTTCTTCTCACGCTTCGTGTTGAAGCCTGTGAAGGTGTGGAGCGAGCCGGCGACGCTGCTGAATTTTCCGCCATTTGGCGGGTTGTTGTCGGGGTCTTCCCGCATGCGCCGTGTCTTCTCGATCTCCTTGAGAGAGTGGCAGTCGGCGGTCGTGTGCATAGCGGGCTTTCCTTCCCTGCTGTGAAATACACAAGGTTGGTTAAGAAGGGCCGCGGGGTCGAACCTCGGCTTCGCCTTGTAGTTGCCCCCGTCGCGGCGGAAGCTCTTGGGATCGCGCTGCGCGTATCCAGCATTGGCGATGAAGTCGACTCACCCGTCACTGCGGCGCTTGCCTGTGAGGCGAGTGTTGCTATACCGTAGATCGGATCGTCTCCCGTTGTCGTGGCCGCTCGTGCGGTGTTGTCCTCCCGACTCGTCGTCTGTTTCTTGGTTTGGGTCTTCCTTCGCGTACCTTTTTGTGATCTCCAGGAGATCCGGTATGTTGTCGAGTGTGCGGTACGACCAGGGGCTCGTAGAGGCACGAGGTCTTGAAGAAGTGGATCGCGGTGTCTGGGTGGATGTCGACCGCGTTGTACCACAGGTCGTGCCACCGTTGGACCCAGCTGCGGGTCGACTCGCGAGGTCCCTGGACGCACCATTCCAGGTCCTCGATGGTGGTGGCGCGGGTGTATGAACCCTTGAAGTGCCTGACGAAGGCGTCACGCATCTCTTCCCAGGAGTCGATGATATCCGCAGGAAGAGTGTTAATCCACTACTTGCACTCCCCCTCCATCATCAGGGGAAGGTAGCAGGCGGCTAGTAGATCGGTGTGGCCGGCGATCGCCATCGCCATGAGGTAGGTATCCAGCCACATGGAGGGATCGTACGAGGGGTCATACTTCTCTATTTCCTTCGGCGCTTTGAAGTTCGCCGGGTATCTCTCGCCTCGGATCATCGGTCCAAAGCACCGGGGCCCGAGTCGGCTTAGCGACCCCCTCGGCTCACCGTCGCGGTGGTTGGTGAGGGTATGCCGCAGGTCGTCGGGATGGCGTGCGCGTCAGCTCTGGTTGTTGATGATGTGGGTGCGGGCGTCGACGGGTTTACCATTGGTGGCGACGAAGTTGGTCGCCGGCCGGGGGTCGTTGGTGGAGAGTGCCGCGTTCGCGGGTCGGTGTTGGAGCTGTAGTGGTTCGGGTGGCGGGCAATTGAGGGTGTTTGCCGCCATGGGGTGGCCGCTTGAGGCCGCTCTGCTGCCCGATGAACGCAAGTACATCAGACCCTGTGAGTCGACGTCTGCGTTTTGTTGCTCGACCGCTTTTGCGAGCAGGGCCTTGGCATACTGGGTCTGCAGAGCGCCTTCACCAGTAGTTGCAATGTTGTCGACTGCTGCTCGGCCCGCGACGAGGTTGTCCATTGGGGTGGAGAACAGCGGGAGGCCGTTCGCGTCTCGCTCCCGTGAGGAGACCACGATCGTTGGCTGGTCCCTGGGGGGTGCGCGGTTGGGTGGTGGCGGGGCGCCATTGGCCGTTGCCCCTGGTGGGGGCCGAGTGCTTCCTCCTGGTGGCGCGTTCTCGTAGATCGCGCGCTCGGCCGTGCGGGACGGGTCGTTCTCGTCGTTGAAATTCAGGGCGTGCCCCTGGACGGTGGGGTTCAGGCACGACCTGATTCAGAGCTGGTGGTAGCGCGACAGCTCCTGCGGTGTCACCTGCTCGAGGCGAAATTTTTTGCGCTCGGCTTGCTCCTTGCGGACTGCTTCCGCCAGCTTCAGGCGGAGTTCCTCGACCTCCGTTGTTGTCGCGTTGGGAGGGATCGGCGTGGAGAATGGATCTTCCGGTGGGTTGGCGCCAGTCGCCATGTAGGTCGCGGCGTGGCGGCCGGTTCCGTCGCGGAGGTTGGTGGAGTTCTCCGACCCGGAGTCGAAGTCGAAGATCCCAAGGATAGAGGGATCCTCGAAGTCTCCGACGTTGGAGACCTGGGTGATGGAGCCCGCGGGTGACGCGGTGACAATGGATCCGGCAAGTGACGCCGGGGTCGCTGAATCGGCGTCGTCATTGAGGGCCGCGTCTTCCGCGGCTGCGGTGGTTTCGGCCACGTTGCTGTGGGCCGAGTCGTACTCAGAGGCGAGGCGATGGATCGTGCGGACCTGGCTCTCAGAGAGCCGGTCGCGTGGCGGCGACTCGCGGATGCGAGCCGAGTCCTCCGAGTCGATGACGTCGGTGAGGCCGACGAAGAGGCTGATCGTGCCGACCGGCAGGATCATGCTATGCGTGACGGGTCACGCCGCCGAGACGTAGCTGCTCGGCAAGATCTGGAGAATCTCACCGATCGTGATCATGCGGCCGGTGGCGATCGTCTTGTTGATGGGCAGATTGGATCTCGCCGCAGAACACCGGCCTGACCGGCCAGGCCCCACGGTGGGTGCCACTGTCGTGGGAATGACCACGGCAGATGCTGCAATCGGCAGCGAGTAGTAGAACATGGGGCAAGGGCGGCCAGCCATCTGCGGTGCGAGATAAGGGCTAAGACACAAGGATTTACCTAGGTTCGGCCCCCCGGAGGGTAAACACCTACTCCTGTTAAATTGTATTATGGTGAGAGTACAATGGGGCGAGCTCGTCTGCTAGGCGGCGAGTCGCTTGGGTGTATGATGGAACGTATCCTCTATGCGTCCTCTAGGGAGGTTTATATAGACTCACCTCCCTAGGGTTTACAGATCTCAACCGAATCAGTTAAGAATTCGGTGATCCTACGACCTAATCCGACTGGGCCTATCTATGCTTCTGGTCCTTCAGCTTCCAGTCGCTTGAGTCCACGCTAGATCTTGATCCAATCGCCGTCCTGCAGGCCCACTCGCTGGCGCCTGGGCCAGTAGGAAACGTCCTGCTGGGCATACCCCGGTAGGCATATCCCCATCATGTAATCATGCATGTTGTGTTTGCGGGGATCCGATGGACATTGAGATTACTATGTCATATTGATTAATGGTTCTATCTTATTGATTCTATCATGTCTGTGTTATTTGTGATCTTGCATGCTCTTCGTTTCTAGTAGCTATCTTGGCCAAGTAGATGCTAGTGACTCTAAGAGGGAGTCTTTATGCTCGATAGTGGGTTCATGCCTCTATTTAATCTGGGGAAGTGACAGAAATCTCTAAGGTTGTAGATGTGATGTTGCTACTAGGGAGAAAACAACAATCTCTTGTTCATGGAACAAGTGGATTGTTTACCTTAAACACTTTGCTTAAAGCAGTTATCCGTTTCTTGCAACTTAATACTGGAGGGGGCTCGGATGATAACTTGAAGGTGGATTACTAGTCATAGATGCAGTTGGATGGCGGTCTATGTATCTTGTTGTATTGCCCAATCAAATCTCATAGGATCATGAATGTCTAGTATTGCATTATTATGCCTTTCTCTGTCCTGTCAATTGCCCCGCTGTAATTTCTTTACTCAGCATGCCATGTTGTTTATCTCAAGGAGAACATGTAACAACCCTAGTTTTATTAATAGTAATTAGGAATTGTTTGTGCATTCATGAGCATCATCATCATTTAAAGTGCATGCAAGAAATAGATCCAAAACCCCTAAACCCTATTTTCCTCTTCCTATTTGAAACATATTCAAAATGGTTTTGAAAGTTTTGGAAATTACAAAAGTTTGGAACCCAAATGGTTATAAAGGGTCCCCATGGTATTTTAAATATTTTAAAAAGTCTCTGTCTTTTGACATTATTCAAAACAGATTTGGATTTGAAATTACAAAAGTGAAAAGGCAAAACATAAATAGAAAAAGAATTTTGCAAATAAAAACAATCTCCCTCTCTCCCTAGGCTGAGCCCAGCTTCTCTCTTCCTCTTCCTGTCGCCCACACATAGCCGCAGCTCCCTTTCCCCCAGCCCATCTGGCCCGTCTGCAGCCCAAGCCAGCTCGTACCCCTTCGTTGTCTCTTTCCCCATCGTCTTCCTTACCGGTGGATCGAGGAAGCTTCTTGCTGTCGAGCGCTCGTCGCCGGCGTGCACTGAGATTCGTGCCACCGCCCGCCGTCGCCTACAAGATCCCTGGCCGCTGCGAGGAACCCTAGCCGTGGCCCATTTCGCCTCTTCTTCTTCCTCTCTTACTCTCCCGCACCATGGCCGAAACCCTAGCTCCGGCCACCGTGTTGCCTCGCCGTCCCCGACCACCCCACGCCGTGCCGAGGTTACTGCTGGAAGCGCCTCGCTGCCCTTGTTCTTCTCCTCAAAGCACACACGACGGGACGACCTCCTCTAGCCGGAATCGAGCAAGAAGCATCGTCGGCCGCCGCCGTTGTCGCCATCGATTCGGCACCGTCCAGCCTCCCCGAGCCTCGCCGACCCCTCCACCGCGCTCGTGGTAAGCCTGTGGTGCTAACGCACCCCTCTGCTCACTCTCTCCCACTCTGTATCACCGCCGCCGCACCTACCTGCAAGCTTCGCCGCCGTTCGCCGTCGGAGATGTCACTCTGGTGACAAATCCAGGGCAGCGCCGCCACTTTCTATCTCCCCTTGCTCTCCTCTTTCTAGCGCACCCCACCACAATGCCTCGCGAGCTCTGGATCAATCGATCGATCGATCTGCAAGGTTGCCAAGAATGTTGTCAGCGTGACGTCATGCCTGTGCAATATTCTTTTCTTTTTCTTTTATCAATTCTATAAATGAATTCTGTAATTATTTACAGAAATGAAATACGGCAGTGGGTACACCCTGTAAGTGAGAATAATAATACTAGAAATGTTTTCTGTTTAATAAAATGTTAAAGTAATTCCAAAATGCAAATTAATTCATAATATTCTAAAAATGATTTAAAATGAATTAAAAATGAAGAAATTCATAACTAATTCATTTTAAATCAGAAAAATACAAATAATATACCAAAATGTTCAGAAAAAATGAGACCTATCACATAACATTATAATCATGCATTGTTAAACAACTTCAATTGCAAGTTTAATTAGAAGAACCAATTGAACCCGTAGGTGTTTCCGAGCATCCCCCCTTTTCTAGGGTTTGCACCTCTCGGACTCTGTCTAAAATGGTCGAGCATGTTTAGGGTTTCAATTTCAATAACTTTTAACTTTTCATATCATCATCCTTGATTGAGAATTGCATTGATACCATGTGTTGATTGTTTCCCCTTCTTTCCGGTATTTGGTTCTTCTTCGGTAGAATACGATATCAGAATCAAGATCGAGATCGAAGACCGAGATCAACACCGTCGAAGCTTGAAGACCAATACTTGACCAACTGTAATCAAGTCAAGTACCACATGTCCGAAGCCCTGCTCTCTGGATATCAACTGGCAAAGGCAAGCGAAACCCACACATACATATGAATCCTATGCTTTCAAAGCACTTACATTCTTGCCATGTGAATACGATTCTAAAGTATTTTATCGATAGATAGAGTAATCCTATCTAATGCATGTTTCCTTTGAAGCCTATATTCCTTGATCCACTGCTCCTAGCATAACTAGGGTTTGGCTTGTGAAGCGTTGCTAGAGCTATTATCTCTGTTGTGCTTAGCCATGCTTAGCTGTTATCGCTGGTCCATCCGGTTGATGAATCAGAGCTGCGAATGAACCTAGTATGACAGGATGACGTGGTAAGATCAGAGATGAAAGTTAAACATGCTAAGGCTTGTATGGGAGGCCACGGTGGGTTGTGGTTTTTGCAGTCCCATACTTGCCACTACTAGGACATGAGTTCTTGCCTATGGTCCAAGACGAGCGTACAGCCACACAGGGGCCTGGAAACCCCCTCGAACAACTAACTTGCCTAGTAGATTCCATGAGTCACATAGTTCGGGCGTTCCATTCGACATACGCATTCTGGTTCTTCTCGAAGGAGGTGAAGGAGGTGCATTCATACATGTAGGTAAGCGTGGCAGGGAATGGGAGATGCCCGACATCCGTAATCTCAAACCCTATTCACATCATTAGGGATCGACTTCGGGACTCGACCCGTTATGGCGGCATATCCCTAGTGTGTGACTCGTGGTCTCGACGAAGCAAAGTAAAGGTCGTGGTCAACCACTCTCTGTCGGCCTTCCAAGGAAGAGGGCTAATAACGTTAGCATTAAGAATCGGTTGGTACGTGTGGGTAAAGTTGTACACCCCTGCAGGGTTAAATCTTTTCGAAAAGCCGTGTCCACGGTTATGGACGAACTTGGGGACCAGATTCAAAGATCATAGAGAACTTGAACCTAATCATAAAACTTGGCAGAACAATGTGTGCTTAAGGATGCTTCCTCATGGGTACGAGGGGGTGATCCTAGATAGGTTCAGCTGATGATGATTCGGTGGATATCAAGAGATGATCAAAGTTAGAGATGCCGCTCTCTTATCCCCTTTTGTTTTACAAAAACAAAGATGGCTTTATGTAAAACAACTACACCAGCCATAAGTCTTGCGGAGTACACCCTGTACTCACCCTTGCTTCGTTGATACTTTTGCAGCATAGTAAGTGTTACCATTGAAGATGAGTTCTTTACGACATCGAAATTGACGAGTAGCTTGGAGTTCCCAGTCGGCAGTCTGGGATCTATGGATTGGAATTCAATGTTATGCTTCAGGCCTCTTAGGCCAATTGTTAAGTTTGCTATACTTAATAGCATAATTTGCCTTCCGTTGTTTGATGTTTGTGGCCAGTGACCTCTGCTTCTAATATTTTGGTTCTTTGCTCAGTTATGAGCTTGCTGTAATAATTTGTGTGTCTTAGGGTCACTGTTGTGTTATCAATTCTCCCTCTGTACACTTTCGAGATTTAGGTTAGGCTTATATCAGAAAGAGGTCTGGAATTTGTCTAGTCCTAATCCCGGGGGTGTCACAGGTTTTGGTATCAGAGCAGTACCGACAGTAGGAAACCTTTCTATTGGTCGATGTTGAGTCTAGTGATTGTGTAAACTATTTTCAAAGATGAAAATTATGTGCAAAAACTCTGGTATGCTTCCTTTTCTTCTTATCTAGTTTCGCTCTAACTCTGGGTTATCTTACCTTGTGTTGATTTGGAAAAGTTTTGCTATCTCGTCTCATCTTTCAAAAACTTAGGTGCCTCTTCGGGCATGCCGGTTCTCAACCAATTGACCTAGTGTTGAGTTCTCTAGAGTCAGTAGTGTGTGTTCCTTGTTTCCCTTTGTTCTGTTTCTTCTGAGAGATTTCTTTCTATCATAATCTCTCTATTTTACGGGTCCACAACATCATGTTGATGGTTCCTCAATGTTCTGTTCTAGGCCTCGAGGTTTCCTTTTGCCTCGTGTGCCTCCTTTTCATTTGTTTGGGTACTTCAGAAGTTGTTTCTTATATTGGAAGCTACCTCGTGGTTACTACCTTGTAGTGTACGCTTTGTCACTCAAGTAGTAGTTACTTCTTTCTTTGGTTTTTTAACCCTTGGACTTGAACCTAAGATCCTCGATTGTGCTAGATTCTAGTTTTACGAATCTTGTACATGACGCTGACCTTTAACTCAAGATCCATTTTGTTGACCCCTATGGTTAATGATTACACATTACCCATAATGGCTAGTACCTTCTAGTATAGCCTTCAAGCTTGTGGGTATTGTCCCTATTGAATAGTGACGATAAAAAACTTCCCCTACCACATGCTATGGCAGATGTTCCTTAATGGGACCAAATAGATCACGACAAGAGTGCTCCTCGTGAGTCTCGCATCTTTAATTCGTGACTCTGCCACACCCTATCTCTTCTATGCATTGGTTTTCGAAAGATTGTTGACTTGTGCATCTACATCTCGGGATTCTATCCTGAGCATGTTCTTCCTTCCCTTGTTGCTTTCAGACCTTTGTCTACCAATTGGTAGCCAAGTAGTAAATGTGCATTGGTGTCTTCTGATGCAAGATACTCTTGTGGTTCGTCATGATAAACCATTTCGGGATGTCTAGGAGAAACAAACTCCGGTACCTCGTCATTTCTAAGACCAGGTCAAAGTGTTGTAATCTGCAGATCAATAAGTGTTGAATAGCTTATGTTTTGTTCCACCTTAAAGTGTCACACTCTTTTATACTAAGAGGTCGTGTTGAGTCTCATGACCCTCTTAATGAAGTGATACTCTTACACATTTTTACCCACCCTTCCTCTAAGTTGTTCGCGCTCAGGAATGATGCGTGTGCATAATAATGTGGCCATCTAAGATTCTTAGCAATTCTTGTTGCTTTGAACTTCAAGGACATTTGTATCATTCTTAGCGTGATTAGTTAACCCTCTCACTAAGCAAAGGATGATTGTGCCACCAAGTCTGTTATTCCAGTACACTCTCCTCTGTCAAACAGTTAGGCTCATGCCGAAGCTCTGAGACTATGTCATCTTGACTTACAAAGAAAGTTTTCCTCTCAACCTAAGTGACATATCGGTGGTTCGTGATATTTTGGATGTCTTACTAGAAGTATCGCCATGTTGCCACATGACCGTGTTGTCAGTTTCTTGAGTAAGTTGTTTCTTTAAACCGCTCCTTTCTCCAAGGATCCGTACTGGATACCCTGAACTAGTTGGTTGAGCTTAAACAACAACTTGGAGAGTTGTAAGACAAAAGTTCTATCCAACTCTGTTTCTCCTTAAAGGGATGTCTAGTTTTGTTCATGCTAAAGTAAGATAGTATGTCCTTTGTGGATATGTTATCTTCCCTCCTTTGATTTGATTTGGGAAATCGTCAAATCAAACTCAGTTCTAAGGACAATATTGATGGTGTATCCACTTATGATGTCTCACTTGAGTACATCTTCATGTCCTCTGGTCTAACCAATGTCTATGCCTTGTTCATACAACATATGACTCCGTCTTCTTGGAGTGTCTTGATAAGTCTGTTATTGAGCCCATCGATGACATTCTTAACTTCTCCATGTTATATAAGATTCGTATGGAACATCTAGCATTAATGTTGGAAACTTTTGAGAACCATCTTCATGCTATCTCGAAGTATGTGTTCTGGATGTTAGAAGTAACCTTCTCCGGTTCACGTGCAAATGTTGAAAGATGTCGTCGTGGATCTGAGTAGTGTTGTCTTTGTTTCCTAGGGAATCATTTCAAGTTAGTCACGCATGTGCAAAGCATTCTTAATATGGTAGGTTGATACCTTCACATATCGAGAAAATTCTACAAGCATCTTAAGCCACTGACTGATTTGTCATGGAAGATAAGAAGTTCAACAAAACTTTGATACCTCCTAAATGTTTCCTAAACAGGATTCAGTTGTGTTTCGTTGCAAATAATTCATGTAGATGCAATTATCTTTTGATAACTTTCTATCACATGGGTTCTGCAATCTAGCGCATCTTTTGTAGCTTGACATTGAAGTCCATGTCTTGAGAATCTAGTGACTTTACCTCTGTGGTACATGTTGCACCCTTTCTATTTCGGACATGCTGAGTCTGAAGTATCTCTCCACCAAACCAAAGCTGAATCTCAAGCAACAATGATGGTTGGTGTCCCTCAAGGTTTTTACATAGGTCTCTCTATACATCCAGAAAGATTGGTGTAATGGTTGGCACAATCAGTCAAAAGACCTATTGCCACATTCTCTTGAATCAGCAGTAACAACCACTCTTCATGAGGCTTCTTATATTACTTACTATAGGAGTTGTTCTTATGGTTTCCTTTGTATACGAAGTCCGACCTTTACTTGATGACTGATTGAAGGCTTGTTAAAAGTTTGATATTGGTATCTCGAACATCAAGGAGAACATTTAAAGTAGAGTTGCTAAATGTCTCTCGGTCGATTTTCCAGACCCTTTTATGATGGCAAGCGTCTTGTTATGACAAGTACTTAGAGTATGAGAATGAAGTTTCTTTCTTTTCGTGTCATCAGGAATCTTCCCCACTATTCATCTTAGTGGTATGAAGTGATATCACTATCTTCGGCAAAGATGTGGATAAACCTGGATGTATAAAGAGTTTCCTTCCTGCGTTCTTAAATGTGTTTGAAGAGCGACTATGATTTTGGTAATCAACAGCTCATCTTCTTACATGTTCCTTGTGACTCTTATGAGTCCTCTCCACCAAAACACCTTTCTGTCTTAGCCTTCTGTTGAACCAAAGAATGACCCTTCTGTGTCAAAAGTAGTTCAACAACTTGGTTTTGTTGGTATCCATCTCTTCCACCACTAAAGCTCTACTTAAGCTGTTTAGTAGAGGTTTACCTCTCGAAGTCTGTGTTCTTTATCTATTCTGTTGAAAGTCTCCTTCCCTTTGAAGTCAAAACTCTTCTGTAAGCTCCATGGTCTCAATCCTTATGAGGACCATCTATCTATCACCTTGAAAACCTTCTCCTTTTGTTTTCTCTGTTACCTTGGCGTGTTTCATGTTTGTTAGCTTTAGAGATGTTATGAAACATCTATCCATGAGTTGACCATGAGATACTCAATTTGTGGTTCCGTGTCATTCCCTCTTTCCCTTAGTGTGAGCAGCCACCTCGAAGATTATGAAGCGCTTCGTCCACTCGTCATGGTGGCATGGATCAACCTCTTCAAGAAGATCGTCGAAGTTTAGTGTAACCCTCTTCCTTCTATCTTCCTACCTAGGAATCTCGAGTCGAGATTCTTTTAAGGGGGACAGAATTGTAACAACCCTAGTTTTATTAATAGTAATTAGGAATTGTTTGTGCATTCATGAGCATCATCATCATTTAAAGTGCATGCAAGAAATAGATCCAATACCCTATTTTCCCCTTCCTATTTGAAACATATTCAAAATGGTTTTGAATGTTTTGGAAAGTAAAAAAGTTTGGAACCCAAATGGTTATAAAGGGTCCCCATGGTATTTTAAATATTTTAAAAAGTCTCTGTATTTTGAAATTATTCAAAACAGATTTGGATTTGAAATTACAAAAGAGAAAAGGCAAACATAAATAGAAAAAGAATTTTGCAAATAAAAACAATCTCCCTCTCTCCCTGGGCTAAGCCCAGCTTCTCTCTTCCTCTTCCTGTCACCCACACATGGCCGCAGCTCCCTTTCCCCCAGGCCATCTGGCCCGTCTGCATCCCAAGCCAGCTCGTACCCCTTCGTTGTCTCTTTCCCCATCGTATTCCTTGCCGGTGGATCGAGGAAGCTGCTCGCTGTCAAGCGCTCATCGCCGGCGTGCGCTGAGATTCGTGCCGCCGCCCACCGTCGCCTACAAGATCCCTAGCTGCTACGAGGAACCCTAGCCGTGGCCCATTTCGCCTCTTCTTATTCCTCTTTTGCTCTCCTGCACCATGGCCGAAACCCTAGCTCCGGCCACCGTGTTGCCTCGCCGTCCCCGACCACCCCACGCCGTGCTGAGGTTACTGCTGGAAGCGCCTCGCCGCCCTTGTTCTTCTCCTCAAAGCACACACGACGGGACGACCTCCTCTAGCCGGAATCGATCAAGAAGCATCATCGGCTACCGCCGTTGTCGCCATCGATTCGGCACCGTCCAGCCTCCCCGAGCCTCGCCGACCCCTCCACCGCGCTCGTGGTGACCCTGTGGTGCTAACGCACCCCTCCGCTCGCTCTCTCCCACTCTGTATCGCCGCCGTCGCACCTACCTACAAGCTTCGCTGCCGTTCGCCGTCGGAGATGTCACTCTGGTGACAAATCCAGGGCGGCGCCTCCACTTTCTGTCTCCCCTTGCTCTCCTCTTTCCAGCGCACCCCACCACAACGCCTCGCGAGCTCTGGATCAATCGATCGATCTGCAAGGTTGCCAAGAATGATGTCAGCGTGACGTCATGCCTGTGCAATATTCTTTTCTTTTTCTTTTATCAATTCTATAAATGAATTCTGTAATTATTTCTATAAATGAAATACCTGACAGGTGGGTCCACCCTGTAAGTGAGAATAATAATACCAGAAATGTTTTCTGTTTAATAAAATGTTAAAGTAATTCCAAAATGCAAATTAATTCACAATATTCTAATAATGATTTAAAATGAATTAAAAATGAAGAAATTCATAACTCATTCATTTTAAATCAGAAAAATACAAATAATATACCAAAATGTTCAGAAAAATGAGACCTATCGCATAACATTATAATCATGCATTGTTAAACAACTTCAATTGCAAGTTTAATTAGAAGAACCAATCGAACCCGCAGGTGTTTCCGAGGATCCCCCCTTTTCTAGGGTTTGCACCTCTCGGACTCTGTCTAAAATGGTCGAGCATGTTTAGGGTTTCAATTTCAATAACTTTTAACTTGTCATATCATCATCCTTGATTGAGAATTGCATCGATGCCATGTGTTGATTGTTTCCCCTTCTTTCCGGTATTTGGTTCTTCTTCGGTAGAATACGATATCGGAATCAAGATCGAGATCGAAGACCAAGATCAACACCGTCAAAGCTTGAAGACCAATACTTGACCAACTGTAATCAAGTCAAGTACCAGATGTTTGAAGCCCTGCCTTCTGGATATCAACTGGCAAAGGCAAGCGAAACCCACACATACATATGAATCCTATGCTTTCAAAGCATTTACATTCTTGCCATGTGCATACGATTCTAAAGTATTTTATCGATACTTAGAGTAATCCTATCTGATGCATGTTTCCTTTGAAGCCTATATTCCTTGATCCACTGCTCCTAGCATAACTAGGGTTTGGCTTGTGAAGCGTTGCTAGAGCTATTATCTTTGTTGTGCTTAGCCATGCTTAGCTGTTATCGCTGGTCCATGCGAATGATGAATCAGAGCTGCAAATGAACCTAGTATGACAGGATGACGTGGTAAGATCAGATATGAAAGTTAAACATGCTAAGGCTTGTACTGGAGGCCATGGTGGGTTGTGGTTTTTGCAGTCCCATACTTGCCACTACTAGGACATGAGTTCTTGCCTATGGTCCAAGACGAGCGTACAGCCACACAGGGGCCTGGAAACCCCCTCGAACAACTAACTTGCCTAGTAGATTCCATGAGTCATATAGTTCGGGCGTTCCATTCGACATACGCATTCTGGTTCTTCTCGAAGGAGGTGAAGGAGGTGCATTCATACATGTAGGTAAGCGTGGCAGGGAATGGGAGATGCCCGACATCCGTAATCTCAAACCCTATTCACATCATTAGGGATCGACTTCGGGACTCGACCCGTTACGGCGGCATATCCCTAGTGCGTGACTCATGCTCTCGACGAAGCAAAGTAAAGGTCGTGGTCAACCACTCTCTGTCGGCCTTCCAAGGAAGAGGGCTAATAACGTTAGCATTAAGAATCGGTTGGTACATGTGGGTAAAGTTGTACACCCCTGCAGGGTTAGATCTTTTCGAAAAGCCGTGTCCACGGTTATGGACGAACTTGGAGACCAGATTCAAAGATCATAGAGAACTTGAACCTAATCATAAAACTTGGCAGAACAATGTGTGCTTAAGGATGCTTCCTCATGGGTACGAGGGGGTGATCCTAGATAGGTTCAGCTGATGATGATTCGGTGGATATCAAGAGATGATCAAAGTTAGAGATGTCGCTCTCTTATCCCCTTTTAAAATATTCTGATTAGTCGAGATTCTTCTCCGTCTTGTTTTACAAAAACAAAGATGGCTTTATGTAAAACAACTACACCATCCATAAGTCTTGCGGAGTACACCCTGTACTCACCCTTGCTTCGTTGATACTTTTGCAGCAGAGTAAGTGTTACCATTGAAGATGAGTTCTTTACGACACCAAAATCGACGAGTAGCTTGGAGTTCCCAGTCGGTAGTCTGGGATCTATGGATTGGACGTCATCGTTATGCTTAAGGCCTCTTAGGCCAATTGTTAAGTTTGCTATACTTAATAGCATAATTTGCCTTTCGTTGTTTGATGTTTGTGGTCAGTGACCTCTGCTTGTAATATTTTGGTTCTTTGCTCAGTTATGAGCTTGCTGTAATAATTTTTGTGTCTTAGGGTCACTGTTGTGTTATCAATTCTCCCTCTGTATGCTTTCAAGATTTAGGTTAGGCTTATATCAGACAGAGGTCTGGGATTTGTCTAGTCCTAATCCCGGGGGTGTCACAGAACACCTCTAGTGAACTATGGAGCCCGGTCCAATCTTTACCATTGATACATCTTCCACTGTTACTATTTACTTTCTGCAAACCACTTTTACCTTCGACACCATACAGTTACTCCTTTGTTTTCAGAAAACCGGTGAGATTGACAACCTAACTGTTCGTTGGGGCAAGATCTTGAGTTTGTGTTGTGCAGGTTTCCAAGTTGCTAGCAACACCTTTGAGTCGTTTCCTTCCTCCTACTAGTTCGATAACCTTGGTTTCTTTCTGAGGGAAGACTTGCTGTTGTGCTCATCATACCTTCCTCTTGGGGTCTCCCAACGAAGCTCTATAGTGATCTGAGCGCATCAAGCTATTTTCTGGCACCGTTGCCGGGGAGGCTAAGGACGGCTTCCCAAGGGGAGTCCTTCACAACCTTTCTCTTTACTTTGTTTTTGTTTTTGTTTTGCTTATTTTCTTTTGCTTTGTTTTTTTGCCTCTTTTTATCAAAAACTCCAAACAAATAGTTTCATCTGGTTTGCTTTTTCTTATCAAAAAACACAAAAAATAGTTCCTGCTCTGGTTGCTGCTGCTATTGGTTTGCTCCATCTTTGCAAAAATGAACTCTCCTGAGAATACCAAGTTGTGTGACTTCACTAGCACAAACAACAATGATTTCCTAAGTACACCTATTGCTCCACCTGCTCCCGATGCTACCTTTTATGAAATTAAGCCTGTTTTGTTGAATCTTGTGATGAAAGAGCAATTTTCTGGTGCTAGTTCTGATGATGCTGATGCCCACCTCAATAACTTTGTTGAACTTTGTGAGATGCAAAAATATAAGGATGTAGATGGAGATATTATTAAGCTCAAGTTGTTTCCTTTCTCCTTGAGAGGAAAAGCTAAAGAATGGTTGTTATCCTTGCCTAGAAATAGTATTGATTCTTGGATTAAGTGCAAATATGCTTTTATTGGAAAATACTATCCTCCTGCTAAGATTATATCAATGAGAAGTGAAATAATGAAATTTAAACAAATTGATAATGAACATGTTTCTCAAGCTTAGGAAAGGATGAAATCTTTGGTTAAGAATTGTCTCACTCATTAACTGACTGCTTGGATGATTATCCAGACTTTTTATGCAGGTTTAAACTTCTCTTCAAGAAACCTATTGGATTATGATGCTGGAGGTACCTTTATGACCATTACTTTGGGTGCTGCAACAAAGCACCTTGATAATATGATGGTCAACTACTCTGAATGGAACACTGAGAGTGCTCCACATGGTAAGAAGGTAAATTCTGTTGAAGAAACCTCCTCTTTGAGTGATAAGATTGATGTTATCATGGCTATGCTTGTTAATGGAAAAGCTCATATACATCCAAATAATGTTCCCTTAGCCTCTTTAGTTGCTCAAGAAGAGCAAGTTGATGTGAACTTCATTAGAAACAACAATTTCAGCAACAATGCCTATAGGAATAATTTTGGTAGTAACAACAATTATACGCCTTATCCTCCTAATAATGGCAATACCTTTGGAAACTCCTACAACAATACTAGAAGTGCTCCCTCCGAACTTGAAGTCATTCTCAAAGACTTTATTAGTAAACAAACCACTTTCAACAAGACCGTGGAGGAAAACTTTTCAATGTTGAGAAAAATATTTCATCTTTTTCTGAAGCACAGTCCTCTTTGATTAATAAAATGGCTGCTAAACCTGAAACCTTGGAAAGTACCTTTGCTGCTACTCATGCCATATAAGTTACTATTGATGAAAATGTTAGACTGTTAGGTCAACTACATTCTAAGTGGGAAAGAGAAGATGAAATTGCTAGAAACAATAGTGTGTGCACTATTACCACTACCAATATGGTTGCCACCAAACCACAAGAAGTCCCTATTTCTCCTACCACAATGCCTAAACCCAATGAGTCTACTACCAGTGATGCTAAGTTTGATTTTGATCTTGATGGTTGCAATATCTCTGAAGTGATTTTGTTCCTACAAAAGCTTGCTAGAAGTCCTGATGCTAGTGATATGAATGTGTCTTTCACCAAGCACATTACATATGCTCTTACTAAAATTAAGGAAGAAAGTTGAAACACAAAGCCTATATTCCTAGGAAAGTAGAAGATAGTTGGGAACCCATCATTAATATGCAAGTGAACGACTTTGATCTTAAAGCTTCATGTGACCTTGGTTCTAGTGTCTCTATTATTCCTAGAAAGATTTCTGAAAGAAGGCACCTTTAAATATCAATTTATGAAAGTGAATACAATGCTTCTTGTCCTATTACTTTGCGAAGACCTTTTCTTAGAACTGTTGGTGCCATCATTGATATGAAAGAAGGCACCTTTAAATATCAATTTACATTAAAGAAAGGTATTGAACACTTCCCTATGAGGAGAGAGAAGTTTCCTTTTGCTCCTCCTTTGAAATCAAGGTTTGATGTTAATGCTTCTTCATTTGAAAATACTTGATTCTTGCTTCTTGTGCCTAACTTAAAGGCGTTAAAGAAAAGTACTTCTTGGGAGATAACCTAAAAGTTTTCTTGAGTCTTGGAAGTTATTACCTCTGTAATAACCTCTCCTTATCCTTTTTATTTGCTTTTTGTACCAACAATAACCTCTAATGAGAGGGAGGTAAGATTTGGGGAGTTGCTGTCCCGAAACAGAATTTTGTGCTCCAATGTAAAAATTCCTGTAAAATATATGTAAGTCGGATTGAGCTATAATTTTCTGAATAAATCCCCCAGGTTGTTACTAAGTTCCGTTAGTTCAACACTTTTTGATTTGAGCAACAGAAGGTCTTCGAACAAATCGGTTTCTACCTGCTGGTCTGTTTTGACAGATTTCTGCCATTATTTGCATTTGCTTCTTATTGATTCCTTTTTGGGTTCTTTTTGGAAAATTGAGCTTTTTAAGGGAATTTCTTCAGTAGCTTGTGTCTTTAGTGAAAGTTTTGCTGTTTTAAAACTAAAACCCAAAGGTCTATTATCTTTTGAATGCACTAATGTTGCTAATGAAGATTGTGTGAAGTTTTGTATGAAGGGAAATTTTTAGGTGTAAGGAAAGAATGATGTAATGAGATGAAGAACGGACAAAAATTCAAACTTGGGGATGCCACCCCGTGTCACCCCAAGAAATATTCAAGAGGTACAAGCGTCAAAGCTTGGGGATGCCCAGGGCATCCCCTTCTTCATCAATAAAAATCTCAGGTCATTCTAGACACTTCATTTTTATTGTTTCATGCACAATTGTGTTGTTCTTAGAGCGTCTTAGTTTTTGTTTTTCGTTTTTTTTCTTAGTTTGCTTGAATAAAGTATTTTGGACCCCCGTTCTCGCTGTGTTGCTTCAAATAAGTTGATTGGTGTTGGAAAGGAGTAGGAAGTTCTTGCTTAATAGTACAAGAGGAGCTTGCTTTGACTGTGACTTAGGATCTATCATGTCATGATAGATGTTGTTTTGACCTTACGCTTAGTGATTATTATTGTAGAATGACTTGTTCTAAACAATTAAGATTGCTTAATGTGCCTTAAAAGAATCATGCGTTGTTTTAGCATACAAAAGCATAGTAATGTGGTATTCTCCTTTGATGCTTTTGTTTGGGTTGACTTGGCACATGCTCACACCATGTTATGACTATGAACCAGTCACCATAGCCTCTATGATCATTTAGTTTTTGACTTGTGGTACAACTTTATGCTTTGATTAGTAATGTTTTGTCGCTCTGCATGATTATGGCCATTATTGCTCTCTTAGTTGGTCGCTCCCAGTCTTTTGCTAGCCTCCACTTGTATGAGTAAGCTCTACTCATGCATCCAACTCCCAAGAAACCAAGTTATTCTAAAGTGTCCACTATAAATTCCTATGCAAGGTGTGTTACACCATTCCAAGTATATTCTTGTTTCATTTACCTTCCAATTAAAAAGTCACTTTGTTATGTGAAAACTTAGTGATTAAAGCTCTCACAAACTTGATGGCACACTTTACTTTTCTTGCCCCTAATAAACTTGAAACATTGTGTCATCTATGTTGTATATGCTTGCACTTATACATTGGAATTAGCAGAACCATGCTGTCATGGGGAACTCTTTCAACATTGCACTTGTACATTGTACCCAGTTGATATCATGCTCTTTTGTTTATGGATGCCGTCGGTGTGAAATGAAAGGGGAGCTTGTAAGTCCATGGAGTTATGTATATGTGTTAGAGAAACGCCTGTGCCGCTAGCCTAAACCATGCCTAATCATGGTGGAAACTTGCAGCCACACCATAGTGAGCAATCTATGAAGCATTCTTCTTATAAAAAAGAGATTGAGAAAAATAAAAATAAAGATGAGAAAAGAGGAAAGAGAGAAAAAAGCACCATTTTCCCATGGTAAATAAGAAGATTGCTGAGATGCTCATTGTCTGCTTGCCTTATCATTTTGATTATAGGATAGCTCCTGTATCATGTGCAAGGGGTTCCCCATTTGGCGGTTCTCTATGATACACATGTACTTACTATGACAAGAACTTACTGGTAACTAAACTTGAGTAGCATGAGGAGCGGCCCTCGTATTCAAGGGACATGAGATTGCCAACTTATACTTTGTCAAGCATATACTCCATAGTTTGTTCACTTTAACCTTAATCACTTCAAGATGCTTATGATAGGGCAATGAGAGGTGAAAGCTAACAAGTACCATAATTTTTGGAAGCTCTTTATGAGACTTGAAATCCCTGCTTCCTTTTTTATGAAGGGACTTTCTTCCACCATTATATTGAGTCTCCACCTTCTATCCTTAGGCACCAATTAGGAGAGCATAGTTGACATTCTTAGTTCTATGTGCATTGTCCCAAAACTTATTGATTGATTCATATTGTTGATATTGCTTGTTTTTGAACTATTTGTATCTAGTCACTCTTATGAACTTTGAAAGTATCCTATGCATTTATTTGCTACTCCATGAGGGACAAGCTGAATGCGACTATGCCATGTTTTCTCTATGTGAAACAAACAAACGTCTTTCAATGCATTGTTATTCATGATCTTTGTTTGTAACCTTTCATGTTGCATGCTTAGTTACTTTGTCTTACTGTTAGAATTTCTTCTTTCATGCTCATGTTTAGAGTACTTTTATCCCAACTTTCAATGCTTGCAAATAGTTTGATCTTGATTTTGATGGTGCATGTCTCCTCAAAAATTATTCTTTTTATCACTTACCTACTCGAGGACGAGCAGGAGTTAAGCTTGGGGATGCTTGATACATCGTAAACGTATCTATAATTTTTTATGTTCCATGCTTGTTTAGTATCTACTTTGATTTGCTTTCTCTTCACTTTGACATATTTTTATATGTTTTCTGGGACTAAGCTATTAACAAGATGCCACAGTGTCAGTTGCATGTTTTCTTCTGTTTTTGGTTCCAGAAAAGGCAGAAAATCAATAATCTCGAAATTGGACGGGACAAAAGACAAACTCAATATTTTACCGTGGGGAACATGGAGCCGGAAGACGAGACGGAGGAGGGCCATGAGGGGGGCACACCCCCTGGCCGCGCGGCCAGTCCTGGCCTGTGCGTGGGGGGTGCAGCCGCCTCGGGACCCCCCTCGGCCTCCCTCTTCGCCTATAAGAATCCCCCAATACCAAAACCCTAAGGACCCGATCAATCTTCCATGAAACAGTCTGTACCACCACCACCATCATCCCTAGATCGGGGGGATCTGAAGCTCTTCCCGACACCCTGCCGGAGGGGAGATCATCCCAGAGGCCTTCTTTATCACCATGCCAGCCTCCGGTATGAAGCGTGAGTAGTTCCACCTTGGACTACGGGTCCATGTAGTAGCTAGATGGTTGTTTCTCCTCCTTTCTGCTACCATGTTTAGATCTTGTGAGCTCCGTTCATGATCAAGATCATCTATTTATTAATCATGCATGTTGTGTTTGTGAGGATCCGATGGATATTGAGATTACTATGTCAGATTGATTAATGGTTCTATCTTATTTATTCTATCATGTCTGTGTTATTTGTGATCTTGCATGGTCTCCATTTCTAGTAGCTATCTTGGCCAAGTAGATGCTAGTGACTCCAAGAGGGAGTATTTATGATCGATAGTGGGTTCATGACTCTATTTAATCTAGGGAAGTGACAGAAATCTCTAAGGTTGTAGATGTGATGTTGCTACTAGGGAGAAAACAACGATCTCTTGTTCATGGACCAAGTGGATTGTTTACCTTACACACTTTGCTTAAAGCAGTTATCCGTTGCTTGCAACTTAATACTGGAGGGGGCTCGGATGATAACCTGGAGGTGGATTACTAGTCATATATGCAGTTGGATGGCGGTCTATGTATCTTGTTGTATTGCCCAATCAAATCTCATAGGATCATGAATGTCTAGTATTGCATTATTATCCCTTTCTCTGTCCTGTTAATTGCCCCGCTATAATTTGTTTACCCAGCATGCCATGTTGTTTATCTTAAGGAGAACACCTCTAGTGAAATATGGACCCCGGTCCAATCTTTACCATTGATACATCTTCCACTGTTCATGTTTACTTTCTGCAAACCACTTTTACCTTCCACACCGTACAGTTAATCCTTTGTTTTCAGCAAACCGGTGAGATTGACAACCTCACTGTTCGTTGGGGAAAAGTCTTGAGTTTGTGTTGTGTAGGTTTCCAAGTTGCCAGCAACACCTTTGAGTCGTTTCCTTCCTCCTACTGGTTCGATAACCTTGGTTTCTTTCTAAGGGAAGACTTTCTGTTATGCTCATCATACCTTCCTCTTGGGGTCTCCCAACGAAGCTCTACAGTGACCTGAGCGCATCAAGAGGCCTACGCCACTCATGGACTTATATGCGAAGATTTTCCAAGGATGCTCCATCTCAAAGGAGAGTGGTAAAATTCGGAATATTCATCTCCCATCTATCCGTTATTTTGCCTATTTCATTGCCAAGTGTGTTCTTGCTAGAAAGACTGGTAGTAAGTTATCTTCATTTGATCTAGATTTTATCTCGGCTGCTTTGAATAGGGATAGAACTTATAACTTGGGTGCTTTGATAGCTTTCCGTCTTGCTACTAACCGCGAGAAAGGTGGAATTTGTGGAGGTCTCATTGCCTCTCGTTTGTTAGCTTTGCATGGTTTAGCGCCTCATCATTCAGACTTGCAGTTTCCCATAGAGACTTGATCTCAATTCCATGGTATAGCATAAATTTGTTTCTTCTTGGGCTAGTTCAAGCGAGTTACCTTATGAAATAACCTTTGTCAAGAGTGGTTGGATAGGGGGTAAGTCTGAGAAAGTAGTCCCTTTGACTGCACCTGCTTTTTTTAACTTTGATACTAGGCAAGGATGGTCACTCACGGAGGAAGAACTTGACACATACATGGCGGAGCTCTACCAGCAAGAGGAGAATGTTGGAGAGGATGCCAAAGATAATTTGGTTCAGCCCTCCAACATGGGGGAGTCTTCATACCAGCAGCCCTCTTATGATTGGGGCGCTTCTTCTTCTTCATCACGAGGGCCTGATTATGATCATTCCTACGATGATCCACCGGCTTGGGGCTACTACCCGCGTTTTGATTGATCCCCATTTAGGCCAAAAGCCTAAGTTTGAGGGGAGGTACACCGACATCACACTCATCTACATATCATGTTTAGTCGGATCTTTGTATATCCATGTTTCACTTTCTTTTTAGTTTTTGTTTTTGCTTTCCAAAACACAAAAAGACCAAAAATATTTTCATTGTTTCTCTTTGTTTGTTTCTTTGTCTTTGATATTTGGTTTGCTATACAAAAAATCCAAAAATATTTTGCTTTGAGTGCTTGCTTTAAAAAATTAAAAACCCAAAAATATTTGTTGTTCTTCTTTGGTTTTGTTAAGTTAGTTGCAAGGTTCAGCGGTCCTCAGTGACTCCTTTGGAGTTTGGTTTCTTGTTATTATTTCAAGCCATACAAGTGAAAGGAAATAATGATGATTAAAGACAACTCGAGGTGTGTTAAGAGGCTGGTAATGAACTCTATTTGTCTTCATTTTTGTACATATACTTATCATTGTGGGCATGCTTAGTTATTTCATGTAAGGTGTATGTTATTTAATGGATGCTTAGTAGTTCTTGCTCTCTTATGATTAGCTCCATCTTGCTAATACTTTGTAGCATGTCATATGAATGTTCGCTTGCATTGTTCTATTCATAATTTGGTATGACATTGTGGTATCCTCCTCTGAATGTTTCATTTGAATCGACTTGGCACATGCTCACACATGCATATGACTAAACAAAAGTCAGTTAAGCCTTGATGATTTATTTTGCCTTAGAGTTCTTGTATCACTTTTATGCCATAATTTTTGTTTTGTTGCAAGCATGATTATGACAGTTATTGCTCTCTCGTTTGTCGCTGCCTTCCTATTGCTAGCCTTCACATGCACTGAGTATGATCTCTACTCGTGCTTCCAACTCCCCAAAACCAATATTGTCAAAAGTGTCCACCATATCTAACTATTAGCATCATTGCTATTCCGTGCATATTTACTATGCCTCGTTTTCTTCCAAATAAAATGTTTGCTTGTTATGGGAAAGTTAGTTAGTAAAGCTCTCATGAACTTGATGGCACACTTTAATTTCTTGCACTTAATAAACCTGAACCATTGTGACTGTCCATAAAAGTTATATGCTTGCAAATTATAGGCTGGGAGTTAGTAGAACCGTGCTATCACGGGGAACGCTTTCAACACTTGTAAATATTATCCCGTTGACATCATGCTCTTTTGTTTATGGATGTCGGTGGTGTGAAATAAAAGGTGAGCTTGTAATACCATGGAGTTGTGTATATGTGTTAGAGAAACGCCTGGGACGCTAGCCTAAGCCATGCCTAAGCATGGTCGAAACTTGCAGCATCACCATAGTGAGCAATCTCTGAAGCATTCTTCTTATAAAAAGAGAAGAGAAAAAAAGAGAAAGAGGAAAGAAGAGAAAAAAACACCATTTTCCCATGGTAAATAAGAGGATTGCTGAGATGCTCACTGTCTGTTGCCTTGTCATTTTGATATGGGATAGATCCTGTGTCATGGGGCAAGCGGTAACCCGTTGGCGGTTCTCTATGATACACATGTATTTACAATGACAAGAACTTACCAGTAACTAAAGTTGAGTAGCATGAGGAACTTCCCTCGTATTCAAGCGACATGAGATTTCCAGTTTATGGTCTTTCAAGCATATAAATCATATTGGACCTCACTTTAAACTTAACCACTTAAAGATGCCTATGATAGGGGCAATGAGAGCTCAAAGCTAATGAGTACCATACTTTCAGCATTTGGAAGCCTTTCAAAATTTTCAAAACCTTTTCACTTCCTTGTTGAGTCACCACTTATTATATGAGGACCTTCTTGAGAGCATAGTTGTCATTCTTAGTGTAATGTGCTTGTCTCAAAACTTGGTTAATTATGACATAACTTTGATGCTTGTATCTTTGATATCTTTACTTCTAGTCTTCACTTGAACTTCAGAGGTGCCTTGGCATTTATGATTTGCTGCACAATCAAAGGCAAGCGAGATACCACTCTATCATACCTTCTTATGAGAATTACAATGTTTTTATGAATTGCAATGACTATTGAGTAGACTTAGTTGCATACTCCTTATTTTTAATTATCTAAGTATTCATCTTGTGCTGAGAATATATACATAATATGAATCAAATGTGTTCGTGAACGTTTCTTTTATCCCACTCAGTTTTCAACTGAATTGCTTAAGGACAAGCAATAAGCTAAGCTTGGGGAGTTGATACGTCCAAAATGTATCTATTTTCCCGAACACTTTTGCTATTGTTTCTCCTCTAATTTATGTGATTTGGATAGAACTAACATGAACTGGCGCTGTTTTTAGCAGAATTGCTTTGGTGTCTAGTTTTTATGTAGAAAATCAACTTTCAGGAAAAATCCTGGAAAAAATTGCAAAACTCCTATTTTACCAGAAGACTCACGGAGCCAGAAGATGAGACGGAGGAGGTACACGCGGGGCCCACACCCCCTGGCCGCAAGGGCCAAGCCAGGCCGCACCTGGGGGAGGTGTGGCCACCTCGGGCACCCCCTCGGTCTCCCTCTTTGCCTACATAAAGCCTTTTGACCTAAAAATAGAGGGGGGTTTGACGTTTTTCCAGATAGAGTTCTGCTGCGCCGCCACCACCAGAAACCGCGATTCGGAACCAGAAACTCCATTCTGGCACCCTTCCGGGACAGGGAATTTGAGGAGATCATCGCCATCATCATCACTGATGCCTCTCCATCAACCATCCATGTTTCCCCCATCCATGAGTGAGTAATCCCCTGCTGTAGGCTATGGGGATGGTAGGGATTGGATGAGATCTATCATGTAATCGAATAAGATTGTTAGGGCATGGTGCCTAGTATCTTTATTTAGTGTTATTTGACTTTGTTGCAACTTGTTGTGCTTAATGCTTGTCACTAGGGCCCGAGTGCCATGATCTCATATCTGAACATTTTATTGATTCATGATGATAGTATTGTTTGTGATCTTATCTACAAGTTGTTTACACATATTATTGTCTAGAACTGAAGGCCCCGAAGTGACAGAAATCGGGACAGCCGGAGGGTATGGTTGTGATATTAGGATCACATGTGTTCACGGAGTGTTAATTCTTTGCTCTGGTACTCTATTAAAAGGAGTACCTTAATTGCCAGTAGATTCCCTTGAGGCCCCAGCATGGCGGCGGCAGGACAAAAGATGTTGTGCAAGTTCTCATTGTGAGCACGTATGACTATATATGGAACACATGCCTATGATTTTTTAGTACTTGGATGCTTTACCTTATTTATCTACAAATGCCCTAGATCTTGATATTACATTGATAGTCTCGTCCATGCAATGCCCGTCCATCCATCCCTATGCCTACCGCACTCAAATCCTGCTGTTTGCTACTATTGTTACTACTGCCTTTATTTTACTACTACTGTTACTTTGCTATTGCTACCACAAAACTGTTGCTACTGATAAACTACTGTGAGCAAGACTATTTTCAGGTGCAGCTGAACTGACAACTCAGTTGTTAAGGCTTATAAATATTCTTTGTCTCCCCTTGTGTCGAATCAATAAATTGGGTTATATTATCCTTGAAGACTGTTGAGATCCCCTATACTTGTGGGTCATCACCTACATACATCATACTTCTTAATGGAAAATATTCCAAACACTAGTGCAATGATTCATATGTTGTGTGCATTATCACATCTCTCTCATCTACCTCTACTTGGTGGTGTCAATGACCTCATGACATGTATAAACAAGGAATTTTGTATAGATCAAACCATCACATGCATCATAGAATATTTACAAAGTATGACAAACCATAATATATCCAACACAACGGTAAATGCATAACAAGTATTATCTCATACCATAATATCCACCATAGGAACTACACAGATAGATCCATACTCATGCAAGGCACATCATATGGATGTCAACAATGATCATACATAGAGATATTAGATAAATTTACCACCACAAACCCAAAGTCCAGGGGGTGAACTACCCCTCTTCATCATGGTGATGATGGTGGAGACGTTGGACAAGGTAGAGATCCATCTGTGGTGGCTCCGGTGGAGTTTCTGGCATGGCTCAATAGTAGAGCTTCATTGGGAGACCCCAAGAGGAAGGTACGATGAGAACGGCAACAAGTTTCCCTTAGTTATGAAACCAAGGTTATCAAACCAGTAGGAGCAAGGAAACAAATCCAACATGTTGCTAACAACTTGGAATCCTGCACAACACAAACTCAAGACTTTGCCCCAACTTACAGTGATGTTGTCAATCTCACTGGTTTGCTGAAAACAAAGGATTAAACGTACAATGTGGAAGTTAATGGTTGCTGATACGTCCAAAACGTATCTACTTTCTCGAAAACTTTGCTATTGTTTCTCCTCTAAACTTGTGTGATTTGGATACAACTAACACGGACTGACGCTGTTTTCAATAGAATTACCTTGGTGTCTTGTTTTTGTGCAGAAAATGAACTATCAATAAAAATCCAGGAAAATATGCCAAAAATTATATTTCACCAGAAGATCCACGAAGCCAGAAGAAGAGACAAAGGGGAGGGCTGGGGGCCCAGACCCACCCCAGGCGCGGGCCCACCTGACCACGCGCCTGGTGGGGGTGTTGCCATCCCAGGAAGCTCCTCATCCTCCCTCTGCGCCTATAAGTTTCCTTTCGACCTAAAAACCGAGATGGGTTTGATAGTTTTCTAGAAAGAGTTACGCTCCGCCGCCGCCACCAGAAACCAAGATTCGGATCCAGAAACTCTGTTCTGGCACCCTGCCGGGATGGGGAATTTGGAGAGGATCACCGCCATTGTCATCACCAACGCATCTCCATCAACCACTGATGTTTCCCTCATCCATGAGTGATTAATCCTCGGCTGTAGGCTTGGGGATGGTAGGGATTGGATGAGTTCTATCATGTAATCAAATAAGATCTGTTAGGGCATAGTGCCTAGTATCTCTATTAGTGCTATTTGACTTTGTTGCAACTTGTTGTGCTTAATGCTTGTCACTATGGCCCGAGTGCCATGATCTCAGATCTGAACTTACTATTGAATCATTATGATAGTATTGCTTGTGATCTTATCTGCAAGTTATGTACAGATATAATTGTCCAAATCCAAAGGCCCCAAAGTGACAATAATTGGGACAACCGGAGGGGATGGTTGTGGTGTGAGGATCACATGTGTTCACGGAGTGTTAATGCTTTTCTCCGGTGCTCTATTAAAAGGAGCACCTTAATTGCCAGTAGTTCCCTAGAGGCCCCACTGCCACGGGCTGGCTGGACAGAAGTTGTTGTGCAAGTTCTCATTGCGATCATGTATGACTATATTTGGAGCACATGCCTAGGATTATTTAGTACATGGATGCTCATTATTATTTATCTGCAATGCCCTAGATCTTGAAGTTACATGTTTAGACTCGTCCATGCAACGCCCGTCCATCCATCCCTATGCCTACCGCACTCGAATCCCACTATTACTGTTACTATTACTATTGCTATTGTTTCACTGTTGATGTTGCTACTACCAAACTGTTGCTACTGATAAACTTCTGTGAGCAAGAACTATTTCCAGGTGCAACTGAACTAACAACTCAGTTGTTAAGGCTTGCAAGTATTCTTTGGCTCCCCTTGTGTCGAATCAATAAATTGGGTAATACTACTCGCGAAGACTGTTGTGATCCCCTATACTTGTACGTCATCAAGACTATTTTCTGGCACCGTTTCCGGGGAGCATAGCTTGATTTGTAAGTTCACTTGGATCTATTATTGTTCACTGCTACTCCTTTCATCATTGGTAAGTCTCGTGATGGAAAGTTCCCTATTTTACCATCCACTACAAGAAGAGGTACAGTCCTAAACACCTCTGCTGCCCTTGATTCACCGTCTATTATAAGTAAGCTTATTACACCACCACCATATACTCATGCTACACACACTGCTACTACTGTTGAGTCTGAAACTTCTTTTGATACTCATGATGTTACTTCTACTGTGCTTGATGCGAGTGGTTCATTAGGTCCTTTTCTAGATGCTACTATGGCTGGTCTAGGAAATACCGAAACTCCTAGTGAAGACACTGTTACACCTGTTAGCTCACCTGAGGCTAGTGAGAGTTATGATATTAATGATGGTTACATTGAGTTCACTGATGATTTTGTTGAAGAGTGCCGAAACACACATGGTACTCGTGCTATTAAGAGTCTCCTTGCTAGACGTAATATCATGCCTAAGTTGTCCTCTGATCCTAAGTTTGGCATTTCTCCCATCGATATTAAAGATGAAGATTATGATTTCTCTCTTGATTTCTCTTATTTAGATATTGTTGAAAAAGAACCTTTTTGTGGTACTAAAAATGAGAGTGTTGTGGCTCATATGAATGATATTTCTACTATAAGTGCTTTATTCTCTGATGATTTTAAGATGCGTAAGTACTTTGTTGCTAAGATCTTCCCTTTTTCACTAAAAGGAGAAGCTAGGGCTTGGTTTAATAGATTACCTCCTGGTTCCATTGATAGCCCTGATTGTTTGATTGCTTCTTTCTTCCAGAAATATTTTCCTCCCAGTGTTAGACATGCTGCTTTGTAGAGACCTTTTGATTTTAAACAGGAAGAAGAAGAGAAATTGCCTGAGTCATGGACAAGGTTCTGTGCCTTAATTCATGCACATCCTGGATGTCCATTACCTAAGAATGAGCTTCTTGATATTTATTATAATGGACTAACTGATGATTCTAGGACCTACCTAGATAGCTTTGCTGATTGTGTTTTCAGGAAAAGGACTCCTACAGATGCTGAAGAATTAATGACTAAGATAAGCAAGAATTATGATGATTGGACTTCAACTGAGCTGAATACACCTGAGCCTATTACTCCTGAACCAGTTATGCCTGAACCAGTTCCAACACCCACAACAAAGAAGAGGGGAGTTATTGCATTAAATGATGAAGTGATGAAGTAAGCTAAGAAGTGTCTAAAGGAGAAAGGTATTAGAGCTAAAGATGTGAAGAATCTACCTCCTATATAAGCCAATTCCCCACTCATCTACTATTGAGGTACACTCTCTCCAATACTTTGATGAAGGTGATATTCCTTATGGTAAGCCTCCTGATCAATGCTTAGAGGAACTTGACACATTTATTGTTAAGCAAGGGTATTTTAATAAACAAGTTCAGAATCATTTATTGGAAAACTCTAGAGCTATTGATGAGTTGAAAGATATTATGGAAATAACTTCTAATGATATTAAAATGCTTTGTAAACACTTTCAAATGGTTCAAACCCAACTTGATCAACTTGCTAAGGTACAAAAGGATATGCTAGTTAATGCTTCAGGAGATAAACATGCTTATGGAATTAGAACTAGGAGTGGTATAACTACTCAAGATCCTTTATATCCTGAAGGACACCCTAAAAGAATAGAGCAGGATTCTCAACAAGGTGAAGATAGTAGTAGCCCTCGCAAGAGAAAGAAAAAGAAACATAAGAGAGTTGAGGAACCACTTGAACCTGTTGTAGATCCTAATAGTATATGTGTCTCTGATGATGAGAGTGGTAATGATAAAAATGAGTCTCCTGATAAGGAGGAAGGTGAGGAAGAACCTGAGAAGCACACTAAGAACACTAGGTACACAAAGGAAGATTTTATTGCTAATAAACATGGTAAAGAGAGAGAACCTTAGGTGTAGAAACCTATGCCTTTTCCAGGTAAGAAACACAAGTCAAAGGAGGAGGAACACTAAAACAAGTTTTGTGAGTGGATGAAACCTTTATTCTTGCAAATTCCTTTGACTAATGCTATTAAGTTGCCTCCTTATTCAAAGTATATGAAGGATATTGTCTCTAATAAAAGGAAGATTCCTAATGAGGTGATTTCTACTCTACTTGCTAATTACTCCTTCAATTGTAAGGTTCCAAAGAAACTTGGTGATCCAGGTATAGCAACTATTCCTTGCTCCATTAAGAATAATTATGTTAGAATTGCTTTATGTGATTTGGGAGCTGGAGTTAGTGTTATACCTTTTTCTCTCTATAAGAGACTCCAGCTAGAAAAGTTGATACCAACTGATATTTCTTTGAAAATGGCTGATAAGTCAACTACTATTCCTGTTGGTATATGTGAGGATGTTCCTGTTCAAGTTGCTCATAATTGCATGGTCTTAACTGATTTTTTTGTGCTTGAAATGCCTGAAGATGATAATATGTCTATTATTCTTGGGAGACCTTTTCTTAATACTGCAGGTGCTGTCATCAATTGCAATCAAGGAAAGGTAACATTCAATATTAATGACAAAGAGCACACTGTCTATTTCCCCATGAAGGTTGTTAAGAGCTATTGCCTGAATTCCATTGAAAATATTGAGGGCATCAAGGTTGGAGAAAAATATTGTCCCATTCCACAAGAAATTTTTGAAACTATTATGATTGGGACCATTGCTATCAAGTATGAGGTAACATAATCACCTTGTGGAATGCAAAGTTTTGTTTCATATGAGATTGTTTTAGTAAAAAGACTTGATCAACCTTGTTAACAAAAGGATTTTAATGAACAAAATAATGTTTCCACCATGGTTATACTTGCTTTGTTTTTCCCTTCTCCTTCTTAGTATTTGCTTTAGCTTTAGTTTTGCTAGTTGTTTGCTTGTTTGAGTTTCTTAGAGCTCATGTAGTTTGGCTTTTGGTTTGCTTTTGCTTCTTCTGAAAAACTGTTTTTGCGAGAAAATCAATTTTCATACCCTGAAAATTGGCGAAAAATAAAGTTTCCCGAAAAATCCTAGAAAATTCAAAATAATGTTTTCCTCGAAAAAGGGGCAGAGTGGCACCTGAGATGACCCAGGGGCCACCCCAGGCCACCAGACCCCTAGTAGGCGCAGCCTACTAGGTGGCGGTGCCTGGGGGAGGTCTGGCCCACCTAGGCCCCACCAGGCTGCCTCCTCAAAGCCACCTTTTTTCTCTCTCCCGAAGAACACATGAAAACTTTCTCAAGAGCGAGTTCTTGCTGTTCTTTCTTGCTAGTTTTGATCTCCTTGTTCATCCCATCTCAAGTGCTGATTTTTGGAGGGATTGCTCCTTGGTATGTGCCTCCTCCACTTGTCCAATTAGATTTGTGATTGGTAGATTGTATCTTCAGTATTTTGCTGCTATAGGTGACAGGTTGTTTGAGCTTGCATGCTTGTTCTTTTCTTATAAACTATGTTTTGATGCATGTGTAGTCCTCTAGCAAGTTCCTATAGTAGTTGCTCATCATTTATCAACTTAGAAATCACTTGGTTTGATGGTTGTTTAAAATTTCAGAATAGGGAAGTCATGGACCACCACACCTTTGATGACATATTTGAGAGTGATGCACCTAGAAGGGCAAGGCTTCCAAGGTCATCTATCAGTACTAGACCCTCATACAATGAGGATCTCATCACTCCACGATTTGGTGACGAGGGAGATGAAGGGGATGCACACCCCTCCGCCTTTCTTTGCCAAACTTTCTTGCAAGCTGCTGGGATTCTTAATGATTTCATGACTTTGGTGCAGAGGGCTGGACTAACAAGTTACATGCAGGATGAGAGTGCACAATATGCTTTGCTTACTAAAACATTTGCGGAGAGTTTCTCCTTTACTAATAGTATGTTCAATCCTACTGTGTCTTTCAAAATTTATGGCAGGGCTCATTCTATGACATTGAAGAAATTTTGCAAGGCCCTCGGACTTGGTACAACTGGGTCATCAAAGAAGATTCAAGCTCTACCCGCTGATTTGTTAGAGCTTTACCGAGGAATAACCAATGATGATGACTGTAGAGCTTAGCGTGGGAAGATAAAGAACATTCAACTTCCAGCCATCAGGTATTTTGCCTAGTATCTTGCCACCAGTGTTCTTGGTAGGGAGAACACTAGTAATATTTCCAGCTATCAATTGGCCTTCTTAGCTGCTGCGCTCAACAATGAGGACAAGTATAATATTGGTTCTCTCATTGCTCGTCGTCTAGCTGCTAAGGGACCCATTTATGGGGGAATTATTGCTACTCGTGTTGCTGCTGCCTTGAGTATTGCTGTTGATCCACATGATACAGTTTTGGCTCCTTAGAGGCTTGATCTTGCTGCCATGAAGGCGCACCACTTTGTCACCACTAGCTCTACTCTTGAGAACTTGGTTTATAGAATGTTGTTTACTAAAGGGGAAGAGAGAGAGATCCCTCTACCCCAAACCACTTTGTTTAGTATTTCTCAGGGACCTTGGTCATGCTCGAAGGCGGAGATGGACGACAACCTGCGTTCTCTTAACTTCCACGGGCACTATCAGGAGGAAGCACCATCATATGACCCCCCTGCGTATTACACAGGGGAGGCCTCGAGCGCATACCAGGACGAGGGAGCTTCCTCAACATACTACGGAGATGCATCTACTTGGGCACCATGGGATTGAGCCCCACTTAGGCCAAAATCCTAAGCTTGGGGGGAGGTATACCGACATCACACTCATTTATATATCATGTTCAGTCGGTTCTTTGTATATCCATTGTTTTGCTTTCTTTTTGGTTTTTGTTGCTTATTTCTAAAAACCCAAAAATACCAAAAATATTTTCATTGTTTCTCTTGGTTTGTTTCTTTGTTTCTTTGCTTTGGTTTGCCTTAAAAGAAAAATCCAAAAAGATTTTGCTTTGTTTGGTTTGCTTTGTTTTTGGTTGGTTTTTCTTTGTTTGCTTGTTTCTAAAAAATCGAAAACACCAAAAATATTTGTTGTTTTTGTTTGGTTTTGTGAGATCTTTGCAGGGTTCAGCCGTCCTTAGTGGATTTTGGTTTCATGTTAATTATTCAAGTCACACAAGTGAAGGGCAATAATTAAGATTAAGACAACTCGAGGTGTGGTAAGAGGCTGGTAAAGAACACTATTTGTTTAATTTTTGTACATTACTCATCATTGTGAGCATGCTTAGCCTGTTTGTGTAAGGTGCATGTCATTATGGATGCTTAGTAGTTCTTGCTTGTATATGATCACCTCCATCTTGCTAATAGTTTGTAGCATGCCATATGAATGTTTGCTTGCATTGTTTTATTCATACTTTGGTATGACATTATGGTATCCTCCTCTGACTGTTCATGTGAATCGACTTGGCACATGCTCACGCATGCATATGACTAATCAATAGTCAGTAAGCCTCGATGATTTATTTTTCCTTAGAGTTCTTGTATCACTTTCATGCCATAGTTAGTCTTGTTTTGTTGCAAGCATGATTATGACAGTTATTGCTTTCTCGTTTTTCGCTCCCTCTCTATTGCTAGCCTTCACTTGAACTGAGTACGTGCTCTACCTGTGCTTCCAACTCCCCAAAACCAATATTGCCAGCTCTGTCCACCATACCTACCTATTAGCATCATTTGCTATTTCAGTGCATATTCCATATGCCGTGTTTTCTTCCAAAATAAAATGTTTGTCTGTTTTGAGAAAGTTAGTTAGTAAAGCTCTCATGAACTTGATGGCACACTTTATTCCTTGCGCTTAATAATTCTGAACCATTGTGACTAGTCCATGAAATTTATATGCTTGGTAATTATATACTGGGAGTCAGCAGAACCGTGATGTCACGGGGAACGCTTTCAACACTTTTTGGATATCTCATCTAGTTGATTCCTTATTCTTTTGTTTACGGATGTCAACCACGTGAAATAAAAGGGGAGGTTGTGAGTTCATGGAGTTTATACATTATGTTAGAGAAACGCCTGGGCCGCTAGCCTAAGCCATGCCTAATCATGGTGGAAACTTGTAGCATCACTATAATGAGCATCTATGAAGTGTCCTCAATAAAAAGCTATGCATATGGTAAATAAAAAGATTGTTGAGATGCTCATTGTCTGCTTGCCTTGTCATTTTGGTTATGGGAAAGCTCCTATACCATGTGCAAGGGGTACCCCGTTGGCGGTTCTCGATGATATGCATGTATTTACAATGACAAGAACTTTCAGGTGACCAAAGTTGAGTAGCATGCGGAGCAACCCTCGTACTCAAGGGACTTGGGATTTCCAGTCTATGGTATGTCAAGCATATGATTTAGAGTGGACCTCACTTTCACCTTAACCACATGAAGATGCCTATGATAGCGGCAATGAGAGCTCAAAGCTAATGAGTACCTTCCTTTCAGCATTGGGAAGCCTTTCAAACCTTCACAAAACCGTTTTCACAATCTTGTTGAGTCACCACTTATTTATGAGCACCTACTTGAGAGCATAGTTGTCATCCTTGTGTTTGTTTCAAAACTTGGTTAATTATGTCATGACTTTGATGCTTGTATCTCCGATATCTTTATCTCTAGTCTTCCTGTGAACTTTAGAGGTGCCTTGGCATTTATATTGTGCTCTTCAAACAAAGGCAAGAGAGATACCACTCTATCATACCTTATTATGAGCATTGCAATGTTGCTTATGTTTATGTTTCATGCTACTTATTATTATTGAGTGGGTTTCTCTTCATAGCTTGCAATGACTATTGAGTAGACTTAGTTCATACTCTTTATTATGAATTGTCTAAGCATCTACTCCTGTGCTGAGAATATTTACATCATATGAAGCAAAGTGTTCGTGAAAGTTCTTTTATCGCACTCAGTTTTCAACTGAATTGCTTGAGGACAAGCAATAAGCTAATCTTGGGGGGAGTTGATACATCCAAAACGTATCTACTTTCTCGAACACTTTGCTATTGTTTCTCCTCTAAACTTCTATGATTTGGATCCAACTAACATGGACTGACGCTGTTTTCAGCAGAATTATCTTGGTGTCTTGTTTTTGTGCAGAAAATGAACTATCAAGAAAAATCCCAGAAAATATGCCAAAAATTATATTTCACTAGAAGATCCACGGAGCCAGAAGAAGAGATGGAGGGGAGGCCTGGGGGCCCAGACCCACCCCAGGCGCGGGCCCACCTAACCCCGCGCCTGGTGGGGGTGTGGCCACCCCAGGCAGCTCCTCGGCCTCCCTCTACGCCTATAAGTTTACTTTCGACCTAAAAACCAAGAGGGGTTCGATAGTTTTACAGAAAGAGTTCCGCTCCGCTGATGCCACCAAAAACCAAGATTCGGATCCAGAAACTCCGTTCTGGCACCCTGTCGGGATGGGTAATTTGGAGAGGATCATCGTCATTGTCATCACCAACGCATCTCCATCAACCACCAATGTTTCCCTCATCCATGAGTGAGTAATCCCCCGCTGTAGGCTTGGGGATGGTATGGATTGGATGAGTTCTATCATGTAATCGAATAAGATCTGTTAGGGCATAGTGCCTAGTATCTCTATTAGTGCTATTTGACTTTGTTGCAACTTGTTGTGCTTAATGCTTATCACTAGGGCCCACATGCCATGATCTCAGATCTGAACTTATTATTAAATCATTATGATAGTATTGTTTGTGATCTTATTTGCAAGTTGTGTACACATATCATTGTACAGATCCAAAGGCCCCAAAGTGACAATAATTGGGACAACCGAAGGGGATGGATGTGGTGTGAGGATCACATGTGTTCATGGAGTGTTAATGCTTTGCTCCGGTGCTCTATTAAAAGGAGCACCTTAATTGCCAATAGTTCCCTAGAGGCCCCACTGCCACAGGCTGGCTGGACAGAAGATGTTGTGCAAGTTCTCATTGCGAGCACGTATGACTATATTTGGAGCACATGCCTAGGATTGTTTAGTACTTGGATGCTTGTTATTATTTATCTGCAATGCCCTAGATCTTGAAGTTACATGTTTAGACTCGTCCATGCAACGCCCGTCCATCCATCCCGATGCCTACCGCACTCGAATCCTATTATTACCGTTACTGTTACTATTGCTACTGTTTCACTGTTGCTGTTGCTTTGCTGTTGCTACTACCAAACCGTTGCTACTGACAAACTTCTGTGAGAAAGAACTATTTCTAGGTGCAGCTGAACTGACAACTCAGTTGTTAAGGCTTGTAAGTATTCTTTGGCTCCCCTTGTGTCAAATCAATAAATTAGGTAATACTACTCACAAGACTGTTGCGATCCCCTATACTTGTGGGTCATCAGTTGCTTGTAGAAAGTAAGCGGTAATAGTAGATGATGTAACAATGGTAAAGATTGGACCGGGGTCCACAGTTCACTAGTGGTGTTCTCCTTAAGATAAATAACATAACATCCTGGGTAAACAAATTACAACGGGGCAATTGATAGGACTGAGCGAGGCATAACAATGCAAATACTAGACATCATGATTCCTAAGAGATTTGATTGGGCATTACAACAATATACATAGACCGCCATCCAATTGCATCTATGACTAGTAATCCACCTCCAGGTTATCATCCGAACCCCTCCAGTATTAAGTTGCAAGAAACGGATAACTACATTAAGCAATGTGTGTAAAGTAAACAATACAATTGTTCCATGAATAAAAGATTGTTGTTTTCTCTCTAGTAGCAACAACACGAGATTCCCGTCACTTCCCCAGATTTAATAGAGGCATGAACCCACTATCGAGTCACTATCATCTACTTGGCCAAGATAGCTACTAGCAATGGAGAGAATGCACGATCACAAACAACACAGACATGATAGATTCAATAATCAATAAGACATGATAGAATTAATAATTAATCTGACATAGAAATCTCAATATCCATCGGATCCTCATAAACAGAACATGTATGATTACAAATAGATGATCTTGATCATGAATGGAGATCACAAGATGTAAACAGAAAATTGATCTGAGTACAATCCTGTACGAGACGTGTCCTTATTAGATTTGACCGGACTGTGTATTGATAGAGTCCATCTCAATTCTGATCTGCATGTCCTGGCAAAAAAAACTCTAATCTGCATGACAGGTTTCAATTCAATTTTTCTTCAAACGGTCGTCCAAATATAATACTACTCGCAAATACCTGGTTTTTGTACTGTTGAAATTCTCATGCAATACTCGGTTTCTATTGAAATTCTCATGCAATACCCGCAAATAAAAATTTCTCCTGCAATTATTAGTAGATGTGGTTAATGTAGCGCACATATAGAGAAAACTGCAGGCCTCCATGCAACGTGTTGTGGTGATACGCCAGGACTAGCCATCAAAGCGCATGCAGGTATGACGCACAATTACATCACCTTCAAGTTAATTAATTATAAGGCAAATCAGTACTCCCTCCTATGGTTTCCAAAATAAAAAACAATGCACTATACTACAAAATCAATTAATATTATTGCTATTCTTGTGAAATATATTAGATATTTTGTATTATAGACGTCAATTTTTTTCTACATGCATGGTGAAACTTTACAAACTTTTATTTTTATTTAGCCCATAACATAGGGCACATAAAAATGGAGGCCACATGTAGGCTTCTGTTGTCTAGATTCCTCGATGTCTGCAAAACATTTAGACGTCCTCGAATATGAAATTGAAGGAATTATTACCAAAATTGTTCCCTCAAGTTATTCTTATTTTTAGATGTTGATTATGTATTAAACAAAATAATCTAGATTTAAACAAATTTGATAAAATATGAAACTCTATAATGGCTTTTAAAACCAAGATATATATGTACACCGTCTGTATCTCCATGGTCACAATATAGCAGAAAACAAAAAATGACAAAACTAATAGATTCCGAAAAGAGTATGGGCCACCCATTGTACAAAAGCGAGACCCTAAGATCATTAAACACCTTGCCAGATACAAACAATTACCAAACATTTATCGACAATGGATGAAGAAAGTAGGCATGAAAAGATGAGTCATATGATCCACTAACTACATAATGTTGCAACATCCATATGACGAAGGGGAGCCACTATCCTACTTATTATTTTTTACGACATCGTTAGCACAATAGGGATACCATTGCAAAGAACATGTACACCTAACAAGGGGGTATTGTAAACACAAAAGACGATCACACATGCTCCATGAAGTATTTTGGCGGCCATGTGGTGGAGACATAAACTCATGAGACCTTATTACTTGTGATGTCATCTTAAACGTTGGGTTGCATTACATAGAACACTAATAATAAAGGAACCTGAATGACACACCAGAGGTTGATCTAGGGCTCCCTTGCACTCATTTGTCTAATCAACTATTGAAGGTCAAGAGAGCTAGCGAAGATTAGAAACACATGTGCATGCGACTTATTTTATCACAGAAAATGACTTAAAGTTACACATTTATCTATATATTATATACTCATAGGAAGACATCAGGCAAAAATAACAAAGATGAACTAAAACTTCCGAAAAAAATCAAAACACCGGTTGTCGATATGGTGGTCATCTCTTTATTAGTAATATCAAAATTATTCCATCTAGGAAACTTCCTTAAAGAGATCGTAACTCTAAGTTCTGCGTTGCCGTATTTGAACATATCACATTCGTTAGATCATCAAAATTATGCATAAATAAATGGTATCCGTTAGAATTTCATAATTTGATCTAAGAATGTCACTTCCATTGTATCTACAAAATTATAAATAAACATATATATCTCATTTGGTGGATCTTTCAAAATTCTAATTCAAACTGTCATATCCTGTCACATATATCTAAACATACCACTTTTGTTTCTAAAATCTCATATGTTAGATCTTTGCAACATCACCTAAGAAACTCATAGATGATAGATCTATCTAACCATATCATAGCCATAAGATCTATATAACAATTCCCTAACAAACTACATATGTTAAATCTACATAAATGTTTTATAAAAAAATAATAATTATTTTTATGTCTTAGAAATACAATCATGCTTCCAAATGTCAAAGTTACACATTTATTAATAGATCCATGGACATGACATTCTGTATTTCAAAATGAAATAGCTAAGCATGATGAATAGATACAAATAACTAAGGTGATGCCCTCGCATTTGCGAGGGCCACCATGCTAGTTTATTACAGAAGTAATAGCTTCCAAGGCTCAATAAAACTATTGGGTTATCTCCCAAGAATTACTTTTCTTTAACGCCTTTAAGTTAGGCATGATAGTTTGAAAAGATGCCCACATAAGAAATATGAATTGAAGTAAAAGAGAGCATCAAGAAGAAAATTTAAAACACATTTTAGTCGAACCCACTTCCTATGCATATGAATCTTGTATGCAAATAATTTCACAAAGAACAAAGTGGCATGCATAGGAAGATAAAACAAGAGTAACTTCAAAACTTTTAGCACATAGAGAGGTGTTTCAATACCATGAAAACTTCTACAACCATATTTTCCTCTCTCATAATAATTTTAAGTAACCTCATGAATAAACTCAACAATATAACTATCACATAAAGCATGCTTTTAACAATGTACAAACACATAATTTTATCAAGCTCAAAAATAGTGGGATTAAAACCTTCAAACCCACTCTTAACAATTTTATAACAAGATGACTGATCATTCTCAAGAGGTATGGAGTTCCAAGATAAAGTCAAGACCCCTCTAATCTCATTTTTAATAGTAGTACAATTAATATTATCAGCCAATATAGTACCATCATCTAGAGATTTATCATAAACATTTCCTAAGCAAAACTCTTCAGTACCATGCATTTCGAAGTTAGGAACAAATAAAGGATTATCATAGATAACAGGAGCATAATTATTATCACCAGTTTTACCAATAGTAGATATTTCGAAAGAATCCACAGGAACATAACATTCATCCTCCTTTGATAAGCATGGGGGACAATCAAATAATGTAAGGGATAAAGAGTTACTCTCATTAGAAGGTAGGCATGGGTAGCTAATCCATTCTTCCTCATTTTGTTCATCACTCTCCTCCTCTTTTTCATCTGATGAGCTTCCAGTTTCAGCAATTTTTTCTTCCATAGGCTCCTGCAAGGCATTAGTCTCTTCCGTTTGTGGAAAGCATCTATTAATATATTCAAGAATATAGCCATTTTCTTCCTTATAATTATCAAAGAAAAATTCAGTATATCATCAACCTCATATTTATAAGGTGAATCATCAGTATTTTCAAGCAAACTAGCAAGTTCAAATGCACCCTTCCAAGCAATAAATTCTTCGATTTGTTCCACATCATAAAATTCATAATTCCATTAACATAAGAAGATATGGTAACATTATCATTATACTCACATTGAAAAGGGAGGTGTTTATACCTCCTACAGAGCAATAAGTAACATTATAAGTAGAGCACACGTTTCTAACAATGGTATTCAATTTATCAATTTGTTTCCATAAGTGTTTCCCTTTTTGTGACAAGCGGTGTTCCTTATAATAATACTTTTGTTATTCCGTGAACCCACCTTGCCAATAAGAACTAGTTTCAAAGAAACCAACCATTGATAGAAAGCATGACAAAGAAAGGAAATAACGGACCAACAACTATAGTAGGAAATAATTTTTTGTGTGTTTTCGATAAGAAAAAGCAAACCAAACAAAACTATTTTTTTGTATTTTTTGATAAAAAATAAGCAAGCAAAACAAAGCAAAAGAAACTAAGCAAAACAAAAACAAAGTAAAGAGAGTGGTTGTGAAAGACTCCCCTTGTGAAGCTGTCCTTAACTCCCCGTCAACGACACCAAAAAAATCTTTGACGTGGCTCAATAGTAGAGCTTCGTTGGGAGACCCAAAGAGGAAGGTATGATGAGCACGGCAGCAAGTTTTCCCTCAGTTATGAAACTAAGGTTATCGAACCAGTAGAAGCAAGGAAACAACTCCAAGGTGTTGCTAACAACATAGAGTCCTGCAGAACACAAACTCAAGACTTTGCCCCAACTTACAGTGAGGTTGTCAATCTCACTGGTTTGCTGAAAACAAAGGATTAAACATACAGTGTGGAAGGTAATGGTTGCTTGTAGAAAGTAAACAGTAACAATAGATGATATAACAATGGTAAAGATTGGACCGGGGTCCACAGTTCACTAGAGGTGTTCTCCTTAAGATAAATAACATAACATGCTGGGTAAAAAATTTACAGCGGGGAAATTGATAGGACTGAGCGAGGCATAACAATGCAAATACTAGACATCATGAATCCTATGATATTTGATTGGGCATTACAACAATATACATAGATCGCCATCCAACTGCATCTATGACTAGTAATCCACCTTCAGGTTATCATTCGAACCGCCTCCAGTATTAAGTTGCAAGCAACGGATAACTGCATTAAGCAATGTGTGTAAAGTAAACAATACAATTGTTCCATGAACAAAATATTGTTATTTTCTCCCTAGTAGCAACAGCACATCTATAACCTTAGAGATTGATGTCACTTCCCCATATTTAATAGAGGCATAAACCCACAATCGAGCATAAATACTCCCACTTGGAGTCACTGGCATCTAATTGGCCAAGATAGCTACTAGAAATGGAGAGCATGCAAGATCACAAACAACACAAACTTGATAGAATCAATAAGACATGATAGAATCAATAATCAGTCTGCATAACAATCTCAATATCCATCGGATCCCCGCAAACACAACATGCATGATTACAATTATATTATCTTGATCATGAACGGAGCTCACAAGATCTAAATATGATAGCACAAAGGAGGAGAAACAACCATCTAGCTACTGTATGGACCCATAGTCCAAGGGTGAACTACTCACACATCATACCGGAGGCTGGCATGGTGATGAAGAAGGCCTCTGGGATGATCTCTCCCCTTCGGTAGGGTGCCGGGAAGAGGTTCAGATACCCCCGATCTAGGGACGATGGTGGCGGCGGCTATGGACTGTTTCATAGAGATTTGATCGGGTTCTTAGGTTTTTGGCATCGGGGGGCTTTTATAGGCGAAGAGGCGAGGCAAGGGGGTCACCTGAGGTGCCCACACCAGGTGGCGGCGCGCCCTAGGGGGGCGCCACCCTAGGGTGTGGCGGCCTCATGGCCCTCCTTCGGTCGCCCTTCGGTATCTATGTTCCCCTCGGTGAAATATTGACTTTGGCTTTTGTCCCGTCCAATTCCGAGAACATTTCCTTACTAGCTTTTCTGAAACCAAAAACAGCAGAAAACAGGCAACTGGCACTGCATCATCTTGTTAATAGGTTAGTCCCAAAAAATTTACAAAAATACCTCAAAGTGTAGACAAAGCATAGCAAAGTTGATACTAAACAAGCATGGAACATCAAAAATTATAGATACATTTACGACATATCAGTTTCCCCCTCCAATCTTCACTGGTTCTGGCTCTGTTTTGGTGTTTCAGTGTTTATGCGACGCCTACCTCCAGGAACTCTCGAGGGACTCTTATATAGTAGTTTTTAGGGCATACAAACGCGATGGGAGAAGGATCAAAGTGAATTGATGGCCAAGGAAGAATAGAGCCTGGGTGGCGCGCCCAGCCTTACTAGGCGTGCCACCTGGTCTCTTTTGGGCCTCTTGGCCCATCTCATGAGGTCCAAGTGCTCCAGGTGCTTCTCTTGATGAAATATTAACACTCCCAAAATTCTAGCTCCATTTGACTTTGTTTAGGTCCCTGAAAGATAAAAATACACAAAACAGGGGTTTCCTGTCTTGCAGAGTTATAACAAAAATAAATGGGATCATTGGTAAATCCCCATAAATCAGTGTAAAACATGGATAAAACATCATATATGTTGCAAAACATGTGGGAATTTATATCAATAAACTACAAAGCTCATGTACGCATTTTACATGCATCAACCGTCCAAGTAGCTTGTCCTAGTGCATGTGGCATGACCACTTTCGGTGGTCAATCCCATGTTAGGTTATTTTTAGTGCATTTTGGAATGTGGCAAGTGTTAATTTTTGTTTGTTATTTTATCTAGGATATTTACAAGTAAGTTTTTTGTTCTTTGTTATTTTCCTGATGCACAATTTGGACAGTGCGAATAAGCACTATGTTTATTTTGAAATTACCATTTTCTTGATCCATTTAGCAATTTATTCAGTTGAATCTTACTACTAGTTTTTGTTCTATCGTTTGATTGGATTGGTTTTTGATTTGATAGTCTTTCAAGTTTTTACATATTTCATGTTTCTCAAGGACTCAAACCTTGAGGATTCCCTTTGGTCAATCTATTGTTAGTTGATCTTTGAATAGTTCTATTGGTTTGATTTGTTCACTTGAACAAGATGAAATTCCGTTCTGTTACTCTAGTTATAATTTTTATTATTGTTTGATTCCTTTTTTGAAGAATATGTTTGGTTGGAATAATTTACTACCTTGAGTTGTTGTTTTAGATATTTTATTTTTAATAAGGCTTGAGGTTTGGAATTTTTCCCTAGGATATACTACTGTTGTTCTTGCTGCTAGTTGTGTGGCTCGTATCTCCTACTGACTATTTACTCGTTGTCTGTAGGTGAAGAAGAAAGGAGATAAGAGGAAAATGAGTGAAGATTGGGTGATCTAGATGCCTTCAAGATTTAGTTTAGGAATTTCATTTCTTTTTGTATTCAATTTTCATGTAAATTTATTTTGTGAATTTGTGTTCTATTCAAGTTCTTATAGATTCCTATAAGGATCAATGAGTTTTTTTTTAATTTTGGAATTGGACTTTATAATATTTTTTTTATTATGTGTTCTGGATGATTTAGTGTGTATAAACATTTGTTACTTTGGAAGTTCAATTACCAAAGTTCAATTTTTTCACTTGTGATCTTGCATTGTTGCTTTTGCATATATATATATATTGTGCTTATATATGTGAATTATGCTGGAATATCTAAGATTTAAAAAGTCATGTCCAATTTTTGAATGCACATGCAAGGTTTTAAAAGTTCCTTATCGAAAGCAAGTGGTGCATCAACAAAAAAGACACCCATATGATCATTCTACAATCTTTCGACTTGTCACTTGATCAAGAAATCTATCAAATTGTCATACGTTCCAAACAACAAGACACATAAACACTCGAGGTTTCAAAACAAAGATTCATCTTTTTGAGAGAGTCGTCATCTACTTCCCCTGCTCAACAGAAAGTTTGAAATTTTCCCGTTTCTTCTAAATTCCTAAGATGCTATTATGCACAAACACATTCCCTAATTCGATTAATCTTAGGTTAAAAACCTCGGGATGTTACAACTGGGGTCAAAGCCAACATACTCGAGTGTTAACAAGCACTGGTTCGGGCGGAGCTTGCCCGTATCATGAGCTCATACCACACTACGGTGGCCTCCCTAGGTCATATGGAGCAACTTTTGTGAAGGTCACTATATATTTTGAGACTCCCAGCCGCCATGGAGAGATCCGTCATTCGCAAATTGCATCTAAAAACGCATCGAGAAAGATCCACCGCTTCACCGCCACGATAATTTATCATCTCCATCTCCATCCATAGCCATAGCCATAAGTTGTATTCAATATCTTCTCGTGGTTGGAAACTTTGTAAAAATATTTGGTATTGATCTAAGTAATTCTACAATGTTTTCTATCCCGAATCTTATTATGAGTGATTAGTCCTCATGGGCTGCATGTTGGGAATAGCCTCACGACGATTATGTACATCTAATTACATGATAATATTGTGTGGTGATTGCATAGCAGATTTGTATTTGTATCATTGTATCTTACATCAATCCTAGGACTTTTAAGGTACCCAAGATCCCGAGGATTGATCAAGGTTTGAGGTCATATGTGTGGTAAACGACGTCTATGCGTGAAACCTATTGACAACAAGGGGAGTAGAGTAGTCGTTTAGTGATCCATTTGGAAACAACAACATCATAAATCTTAATGTTTTGGTCTATATTTACTTAATAATCGTGCATAGCCCAGTGCTTTGTGGTATAACGGTTGGACCAAGATACTTTACGCTATGCTTCTGGCTAGTAGGGGCTTAGTATTTACATATGTGTTGCCCACAAATCCAATCTATATTAGATCATTTAGATATGAATGTGCTTATTATTATCTTTATCACATATGTATGCATAGCTAATGTGAAACCTCTATCCTGGCCTATCTGCATCCATTGATACAACCCGATAACAAAAGAAAACTGGAAAGATACGGTAAGCAAAGATTGAAGCATACTAACAAGTGGATCAATGGCGGCCGCGTACAAAAAGCATGGCGCGTCGCCAAGTGAGAGGCGTAATTTATAGGCGATCCCATCTCCAATGGCGGCCGCGTACAAAAAGCATGGCGTGTCGCCGATTTTACACGCATAAATACCATCGTGAAATCCGTAACATCCTAGGATTAGCACCAAGAATTATAGAGGACGTAGGTGTGTGCATTGCATTCATGCATAAGAAAATCCGGGGAATTTTCGCGCAAAACGCAAAGAGCTATAGAGGGATCGGGATCTCTCTTATTCAGATAATAACGTCAACGCAAGTGTATGGATTTTGACATGATTTCTAATATATTCTTGTGTCTTGGGAAAACAATTCAATACATTTTGAAATTGAGAATTGAAATTCAAATTTGAATATTTGGGAATATTTCCAAGTTAAGAAAATAGTAATTAACCAATAAAGTAAAAAATTGTGGTACAAAATATATTCAATCATATAATAGATAAACATTTATAATTAAGTGGAATAAGAAATTGCAAACAGGGAATAAAAGTATTTCTTATTATAATAAATACATGTTACAACATTCTTTATAATAAAGGCATTACAAAAAAATACCATACCAGAAATTCTTATATTTAAAATAAATATGAATATTTATTGCCCTTTATATGATAAACAAACGAATATTTCCTATTCTTTTCCTTATTCAGTAACAACAAATCAACTGGAATGGAATTAGTAAAATATTACCTTACAAGAATAATTATAGTAGAAAAATAAACTTTATTAAAGAAAAGAAGGTTCTTACAAGGAGTCTTTACAAGAGAATAAATAAAAGATTACATTTAAGATTAAATCCTAAACTATAATCTATCTATTTCCTAATCTAGTCTTCATTGATCTTCTATCATTAGTTTTATACCTGCAACATAATAGAAAAGAACAAATCAAAGGTAAAAGAGGGGTTAGTGGGTTAGTATTATACTCTCAGAATTGCAGTGAGGTGCACTGCTAGATCATCACTGAGTAGATTGGAATGGGCCAAAAATATAAGATCTGTTCTTATCAGTTGATTTTGTCTCAGACTAATGCATCATTGGCTAGTAAGGGGCAAGTTTCACCAAAGCCTGATAAAATGGCAAAAAGGTAAATCAACAGCAAATATCAAGTTTTTCACTCAATCTGATCCACATATGACACAATCAGGCACACAGCACAGTCACTGCATGCAGCAGCTATGGTGTCAACACAGCAAGGAGAGTTTTGGAAGTAGATAAGGGAGGGTGCAGTCGTAGCACAACTGCTAGAGTACTATTTGCTTCTCCACCCAGGCAAGGACTCAAGAACTGCACCTAATCCATCAAAGCACACAAGGGAGAGCACCAGCCACAATATAACACTAGCACCAGAGATATCCATTTCACTCCATGGCCAAGAAAACCACACCACCACATCACTAGCATCTGGTTGCTAGGAAAGCATCCAAGAGCTAGGAGGGGAGGAGTTCCACAGGGAAGGCAGTAGCTCAGAAGGAACCGGCTAGAAGATCAACAAGGAGCACAAGCAAAGGTGCTCAAGATCAGCACTAGCCCAACAGCAACCACAACTCTACAAGCAACAGGTTTATATACTAAGATCATACCAATGCCTCTCATCAGTTTCAATTCAAGCAGTAGTTGCACCAAATTCCAAAAAGGAGTAGAAGTAAGAATGCTCTCAGATTAGCATAGATGCTATGATAGTCACATCATAGAGCTAATAGGCAACAGTAGTATCTATTATCATCTTATATTGGGACCTCAGCCTTTGCATCATAGGCTGCATCTCAATCCACAACAAATTTATTCCAACATGATGTTCATCCAACAGTCACTTCAAATGACAGCAGGTGTCTTTAAGAAAAAATGATCATATGGCCGTGTACCTCCAGGAAGGCAGCACAATAACATGACCATATTAACAGAAGCCACAAGGTTCTCTATTAGCCAAGCAATCCATAGCTAACTAATTCAACAATAGATCATAATAGTAGAAACACCACAGTGCACACTCCAGACGGAGGCACCACGGTAGGAAGATTCCAATATTAGAAGCCACTGAAATCACCAGCCAAGATTAACATCAAATACCCATGATTAAAAGAATGAGTTACATCCATGGAGTATTATTTCAAATCATTTTCCCAAAATTATCTTTTATAGGAATCATTTGTTAGATATCAAGTCATTAAGTAGCCAAAGAGGATCTACTTTGCATATTCCAATTCTTGTTTGACCCAAGATCATGCATGTTTATGATCTGATCCACATCAACTCATTCAAAACCATCTGCAAGTAACCAAACAAGAATCTAAATCATTTTCCTAGCTATCTTTTGCTAGGAATCATTTAAAAATGATGCAACTATATTCAAGAGAGGATCGAGATCATCAATGAATCAGATTCAGGGCATGAAATATATCTCTTATAAGATTGATCCTAGCCACCAATCTAGAAATCATTTCATCTCTACAATCATTTTACCTAGCTTATGATCAGCTAAGGATAACCACCTTAGTATGTGTTTGACTCAAGATAAAACCTCAGCCTTTGCACCATTTGCTAGCCAAGTAAGTGAGCAAGATATGTTTTTGATCGATTTATGAGAGTAGGGTTGCTATAGCAATACACATTTGATATATAACAATTAAATCCATCCAGAATTTATTTGCAAGTCACACCAGTACATCACAGCCAATAGAAAATCCTAGGTATGTTAAGAACAGCATCACTGAACCATAGTATAGCACTCACCAACACTAGCAGCACAATCATTAACCAAATTATACCACTGAGCACTTGCTCATCCAAATCTAGGAATTCTAGCTAGTAATCAATCAGCCACAAACAAACATAGCAGAATCATAGATAAGGGCCATCAGCACTAAAGCTGGTCACATGGAATCAAAACTCAACGAAGGTGTCGAGCACCTGGAGCGTTGGCTTGATGAAGACATGGATTAGGACCTAAAAACACCACCACGGAATCAGTGGAAGCCTCCGATGCCTAGGTTGCGCTGACAGCGTCGTCCCGCAGGCATCAGGAGAAGGAGATGCCAGGGTTGCGCCTGCGCACCTTTCCGCTGGCGTCGAGCTGAGTCCAGGCCGACGAAGAGCTCCACAAGACCACCAGCACACGGCGAACCCAACACCGAACCCTAGCACAAGGAGATGAGAGGGGGCGATCTCGGTAAGGCCTCAGGGCCAAATCAAATCGGAGGACCCGATTGTCCAAGCGGCGACGGAGCTTCAATGGCCGGCAGCGGTGGCCGAAATGGCGTTCTTCGCCGGAATCGAGCCAGAGAGGGAAGGCGACAACCACATCGCCTGAGAGAGGACGAGCAGCGAAGAAGGAGATAGGGTCGGGGTCGGGGTCAACCGACCCATAGAACAAGGCCAAGTGGTCTAGCCCAACCTATGGGCTGGGCTACCTAATGGGCCCAAATTTATGAAGTAAAACAGATCTTACAAATAAATAATAAAAGATAAAATGGAAATTTACCAAAATATCATCTAAACCTTTTGAGCTCTAGAAAATTATAAAAAAATCCTAACAATATATAAATAATATATGTAAATTATCATAAAAATAAGATCTAATTAATAAAAATATAATTTTAATTTTTTTAAATAAATATAAAGTAAATAATTATTAACACCATTAAATAGTAAATGAAATTCTGTGAAATAACAAAAACCCTAAAAATAAATAAAAAATCATTTTTGTGTATCAAAATAGCTCTACTATTTTATAAAAATACTAACTTAGAGTTTTACAAATAAAACATAAAGCTAATATTTAAAGACACTTAATTCTTTGATGAATTTTATAAAAATAAAGATAATACTTAAAAATAAATAAAATTCATTTTTAAGGTCTTCAATAAATATATTACACTAGAAAAATATTAAATATATTATTAAGAAAGGCTTTAATATTTTAAATAATAAATCCTTACCTAATACCTATTTTGTGAATTCTTTAAAAACAATTCTTAAGAAAGAAATAAACACAATTCTTAGAAAACCTTGAGCAATTAGTGTCTTAATACTAATTCCAAACCCATAACTTGAATTCATAATCAAACTTAAGTATAGCCTTTAACTTTAAAATATTCTTTTAAAAATCTTATTAAGAATCCTTTTAAATAAACATTGGGTATCACCCATTTATATAATATGATGAATAATCATTATATCTTGACCACTATTAACATGACTTTAAATTTTAACAAATTACTAAAACCATAAAATTATGATCCCATTAAATAAATACAAAGTATTTTCTTAATAAGAAAAACAAATTTAATCTAAATCATTCACTTAAAAATAAAGTGAATAATTCCACACCTTAGTTATACTTATCATAAATCTAAAACTTGGGAATAATTGAAATATATTACATTTTAAGTTTACTTAACCTTTTAAAGTTAACTTTAGTCTCAAACCTTATAAACATCAGGTCTAATAAATCACTTATGTTTTTATAGTTAACTTTGGTCTATTTAACTTAAGACATAAAGCATCTCAAATCCAAAATAATAAATCAAACTCCAAAAGACATTCCTCATGTTCTATTAACAATGAAGATTGTTTAAACCTTAGAAAGGAAATCTTTTCTTCAAATGTTATTATTTTTGCCAATTCAAAGAATAATCTCATAATAAATTCTTCAACTCTTACAACTAAAACCAAGAACTCTTACGTTAATCACCAAATAATAATTAAACATAATCACATTACTTTATACTTTACCTGTGTATTAAGAATTATTCTCACTTAGGTTCCTTATAAAGATCATTACTTATAAAGTAAAATTTGAAGATAAACCAACTCTTAAAAGAATCATTTGAATTCACTTCACTCAAAGTATTGGGATTCAATTTGGGAGTTTTACAAAAATGCATAGCATTACTTATGCATAACTGCATATTGCCTCTTTAAACATTAGTCCTTACCGGACCAATGATGCAGATTTCAGATATTGGATCTTATGTCGTCTCAAAGATCGTGAGTGCATAATCTTGCAATCACAACAGGAAAGTTCACACTAGCTCATGTCCTTTGATTATTTTCTGTAAAGTATTTTACAAATCCAGTGTTGTCATCACCTGCATTTGAAAAATGTTAGAAAACACTATTTTCATAATAATGTGGTTATAGGTTATTTACCATGAGGTAATAACCTACTATAAGAGTTCCAGTGGTAAAGGAACATATTATCTAGGACTTAACAACCAATGTTGCCAGTGATTCTTGTGCCGTATATTACGCGTTGACCATGAGATTTGGAATGGGACGGAGAAGTCAGCTGTATCTTTTCCCTCCCGCATGGAGCTGGATGTGCGGGTCGTGGCTGTTATAACTCGTAGCGTGCATATTATTTATGGTAATTCGTACAGGATATGCAGCATATGGGTGGGAGCCCTCAACATCCCACGATAGTTCCGGCATCTGAATGGTCTGTACAAACCATTGCCGTAATTCAATAGGTGGGCATGGTGTACACTAAGGAGACATGCGGGGTCGCGGAGAAGGCAGTGATTGGCTTGGATCTTAGGTTGGGCCTCAAACCAAGGAAGTTTGAACGGGGACATACTCCCGGCCATGCAACAAAACCTAAGGTCTCTCATGGGTAAAGTGACGCACCTCTGCAGAGTGTAAGAACTGTAACTTGTTACTCCCTGTTCCGGGAAGGAGCTGCGAACACGGTGGGAAAGGAACCCCATGAAGGTTCTGGTAAACCCGTGAAGGCTGACGAACATAGCTTTTCAGAATAAAAGAAACCTTTCAAGAAATGTTTACAAAAACCTGCATTGCCTACGACCCATGGTCTGTGGCTGTAGATATAGTGCATCAAACACTCCTTTTCTAGTGGACTTGCTGAGTACGCTCGTACTCAACATATCTTCTTAACCCTTGCTAGGTTCGAAAGCCAGTACAGACGATGACTACATCAAGCCATGCTCCAAGAATCATCATCAAAAGCCAAAGATCTTCAATGAAGTAAAGAAACTCAACATATACATCAGCTCAAGTGAAGACGAAGTTGTTGATTAGATAAGAATAGAATCTCTAGCCATAGAACCTATTTCTGTAGTGTATTGCAATAGCAGCAATGCCAGACCATTAGTTAAGATATTAGTCTTAATAGTATTATAATTTTGGAGTTGTTATTTCTGATTCTTCTTTGTAAGAAATTTCTTTCTCTCTCTTTAACCTAGAGTGTTCTCTGGATCTTGTGTAAAGAGTTAAGTTGTAACCTATAGTCATGTCTTGGACCTACTGTGTTTCTGTTGTACTACTCTAAAGGATGTAATACTAGTGAATCGTGTTTCATTGGTGTTATGTCAACGACTATAGTGTACTACATCATGTAGTGGTATGCTGGGTCACCTAGTTGGTATCAGAGCATATGCTTTGACCTTAGGATTAAAATCATTTTAGGAAGATCTGTAGGTTGGATAGTGACTATAGGAGCCATCTTATCTAAACCAAATATTCTTATGACTTGTGATGAGTATCCACTTGAGGATAACCTTGTCATACCTAAGTCAGATGCTTAAGTTATTCTTTATTAGGAGTAAATATTTTATCTTTCTCAGTCTAGTGCTATTTAGTGTCTTCCGAAGGAGACATAAACCACCAAGATACTGTAAGAAAGTGTAAGACATCATATAGAAGTAGTCTTAATGGTGTAGCCTAACTCTAGAATTCAAGTAGCACAATGGAATTTTATTGTTAGTTGTTAACCAAAGACAACAAGATGAATCTCACTAGGATAAATGTCAACGTAATAAGTAGTAATCATGTGGGATTCACTTGAGAATTCTACGTGATGAAGTAAAATTATGATAAGACTTAATGATAGTGTAATGAGAAACAAAGTCATCATGGTTAGATCAACCCCTAAATAATGATGTATAGGTAGACATAACCAGATCATGGTGAGATTAGCTTCGAAACCATGATGTAGGAGTAAGTATGACAAGTACTTAGTGATTTATCTTGGAGTAGAGGTATGAAAATTACATAGTAGAGTTATGATAGAAGTCATGGGTGCTAAAACTTTCTAATAATCTTTGGTTTTAGTTAACAAATAGAATCTGATTAGTCATTTGGAGAGATCATGTGAGGATAGTCGGCTAATAAAGAAAGGATGAACATGGTTAATAATTCCAAAGGTGAAACCAAAGGTTAGTCAAAACCAAATTGATACCACTTTTCTTAATATTATCTTGTTGCACTTGAGCAATTTGGGGTAAATATTGAGATAAAGAATAATTGACTTTATGTGCTAAGTATCACAATGTAAACCTATATGAGGAGGTGTCATATACTACACAACTAAGCCGGAATTCTAGAGATATTATACTCAACTACTATATTCTGGGCTTAGAATATTGTGTGTTATATGTACCACATTCGGATTTATTTGTTTTTTTGGATCTTCTTGATTGACTAGATCTATACATGAAGTTTGACTTGGTGTGCAAAGGCATGTTGCAACATCCAGTTACTACTTGATGTTATAGACCTAGATAGAGTAAGGGAATTTGTGTAAGGGAGTGACGAAGTTCAAAGACCAAAATGAAGACTTACATGAAGAATGAAGCCAAGTGTAAGGATTAACAACTCAAATTGGAGGATGGATCAAGCTTAGATCATTATTAGTCAGCAACAAGAAGTGATGAACTTAAAGTTCAATCAAAATAGGTAATTTTGCTAAGAAGTCAATGGAGTAATTATGCAAGTTCGTGGAAGTATCATGAATAAATACAAATAAGTAGCTTTGAAACCAAAATGGTATTCAAACTCTGATAATTCAGAGGGAATGCCATAAGGATGCTAGAAAACATAGGGTAATACATACACCCTAGGATGGTTCGCAGCTGGTAAATATCCACAGCTGGTCTTTGATCAACAGTTGGTATCTTGTCCGCAACCGGTGTTGGTTGACATAGTTAACCAGATCTTCTTAGAAGTTGGATAAAGAGCATAAAATTTGGCCTAAGTTAAGTAAGACACAAAGGAGTATATTTTTTTTTGAAAGCGACCGTCGTTTGAGACTCTTCGCGAAAGTTGACCTATCAAAGTGAAAATGTCCACATCGTAAGTATGACAAATAATGCTAAAAGATTCACTTCGGAGATCCACAAATGTGTGGATACACCGTACAATATTTCATCAGACCCTAATTAGGTTGAGCATAAGCTGGATAGGGACCAATATTCTATTTATAAAATTAAGAAATACTATATAGACCTTTTGAAGACCATTAGTAAACCCTAAGGGGGAGAGCAAACCTTAGAAATGAAGGTATTATTATCTGACTTTCCGAATAAAGGATGGAGAAGGACTAACCTACAACAACATCAAGCCTTATTTTCATAAGGTTAAAAGGAAGTTATTCTTATAAAAGTACTGAAGATAATAACAAAATATTGTCTAAAAGCCTAATAAGGTAAAAGCTCGAAGTAATAAAATAGAATACTTCTAACAAATTAATCGTAAAAGAAACAATTCTTAAGTGATTCTGAAGAGGTAATATAGCACATCCAATTGGACATGTGTAGAGGAACAAGTAATTTCCAATGGGTATGGACTAAATGTGTTCAGATCCAATTTTCAGAAGGACTACCAGTATAAACCAATATCCTCACAAATCAAAAGTTAGTCTTTTGACCATAGTTATTGTTTAATAGAGTTAAAAATCTTGGTTTATTTAGTAATACTTCCTGGACCTTATATAGTATAATCCGGAAGTTTGATGATCAAGTAAAGGAGTTGTATTAGGATACCTAATACGGGTAATGAACTAAATCGGAGACCCCAATTGAAAGATCCTCTAGTAAGGACATAGCCCTCAGGGAATATAGTAAGAGGAACATTAGTGCATTGTAGACAACATGTTGGACATTGCCAAGTAGGAGGAGAATACAAGGAAAAGTTATGGATATGGGATATTATAATTATTTCCATTTGAGGTTACCATGAACTTGACAAAAGGTCATCACCAATACAAACCAGTTCCTCATTTCGAAACGTGAGAGTATACGAACTTAGAGGACAAAGTTTATTTTAAGGGGGAGAGTCTGTAACATCCCAGGATTAGCACCTAGAATTATAGAGGACGCAGGTGTGTGTATTGCATTCATGCATAAGAAAATCCGAGGAATTTTCGCGCAAAACGCAAAGAGCTGTAGAGGGATCAGGATCTCTCTTGTTCTGATGATAACGTCAGCGCAAGTGTATGGATTTTGACATGATTTCTAATATATTCTTGTGTCTTGGGAAAACAATTCAATTCATGTTTGAAATTGAGAATTGAAATTCAAATTTGAATATTTGGGAATATTTCCAAGTTAAGAAAATAGTAATTAACCAATAAAGTAAAAAATTGTGGTGCAAAATATAATCTTATAATAGATAAACATTTATAATTAAGTGGAATAAGAAATTGCAAATAGGGAATAAAAGTATTTCTTATTATAATAAATACCTGTTACAACATTCTTTATAATAAAGGCATTACAAAAAAATACCATACTAGAAATTCTTATATTTAAAATAAATATGAATATTTATTGCCCTTTATATGATAAACAAATGAATATTTCTTATTCTTTTCCTTATTCAGTAACAACAAATCAACTGGAATGGAATTAGTAAAATATTACCTTACAAGAATAATTACAGTAGAAAAAAAACTTTATTAAAGAAAAGAAGGTTCTTACAAGGAGTCTTTACAAGAGAATAAATAAAAGATTACATTTAAGATTAAATCCTAAACTATAATCTATCTATTTCCTAATCTAGTCTTCATTGATCTTCTATCATTAGTTGTATACCTGCAACATAATAGAAAAGAACAAATCAAAGGTAAAAGAGGGGTTAGTGGGTTAGTATTATACTCTCAGAATTGCACTGCTAGATCATCACTGAGTAGATTGGAATGGGCCAAAAATATAAGATCTGTTCTTATCAGTTGATTTTGCCTCAGACTAATGCATCATTGGCTAGTAAGGGGCAAGTTTCACCAAAGCCAGATAAAATGGTAAAAAGGTAAATCAACATCAAATATCATGTTTTTCACTCAATCTGATCCACATATGACACAATCAGCACACAAAGATAGTCATCATGCAAGAGGCTGTGGTGTCAACACAGCAAGGAGAGTTTGGGAAGTAGATAAGGGAGGGTGCAGCCGTAGCACAACTGCTAGAGTACTATTTGCTTCTCTACCCAATCAAGGACTCAAGAACTGCACCTAATCCATCAAAGCACACAAGAGATAGAGAACCAACCACAATACAACACTAGCACCAGAGATATCCATTTCACTCCATGGCCAAGAAAACCACACCACCACATCACCAGCATCTGGTTGCTAGTAAAGCCATCCAAGAGCTAGGAGGGGAGGAGTTCCACAGGGAAGGCAGTAGCTCAGAAGGAACCGGCTAGAAGATCCACAAGGGGCACAAGCAAGGTGCTCAAGATCAGCACTATCCCAACAGCAACCACAACTCTACAAGCAACATGTTTATATACTAAGATCATACCAATGCCTCTCATCAGTTTCAATTCAAGCAATAGTTGCACCAAATTCTAAAAAGGAGTAGAAGTAAGAGTGCTCTCAGATTAGCATAGATGTTATGCTAGTCACACCATAGAGCTAATAGGCAACAGTAGTATCTATTCTCATCTTATATTGGGGCCTCAACCTTTCCATCATAGTCTGCATCTCAATCCACAACAAAGTTATTCCAACATGATGTTCATCCAACAGTCACTTCAAATGACAGCAGGTGTCTTTAAGAAAAAATGATCATATGGCTGTGTACCTCCAGGAAGGCAGCACAATAACATGACCATATTAACAGAAGCCACAAGGTGCTCTATTAGCCAAGCAATCAATAGCTAACTAATTCAACAACAGATCATAATACTAGAAACACCACTGTGCACCCTCTAGATGGAGGCACCACGGTAGGAAGATTCCAATATTAGAAGCCACTGAAATCACCAGCCAAGATTAACATCAAATACCCATGATTAAAATAATGAGTTACATCCATGGGGTATTATTTCAAATCATTTTCCCAAAATTATCTTTTATAGGAATCATTTGTGTAGATATCAAGTCATTAAGTAGCCAAAGAGGATCTACTTTGCATATTCCAATTCTTGTCTGACCCAAGATCATGCATGTGCATGATCTGATCCACATCAACTCATTCAAAACCATCTGTAAGTAACCAAACAAGAATCTAAATCATTTTCCTAGCTATCTTTTGCTAGGAATCATTTAAAAATGATGCAAATGTATTCAAGAGAGGATCAAGATCATCAATGAATCAGATTCAGGGCATCAAATATATCTCTTATAATATTAAGCCTAGCCACCAAACTAGAAAGCATTTCATCTCTACAATCATTTTACCTAGCTTATGATCAGCCAAGGATAACCACCTTAGTATGTGTTTGACTCAAGATAAAACCTCAGCCTTTGCACCATTTGCTAGCCAAGTAAGTGAGCAAGATATGTTTTTGATCAATTTATGAGAGTATGGTTGTTGTAGTAATACACATTTGATATACAACAATTAAATCCATCCAGAATTTATTTGCAAGTCACACCAGTACATCACAGCCAATAGAAAATCCTAGGTATGATAAGAACAGCACCACTGAACCATAGTTTAGCACTCACCAACACTAGCAGCACAATCATTAACCAAATTATACCACTGAGCACTTGCTCATCCAAATCTAGGAATTCTAGCTAGTAATCAATCAACCACAAACAAACATAGCAGAATCATAGATTAGGGCCATCAGCACTAAAGCTAGTCACATGGAATCAAAACTCATCCAGGATGCCGAGCACCTGGAGCGTTGGCTTGATGAAGACATGGATTAGGACCTAAATAACAACACCACAGAATCAGTAGATCTCGGTAAGGCCTCAGGGCCAAATCGAATCGGAGGACCCGATTGTCCAAGCGGCGACGGAGCTTCAATGGCCGACAGCGGCGACCGAAATGGCGGCGTTCGCCGGAATCGAGCCAGAGAGGGAAGGGAACAACCACATCGCCTGAGAGAGGACGAGCAGCGAAGAAGGAGATAGGGTCGGGGTCGGGGTCAACCGACCCATAGAACCAGGCCAAGTGGTCTAGCCCAACCCAATGGGCTGGGCTACCTAATGGGCCCAAATTTATGAAGTAAAACAGATCTTACAAATAAATAATAAAAGATAAAATGGAAATTTACCAAAATATCATCTAAACCTTTTGAGCTCTAGAAAATTATAAAAAAATCCTAACAATATATAAATAATATATGTAAATTATCATAAAAATAAGATCTACTAATAAAAATATAATTTTAAATTGTTTTAAATAAATATAAAGTAAATAATTTTTAACACCATTAAATCCTAAATGAAATTCTGTGAAATAACAAAAACCCTAAAAATAAATAAAAAATCGTTTCTGTGTATCAAAATAGCTCTACTATTTTATAAAAATACTAACTTAGAGTTTTACAAATAAAACATAAAGCTAATATTTAAAGACACTTAATTCTTTGATTAATTTTATAAAAATAAATATAATACTTAAAAATAAATAAAATTCATTTTAAGGTCTTGAATAAATATATTACACTAGAAAAATATTAAATATACTATTAAGAAAGGCTTTAATATTTTAAATAATAAATCCTTACCTAATACCTATTTTGTGAATTCTTTAAAAACAATTCTTAAGAAAGAAATAAACATAATTCTTAGAAAACCTTGAGCAATTAGTGTCTTAATACTAATTCCAAACCCATAACTTGAATTCATAATCAAACTTAAGTATAGCCTTTAACTTTAAAATATTCTTTTAAAAATCTTATTAAGAATCCTTTTAAATAAACATTGGGTATCATCCATTTATATAATATGATGAATAATCATTATACTTGACCACTATTAACATGACTTTAAAGTTTAACAAATTACTAAAACCATCTAATTATGATCCCATTAAATAAATACAAAGTGTTTTCTTAATAAGCAAAACAAATTTAATCTAAATCATTCACTGAAAAACAAAGTGAATAATTCCACACCTTAGTTATACTTATCATAAATCTAAAACTTGGGAATAATTGAAATATATTACATTTTAAGTTTACTTAACCTTTTAAAGTAAACTTTAGTCTCAAACCTTATAAACATCAGGTCTAATAAATCACTTATGTTTTTATAGTTAACTTTGGTCTATTTAACTTAAGACATAAAGCATCTCAAATCCAAAATAATAAATCAAACACCAAAAGACATTCCTCATGTTCTATTAACAATGAAGATTGTTTAAACCTTAGAAAGGAAATCTTTTCTTCAAATGTTATTATTTTTGCCAATTCAAAGAATAATCTCATAATAAATTCTTCAACTCTTACAACTAAAACCAAGAACTCTTACGTTAATCACCAAATAACAATTAAACATAATCACATTACTTTATACTTTACCTGTGTATTAAGAATTATTCTCACTTAGGTTCCTTATAAAGATCATTACTTATAAAGTAAAATTTGAAGATAAACCAACTCTTAAAAGAATCATTTGAATTCACTTCACTCAAAGTATTGGGGATTCAATTTGGGAGTTTTACAAAAATGCATAGCATTACTTATGCATAACTGCATATTGCCTCTTTAAACATTAGTCCTTACCGGACCAATGATGCAGATTTCAGATATTGGATCTTATGTCGTCTCAAAGACCGTGAGTGCATAATCTTGCAATCACAACAGGAAAGTTCACACTAGCTCATGTCCTTTGATTATTTTCTGTAAAGTATTTTACAAATCCAGTGTTGTCATCACCTGCATTTGAAAAATGTTAGAAAACACTATTTTCATAATAATGTGATTATAGGTTATTTACCATGAGGTAATAACCTACTATAAGAGTTCCAGTGGTAAAGGAACATATTATCTAGGACTTAACAACCAATGTTGCTAGTGATTCTTGTGCCATATATTACGCGTTGACCATGAGATTTGGAATGGGACGGAGAAGTCAGCTATATCTTTTCCCTCTCGCATGGATCCGGGTGTGCGGGTTGTGGATGTTATCACTCGTAGCGTGCATATTATTTATGGTAATTCGTAGAGGATATGCAGCATATGTGTGGGAGCTCTCAACGTCCCACGATAGTTCTGGCATCTGAACAGTCTATACAAACCATTGCCGTAATTCAATAGGTGGCATGGTGTACACCAAGGAGACATGCGGGGTCGCGTAGAAGACAGTGATTGGCTTGGATCTTAGTTTGGGCCTCAAACCAAGGAAGTTTGAACGGGGACATACTCCTGGCCGTGCAACAAAACCTAAGGTCTCTCATTGGTAAAGTGACGCACCTCTGCAGAGTGTAAGAACTGTAACTTGTTACTCCCTGTTCCGGGAAGGAGTTGCGAACGCGGCGAGAAAGGAACCCCATGAAGGTTCTGGTAAACCCGTGAAGGCTGACGGACATAGCTTTTCAGAATAAAAGCAACCTTTGAAGAAATGTTTACGAAAACCTGCATTGCCTACGACCCATGGTCTGTGGCTGTAGATATAGTGCATCAAACACTCCTTTTCTAGTGGACTTGCTGAGTACGCTCTTACTCAACGTATCTTCTTAACCCTTGCTAGGTTATAAAGCCAGTACAGACGATGACTACATCAAGCCATGCTCCAAGAATCATCATCAAAAGCCAAAGCTCGTCAATGAAGTCAAGAAACTGAACATATACATCAGCTCAAGTGAAGACGAAGTTGTTGATTAGATAAGAATGGAATCTCTACCCATAGAACCTATTTCTGTAGTGTATTGCAATAGCAGCAATGCCAGACCATTAGTTAAGATATTAGTCTTAATAGTATTATAATTTTGGAGTTGTTATTTATGATTCTTCTTTGTAATAAAATTCTTTCTCTCTCTTTAACCTAGAGTGTTCTCTAGATCTTGTGTAAAGAGTTGAGTTGTAACCTATAGTCATGTCTTGGACCTGCTGTGTTTCTGTTGTACTACTCTGAAGGATGTAATACTAGTGAACGGTGTTTCATTGGTGTTATGTCAATGACTATAGTGTACTACATCATGCAATGGTATGCTGGGTCACCGCAAAATCTCGCCAAGAGGAACCACGCATGCCCACGCTCTCTATCAGCACAAACATACTGGAAGCATGTTGCATAGACAAATCCACGGTATGAACACCATATGTGTCTCCCATTGTACCGCGCGAACGGGACCCACCGCATGAGAACCTCGCCCCAAGAACCCGCGGACAACGAGGGTTTTTGCAGCCAGCTCAGCTCTTTTCCGCGAGAACCCACGGGTGGCAAGGGTCTCCGCTGCCACGCCGTTTCTTAGTCGCTAGAACCCACGGCGGGCGAGGGTTTCCTCTGCCACGTCTGCCGTCGACAGGACCCAAGACCCGGCGGGTACGGAGCACATGTATCCCTTGAAATGCCTCTTATGGAGCGTGTTCCCGCGGCCACGGACAACTTTTGTCTTCCATCTTTTGTGTCTTCCATCTTTTTTGGTTCAAACTTTTTACATGTTTTTTTATTTTCTATTTATATTCCCTTTTTCTTTTCCTATTTTTATTAAAAATAATTTATTTTTGTTGTTTATAGGGTGATATTTATTAAACCTTGTTAAAAATTATATTGAACTCTTTGAACACTTTTTATACAATACAAATATTGTGTTGAACTTCCAAATAATTTTATTGTAGAATACGGTCTTTTTTAACCTCGTGATCATTTTCTTTAGAAACTATAAACAGATTTTCTTTCATATTTTCTCTTTATGCTTTTTTCCTTTCTTCTTTTTGGTTTTCAAAAATCATAAGAATATTTTTCATTGTGTAATAAGTGAACATTTGTAACCTTGTGAACAATTGTTTAATACTCTTGAACTTTTTATCTCATATAAACAAACCCCATTAACAATTTTTAAACAACACAAATATTTTATATCAGGAAAAAAACATACCATTCTATACGCGTTTTTTAACTTTAGGAGACTTCTATTATTGGATAATCACACGGTCACTTACAATAATAGAAATAAGAAGAGCGGGAGGATCATCAAACCATATATTCCTCACACGCTTGTAAGCAGGTGTGCGGCCTCGTTAGCTCGCGGACAGTGTTGTAGTGTTGTCATGCCTAGCTCCATAAGCAGAATCCGGCAATCATCAATACATGTCGCGCCTGAGTCTCTGTAATCAGGTGTGTTGATAACAACATTAACAATCTCCATTGAATGAGACTCCACTATTAGTGATTGAGCACCAAATTGATGTGCAAGTTTTAGTCCAGCCAGCAAGGCAGAAGCTTCCAAGGTTGATACGTCCATTGTATGGTCCGTCACAGCTACAAAATTTCCTCCGGAATCTCTGATTATTGCGCCTATAGCACCACGGTCTAGAGTCAGAGTCAAACGTCGCATCTACGTTTAATTTATAAACTCTCGTCGCAGGATTCATCCAACCTCCCCTACGAATCGAGTTTCCAAAACCCTTCAACATTGCACATTTTACCACAATCCCTTGATATTAATCACTGATCTCTCTATGGTCGGCACATCCTCCTTGTTTTTAATTTTTCTTCTTGACCACCATATGTATCAGCAAGCGTCCCCATTTTATTCTCTATATTGCATGTCATGCCTCCCGACTCACTTGAGCATATTAATTCATCAAGTACCATAGATCTTGATTGATCCATCTGTATAACAACATTCACACAATCAATGAGGCCTAGGCCTCTCCAAATCTCTTGGGCACTCGAACAACCCAACAACATGTGCTTTAGGTCCTCAATATTGATTGAGCATACTGGACAATTCACCGATGATCCAATATGCATGTTTGCTAGCACACATTAGCATGATATGATCCCATGTAACGCTCTCCAATTAAATATCTACACTTTCCAAGCTACTTGAGTTTCCCAGATTTTCTTCCACACCACATGAGGAGATGACCTATTCGATCCATCGGATCTTTGAGCTCTCCTTCGGTATTCAAATCTCCATTCAATGTGGTAGGAAGACTTCACATAAGAACATCCTGATCTATTTATATCCCACGTGATAAATTCATTCTGATCATAATCTGGTAAATGAATTTGGAGGATTCGATCCACATCCACCTCCCAAAAGTTTTCTTTGATTAATTCCTCATCCCAATCACCTGTAATAGGGTTAATCAAATTATTCACTTTTCATAGAATGCACTGACCCCTCGGAGTAGCCACCATCCGTGTAGGACTAGACGGTATCCAGTGATCAGACCATATATCTATTGTTGAACCATTCCCATGACTCCATATACATCCCCTCTTAAAAGTTTTTAAACCAGACATTATGCTCTGCCAAATCAATGATGATCCCTTCTTCAAAACTACATTGATCAAATCTCCATCCGGGTAATACTTCACCCTAAGCACCTGTGCAGATAAAGAATCAGGTTCACTCAACAGCCTCCAACATTGATTTGCAAGCATAGCCTGCTTGAAGCAATGCAAATATCTAAATCCCATTCCTCCTTCCTGTTTTGGGATCACTACGGGAAAAAATGTCACTGCCGTGTAGACACGTCTTTGCCGTGTGCCAAATGAACCGGAACCCGGCAAAGTTTTTCTTTGCCGTGTGTAACTCAGAAAATACACGGCAAAGTACGTAAACACGGCAAATTTCTAAAAAAGAACACGGCAAAGAAATATACACGGCAAAGACCCATAAAGGAACACAGCAAAGAAAATACACTCGGCAAAGTCGACAATGGCACACGGCATAGGTGTTGTCACGGCAACGAGGCGGGACCCATGATCCCACAGGTCCATTTAACGGGAGGAGCTAACGGCCGTAGACGGTGGTCTCTTTGCCATGTGCACTCGCCGGTCCTTTTCCATGTGTATTCTGCAATACACACGGCAAAGTCCTTTTTTTTCTTTTTTTTGCCTTTTATCACATTACTCTTAGGAAAATCATAAAAAAATCATTCTAATTCAGAAAAATACAAATAATATATCAAAATTTGCAGAAAAATAAGATTTATCTATCTACATTCAAATATTAGCTATTTATATTGAGTAAGAATCTTCATGCTTGCCGCTTTGACCATGGTTTAAAAGAGTCATAAAAATTCAAAAATGATTGAAACAATGCGAAACCTTCGCGTGGTGTCATATTATATGACATGGTTGGAAGGAAAAATATCAAACTTGTTATATTGAATATGTCTCAGAAAAACCTTCACAAAATGACCTATCTCATTCAAGGTTTCCTGGCTTTCGGGTCAAATGACCAATGTTATGGCTAGAATCAAGGCATAGTTTGTGATAATGTGCCCATATTGTGCATGCATGTGCATCATGGAATTACGAACAATGTTGCAGGAGAAAGTTTTCCTCTTCGCCGCACCAAAAAGCCATTTACTATTTCCCGAGCGTAAAAAACGGGGGATTTTATGAAGCAACCACCAAATGGATAATTCAAAATGCTACCATCCCATTTTTCTAAAATACTAGACCACCTTAAATGGACAATGTCCCAACGGGAGGATCTCAAACTTTTCCATCCACTCCAGGTGAAAAAGAAAATTTCCTGCTGAATCGGTAGGAAGTGGGTCAGATATGAACTACAGGTACATGATCTGATGGGCATGATTTTTTACAAAAATCATTTTTAGGTTCATAATATGCTATTTCATTAGAGATCCAATGAAAGTTTAGATAGGCTCAGCTCTGAGCTAAGAATCTTCATACCCGTCGTTCGACAAAGTTTGTCGATAGTTTAAAAGAGTCATAAAAAATTCAAAAACGATCAAAACAATGCGAAACTTTCACATGGTGTCATATTATATGACATGGTTGGAAGGAAAAATATCAAACTTGTTATATTGAATATGTCTCAAAAAAACCTTCACAAAATGACCTATCTCATTCGAGGTTTCCTGGCTTTCGGGTCAAATGACCAATGTTATGGCTAGAATCAAGGCATAGTTTGTGATAATGTTCCCATATTGTGCATGCATGTGCATCATGGAATGACGAATAATGTTGCAGAAGAAAGTTTTCCTTTTCGCCGCACCAAAAAGCCATTTTCTATTTTCCGAGCGTAAAAACGGGGGATTTTATGAAGCAACCACCAAATGGCTAATTCAAAATGCTACCACCCCATTTTTCTAAAATACTAGACCACCTTAAATGGACAATGTCCCAATGAGGGGATCTCAAACTTTTCCGTCCACTCCAGGTGAAAAAGAAAAATTCTTGCCGAATCGGTAGAAAGTGGGTCAGATATGAACTACAGGTACACCATCTGATGGGCATGATTTTTTACAAAAATCATTTTTAGGTTCATAATATGCTATTTCATTAGAGATCCAATGAAAGTTTAGATAGGCTCAGCTCCGAGCTAAGAATCTTCATACCCGTCGTTCGACAAAGTTTGTCGATGGTTTAAAAGAGTAATAAAAAATTAAAAAACGATCAAAATAATATGAAACCTTCGCGTGGTGTCATACTATGTGAAATAGTTGGAAGGAAAAATATCAAACTTGTTATATTGAATATGTCTCAAAAAAAAACCTTCACAAAATGACCTTTCTCCTTCGAGGTTTCCTGGCTTTCAGGTCAAATGACCAATGTTATAGCTAGAATGAAGGCATATTTTGTGATAATGTGCCCATATTGTGCATGCATGTGCATCATGGAATGACGAACAATGTTGCATGATGAAGTTTTCCTTTTCGCCGCACCAAAAAACCATTTTCTATTTTCCGAGCATAAAAAACGGGGGATTTTATGAAGCAACCACCAAATAGCTAATTCAAAATGCTACCACCCCATTTTTCAAAAATACTAGACCACCTTAAATGGATAATGTCCCAACAGGGGGATCTCAAACCTTTCCGTCCAATTCAGGTGAAAAAGACAAATTTCTGCCGAATCGGTAGGAAGTGGGTCACATATGAACTAAAGGTACATGATCTGATGGGCATGATTTTTTATAAAAATAATTTTTAGGTTCATAATATGCTATTTCATCAGAGATCCAATAAAATTTTAGCTAGGCTCAGCTCCGAGCTAAGAATCTTCATACCCATCATTCGACAAAGTTTGCCGATAGTTTAAAAGAGTCATAAAAAATTCAAAAACGATCGAAATAATATGAAACCTTCGCGTGGTGTCATACTATGTGACATAGTTGGAAGGAAAAATATCAAACTTGTTATATTGAATATGTCTCAAAAAAAACCTTCACAAAATGACCTATCTCATTCGAGGTTTCCTGGCTTTCGGGTCAATTGACCAATGTTATGGCTAGAATCAAGGCATAGTTTGTGATAATGTGCCCATATTGTGCATGCATGTGCATCATGGAATGGCGAACAATGTTGCAGGAGGAAGTTTTCCTTTTCGCCGCACCAAAAACCATTTTCTATTTTCCGAGCGTAAAAAATGGGAGATTTTATGAAGCAACCACCAAATGGCTAATTCAAAATGCTACCACCCTATTTTTAAAAAATAATAGACCACCTTAAATGGACAATGTCCCAACGGGGGGATCTCAAACCTTTCCGTCCACCCCAGGTGAAAAAGACAAATTCCTGCCGAATCGGTAGGAAGTGGGTCAGATATGAACTATAGATACATGATCTGATGGGCATGATTTTTTACAAAAATCATTTTTAGGTTCATAATATGCTATTCCATCAGAGATCCAATGAAAGTTTAGATAGGCCCAGCTCCGAGCTAAGAATCTTCATACCCGTCGTTCGGCAAAGTTTGTCGATAGTTTAAAAGAGTCATAAAAAATTCAAAAACGATTGAAACAATGTAAACCTTCGCGTGGTGTCATATTATGTGACATGGTTGCAAGAAAAAATATCAAACTTATTATATTGAATATGTCTCAAAAAAACATTCACAAAATGACCTATCTCATTCGAGGTTTCCTGGCTTTCGGGTCAATTGACCAATGTTATGGCTAGAATCAAGACATAGTTTGTGATAATGTGCCTATATTGTGCATGCATATGCTCATGGAATGGCGAACAATGTTTAGGAGGAAGTTTTCCTTTTCGCCGCACCAAAAAACTATTTTCTATTTTCCGAGCGTAAAAAACGAGGGATTTTATGAAGCAACTACCAAATGGATAATTCAAAATGCTACCACCCTATTTTTAAAAAATACTAGACCATCTTAAATGGACAATATCCCAACGGGGGGATCTCAAACCTTTCCGTCCACTCTAGGTGAAAAAGACAAATTCCTGCTGAATCGGTAGGAAGTGAGTCAAATATGAACTAAAGGTACATGATCGGATGTGTATGATTTTTTACAAAAATCATTTTTAGGTTCACAATATGCTATTTCATCAGAGATCCAATGAAAGTTTAGAGAGACTCAGCTCCGGGCTAAGAATCTTCATACCCGTCGTTCGGCAAAGTTTGTCGATAGTTTAAAAGAGTCATAAAAAATTCAAAAACGATTGAAACAATGTAAACCTTCGCGTGGTGTCATATTATGTGACATGGTTGCAAGAAAAAATATCAAACTTATTATATTGAATATGTCTCAAAAAAACATTCACAAAATGACCTATCTCATTCGAGGTTTCCTGTCTTTCGGGTCAAATGACCAATATTATGGCTAGAATCAAGGCATAGTTTGTGATAATGTGTCTATATTGTGCATGCATGTGCATCATGGAATGACAAACAATGTTGCAAGAGGAAGTTTTCCTTTTCTTCGCAACAAAAAGCCATTTTCTATTTTCCGAGCACAAAAACGGAGGGTTTTATGAAGCAACCACCAAATGGCTAATTCAAAATGATAACATCCCCTTTTCACAAGATTATATGGATGTCATATTTGGATTCCTCATATTTTTCTGATCGATTTAGACATTTTATATGTCGAATTCCGATTTACGGATTTAAATATATGAATTACTCCATATTAAATAAAAAGGAAATAAAATAAAATCATTTTATTTTTTATTTGGATTCAAGATTATTATTACTTTTCATTATTTTTTACTTAAATAATTGTTTGGAATCTAAAACTGAGATGTGTGACATCATGGTCCAAGAGTTAATAGGATTGATATGAAAGTATTATCAACAAGGTGTGATTTTTTTCTTAGAAGCTTATTCGGAAGAAACGAAAAAGTTAAGCGTGCTAGAGTTAGAGTATTGTTAGGAAGGGTGACCACAGGTTAAGTTTGATTATGAGTGTAATTTGACCTAATATTTAACATATAAAGGGTTAAAATATCCTATATGAGATTATCAAGTAAATAATATTCAAACAAGTTTGAAACAAAATTGATTTTTTAATTTTTTTTAAAAAGACAGTTTCTTTGCCGTGTACTTTTTCCACGAGACACACGGCAAAGAAAACTTCTTTGTCGTGTACTTTTTGAGGAGACACACGGCAAAGACAGCTTCTTTGCCGTGTACTTTTCAAGAAGACACATGGCAAAGAATAGACACCGTCATCTCCGCGGGAACCGTTATCTTACTTTATTTTGCCGTGTCTACGCATAAGACACACGGCAAAGCCTTTGCTGTGTCTTATTTGGAAAACACACGGCAAAGAACCTTTGCCGTGGCGAACATTGCCGTGGCATTTGCCGTGTGTATACACACGGCAAAGTCTTTGCCGTGTTCCGAAAGGCCTTTGCCGTGTCTTTTGCCCACACGGCAAAGAGCATGTGTGCCGTAGTGGATGCTCCTTTTCCACCATGCCATCCAACGCATCTTCCTTTGTGTGGCCATGCCTCCCCACCAAAACTTTTCAATCACATTACAAATAGTCTTGAAAACTTGTTTTGGTATACTGAATACTAAAATTACATAGGCTGGGATAGCCCGTGCAATGGCCTTTAGGAGAACTTCTTTCCTTCGATGATTTTTTTCATTCCATCCATTTATCATATGACAAATCCTCTCAACCAAATTTTGAAAGGAGTCACTCCGGTCAATTCCCACTAATGATGGTAATCTCAGATATTTGTCCGTCAAAGATTCAATCAATATATTTAAGTGAACACAAATCTCCTCACGGATAGCAACATCCATACTCGTACTTAAAAAAATACTAGATTTAGCAGCACCTATGATATGTCCCGAGCTTGCATAGCATATGTCCAAATCATTACGGAGCAAGGTGGTGTTGGTCATATCAGCCAACATCAAGATCAAAGAATCATCAGCAAAGAAAAGATGTGACACTGACGGTGCCCCATGACAAACTTTGACGGTGCCCTATGACAAACTTTGATCCCTTGAATACCACCATTCATCTCCTCAATACGCTAACAAACTTGACAAACCTTCATCACATATCAAAAACATGTACAACGACAATGGGTCCCCTGTCTAATCCCCCTAGTAGGGGTAGAAGTTTCAGTCTCATATTCATTAAACCATATCTTGTACTTTAACGAGGTAACACATGCCATAATCATATTGACCCACTCTTGATCAAATCCAAGTGTCACCATCATGTCTCGTAGAAAATCTCACTCAACACGATCATATGCTTTGTGCATATCCAGCTTCACTACGCAAACACCTTTCTTCCCTTGCTTTTTGTTCTTAATGGCATGGAACGATTCATACACAACCAGAACATTGTCAGTGATCAACCGTCCTGGTACAAACACACTTTGCGTCTTTGAAATTATCTCAGGCAACAAAACTTTTAATCTTTTGAAAAGTACTTTTGAGATTACCTTATACACCACATTACAAAGGTTTATTGGACGAAACTGTGTAATTAATTCCGGACTTGCTACCTTAGGTATCAACACAATATCTGTTTCATCTGGTATGACACCAGTAGTTAGAGCATTCAAAACCTCCTTTCAGGGATGAAGTAATTACTTCATCCCTGACCACATACCATTTTTGTGTAAAAATCCGCATGCAGTCCATCTGTACCCAACGTTTTATAATCTCCAATGCTGAACATGGTCGCCTTCACTTCTTCGGACGTGTAGGGTTTAAGTAAAGCCGCGTTCATCTCATTAGTGACACACGGCTGAACACGATCCAACAGCTCCTAGTTTGTTTGATGTATCTCAGACGTGAAAAGAGATGAAAAATGATTTCCGATAAAAGGTTTCATGTCATCATTTCCTTAAATCAAACCGCCATTCTCATCTTTCAGACTGAGAATATTGTTCCTCTTACAACGAGCTCTCGCGTAATTATAGAAAAATGTTGTATTTCTATCTTCATGCAAAAGCCAATCAACACGGCTCGCATGTAGTACATTTTCTCCTGCTCAAGTGCAACTTCTATTTTCCGTGTCACTTCCTTCTGCTATTGGGAGGTCTCATCATTCATCAGACCACGTAATAATTGGTCAAGCTTCGTTGTAAGTTCTTTCACCTTTTTTCTAGGCGCTTTCAAAACAGTACGGTACCACTCATGCAATTCAGATTGTAGAGCAGCTAGCTTATCTAGTACTGGTATACCAAATGGTGTATGTGTCCAGGCCGTAGATACCATGTCCGCAACCTTCTCCTTAAGCCATTTACCCTCAAAACGCTTCCGTCTTCGTGAAGTGTTTGCATTAGCTGCATATGCACTAAAGGAATGGCGCTGTGCGCCGCCGGCCGCTACGCCGACTGCCAACGGTCGGGACCATCAGCGTAGTACCGGGCCAGGCCAGTCCACGTCGCCAGCACTCGGCGTAGCCAAGCCATCGGCGTAGACGACCGTACGCCGACGGTCACCCTCGGCATCCAGCGGCCCTGGGCGTAGGCGTAGGACGCGTGGCACATACCGGCTAGGGCCACCCTCGGCATAGCTTCTAGCCCAAGTACGCCGACGGTCACTCTCGGCGTACCAACCACGTACGTCGACGGCCACCCTCGGCGTAGCTTCTGCATTTTTTTCTTCCTATTTACAAACTTATTTTATATTAGTATCAATTATTTAGTTTCTATTTTATCAATTGGATGGATTCGTAGCCTCCAAATAATAGTCTCCATGCCCACATGTAACATTGCTGTCAAATATAGATGCATTGCTGTGAGCTAAAATAAAAAAAACTGGGCTGGGCCTACGCCGACGGCATGGTGCATGTGACCAAATGGTCACGGCTACACCGAGGGTAAGGCCGTCGGCGTAGGGCCGAGCCCTGCTGTTGCTAGGGGAGACGCCGAGGGTGTGGCCGTCGTAGTAGGGACGAGCACAGCTGCTGTTGAGGGGAGACGCCGAGGGTTAGGCCGTCGGCGTATCGACGCGCCAGGCCGCCCAGCTATCTCCACGTGGCGAACGTACACCGAGGGTACGGCCGTCGGCGTAGGAGCCAGGATACGCCAAGGGTGAGGCCGTCAGCGCAGCAGCTGCGCCGTGTGATGGCGCTGTCGACGTTCGCCGACTGTCCCTACACCGACGGACGCCTTCTGGCCGTCGGCTTTGATCTACGCCGATGGTGGTTACCTACACCGACAGTCGCGGCTACTCCGCTGAGGGAGAGGTCCTCCGAGGACGGTACGCCGAGGGTTTTCCTAGATATGCTGATGGCAATAAGCCCTCGGCGTACCAAACGCTTCCTGTAGTGCTGCTTCCGGTATCAACCATAATGGGTAGGTGATCTGACCTGTCGATATGAGGTTATGAACACCCATGGGAGGAAAGACACTAGACCACTCAGCATTACCGACATTCATGTCTAGTCTTTCCCGTAAGAAATCACGCTTCCAATAAAACCAAGATCTTCCAGTCCGCAGTCCGTAAGACAGTCACAAAATGCTTGCATATATGATAACGGTCTCAAAGCACTATCTTCCTTCTCGGATTCCGACAAAATCTCGTCCATATCACCCAACAACAGCCACGGCAACCTTGCCTATTGATGCAAATCAGGGAGATATTTCCACGTACGGTGTTTATGTCTCAATACCGATTCTCCATACAATCCCATAAGTCTATAGTCCTTATCTGGGTTATCACCCAAAACCAACACATCGATGTAGTTGTTGTGTTGGTACTTCAGCTATATGTTAATATGTTGATCCCACAATATTATCAACCCTCCAGCTCTTCCTTTACTCTGCACCACCCATATATGCGCATAGTCTAGTTTCATACGCAACCGCTCACCACCTTTTTTGTCCAGGTGTGTCTCAGACAAAAAAAAAACTCAGGCCTATATTGCCTCCGGATATCCAGAAGCGATCTCATTATCGGGAAATTTCCCAGTTCCCGACAATTGTAATCATGGATTTTCATTTCTCCTGGCAGTACTCTTCGGAGGATCCAGCCAATCCAAAGTTGTTGTCATCAGTTTTGTGCCGCTTCGGTGGCTGAACCTTCTGTGGGGTAGTTTCACTCATTTTCGTCCCCTCCAATGTCTCAGCCACGGTTTCCACATGGGACACGGGCATTATTGCTAGAGTATTGCTCATGCATGCTATCCCTGGCTCCCATATCAGGCTTCCTCAACCAAGTACTATTAGATGTTAGAATTTTTGCCTAAATAGGCCTGGTCCATTTATATGCTAATAAATTTCTGAAATTCTAGAGGCCCATTTGGTCCATTCATGCAAGGCAAGAGCTGGGACAAATGTTTAGTGTCACATTGCTAGTTGAGTGAAAGTTAGACCAGCTTATAAGGAGAGCTCTTCCACCACTTGTACGACCTTGAGAAGAGAAGACATATACATGCGTGCTCCTCCTCCTCGCTCGTCTCGCCGAGCCAAACTTTATTTTGCCACGCATGAATGGTATATGAACAGTTGTACAGAAGATGAAACGTTTTGCTCGAGTGGACATTTAATACGAGATAAATGAATATGAACTGAGTGGAGGCTGTTCGGTGGGCTGCCGCCTGTTCGCTTCAACTTCCGTCATTTGCGCCTCCAGTTCAAGAGCACTGCGCTACCTAGTCTTCCCCATCCCGTCTTGCGACGTGCACCGCGAGCCGGGATAGTAGTCCTTCGAGACCCCGCTGCTTCGAGTCCTATACGGGAGAAGGGCGATAAGGTTTTTGGGGAGCGTATTGGCACGACTATGGATTCATCACAAACTCCCTCACGGATAGCAATTGTGCCGGCGTCTTCTGCAACAAGGACTTCTTTCCCGATATCAGCACCCTCTTCCTCGACGACATGGCTAACGACGGTGCCAATGCGAATGCCGGCGGTTCCTCTGCTGCTACTATCGTGTATATTTTCTTTCTCAATCTTATTCTAATCATGTTTTATCTAGCGTTTTATGGGTAATTCGCTTGGTAAATTGCTCTTTTACTCAACAATCCAAAAACCTTATTTCAGGCAATTTGCCCCAAGTGGCTTTGTTGCTTATGAAGCCACTTGTGTTCGAAGATGTCAATTACAAACGATGGCGTGCAAGAGCAGTGCTCTGGTTGCAGACCATGAGCTGCTATAACGCCATCTATGGTGCACCTGAGGGAGATCTTAATCCTGCTCAGGAAGAGGCGTTCCAAGAACTTGATACCACTCTCAAGGCTGCCTTGATCAGCATTCTTGGAGACAATATTGTCGATTCATATCTGTCATTTAGCAATGGCAAGGATATGTGGGATGCGCTCAACAGAAAATTTGGAATCTCCGATGCTGGTAGTGAACTGTATGTCATGGAACAATTCTATGACTATAAGATGGTTGATGACCGCCCCATTGTGGAGCAGGCTCATGAGATATAGTCACTTGCCAGGGAGCTTGGGCACTTCACTTGTGTATTACTGGAAAAGTTTGTTGCCGGAGGCATTATTGCCAAACTTCTCCAGTCATGGAGGAATTTTGCTACTTCTATGAAGCACAAGAGACAAGAGTTCTCCGTGACGGATCTCATTGGGACTCTTGATGTGGAAGAGAAGGCGAGAGCAAAAGACACACGTGCTCGAGGTACTGAGGGAGGTTCTAATGCCAATCTGGTACAGAAAAGTAACTTCCAGCCTCACAAGTTCAAGAACAAAGGCAAGTTTGACGGCAAAGGAAAGTTCGATGGAAAGAACAAGGCCTCACAGTCTACCAGCTTCAAGAAGAAGACTGATAAGAATAAAGGTGCTTTTCATGTGTGCGGTGATCCTGATCATTGGGCTCCTGCTTGTCCCAACCACTTTGACAAGCGCCAGCATGGAAATGGTAGCAAGACTGCTAATGTTGTTATGGGCGACATTGAGATGAAATATGTTGGGTATGGTATATTATCTACTGTTCTTTCATTACGTCATTCTCCTGATTGATGGATTGACATGGGCGCTAATGTACATGCTTGTTATGATATTTCCATGTTTTCTTCATATTAGGTCAGAGGGACTCAAACCGTGCTGATGGGGAATGGCTCGCATGCTTTTTTTCATTTTGTTGGTACGGTCGATCTGAAGTTCACTTCAGGAAAGACCGTGCGCCTGAAGAACGCGCACCATGTTCCCTCAATAAATAAAAATCTTGTTAGCAGATCTCTTCTATGTCGATATGGCTACAAGATTGTATTCGAGTCCAATAAATTTGTAATTTCAAAGTATGGAACCTTTGTTGGTAAAGGCTATGAGTGCGGAGGCTTGTTCCGCTTATCTCTGTCAGACATTTGTAATAAATTTGTTAATCATGTTTACACGATTTTTGAATCAAACGTCTGGCACTCTCGTCTTTGTCATATTGACTTTGCTTGTATGACGCGGCTAGCCAAAATGAATTTAATCCATGATTTCACAACTGTTAAGGAATCTAAGTGTCAAGTCTGCGTGTAAGCTAAACAACCTTGCAAGTCACATATGACTGCAGATGTGAGAAATTTAACACCACTAGAGCTCATACATTCTGATCTTTGTTAGATGAATGGTGTGTTGACAAAAGATGGAAAGAAATATTTCATGACTTTGATCGATGACTCTACGAGATATTGTCCTGTGTATCTTCTGAAATCAAAAGATGAGGCTTTGAGTTTCTTCAAAATCTATAAAGCTGAGGCATAAAATCAATTTGATCGAAAGATTAAGAGGCTTAGGTCTGATCGTGGTGGAGAGTATTTTTCCAACAAGTTTGATTTTTTTTGTGCGGAACATGGAATATTTCATGAGAGGACGCCTCCCTACTCACTCCAATCAAATGGAGTAGCCGAAAGAAAGAACCGTACTCTAACAGATTTGGTTAACGTCATGTTAGACACATCGGGTCTCTCCAAGGAATGGTGGAGGGAGGCACTATTGACTGCGTGTCATGTCCTAAACCGAGTTCCCACAAAGAACAAAGAAATTACTCCATTCGAAGAATGGGAGAAGAAATTATTAAAACTCTCTTACTTATGTACTTGGGGTTATTTGGCAAAGGTTAATGTACCAATACCCAAGAAGCGCAATCTTGGACCAAAAACCATTGATTGTGTTTTTCTAGGCTATGCTTTTCATAGCATTGGTTATAGATTCTTGATAGTAAAATCTGAAGTACCTAACATTCATGTTGGTACAATCATGGAGTCGACTGATGCAACTTTCTTTGAGGATATCTTTCCTATGAAGGATAAACCTAACTTATCAAATCCGAAGATACCTAGTTCATCTAATCAGGAATTTGCTACATTTTCTGAACCTACCATTCCAATTGAACACTTTGAAAGTCCTAAGGAGGATGACAATGAAATTCCTAAAAGGAGCAAGAGATAAAGGACTGCAAAGTCCTTTGGTGATGATTTCATTGTGTACCTTGTGGATGACACTCCCACTTCCATTTCAGAAGCATATGCATCTCCTGATGCTAACTACTGGAAGGAAGCCGTCCATAGTGAGATGAATTCCATCTTAGCTAATGGAACAAGGGAGATCACTGATCGCCCTTATGGGTGCAAAGCTGTAGGATGCAAGTGGGTGTTTAAGAAAAATCTTAGACCTGATGGTACTATTGAGAGTACAAGGCACGGCTTGTGGCTAAGGAATATACTCAAAAATAAGGTGAAGACTTCTTTGGCACTTACTCACCTGTTTCCAGATTGACCACCATTCGAGTATTACTCTCATTGGCTGCCTCACATGGTCTTCTCGTTCATCAAATGGACATTAAGTCAGCTTTCCTTAATGGAGAGTAGGATGAGAAAATTTACATGGATCAGCCAGATGGCTTTGTGGTAAATGGTCAAGAAGGAAAGGTGTGCAAGTAGTTGAAGTCTTTATATGGCCAAAAACAAGCCCCTATGCAGTGGCATGAGAAGTTCGAAAGAACTTTAACTACTGCAGGCTTTGTTGTAAATGAAATTGATAAATGTGTGTACCATCGCCATGGTGGGAGTAAGGGATTCATCCTTTGTTTGTATGTTGATGACATACTGATTTTCGGAACCAACCTTAATGCAATTAAGGAGGTCAAAGATTTCTTATCTCGTTCCTTTGAGATGAAGGATCTAGGAGTAGCCGATGTCATCCTGAACATCAAGCTATTGAGAGATGATGGTGGTGGGATTACATTGCTTCAGTCCCACTATGTGGAAAAGGTCTTGAGTCGTTTTGGGTATAGCGACGTCAAGTTTTCTTCTACACCGTATGATCCTAGTGTGTTGCCTCGAAAGAATCGAGGAAATGCTAGATACAACCTGATATACTCTCAAATTATTGGCTCGCTTATGTATTTATCTAGTGCCACGGGGACTGACATCGCCTTTGCTGTAAGCAAACTCAATCGATTTGTTTCAAATCCAGGAGATGATCACTCGCATGCTCTTGAGAGAGTTATGCGCTATCTAAAAGGCACTGCGAGCTATGGCATTCACTATATCGGGTATCCGAGGGTACTAGAGGGTTATAGTGATTCAAATTGGATATCTGATGCTGACGAGATAAAGGCCACAAGTGGATATGTATTCACACTTGCTGGTGGCACTATTTCTTGAAAGTCTTACAAGCAGACCATCTTAACAAGGTCAACTATGGAAGCAGAACTCACAACATTACACACAACCACAATTGACGTGGAGTGGCTTCGTGAACTCTTGATGAACTTACCTATGGTTGAAAAACCAATACCCGCAATCCTTATGAACTGTGATAATCAAACTGTGATTTTCAAGGTAAATAGTTCTAAGGATAATATGATGTCATCAAGACATGTGAAGAGGAGACTGAAATCTGTTAGGAAAATGAGAAACTCCGGAGTTATTGCATTGGATTATATCCAAACATCTAAAAACTTGGTAGATCCCTTAACAAAGGGTCTATCACGCAATGTGATAGAAAATGCATCGAAGGAGATGGGTATGAGACCCACAATTTGAGCTTTCCATAGTGGTAAACCACTCTATGTGATCGGATATCCTGGGAATTAGAATTGGGAGACAAGTTGTTGATTAGCTGAGAGGAAAGTATCCCTATTTTAATAAACACCACTCCATAAAGATGCAATACTTTCCTATTCTGCACGGCAGGTTTATTTATTATCTTAATGTGTTATAAGTGGCTTATCCTAAGCAAAGATGTTGTCCTGTAGAACATATTTTGAAGAACACACCTATATGAGTCTGACTGTTAAAACTTTGTAGTCTATGAGAGTAGGGTGCTCTCTAATAAACTCATGAAAGTTCATGGAGTATGACGCATAAGCTCCACCCGCGGGGAAGTCCCACGGTATCCTAGTATCGGTCAAGACTTTTTGTGAAGCTAGGTTCACAACAAACTTGCAGTTCAAGGCGTAGTCCACTATACAAGTTGCAGCCTAGTATAACATAAAGCTCTAGGTGGAAGTTCAAATTAACAGTCTCCATTATAGTACCGGTATATAAACAATATTTTGGAACCAAAGGCAAACTTCATATAACTCTGGGATCTGGTGGGGGGTTGTTGGAATTTTTGTCTAAATAGGCCCAACCCATTTATTATAAGCCAATAAATTCCTGAAATCCTAGAGGCCCATTTGGCCCATTCATGCAAGGAAAGAGCTGGGACAAATGTTTAGTCCCATGATGGCGCCTCATTGACGTGGAAGTTTCTTCTTATTTGTTTCCTGACAACGGTGCCAGAAAACTTGTTGCCTAACAGAGAGGACTTCGTTGGAAACCCCAAGAGCAAGGTGTGATGAGCACAGCAGCAAGTCTTCCCTCAGTAGAGACTGAGGTTATCGAACCATAAGGAGGAAGGAAACATCACACAGGTGTTGCTAGCAACGCGTAGACCTGCACAACACAAACTCAAGACTTTGCCCCAACGAATCAGTGCGGTTATCAAGCTCACCGGTTTGCTGTAACAAAGGATTAAATGTATGGTGTGGAAGGTAATGGTTTGCAGCAAGTAATCAAGTATCAGTGGAAGATGTATCAATGGTAAAGATTGGACTGGGGCCCATAGTTCACTAGAGGTGCTCTCCTTAGATAAACAACATGGCATAAAGGGTAAACAAATTACAACAGGGCAATTGACAGGAACTGAGCAAGGCATAACAATGCAATTACTAGTCAGAAAGATCCTATGAGATTTGATTGGGCAATACAACAAGATACATAGACCTCCATCCAACTGCATCTATGACTAGAAGTCCACCTTCAGGTTATCATCCGAACCCCCTCCAGTATTAAGTTGCAAGCAACAGACAACTGCTTTAAGCAAAGTGTGTAAGGTAAACAGTCCACATATTCCATGAACAAGAGACCATTGATTTCTCCGTAGTGGCAACATCACATTCTACAACCGAAGAGATTATTGTCACTTCCCTTGGAAACTAGAGGCATGAACCCACTATCGAGCATAAATACCCCCTCTTGGAGTCACTAGCAACTACTTGGCCAAGATAGCTACTAACAACGGAGAGCATGCAAGATCACAAACATCACAGACATGATAGAATCATAAAGACAAAACCATTAATCAAATCAACATAATAATCTCAATATTCATCGGATCCCTGCAAACACAACATGCATGATTACAAATAGATTGGATCTTGATCATGAACGGAGCTCACAAGATCTATAGATGAAAGCACAAAGGAGGAGATACAACCATCTAGCTACTACATGGACCCATAGTCCAAGGTGGAACTACTCAGGCATCATACCGAAGAGAAGGCCTCCGGGATGATCTTGATGGCGCCCCACACTTGTCGTGGGATGCTTCATTGGAAACCCCAAGAGCAAGGTATGAAGCAACACCGCAGCAAGTTTCCCTCAATAAGAAACTGAGGTTATCAAACCAGTAGGAGGAAGGAAATGTCACATAGGTGTTTCTAGCAACGCGGAGACCTGCACAACACAAACTCAAGACTTTTCCCCAACGAATCAGTGAGGTTGTCAAGCTCACCGGTTTGCTGTAACAAAGGATTAAATGTATGGTGTGGAAGGTAATGGTTTGCAGCAAGTAATCAAGTATAAGTGGAAGATGTATCAATGGTAAATATTGGACCGGGGTCCATACTTCACTAGAGGTGCTCTCCTTAGATAAACAACATGGCATGAAGGGTAAACAAATTACAATAGGGCAATTGACAGGAACTGATCAAGGCATAACAATGCAATTACTAGTCAGAAAGACCCTATGAGATTCAATTGGGCAATACAACAAGATACATAGAGCGCCATCCAACTGCATCTATGACTAGAAGTCCACCTTCAGGTTATCATCCTACCCCCTCCAGTATTAAGTTGCAAGCAACAAACAACTGCTTTAAGCAAAGTGTGTAAGGTAAATAGTCCACATGTTCCATGAACAAGAAACCATTGTTTTCTCCCTAGTGGCAATAGCACATTCTACAACCGAAGAGATTATTGTCACTTCCCTGGAAAACTAGAGGCATGAACCCACTATCGAGCATAATACCCCCTCTTGGAGTCACCAGCACCTACTTGGCCAAGATAGCTACTAACAACGGAGAGCATGCAAGATCACAAACATCACAGACATGATAGAATCATAAAGACAAAACCATTAATCAAACCAACATAATAATCTCAATATCCATCAGATCCCCGCAAACACAACATGCATGATTGCAAATAGATTGGATCTTGATTATGAACGGAGCTCACAAGATCTATACATGAAAGCACAAAGGAGGAGATACAACCATCTAGCTACTACATGGACCCATAGTACAAGGTGGAACTACTCACGCATCATACCGGAGAGAAGGCCTCCGGGATGATCTTGATGGCGCCCCGCACTTGTCGTGGGATGCTTCGTTGGAAACCCCAAGAGCAAGGTATGAAGCAGCACAACAGCAAGTTTCCCTCAGTAAGAAACTGAGGTTATCAAACCAGTAGGAGGAAGGAAACGTCACACAAGTGTTGGTAGCAACGCGGAGACCTGCACAACACAAACTCAAGACTTTGCCCCAACAAATCAGTGAGGTTGTCAAGCTCATTGGTTTGCTGTAACAAAGGATTAAATGTATGGTGTGGAAGGTAATGGTGTGCAGCAAGTAATCAAGTATCAGTGGAAGATGTATCAACTGTAAAGATTGGACCGGGGTCCATAGTTCACTAGAGGTGCTCTCCTTAGATAAATAACATGGCATGAAGGGTAAACAAATTACAGCAGGGCAATTGACAGGAATTGAGCAAGGCATAACAATGCAATTACTAGTCAGAAAGTTCCTATGAGATTCGATTGGGAAATACAACAATATACATAGACCGTCATCCAACTACATCTATGACTAGAAGTACACCTTCAGGTTATCATCCGAACCCCCTCCAGTATTAAGTTGCAAGCAACAGACAACTGCTTTAAGCAAAGTGTGTAAGGTAAACAGTCCACATGTTCCATGAACATGAGACCGTTGTTTTCTCCCTAGTAGCAACATCACATCTACAACCGAAGAGATTATTGTCACTTCCCTTGGAAACTAGAGGCATGAACCCACTATCGAGCATAAATACCCCCTCTTGGAGTTTCTAGTAGCCACTTGGCCAAGATAGCTACTAACAACAAAGAGCATGCAAGATCACAAACAACACATACATGATAGAATCATAAAGACAAAACCATTAATCAAACCAACATAATAATCTCAATATCCATCGGATCACCGCAAACACAACATGCATGATTACAAATAGATTAGATCTTGATCATGAATGGAGCTCACAAGTTCTAAACATGAAAGCACAAAGGAGGAGATACAACCATCTAGCTACTACATGGACCCATAGTCCAAGGTGGAACTACTCACGCATCATACCGGAGAGAAGGCCTCTGGGATGATCTCCCGTCCGATAGGGTGCTGGGAAGAACTTCAGATCCCCCCGATCTAGGGACGATGGTGGCAGCGGCTACAGATGGTTTCGTGGATATTTGATCGGGTACTCAGGGTTTTGCATCGGGGGCTTCTTATAGGCGAAGGGGGAGACCGAGGAGGCGGCCAGGGGCTCCAAACCCTAGCCAGGTGCGGGGTTGGGCCCACCCGCGCCTGGTGTTGGTCTGGCCCCCTGGTGGCCCCTCTAGCTCTCCTCTGGACTTCTTGTTCCCCACGGAAAGTAATTGATTTTGACATTTGTCCCGTCCAATTCTGATAATATTTCTTTACTAACTTTTCTGAAACCAAAAACAACAGAAAACAGGCATCTGGCACTGTTGCAACTTGTTAGTAGGTTAGTACCAGAAAACATGTAAAAGCACCTCAAAGTGTAGACAAGTAAAGCAATACTAAACAAGCATGAAGCATCAAAAATTATAGATACATTTCCAACGTATCAACATCCCCAAGCTTAAATCCTGCTCGTCCTCGAGTAGGTAAGTGATAAAGAGAATAATTTTTGAGGTGACATGCACCCTCACAATAAAGATCCAACCATTTGCAAGCATTGAAAGCTGGGAACAAAGAACTCTAAACATGTGCATGAAAGATGGAGTTCTAACAGTAGGACATAGTAACTATGCATTCAACATGACAAGCTACAAACAAAAATCATGAATAACATGCATTGAAAAAGTTTGTTTGTTTCACATGCAGAAAACATAGCATAGTGGAAATCAGCTTGTCCCTCATAGAGTAGCAATTAAATGCATAGGACACCTGCAAAGTTCACAAGGGTGACTAGAAACAAATAGCACAAGAACAATTAATAACACAATATGCATCAATTAATAAGCTTTGTAACACTGCACACAAAATGACAAGTATGCTCTCTTAATGGTGCCTAAAGGTAGAAGGTGGAGACTCAATAGTGGTGGAAGAAAGTCCTTTTTTGTAAAGGAAGCAGGGATTAAAAGTTTCAAAAAGAGCTTCCAAAAATTATGGTACTTGCTAGCTTTCCGCCCTCATTGCCCCTATCATAAGCATCTTGAAGTGGTTAAGGTTAAAGTGGCAAAGCCGGAGTATATGCTTGATGAATTATAAGTTGGCAATCTCAAGTCCCTTAAATACAAGGGTCACACCTCATGCATACTCAACTTTGGGTACAGGTAAGTTCTTGTCCTGTAATTATTTGCATATCATTGAGAACCGCCAACGGGGTACCCCTTGCACATGGTACATGAGCTTTCCCATAACCAAAATGACAAGGCAAGCAGACAATGAGCATCTCAGCAATCTTCTTATGTACCATGGGAATATGGTGCTTTTTTCTCTTTTTCCTCTTTTCTCAATGTGTCTCTTTTTTTATAAGAAGAATGCTTCATAGATGTCACTATGGTGATGCTGCAAGTTTCCACCATGATTAAGCATGGCTTAGGCTAGCGGCCCAGGCGTTTCTCTAACACAGGATACAAACTCCATGGACTTACAGGTTCCCTCTTTATTTCACATCGATGACATCCATAGACAAAAGAACATGATATCAATTTAGTACAACAATGTACAAGTGCAATGTTGAAAACATTCCCCGTGACAGCACGGTTCTGCTAATTCCAACTTATAAGTGCAATCATATACAACAAAGTTGTCACAATGGTTCAAGTTTATTAGGGTCAAAGAATAAAATGTGCCATCAAGTTCGTAAGGGCTTTAATCACTAAGTTTTCACATAACAAAATAGTTTTTAATTGGAAGATAGTTGAAAACAAGAATATACTTGGAATGGTGTAACACACCATGCATAGGAGTTTATAGTGGACACTTTGGAAAAACTTGGTTTCTTGGGAGTTGGAGACATGAGTAGAACTTACTCATACAAGTGGAGGCTAGCAAAAGACTGGGAGCAACCAACTGAGAGAGCAATAATGACCAAAAACATGTAGTGCTACAAAGCATACTAATCAAAGCAAAGAGTGGTACTACAAGTCTAGTACTAAATGATCATAGAGGCTAATGGTAACTTGTCATAGTCATAACATGGTATAAGCATGTGCCAAGTCAACCCAAGCAAAGCATCAAAGGAGAATACCACAATACAGACCAGCAGGTAGAAATCAATTTTTTCAAAGACCTTCTGTTGCTCAAATCAAAAAGTGTTGAACTAACGAAATTTAGCTAACATACTACGGGATTTATTCGTAAATTTTGAGCTCAATCCGAGTTACAGAGCCTCCTCACAATTTTTTTGGTGGAGGACAAAAATCTGTTTCGGGACAGCAACTCCCCAAATCTTACTTCCCTCTCATTAGAGGTCATTCTTGGCACAAAAAGCAAACAAAAAGGATAAGGAGAGTCATTACTGAAGTAATAACTTCCATGACTCAAGGAAACTCTTGGGTTATGTCACAATAAGTACTTTTCTTTAACGCCTTTAAGTTAGGCACAAGAAGCAAGAAGAATCAATTATTTTCAAATGAGGAAGCATTAACATCAAACCTTGCTTTCAAAGGGGGAGAAAAGAGAAACTTCTCTCTTCTCATTGGGAAGTGTTCAATACCTTTTTTGAATGGAAAATGATATTTAATGGTGCCTTCTTTCATATCAATCATGGCACCAACTATTCTAAGAAAAGGTTTTCCCAAAGTAATAGGACAAGAAGCATTGTATTCAACATCCAAAACATAGAAATCAACAGGGACATAAGGATTGTTAACCATGATGAGAACATCATTAATACTCCCCATGAGTTTCTTCTTAGCATTATCATTGAGTGGGACATCTAAATAACAATCTTCCAAAGGTGGAAAATCAAGCATTTCATAAATCTTCATAGGCATAATAGAGACACTAGAACCAAGATCACATGAAGCTTTGAGATCAAAGTCATTCACTTGCATATTAATAATGGGTTCCCAACTATCTTCTACTTTCCTAGGAATAGAAGCTTTGTGTTTTAGCTTCTCTTCCTTAATTTTCACAAAATCATATGTAATGTGTTTGGTAAAGGCAACATGCATATCACTAGCATCAGGACTTTTAGCAAGCTTTTGTAAGAACATAATCACTTTAGAAATATTGCAACCATCAATATCAAAATCAAACTTAGCATCACTAGTAGTAGGCTCAATAGGCTTAGGCATAGTAGGAGTAGGAATAGGGACTACTTGTGATTTAGTGGTGATAGTGCACACACTATTGTTTCTATCAATTTCAGCTTCCCTTTCCCACTTAGCATGAAGTTGAGCTAACAGCCTAACATTTTCATCAATAGTAACTTGTATGGCATTAGAAGTAGCAAAGGTGTTTTCCATGGCTTCAGGTTTAGCAGCCATTTTATTAACCAAGGAAGACTGAGCTTCAGACAAAGAGGAATATTTTTCTCAACAATTAAAAGCTTTTACTCTATAGTCTTATTGAAAGTGGTTTGTTTACTAATAAAGTCCTAGAGCATGACTGCAAGTTCAGAGGGGGCACTTCTAGCATTATTGTAAGAGTTTCCATAGGAATTGTCATTATTAGGAGGATAAGGCCTATAATTATTGTTGCTACCAAAATTGTTCCTATAGGCATTGTTGTTGAAATTATTGTTTCTAATGAAGTTCACATCAACTTGCTCTTCTTGAGCAACCAAAGAGGCTAAGGGAACACTATTAGGATCTAGAGGAGCTTTCCCATTAACAAGCATAGCCATAATAACATCAATCTTTTCACTCAAGGAGGAAGTTTCCTCAACAGATTTTACCTTCTTACCATGTGGATCTCTCTCAACATGCCATTTAGAATATTTAACCATCATATTATCAAGGAGCCTTGTTGCAGCACCTAAATTGAGGCCCATAAAGGTACCTCCAGCAGCTGAATCCAACAGATTTCTTGAGGAGAAGTTCAAACCAGCATAAAAAGTCTGGATAATCATCCAAGTAGTGAGTCCATGAGTAGGGCAATTTTTAACCAAAGATTTCATTCTTTCCCAAGATGGAGCAACATGTTCAATATCAAGTAGTTTAAATTTCATAATATCACTTATCATAGATATAATCTTAGCAGGAGGATAGTACTTTCCAATAAAAGCATCTTTGCAATTAGTCCAAGAATCAATACTATTTTTAGGCAAAGAAAGCAACCATTCTTTAGCTTTTCCCCTCAAGGAGAAAGGAAAAGTCTTGAGCTTAATAATATCTCCATTTATATCCTTATACTTTTGCATCTCACAAAGTTCAACAAAGCTATTAAGATGGGCAGCAGGATCATCAGAACTAGCACCAGAATATTGCTCTCTCATCACAAGATTCAACAAAGCAGGCTTAATTTCATAAAAGGTAGCATCAGGAGCGGGTGGAGCAATGGGTGTGCTTAGGAAATCATTGTTGTTGGTGCTAGTGAAGTTACACAACTTGGTGTTCTCAGCAGAGTTCATTTTAGCAAAGGTGGGCAAGCCAAAAACAGCAGCTGCTGCTAGAGCAGGAACTAATTTTTTGGGTTTTTTTGGAAAGAGGCAAACAAAACCAAGCAAAAGAAACAAAGCAAACTAAAAACAAAGTAAATAGAAAGTAAGTGAAGGACTCCCCTAGTGAAGACGTCCTTTGCCTCCCGGCAACGGCGCCAGAAAACTTGTTGATGGTGCTGACGTGGAGCACTTCGTTGGAAACCCCAAGAGCAAGGTGTGATGAGCATAGCAGCAAGTCTTCCCTCAGTAGAGACCGAGGTTATCAAACCAGAAGGAGGAATGAAACGTCACACGGGTGTTGCAAGCAACGCAGAGACGTACACAACACAAACTCAAGACTTTGCCCCAACGAATCAGTGACGTTGTGAAGCTCACCGGTTTGCTATAACAAAGAATTAAACATATGGTGTGGAAGGTAATGGTGGTTTGCAGCAAGAAAACAAGTAACAGTGGAAGATGTATCAATGGTAAAGATTGGACTGGGGTCCATAGTTCACTAGAGTTCCTCTCCTTATATAAACAACATGGCATGAAGGGTAAACAAATTACAGCTCGGCAATTGACAGGAACTGAGCAAGGCATAACAATGTAATTACTAGTCATAAAAATCCTATGAGATTCGATTGAGCTATATAACAAGATACATAGACCGCCATCCAACTGCATCTATGACTAGAAGTCCACCTTCAGGTTATCATCCGAACCCCCTGCAGTATTTGTTGGAATTATGCCCTAGAGGCAATAATAAAGATGTTATTATTATAATTCTTGTTCATGATAAAGTTTATATTCCATGCTAGAATTGTATTAAGCGGAACCTTTGATACTTGTGTGGTTTATGAACAACACCGTGTCCCTAGTACGCCTCTATGGACTAGCTCATTGATTAATGATGGTTAAGGTTTCCTAACCATAGACATGAGTTGTCGATTAATAATGAGATCATGTCATTAGGAGAATGATATGATGGACAGACCCAAATTAAGCAGAGCAATTAGATCGTGTCATTGTGTTCATCTTTGCGAAGATTTTTCCTATGTCAAGTATTGTATTCCTTAGACCATGAGATAATACAACTCCCTAGAATCGGAAGAAAGCTTTGAGGTCATCAAACGTCATCCTATGTGAGGGTGATCATAAAAGTGTCTCTCAGGTGATCGGAAAGTACTTGTTGGGTTGTATGTATCGAGATGGAATTTGTCCCTCCCGAGTCGGAGAGATATACTTTGGGCCCACTCGGTAATCGATATCAACACTGCTTGCAAGCATGTGGTTAACGAGTTAATCACAAAGTGATATCGGATTATGGAACGAGTAAAGTACTTGCTGTGAACGAGATTGAACTAGGTATGCTGATACCAACGATCGAATCTCGGGCAAGTAAAATATCGCGTGACGAAGGGAATACATATATGGGATTAATTGAATCCTGGCATCGTGGTTCATCTGATATGATCATCGATGAATATGTGGGAGTCAATATGGGTTTCCAGATCCCGCTGTTGATTATGGATAGAAGATCATGTCTGCATATTCTCGAACCCGTAGGGTCACACACTTAACTTGCATCGACACTAGGATAGAATGGATAATTGGTTTATGAGTTTTTGTTCGGAGTCTCGGATGAGATCCAGGACATCACGAGAGGTTCAAGAATGGTTCGGAGAATAAGATTCATATAAAGGAAAGCAGTTTTTAGATTTCGGAGTCGTTTTGGAGTTTGTCGGTATTGTACCGAAAGGTTCTAGAAGCTTCCGGAGTGGGAGCAACGTGGGCCCACTTGTCGGAGGCCTGCGTGGGCCTAAGGGGAAGTGCCCTGGCCACTTTGGGCCAGGGGCACAAGGCCCCTAAGGCCCAGCCGGCCAGCCCTAGGGGAAACCCTAGGGAAACCTTCTAGAAGAGGGGGGAAGACTTGCCCCCCACTCCACCCCTTGGGCCGCCGCCCTAGGGCTTGGAGGAGGGGTCAAGGGGGCCGGCCAGCCCCCTATATAAGGAGGGCAGGGGCACAGCCTCCCCCCACTCCTCCAACCCTAGCCGCCAACTGCTGCCCCTCCATCTCTGTCCCGACTACGCGTAGGCGAAGCCCTGCCGCAGAAACTCTCCACCATAAGCACCACATCGTCGTGCTGCAGATCCAATCTATCTCTCCACCATACTTGCTGGACCAACGAAGGAGGAGACGTCGCTGCACCGTACGTGTGCATCTCTCGGAGGCGCCGCCACTTGCAGCGTAGGATCGAATCAGATCGCGAGGAGGAGACGACAAGTACGACTACATCAACCACGTTCTGTTGAACGTTTATGTTGTGCGATTTCTTCAAGGGTATGAAGATCTCATCAATCTCTCTTGTTGATTACATCTCCTAGATTAGATCTTGGCTTTCTTGTTCGCATCCGTAGAATTTGTTTGATTTACTATGCTGCGAAACCCTTTAGTATTAAGTTGCAAGCAACAGACAACTGCTTTAAGCAAAGTGTGTAAGGTAAACAGTCCACATGTTCCATGAACAAGAGACTGTTGTTTTCTCCCTAGTGGCAACAACACATCTACAACCAAAGAGATTTCTGTCACTTCCCTTGGAAACTAGAGGCATGGACCCACTATCGAGCATAAATACCCCCTCTTGGAGTCACTAGCAACTACTTGGCCAAGATAGCTACTAACAACAGAGAGCATGCAAGATCACAAACAACACAGACATGATAGAATCATAAAGACAAAACCATTAATCAAACCAACATAATAATCTCAATATCCATCGGATCCCCGCAAACACAGCATGCATGATTACAAATAGATTAGATCTTGATCATGAACAGAGCTTACAAGATCTATACATGAAAGCACAAAGGAGGAGATACAACCATCTAGCTACTACATGGACCCATAGTCCAAGGTGGAACTACTCACGCATCATACTGGAGAGAAGGCCTCTGGGATGATCTCCCCTCCGGCAGGGTGCCGGGAAGAACTTCAGATACCCCGATCTAGGGACGATGGTGGCAGCGGCTATAGACGGTTTCATGGAGATTTGATCGGGTACTCAGGTTTTTTGCATCGGGGGCTTCTTATAGGCGAAGGAGGAGGCCGAGGAGGCAGCCAGGGCAGCCAAACCCTTGCCAGGCGCGTGGCTAGGCCCACCCGCGCCTGGGGTGGGTCTGGCCCCTCCGGCTCCCCTCTGGACTTCTTGTTCCCCACGGAAAGTAACTTACTTTGATGTTTGTCCCGTCCAATTCTGAGAATATTTATTTACTAACTTTTCTGAAACCAAAAATAGCAGAAAACAGGCATCTGGCACTGTTGCAACTTGTTAGTAGGTTAGTACTAGAAAACATGTAAAAAGCACCTCAAAGTGTGGACAAGTAAAGCAAAGTAGATACTAAACAAGCATGGAGCATCAAAAATTATAGATACGTTTCCAACGTATCATGGACCCATAGTCCAAGGTGGAACTACTCACACATCATACCGGAGAGAAGGCCTCCGGGATGATCTCCCCTCCGACAGGGTGCCGGGAAGAACTTCAGATCCTCCCCGATCTAGGGACAATGGTGGCCGCGACTAAAGACGGTTTCGTGGAGATTTGATCGGGTACTTAGGGTTTCTGCATTGGGGGATTCTTATAGGCGAAGGGGGAGGCCGAGCAGGCGAGCAGGGGGCCAAACCCTAGCTAGGCGCAGGCCCACCCCTGGCTGCGCCTAGGGGGTCTGGCTGCCTGGCCCGCTTCCTCATCTCCCCTCTGGACTTCTTGTTCCCCATGGAAACTAATTGACTTTGACGTTTGTCCCGTCCAATTCCGAGAATATTTCTTTACTAACTTTTTTGAAAACCAAAACAGCAAAAAATAGGCAACTGGCACTGTTGCAACTTGTTAGTAGGTTAGTACCAGAAAACATGTAAAAAGCACCTCAAAGTGTAGACAAGCAAAGCAAAGTAGATACTAAACAAGCATGGAGCATCAAAAATTATAGATACGTTTTCGACGTATCAAAAGGCCTTTTTGTAAAGGAAGCAGGGATTTCAAGTTTCAAAAAGAGCTTCCAAAAATTATGGTACTTGTTAGATTTCAGCCCTCATTGCCCCTATCATAAGCATCTTGAAGTGATTAAGGTTAAAATGAACAAACTATGGAGTATATGCTTGACAAAGTATAAGTTGGTGTAACATCCCAAAAATCATGATTTCAAAGTTTGCACATCATTCATGCATTCATAATCATTTTAGGACCATTTCTTCAAAACAAGAACTTTGTGATCTATTATTTTATGTAAGCAAGGCAATGGCCATATTGCTACCTTCTCATATGAAAATACTTATTTTAATCAGTAAGTATTTGATCAGGAACTTGAGTGATGTTTATAAGGTTTGGTCAAGGTTTTCAAAAACAAATTTATGAATTAGAAACCATTCATATACTAATTATAAATATTTAATTAGGGAATGGTTAAATTTCATTTTCAAACCCAATCTATTTTTAAGTGTGAATAAATGTTTTACACACCCCAGGATACAGGAATCACAATACAAAAGTTTGGAGAAAATTTTAATTGAAACAGATTTGAAATGGGCATTTGAATTCAAACCAGAAAATCAAATCAGAAATGGAAAAAGATAAAAGAAATAAAAACGGGCCGACGCCATTCTTTCGGCCCAGAAGCAAAATCAGCCCACCCGGGGTTTCCCTTCTCCCTCTGTTTCTCACTCAAACCGCACGCACCCCCTCACTGACGCTCCGACCCCACCATCCACCTCAGCATCATCGTCAATCACGGGCCGGACGAACTGCTCGCCGCTGTCGTTTTCTCCCGAATTCAAATCCTTTGATTGCGCTGATTCGCGGAGTAATTCCCCCTCCTCGCTCGGCTACTTAATCCCCACCCCTCGATGACCATTTCCCCTCGCTCGACTCACTCACTCTGCCACCAGGCTGCCCCCAATCGCTCTCACACCACCGCTATACCGACGAGCTCCGGCGATGAAATTCCAGTGAGCCAGACCACCCCTGCCTTTCTGATTCATAAGAGTGTGTTCCTTAAAACCTTGTGCATCTTCTGACCTCTTTCGTTTGGCTGCGCATGACCCAGGCCGCCGTCCCCGTCCACCTCCGCAAGTGACAGAGCCGTTGCTCGACTCCGACGACACCCTCTGGTAGTTCCTGACCGCCCCTTTCTCTCTTCTGGTTACTCACATGTTCGCCAGGCTTGTGCGCATCTAACAACACCGTTATTTTGGCTAGATGCGGTCTGTAGCCTCGCTAACGATGACGAACAGCCGTACCTGACGACAGACGCTTCTCCGGCGAGCAATAGACGACGAGTCTGTGCGCCCCTGTCCCTCCTTCGACTACCTTGAGCATCGTGATGACCCCACGAGCTCGGTAAGCCCCTCTGTTTGCTCCCTCACTTCCCAGAACCACCGGACCATCACTGGCCGAGCGCGCCGCCGCTCGCCGTTGACTCAGCGTCGCCAGTTCTTGGTCAGGGCAAAGGTGCCTGTTGGATCTGGATCTCACGGCCGTGATTAGTTCTTTGGCGAGTAGTACATGCAGATCTGAGCCGTGCGTAGCTATTTAGATCCAACGGCCCGCGAGCGTGATCCGCGCGAAACGGTACTAACCAATCAGACAGCGCCGCGTGGCCTGTGTTTTGATTTAAAATCTAGAATTAGATCTATTAGTTGTTCAAACTTGCAAAATTCATAACTTTTGATCCACACGTTCAAATTTTATAAATTTTATATCATTGGAATTAGGAGAAAGAATTCTATCCAATTATGCACTTTGTTTAATAAATTGAATCTGTAAAATAGGTTGTTTTTGCAGAGACATTTCCAAGCTTATTTTGTATATAAAAATTGTATGGAAAATGTTCTAAGGGCCAAATTAATTTTATTTAGTGTATAATTGTTTTGTTTATGATTCAATATTGTTTCACTTGTGTGGTTTGATTTAGAAAAATCATCACATGGTATTTGCATGCATTCATATATTTTTGCTTGTATATTTTTGATATGTGAATTTGGTGCTATCATTTTATGTGTAGATTTTGGTGCTAATAGTGATTGTGGTTGTGAAGATTGTTGCTACTCCCCCAACTACCAAGGCAAGTGGTGCTTTATATTTTTATCCCAATATTTTGACTATGCATTAGAAATATTTTGTATAGGGCTTGCATGAATATTTTACTAGGTATCTATATGCTATGCTTAGGAAATCCAAGTAGTTGTAGAATTATTAGAATTTTCTCCAAGTTAAGATACTTGCTATTGCCATGCTTAGCCTAGATAGTAGCAACCAAGGGTGGAATATATACATGCTATGGAAAAATATTGCTAAGTCTTTGACTTATGGTTTTTGCTTAATAAAACAACTAAGTGAATGAAACACCTGGTTGGAATGGTAATTGCTTGGTGGTTTTTTGTTGAGTGGTTACACAAGGCCCATTTCTATGGTTTACCTTGTGTATCTCACTTGTGGATTGCCACCCAGGAACAAAGGGATTTGAGATGCCAAATGTTAAGAAGCTTCTAGTGCGGCCACACAGCATTATGGGATCTGCCTGGATCATATAGGTTGCAATAACTTATCCAAATGGACTGTTGGTGGTAGGGAATGATAGGTTTGGAGCGCGCCCATTCTGGTCTAAGGGAAGGCTTCTGAAAGGTCCTGTCTTGGTGAAACCATGTCTTGTGGGGAAAGTGCACCACCTCTGCAGATGGAATAAACTAAGTAATTAGACGTGTCCCCGGTAATGGACAACTTGAGCATCAAGACATGGAAGCTATCAAGAATCTCCTCATCCCAATTTTCTAAGTTAAAACTTGTGGTTGAACAAGGGTGAAGGTTCACCAATTTCTATTGGTGGTTCCTTGGGGAAGTTTTTGTCAAAGAAAAACTTAGTGTTTTCAACTAATAGGTAAAACCTATTTTGAGCAAAGCAAGCCTAAGCTACACTTAGCCAAATTCATGTAGTAACTAGATGCTAATATTCTACTAAGGAATCACTTGCCAATACTATTCCAATGTATTGACCCGTTGTGGCTGTAACTTGTGATGTTGCAGGTTACTCTGATGATGATTAGGGGTTATGTGTCTACAGTCAACATGCTTGCCTGTGGCACATGAAGATGAAGACTTCTATTTATATATTGTTAAGTTAAACTCTTGTACTAGCCTATGGCTATGGAGTTGTAAAAGACTATGTTATCTCTGGAATGACGATGTAATAATGAACTTTTTTTCTATGTACTTCATCTTAAACTGTGGATGCTAGCAATTGATCCAGGGATTAGCATTGCAATCACAGGGATCTTTACCTTTATAATGGTGGTATCTTACAGATGGTATCAGAGCACTGTGTTGCCTGCAGGATTATGACCCTAGGATTGGATTAGAAACCACTAAGGAATTCTTTTCAACAATTTCCACACTTGTATTTTTCTTCTCGTAAACTTTTCTAATCTTCTTTCTCATCTCTATTTGTAGATGAACTCCATCAACAAAGCCGTGAGGAAGGGACCACTCATGACCATGACCTTGGAGTGTGAGACAGATTCCCCAAGGCCCTCAAGAACCTCATGGTTACCATGGGGATACATGGTGCAGCTGTGTACAAAGGTTTCCCCATGATGGATGAAGGAGTAGAGTACTGGTGGGTGCAACTTCACTTGTACAAAAACAAGGAAGACAACCACAAAGAGTCAGGATTCTGCATGGTCACCAACTCAGAAATGCACACAACATTCTTTGACTACAAGAAATGCAGCTTGGAATGCCATCAAGGAGCTTGGTGATAGACTCAAGTGCAGAATGCTTAACACCCAAAATGACCTTAGGGAAGAAAAGAAGCATACCCAAGAGTTAGAGGCTACCAACCAACGTTTAAGAGAATACATCATAGACTTAGCAATGGAGTCATGTGATCAGGATCGACAGATTGCCTCTAGGGATTCCTTGTTAGCCAACTTGGCAAGTGAGATGGGATTGTAATGTACTTCGTTAGTTGGACCACCACACTTACCATTTTATTTCCAAATTTTTTTCTAAGTTATGTTGAACCTTTGATGCTTGTAATGGATTTGTGTATTCCATGACTTGTGTGATCGTTGCCAAAGATATGCTTGTGATACTTTGTCTTGTGATTTTTCTTTGGTGATGTTGATTCTAACTTTTCTCTATCTTATATATAAATAGATGCCTAATGTTACTATCAGCATGGCCGAGGAGTTCAAGGGAACTTGTTTTGGCACTCATCTCATTGAGCTCACTAGCGTGCTCAACCTTCCAATCCCTAGCTTCATGACGCTTCCCCTCACCAAGTTTGAGAGGAAGGACCTTTGGGGCTTCAAAGTCACTCAGCCCGGACGCCAAACAGAGGCAACCACGAAGACCATCACCTTCAAGCTGATGCATGACGACAAGGAGAAAGTCTTAGATATAGTTATGCAGGAGTTACTTGGGCGTCTGGTAGGGAGACACTCCAGAGAGCTTAGAGGACATTACTTTCACCCCTTCGGGAGACGCGACGAGGGGGGTGAGGCTATTGAGTTCGAGGATGCTGCTAGAAAGACAGCGGAGCCGATTCGTCTGTACCTGCATGACCTAGAGGTTCTTATTAGGCACCTAGATACTGATAGGACCAACGTCATGCTTAGCAATGACGAGCTCCAGGTGCAGCTTCATGAGAAGGACAAGCTCTTCGCGGAGCAAGACAAGATAGTCAAGGAAATGGAGGCTAAGTTTGAAAGCCAGGATAAGAAATTCAAGAGCCAAGAGAAGAGAGTCCAAGACCGGAACAAGAAGATCCGGGAGATGAAGGAAGAACTGGAAGCCAAGGACTTCGAGCTCGAGCATTAGCAGGGAGTGATCGAGAGACTTCGCTCACAAAAGAGGGCTCTTAGGGCCAAGATAGAGGCCTTGACTACCAATGTTGAGGAATACAAGACCGCTATGGAGAATGTAGGTCTTACACTTGTTGATGTGGAGATTGATGTGGAGGAGTAGTGATGACTACTCATTTATCTTTCATCTACCGTACTTATGATTTTTGAGTCACAATGACTATCCAACATGTGGGTGGCTTGCTATGGTGTGTTTGCTTTTCCAAACTTGTTGTTTACATCGTTTGAACCTTATGTTATTTTGATGCTTGGTTTGGCGATTGTTTATGTGATGTATTGTGCATGATAAGAATCTATGGGTATCTCATTCTTATCCTTATGAAAACCACAGATGCCTCCTCGACGTGCCAACCCCAACCCAAACAACAACAATGTCAACCCCGTGATGCAGCAGCTGATGATAGCACAGGCACAGCTGATGCAGATGATGACCACATTTATGCAGAATCAGAATAACAACAACAACAACAACAACAACAATCCGAACAATCCACCAGGATTTGACATGCTCACCAGATTCCTAAGACTGAGGCCTATAAAGTTCTCAGGAACCACTGATCCAATGGTGGCCAATGATTGGCTACGTTCTGTGAACAAGGATTTGGTAACTGTCGGCTGCACCGATGAGGAGAAGGTCAGGTTTGTAGCACATCTGTTGGAAGGACCAGCAGCTACTTGGTGGGATAACTTCCAGATCACCACTCCTATTGAGGATGTGACATGGGCCATCTTTGAAGATGGATTCCGTACAGCTCACATTTCATCCGGGGTGATGAATTTGAAGAAGAAGGAGTTCCATAACCCGAAACAGTGTCACCGCAGCGTGGCTTAATATATTGAGGAGTTCAACAATCTGGCGCGTTATGCACCGGATGAAGTTGATACCGATGACAAGAGGAAGGATAAATTCCTCGAAGGACTGAACGATGAACTGAATCTGCAGCTATCTGTTGCCTATGTCCCAACCTACCAATCACTTTGTGACAAGGCTAACATCTTGGAGAACAAGATGAAACAGGTTGAAAGCAGAAAGAGGAAGCACAACTTTCACAAGCACAGCTCGGGATCATCTCACAAGCGTTCCCATCACGATGATAGTGGGAGTTCTGGATCCCACAAACATGGAAAGCACAACAACCACCACAGCCACAACCGCCATCATGAAAACACGCATCACCGTAGTCATGATAATGACAAGTACAAGAACCACAAGAGTGGACACAAGAGTCACCATAGTGGAGGTGGAAGTGGAAGTGGTAGTCAGCCTGCAAAGAGGGATATCAGTCAGGTTGAATGTTTCAAATGTATGAAGATGGGGCATTATGCAAATGAATGCCCAGAGAAGAAAGTGGAAGGAACCACCAAGCCCAACCCTTTCTAGAAGGGACAAGTGAACCACATCAATGTGGAAGAGATTTATGAGGAGTCTGATGATGTGGCTGGTAAGTTCAAACTCAATTCTAATCCAGCACTTGTTCTTTTTTATACTGGTGCATCACATTCATTCATATCAAAAGCATTTGTTGATAGAAATGGGTTTCCAACTGAAAATATTGGGTGTCCAATAAAAGTAAGTTCTCCCGGTGGGGACATGATAGTAAGTCTTGGATGTCGTGATCTAGTGATAGAATTTGGAAAGCATAAGTTTCCAGTTAGTCTGATAATCCTAGATTCCCAAGGACTGGATGTAATTTTGGGAATGGACTGGATGACCAAGTATGAAGGAGTACTAGATTGTGCCAATCGTACTGTCGCACTCACAACCCCGGAAAAGAAACGAATAAGATTCAAGTATAACTTTGAATCAAAAGGGATTAAGCTAAATTCTCTTAAGGGGGTTAGCATAGATAGCGTGCTAATTGTGAGGGAATATCCGGATGTGTTTCCGGAAGAATTGTCGGGAATGCCACCAGATAGAGATGTGGAATTTCTGATTGACTTGCTACCAGGATCAGGACCAATAGCAAAGAGACCTTACAAGATGATAGTTGATGAGTTGAAAGAACTCAAGAAACAACTTGGAGAACAGTTGCAGAAAGGATTTATTCAACCAAGTTCTTCATCTTGGGGAGCACCAGTATTGTTTGTGGAAAAGAAAGATAGAAGTCAAAGGTTATGCATCGATTATCGTTCACTCAACGAGGTGACTATCAAGAACAAATATCCTTTGCCCAGAATCAATGACTTGTTTGATCAGTTAGAAGGAGCATGTGTGTTCTCAAAGATTGATCTCCGGTCAGGTTATTTTTAGCTTAAGGTAAGGGAACAAGACATACCTAAGACAGCTTTCACCACTAGGTATGGATTGTATGAGTACAGCGGGATGCCATTTGGTTTGACCAATGCACCGACTTACTTCATGAATATGATGAACAAGGTGTTCATGGAGTTCCTTGACAAGTTTGTTGTCGTTTTCATCGATGACATTTTGATCTACTCCAAGAGCAAAGAAGAGCATGAAGGACATTTGCGTTTGATACTTGAGAAGCTTAGAGAACATAAGCTGTATGCCAAATTCAGCAAGTGTGAATTCTGGTTGAATGAAGTTGGTTTTCTTGGACACATTGTGTCAGGAGATGGTGTAGCAGTTGATACCGCAAAAGTGTCAGCTGTAACTGAATGGGAATCTCCTAAGTTAGTGAAGGAAGTTCATAGTTTCATTGGCTTGGCAGGATACTATAGAAGGTTCATTGAGAATTTCTCCAAGGTATCTAAGCCAATGATGGAGTTACTAAAGAAATACAAGAAATTTGCTTGGACTGAAGGATGTGAACTCAGTTTCCAAGAACTGATGAAGAGACTAGTGACAACACCAGTCCTATGTCTGCCAGATTTGGATAAGGATTTCCAAGTTTATTGTGATGCATCTCATCATGGATTGGGTGCAGTTCTGATGCAAGAAGGGAAAGTTGTGGCTTATGCCTCGAGACAAATCAAAACTCATGAGATAAATTACCCTACTCATGATTTGGAGTTAGCCTCTGTCGTCCATGCACTCAAAACATGGAGACATTATCTTTTGGGAAAGCGATATGAAGTATTCACAGGTCACAAAAGTTTGAAGTATATCTTCACTCAGAAAGAAATCAACATGATACAAAGGAGATGGCTAGAACTCATCAAGGACTATGAATTGAGTTTGCAATACCACCCCGGTAAAGCAAATGTTGTAGCGGATTCACTAAGCCGTAAGGTATTTGTGAATGGCCTTACTAAGGGAGAGTTTCCAGATGATCTGTGTGCCCAATTTAGAGACCTCAGATTGGAGATTGTTCCTGAAAGACATCTCATGTCATTGGATGTTCAACCCACCTTGTTGGACAAAATCAAGGAAACCCAAAAGACGGACAAGGAGATTGAAGAGATTAAGGAAAAGATTGGCAAGGGAAAGGCCAAAGGATTCCATGAAGACGAACAAGGTACTTTATGGTATGGAAAACGTATCTGCATTCCGCAAGATCTGGAGCTTCAGAAACTGATTTTACAGGAAGCACACAACTCACCATATTCCATTCATCCGAGTAACACCAAAATGTACATGGATATGAAGGAAAGACTTTGGTGGAATAATCTCAAGAAGGACATCGCCGAACATATTGCTTTTTGTGATGTATGTAGTAGAGTGAAAGCGGAACATCAGAAACCAGCAGGATTGTTACAACCACTACCTATTCCTGATTGGAAGTGGGACAAGATTTGGCATGGATTTCATTACCGGATTGCCAAGGACCAGGTCAGGATATGATTCTATTTGGGTAGTAGTGGATCGCCTAACTAAAGTGGCTCATTTCATACCGTGAAGACAACCTACACAAGTGCTAAGTTGGCCAAGATCTATATGAATAGGATTGTGTGTCTGCATGGAGTACCCAAGAGTATTGTGTCTGATAGGGGAACTCAATTCACTTCTCATTTTTGGAGGCAACTGCATGAGTCATTGGGAACGAGATTGGAATTCAATCGCTTTCATCCCTGCATCGATGGCGCATGTAAAGGACCAACCAGATTTTAGAGGATATGTTGAGGGCATGTGCCCTAGACTATGGAGCTAGATGGGATGAAAGTCTGCCTTATGCAGAATTCTCTTACAACAACAGGTATCAAGCCAGTATTGAGATGGCACCGTTTGAGTTTCTCTATGGGAGAAAGTGTACTACCCCATTACTATGGAATGGTGTGGGAGAAAGAAACTTGTTCGGGCCAGAACTAATCAAAGAGGCTGAAGAGAAGGTCAAATTAGTAAAGGACAGATTGAAGATAGCACAGTCTCGACAGAAGAGCTACGCAGATCCTAAGCGTAGAGAAGTCACCTATGAGGTGGGTGATAGAGCTTATCTTAGAGTGTCACCACTTCGTGGAATGAAGAGATTTGGAGTCAAAGGAAAATTGGCCCCAAGATATGTTGGACCATTCAAGATTCTGAGTCGAAAAGGAGAAGTAGCTTATGAGATTGAATTTTCGGAATCATTGTCTGCCGTTCACAATGTGTTTCATGTGAGTCAGCTAAAGAAATGCCATCCAGAGATGGAAGAGACTTCTTTGAAGGATACCATAACTTTGGAGGATATCCAATTGGAAAGTGATCTCACCTATGAGGAAAAACCTATCAACATTCTTGAGACTGCAGAAAGAGTTACTCAAACAAAGACTATCAAATTCTGCAAAGTTCAGTGGAACCATCATTCCGAAGAAGAAGCAACATGGGAAAGAGAAGATGACCTTCGAAAAGACCACCCTCACCTATTTGCTAGCCAACCCGAATCTCGAGGGCGAGATTCACCTTAAGGGGGTTAGATTTGTAACATCAAAAAAATCATGATTTCAAAGTTTGCACATCATTCATGCATTCATAATCATTTTAGGACCATTTCTTCAAAACAGGAACTTTGTGATCTATTATTTTATGTAAGAAAGGCAATGGCAATATTTCTACCTCCTCATATGATCAGTAAGGATTTGATCATGAACTTGAGTGATGTTTATAAGGTTTGATCAAGGTTTTCAAAAACAAATTTATGATTTAGAAACCATTCATATACTAATTATAAATATTGAATTAGGGCATGGTTAAATTTCATTTTCAAACCCAATCTGTTTTTAAGTGTGAATAAATGTTTTAGACACCCCGGGATACAAGAATCACAATACAAAAGTTTGGAGAAAATTTCAATTGAAACAGATTTGAAATGGGCATTTGAGTTCAAACCAGAAAATCAAATCATAAATGGAAAAAGATAAAAGAAATAAAAACGGGTCGGTGCCACTCTTTCGGCCTAGAAGCAAAAGCAGCCCACCCGGGGTTTCCCTTCTCCCTCTGCTTCTCACTCAAACCGCGCTCACCCCTTCACTGACGCTCCGACCCCACCATCCACCTCAGCATCGTCGTCAATCACGCGTCGGAGGAACTGCTCGCCACTGACGTTTTCTCCCGAATTCAAATCCTTTGATTGCGCTTGATTCGCGGAGTAATTCCCCCTCCTCGCTCGGCTACTTAATCCCCACCCCTCGACGACCATTTCCCCCCGCTTGACTCACTCACTCTGCCACCAGGCTGCCCCCAATCGCTCTCACACCGCCACTGTACCGACGAGCTCCGGCGACGAAATTCCGGTGAGCCAGACCACCCCTGCCTTTCTGATTCACACGAGCATGTTCCTTACAACCTTGTGCATCTTCTGACCTCTTTCGTTTGGCCACGCATGACCCAGGACGCCTTCCCCGTCCACCTCCGCAAGTGACAGAGCCGCTGCTCGACTCTAGTGACACCCTCTGGTAGTTCCTGACCGCCCCTTTCTCTCTTCTGGTTACTCACATGTTCGCCAGGCTTGTGCGCATCTAACGGCACTGTTCTTTTGGCTAGGCGCGGTCTGTAGCCTCGCCAATGACGACGAACAACCGTACCTGACGACAGACGCTTCTCCGGCGAGCAATAGACGACGAGTCCGTGCGCCCCTGTCCCTCCTTCGACCACCTTGAGCACCGCGACGACCCCATGAGATCGGTAAGCCCCTCTGTTTGCTCCCTCGCTTCCCAGATCCACCGGACAATCACTGGCCGAGCGCACCGGCGCTCGCCGTTGACTCAGCGCCGCCAGTTCTTGGTCAGGGCAAAGGTGCCCGTTGGATCTGGATCTCACGGCCGCGATTAGTTCTTAGGCGAAGCGGTACAGGCAGATCTGAGCCGTGTGTAGCTAGTTAGATCCAACGGCCCGCGAGCGTGATCCACGCGAAACGGTACCAACCAATCAGACAGCGCCGCGTGGCCTGTGTTTTGATTTAAAATCTGGAATTAGATCTATTAGTTGTTCAAACTTGCAAAATTCATAACTTTTAATCCACACGTTCAAATTTTATAAATTTTATATCATTGGAATTAGGAGAAAGAATTCTATCCAATTTTGCACTTTGTTTAATAAATTGCATCTGTAAAATGGGTTGTTTTTGCAGAGACATTTCCAAGCTTATTTTGTATATAAAAATTGTATGGAAAATGTTCTAAGGGCCAAATTAATTTTATTTAGTGTATAATTGTTTTGTTTATGATTCAGTACTGTTTCACTTGTCTGGTTTGATTTAGAAAAATCATCACATGGCATTTGCTTGCATTCATATATTTTTGCTTGTATATTTTTGATATGTGAATTTGGTGCTATCATTTTATGTGTAGATTTTGGTGCTAATAGTGATTGTAGTTGTGAAGATTGTTGCTACTCCCCCAACTACCAAGGCAAGTGGTGCTTCATATTTGTATCCCAATATTTTGACTATGCATTAGAAATATTTTGTATAGGGCTTGCATGAATATTTTACTAGGTATCTATATGCTATGCTTGGGAAATCCTAGTAGTTGTAGAATTATTAGAATTTTCTCTAAGTTAAGATACTTGCTATTGCCATGCTTAGCCTAGATAGTAGCAACCAAGGGTGGAATATATACATGCTATGGAAAAATATTGCTAAGTCTTTGACTTATGGTTTTTGCTTAATAAAACAACTAAGTGAATGAAACACCTGGTTGGAATGGTAATTGCTTGGTGGTTTTTTGTTGAGTGGTTACACAAGGCCCATTTCTATGGTTTACCTTGTGTATCTCACTTGTGGATTGCCACCCAGGAACAAAGGGATTTGAGATGCCAAATGTTAAGAAGCTTCTAGTGCGGCCACACGGCATTATGGGATCTGCCTGGATCATATAGGTTGCAATAACTTATCCAAATGGACAGTTGGTGGTAGGGAATGATAGGTTTGGAGCACGCCCATTCTGGTCTAAGGGAAGGCTTCTGAAAGGTCCTGTCTTGGTGAAACCATGTCTTGTGGGGAAAGTGCACCACCTCTGCAGATGGAATAAACTAAGTACTTAGTCGTGTCCCTGGTAATGGACAACTTGAGCATCAAGACATGGAAGCTATCAAGAATCTCGTCATCCCAATTTTCTAAGTTAAAACTTGTGGTTGAACAAGGGTGAAGGTTCACCAATTTCTATTGGTGGTTCCTTGGGGAAGTTTTTGTCAAATAAAAACTTAGTGTTTTCAACTAATAGGTAAAACCTATTTTGAGCAAAGCAAGCCTAAGCTACACTTAGCCAAATTCATGTAGTAACTAGATGCTAATATTCTACTAAGGAATCACTTGCCAATACTATTCCAATGTATTGACCCACTGTGGCTATAACTTGTGATGTTGCAGGTTACTCTGATGATGATTAGAGGTTATGAGTCTACACTCAACATGCTTGCCTGTGGCACATGAAGATGAAGACTTCTATTTATATATTGTTAAGTTAAACTCTTATACTAGCCTATGGCTATGGAGTTGTAAAAGACTATGTTAACTCTGGAATGACGATGTAATAATGACCTTTGTTTCTGTGTACTTTATCTTAAACTGTGGATGCTAGCAGTTGATCCAGGGACTAGCATTGCAATCACATGGATCTTTACCTTCATAAAGGTGGGATCTTGCAGTTGGCAATATCAAGTCCATTGAATACGAGGGCCACACCTCATGCTACTCAACTTCAGTCACCTGTAAGTTCTTGTCATTGTAAGTATTTGCATATCATAGAGAACCGCCAACGGGGTACCCCTTGCATAATGTACAGGAGCTTTCCCATAACCAAAATAACAAGGCAAGCAGACAATGAGCATCTCAGGGATCTTCTTATTTACTATGTGCATAGCTTTTTATTGAGGATGCTCCATAGATAGCTCACTATGGTAATGCTGCAAGTTTCCACCATGATTAGGCATGGCTTAGGCTAGCGGCCCAGGCGTTTCTCTAACACAGAATACAAACTCCATGGACTTACAAGTTTCCTCTTTATTTCACACCGGTGACATCCATAGACAAAAGAGCATGATATCAACTGAGTACAAAGTACAAGTGCAATGTTTAAAACGTTCCCCATGACAACATGGTTCTGCTAATTCCAACGTATAAGTGCAAGAATATACAACATAGAAGACACAATGGTTCATGTTTATTAGGGGCAAAGAATATAAAGTGTTCCATCAAGTTTGTGAGGGATTTAATCACAAAGTTTTCACATAACAAAATAGTTATTAATTGGAAGATAGCTGAAAACAAGAATATACTTGGAATGGTGTAACACACCATGCATAGGAGTTTATAGTGGACACTTTGGAATAACTTGGTTTCTTGGGAGTTGGAAGCATGAGTAGAGCTTACTCATACAAGTGGAGGCTAGCAAAAGACTGGGAGCAACGAACTAAGAGAGCAATAATGGCCATAATCATGCAGAGCAACAAAGCATTACTAATCAAAGCATAGAGTGGTACTACAAGTCAAGGACTAAATGATCATAGAGGCTATGGTGACTTGTTCATAGTCATAACATGGTGTGAGCATGTGCCAAGTCAACCCAAACAAAGCATTAAAGGAGAATACCACAATACTATGCTTTTGCATGCTAAAACAATGCATAATTTCTTCAAGGCACACTAAGCAATCCCAATTGTTTGGAACAAGACATGCTACAGCAATAATCACTAAGCATAAGGTCAAAACAACACCTAGCATGTCATGCTAAAGTCTAAGTCACAGTCAATGCAAGCTCCTCTTGCACTTCAAGCAAGAACTTACTACTCCTTTCCAACACCAAGCAACTTATTTGCAAAACAACACAGCGAGAACGGGGGTCCAAACTACTTTATTCAAGCAAACTAAACAACTTAAGCAAAGCAAACAAAAACTAAGACGCTCCAAGAACTACACAATTGTGCATGAAACAATAAAAACAAAGTGTGTAGACAGACCTAAGCTTTTTATTGATGAAGAAGGGGATGCCTTGGGCATCCCCAAGCTTTGGCCCTTGTAGCTCTTGGATATTTCTTGGGGTGACACCATGGTGGCATCCCCAAGCTTGAGATTTTGTCCATTCCTCATCTCATTGCATCATTCTCTCTTTACACCTGAAATTTTTCCTTCATATAAAACTTCACACAATCTTCATTAGCAACATTACTTTATTCAAAAGATATTAGACCTCTGTCAAAGCTTTGGAACAGCAAGGATTTTCACTAAAAACAACAAGCTACTGTATTAACTCCTTCAAGGGCCAAAGCTGTCAAAACAGACCAGCAGGTAGAAACCGATTTTTTAGAAAATCTTCTGTTGCTCAAATCAAAAAGTGTTGAACTGACGAAAGTTATCTAACATACTGGTGGATTTATTTTTAAATTTTGAGCTCAATATGAGTTACAGAGACTCCTCACGAATTGTTATGGTGGAGGACAGAAATCTGTTTTCGGACAGCAACTCCCCAAATCTTACTTCCCTCTCATTAGAGGTCATTCTTGGCACAAAAAGCAAACAAAAATGATAATAAGAGGTTATTACTGAAGTAATAACTTCCAATACTCAAGTAAACTCTTAGGTTATCTCCCAATAAGTACTTTTCTTTAACGCCTTTAAGTTAGGCATGATAGCTTGAGAAGATGCTCACATAAGAAATATCAATTGAAGTAAAAGAGAGCATCAAGAAGCAAATTCAAAACACACTTAAGTCTAACCCACTTCCTATGCATAGGAATCTTGTAAGAAAATAAATCAAAGAAGCACAAAGCAACAAGCATAGGAAAGCAAAGCAAGTGCAAATTCAAGATTTTCATCCTAAAGAGGGGAAACTTAATATTGTTAAGATACATAAGACCATGTTTCCCTCTCTCATAGTAACTTTCAGTAGCATCATGAATAAAATTAACAATATAACTATCACATAAAACATTCTTATCATGAGCCACATGCATAAAATAATTGTTACTCTCCACATAAGCATAATCATTCTTATTAATTGTAGTGGGAGCAAACTTAACAAAATAGCTATCATTACTATTCTCATCACCATAATCATCAAATATAGGAGGCATATTGTAATCACAATCAATTTTGTCATCAATAGTAGGTGAACTGAAAATATCAATATCATCATTGTAATCATCATAAATTGGAGGTAAAGTATCATCATAGGCAATAGAATTTTCAGAATTGGTACCAAAGAAATTTTCAATATTAAAAGTAGTGTGCTTTTCGCAATCATGATCACTACTATAGGTAACATGCATAGGAACATCGTCACAAGTTTTACCTATAATAGATATTTCAAAAGAATCCACAGGAGCATAACATTCATCCTCCTCTTTTTCATCTAATGAGCTTCCTGTTTCAGCAATTTCTTCTTTCATAGGCTCCTGCAAGGCATTAGTCTCTTCCATTCTTGGAAAACACCTATTAAAATATTCAAGAATATAGCCATTTTATTCCTTGTAATTATCAAAGCAAAATTTAAGTATCTCATAAACCTCATGTTCATAAGGTGCATCATCAGTATTTTCAAGCAAACTGGCAAGTTCAAATGCACCCTTGAAGGAAATAAATTCTTCAATTTGTTCCACATCATAAAAGTCATAATTTCCTTTAACATAATAGGATATGGTAACATTATCATTATACTCACATTGAAAAGGAAGGTGTTTATACCTCCTACAGCAACAAGACTTGTCAAAGCAATAAGTAACATTATAAGTAGAGCACACCTCTCTAGCAATAGTATTCAACTTATCAATTTGTTCACATAAGTGTTTCCCTTTTGTGACAAACGGTGCTCCTTATAATAATACTTTTGTTCTTCCATGAACCCACCTTGCCAATAAGAACTAGTTTCAAAGAAACCATCCATTGATAGAAAGCATGATCAAGCAAGGCAATAACAGACTAGCAACCAGAGTAGGACCTAATTTTTTTGTGTTTTTGAAAAGAGGCAAACAAAAACAGAAAGAAACAAAGCAAACTAAAAACAAAGTAAAGAGAAAGGAAGTGGAGGACTCCCCTTGTGAAGACGTCCTTAGCCTCCCCAGCAACGTCGCCAGAAAACTTGTTGCCTGACAGAGAGGACTTCGTTGGAAACCCCAAAAGCAAGGTGTGATGATCACATGAGCAAGTCTTCCCTCAGTAGATACCGAGGTTATCGAACCATAAGGAGGAAGGAAACGTCACACAGGTGTTGCTACAACGCAGACACCTGCACAACACAAACTCAAGACTTTGCCCCAATGAATCAGTGAGGTTGTCAAGCTCACCGGTTTGCTGTAACAAAGGATTAAACGTATGGTGTGGAAGGTAATGGTTTGCATCAAGTAAACAAGTAACAGTGGAAGATGTATCAATGGTAAATATTGGACCAGGGTCCATAGTTCACTAGAGGTGCTCTCCTTAGATAAACAACATGGCATGAAGGGTAAACAAATTACAGTAGGGCAATTGACAGGAACTGAGCAAGGCATAACAATGCAATTACTAGTCAGAAAGATCCTATGAGATTCGATTGGACAATACAACAAGATACATAGACCGCCGTCCAAGATACATAGATCTATGACAATACAACAAGATACATATGCCATATGCTCCACAGAATCCTTTTTTTAGAATTTCGAAATTTTCAGAATTCAGTACAAATACAGGTATACTACAAGAAATACACCTAAATTTGACAAAAATACACAGAAAAGCTGCACACAGCAGTACAAATGTTCCAGTTCACATATAATACATCAACAAGCACAAATGTTCACAAGTGTTCATCAATCACATATTAGACACATATTAGAACCGAATAAGTGTACAAGTGTACATTTCACAAGTGTTCATCTCACTCACATAAGTTAATTACAACCGCGTGATGTTGTCACCACCTACTACCTTAAAACAGAATATATATAGTACACCATAACCGCGATGCCGGTGAGGAGGAGCAACATCAAGATCTTCGTCCGGTTCATCCTCCATATGTGTCTCCTCCACTTGGACACCGCCTCCTCTCTAGTCGCGTATCCCTTGTAGCTATTGCCGCTGAACTTGTCCACTTGTTGGTGGCAGTCCACTCACTCCTCGCACACACCTGGAACCCGACCCTTGTACACAACGTACGTCGGCATCTCTATTGACAAGGCATATTAGTACATCATGCAAATATATATGTTGACAAATATTAGAGCAACGCATTCATAAACTTAAAATAATGCATCGATGAAAATCAAAGAAACACGACAACATGTCCGACACAATAACAACGACCATGATTATTACACGACACAATAACAACGACGGTTTCAAGCTAGGCAAGATAAGTTATGTTTTTCGACACACACACTACATGTATCCACAGAGGGCGCTAGGAATGGCTTGTACATGTATTTCGTCGTCCACGTCCTGAAGTCACCCTGCGCCTTGAGGCGAGCTACGATCTCCCTCTTGGTGAACTGCCTGGGCTGGTGAAAGAGCCTACTAGTTGTGTGACTTGTTCCACGATGATATGTGATAGCTTCACCTGCGTATCATGGAAGTCTTCCATGAGATCGGAGTCATTGATCCCATGCAACTTTTGTGCCCATCCTCGAAGAGAAGATGGCAGCATTAGCATCTCGTCATCCCGGACAAACCGTTTGAGGTGATGGCAAACGTAGAAGGCCTCCTTCACGCTGCTAGACGTCTGCTTGACGCAGGGGAATTCACACACGTTCTTGAACTTGTGTAAGCCATTGTCCCTGTAAGCCTCCCCCTTATAGTCGAAGGGGGCTCCCTGTTTGGCATAGCCCTCGATAGCATCATCCAAAACGCTCTTTACTCTGGCGTAGTTCTTCCTCCTCGCACTCCCCGAGTCGAAGTAGGTGGAAAGCGAATACCTCGTGGAGAGGACGATGAGCGTGCAGTACTTGTCTCTGCGGGCAACACACAATGTGGAACGGGATGTTGGAAAAGATCAATGGAAAGAAATACTTATGTGTTACGATGGCGGTAGGAGGATGTGTACACTTACTTGGGAAAGAAAGGCACAAGTATGTTGTCCTTCTTCTTGCTTTCCATCAATAGCTTCTGAAGGTAGGACTTTGCCCGGGCCCGGGTCCTTGTTCCTTCTTCCAGATGGTTGTCCCGCATGTAGTAGGGATCCGCTATCGCGACGAACGGGGTTTTCTCTCTCTTGACCTTCATCGCCAGATTGAGCGCGAATAGGCGAACCAAGTTATAGTCCAGCCGTCTCGAGTGGAATATCTTGAAGATGTCCTCGTAGGCTATGAAGAACACATCCGCGGGGGCATCGGTGACGAAGCCCGTGTCCTCCGGCACCTTGATGGTGAACACCAAGTAATTCGGGTTATTATCCTTGAGAAGGAGTCCCTCCAGTGTCTAGATACCTTCATGCAAACTCATCATAGCTCCCGAAGCCAGGTGGCGCAGTTCTCGAGGCAGTATGGGCTGACCATCTTCGTGCACTCTCGTCAAGCCATCCTGGCGGGGTGGTACAACATCGTCCTGGTAACGGATCGAAGCGGGCTAGCTCGCAGCCTTGTCCTTGTTCCTGTTCGGCCTCTTCCTCGCCGTCTTCCTCTTCTCATCAGCAGTGTCCTCCACTGGCGATGCTATCCTCTCACCTGCCATCCTGTGGAGTGTGTCAGGGCTGAAAATGATTCTGGCTGGTGGAGGTTGTGTCTTGGCGGCCGGAGGCGTCTCCTGAGAAAACCCACGAAAGACCAGGCTCTTCTTGGGATGGGTAGCTTTATCGTGGAATGATGGTTCTTCATCGAGAGGAGGCATGAACGGTCCTTTGTGGGCGCCGGTCTTGACAAAGGAATTGACGTCAATCAGTGCATTATCATCATCCACCTTGATGTTGGCGTCGAAGGCCGCCATGTCCACGTCGTCCTGGGGTGGTGGCGATGGCGGTTGCGGTGCCACGGCCTTGCCTTTAGGCGGGGGCGATGGCGGTCGAGGAGCAACCACGCCCTTGGCTTCTTGTGGCACCGGTGCAGACGCTCCCAATAAGAGTCTCTGGTGACGGCTTGTGGTGGCGGTGACGACGACCGGTGTAGGAGGAAGCTTCATCCTTGGCGGCCGAACGATCGAGGTGGCGCCGGTGGAGCGAGACCCAATACAAATCTGGGTCTTTGGCCAAATCATGGGATAGCCATGGCAACCTTCCAGGGTTAGGTGCTCGTCGGCTCCGGGAGGTTGCATGGGAGGGTCCATGTCTTCGCACCCCCCAACACCCGACCCAACTTGACGCGCATCACGGCATCATCCATGGGCTTGCCGTGCATTGTGCGGTTCGCCGGTTGTATTAGCTTGCCTGTGGCAACATACTTCAACTCGTCGCTGGGCACCTTATGCAGGAGCACGCACGGAGTGTCCTGAGGCATATAGATATGCATCATGAGATGGCAGCCAATCAAAGGCATTAAGTAGAGCACGCTGACTAACTACTTATTTTACCATGGTAAGGGCGCCGAGCTCGGCTAATGTTGAGACATGGGCGGCCGACGGCTGATCCTTGTTCTTCTCTGGCTTGGGTGCATTAGGAAGCACTTCCAGCTGCTGCGCCTTAGTAGTCTCGGCAGGAGGGGGCAGCTCCGGCGCATCCAACTCCATCGGCTACGCCGCGGGGATGGAGGGCGGTGGGGTAACCATGTCCGGCGACACTTGGTGGCTCGAGGTGCTTCCGCCGGCGCTGGGCACTTTTATCGGCCCCACCTGACCGTCCGCATTCCATTTTTCTATCCCCTCCATCAGCCAAGGGGGTAGCATCTCGAGGATCTTCGGCTGCACTATAGCGTTCACCTTGTCCTGGCCCACCTTACTGGCCTCCAGATACGCGATCTTCCGCTTTAGCTCTTCCTTCTCGGCTTGATTCTGAGCCGCCGACTGGGTCCACCTCTCCTTTCTCTTCTTGGCTTCCTCGTTGTAGTACTCACGGAACTTTGTGCTTGTACCAAAGCTAGAGATACGGCCAGCTGATGTGGGCAGGTCAGACTTCTGCCTCCCCTTGTAGGCATTCGTCGCCCTGTTTAAAACCGTGTCCCATGGCTTCGTCGAGCCCTGGGACGACGGGTCCAGCGCCTCATGCGCAACCTTGATTTCAGCGTCCTGCAGACAAGGAAAGGTGAACCCACATTTAGGAACTTGCCTTCATTATTCAAAATGAAAGAAAATGGACCGCGGGTAAATTACTTTCCAGCTTCTCCTCAAACTTCCTCACATCGTCATCGTCGGTGACGAATTCCATGGTATCCTTGTCCAGATAGTAGCGGGCCCGGACAAAGTTCAGGGTCTGCTCGTCCGTGATTTTTAAAAATGGGTTTTCTTTCCCGAGACGCTCAACCTCGGCGTCCTCCCATGCCCATATGGCCTTCTTTCCCCTATAACCGCCACTTCCACATCAGTGGTTACCTATGTTCTGTTCCCGCATTTTCCGACCCCACTCCGTCCATTCCTTCGAATCATCAGTCTCCGTCTCTCCCTTGAATATCTTGAACTCGTCTTCATCGATCATGGGCTCACCCTTCTTGATCTTCTCCCAACTTTCCTTTTTCGCGATCTTGTTCCTCACCCGGGTTCTCCAGCTGATCAAGGCATTGGCCATCTTCGTGATGGCTGGCCTATTCACCTTATTGGACGGGTCCAGTTTGTCGGTGTACGGGGCCGGGAACTTGTACCGGTGAAGCTTCTTAATGCAGTTTCGCACCAACCGCTCATTCGCTTCACTTATCAGGTGCTTCGTGTTGATCGACATGCTTTCCCGGACGATGCACCCGAGTTGCATGCCGAACCCGGCGGCAACATCCGAAGGCTCCAATGGTTGGCCACTTTCCGAGACCAGAGTGCTCTCGTCGATGGTGTCGGCGAGCTTTTGCATCTTCCGATCCTTCCTCGACTTCTTCTTCTTAAGAGAAGGGTTGTTGCTACCGCCATCCATCGTGCGGTCCCCACCATCGGTCGTGCGGTCCCCGCCATCGGTCGTGCGGCCTCCACCATCGGAGGTGGTCGCATCCTCCTCCTCGGCTCCATCTATCCGGTAGTCCTCGTCCCCCTCTTGCTCATCATCCCCATCGTGGCCCGCAGAAGCTGCCACATCCTCATGCTGAGACTCTGATGCCTCGTACTGTGACGCCACCTCCCAGAAAGTGAGGTTCGCCGCTCTAGCTTGGTCTTCGACGCTCATGGCGGCCTTAGAAGTGACGTCCCCATCAGCAACCGACATGTTTGCACACTTCTAAACAAATTAAACTAAGTTAGTATTAATTAGTATCGACAATATTTAAAATGAGCTGCCCATTTCTCCCGAAGTGTCGATTCACTTCCACTTCGGTCGAGAAATGGGGCTCATATGTCAAAAAAATTACGAAGTGTCCGAACAAAAAATTCGGCATGACCTTTGCTATTTTTTTGACATATGAGCCCCATTTCTTGACCGAAATGGATCGAAATCAACATTTCAGGAGAAATGGGCAGCTCGGGTGATTTCCCTGCAAACATTCCACATACGAAAAAGCACAAATAGTGCTCCACAACCACATATGGTGCTCCAGATTTAAACAGTAACAAAAATAGCCACATATGGTGCTCCAGATTTAAAGAACATATGATATCTTGTTTCAAAAACTTGATCATTGCACATTATGCATGAGTAATCTGGCAAGAAGAAGTCTCTTCTATTCAGCACATCTATTGTGTTAAGTCTGTCCCGCAGCAACAACCAAAAGAAAGCTTTATGTTTTTTCTGACAGCAGCTCTTCCATAGCCACTTAAAAGCAGGGTGTGGGATGTCTGATGCTTTATGGGTAGAATAGGCTTTAAGTTTCCTGTAAAGTTTGATGGTTTATGTATCTTGCCATAATAAGATAGAAGAACCATTATTCATGGAGTGTATATCCTACTTCTCCACCCCCAGGCTATCAAAGAAGGATACAAAAACAATAAAAGGAGACAACACATGTAAAGGCTGCTCCCTGCAATAATAAGTTGGCTGAGTGAAGCAGCCAGCCTGCAGTGCACTGAGCACTAGCTACACCTCCTAACCGTGCAGTACAGTGAGCTGGTTCACAGAGATGGCATGCACAACTAAACCATGAAACTGAGATGTCAACAAAAAAATGAGGGAGCAATCTAACCCCAATACAATTACCAGTGCAACGGTGCTCTAAAAACTATAAAAACTATCGAAATGACTATAATTATGTTCTATTTCCCTGGTTCAAATTGAATCTTATCTATTCATAGAAGTGACTTATTGGACATGGATTATTAAAATATGTCCTAGACGCTCACAGGTGCTAAAGCATATCATAGGAGAGGAGGTGCTCTTGTCATTTTCACACGAAAGAGAAACAAAAGGTTATTTTATACTGGTGTGGCAACATAAGGGCTCAGAAGCAAACAATGATGCAGAGAGAAGCCAACACCGTTGCCCCTGCTGCTGCAGAAAATATTAGCATTGTGTCCTAATATTTGCTTGCTAATACACTCAATTTGCTTGCTATACAATCCTAATATTTTCTCAATTTCAAATTGTTTTGGTATTGTGCTATTATGGGAAAGCATCAATCATACAGGGAAGAAGGAGGAAGGAGGCAGAGAAGAAGGAGGGGAGGGGGTCACCTACGCAGGATGTGGTGGCCATGGTGGTGGTCCTGGACGCCGGCGGAGCCTCCTCCTCCTGGTGCTCTGCGTGGGGTCACGGCGAGGTCTCCTGTGCAAGGTTACGACGAGGTCAGCGTGGATAGAGGAGGAAGGGGCAGGGAAGAAGGAGGGGAGGGGTCACCTGCGCGCGGGGTGTGGTGGCCGTGGTGGTGGTCCTGGACACTGGCGGAGCCTCCTCCTCCTCCTGGTGCTCTGCGTGGGGTCACGGCGAGGTCACCTGCGCGGGGTCACGGCGAGATCAGCATGGACAGAGGAGGAAGGGGGCAGGGAAGAAGGAGGGGAGGGACGGGGGTCACCTGCGGGGTGGGGGTGGTGATGGTGGACGGCGGGCATGGCACGGCGACACAGCGGGGCAAGCGCGACACGGCGGCGAGATCGAGCGCGGCGGCACGGCTAGTAGCTAGGGTTCATCGAAACGGTTTGGGAGGGAAGTGAAGGGGGAAGAAGCGCCAAGGCTCAAAACGGTTGTCATAGAATTATGGCGATCCGTTAGATATGCGCCACAGAATTTTTACCAAAACGGCCAAGTCACAGAATTCTGTGGCATCTGTTAGATATGCGCCATAGAATTTTTACTGATGGTACAACAATGATCGTTGCACATATGTGACATCAAACACAACTCACTGCATTAGTTCAGCGCTTGCTCCACCACACTGATGCCCCAGGTTCGATTCCTGGCGGCCCCAAAAAAAATTTATTTTTTTTAAATATTTTAAGGATGGTAAATATATATTTAAGGCAAGAACTAATATATTTTACTATTAAAAACAAGAATTAATATATTTGCCTATTAAGGATGGTAATCATATGTTATATATGCTTGTCACACACACACCCACATCAATATATCCGCATGCATTAATTAGTACAAAAAAAGGCGTCAAAAACCGCTAAGTCGGCTCCGAGGTAGCGCTAGTGTCTCTTCACAACAACTTTCTTGCCCTTCTTCTTTGCGGTAGAATATTTAGGCTGGCCACCTTGAGATTTCTTCTCGTGTACGGGCAACCTTTAGCCGATAGGGTGGTCTTCCTTCTTACTTTAGCATAAGTAGTAGGCTTGTCGAAGTACTTGTCGAATTCCTCTTCGATCTTGGGATCACCGTTCTTGTCGATGTCTTGCTTGTTGGCAGGTCCTTCGATTCTGATGATGCTCCTCTTTCCCCTCCTCACGACAACACGGCTTGGCTTTGCCGTGTCGGTAATGAATAATCATTGATCAGCTTGGCATCTTCGATTTGGCATCGGGTATAACCATGGTGGTAAAAAACCGGCCATATTTTTCGACACTCTTGGCCCATCTGACACGAAATATCGGCACCGTCACTCCGCAGTAGTCGAGTTCCCATATCTCCTCGATCCTTCCGTAGAATCTTTCCTTGAAATTAGTCTCATCATTGGCGTATGATAACATAGTTACTCCTAAGTTTTGGTATTCGCTATTCTTGTCCTTCTCCTCGGAGTACAATCTGTAGCCGTTGATGTCGTATGTCTGATAGGTCCTAACGTTGCGCCCGGGGCCCTGTGAGAGTGAGAATATGAGTTCCTCATCTTCAGTATAAGGCGTCGGCATGGGAGTTTCCAGTAGCCTTTTCTTGAACCACCCCATGAAGCTGGCGTTGTGCTCTCTGGTTACGTCTCCCTTCTTCCTTGTCTTGCCCAGGTTATTAGCGAGCTTCTGCTCGATTAAGGTTTTGTTCTCATCCACCTAGGGTCCGACCAACTCTATGTGTTGTAGAGCGACTCTGTTTGCCCTGTCAAAGTTAGCGTGTTCGAGTTCGATGCCGACGTGGAGTGCGCGGTAGCCCTCGCGGTGACTAAATCCAGTGAGCCTCCCTAGGTGCTTCCTGGCGGGCAGACCGACATCCTGGTTCTCGATACTTAGGTAGTTCTGGCAGAAGGATATACACTGGTATGTCAGAAAGCCCTTGGTATTGCTTCCATCTGGACGGGACCTATTGTGATAGAATCCTTTGATGACACCGTTCAAACTTTTGAACGACATCATGTTGTGCAGGAACGCCGACCCGAGATGTATGATGTCATCCATGACATGGACAAGCAGATGCACCATCATGTCGAAGAACGCGGGAGGGAAGTAAATCTCGATCTCGCATAGTATCTCGACGATCTCTTCCTATAGCTTGTCGAGCTGCTGCATGCCGATAGACTTCCTAGATATGATGTCAAAGAAGTTGCAGAGGCCAAAAAGCGTCTCACGGACGTGCTCGTCCATTATCCCTCGGATCGCAACGGGGAGTATCTGCGTCATCAGCACGTGACAGTCGTGAGACTTCATCCCGCTGAACCTCTTCTTTGCTACGTCCAGATATCTGCTTATCTTCCCAGAGTAGCCGTGCGAAACCTTGACTCCTATGAGGAAACTAAAAAACCTCTAGACCTCCTCCTCGCTCAGAGTAAAGCATGCAGCTTTAAGCACCACCCCCATTCTTCTTAGACCTTTTGCGGCGACCCTGGGTCCCTTCCGTCTGTTCATCATCATCACTGGCATCGTCACTATCAGGGTACTGAAGTTCCTTCTTAATGCCAAGCAATTTCAGATTGCTTCTTGCTTTCTGCCCATCCTTGGTCCTATCCGGCATGTTCATCAGAGTGCCGAGCAGGCTCTCGGTAACATTCTTCGTGATGTGCATCATATCGAGGCTATGGGGCGTGTGGAGGACCTTCCAGTAAGGCAGGTCCCAGAAAACAGACCTCGCCTTCCATACTCCATGCAACGGTGGCGGTTGTTCCCTCGGCCGCTTCTTTCCTGGCGCAGGGCACTCTTCCCAATTGTCTAGAAGCTCCTTGATTTCTTCGCCGCTCAAAGGTCATGGGGCATTATCAAGCTCTTCTTTGCCATTGAACAGGTCTCCGCATTTTCTCCACGGGTGATCCTTGCAGAGCCACATTCAAGTCCTCTGGAACACGGTTTTCGAAGACCCGGGATCCCTCGGCAGCTGCAGATGCGGGGTCTTGTCCATGCACCTAACACATGCACAGCTCCATGGTTCACCTGGCATGCTACATATCCGTAACCAGGATAGTCATGCACCGTCGTGAGCAACGCGGCTCTCATGTCAAAATAATCTCTAGTGTAGGCGTCCCACGTAAGTGCCGGCGTCTCCCACAACGTCGCTAACTCCTCTTTCAAGAGCCCGAGATACAGATGCATGTCGACACCTGGTTGTTTCGGACCCTAGATAAGGATACTCATGTGTACGTAACGCTGCTTCGTGCACAGCCAGGGGGGAGGTTGTACGGCCATACAAACACGGTCCAGGTGTTGTGCGTGCTACTCTGGTTGCCAAAGGGATTGAGTCCGTCGGTGCTCATGCCTAGCCTGACGTTCCTTGGATCGAGCCCGAACTCATCTTGGAATTCGATGTCTAGCGCATTCCACTGGCTAGCGTCCGCGGGGTGTGTCAGTATCTTGCCCTTCTCCGGATCATCTTCCGTCTTCTCCCTCTTCGCGTGCCATTGCATGAGCTCTGCTTCCTTAGGGTCTACGAAATACCGCTGCAGACGAGAAGTGATAGGAAAGTACCACACCACTTTTCGGGGAACTTTCGTGTTCCCTCTCTTGTACCGTATCTGGCCGCACACTGGGCATGAGGTTCTATCCTTGTACTCGTTCTGATAAAGTGTGCAGTCGTTGATGCATGCGTGGTACTTGATGTACGGCATGTCTAGTGGGCAAACTACTTTCCTCGCCTCCTCGATACTTGTTGGCAGTGTGTTGTCCTTGGTAAGACGAGCGTGCCAGAATTTCATGTGAGCGTTGAAGCTAGTGTCGGTCCATTTGTGCTCCGCCTTCATCTCCAAAGCCTTCAGCGTTACAATCAAGCGTGTATCCTCGGGCCGGCACCCAAGATACAATGGAGTCCTCCCGTCTACCTCCATCTGTGCCAGCTTGGCTTTCTCTCTGGCTGCAACTTTCGCGTTGGTCGTCTGCTTGAGGAGAATTTCTTGAAGATGAGGGTCCCGCAAGGCCGAAGTTAGCGTCGTGTACGTGCTCCCTTCTTCTCCGCCACCACCACCATCTGCTCTGGCATCATCTCCTTCATGATGATCATGTCCGTCAGCATCTCCTTCTTCATGATGATCATCATGTTCTCCTTCGTCATGATGACCATGTCCGGGAGACCCTTCGTCTTCTCCCCCGCCCCCGGCCTCTTCTTCACCATGGTCACCACCATCTGCCGGCGGCTCATTCACTAAGAAGCCGGGCATGAAACCACGCGTGAAAAGGTGAGACTCCAGTTGTTCGGAATCAGGGTTGATCCACTTCCGGTGTTTGCACGTTCGGCACGGACATCTTATCTTCGACATTTTATTCTGAACCATATCAGCCACCGCGTCAGCCTTGTATCTAACCACCTAGCGTTCACTCATATGGATGGCCATGGTCGCCTGCGCGTGAACATAGACCAAATTAAAGAGAGAGTGTTAGAACCATGCACACACACATGAAGTGCACACATATATGCATGATCGCCGAAAATTTCGGCATGACCTATCCTAAAAGTAGGACGTATGGCTAGTGCAGAAATTTTCCGAAATGGACGTGTATCAACATTTCAGAAAACCTCCATGCACCCAGCGCCAGCAACATGCATTCAAGCACAACACAAAGCTCCTCGAGAATCAAGCATGCATGCATTCAACAAACACAACACAAAGCAAACGAACATCGTCTCGCCATCACACACCGCCCGCGGGACCAATCTTCACCTACAAAACATCCATATATACACGCATGCTCCGAGACCCGCCGTCCACACAAAACATGCATCACACACAAGTACCCATGCACACCTCACAAATCCACAACCATAGGCATAGAGGTGGAGGAGCAAAGTATGGGTAGGTATAGTACCTTTACAAAGTAGGAGTAGCTTCCCTCACAAGTACATGAACCAAAGTAGGTCTAGCTATCAACAATGGAGGTGAGTATGAGAAAAATGGAGTGGGAGTGTCGTGGTGGTGGCACGGTAGATGCCATGGGTAGGCTAAAGTATGGGGCCAATGGATGCTAGATGGATCTGGGGAGGGAAGATGTAGTTGATTCTACACACAGAAGACTAAGGCAAAGATCTTTATTTCTCCTTCCTTGGGCTACAAGCGCTCCTTGAGCTGTATACAAGGAGAAAGGGAGAACTTTACCAGCCTAACGGTACTAAGAATGAGCCAATCCCCTCTTCAGGGTCCAAGCCTCCCCTTATAAAGGAGAGCCTTGGGTTCCTTTAGGGCTGACGTGGCAAGCATATTCGAGGAATATGCTTGTCCCAATATAGTAGTTCGGCGCCTCCCTTTCCCTGTCGTTCCCCTAACGATGGCAAGGTTCCAGTGGGCCCCTCCTGCGCGCCTCGGGCTTCAGGACTGTCTCCTCCGTGACCTCTTCTGCCTCTCTGTCGCTCTGCGTCTTTGTCCGTAGTGCTTGGCTTCGCTCAGATTCTCCCTAGCCTGCAGCTAGGGTTTGACTTCAGCTTCTCCTTCTCCTGCAAGCCAGACATTCGCCCCGCCTCCCGTAGTTCGGCATGTCCTTCATCTGTATTAAGATTACTCGGTCTAACCCAGCCGAGTTACAAAGTATCTCGGCTGGGTAATGTCTTGTCATTACTATGAGGGTCCTGCCCTTTCCTATCTCGGTCGACCTCTACATGATTCGGCCGGCCTGCATAAAGAACTCGAAACTAGACGGGAACATCCTTTCGCTATCCCCATCTTTACCCTATCCGGGTTATCTCCCAACATTAGTCCTCGGTTGGTAGGGCCTCGCCGATAATCTCGGCCGGTCGTAATAGCTTCATGACACACGCCCCAGATCGCTTCCGAGTTGTTCCTTGCTTGTCCGAGGTATCGTCAGATCTTCTCGTGATACGCCTGGCCCCACGTGTCATTCCCATCATTACTTCTAGTTTTTGTTCCTCTACAGATTTTCTCGACGAAAGGCTGTTACTCGCGGTTCGCCATGCCGCTAACGTCGCCTCATGCTCCGTTTCCGCTTGGGATCGTGATCTTCTCTGCTACCGTGTGGCCCTAGGTGTGGTTCAGCTCAGCGACGTGCGGTCGTGCCGCACACACGATCCACGCTGCCAACCGCCACACCCACAATCCCACTACCTTGCTTGCGGCTAGGTTATAAAGTGGGGCGCGGCGCTGGAGGATTCACTTTCCCCTTTTCGTTCGCCTGCGCCCTTCTTCTTCCTCTTGCTTCGCGCTTTCAAGAGCTCCGCCGCCGGCTGCTCATCGAACCCTCTGACGGCGAGGACTCCGCCGCGTCGCTCCGTCTGCCTCGTCCGCGTTCGCTAGCTTCGGCGTCGTCGCCGGTGAGTTCTTTCCGGCCGCGTCGCCTAGGTTTTATCCTAGATTCCTCTGTCTCGATTTTGTATTTGTGCGGTGGTTCCTCTCCTCCTCCGTCGCCGTTCCTGTGCAAAATCACGACGGGGCCTCGTAGCTCCAAACTTTCCTCCGCCGCTAGTTCTTCCTCCGTCGATCTTTCCGGCGAACCCATGTCTAGCTCCTTTAGTGGTGCCCTGGTAGAGGATGACGATGCTGGCTCTGGGCCCGAGCGAGGCTCATGGAAGGGCTCCTCCGTTACACGCCGCGAGATCGAGTGGCTTATCCGAACTCGGAGGATTCCCGCCGAGGTCTCCTGTCGCTTACCCGGCAGCGAGTCCTCTCCGGATATTAGGGAGGGTGAGTATGTAGTTTTTATGTCACATTTATCGCGCGGCTTTGGTCTCCCTCTTAGCGATTTTGCTAGAGAGTTTCTCGACTACTTCGGCCTTCAGCCGCATCATCTCCCTGCAAATGCGATCACTTCTCTTTCTGCTTTTATCTCCGCCTCGGAGGGATACTTCGGCCTATGGCCGTCCGTGCACGTCTGGTCGAAGTTCTTCCAGATTCGTTCTAACGTAGTCCCTGACAAGTCTTTGCACCCTTCCGAGAAACTGCTTACTCAATGTGGGGCAGCGTCCATTACACCTCGGAGGAAGTCCGTATTTCCTCGTGTCACTTGGTTTAGAGTCGTGCAAGAAGTGGCACAAATCCTTCTTTTATGTCAAGAACAGAGGGGCGGAGGACAAGATTCGGCTCCCTGCCTTCTCCATTGGTCCGCCTTCTAAGGTGAATTGGACTTATAATCCGAGGAAGAGTCATGCCTTGGCCGAGGCCTTTGAGATTCGGCTCAAAGAGCTGATCCGTCCCGGGTTATGCGGCGAAGATCTGATGGCTACCTTTATCAGTAGCCGAATCTGCCCATTCCAGAAACGGACTCACAAATTGTGCTACATGAGCGGTCCTCTTTACCCTAACCGAGTCTCAACCGTGGAGCTGGACAACTATATTATCTATAAGCGTGTCCGAGCTATCTTCGAGACGGAGATGCCTGAGGATTGGGCTTGGGGATTGAAACCGTTCACCCGCGATCGTCCGCCTCCCAAAGTAAGCTTAATCACTAATGCTTTGCTTTCCAACTGTTTCCACAACTGTTTTCACTAATTTTCCTCTTTCTTGTATCACAGAGGTTCACAGAACAGAAGGGCGAAGATGCCGAGGTTTTGTCACTCCCGTGGCCTGCGGACCGGAATACCCCGGACGTTGGGGAGCCGGACTCGGAAGAATTCGTTCCCAAATCTGACCTCGCCCCTGCTCGCGCTCGTGGCAAGACTTCGGCCCACGAGGAGGAAGGTGATTCGAATGAGGTCCAAGTTCTAGAGGTAGTTGCCGCAATTGCCATTTCTTATGCATTTCCGGCTTCTACTTTCCTAGCTAATCCGGCTGGTCAGGTTCACGACGCCGAGCCTATTGCTTCCCGGCCCCCTGTTACCTCGGGGAAACGCGGGGCTCCTGCTAGTGCCTAAGAGGCGGCCCCCAAGAAACGAATGAAGAAATCCTCTCCGAATCCTCCCAGGCGCAAGACCATGCCTGGAGTCGCAGGGTAAGTTTCTTTTGTTCGTATTTCTTGTTTCTCTCTTTCTGCTTTTCATCCTGACACCCTTTTTTCTTTCTTACCCTTGTAGTGCTCCACTTTCTGTTAAGCCCGGCGGTCCTAGTATGACTAGTCATGACTCGGCAAATTGCCTCCTCCGCCTCACCAAGATATCAGATTCCACCCCGCCTGCGTTGCATCTCCTTCAGCTCCGAATCAGTCGCCTCCTCGTCACGATGTGCCTGAGACCCCTCTCATTGACATCGATCCCACTCGACCCACCGAGTTTTCCGCCGAACCCGTTGCTCCCTCTGTGGATCCGAGCGCCTCTGCTGAGCCTCTATCTGCCCCCGCAGTCTCTACAGCAACTCCAGCCCCGGCCGAAGAGGTCGTTATCTCGGCGCCCTCTATGACCGTGACCCCTTCTGCTCCTAAAGACACCGTTCCCATTACCGAGGTATCGGCTCCTGCTAATGCCTCTTCTAAAGCAAGAAAAGTTGTTGCTACCAAGGCCTCCTCTTCCCAGAAAGGTCTTGTCGGCTCTTCTCAGCCGAGTATTGCCGATGTGCTGCGCAAAGGAATTGCGCCTACCAAAGCCTCCGTTACTCCGGCTGCCGGCACCCAGCTTGCTCTTCATAAAAGCCATGCGGCCGCAGTGGTTACACAACATGTCCGGGGTAAAGTCCTAACTCGGACGGCTAGTGGGAACAGCCTTGGCTCGTTGGTGGAATATGCCAATAATTGGAATGCTGCCGATCAGTTTGAGGGTAATCCAATCAGTCAGCCTTTCAGCTTTCCGATATTAGCGGCCGTTTCGATCAAGCCGCCAAGTTCATCCTTGACACTAACAAGATGAATGAGGTAATCGCTATTTTGCGGAGTTTAGATTAATTCTCCAGATGTTACTATACGCTCTAGTCCCCGAAACTTGCAAGGAAATAACTTGTTATATGCTTGGAAGTTTAATAATGCTTTACTTAATCTAATTTTATCTCTAGGGTTCGAATTTATATCCGACTAGATTTGTCTTAAAGTTTCCTTGACTTTCGTTTTAGTTGATCTTGAAATATTCAGCCACCTAGATTTGGTTTTAGTCTCACTTGACTCGGATCTGTTTTAGCTTCGAATATCCGGCCACCTAGATCTGGGTTAAGTTTCGCTTGACTCGGATCTGGTTTAGCTTCAAATATCCGGCCACCTAGATCCGAGTTAAGTTATGCTTGACTCGGATCTGGTTTAGCTTCGAATATCCAGCCACCTAGATCCGGGTTAAGTTTTGTTTGACTCGGATCTGGCCTAGCTTCGAATATCTAGCCACCTAGATCCGGGTTAAGTTTTGCTTGACTCGGATTTGGCCTAGCTTCGAATATCCAGCCACCTAGATCCGGGTCAAGTTTTGCTTGACTCGGATCTGGTTTAGCTTTGAATATTCATTCATCGTTTTGCTCCATTGTTCAGGTTGCACATGACCGGCGGACTGCCGAATTTCAAAGGTTGCTTTTTTCGCACCGCAAACTGGAAGAAAAATATGAGAAAGTCCTTCCTGTGGTAAAAAAGGCTGGTAAGTTGATAGTTCCTTTTCGTCATTTTCGACATTCTTATTGTTTTGTCCGCGAGGTGTCGTCTCACTTTTTTGGTGAACAGGTAATATCAATAATCTCAACATTCGTCTTGAGAAGAAAGTCAAGAGCTTGGAAGGTTAGTTTCCCTTTTACCCTACACCTTTTCGCCCTTTAAAATATGCGCTAAACTTTTTTATTTCGTTTGGCTTTGGTAAAGCCGAGTTGCAAACCTTTGCAGCATCTCACCAAGATTGCACGCCCATGCCTGACGTGATGCTGCATTTTTTAGAACAAAGCTCTACTCATTGGGCGCAGCTAAAAGAAAAAGATGATGAAATAGCTCGCATGCGGGCCGAGGTGGAGACCCTTAAGCTCTCTCAGAAATCCGAACTAGAAAAGGTCGATCAGGAATTCTCTGAGGAGAAGAATCGGCTAGCTCTGGAGCTGCAGAAGAGTAAAGAACTCCTTGAGGCTGCCGAACTGAAAACTCGTGGAATGAGCGAGGAGATTGCTTTCTTTGAAAAGAGCAAGATCATCTGGGCTAAAGACCTTCAGATAATGTTGAGTTATATTCATTGTATGTTTCTTAGCACAGCCGGATTATGTTTTTCTCTTTGTCCTTGCTGCCTCCTGACGCATTTGTGTTTTGCGCAGGTCATTTTCCAGAAGCTAAGCCTGTGAGTTCGAAAGCGGTTCTTGGAGCTCGTGCGCGCCGAGGTATCCCTGCTGAAGTTGATTCGGAGTACTCGATGGAAGATTTCCTTGTCGCTGTCGGCGCTGCAGTTGGTCCGATGAAGATTATGGGCAGGGACTTGGTGCAAGCAGCTATCCGAGCCTACCATGTTCTCTGGCCGAATACCTCTGGGACTCCTAATATCAACGAGGTCGAATTGCTGGTGAAAAGATTGATGGCCTCGGAGAAACAACTGAGTCTCTGGAGGGAATCATCTGGGCGAGCTGGCGCTGATATGGCCCTCACTGTTATCATGTCATGGTATGAAGACATTTCTCTTGATATCCTGAGAAATTTGCATGGTTCCGCTGGGTTGAGGACCCCACTTTTGTTGCTCTTCGCAAGCTCGCTTCTTTCCAGCTGCTGAGTATGCCGACGTGCATACCTGGAATGAAGGTCCGAGCTTCCTCCCGAACTCGGACGATGAGGTTGCAGTCGAGGATGCCTCAGACAATAACTCGGCTGAACAAGGTGAAGGTGAAGATGATTCGGCTTCCTCTGGTGACTCCAGTTCGAGCTCGGATGGCGATGGTGACGCTCGATCCTCCTCCAAAGGTACTGGGCATTCAACTGCGCAAACTGATGCCCCTCAGCAGCCTCAAGCTTCAGCCGAAGTCGCACCTAGGGCTGTGGAAGGCGAGGCAACCTCGGCTGAGGCTCCGCCTATCTCGGAGCATCCAGCCCCTGACCCAACTTGTCCCTGACCCAACTTTCCAGTTGAAACTCTTTAAGCTATTACTAGTCCCTGGTATGCCGGGCGTACGATGTACGTGGAACATTTGACCATTTCCTGTATGACCTGAATTTGTTTTGCCGTGTACTGCTGCGACATATATGTTTGCAGTTGTTATAACTTTGTTTAAGTGGGTTTTCATCCGAATTCTTGCTTTGGTGACCTGCGATTTCCTGTTTTTAGGATGTATCTTTGTCTTTGTTTTCTCGTGGTTTAGCCGATTAATCTGGGTGTGAGCTTTGAATATCATACGAGATTGATCTGCTCTTATTCTGAGTTACTGCCTATTGCGCCGAAGTCTAGTGTGTAAACCAAATTTCAGAAATAATATAAGACCGTTATCGAGGCGCTGCTCAGGGTGTCGAGTTCTAGTGCTCAACATAACACTGGGCAGCATATGGCAGTCCCCGAGTCACTGCTCTGGATGCCGAGGTTCAAATACATAAGATGAAATTGAAATAACATACGGCAGTCCCTGAGTCACTGCTCTGGATGCCGAGGTTTAATACACAAGATGAAATAACATACGGCAGTCCCCGAGTCACTGCTCTGGATGCCGAGGTTTAATACATAAGATGAAATTGAAATAACATACGGCAGTCCCCGAGTCACTGCTCTGGATGCCGAGGTTTACTACATAAGATGAAATTGAAATAACATACGGCAGTCCCTGAGTCACTGCTCTGGATGCCGAGGTTTACTACATAAGATGAAATTGAAATAACACATGGCAGTCTCCGAGTCACTGCTCTGGATGCCGAGGTTTAATACATCATCAGTTCTTGACCTTGAGATACTATGCTACGAGTAAAATGGATGGAGCAGAGCTACATTCCATGGACGCTTCGTTTCTTCGCCAGCTTTGTCTGCCTTGTTCCTTCCGGGGGTTTGAGCGTTGATTAGATAATAGGCATCATTATGCAATGCTTTGCTCACGATGAATGGTCCCTCCCATGGAGGTGACAGCTTGTGCATGCCGGCCGTGCGTTGCACCAGTCGGAGGACTAAGTCTCCTTCTTTGAATACTCTTGGATTCACCTTCTTGCTATGATATCGTCGCAAGTTCTGCTGATAAATAGCTGATCATGATAGTGCCAGTTCTCTGGCTTCTTCTAGCAGGTCTACAGTATCTTGCCGAGCTATTTCGTTTACCTCTGAGGTTGTATACTGGGTAACCCTTGGCGAGTCATGTATTATGTCGGCTGGAAGCACAGCCTCTGCCCCGTATACCAGAAAGAATGGAGTATATCCTGTTGATCTATTCGGAGTAGTCCTGAGGCTCCACAATACGGCTGGGAGTTCCTCAATCCAACATCATGCCGACCTTTGCAGTGGTTCAACAAGTCGCGGTTTTATTCCTGACAATACTAGTCCATTAGACCTTTCCACTTGCCCATTAGATGCTGGGTGAGCCACAGAGGCAACATCTAGTCTTATGTGTTTCTCTCTACAGAACCTAGCGAAGGCTCCTTCTGCAAAGTTTGTGCCGTTATCTGTAATAACACTGTGCGGATACCCATATCGTAAAAAAATACCTTTGAGGAATTTCACTGCTGTGGGCCCATCGCATTTTTTTATTGGTTTCACTTCAATCCATTTCGTGAACTTGTCCACCATAACCAATATGTGGGTCATTCCCCCTCGGGCCGGCTTAAATGGTCCCACCATATCTAAGCCCCACACAGAAAATGGCCAAGTGATGGGTATTGTTTTTAACTCGGCCGATGGCATATGTATTTTGGTTGCATATCTCTGACAACCATTGCATTTTTCAACTAACTCTTTGGCTTCTTTCAACGCCGTCGGCCAATAAAATCCATGCCTGAATGCTTTGGCTACCAAGGCCCGAGATGAGGCATGTTGTCCACATTCTCCTTGATGTATATCTAGGAGGATCTCCTGGCCTTCTGCCGAACTCACACATTTTTGCAATACGCTTGTGACGCTTCTTTTATATAGCTCATTGTTTATGATTGTATAAGCTTTTGCTCTCCTTACAGTTTGTCTAGCTAATACTTCATTGTTCGGCAATATCGAGTCTTTAAGGTAAGAGAATATGGGTTGCGCCCATGGCGGTGTGACCTTTTCTGGTGTGATCTCACTGTCTATTTCCATGTTTTCTGCCGACATACCTACCTCGGCTTTCTCCATGATTGTGCTTACTTCTGCTGTCCTCCTCTTGGGGGGTTCCGAGTCATATTGCTGGTCTACTTACATCAGCGCATTATCTTCTGCTGAATTTGCCGGAATAAAGATACATTCGGATTCTGGTGATGGGATTATTGACGGTTTCCTGAGGTGTTCCAGGGCAATACCCGGGGGAATTGACTGCCGGGTGATCCTAGTTTTGACAACGTTCATGCATCATTTTCTGCCCGAGGTATGTGGTGAAATTCACATCCTTCAAAGTATCCACTGATCTTTTGCACATGAAATCTGTATAAAGCCATATTATCATCTAATGCATCCCAATTGCCTGAGACTTGCTGTACTACTAGATCCGAGTCCCCATAGCATAAGATTCGGCGTATGCCAATCTCTTTTGCTACTTTCAATCCATGGACCAGTGCTTCATATTCGGCTACGTTGTTGGATGCGGCAAAATGTATTTGTAGCACATACTTCAGCTGATCTCTTTTAGGCGAGGTTAACACTATTCCTGCCCCCAAACCATTCCTTAGTTTGCAACCATCGAAATGCATCGTCCAATAATTTGGGTCTGGCAATGGTGGCTCATACTGCACCTCGGCCCAGTCTACGAAGAAGTCGGCGACCGCTTGAGATTTGATTCATCTCTCCTATCGAATTGTGGAGCGTACGGTGACAACTCGATTGCCCATTTTGCTATTCGGCCACTTGCATATTTGTTGCTCAATATGTCGGCTATGGGCGCTTCACAGATCACTTTGATGGGATGCTCTTCGAAGTAATGTTTAAGCTTTTTTGCCGACATATACACTCCATAAGCCATCTTCTGATAATGTGGGTAATTCTGCTTTGAAGTGGATAACACCTCACTTAAATAATACACCGCCTGCATCGACTTATCATCTTCAAGTCGTTTCTACTACGACTCACAAAGACTCACTACTCACTGGTAGCCGCTACATAGAGTAACATAGGCTCTTTTGATAATGGAGAAGCCAAAATGGGTGCTGTGACCAACTTCTTTTTCAACTCATGAAATGCGCTGTCCGCTTGTGGAGTCCAAATGAATTTATCTGATTTCTTCATCAGCTGATAGAGTGGTAGCGCCTTCTCTCCCAGCCGACATACAAACCAGCTGAGCGAGGCTAGACAACCCGTGAATTTTTGTACATCATTTAAACATCTTGGCAATTCCATTCTTTCTACTGCCTTTATCTTTGTTGGGTTGGCCTCTATACCTCGGCTAGATACAAGAAAACCGAGTAATTTTCCTGCGGCACGTAAACGTGCATTTTTCCGGATTAAGCTTCATTCGTAACCTTCTCAGGTTCGCGAAAGTCTGCCGTATATCTTCCAGTAACGTTTTGCTTTCCTTGGTTTTGATGACCACGTCATCTACATATACTTGTACATTTTTTCCTATCTGATCGTGTAGACATTTTTGCATGCATCTCTGATATGTTGCTCCTGCGTTTCAGCCAGATAACGTGTGCGATAGCAATAAGCCCGTCTGGGGGTAATAAACGCAGTCTTTATTTGATCGGCCGGATTTAACGGTATCTGATGGAAACCAGAATACGCATCTACAAATGACAATAACTCACAACCAGCGGTCGAATCAATGACTTGGTCTATTCTAGGTAATGGAAAAGGATCTTTTGGACACGCCTTGTTCAGGTTCGTGTAATCGATACACATTCGCCATACAATGGCTACAATGGGATCATCTTTCTTCTTTTCTACTAGCACCGGATTCGACAACCAATCCGGATCTGACACCTCCATGATGAACCCGGCTGCGAGGAGCCGAGCTATTTCATCCCCTATTATTTTCTCCTGTCTTGGTGAAGCGACGGAGAGGTTGCTTCACCGGCCTTGCTCCTGGCCTTACATTCAAAGAGTGCTCACCAACTCCTCGGAACACCTTGCGGATCTGAGTTGACCATGCAAATATGTCCCGATTCTCACGGAGGAAGTTGGTGAGCTCGCTTTCCTATTTAGCGTCCAGCCTGCACCAATAGTAACCGTGACGCTCAGTGCTCATCTATCTGAACTTCTTACGTTTTTTCTTTAGTCGCTGAAAAGAGAGACACCGCCATTGGGCTAGTGTGCGGCATGTTCAGCTTTGGCCGAGCGAGGCGGCTACCTCCTGAATCCTTCTTTTTCTCTTGCTATAACCAATGATTCGCCAAATTTGACCCGGCTGAAGCACACTCCATTGACTTGTTGTAATCCCCGCTATTGTTATCACTCCTTGTGGTCCGGTAGCTTCATTTTCAGATAACTTATATGACAGTGCCCATGAATTTGGCCAACGCTAACGTTGGCGAGTAAAGCATGATAACAACTCTCTAGATCCACCACCTCAAACTCTAAATTTTCTGCTCTGCAGTTATCTCTTGTGCCGAATAACACATCCACTCGGACCTTACCAATGGGTTCACATGAAAGCCCTGGCACTATCCCATGGAAAGTGGTCCTCGTGGATTGCAACATGTTCTGCGATATTCCGAGTTTATGCATGGTATCTTTGTACATGATGTTGATACTGCTTCCATTGTCAATGAGTACTTTTGAGAATTTCACATTGATGCTCGGTCCAACAAATGTCGGATCCAACACGAGTGCATATGATCCGGGATTCGGCATTATCTTGGGATGATCCTTTATGCTCCAAGTTACCTCCTGATCCGACCAAGGCACATATCTTGGTACTGCCGGCATAACTGCATTTACTTCCATATGCCGGCGCTGCACACTCTGCTTGTCTTGTTGTTCCGTTGTGAACACGCAATAAGACTGATGATGTTCTCTGTAATCATTGCGTCCAGTATTCGCTGGATTTTTCCTTCCATCCTAGACTTGGTTCATCACTTGATGTACCGCGTCTCTCCGATCCGAGTTATCGTACCTCGGGGGAGGGGGCGGCAACATCAGTTGCTGTGCATTTGCTCCAGTCAACTGTGGTTGATGCTGCTGATGTACTTGATGGGGTGCCTGAATACCTGCGGGGTTCCCCATTGCATTTTTCATCCATGCACATTGGCGGGTCGTATGGTTGGCTGGCCTGGACGGGTTTGACGTGTGAAATTTGCACGGCTGATCTAACATAGATTCGAACGTGTACTTCGGCCTCTCCTGCCACTGTTTCTTTTGTTCTGGGGTCCACTGCCTTTTTCCTTCATTCCTTGGTGTCCACTGCTGAGGACCATTCTTCTGCCGTTGAGTTGCTCCGTGACTCGGCGGATCTTGCGCTACTGCCGCCACTTGGGCCGAATTATATCTATAATCCAGCCTTTCATCTCTTCTTCTTCCTCTGAAATCACTGCGCCTGGATGACCCGGCCAAATCTCTTGCATAATGGTCCTGTTGCTCACGATGATCCGCCGACATTAATTCTGGTTGCGTTGGGTCTCCTAATGCGCAGGAGTCCGCTATTCTGATAGTTTCTGCCAGTGTGGTCGGCATATCTCTTTGCAGATGTTGCCACAATACGCTGGCATAACGGCATCCTTGTGCGAACCAAGCTATTGCTTGCGATTCTATAACTCCTTCACATGAGTTTCTCAGGTTGCACCACCGAGTTAAAAACTCTCTATCTGTTTCATTCGGCCTCTGCTGGCACATGGCTAACTGTTTGGCCTCTTGTATGTGCTGGTAAAGTTGCTGACAAACATTTCCTCAAAATCCAGCCAACAGTTGATACTGCCCGCTGGTAGATTATTCAGCCACACCCTAGCTGGTCCTTCCAACATTTGTGGGACATACCATACTGCCCATCGTAAGTTTCCACCCGCTATTTTCACAGCAGTGGCATAGTCAATCAACCAGTCTTGTGGTTTGGTACTCCCATTATATGTTTTCGTGCCCCTTGCTAGCTGAATGTTCGGCACAGGTGGTTCGCCCATGATCCGTGGTCCAAAGCATGTCGGCCCTGGTGGACCCTGTTCTTCCAACAACTCGGACCGGTATAGCCGGTCCAGCTTCACTCTTGCATCATTTGATGGCAAATCTCTGTACAGAACTCTGTCTTGTATTCCATAGTGGTTGTTTCCGCCATGGATCTCATATTCCATCTCGGAATAACCATCATTGTATCTTTCATTAATTTGATTGTGGCGAGCTGGCCTCGTTTCTCTTTCCTGCCGGGGTTCATGCCTCGGTTGCGGGTTGAGTGGCAGTTCTCTCCTTACTTCGACCGGGGTATTGTTCTCATGATTGCCTCTTCCGGGTTCTCTTCTGTCGAGATCTCCATTGCCTCGGCTTCCGCCGTCTTTCTCAATACGGCCGAGGTTCCTCTCCCCACTGTTACCTCGGCTTGCATTGCCTCTGTTCTCATTTGCCTTTCCGGCCATTGCCGGATCATATGGAACAATTTGCTTGTTTCTCTTTCCTAAGGTTACTGCTTTGTCCCTTCGTGCATTATTTCCGGGTGAAGATGCTGCTACCACGGACAAGGCAGGTGTTGCTCCTGCCGAGTGAACCATTCGCGAGGCCCCCAGCCTCGCCGGGTCTGCCCTGAGCATTTCTTCGTTTTGTTGGTTCGCGATGCGCACTACCGTTCACTCTTTCTTCTTTGTTCGCCGGGCTTCACGGCCCTCTAACTCTAATGCTGCGGCATTTGCCGCTCTTAGGTTTTTTGCCGGGGTACTATACCTCGGCAAGCCCAAATCCACTGATTCTTCTTTATGAGCATCATTCTCTTTGTTGATATCATCTATGAGGTTTTTCCCTCTCAATCTTAATTCATCCACCCGTTCGGGCGCGACGTCAAGCTTATTATCTTTGGCATATTCTCGCAGGGTCCTGTTTAAGGACTCCCACAAGGCCGACACCTTTTTGGCCTCTACCAGCACCTTTTGCCTGGTTTCCTCTAACTCTGCCTGAGCATTTTCCGGATCAAGTATCGGCGCTACAGGCGTAGTCAAGTTTTCTATGGTCGCCTGAAGAATGTTCTCTGGCCTTTCCAGAGGTGGCCCTCTTACTCTTGGTGCCTTTGGGGTGGTGTCTTGCACCTCGGTCGGGTTGGTCGCTGGCGGGATTACCTCGGTGGGTAGTGGTGCTATCTGCCTGGGTGCGCCCTGTACACCGGTGGCGGGTTCTCTGGTTGACCCGGCAGCTGCTACTCCAGTTTGCACTCCGGCCGCGACCATCACCTCGACACTGCCTGCAGGATGTGCTCCGGGCGGACGGCTTGCAGTGTTAAGAGGTGGCTCTCCTGCAACAACAACTTGGTGAGGATAAACGCCGAAGATGTCGACGCCGACGTAGACCTTTTGCCCGCCCAGGCTGATGAAGACACCATTACGCGGGGGAGTTTTTCCCCTGAAGCTGCCCGCATTGTCGCTGACGTAGTCACAGAGACCAAATCTCTGGACCAACGCGCTCGCCCGTGTTGATGAAGTTTCCCGTCCGGATCATAACTCCAGCTAGCACCGCTGCTGGCCCCATGGTGGGCGCCAACTGTCGTGGTGGTGGCACGGCAGATGCCATGGGTAGGCTAAAGTATGGGGCCAATGGATGCTAGAGGGATCTAGGGAGGGAAAATGTAGTTGATTCTACACACAGAAGACTAAGGCAAAGATCTTTATTTCTCCTTCCTTGGGCTACAAGCGCTCCTTGAGCTGTATACAAGGAGAAAGGGAGAACTTTACCAGCCTAACGGTACTAAGAATGAGCCGATCCCCTCTTTAGGGTCCAAGCCTCCCCTTATAAAGGAGAGCCTTGGGTTCCTTTAGGGCTGACGTGGCAAGCATATTCGAGGAATATGCTTGTCCCAATATAGTAGTTCGGTGCCTCCCTTTCCCTGTCGTTCCCCTAACGATGGCAAGATTCCAGAGGGCCCCTCCTGCGCGCCTCGGGCTTCAGGACTGTCTCCTCCGTGACCTCTTCTGCCTCTCTGTCGCTTTGCGTCTTTGTCCATAGTGCTTGGCTTCGCTCAGATTCTCCCTAGCCTGCAGCTAGGGTTTGACTTCAGCTTCTCCTTCTCCTGCAAGCCAGATTATTGACCCGCCTCCCGTAGTTCGGCCTGTCCTTCATCTGTATTAAGATTACTCGGTCTAACCCAGCCGAGTTACAAAGTATCTCGGCCGGGTAATGTCTTGTCATTACTATGAGGGTCCTGCCCTTTCCTATCTCGGCCGACCTCTACATGATTCAGCCGGCTCAGACAGTAACTCGGAAACTAGACGGGGAACATCCTTTCGTCTATCCCCATCTTTACCCTATCCGGGGTTATCTCCCCAACAGGGAGGGAGGAGAGGGACGAGCTAGTTGGAGGAGGGAAGAAGGGAAAGGGTGGTGGTAGGTAGGAGGGGATGCCACCTTTTTTAGATCTGTTTCGCACATTCTGTGGCGCATATGGCTATATGCACCACAGAAAGTGAGAATTTTGTGGCGCATATGCTATATGTGCCATAGAAAGTGAGAATTCTGTGGCGCATATGCTATATGTGCCACATAATTGCATGAATTTTGTGGCGCATATAGCATATGCGCCACACAATTATCACTTTCTGTAGAGCATATAGCATATGCGCCACAGAATTCTGGCATGCCCATGTGTTGGGTCAGGCCCACATGGGGCCCACAGAAATTATATGGCGCATATGGCTATATGCGCCATAGAATGCTCACTTTCTGTGGCGCATATAGTCATATGCGCCACAGAATTGCATGAATTCTGTGGAGCATTTGTTATATGCGCCACATAATTAATTTTAGTGGAGCATTTTTCCTATATGCGCCACAGGATTAAAATCTACCTATAATCGTTTTCCTAGTAGTGTGAGTGGAAGTTAGACCAGCTTATAAGGAGAGCTCTTCCACCACTTGTACGAGCTTGAGAAGAGAAGACATATACACGCGCGCTCCTCCTCCTCGCTCGTCATGCCACGCCTCGTCTCGCCTCGCCGTAACGCGCGTGCGCTGCGGGTTGCGGGAATCTCGCCGAGCCAAGCTTTATTTTGCCACGCATGAATGGTATATGAACAGTTGTAAAGAAGCTAAAACGTTTTGCTAAATACGAACTGAGTGGAGGCTGTCCGGTGGGCTGCCGCCTGTTCGCTTCAACTTCCGTCCATTCATTTCATCTCGTGCACAGCCTGTCTGTCTTCCCCTCTGTGCCTATAAGAGAGAGGTCGTGCCTCCCCTCAGACACACTGCCACGAATCCTTTACGCCTCCAGTTCCAGAGCACTGCGCTACCTAGTCTTCCCCATCCCATCTTGCGACGTGCACCGCGAGCCAGGACAGTAGGCCTCCGAGACCCCGCTGCTTCGAGTCCTGTACGGGAGAAGGTGTCACATCCCAAATTTTAGATTTGGTACTGCATAGTATACATGTCATTTCATCATGAGCATCGTTGCAAAAAAATCAGTTGCAAACTTTTTGTTAAAACCCGCTTGCATGCCTTTGTCACATACACTTGAGTGCTCGGTTTCTATCTTGCATATGTTGGAAAGATTTATTTTAGTTGTTTGGAAGGCACAGGTGCGTAGAGGGTTCCGACACGAACCCGTAGCAATTTGAATCGCCTCATTCGGAGCTACGGTTTAAAAGTTATGGTTCACTGAAATTTTGTTTAAAATTCAAACAGTTCTGTCAGTTTCAGACTGAAATTCAGATAAGAATTTGTCACCGGAAAAAAAAGGAAATGGAAAAAAAGAGAGAACCGCATGCCGGTCGCGGCTCACCCGACCGGACCAGCCGGGGCTGCTAGCTTTGCAGCCAGCGGCAGCAGCAGCAGGCGACCGCGCGTGCGGAGGATAGCTAGGCGCCGCCCACCTAGCACCACGCCACTGGCCAGTGGGCCCCTCCCGTCAGCCTCCGCCTGCCACCGCCATGTGGACCCCGCGGGTCATCCCCTTCCTCTGTCTCTCCCGTGTCCGTGAGGAACACCACGGCCACACCGATTTCGCAAGAAAATCGGGCCGAATCCATTCTTTTCTTTTGCCCTCCTACACATCTAAGCCCCATATAAACCTCTGCTTGTCCTCGTTATATTTTTTCCTGTTTTTCTCGAACCCTAGCTCACCTCGAGCTATCTTGTTCCTCCGCCTCCGCCTTAACTCATGGTGAGAGCTCACTCCCGCGAAACGGCCGCCCCCTCGCACTCTGTCGACCTCCCTACTTCTCCCACCCTCGACAATGACGGCCTAACCCTTTTTCCCCATCTGCAGCTCGCCGAACGCCGTCGAATTGCTCGCCGGAGACCGAGCTCCACCGCCGCCAACATCCGCTCACTACCGCCGCTTGAGGAAACAAGGGGAGCAGCCCGAGCAACAACCGTGACCTCCGCCTCCTACTGAACCCCGTCGTGCCCGCCACCGCTGCCAGGACCGCCGGAGACCCTTTCCAACGTCGCCGCCAGCAGCCACCGCCGCCGCCTCCGTCGTCAACCTCAGTGAGCACCAGGAATCGTGCGATCTAAATTGGGCGGTCAGGATTACCCCAGGCCGAAGCGGTATTGCCCAACCGTGGGCCGCCGCGTGGCATTGGGCCCATGCAGTCAAACGGTCAACGTTGACCGTTCAACTGCTGACGATAATTAGTTTTTATAAATTACAGATTATTGCAGAAACTTGTAAAATCGATAGAACTTAAACTACTAGGCCAAAAATTGCAAATCAGATATTGTTGGTTTCAGTTTTTCACGCAGAATATTGATGTACAATTGTTTCAGACTTTTGCAGCAAGGTTTTGCCGTGATTAATTAAATAGTTTAATAGCCTATTTAAAGTAATAAATTCATAGGAAAAGTTCTACAACTCAGAAAATTGCAAATGAGGTGTCCCTGGAATCAGTAGAACAAGTAGATTCCGTTTGTGAATTAAAAGGGTAACCTTACTGTACTGGAAGTTGCAGAAACAATTAAAATGCTTTTTGGAGTATTTTAATTATATAAAAAGTTCTGTAACTCCTTTTTGAATGATTTCAGTTGGTACTGGTTCTATTTTAGGTTGCCTACACAGTAGGTATTTTTTCCAGATTTTACGAACTATTTAACAGCAGTGGTTTAATAATTGGACTAGAGCTCCATTATTTGGCCATTTAAAATTGCATGCTTTGTTTTCAATGCTTTTAAAATGTTTTTCATGCATGCCTATAGTAGGTATACTGAACAAGGTTATAGCATGCTACTGAAGCCTTGTTCAACTTGTCATACATGTATATAGCAGTGGTTGCTATTTTGTTCATCAATTGTCCTACTATTTTCCCTTGTGCATTGGTAGTGTATTTTCGTAGCTACATGTGTAGGTACTACTATGCTATGCTATGTCCTATGTATTGTGGTAGGGAAATCCTTTGTAGTTGAATTCCCGTATGATAGATGAGCTTATCATTGCTATAGATACGAGGAAGGGATCATGCTTTGGTAAAGTAAAGGTTTTGTTCTACTAAAACAACATAATGTCAATGAATTACCTGGGCAGAGTGGCTGGATTAGTCATCGAAGTGTGAATAATGGTGGGGAATGCCGCCCAGGGTACTGAGAAGGATTGGTTGTCTTTATTCTAGTAGCTTACGTGTGCAACCATGTGCCAGTGAGAATGGGTGGCTGGTTGGACTTAGTAGGTCGTGGTGACTCGAACCCAACGTAGCCAGAGATGTAGTGAATCGTAGGTTGGAACAGATGCGCAGTGGGGTTTGGGGATCTACTTTCCGAATGGTCCCTTCTCGGACTTCTCCCTATCGTCACACAATATGCGTGTGGTGGTACGAGGTGGGTTGTCCAAGTCACATGGATAAAGTGTACAAACCCCTGCAGGGTGTATGATCTAAGTGCTTAGCCGTGTCCCCAGTTATGGACAAATGAGTTGCTTGATATTGATACTATGACATATTCTCACTCATCCATGTTTCTTGATTTCTAAAACTTGATGGGTGAACTTAATGGGTTGTTGTGAATCAAAATTGGTTTAATAAAGTAGGACAAAGTGTTTGGAAAATGCAAGCTAGCCACAGCTCCACTAGCCAAATAAGCATGTAGTTGCTAAGTCTATTGTCTCCCTATTTAGCGCTACTTGCCATACATTTCATGTATTGACCCTTCGGGGCTGCTACGTTTTATGTTGCAGGATATTCCGACTCTGATTGATTTTCTAGGTCGCTGTACTTCACTCTGCACTTGTTCGCTTGTGGGAAATTTGGAGATTGAAGGAGTTATTTATTTATGTTTGATATTTGAATAAGTTTGATCTAGCCTTCGAGCTAAGCTTTATTGTAATAAATGTATACTCTGGATCTTCGTTATTTATGATTCACGGATATTTTACTTTTTTATTCATCTAAGTTCTATGTAAGCCAATGAACCGATCCAGGGATTGGCAAGTTGCATAGAAGCTACAGTCTTTTCAGTACTGTAGTGCTACAGATGGTATCAGAGCCCGTGTGTCGACTGTAGGATCATGACCTAGGTTGGAATAGGAAGCCATAAAATTACTAAAGCTCATATTAACTTTGTCTTACATCTTATGCCTTTCACTCTCGTAAATCTTTATCATTGCTATTCTCACACTTTCCTCTTTTAATTGACAGATGGGAGAAGTCAGGACTGAGTATGCTGGGATCGAGTCGCCAAGGCCATTTGCAAGACAGTTGGGACAACTCTCACGGTCATTGGGATTGCCGCTGCCCATGTTCAAGGGAAGAAGGCTATATACCTATGGATATGGCGAGGACGCCTGGGAGATCACCACTATCATCTTCAGAGACATCGCCTTGCCAAACCCTGTACATCTGGTTTACACCAAGAGGTATTGCAACTGGGATCTTGGAATAAACTTGGCCATGCATGAAGCCCTGTCACGCCAGTGCCATCTTGTTTGACACCTGCTACCAGAAGACTCACCTTACCGTGACTACGAAAGGCGTGATGAGAATGGGAATGTTGTGGTTACCCCAGGCAACATGAACAACATGCCACTCCAACAGAGGCACATAGAGGATATGGAGGTGGAGAATGGAGTTCTAGCTAAGAAGGTGATGATGGTAAAGGAGATAGCTGATCTTGCCAGCAACGGTCTAGTGGTCCAAGGACAGGAGATTGATACCTTACACGATGCTATGGATGTTCTGGAGCATGCACTTATTGGCAGGGATGCGGCCATAGCACAACTAAATGGGACCGTCCAGGAGAATAATCAAGCCATAGAGCAGCTGTTGGAGATATGCCCAAGAGGCAATGATAAAGTAGGTTATTATCATATCTTCATACTTATGATAAATGTTTACATACCATGCTATAATTGTATTAACCGGAAACATTAATACTTGTGTGATTTGTAAACATAAAAGAGTCCCTAGTAAAGCCTCTTGTTAAACTAGCTTGTTGGTTAATATATGATCATGGTTTCCTGATCATGAACATAGAGATGTTATTAACAACAGGGTCATATCATTAGGAGAATGATGTGACGGACATACTCCTATAGTTAAGCGTAGCATAAAGATCAAGTCATTTAATATAGTTCATTTGCTATATGCTTTCTGATATATAGTAACCTAATTCCTTCGACCATGAGATCATGCATATCACCTTCACCGGAAGGATGCTTTGATGACATCAAACACCACACCGTAACTGGATGGCTATAAAGGTGGCATTGAGTGTTTGGAAAGTGTCGGTTGAGACACATGGATCAAGAGTGGGATTTGTCCATCCATATGACGGATAGATATACTCTGGGCCCTCTCGGTGGAATGTCATCCAATTAGCTTGCAAGCATGTGACTGGCTCACAAGGGATCACATATCACGGGAACGAGAAAAGAGTACTTATCAGTAACGAGGTTGAACTAGGTATGCAGAGATACCGACGATCATAAACTCGGATAAGTAAAATATCATGAGACAAAGGGAACGTATCGTATGTAAGTGGTTCATTCGATCGCAAAGTAATCGTAGAAATATGTGGAAGCCATATGAATTTCCAGATTCCTCTATTGGTTATTGATCGGAGAAGTGTCTCGATCATGTCCGCATAATTCACGAACCGTAGGAAGACACACTTAAGGATTCGATGTTGTTGAGTAGTTATGGAATGATGAGTAAGAGACCGAATGTTGTTCGGAGTCTCGGATGGGATCCGGTATATCACGAGGAGATCCGGAATGGTCTGGAGAATAAGATTCATATAAGGAAAGTCCTGTTTCGGGGTTGGAGAATGGTTCCGGTGTTTTCAGCAGGAATGTTCTAGAAGGTTCCAGAATGTCTGGCACTCCGGAGGGGAAGGGTACATGAATGTGTTATATCAAGTTGGTATGATTGCATTATGTACTTGGTGTCATCTCTGTACCAAATAGAGGGTTTATTCAAATCTTAGTTTGAAAAGTCAAACGGCTAGTTTGAAAAGTCAAACGGCTTGTTTTGGGAAAGAGGAGAAGGAGGTTTGAAACCGACTTGGGGGAGGAGTTCCTCCTCCCACCGCCGGCCCACCTTGGGTCCGAGTTGGGGAGGACTCCTCCCAGCGCGCCTCCCTCCACCTATAAGAGGAGGGCAGGCTCCCCTCCTAGACACAAGTTGCCTCCTCTAAACCTAAACCCTAGCCACAGCCTAGGGATTTCTCCCCAAGCTTGAGTTAGAGCTTCTAATTGCCCTAGCCTAGTTTAGCCCCTTCTAATTGGTGTGTCTAAACCCTAGATCACCAAGGCTCTCTCATAGTCCACCATACTGCTCCGGCTTAAGGCGAAGCCTGAGATCTCCCTCTACTTCGGTACCACTGCGTCTTTGCCGGAATCACGAGGAGAGTGCTACAACCTCCGCTGCCTGCTGGAACGAGGGAGAGGAAGGTCTTCGTCGAGTACCGAACGTGTGACCGACTGCGGAAGCGCTGCCGGAACGCAGCGCTGGAAGGATCGTCTACGCGATCTTGAGATCGGCAAGTGTACGACTACATCACCCACGAGAATTTGCTCTCGTTAACCGCTTTGGAATCTTCGAGGGTGAGTTCATCTATCGACTCGTTGCTACAATTTAGTAGATAGATCTTGGCTTGTTTGTTTGCATGCGGTAGAAATTTTTTGTTTTCCATGCTACGAACCCCTACAGCAGCTACAAGGGACTTTCCAGGAAAGGGATCAGACTATTATTGATATGGTAGCCCAAATTGCCGCTCTCCAAGCTCAGTTGAATCCACCACCTGATGATGATACCAATGGAGATGATGGCAATAATGATGATGATGATGGAGGGAACAATGATTATGATGAGGACAAAGATGATGATGATGAGGACGGAGGCAATGATGGTGGAGGAGATGAAGCAATTGTTGAACCAACAGAAGATGAGGAGGAAGAAGATCCTAAAGAGGTTGATTTTAATGTATCCAGCGAGGATTCAGGGGAGGTGTATACGCCACCACCATGGATGGTTCGTGGAGCGAAGCGTCAATGCATGAATGCAAGGACCTACTGCAACCTCTTCATGAAGTAGTTAGATGGCCACCAATTAGTCTTTGTTAGGATACATCATTAGTTTAAGGCCTCAATCAATATAAAACTTAGTTGTTGTTAGTTTAAAGTTTTTAGGATGCTCTATTATGTGCTCTAAAGTTTCAGGATTATTTGTGCGAATTTCTAAATGAGTTATGGCAAAGTTTTGGTTGAAATTCGTGGTTTTCCTGCTGTAGTTTTCTGCTGACCCATCTGTACTGTATGATTTTTCATATTTTATTAGTAGCTGGGAAAAATATGAAAAAATAAATTTTGGTGCAAAACTTCCTTTAATATATGTACAAAAATCAGCAAAAATTTCTGACGAGTTTAAGTCAGACAGAAAATTCATGAACAGTGTTGGACTGTTATGCCAGATTTTTGTTTTATGCCTTTGTTTGCCTGTTTATGGTTGTAATTGTTGCTAATGCCACAAAAACTATTTCAGTAGTTATATAATGTTAGGATAACCCCTGGAACAGTGCTTGCTTGCTAATTTGCTGATGTGGTGTTTGTGTGTGGTTGCTTGTGCTTGTTTTGTTGTTGTATGATCATAATGCATGGGTAGATTATTTATTTCGTAGATGTTCTTTCTAAACTTACCTGTGCTGAACCGCAGATGCCGCCTCACCGTCAACCCACTGAGATGGAGCAGCTGATGGCAGCCGAGGCGCAGCTAGTGCAGGTGATGACTCAGTTTATGGCTGCCCAGAACAATAACAATAACAACAACAACGGAAACAACCAGCCCCAAGGTGATGCACTTACAAGGTTTCTGAGGCTGAGGCTAGCAAAGTTTTCTACAGCACCTGAACCAATCATTACTCATGACTGGTTGTGTTTAGTGAACAAGGATCTGGTAACTGTTGGATGCACAGATGCTGAAAAGGTGAGGTTTGCTGCTCACCTACTAGAGGGACCAGCTGCTTCTTGGTGGGATACTTTCCAGATCACCCACCCACTGGATACAGTTACCTGGGCCATGTTTGAGGAAGGTTTCAAAACTAACCATGTCACTTCAGGGGTTCTGAGCCTGAAGAGAAAGGAGTTCCGCAACTTGCGCCAAACCAACCATACAGTGGCTGAATATATAGAGGAGTTCAACAACCTGTCGCGTTATGCCCTTGAGGATGTTGACACTGATGCCAATAGGAGAGAGAGGTTCCTGGATGGCCTCAGTGATGAGCTCTCGGTACAGATGCTAGTGGTTTATTGCCCAACTTTCCAGGAGCTTATGGACAAGGCAAGAATCTTGGAGGGAAAACACAACAGGTGGAAAATCGCAAGAGAAAGAACAATAACCACCACTCTGGCTCTCACCACATGTCTCACACTTCTTATGATGGATACTCCAAGCATGGAGGTGATGACCGCGACCACCGCGGAGGTAATGGACATCGCCATGATGGACACATGAGCAGCAGCCACCACCGTGGGGGGAACGATCGCCACCACAATGGTCACAAGAACCACAATTGCAGCTCTAGGAGAAACAATGGACAGAACTATGTGAGCAAGAAGGACCTCAGCAATGTGGAGTGCTACAAGTGCAAGAAGCTGGGTCACTATGCAAGCACCTGCCTGGAGAAGATTCCAGGAGTTGGACCCAAGATTGGCCCCAATCAGAAGGCAAATGTGAACCATGTGGATGTGGAGGAGATCCGTGATGAGTCGAACCTCGTGATTGGTAAGTTCCCAGTCGATTTCCATATTGCACTTGTTTTATTTGATACTGGAGCATCGCATTCATTCATATCAAGGGCATTTGTGGATAGACATAAGTTACCCACTAAGGCACTGAAAGGGACAATTAGAGTGAGCACACCGGGAGGAGAAATGCTATCTAGTGTGGGTTGTCTTGATTTAACCCTAGGAATTGGAGCACACAGTTTTCCAGCACACCTAGTTGTTTTGGAGTCATAGGGACTAGATGTGATACTAGGTATGGATTGGTTGTCCGCGCACGATGGCCAAGTGGATTGTGCACGGAAAGCAATTTCACTCAGAACTCCACAGGGCATGAGGATTAAGTTTTAATCATCAGCACGTCTTAGGAGGGCCGAGGTGAATTCTCTTAAGGGGTTAGCATGGACACAGTACCTGTAGTGAGAGAATACCCCGACGTGTTTCTAGAGGAGCTACCAGGGATGCCACCGAACCGTGATGTGGAGTTTCTTATTGACTTAATGCCGGGGACGGGACCAATAGCTAAGAGTCCATACAAGATGGATGTGGATGAACTAAAGGAGTTGAAGAAGCAATTGAGAGATCCATTGGACAAGGGATTTATTCAGCCCAGCTCGTCGTCATGGGGTGCGCCTATTCTGTTTGTGGAGAAGAAGGACAGTAGCAAGAGATTGGTAGTGGACTATCGTTTGCTGAATGAAGTGACTATCAAGAATAAGTACCCTCTACCCAATATAAATGATTTGTTTGATCAGTTGGAAGGAGCAAAGGTGTTTTCCAAGATTGACCTGAAATCAGGATATTTTCACCTGAAGATCCGGGAGGAGGACATACCAAAAACTGCTTTCACCACTAGGTATGGTTTATATGAGTATATGGTTATGTCTTTTGGACTAACAAATGCTCCGGCATATTTCATGACCATGATGAACAAGGTATTCATGGGGTACTTGGACAAGTTCGTGGTAGTGTTCATTGATGACATATTGATATACTCCAGAAATGATGAGGAGCATGAGAAGCATTTGCGGATGATAATGGAAAAGCTGAGGGAACACAAGCTATATGCCAAATTCAGCAAGTGCGAGTTTTGGTTGAACACTATGGGATTTCTAGGACATGTGGTGTCGGGAGAAGGAGTTGCAGTTGATCCAAGCAAGGTATCATCGGTTACAGAATGGGAGGTGCCCAAGAATGTGGGCGATATTCAGAGTTTCTTGGGACTTGCTGGATATTACAGAAGGTTCATAGAGAATTTCTCCAAGATTGCGAAGCCAATGATAGAATTGTTTAAGAAGGAGAAGAAATTTGAATGGACCGAAGAATGCGAAGCTAGTTTCCAGGAACTGAAGCGTCGCCTAGTGACCGCACCTATTCTGTGCTTTCCTGATCTACAAAAGGATTTCCAAGTATACTGTGACGCATCTCGACAAGGTCTGGGTAGTGTGTTGATGCAAGATGGGAGAGTGGTGTCATATGCCTCGCACCAGCTCAAGCACCATGAGAGAACTACCCCACACATGATTTGGAATTAGCATCGGTTATACATGCACTCAAGGTATGGAGACACTATCTGATGGGAAAACACTATGATGTATTCACAGACCACAAGAGCTTGAAGTACATATTCACGCAGAAGGAACTGGACATGAGGCAAAGAAGATGGTTGGAACTCATAAAGGATTATGACATGAGTCTGCAATATCACCCAGGAAAGGCAAATGTAGTGGCAGATGCACTAAGCCGCAAGGTTTATGCAAATGGACTAAGTGTGGGAAATTTGCCAAGGGATTTGTGCGAGCAATTCAAGGACCTCAGATTAGAGGTAGTATCCGAGGGATATTTGGCAGCAATGGAGATAAATCCCACACTTCAGGAAAAGATTGGTGAAGCTCAGAAGGAGGGCAGTGAGCTGAGGAGGATAAAGGAAAACATACCCAAGGGCAAAGTGGAGGGTTTTCGCGAGGATGAGCAAGGAACCCTATGGTATGGTGATCGTCTGTGTGTGCCCAACAACCCAGAAATAAGGAAGTTGATTCTCCAGGAAGCCCATGACTCGCCATACTCGATACATCCAGGAAATACCAAAATGTATATGGATCTAAAGGAAAGATTCTGGTGGAACAATATGAAGGTGGATATCGCCGAGCATATTGCCTTATGCGATGTGTGTAGTAGAGTGAAGGCTGAACATCAGAAGCCAGCGGGATTACTACAGCCATTGCCGGTACCGGATTGGAAGTGGGATAAAGTGGGGATGGATTTTTTCATAGGACTGCCCAGGACCAGGTCTGGTTATGATTCTATATGGGTAGTGGTGGATCATTTGACCATGGTTGCTCACTTTATACCTATGAAGACCACTTACACCAGTGCCAAGCTAGCCAAGATCTATATGAACAGGATTGTGTGTCTACACGGTGTGCCCAAGAGCATTGTGTCAGATAGAGGTACTCAATTCACCTCTGACTTTTGGCGCTAGCTGCATGAGTCAGTGGGAACTAGATTGGAATTTAGCACAACATTCCACCCTCAGACAGATGGACAGACAGAGAAGGTGAATCATATTATGGAGGATATGTTGAGAGCTTTCTCTCTAGCTCATGGATCTAGTTGGGATGAGAATTTTCCCTATGCTGAGTTTTCCTACAACAACAGCTACCAATCCAGCATCAAGACGTCATTGTTCGATGTGTTGTATGGTAAGAGATGCATAACACCATTGCTATGGGATGGTGTAGGTGATCGTCTGGGCCAGATTTGATCAAAGGTGCCGAGGAGAAGGTTAGTTTGATTCGGGGCAGGCTGAAGATAGCACAATCGAGACAGAAAAGCTACGCAGACGCCAAGCGCAAGGAAGTGGTGTATGAGATCGGAGATCGAGCATACCTTAGAGTATCGCCACTGTGTGGAATTAAGAGATTTGGAATCAAGGGTAAGCTGGCACCTCGATTCATAGGACCATACCGGGTCTTAGCATGCAAGGGAGAAGTTGCATATCAGTTGGAGTTGCCAGAGGCTCTGTCCGCTGTTCATGACGTGTTCCACGTGTCCCAGCTGAAGAAGTGTCATCTAGAGATGGTGGATACACCATTAAGAGACACTATGCCACTAGACGAGGTTCAGCTGGAGAGTGACTTGACATATGAGGAGAAGCCGGTCAAGATACTGGAGACAGCGGAGAGGTTTACCCATACCAAGACAACCAGGTTTTGCAAGGTGCAATGGAGCCACCACACGGTAGAGGAAGCCACTTGGGAGCGAGAGGACGACCTCCGAGAGGACCATCCGCACCTATTTGCTAGTCGTGTCGAATCTTGAGGACGAGATTCATCTTAAGGGGGTTAGTCTTATCACATCCCAAATTTTAGATTTGTTACTACATAGCATAAATGTCATTGCATCATGAGCATCGTTGCAAAAAAATTCAGTTTCAAACTTTTTGTCAAAACCTACTTGCATGCCTTTGTCACATACACTTGAGTGCTCGGTTTCTATCTTGCATATTCTGGAAAGATTTAGTTTAGTGGTTTCGAAGGAACAGGTGCATGGATGGTTCCGACACGAACCCGTAGCAATTTGAATCGTCTCATTCGGAGCTACGGTTCAAAAGTTATGGTTGACTGAAATTTTGCTTAAAATTTAGACAGTTCTGTCAGTTTCAGACTGAAATTCAGATAAGAATTTGTCACTGGAAAAAAGAAAAGGAAATGAAAAAAAAGAGAACCGCACGCCGGCCGCAACCCACCCGACCGTCCTAGCCAGGGCCTGCTAGCCTTGCAGCCAGCGGCAGTAGCAGCAGGCGACCGCGCGTGTGAAGGATAGCTAGGCGCCGCCCATCTAGCACCGCGCCACTGGCCAGTGGGCCCCGCCCGTCAGCCTCCTCCTGCCACTGCCATGTGGACCCCGCGGGTCATCCCCTTCCTCTGTCTCTCCCGTGTTCGTGAGGAACACCGCGGCCACACAGATTTCGCGAGAAAATCGGGCCGAATCCGTTCGTTTCTTTTGCCCTCCTACACATCTAAGCCCCATATAAACCTCTGCCCCTCCTCGTTATATTTTTTCCCGTTTTTCTCGAACCCTAGCTCGCCTCAAGCTAGCTCGTTCTGCCGTCGCCTTAACTCATGGTGAGAGCTCACTCTCGCCAAAACGGCCGCCCCCTCGCACTCCGTCGACATCCCTACTTCCCCCACCCTCGACAATGACGGCCTAACCCTTTTTCCCCATATGCAGCTCACCGAACGCCGTCGAATTGCTCGCTGGAGCCCGAGCTCACCGTCGTCTCCATCCGCTCACTGCCGCCGCTTGAGGAAACGAGGGGAGCAGCCCGAGCAACACCTGTGATCGCCGCCGCTTGAGGAAACGAGGGGAGCAGCCCGAGCAACACCCATGATCGCCGCCTCCTACTGAACCCCGTCGTGCCCGCCACTGCCGCCAAGACCGCCGGAGACCCTCGCCAACGTCGCCGCCAGCATCCACCGCCGCCGTCGTCAACCTCGGTGAGCACCAGGAACTGTGCGATCTGAATTGGCCGGCCAGGATTAGCCCCAGGCCGAAGCGGTATTGCCCAACCGCGGGCCGCCGCGTGGCATTGGGCCCGCACAGTCAAACGGTCAACATTGACCGTTCAACTGCTGACGATAATTAGTTTTTATAAATTACAGATTATTGCAGAAACTTGTAAAATCGATAGAAATTAAACTACTGGCCCAAAAATTGCAAATAACATATTGTTGGTTTCAGTTTTTTACATAGAATATTGCAGTACAATTGTTTTAGACTTTTGCTGCAAGGTTTTGCCGTGACTAATTAAATAGTTTAATGGCCTATTTAAAGTAATAAATTCATAGGAAAAGTTCTACAACTCAGAAAATTGCAAATGAGGTGTCCCTGGAATCAGTAGAACAAGTAGATTCAGGTTGTGAATTAAAAGGGAAACCTTACTGTACTAGAAGTTGCAAAAACAATTAAAATGCTTTCTGGAGTATTATAATTGAATAAAAAGTTCTATAACTCCTTTTTGAGTGATTTCAGTTGGTGCTGGTTCTATTTTAGGTTGCCTACATAGTAGATATTTTTCCAAGATTTTACAAACTATTTAACAGCAGTGGTTTAATAATTGGACTAGAGCTCCATTATTTGGCCATTTAAAATTGCATGCTTTGTTTTCAATGCTTGTAAAATGTTTTCCATTCATGCATACAGTAGGTATACTGAAAAAGGTTATCGCATGCTACTGAAGCCTTATTCAAATTGTCATGCATGCATCTTGCATTGCTATGTTTGTATATGATTGTTTATGTATTGCAATTGTGTATCGTGTAGATTGTGATGAGTGCAACGCTTGCTTCTGTGAGGACTGTACTCTCGACTCCTACCGTCAAGGCAAGTAGTTGCTATTTTGTTCATGAATTGTCCTACTATTTTCCCTTATGCATTGGTAGTGTATTTTCGTAGCTACATGTGTAGGTACTACTATGCTATGCTATGTCCTATGTATTGTGGTAGGGAAATCCTTTGTAGTTGAGCTCCAGTATGATAGATGTGCTTAGCATTGTTGTAGATACGAGGAAGGGATCATGCTTTGGTAAAGTAAAGGTTTTGTTCTACTAAAACAACATAATGTCAATGAACTACCTGGGCAGAGTGGCTGGATTAGTCATCAGAGTGTGAATAATGGTGGGGAATGCCGCCCAGGGTACTGAGAAGGATTGGCTATCTTTGTTCTAGTATCTTACGTGTGCAACCAAGTGCCAGTGAGAATGGGTGGCTGGTTGGACTTAGTAGGTCGTGGTGACCCGAACCCAACATAGCCAGAGATGTAATGAATGGTAGGTTGGGACCGGTGCGCAGTGGGGTTTGGGGATCTACTTCTCGAACGGTCCCTTCTCGGACTTCTCCCTATCGTCACACATATGCGTGTGGTGGTACGAGCTGGGCTGTCCAAGTCACATTGGTAAAGTGTACAAACCCCTGCAAGGTGTATGATCTAAGTGCTTAGCCATGTCTTATGGACAAGTGAGTTGCTTGATATTAATACTATGACATATTCTCGCTCATCCATATTTCTTGATTTCTAAAACTTGATGGGTGAACTTGATGGGTTATTGTGAATCAAAATTGGTTTAATAAAGTAGGACAAAGTGTTTGGAAAATGCAAGCTAGCCACAGCTCCACCGGCCAAATAAGCATGTAGTTACCAAGTCTATTGTCTCCCTATTTAGCGCTACTTGCCATACATTCTATGTATTGACCCTTCGGGGCTGCTACGTTTTATGTTGCAGGATATTCCGACTCTGATTGATCTGCTAGGTCGCGGTACTTCACTCTGCACTTGTTCGCTTGTGGGCAACTTGGAGATTGAAGGAGTTATTTATTTATGTTTGATACTTGAATAAGTTTGAGCTAGCCTTCGAGCTAAGCTTTATTGTAATAAATGTATACTCTGGATCTTCGTTATTTATGATACAAGGATATTTTACTTTGTTATTCATCTAAGTTCTATGTAAGCTAATGAACCGATCCAGGGATTGGCAAGTTGCATAGAAGCTACAGTCTTTTTAGTACTGTAGTGTTACAGAAGGGCGATAAGGTTTTTGGGGAGTGTTATTGGCGCGACTACCGGCTTCATCACGGACTCCCTCACGGATAGCGATTGCGCCGACGTCTTCCCCAACGAGGACTTCTTCCCTGACATCAGCACCCTCTTCCTTGACGACATGGATAACGACGGTGCCAACCCAAATGCCGGCGGTTTCTCTGCTGCTACTGCCGTGTATATTTTCTTTCTCAACCTTATTCTAATCATGTTTTATGTAGCGTTTATTATGGATAATTCGCTTGGTAAATTACTCTTTTACTCAACATTAGATTTCTCTATAGTAGTATGAAATTCAGCAACCTCCTCCTCCATCTGAGTCTGTTGTTGGCTAGGACCAGATCGGTCACCACGACCCCTTCCACCTATGCCCCTAGCACTACTCGTTTGGGGCGTACGACATAATCCTTTTTGGGCTGGTACCAGAAATCATCTTGAGGCACCATCATGAAACCACCTTACTGGTATTTTACCGGATCATGGGATCCATCGCCACATTGATCTGCAACATGGCCAATAACACCACATTGAGCACAAAATCTCGGTAATTTCTCATCGAGAACATGGAATTTCTGCGGTTCCTTTTCCTGATTAGCCCTTCTAGTTAGAAAGTGGAACATAGGTTTCTTCAGGTTGATTCTCACGTAAAATCTGACAAACTTCACATAATTAACTCCATTATTCCCATCTTCCGCTTCAAGGACATTTCCCATGTGTGCTGCCATAACCTTAGCAATAACACAGTTGCGAATTAAATTCGGTGGCCCCATGACTCTAATCCAGACATGAATAGAATCGAGAGCAATTGTTTCAGTATTCATCAAGCCATCATAGTCCCGATCACCACCGCCTGGTGGTATGGATAAAGGTAGTCTTCAGGCAAACCCTAATCAGCACCGCCCACTTCATGGATGATCGGTTTTCCTTGATCAACCAAATAAGGTCAATAGCCTCATCTTCTTCCGCCGTAATCTCTAGACGTTGTAACATAGATTTACTATTCTCAGTGCCCGGGGCAGCTTCCCCGTCCTTTCCCCCTCTGCCGCCTTAACGGCAACTTCACCACTCGTCGCCGCCTTTGTAGCCAAGCCCAAGTTTTCCGCCATTGTTCCAGGCCCGAAAGTTCATGCCGCTCCCACGAATCCTCTCAGGGTTGTAGACTCGAACTAGTTCGACATCGATCAGGAGGGGATCTCCAAGATTGACGGCGATATGGTGGACTCCAACAGGGTCACCGCTGGAGGAGACTTAAACCCTGGAAGTTCTATACGCGTTGGCTCCCTAGTTTTCTTATGTAAACTGCCCGTTAGCTCCCTGCCTAACGCTTAAGTATTAATTTGCCTACCTAAAAAAAGTATTAATTTGCCATTATCACTTATGGGCCTGCCCAATTGGGTTCGAAATGTGCTCTATCCACTGACCTACTCACCCATCTATCCAAATGTTCGGCCCATTAAGTATTAGATAATGAGGTGTTTCTTTGTACATTATCTCTACTTCTCTACACCCACAAATTAGTTACATTATTATCTCTACTTCTCTACACCCACAGTTTTATGTGTCACTAAAATAATAAATAAAAGATAATAGTGCGGTGTCTAGTGGACCAGCCGGGTGTATGGTGTAAATGGCAGTTAGACGAACACTTAGTTAAGCCTCGATGGCATCTAGTATTACTGTGCTACATCGTAGCAGATACATCATATGATAACGCCAGCTACATCCAACTTGTACTCCCTCTGTCCAGAATAACCGATTTACATTTTTCTAAATTTAAATATATTTATATACTAAAATACATCTAGATATATTCGTTGAATCTAGACAAACTTAAATCAGTTATTTTCAGACGAAAAAAATATATAAGATATAAACATATACTAGTACTACGTCTAGTAGGTACATGTACGTCCCTAGGCACTTGTGTATGGTTGCAAACATGGTTGCAAACATCAGTTGTCCAATTATGCCCTTATATAGTATGGTATCCATACACGTACATAGAGCATGTACGACAAACTTATGGCGGCTGTGGGTGAGACCACTACTTTTAACTCATAATTCAGCGTCCTAATGTCATCACATCACAATGTAATATATTAATATAGTACTCCCTCCATCTTAAAATAGATGTCTCAATTTTATTAAAATTTAGATTATCTAGACATCTAGACACTATTAGTATATAGATTTATCCAAGTTTTAAAAGTACTAAGACATCTTATTTTAAGACGAAGGGAGTACTACCTAATTAAATAACTAGTTGTTTGCTGTTGCATATACAAGGTATATGCTACTATAAAAATATGCTACTTGGATCGAGTACAGAACGGGGGAACACAGTGAGCACATGACTGAATGAAGATAGCTAGAGGGGCCTCTACGGCTCTACTGCTCTACAGATCCAATAATGCATTCTTGACACGTGATCGGGGGTGCATCTCTGATTGGTCACTTGTTTATATTCATACTAGTTGCGATTGCAACATACTTTTTTTTTAACAGACGATTGCAGCATACTGCCCGTCGCATCACGGTACCCTAAGCTGTATTGTGCAAATACATGCACTGCCAGATCATATCAAAACCAAACCTGACGTGCATTGAAATTAAGAAGGAGAGGTGACCTTGATATTATAACATGATAATGTATATCATCAGGACAAGTAATTGGTAAGACAATTTATGTTGGTAGCTAAGCGGGGGCACCTTACTCCAATAATGGAGGCTGTTTTCTACCTTTGAATAGAAATGTATAAAAATTATTTAGCTTCAGTAGATGGAAATTATACCACTCGAACTATCATGTAAGATATTTCCCATAGGATAAACTATCTTCTAACTTTATGTTAACATAAGGAATCACACACAAAATAGTAGAAGTTACGTATTGGAAAGTTTTTTTTTTTTTTTTGGAAATAGGGACTTAGCCCCGGCCTCTGCATCGGTAATAAAAACGTATTGGAAACTATGTCCGCTATGTTACATAATTATATGGTACTGCATCCGTTGCTATTTATGTGGTGTTTATGTATTCCGAGTTTAACCTTTGATCATCACTTTAATTAATTAATACGTGTATTATCTGCCAGAACAATTGAATCACTCAATATGCATTAAAAACTTTCTCCTATAATATTTTTATTACACGTTAACTCATATATCTTCTTGGTTAATATAATACTCAAAATCCAACGACGAAATGTGATCCATGATCTAAATATAAATAGAAAATAACCAATAGACGGATCCACCAGTGTCCACTACTATTGACGCTTAACCTGGTTGAGTTATAACTCGGGCGTTATAAATCATAATGTTCACTCGAACAAGCAACTCAAGATTCAGTTGTCCTATAACCTCTAAACTCACTAAACATTGTCTCTTGTCTCTAAGTAAATTAAATTGTACCATCTCCCGTGTTGGTGAGGACGATAAGCCATACTATGAACCCAGCCATCATGGCACGGAGACTCACCTCAGGGGCGCCTATAGGTGGTGGCTTGGACTTAAAATTCCATAAAAATAACCAATGGTTTTGATGGTAGCAAACTATTTCGTCAGATTATTTTGAAACTTTATAATTTCTAACACACTGTTGGTGACTATGATATTTTTGTGTCTGACACACAAAATAAATGTGTTGATAATTTGATGAATTTTAAACTTTTCTGTTGTGTTTAGTATTCATACGCAACAACTGAATGTGCATATAAAGCGTGCCACCCATGTATCACCCATGTAAGTAAAATTCTAGATCTCCCAAATGTTTGTGATGCATGATACACACATTCATATAGCTAGAATTTTAATTAACTCTTTCCTCTCCACGCCTTCCATAGTTCCATCCACTCCAAAAAACGCCCAAAGAAGGACAACAAGCTACACAATTTGACAATCCTAAAATAAGTGATGTCCACCGAAGTATGTGTTGCACGTTTTTTCTTTAGGTTGTACAGTCGGTTTCCCCACTTCTTGTATTTTTTCTTATTATTAAATGTAAATAGAGGTCTTAGTTGTACAAGCAAAACAAAGGGGCTATATGTAAGCTCCTAAGACAACAAAAAATAAACAGAACACTATCTACTAAAACTCTAATGAGATTGTTGTGCCCAAACCCTCATGCCAGCATAGGATTTCCTTGTTACCTTGTACAAAAGAAGAGCCAATTCATCTTTGAAGATCTTCCTGCATCTATAAAGGATTAGGTGTTACCCCCTCGAAAATATAGTCATTCCTAATATAATTCGCTAGATTTCCTAGCAGACCAAAATAATAATCTCAAAAGAGAAAGGCTCAGCAATAGCGTGCTTGAGGTTACCTATGTAGCTGAGAACAGGTGTTTGCTGCTGGGCAGTAGCGAGGGGAATCTAGGAAGGGCAGGTATTCGTCCAACACATGCGAGCAAAAGGACAATCCAAGAATAGATAATTCTTGTCCTCCATTTGAACCAGATCACACATTGCACAAGTGTAGTCAGGCATGAAGAAATTTTTTCTCTAGAACAACTGCCTAGTATTTAGCCTGTTTTGCAATAGGAGCAAAAAAACTTTGTGCTTGGTTTGACAACAGGATTTCCAAATCTATTTGAGAGATAGGAAGATGATGTGAATACCCATGTCATGCTTATAGGTTGCATCTACCTTGAAGATAGTGGCACTTCTAGAGAAAAGAAATTCATTAGGACTGTCAGAATCAGGGAGGTCATTAAGAATAGCTTGAAGTTGGTGGAACTGAGTAAGAGATTTAATGGACAGGGGGAGATGGAAATGATCCTGTTGCCTGTCAAAACCCACCGGCGAGCAGCGACGAGCAACACGAAGAGCCGGGAGGCTCCCAGAACTGCTGGTGGGCCCTGGTCCCTCGGGCAACGGCCCGCAAAACTCCGGCACACGTCCCGGCTGGTGCAAGGGCGTGCCACCTGACCTATACCTGGTCAGGAAGGTGATGGGTTGCTTCGATTAGTTTCCTGCATGGCAAACAAACATACGTAAAATTCGAGCCGCGACCGGCTCCCAGGTTTCCCTGTGAATCGGCTCCTAGAGCCGATTATCCCATGGTTCTGCATTAGATCTACGATAACATGGGGTTTTGCTTCATCAATACAAGTTAAATCGATCTACGACAGTTCAACGTTTTCACCACATAGTTGGAACATCCTACACGTAATTGAGCCTGGTAGATACAAAAGATGATAGAAAACTAATCCTAGAGAAGGCCTAACAACCGACGTAAAGTCAATTCCCGGAACAACTCCTCTCGAATTGGCAAACCATATCCTTACATACTACTGGATCGTTCAACTCGTTTGCAAGGCCTGACCATGTGGATATCAAACTAAACCTTGGAAAACAAGACATAACTATAACAGATCAAGTCAACTAAATAAAGATCAAGCAAGATGCTACCCTTACACCCAAAAAAGGTGCAAAGGCAGCGGGATAAATAAAGGCAGCATAACTAAGCAATCATAACAAAAAAGTACCGATGCTAGCCCAAACAGATCTATGATAACAGTATTACTCGCCATCAACAAGGCTTCAGCACGAGTAACACTAAATAACGCATAAGCATGTACTGCCTAGATCGCAAGATGCGATCTAGGCAGCATATTACTACCGAGAAAAACCCTAGAAACAAGGGGTGGCGATGCGCCGAGATTGTGTTTGTTGTGAACGTGATCGTCCTCCTTTTCTCAATAACCTTAGGTACATATTTATAGTCCGGAGACTTTCTATCTTTGGAATAACCCTAACAACTCTATCTCTTACTTAAACCGAAACGTAACCTACTCCAATATCTGAGATACACGGGCAATTTAGCCCAAATCCACGCACAAGGCCGATCCAGCAATACGTTGTATATATGTATCCTCCAAGCCCATCTTGATTACGGCCCATCTCCTCCTTTGGCCAAAATGTGGCGATAACACATGCCCCCCTGGTTTTGGCAATAATAATTCCAAAACCACTCCGTTGATGTTTTTTCTTCCCCCTTCTTTTTTTTATCGGGTTACGCGTTGCAGAGCAGAATCGTCACGCCACCCCCTCATCATGATGCCCTGTCTTCTCAACTTCTCCATGATTGCGATTTGACAATTTTGGCACCACATTCGGAAACTGCTATGGCATTGAACCACCTCCCACTATTCCCTTATTTAAATTCATCAGGCAGTTTGCAGCCCCATCTTCTTCCATTAGCCAAAAACCCTCTTCCTCTGCCAAAAACCCTCTTCCTCCGCCATGGCCTCCTCTTCTTCCTCCAAATCATCCGCCCTTTCCTCCCAATCTTCCAACACGATGAGCGGCCAGAGCCGGCCTTGAGCACCCGCCAATGGCGGTGTGAGGCTCTCGCCCACAATGGTGGGGCGAGAGGGGCCAGGACTTCGCCGCTGGTCGAGGGCGATGAGTCCACAGCGGGAGTGAGAGGGCCTCAGTTCCTTGTCGACAGAACTGGAGGCGGAGAGCACCGGCGACGCCATGTCACAGGGGCGGCGTCGATTCTTCCGACGAGGAAGAAGCGGAGAGGACACCTCCTCCGAATACCCGCGGTGAAGCGCTTCCGCGCGGGTCCAGCGAGACACAGCAGCAGCAGCGAGGGCGAGGAGGCCCCGGCTGACATCTTGACAGCGGCGGCGAAGACAGCGGCGACGACACCGGCCTCTAGATTAGGAACTAGTAGTAGTAGTACTAATAGCAGATTTCCTTTTGTAAGCAATCGGCTCCATTGTAAACAATCGTCTTTTGAATCAACAAAGATTGCCCTCCCAATTCGATTTTGCCGATAGTCAAAATAGGTCAACGTTCCAGAAGCCGATAGCAATGTATCGGCTTTCACCATCTCGCTCATATGGTCAACCAAGTCAAAGCCCAACGAGCCGATGGTAACACATCGACTTTCCCCTGGCGTTGACAACGTCAAATTTGGTCGCATATTTAGATAAATCTGAGCGGCCACTCTCCAACTTCAAACGGTAGCCTGCGACCCTCTTCAAAAAGGCTAAACCAGATCTCCAATTTCCTCACCGCATAGATCGAGCTTACAGCGACAAGAACCCTCGATCCCCAATCGCATAGATCCATCTCCGCCGGCAAACTAGATGGCGGAATCGTCCAATACCAGCGCAGCGGTCTCTGGTCTGAAGGTAAGCTTTGCTCCTCATGATCTGAACACGGTGCTAGAATTAATAGCAAACACCTGAATTAATGCTTTATTCCACCGTTAAATTTTAGGTTTCAGACATCCTGCTGCCGCATCCTTCTCTCCCAAATTCTCTCTGTCTTGGTCCCCGTACAGAATCTAGTCCTGCCCATCTGATCTCTTGCGAGGCAAACAGAATCCCCTTCGTAAGCCAAAACCTAGATTTGAATTCTTGGGCCGACTGCTTGCGAGCCTGGCCTAATCCCCCTGAACATTGGGTCTCTTGGTACAGCAGGGTAGCCAAAACTTACCAATCCCAATGGGAAACCACGGGAATAGCCGATGCCTTGTATTTGTCATTGTCTCCCCTTGAGAAACATGAAAATCTTCTAAAAACCATCGGCTATTTCTGGTCCGATGCTCTGAACTGCTTCATGTTCGGTCATGGCCCCATGACACCAACTACATTAGGCGTGGTGATGATTACTGGTCTGGACGTTACATCACCCAGCCCTTCTGCTTTTAAGCTAACAAAGGTTCCCTACAAACTTTCTTCTAAGACAGCCTGCACGAACTGGGGTGCCTATCTTCAAAGCCACATGAAAACTAAAGGCCCTGTCACAGAGAAAGAACACACAGCTTTCCTCAACTTGGCTGGAACATTTCATATTGTGGCCCTTCCCTTGCTCCAACCAAGAATTATCTCTCCTTGGCCTCTGAACTTGCGGAGGCACTCAACTTAGTATCGACAAAGCTGTTCCTTGGAGAAGTCTATCGATATCTCCAGTTGATGTCTGTCAAACTATCCTCCGGCATAGCAATCAAAACAGGAGGTCCTTGGTGGTTCATTCAGCTATGGTCTCAACTGTATTTTCAAAACCATGTCCCAAACTTCCCCCTTTTGGCGAGTTGCACCTTTCCAGATGCCAAAGGGAAGCAGATCCGATGCACCAGCTACGGCCAAGCTCTGTATAGGCGCGGGTAGCAAACTGATCCTCGAGGAAGCATCCAAGTGGTTCAGCATTTTCTTCCAAGGCACAGACAATCCTATCTTCTTTCCTTACGGAAGAATCGGAACATTTGAAAATCCAATCTCCTTTAGGCTGAACAACTTTGCCGATGACACCACACTTTCGGCTGACTATTTTCCTTGTGATCCGTCCTGCTTCCTTCCAGTTGGTATGAGCACATCCAACAGAATAATCAAGCCTGGATACGAATTCTACCAGCCGGTCGTAGCGGCTCGACAATTTGGCCTTGGACAAGTACCTCCCCATTTCTTTCTCCACCATCTTACAGAGAGCAGAGCTGACCTGCCTGATCCTCTCACCAGTCAAAGGTGTTATTCCTTCTTCGATGCTCGACCATCCCAATTCCTAACAACCTCACCTTCGCTTCATCAACCGATGGTTTTGAGCGGTGGTCGATGTGGAAGACTCATGCCTTGGAGAGCTCTGGGACCGTTCTTTGGAACAGCTCGATGCTGAATATGATATCCCGTAGAACAGGTACTATTGCGTAAATTTTCTTGATGCAGCTCACAAATGATCCTTCTAATAACCCGCTCTGTCTCCTTGCAGCAACAAGACGGTCCTGAACCTACACACGATGATGGCTCCCCCTTCGAATTCTTCCCACCAGCTCATGTGGTCCTTTTCTGCAAAAACTCGCCACCTTTTAAAAAGGTCGTGATGCAGAACCAGCCGATATCACCACAATCGGCTTCCAAGATCAAGCCACTTACGGGTTCGCCTCTCGAGTTCCAACTAGAACAAGAGCGGTGGTGAGGAAGGTAGCTGTCAGGAAGACTTTGGTAGCGGAGCCCCTCTCGAGGCGTTCGCATGTACGCTGATCCATGCCTTGGTCGATCTCTTTCATCCTTGCAAACATGCTTGTGTTTACTAGCTCTCCTTTTCTTCTGAGGTTCCATCGAAGACACCTCCAGTGAGGACACACAATCAATCGAGGAGACTCGGGCCCAACAAACTCTGAAAGGACCACCACACCGAGCCAGCTAGATTTGACACCATCGGCTTCCAGGAAAAGGCCGGTTCCTGCACCTACTGCCCCCCGAGCATCAGTCGAGGCGGGGCCAGCTGTGAGCCCCAAGAGGGCTTGCAAGGCTACAAACTTCGTCGAGCAGGAGGTTTGAAAGTCATCACCCTCGATGCTCTTACCAATTATTTTTTTATATCGCGATTCATCACTTATTTACATCGGCTAAGCACCTTCCATGCTGACGACCGGCACTTCTAGTGGAAAAGCCGGGAAGTGCGATACTGTCGTAAAGGCTGGATCTAGTAATCCTGAAGGTGTAGCTGAGGCGGTTACCACTTTGGCCAAGCCCCAGCAACAACACACAAGCGATTGTCTCGTCATCTGCTATCCCTTGACCTTAGGAGAGTACGTTAACCGTTCGGCTCTTCCTTCCATGTTGGGCGCATATGATGCCATTTCGGCTGCCGGTTGTGATATCTCGAACTGGCGGCGTTCGACCACGAATCCATCGAACCAACTCTCTGTTGCCAGCGATGAACTACGAGCAAGGGCTGTTCTACCTCAATTCCAGCGTCTCAAAGCCTTGCTGTCCTCCCGATCGAGAAGTTGATCGAGGGTTACGAAGAGGTGAAGAGTGTTCTTGCTGAAATCAAGGACCAACTCCCGATGCTGCGGTGAAGCTTTGGCCAGTTGTAACTCTGTCTTTCTGGTCAAGGGTGAAGTTGGCTCGTGAGAGGATTAATCTGCGCCGCCCAACTTCCTTGAAGGCCAACATTGCGAGATAAATGTCGGTGACTCAACGAGAAAAAGGCGTCTCTGGATGCCAAAAGCCGACACCTCTGTCGGCACTTAGAGCTTGCATCCTTGAAAAAGGCGGGAGATCTTGAAGAGAAGGTCGGCGACTAAACAGCTCATCCGTGACAAAGAAGCATTCATCGCCCGCTCCCAAGGCGGAAGGCCTCAAAGCTCAGCGAAGACTGATCTGGCGGAAATCGTGCCTGAACAAGCAGCTAGTGATGGGCAAGGGCGAAGATGAGCCGAGATCGCTGAGGTGGATCGTGTCGTTGGCGCCCTCACGCCTTGAGGCATTCCTTCAGTAGCTTCTTCATGTAAACTGACACCTGTTCGTAGCAGTTTAAACCTCTAGAGTCGATGGCTGTGCATCGGCTATATATATTTTTTTTTATTTGCCGATTTCATGTATCGGCCCCCATATTCACTTGTCCATCATCCCACATGCTTGGGAAATATTTCTTGAGATGCTGACCGTTGACAGCCACTGGGAATTTCACGCCGTCCAGCTCCTCAAGCATGTACGCGTTCCCCCTTAAAACTTGATCGACCCTGTATGGCCCGTGCCAATTTGGAGACATTTACCGTATGCTACATCCTTAGTCCCCAATGGCAATACAGCTTCCCATACCAGATCGCCAACGTGGAACTCCTTTAGTCTCACCTTCTTATTATATGCACGAGCTACCTTGGCCTTGTTCTCTTTGATTTTCTCAGCGACCACAGCCTAAGCTCGTTAAATCCTCAACAACATCACTCATCGAGGCGCATATTCTTGATTGTTAGGTCGTTACGAAAAGTGACACGTCTCGATCCAGCCGTAATCTCCAGGGCATCTGGCTTCTTGTCCATAGACTAGATGGTATGGCGAGGTTTTATCGCTCCATGACACGACATGCGATAAGCCCATAAAGCCTCGACAAAACTTCGTATAGCGCCTAGGGTGCTCATCGACTTTCCTCTTGATCAGCTTGATAAGGCTCGGGTTGGACGCTTCAGCTTGCCCATTTGCTTGAGCATAGTACGGAGATGATCGGATCAGCTTAATTCCCGTGTCCTCACAAAACTTTCCAAACTCGTGAGAAATGAAGACCGAACCTCCATCGGTCGTGATAGTTTGGGGATCGAATCTATGAATAGCGTGTTCTTTCACAAAATCGATAACATCCTTCGAGTTCACTGACTTCATAGGGACGGCTTCCACCCATTTAGTGAAATAATCCGTAATGGCCAAAATCCACATGTGGCCTTTGCTTGATGGAGGATTGATCTTGCCAATCATATCCATGCCCCAACCTCGGAATGGCCAAGGCTTGATGATGGGGTTCATTCTTTGTGGTACCATCTGAATTTTTCCAAATTTACGACATGCTTGACACCCTTTGTAGTACTTAAAACAGTCCTCAAGCATGGTGGGCCAATAAAACCTGATCGCCTGATCAACCATTTCATCTTGTGAGCCGATTGGTGAGTTCCACAGGCGCCTTCGTGTACCTCGTGTAGGAGCCGATTGGCCTCGGTTGGTCCCAGACATTTGAGCAGTAACCCTTCCAGAGTCCTGTAAAACATGTCGTCCCCAATAAGCACATACTTCATGGCCTTGTACCTTATCCATTTAGGTGCCCCAGGCGAATCTTTCAAGTAATTGAAGATATCGGCTCTCGATCGTCCGCCTCGAGGCGTACTTGAACATCAGTTCCTACGCCGCGTCCTTGTAGCACGAAGCCATTTATGCGAGATCATTACGCCTCGGTGATACTGCGATCGCGGGATCGATTAAAGTTTATGTCTTTGGAACTGTGCCATCAGCTCACGGCATTGCAACCATAATGGGAAGAGCGACTCGCTCACACTTGTATTCCTCCGTGAGTTGGGAAATCACCAATTTGGAGTCTCCAAAAATTTCCTTTATACGCTCCGGCTTGATGAGCAACTCCATTCCCTTGCGTATCGCCTCATACTCAATGACGTTGTTGGTGCGAGGGTAGATAGTCGATGGAGAAGGAATATGTTGCCCAGGCGACACGAGTAGAATGCCGATGCCGCAACCATCATCACAAACCGATCCATCGAAAAACATGGCCCATGCTCGTATAGACAGCGCTGCAATATCGGTGTTGATTCTTTCAGCAATAAGGTCGATAGCGCACGACCTTTAACCTCTTCGCGGGTTGATACGGATATCAAATTCGATAATGCAAACATCCATTTGCCGAGTCGCCCTTTCAACATAGGAGTAAGCGGCATATGTTTTATGACATCTGATTTGCATATAATGATAATCTCCGGCGAGAGCAAGATGTGGCGCAGCTTAGTGCGAGTGAAAAAGCGGCGAGGCACAACTTATCGATCTCGGGATACCTTGTCTGCATCGGCATCCTACGCTGATGTAAAACACAACTCGCTCGAGACCATCATAAACCTGCACCACCACCGAGGCGATGGGCGTGTCGACTCTTGACAAGTAAATGCGAGCGGCCTATCTGGTGGCGGAATCAACACTTGGCGGCCGTTAGATATTCTTTGATCTCGTCGAAGGCTCGTTGTTGTTCTGTCCCCAATGAACTCCTCATCGATTTAATTTTCACCATCCATGAGCGGCTCTATTCTTCGGCAGTTGGAGATGAATCTTACGGCGAAGTTGATCTTGCCGATGAGGCTGCAGTTCTTTCTTCGTGGTAGGTGGCTACATTGTTCGCACTACCTCCTGACTTTTCAGGCCGATCTCAATTCCGTGTTCATGGACCAAGAAACCCAAGAACTGACCGGCCGTCACCCCGAAGGCACACTTCTTTGGATTCATCCATAGCCCGAATTTTCTTGTTCGGTCCAGGGCCGCGTTCAGAATCGCCCGGTGTCCTTATCTTGAAGCAGACTTGACCACCACGTCATCGATATAAATTTCCACTAGCTTGCCGATCAGATCATGGAAGATGTAATTCATGGCTCTTTGGTATGTGGCACCGGCATTCTTCAGTCCAAACGTCATGACTACATATTCAAACAACCCCACGAACACAGGACTCTGAGCGCGATCTTGTGTATATCCTCCGGAGCCATAAAAATTTGGTTGTAACCGGCATTGCCGTCCATGAAGCTCAAGATCTTATGACCAGCAGCTGCATTGATCAGTGTCTCTGCTACCGGCATCGGATACTCATCCTTTGGAGTAGCTCTATTGAGATCCGAAAATCTATGGCAACACGCCCGGTATCATCCTTTTCTCTACAGGTACGATACTAGAAATCCACTCAGCATACCTGCATGGCCTGATTAACCTAGCTGTCAACATTTTCTCGATCTCTTTCTTGACTTCTACCAAAATTTCGGCCTTCATCTGTTGTGCTCGCTGCTGGAATGGCCGAAACCCTTTTTTTAAGCGGGAGTCGATGCTCAATGATGCTCCTGTCTAACCCAGGCATCTCTGTATAGTCCCAGCGATGCGGATATTCTTTCAACAAAGCTATCATCGGACCCATGAGTTCGGATCTAACTTCTTCGATAAATGTTGGTCGTGGCTTATCCCGGGACCGATGTCAATCTCCTCTAGCTCATCGTGAGGTAAACCCATACCCTAGCTTTCCGTCACCGCTAAATCGATGCTAAACACGGGGCAAGCAGTTGGTGAGGATAACAAAATAATTTGGGCGATTGCGGAATCATTGCCCTTTTGATGCATTAGTGAAAGAAGGTTTACAACTTATTTGTGCTCCACAATGGCAGGGAATCTCCCTACTACATTGCATGACCTGTTTGTCGTAAGATTCTCGCTTTTTATTTTTTGTGGCGATCGCGGGGATCGGCCGTACCACTACGATCGTGGTCTTTGCTATTCTGTCGGGCCGATGGATAAGACCAGCCGCACCCGTTTTGTAGCTTCAATCGTTCACAGCCGTCTAGGTGACTCGGAGATCGGCTCTTGGTCTTCGCTTCCCGGATGTTCATGCAGCTATGGAGATCTCGATCGAATCATCTGCTGAATGACTTCCACTTCATCTCCATCCTTTGTATTGACGCTGGTGCATCGTGGATGGAATGCAGCGATTAGCGTGAATCAATCCCTCCCGGCAAAGACGGCGTGGGTGCTTTTCATCAGCGACGAAGAATGGCGTAGGGATGGTTTTTACGCCGGTGGATCCCGTTGAGCATGCGTTTCTGAAGTTTGGCCGTTGAAGTCGCTTAACGTGGCGTTGGTTTTGATCAGATCTGCGATGGGCGTCCCAAAGCGCCGTAGCATGGAGTATGGCATTATATTGTTGCCGCTCGGTGTCAACCAACATCTTCGGACAGGCTGCCCATTGATATAACCTCGCGGTGCAGGGCTTTCAGATGTTTGTAGCCCTTCTCGTGGCTTTTCAAAGATGACCGGCCGTGGGCGCGATCGAACTGCCCTTGGTAGTTCTTTGGTCCTTGGGCGCAAAACTTCGGAGTATGAACACCATGTTTGTGCCAGCCGATGTCTTTGCATCGGCTTTTATTGGTTTAGGCGCCACTCCTTCCTTTTCGGACGAGCCTCCGTTTCAAGGTTTGCGAATTTTCACGCCAGATCGGGCCGTGCTTTCCTTAAAGCGTGGAGGTACTGCTTGGCTTCCTCCAGTTACGTGATCGCTGAACTCTACGCTTTTGGGTGTGCCTGAGTCCATCGGGACACCACCTTGGCCGGTGATCTCTGTCTTCTTCTTCTTCACCCTTTGGTTCCTCGAGATCTTTTGCTCGAGATGACTTCCCTTGTTTGTTCTGAGGCGGGAGAGGCCCTAGACGCTTGAACACTGAACTGGACTGTGTCCTCCTACGCTGTCCACATTCCGGCGGTTGTCGATTGTAGGCAATCGGCTCATTCCCGCGTCCCAGCAATACTTGAAGAAAGGACAATCCCAATGTTTATCCACGCCTTCTTTTTCCTTCGACTTTTCCCTAGCGAGGTGCTCATATCCTTCATCATCTCTATCGTGTCGGCGACGTCGGTCATACTGACGCTCATACTTGTTAAGGAGATGCGTGGAGTGTGGCTTCTGATATCGCACGCTTCTCACTTGCTCCTCGGTTAAATACCGTCATCATCATAACAGGTGGTCGTGGACCAGCCTCCTCTCTTTCTTTGCCCCGAGAGCGACCGCCTTCCTCCTTATATGAGCCATGGTGGTACACGGGCCCTGTCATATTAACATCGAACGAGAAATCTAACTGACGCCTCGTGGAGTGGCTGTGTTCTACCATGTTGACGTCGGGAAACGGGTTTGTGTCTACTTTCATGGCGAACTGCCCAAGGATCAGACGGCCCTGTTCTATCGCCGTTTGGATCTGGCGACGTAGCTCTTTGCAATCATTGGTGGTGTGGGTGAATGAGTGATGCCACTTGCAGTATGGTCTCCCGTTTATTTCTTGAGCCGTAGGGATTTTATGGCCTTCGGGTAACTTCAGCTGCTTTTCTTTCAGTAGTAAATCGAATATCTGCTCAGCTTTGCTTACATCGAAGTCGAATCCTTTTGCAGACCCTTGTCGTTTTACCCATTTGCAGGACACAGGATCTGCTCCCCGAGCCCATTCAGCCACGGCCACCTCCTGGTCTTGTACGGGATCCTCTTCTTCTGTATCGACCAGGCCTATCGGACGTTTGAACTTGTCTTGGTACAACTCAGGGTGGCGCTGTTCATACATTGTCAGTTTCTGGGCCATGTGCGCCAATGAATTGTATTCTACTTGGAAAGCCAGATCCTTGATAGGTGCTGAGAGACCCAACACTGCCAGCTCAACTGCTTCTTTCTCAGTCAAACGAGTCGAATAACATCGGTTCTTGACAGTCCTGAAACGCTGAATGTACTCAGCTACCGTTTCTCCCCGCTTTTGCCGCACCTGCGCCAGATCTGCAATGCCAGCCTCGGTAGCTTCTGAATGATACTGAACGTGGAACTGCTCTTCTAGTTGCTTCCAGGTATGGATCGAATCCGGCGGCAACGAGGTGTACCACCCAAAAGCTGGTCCTGTCAGAGATTGCGCAAAGAACCTTACGCGTAACTGATCCGATGCTGAAATCATGCCTAACTGTGCCAGGTATCGGCTCACATGCTCGATCGAGCTCGACCCTTCTGATCCGCTAAACCTTGAGAACTCAGGGAGCCGATACTTGGGTGGCAGCGGAATCAGATCAAACTCGTTAAGTGCGGCTTGGAATAGCCGATTGTCCTTCTTCGCAAGCGGTCGAACTGGTCTCTCAAGATAGTACGGATTTGCTCCACCGTTTGAGCTGCAGGGGCTAAATTCTCATGACTCGTTCCGGTGGCATACTTGGCTAGCCATGCCTGTTTATCAGCGTCCATCCCAGAGATCCCTGCTCCAGAGATACCTGCTCCCGAAGCCCCTGCTCCAGAAACTCCTGCCCCAGCAATCCCTGCGGTTGCAATCTGGTTCGTGCGCGTCAGGCTATTGCAGTCCGGCACGTAGGTGCACACATATCCATGTGGGATTTCTTTAGGTGGTTCAAACAGGAATTGGCAATCGCCAGGGTCACCTCCAACCTTGTAGAGCAGCGTCGCGGTGCCCCTGGTGGCTACGGAGCCGCATAGCGTGAATGGCATTTGTGGCCTGGTCTGCAGCGGTCTTTCTCCTGGTGAGTCCCTAGAGTAGGTCCCACGGAGAGTACTGATGTTTCATGATCTCCTGAACTACGCGCATGACGCTCGAAAGCGTTCACTAGGCTCTCGAATGGCGAAGAGAATGAGCCACCATGTAATTGACTTCCGCCTCGAGCCTGCAGTGCGCTCCTCTGAAGGAACGGACAGATCCACCTCATCAAGAGCACCTTCGGGTGAGAACCCTTTCCACCTGATGCCATGCTTACGGGTCCTCTCAAAAGAGCCGATGAGATCGGCTTCGAAGAGAGCTTTGATATCATCATACTTCGCCTTGTGCTCCTCGGGCAGATCGTCGTACGTGACCGGCCTGTCCCCCATTGCAGCGTCGGATGTTGACGCAGATGCTGTTGAGTGTCCCACCGGGCGTGCCAGAATGTGTTGCCTGTCAAAACCCACCGGCGAGCAGCGACGAGCAACACGAAGAGCCGGGAGGCTCCCAGAACTGCTGGTGGGCCCTGGTCTCTCGGGCAACGGCCCGCAAAACTTCGGCACATGTCCCGGCTGGTGCAAGGGCGTGCCACCTGACCTATACCTGGTCAGGAAGGTGATGGGTTGCTTCGATTAGTTTCCTGCATGGTAAACAAACATACGTAAAATTCGAGCCGACGGCTCCTGTGTTTCCCTGTGAATCGGCTCCTAGAGCCGATTATCCCATGGTTCTGCATTAGATCTACGATAACATGGGGTTTTGCTTCATCAATACAAGTTAAATCGATCTACGACAGTTCAACGTTTTCACCACATAGTTGGAACATCCTACACGTGATTGAGCCTGGTAGATACAAAAGATGATAGAAAACTAATCCTAGAGAAGGCCTAACAACCGACGTAAAGTCAATTCCCGGAACAACTCCTCTCGAATTGGCAAACCATATCCTTACATACTACTGGATCGTTCAACTCGTTTGCAAGGCCTGACCATATGGATATCAAACTAAACCTTGGAAAACAAGACATAACTATAACAGATCAAGTCAACTAAATAAAGATCAAGCAAGATGCTACCCTTACACCCAAAAAAGGTGCAAAGGCAGCGGGATAAATAAAGGCAGCATAACTAAGCAATCATAACAAAAAAAGTACCGATGCTAGCCCAAACAGATCTATGATAACAGTATTACTCGCCATCAACAAGGCTTCAGCACGAGTAACACTAAATAACGCATAAGCATGTACTGCCTAGATCGCAAGATGCGATCTAGGCAGCATGACACTTACCCGAGAAAAAACCCTAGAAACAAGGGGTGGCGATGCGCCGAGATTGTGTTTGTTGTGAACGTGATCGTCCTCCTTTTCTCAATAACCTTAGGTACATATTTATAGTCCGGAGACTTTCTATCTTTGGAATAACCCTAACAACTCTATCTCTTACTTAAACCGAAACGTAACCTACTACAATATACAGATACACGGGCAATTTAGCCCAAATCCACGCACAAGACCGATCCAGCAATACGTTGTATATATGTATCCTCCAAGCCCATCTTGATTACGGCCCATCTCCTCCTTTGGCCAAAATGTGGCGATAACAGATCCACACGGCTATCCGGAGACTGGGCATGTAAAAGAGATGTTAGCAGTCTTGGAAAATGTGAAAAGATGAGGCAACTGACTTTTAGGGGGGAGGGGGGGATCTCTCCATTTTATCATGCCATAGAAGAATAGATGCAGGGCCGGTCCTGAGGGGAGACTAGAGGGGCAGCTGTCCCGGGCCCAAATAAATTAGGGGCCAAAAAAATATAAGCCTAGTATATATTGTAAAAAAAGAATTTGTTTATGGGCTAGTGACCAACCGAAGGATAGGCGCATTGCTCCCAGGCATGAGGCATTGATCTATCCCAGGCATCGATCGCTCGCCTGGCGCCTGCCAGCCTCGACGATCGACTCCTCGACTCATGCAAACGACTCCCAGGCTAGGGATTGAGGGATCGCTCGACCTCGACTCACGCGACGACTCCTAGGCATCGGCGTATCGCTCGACGCCTCGACCACAACCAGGCCCTGCGCTCGATGCCTCGACTCGACGACTCCCAGCTAGGCATCGCTTATTCGCTTTGGCTTCCAGGTATCGGCCATCCGTCCCTACTTCCCAAGTCGTCTCGTTGCCTGATCGCCTCCCCTGGACCGGATCGCCCTCTACGATCGTACACCAGGCACGCTGCACGTAGGAAGGCCAATGACGATCTTCAAATCTGCCCCCGCGGTCCCGCCCAGCCATAATTCTTACTTCTTAATTCTAGTTAGTAATTGACTAATTGTTGTTCTTGATTTCTTGTTTATCATCTGAAAGAACCTTTTAAGAGTTAAATTTATTGAAGAACTATTTGAGATCTTCAATGTCTCAGGAGAGGTTAAATGGTTTGGCAAGTCTATGCACCGAGAAGAGTTAGTGGACGAGATTGATATTGATTCCATCATCATAAACTTTGCTTTTAGGAATTTTCAGAGGAAATTTTAAGGTATCATGTAAACATTATTATTTTATATGAATATTATAGTTGAAAGTGTACTTAAAATATTTATTTTTCATCATCTCATATATGTATAAAAAAATTATACTAAGGGGCCCAAAATTTTAGTTTTGCCCCGGACCCCGAAATATCAGGACCGGCCCTGAATAGATGAACCAAAAGATGCAGGGCATTGGGACGCCTCTTTAAAGGCACAAGGGCATTTTGAGACGGTCTCTTCACCAGAAAAAAATTCTCCGAATTTTGCATGTTCGAGCTTATTATTCCCTTTTTTCACAATTTGAGATTTTAGGTCAATCGTTCGATGCACCTAAGTTAGTCGATATCAAAGTAAATTAAAGTATATATCATTGAAGAGCCAACAGGAATCACATTGTTAATCCAATTGTGCATGTTACTTTGATCCATGCTTTGAAACCGATGAAATATACTGCCCGGCCTTCTTCGCTAGTTTAGACTTGTGGGTAAATTGGATGGTGCATGCATTTCAGTACGGTATCAGGGCCGATAGATCTTTAGTTAACGATCCGTCCAGCACATAAATAACAAACATAGTTTCCGCCTACGTTGACCCTCCCACCCACCCCACCCTGTGTTTGTATGTTGAACTGGCTAGTGCATACAATCCAATGTGGTACCCAAGCTAAGAGAGAGATCTCGGTCCAAGACTCAGCCAGCGCTAAAGAAAATATAAGTACGGCCTATAAATATCCGACATCTAGGGCCTGTATAACGGGGAACGTTGAAATATATCGCACATCTGCATCTCAATTAGTTTGTACTCTTGGGCGAATTCACCGGTGCATGCGGCTCATAATTCAATTTGTTTATGCACCAAATTAAATAGCAAATGTGCACAAACATTTTTGGATATAATAATGTCTGTTCAACAAAAGTTTTCATCTATAATATCACAATCAACCACTATTACTCTTACATGCAAAATTAATTAAGATGATTTCCAGAACAATTTTTCCTATCATATCGTACGGTCAAACCTCACCATCCACATGATTCAAGTTTAATTCTTACCAATCTCCGTACTTTGGGAGACCATGCCCATGCGCATCCATTGCCCAGTCCGTGTCCAGATCGAACGGTGAAAAGGCAGCCACGTCATAAAGCTGATCATAAGTGTTCACCTCTGCATTCGTCAAATCCGCCGCCATGTCCAGCAGCTTGGAGTTGCTCTCAATGGACGCCGTCCGTTGGTGGTGGTCAACGACAACCGAAGTGCAAGTTACAGAAATGTTGCTGCACTGGCTGTCGCTCCGTGAGAGCTCGTCGGCGTCGGCGTCGCCGCCGCTGCTAAGCCCGCCTGTGCTCTCTGTCTTGACGACGGCGGCGGCATCGGTGTCGTTACCTGCCGGGTTGCAGGTGTGCTGGCCGTAGTAGACGACGGTGTACATGGCGGGGGCATCGTTGCCGCCGTCCTCTTGGTACTGCTGCACCGTCTTCGTTGCTCGGCAGTCCTGTTCTTGCTTGTAGGCGCATTTGTAGTAACTCCTGCTTAATCCAACGACTCATGTCATTCATCGTGTGCAAAAAATGTCAACTTTTGCAATTTGATTAACCCGATGTGCCCAATAAAAACTCTATATATGTACCTTGGGTGTGCTGCGTTGTTGATGAGCTTCTGCCCATACTTCCTCCACTGGTGGCCGTCGTAGTGAGGAACAGGCGTTTCAAGCGTCACGGAGTCATCGGCTAATCTCCTGCTTGATTAAATCGATAAATCCTCAGTTAAGAAGCCAAAGATGATTTCACTCGATTGATCATGTACTAGTATTCTACAATCCTCACCTTCTCTTGCGCTGCTGGCGATTGGGCTTGGCATTATCGCCGTCGCCAGAGAAGATCTTCCTGACTCTCCTCTTGTCGTCCACCACCACCACCGGCGGCAGCGACGGCGCATCGTCAGCTCGGGAACGATCGAGCCGAAGGAGCTTCAGCTCGGCTATAGCCTTGGCTGAGCAGTCCAGTATGCAATTGAACATCTGGGCGACGACCTCAGCCCGTTCGCCGCCGGCAAGTTGGAGCGACGGCAGCACGAGGGCGCGCAGCTGCGTCACCAGGGACTGCTCCCTGGCCATCTCCCTCAACGCCGCCGCCGAAGAAGACCGGTCGTCGTTGTCGCAGACAAGCGTCGACGAGCTGCTGCTGCTGTTGCTGCTCTTGCTGTGCCTCATCTCTCTCAACTACTTTTCCCTCCCCTCAATCTCAGAGTCAGAATCTCAGATTAGACGAGCCAATTGTGTGTCCTCGGTTTAGTACAGTACTATATATGGTGATGATATGGAACCGCGTAAACCAATGGGCCCTGCCAACTTGCACACAAAATTGTGGCCTAATCAGTATATAACCGGCTCCATGCATGCATGTGTAGGCTCGATGGAGCACATGGGATAATTCAGATGATAACTAGATTAAACTGACGCGTACAATCGGTATATATATATAGCATGATTTATGTTTCATCGATCTGCATGAATGCACGGTCAATGTCGTTTTGTGTTCACCAGTTACCCCACGATCAAATTAAACAAATCTGGTCAGTAACCCGTCGTGTTCGATCAATTCAGGTTACTTTTGTACACTTGTGCCCGGCCATGCATGCAATGCACAGACGTTACTGTAACCGTGTCATGCTGTGAGAAGCAAGTTCATGTCACCATAATCTCGTCACCTCGTATGTGGCCATGCTGCAGAGTATTGAGGTAAAAATGGTAAATTATATGACTCCCTCGGTCGTCTGCTAAATGCATATCGTTTTCATGTCTGAGCTCAGTGTGCAAGAGCGTGTGTGGGCTAATTGGAACTGTATTTTGGAGTGTACTGCTAGCTCTACTAACACGCTTATCATATGCCCCTTCTTAGTTCCTTCCAATCAATCGATGGTCAGATAAAGTCGCAGAGAGCACGAGCTCAGTGGTACCATTTCTTTCATGACATCAGAGAACATACCTAAGTATACAGGGACTTTGTAAAACACATTTACATAGTACGCAAACGTGATGGGAAAACGGGACTATGAGGACCCATGGTAATGCCAACCGTACCCTTGAGCATCCACTAAAATTGCAACTTTAGCGGAGACGATGGGTGAAGATTAGAGAGTGATTTGGTAGAAGACGTACTGAGGAAAGGGCAATAAGGACAACACACATGAAATGTTATCATTTTTCAAAAATAACCATGTGCGTGAGATGAATTCGTCGTGAAAGACCGCATATGAACGTGCGAGTAGGTATTTACAAAGGCAAAAGGATTCATGTGAGGAAGAAATAGACGAGCTCGGTGAGACAATCATGACTAAAGCGATAATAGACAAACTTTTTCAAAAATAAATAGGATCATACTACTAACCAATAGTATATGACCTTATGATTTGAATTCTAGAGGGAAAATCACTTTTCAGGATTCTTCTTTAGAGATGAAAAAGACGCTAACGAATAATTGTAATATGGTACCCCAAATTTGTAGCTTAAATTCCTTCAAGAAATTATCGGATCTCGACATTTGAGGTTTACATAGATCATACTTTCTCCATTCGGGTTGACGTACGCCTCTTAAAAAACGCCAATACCAGTGCTAGCTCGAATTCTGGCTTTTGTTGCTTGGGTAGCATACTACCAAAACATATATTCCTTTTTCCATCGCCGTTGCGTGTTCCTTCCACAAATCAACCACCCTGCCTAAGCTATCATTTCTTTTCAAGTGTGGGCCCGCCTGGCCGCCACAGCTTTGTCCTACATTGGCGTGGATAATGATATTTGTAGCACATATACATACTGTAATGGCCAGATTCCTGTGCTTGGTCGACCCTGCATTCTGCACATGCAATGACAAAAGGCACGACAACCAATTGCAGCCGGCTTAAGCATACAATCCAACGCACCGGGAATAGTCAACTATATCTGATTTTGGCTCTATTTTCAGGAAGGAACCTGCACCGGTTACTAGAAATGGAGTGGCATGCAGCAAGATCAATGATACTCCTAGTAAGTTTTTTTTTTTTTTTTGGAAATGAGCGCTTTTATATTACCATGAGTACTACTAGTAGTAAGTAAATAGATAAGACAAACAGAAATATGCCACATGGAATAATGCATTTCCCTTAAGTGTGTGTTTACCGTACACAATATCATCAGGGCTGAATTAGCCATATTTAGCTCTAACGGTTGGTGCTGCTGATAAGATCAACATCGCCCAGAGAACAACTCCCGTGGCCTTTGCGAGCTAATTATCTCTCTCCGCCTAGGGATGCATGCTTGGGGAGCTGGCGGACAATAGCACAGCAAGAATATTGTGTTAATTTTATAATTGTGATGAGTTAATTATGGACTAATTGATGAGTTTTGCGGGATGAAGCAGTACCCGCTTGGATCCCTATCTCCGCACGTCCAGAAGGAAAGAAAACAACCTTGCCTAACAACTATATAAATTCTCAATTGCGAACACGATGTAAAAACATCAAGGAAGAAGGTTCCTCTGACAAGTATAACTTGGTGTGCCAATGACCATATGTGATAATCGCGGGATGTCTATGGCCCTAAGGCCCGTGTAGCTTTAGCAATATGGTTCTTATCAAGGTCAGTTTCCTATTAGGTATTTGGGTATTCTGATTCATTATCGGAGTCTTACGAATCTCGAATAGAAGCTTGGTGAGGAGAGAGTGAAATTACGTTTAAGTAGTTGGAAACTTAAACTGTCGTCTTTAGGGGAAAGATTGGTTCTTATCAATTCAGTCGGCCTGAGTAATTATGGTATTATATATGATATCCTTCTTTCAACTTTCAAAAGAAATTCTTAAAAGATTGGATTACTACCGATCAAGATTCTTTTGGCAAGGTAACAGTGAAAAAAGAAAGTATAGACTGGCAAAGTGGAGTGTGCTATGCCGACCCAAAGATCGGGGAGGGTTAGGCATTCATGATCTTGAGGTAAAAAATATAGCCCTTTTGGTAAATGGATCTTCAAATTACTTACTAAGGATACGGTATGGCAGAATCTCCTTCCATGGGATTCATATTCCTGGGTTGGTCTGATGGCAACAAAGAAGCATTCTTTTGCTTCAGATCCTTTTCGAGGTTCGGTTCTAGGAGGATAAGTGGCTTGGAAACGCTACTCTGATAAGAGTGATCCAATTAGGTTGTGGATGTGTGCTCGAACTTGTTGTAAAGGTGTCGGCTTCCACCTTGAAGGTTGCCGATATAGTGTAAGAGGTGAATCGAACCCATTGGGGTGAGGTTCATCGGAGAACAAGGGATGCCTCTCGTGGAGTTGATGGTTTAAAACCACCCCCTTCCAAACGTAGACGTACTTTCCCTCAAAAGGAAGGAACTAAAGGGAAACAAACCCTTGTGTCTTCGCGTGCTCCACTTTGGTTACTTCTATCATTTACCGCACTCTAGTTATATTGTTCTTACTTAGTGTTTGTGCTAGATTGAAATATAGGTAAATTCATCATAGTTGCATAATCTAGAGAATTTACCTTTTGTGTCAAACCCTAATTTGAAAAGGAGTAAAATTTGAAGTAGCTCCTATTTACCCCCCCCCCCTCTAGGTGCCCATACGATCCTTTCAATTGGTATTAGAGCCTCGGCTCTTTATTCGGGCTTTACCGCCTAATAGTAAATGGGTAGCAAAGGGGATGAGGTAGGGGATGAGGCAAGTACCACAGTGTCCATGATGGACCTCAAGAATTTGGAAACAATCTTGAGCTCCACCTTGGGCAACGAAATCAAACAATTGCGTGACCTAGTCGAGAAACTTGTTAAAGAGAAATTTGCATCACCTCCTCCCTCTCCTCAAGAGGGACTGCCACCACCTCCAAAGGTGAATGCCTCATCATCACCCGCGGGTGTGGTGGTGGGGGAAATGAAAACACTAATCCCTCCACCAAGAAGGATGGTGGGAAGGGAGAGCACCATGAGGCTCAAGGATGGTACTCCCCTGACCCCCCCCCCAATTCCTCACCCTCATATAAACAATAGGGGAGACCCACCTAAGCTTGCTGCATCTTCTTTTGCACAATGGCAATCACTAATGAAATCTCATGTGCGCAGCTCTTATATTGAGTTGTGGAATATCATTGAAGAAGGACTCCATATTGTGGATCCAACCAACTTGACAAGAAGAGAAGTTGTCAATAGTCAACTCAATGCCACCGCTTTCCACATGATTCAACAAGGATTGGGTACAAAAGATTACCCTCACATTGAACACCTCAACACCGCCAAGGAAGCTTGGGATGCTCTCACGGAGTTATATGTTGGAAATGAGAGCATGAGGAGGAACCGGCATGATGCACTAAGCAATGAAGCAGAAGGCTTCTATATATGAAGAATGGTGAAGATCATGAAGACATGTATCGAAGGCTCAAGTCCACTGCCGCCGCCTTTAGGAATGTGAATGTCTCACATATGGATGATTCTTGGATAAAAAGGAAATATGTGAGTGCACTCATGCCCTTTGAGCCCACCGACTTGAAGAGTCTACAAGGAAGACACAGCTACCATCTCATGACCTCCAATGAAGTTATGCAAGAGATGGCGTCGTTCAAAGTTGCTGCCAAGAATGCCAAAGATCATGCATGTGCTTGAGCCCTTGGAATGAGCAATGGTGTCAACCTTGCCTTAAAAGCCAAAGTTGTGGAGTATGTGGATGAAGATGAAAGTGATGAAGGCTTATCTATGAGCCACCCCGATGATGTCAAGGTTGATCATGGTGAATATATGGCCTTTTATGCTAAAAACTTTTGGAAAGATCCCGCCAAGGCCAAGATGGAGATGCAACGAAGAAGCAACCCAAATGGGAGAAGAGACAATGTCACTAAATTGAGAACTTGCTTCAATTGTGGTGACCGCTATAACTTTTTTGTCGGTTGTCCCTATGAGAAAATAGAAGATCATGGGGGTAAACTTGTGTTGAAGAAAAACTCCAAGGCTTCCTTCAAGAAACCCTTCATCAAGAAGAATCCCACCAACGAGAATTCGGGTGAAATTGTCTTGATAACTCATGAAGAATTCTCCTCTGACAATGAAGATGATGAAGAGGAAACATCAAGTGGTGTGGCTGCTATTGCCACTACTTCTACACCCACATTCTCCCTCTTCGACTCTCCAAATGATAATATCTCCAACAAGAACGTCACTTGCCTTATGGCAAGAGGAACGGAGGTATTATCATCGTCACACCCTTCCTCCTTGGTTGATGATGAATTTGATGATGAGATATCTCTGAGGTCAAAAAGGAACTAGTTGCTTTTGATGTGTTCATGACTAACTTGCAAGGGGAACACAAGAGACATTTTGCGAACCTCTTAAATCAACTTTCTCACACACAAGAGCTTCTTGATGAGAGATGTAAACTAGGGAGAGAGCACATGATTGAGGTAGAAGCTCTAAATAATGCTCTAGAAGAAGAACAAGACACTAGGATATCTCTTGAACTAAAACTTGAAGGGCTTGATGAGGCAAATGACCTAATTATTAATAAAACTCATCAAAGAACATGACCATGCTATTGCTAAATATAAAAACCCTAAAAAGGACAAGATTGAGTTTGGTGTTGTTCATGAAAAACTTGCCGAGGACTTTAGGATGCTTGACAAGGCTCACAAGGCCTTGGAGAGTGAACTCTTGTTACTTACAAAGTCTCATGAAAAACTTCAAACTCAATTGACCAATATTTCTTCACCTAGTACTTTCATTCCTTCTAGTTGTACAAATATACTTGAAGAAAATGCTAGGTTGAAGGGGAGAGCTAGCTAAGGCCACCTTTCCCAAAGGAAACAAGTCCATTGATGACCTCTTGAGTAAGCAGAGGCCAAATGGTGAAAAAGGGGGCATTGGATTTGTCTCCAAAGCCAAGAAGAACAAGAAGAAGAAGGCCAATCCCCTAGAAGAAAAAGACAAGGCCATTGTGGGTAGTAAGACCACAAGTGGCAAAACTATTTCTCATGATGACTTTGCGGGAAGTGCTAACCCTCACTATGTTTTAATGCATGATTATTATGGTGATGTGTATGCACAATATGTTGGCGCTTTTGATGGTTATATTTCTTGGTATATTTGGGTTCCCAAGACCCTTGTTGCTAACAAAAGAGGACCCATTGAAAAATGGGTACCTAAAAACTAGTTTGATCTTTTGTAGACCTATGCTTTCGGATGGTCAAAATGGGTGCTTGATAGTGGACGCACAAGTCATATGACCGGAATCACATATATTGTCAAGGAGTTGAGACCAAATTATGATCAAATATCCGTGACATATGCCGACAAGTTAAAGTCTAAGGTAATGGGTTTCGGCAAGGTTGTCGTTGCCCACGGTATCACTCTCGTGGACGTCATGCTTGTTGAGACCCTTGGCTATAATTTACTTTCAGTTTGTGCTCTTGGAAAGATGGGCTTTGCCGTCTTTATTGATAATGATATAGTGGTCCTCATGTGGAGCAAGTCTCTAAAGGTCGCTTTCGTTGGGTACATCGAAAATGACTTGTATGTGGTGGACTTTTCGGTGGAAACAACTACAAGTGCGATGTTCTTATTCGGAAAGTCTGATGTGGGTTGGTTATGGCATCTCCGTATAGCCCATGTCAACATGAGAACTTTGCAAAGTCTCCACAAGGATGGCCATATTGTTGGACTAAAAGAAAATGTTTGTTTTGCCAAAGATCGTGTAGGTAGGGCTTGTGTTAAAGGAAAGATGCATGATTCTCCCCATAAGCCGAAGAGCTACATCAAGTATAAGTGGATCTTGGAGCTCCTTCATGTGGATCTCTTTAGTCCTCCATCTCATGCAAGTCTTGGTGGGAAGAAATATTGTTTGGGGATTGTTGATGACTACTCAAGATACACATGGGTATATTTCTTCAAGATGAAAAGTGAGACCCAAGAAAACTTCATTGACTTCATCAACATGGCTCAACATCAACACAATGTCCCTGTGTTGATAATAAGGAGTGGCAACGACACCGAGTTCAAGAACTACACCTTGAATGGATTTCTTAGCGATGAGGGGATAAAACACCAATATTCCGCTGCATATACGCCTCAACAAAATGGTGTAGCTGAGAGAAAGAACCGGACTCTTATTGATATGGCAAGGACCATGTTGGCAGAGTTTAAATCTCCATACAATTTTTGGGCCAATGCAATCTCCACCGCATGCCATGCAGCAAACCGGCTCTACCTCCGCAAAGAATTGATCAAGACTCCATATGAAATTCTTACCGGTAACAAGCCCAACGTTTCATACTTTCGGGTTGGTTGTAAGTGTTTCTATCGCATAAAGGGTGTTCGTTTGTCCAAATTTGATTCCAAAGAATTAGAGGGTATTTTTGTTGGTTATGTTCTCGAATCCCACACTTATAGAGTCTATGACAAGCTCTCTGGAACTGTCATAGAATCTTGTAGTGTGGTTTTCGAAGAACGTGATGGTCCCCAAGGGGGCGTGTTGATGTTTGTGATGTAGATGATGAAATGCCTCAGGATGCCATAGGAAGAATGGGTGCGGGATTCATCCGCCCTGTTGAGGAACCCCTTATCGCGTATCGAGAAGAACTATGCTCTACTCAAGTGGAGCCCTCATCTTCACAACATCAACAAGCTCCTATCGAGGAGGACAATGACCCAAGCCAAAGAAAAGTTGTGGACCCTAAACAAGTTGATCAGGGAGAAACCTCTAGCTAGGAGGAGCTTGAGTCTCCATTTTCCAAAATGTCCAGCGCTGCTCAATCTATTGCACAAGGAAGATCTGTACAATCTACCATAAGATCATCCCAACGCCTGTCTAGATGTGTGCCTGATCAAGACCAAGGTCAATCTTTGCCTCTTGATTAAGAGAATGATTCCGATGATGATCAAGGTCAGGTTAATGGTCAAGACGAGGACCAAAATGATGAAGAGATCCCCACAAGAAACAACAAGGAGATCGAAACTGGTTGCCAAGCTAGAGTGGATAGAATGTTGGAATTAAGAGACCACACTCTAGAGAATGTGGTAGGGTATCTAAGAAGAGGGATGTCCACTAGATCTCAATTGAAGAGTTTTGGTGAACACCAAGCACACATTTCCATGTTGGAACAAATAAAGTATGGGAAGCTCTTGAAGATTCGGATTGGTTGGAAGCAATGCACAAAGATCTCAACAACTTTGAGAGAAACAAAGTATGGAAGTTAGTTGAAAAGCCAAAAGATTGCCGCAATGTTATAGGCACCAAGTGGATATTCAAAAACAAGCAAGATGAGCATGGAATTGTTGTGAGGAACAAGGCAAGATTGGTTGCACAAGAGTTCTCTCAAATTGAAGGAATTTATTATGAAGAGAAATATTTACCCGTGGCTCGCCTTGAGTCCATCTGTATCCTTCTTTCTTATGCGGCACATCATAACTTTAAATTACAACAAATGGATGTAGAAAGTGCATTTCTTAATGGTCCATTTCATGAGTTGGTATATGTAAAGCAACCCCCGGGGTTCGAGGATCCCAACTTCCCAAACCATGTCTACAAACTTGATAAGGCACTCTATGGGCTCAAATAAGACCCACGCACGTGGTATGAGCACCTTAGAGAGTTTTTGTTAGACCGTGGGTTTGAGGTTGGGAAAATTGATCCCACTCTTTTTACTAAGAAGGTCAATGGGGAGCTTTTTGTATGCCAAATATATGTTGATGATATTATCTTTGGCTCATCTAGCAAAGCTTTTAATGATGAATTCTTAAAGCTTATGACTAATAGGTTCCGGATGTCTATGATGGGGGAATTGGGAGTATTTCTTGGTTTTGAGATCAAACAAGTAAGATTAGGAACTTTCTTCAACCAAGCCAAGTATACTCAAGATATGCTCAAGAGATTCAACAGGAAAGATCTAAATGGAGCTCCTACTCCCATGGCAACAAAGACTCATCTTGAACTAAATCCAAATGGTAAAGATGTGGATCAAAAGGTATACCGGTCTATGATTGGTTCTTTGATTTACCTTTGTTCATCTAGACCCGATATTGTGTTGAGTGTAGGAGTGTGTGCAAGATATCAAACGGCTCCTAAAGAAAGCCATTTGATGGAGGTCAAGAGAATCTTTCGATATTTGGTTCATACCCCAAACTATGGTATTTGGTATCCTAAGGGCTCAACATTCTCTCTTTATGGATACACGGATTTGGATTGGGCTGGTGATAAGGATGATATAAAATCAACCTCTGGGGCTTGACAATTCCTTGGTAGGTCCTTGGTGTGTTGGCCTTCTAAGAAGCAAAATTGTATATCTCTCTCCACTGCCGAAGCCGAATATGTGGCAGCTGCTAGTGCTTGCACTCAATTGCAATGAATGAGGCAAACTTTAAAGGAATACGGTGTCCATTGTGACAAAGTGCCTATTCTATGTGACAATGAAAGTGCAATCAAGATTGCCTACAATCCGGTGGATCACACAAGGACAAAGCATATTGAGATTCGTCATCACTTTATTAGAGACCATGTTGCTCGAGGTGATATTGAGCTATCCTATGTGCCAACCAAAGACTAACTTGAGGACATATTCATGAAGCCACTTGATGAAGCAAGGTTTTTCTATTTGAGGAATGAACTAAATATCATAGATTCAAGGAGCTTGACTTGATCACCTTGCAGACTCACCTATATCTTGACTCTTGTTTGGTTTAGGTGCAGGCATGGATATAGGGGGAGTGTGGCCCTAATTGATTGGACTATCCCTCCCCCCATTATGCCCAAAGTGATAAAAATCATTCCTCTTAATATCATCTTGTGATATGTGAGGTTCAATGATGAGTTTCGGTAATGTACCCAAGATATATCTTTGTGGTGCCAAGCCGAGTATACTCAAACATGGTGGCATAGGACACCACCCTCTCACATTTGAGAGGTTGGCGCTTCCTCGTGTTTGTCACTTGTTATTTGGTGTGAATCTTAGAAACATGCACTCTCATTTGGTTCTTGCTATTTTTCACTATTTTAGTGTGCATGTGTCCCTATCAGTTTGATACTCTCAACCTAAGCCATTCCTACTCCTTAGACAACCCCATCTACTCTGCACAAGAACCTCCTTGTTTGTACCTGGAAAATGGTTCTGGTGGAACCAGTACTACAAGATTGGGAAGCGGTACTACCGGCCAGGGTCAGTTCCCAGGTCGATTCCTTGAAACTGCCCAGGTGTGGTACTACCGGCCCTTTGTCTGGTACTACCGGTCACCAGTACTACCGGTCATATGACCAGTACTACCGGTCGGTGTCCCTGGTAAAGTTTAAGACGCGGGGGGGGGGGGGAGGGGGGTCACCTCTCAGCGCCTCATTTCCCCGTCTCCACTCCAAACCGCCGCCGCCACTGGAGCTAGGAACGCCACCGGAGCATCGCCCCCTCCCGCCTTCACCGGATCCTTACCAGATCCAGACTCCCCGCGTGCTCCTCGTCATTTTCCACCGCCATGGACTTCGGTACAACCGCCTCCTTTCTCCTACCACTTGTTTTTCTCCATTGGATCTAGGGAAACTTCGATTCATGGCCAAAAACACTTGATTTGGGGTTGTACCGTGTGAAAGAACATGTGGGCCCCCATGTGTGGTTTTAGTAATTAATGACAATCTCTATGGACTAATGCTTGTATCGAGTTGTACTTGTAGGAAATGTCCATAGGCAATGCTTGAACCATATGTTGGCTTCAAGGTTTAGAGAAGAAGTGAAGAGGATCATGTGGTGACCAAGGTGTTCAAATAATGGTCCACGGATTGGTCATATGAGAGTTAAAGCTATGGAAAGTATGTCTTGAAGAATAAGATGGAGTAATATCTCTGGTGTACCTTCAAGGCATCAACATAATGAAGAAAAGAAGAAATGATGTGCAAGCTAAAGATGTGCAATATCTATAAGCTCTCATGCTTAAAGCTTGCCATCCTCGGTGATCATGGATCGATGAAGACAAGGTCAAAGTAAAGGTTTCCCCATGTTGTATGGGGGAGTAACTTGCAAGTCTTCATCAAGCAAGTGCGTACAAGAGCAATCAAGAAAGGTGTTCCATCTTGATAAGGACAAGACCGTCTACATCATAATCAAGTGGAATATGCGCAAGGCCAAGGTATGATCTTGATAGGGTTTCCTTCTTACCGGTCTCGTGGTGTTAGTTGGGGAGACCAGTTTATAGGATAGATAACCGTACTATCAAGAGGGGCTGTCAAGTGAGTAACTCGATCATATCTTTCCGAGAGAGCTCAAACCTTTGAATACTTAGCATCATCCTTTCTTGGTTGTTATTTGGATCTTATCCATGTGAGGTTCTAGAGCTTGTGGTAATATTCATAACAAGCTCTAGTTCATCAAAAACGGATTTCCCTTTTATATCATATTGCATTTTTTATCTTTGAGGTTTTCCGGTTTCTCACCAAGAGAGGTATCTCACTTTATAATACATGAAATGTTCTCTCTTGGTGGTATCCAATATTTTCACTTTTTGTTGGGTAGCTCTTGTTGTCCTCTTTCCAACAAAATTGGTTTCGGGTCAATCGGAGTTTCCAAACTCTAGATATCGCCGTTTGAAGTTTGCCTCTTATTTGGTCGAGACCGAAGTCTCCGGTCTGCATGGACCGGAGTCTCCGGTGTGGACCGGAGTTTCCGCAGGAGTCCCCGGAGGGGTCTCCAGAATTCAGCCTGGGACAATCTGATAGGTGGTCCGGAGGCTAGTCCGGAGGTTGGGCCGGACCAGAGTCTCCGGTCTGTACACCGGAGTCTCCGGTCTGGCAAGTCCCCAACGGGCAGAAAACGGTCAGAAATATGTGGGCCTATAAAAAGGGGCCCTTCTTCCCCAATGACCTTGCTCGAGTTTTACAGGATTTCTCCTCCATTCTTGACCCTCTTGAGCTTGCTCCCCCTTCAATCCCTCCCTTGATTCTTGCATATACTTTAGGGATTTGAAAGAGGAGATCTAGATCTACAATCCTACCAATCCATCTCTCCTCTAAGTGAGGGGAACATCTTGGGATCTAGATCTTGCAGTCTTTTATGGATTTCCTCCATTGTTCTTCCTCTCTTATTCCCCCACAAGCTTTTGTAGCTTTGGTGGAATTTGGGAGAGAAGGATTTGAGCACTTCTTGTGTTCTTGCCATTGCATTTGGTGCATCGATTTGAGTTCTCGGTGAGGATTCGTTTGAGTGAAAGGTGAGAAGCTTTTTACTCTTGGGTTCTTGGAACCCTAGACGGTTTGTTGTGTTGCAGGTTGAGGCCTTGGTGGCGTTTGTTGGGAGCCTCCAATTAAGTTGTGGAGAAGTGCCCCAACCTTGTGTCCTTGGTGACGTTTGTTGGGAGCCTCCAATTAAGTTGTGGAGAAGTGCCCCAACCTTGTGAGAGGTTCCGGTTGCCACCGACAAGAGCACCGATAGTGGAAGCGTGGATCGATCCCGTTGGGGTGAGATTCACCGGAGAATAAGGGAGGCCTTTTGTATGAGGGTGGTTAGATACCACCCCCTCTCCAAACGAGACGTACTCCATGTTGGGAGGAACTCGGTAAAATATTGTCGTCCCCGCGTGCCTCGGTTATCTCTATACCCAAGCTCTTACTTATGCACTGTACTTTGTGATAGCCTTCGTGCTTGAAGTATATATATTGCTATCACATAGTTGTTTGTCTTGCTTAGCATAAGTTGTTGGTGCACATAGGTGAACCCTAGATTGTTCTAGGTTTGTGCTTAACAAAGTAAACGTTAGTTTTATTCCGCCTTTGTTGAGCCACTCTCGGAAAAAAATTAATCGCCTATTCACCCCCCCCTCTAGGAGACATCTGTATCCTTTCACCGTGTGTATACTGCAAGAAAAATACTTCTTGCCCGAAGGAATCCTTGTTTTGTTAACTTTTGATGCCAATTTGTGGTTCAGTTCTACCGGATCTAGGCGTGTTTCTGCAAGACAACAAAACTGATCTTTCTGAGCTTGACTACCACTCAATATTTCCGGTACTACCACTCAATATTTTTCTGAGCTTGACTACCACTCAACAAAACTGATCTTTCTGAGCTTGACTACCACTCAATATTTCCGGTACTACCACTCAATATCTTTCTGAGCTTGACTACCACTCAATATTTCTGGTACTACCACTCAATTTGTGGTTCAGTTCTACCGGATCTAGGCGTGTTTCTGCAAGACAACAAAAAAATTTCCGGTACTACCACTCAATATTTCCGGTACTACCGGACCCAGCTGACAACAAAACTTCTTCAAAACCCGGGCTTCTTTGTGGACTTTTTCCTTTCGGGTTCTTGTGCTCTTATCCCCATGCTGTCTCCCTCTTGCTTTCACAGGTGCAGGTGGTTCCAGGGGCACCCGTAAGCGTTCCAAGTCCCATCATGAGATTGAGGACTACGAGTCGGAGTCTGAAGAAGAGATCATGTCCCAGCCCAACAACCGCTTGAAGTGGAAGGCTACTCGGGGTTGTCGTGGAGGGGCCACCAAGCAATCGCTAGCCATGGTAGTGCTTCTCCACCTCCCACCTCGAGTCACAACAAGAGTCAGAGTTCTGGGCCATTAGGGCCGAAGCTGCTAACTGATCTTCTGAGCTTGACTACCATGCCTTGCAGTCTGCAAATCCATACATTACAGCTCGGAGCCAAACTAGGGAGGATAGGCTGTTCTACACTGACTTTCAAGAGAGTGTGTACAATGAGGTTATCATGAGCAATGAGAAACTGGTTGTACCTCAGAAGTGGATTGAGATGGGTGATGTGAACAAGAATTTGGACTACTTTGGTGAAGCTAAGGAGATCTGTTCCAACATTGGCTTGCTTCCCCTTATGGAATTCTAGCAAGACTATGACCCCATGCTCATTGCTTAGTTTTATGCCACCGCCAACTTTGCAAAGAACTAGACAAGGACTATCACTTGGATGACTCAGGGTGTTATCAAGGACGCAACTTTGGCTGAGTTTGGGCAGATTCTTGGGTATGAGGATCATGGCCGTGACACTCCCGTTGGCTACCGCTGTCACACTAGTGGTTGTCCCATGAATAAGGATGCCCTTGCTCCACTATACATCCAGGGCCACCTATGATATCTTGAACCGTATCTTCCGTGAGACCGTATCCCCCTGAGTAGGAAATCCAGATGAGATACATGGTTACATGGTGGACCTCATGTTCAACACTTACAACAACAGTGAGTCTGGCCTCCCGCTTGATGTGATGGACTTTATTTGGAATGAGATGGTCATTGCCGCATACACTTGAAGGGTACCTCCTTTTGATCCATACATCATGGCACTTATCATCAACAAGTGTCCCCCTATTTCAAGGAATCTTTCTACCCGCCGCCTTGTTACTCACCGGCACAAGTCCTTGTTGATCAAGACCCATCCTAAACCCCGCAATGCGGATGGTCAACAAGTTGATGAGGATGGGAACCCGCTTGAAGACATGTCCGGTGATGAGGATAGTGGCCATGATGCAGACTTTGTTGTGTCCCGTCGCAAGAAAGCCCAACCCTCGTGGGCAAACAGGATCGAGGCCAAGCTCAAGAAGGTCTTTTGATTCCAGGTTGACAACCAAAAGCGCATGTATGAAACTCATGTATATGCCAAGGAAGCTTGTGCTCGTCATAAGGAATGGATGGAAGCCCAAGGTCTGACCGTGTCCAAGGTATCCGAGAACAACATCACCCCTGAAACCAATCGATCTCCAAGCATAGCTACTGGGAGGATGATGCAACTTCTTCGTTCCGTGCTCCACCAACCCATGAGGATGACTATGATGGTGAGGAGGAGTGAGCTTTGGGACGCTAGTCTTGCTCTTGTCACTTTTTGGCGTCTTGATGCCAAAGGGGGAGAATATGCACCTTAGGCCTACGGGATTTGCATGGGAAAAGTCACAAGCTCATTCTTGCTTTGATCTCTAGTCGCCTGTGAACTTTATTTGCGTTATTTGCCTCATTTTATGTGTGAACTTTATGTGCTAACTATTCGTGCTATGTATGTTGAGACTATGTGGTTATCTCGTGGATCTATCATATGTGTGTTATGGCTATCCTCATATGGATTCATCTTATGTGATGATGGTCTTTATCTATTTTGTTGTGCAAAGGTATGAGCTCCAAGCGTTGTTATCATTGTATTTGCACTCTTGGTTGGTTTGTAAAATAGAGGGAGAGTTTTGATTCTACTCATCCAGGGGGAGCCCGTCTCTATTTTACAAACCGAGAGAATTATCATAATATTATCATGCAAAGGTGTGTTGTCATCAAACACAAAAAAGGGAGAGATTGAAAGTGCACTTCCTATCCTTAGGGATTTTGATGTTTGATGATAACACACATGTCGGACTAAGCTTTTGCTAAGTGTACCACATGTTTTATTTAGGAGAAGACATTATTCGTTCTCGCCAAAAAGGATCACTTACAAGACATTGCCCATGCTCTTGTGGTGTCCGGTAGTACCGGAAATACCAACCGGTACTACCGCTCATCACCGGTAGTACTGTTCGGTGGTACCGGGCAGGGCAGTGGGGTGTGGCAAGCCTGTCCACCCTCACTGGGTGACGCGGTACTACCACCTGGGTCCACACATATGGACCGGTGTACTACCGCACATATGGACCAGTGTGGCTTCGCGGTAGCACCGCTTTTCCTGTGTACTACCTCTAGGGGAGGTTGTTGCGTGGCCTCTCAACGGATAAGGTTCCGGTACTGCATCCGGTACCTGGCCGGTAGTATCGGTTGTTTCCGGTACTATCGCTTTGGTATCTAGTAGTACCGGTTCTGACAAAACTGCAACGGGCAGATCTTCTCTGTGGGGTATAAAAAGACCCCTCTTCTACCTTGGGGAGCTGCTCGACCCACTCAAGAACACCATCTCCATTTGAGCCACCAAATCACCAAGATCTCATCTAACCATCCAAAGTCCTTAATCTTTGGAGAATCGAAGGAGGAGGTCTTGATCTAATCTTCACCAAGAGAGATCTTCATTTCCCCTCATTCACTTGAGGGCCCCTTGCTCTAGTGTTTCTTTCGAAACCCTAGCTTTTGATTTGGTTCTTACAAGCTAGTCTTTGATTGTTTGATAGCTTGCTTGTATTCAGGAGCCTCCAATTAGGTTGTGGATGTGTGCCTCGAACTTGTTGTAAAGGTGTCGACTTCCATCTTGAAGGTTGTCGATATAGTGGAAGAGGTGAATCGAACCCATTGGGGTGAGGTTCATCGGAGAACAAGGGAGGCCTCTCGTGGCGTTGGTGGTTTGAAACCACCCCCTCTCCAAACGTAGACGTACTTCCCCTCAAAAGAAAGGAACTACGGAAAACAAACTCTTGTGTCTCCGCGTGCTCCACTTTGGTTACTTCTATCCTTTACCGCACTTTACTTATCTTGTTCTTGCTTAGTGTTTGTGCTAGATTGACATATAGGTAAATTCACCATAGTTGCATAATCTAGAGAATTTACCTTTTGTGTCAAACCCTAATTTGAAAAAGAGTAAAATTTGAAGTAGCACCTATTCACCCCTTCCTCTAGGTACCCATACGATCCTTTCAAATGTACAATGCACTCATCCGAAGATGAAGACCAACATATTAGGCGTTTTACAATTTCTCATTTGATATGTAATTCGTCTTTGTGTTACTTTTTTATCCTGTTTCAGATTTTTGATTGGTGTGCATCATAGTTATACAGAGGTCGTGTGTAATTTTTAAAACTCTTTAAGTAATAAAATGCCCTTTATTAAAAAAAATATTTAGCAATATGGTGGACTAATATTGGTGATTGTTCAAAACCTCGCCTACAAACACTTTTTATTCTTCGTTAACTCTCCTCTCAATCCCCAGCTAATTTTTTTTAAATAATACATTTTTTATTCATTTTCATAAATAATACGCAAATTTGGCAATTTGCAACTCTGTCGGTCCGTCGTCCGTTGAAGGGACGACATAGCACTTTCGTTGGTTGAAGAGACGACAAGAGTTGTCGTCCGTTGATGAGACGATGGCTCAGTGCTTCGTCCGTTGAGGAGACGACGGCACTGTTCGTCTGTTGGAAGGACGAAGGATGCATTGCTCATGCAAAATTGCACTGATCGGCAGTACTGCCGCTAAATAATCGTCCGCCGCTGTTTTCCTCGCTAATCCTTCCCGCCAAATTTTCCCGCGAGTACTCCCCGCCGATTTTTCCCGCCAGTACTTCCCGCCAATTTTTCCCGCCAGTACTTCCCGCCCTTTTTTCCCGCCACGACTTCCCGTCCTTTTTTCCCGCCTATTCGGTTCGGTGCCTCTATAAATCTGGGCAACGCGATGTATCCTTTAACCCAGTTCATCTCTTCCTCCTCTTACTCTCTCATTTCCCTCCTCTCCTCTTGCTCTCGCATTTCCCTCCACTCCTCTCCACTATGACCGACGCTGCCTCCCCGGCTCGTAGATATGTCCATTGGGCTTTTCTTCATAGCCAGAACTGTTGAGATAGGCGATAAACCAGCCGACTGGGATACGTTGGTATCGAACCATGATGCTCTCGTTATTCTTGGTAAGTCACTTCATCAAAGAGGGTGGAAACTGAAGACCCCAAATCAGGTACGAGAAGAGCTTCTCAGGATCCAGGCAAGGTGGGACAAGCTCACCTTCAAGACTGAAGCTCGCATGATGGAGCGGGCTAATGCACCTTGGTCCTGGATAGAAGATAGCAAAGATGAGGATGATATCTTCATGCCGCCACCCGTTGGAAGCAAGGCAAGAGCTGAGTGGGACAAGAGACAGGAGAAGAAGAAAGAGCAGGCCAAGAAGAGTCAAGCTGACATGACGGAGCAGGTTGTGGCACGTAGGGCCTGGATAGAAGAGAGCGAGATGAGGATGATATCTTCATGCCGCCACCCATTGGAAGCAAGGCGAGAGCTGAGTGGGACAAGAGGCAGGAGAAGAAGAAAGCGCAGGCCAAGAAGAGCAAGTGCGAGGGATCGTCCAAGGGAAAGGGCGAGGCATCATCGAAGGGAAAGGGAAAGGCATCATGCTAGGGATAGATAGGAATCTTATTTATGTACCGCAAGTTATGTTGAACTATGTTGCAAGTTATGTTGAGTAGTTTGTCGAATAAAATCATGAAATAATAGAATGATGTCTCATACATAGATAGGTAAATGACTGATACATAAGTAGATATCACTGGTATCGACGACGAGGTGGCGGAGGCCTCGGTGTACTCCATCCATATCTGTGGGGTGGCATCACATCACGGGCAGTGATTGACCTTCACCTTGATCCTGTGTATCCCGTGGGGGATAGGTGGTGGAGTACCGGCCGATCATCGGCTAAACCAGTCTACCCGTCGGTCAGGTCTGGCGATGACGGTCGTAAGTATTGTCCAATGTAACGGAGTATCCTGCTAGTGTACAAGAATTTAAGTAATGAAAAATTGCATACTGAACATAACAATAGTAGGAAGTGAAACGCTTACCATGAGGATGAGATTGTGGTCGATAAGCTTAAGTCCATGTAGGTCGCCGCCGATGCCGCCATTGTTCAAAGTAATCTGTTCTGCTGCAATCGGTCGATATTAAATCGCGATTGCTGCCACGGGTCGAAGTAATCGTGATTGCTGCCACCCCGAGCCTCCAGCCTGGTCTGGAGGTGGTGCTCTCGGCGGCGCCTGCTGTGAGAGTCGTGGACAAGGCCCATGGCGGAGTGGTGGAGAAATATGCTCCTCGTGCCATCCTGAGCCTCCAGTATGGTCTGGAGAAGGTGGCTGCTCCATGGATCGACGTGGGGCGCGCTCCTCCACCGAGTGACGCGGTGGGCGCTGCTACGTGGATCGACGTGGGGCGCGCTCCTCCACCGAGTGACGCGGTGGGCGTTGTGCTTCTCGGTGTTGAACGACGTCTGAGACGCTGGTGCACGTGATGGCCGCGTAGATACGTCGTAGCTTCTCCTCGACCCGCCTGGCAAAGGACTGAGCCTGCTGACGGGGCACAAGAGGAACGGTCGAAAGCGATCGTCCGTACTGAGCCACCTCAGTTTGTAGCTCCCATGTTATATCGGCCTGCATTTGTCTCATAGTTAGGTATGCACTACATAGGCACTCATGTTGATTATGCTCTAAATAAAGTAGTTACCGCTGACTGTCTGGACTCCAGTGTTGACTGGCTAGGGTATATCTCATCGTCATGTGCGTGTGGAATGGGACGTAGCCGTGTCATCGACATGTACCTCTGTAAGTATCCGTGGAATAGCTCCATATCAAACGGGCCAGCATGCCACACTTGTGTTGGTGCATTCTGCCACTCGTTGACGTAAATCCCCACCCGTTGGAGCCATTGAGTGGCGGTCTTCCCACTTTTCCAAGAGTACCTGTCATTAGAATTTGTTAGACCATCATTAAAGAACATAGATGAAGTAACAGACGCATTCCTTATGTACATATATTTACTTACGCGTGCACGACATCTGGAAGGGGAACATCCGGACGCGGGGGATCTACCATCTGGCAAAGACCGAACTGCCGCATGACCCTCTGTTGAGACATCTCCTCAACTTGGCAATCAAAGATGATCTTCGATGTAGTCAGCCAATACTCTCGATCTCTAGTGCACATAATAGATAACCCGCCGGGATATCGTGCGTGTCGTGTCTGCAGGGTGTACGGCTCCCAAATCACGACATCCTCTTTCAGTGTGTCGAACTGCTCGCTGAACGATGGATAGCATCTAACGACTTGCTCTCCCACGAAACAACACTGCATGATAAAATAGTTGTTAGTAACTTTCATATTGTAGTACCAGAAGTGCAATTTATTAAGACATTACACTGACCTAGATGCCGCATGCACCAACGACTCTGCATGTCCAGCCATGGAGTTACTTCATCAGGAGTGGGCTGTGTGAGCTTCTTTATCGCGCTTAGTATACCTGGACGCCGCTGCATGAGCCGCGACCGCTGCTGCTCTAGCTGCTCTCCTCTAAGTCACATGTTTTTTAGTGAAGTCATCAAGATAGCCACGACACTTGATATACTTCCACTCTTGGTTCTACTTGCAAAGCTTCTTGAATAGGTTCATAAGAGCCTTGTTCCTGAACTGTGAGAAAAAATTGGCCCCTAGATGCCGCATGCACCAACGACTCTGCATGTCCAACCATGGAGTTACTTCATCAGGAGTGGGCTGTGTGAGCTTCTTTATCACGCTTAGTATACCTGGATGCCTATCATGAAGCACACATACATTCGGTGTATCTCTCACAATTGCTATCTTCAGCTGCCTGAAAAACCATACCCAACTCTCGTGTTCTCGCCTCCACCAAAGCAAAAGCAAGTGGAACAACTTGATTATTTCCATCTTGGCCTATGGCGTCAATATCGACCCCTATACTTGCCAAGGAGAAATGTACCATCCACACGTATGATGGTCGACGTGAGTGAAAGCTTCTATGCATATAGCAAATGAGAAGAACACTGATGAAGTACCCTCAAATTAGGTTCATGTGGCAATGTAAAGTGTTGGATGTCCACGTAGGTGCCTGGATTCCTAGCTGCAGTTGTCCGGAGCATCCTAACAACACATACCCGCCTCAAACGAACCAAACCTTGCCTCCAAAGGCCCTTTGCTTAGTCCTCCAAGCCTTCCGTATGAAATATTGTAGCGAATCGATGAAACTTTGTTAATGATAGCTTTCACCCCATGGCTTTGCCCTCCACTATCTCTGTGTACAACAGTCTAGCTGGGAGGGTTGACGTGAGGTTACGATGGTCCCAAGGACACTTTCAAGTGTGCATGTGTGCATCACAACATCGGTGACCTTCCAGTTTGTGTCATACCTAGGGACATGGGCATGCACCCTTGCAGGACATCCAGCTTCCTCGCAAACCAATGTCAAATATTGTTGTGATGACACCTTCGTTTTCAAGACCCGTTGCATGGACATTGACCACTCAACAATTGCTTCCTGCAGATGTCTCTTGCTAGGATATAATGCACCCAGAGAGATGCTGTTCGCGTGATAATGCCACGTCGAATCATGCCCATCGTTCATAGTCATTGCTGCTGTGTTGTCATTATTCCATGATGCCGGAATAGGTTGGCCGATCTCTTCTTGATCAGACTCGCCAGAATCATCAGCCGTATCACTGTTGCCTTCTGAGTCTTCGTCTTCCATTTGATGTTGCAACAAACCATCATATATCTCGTCCTCATCAGCTTCGCCACTGAATATGTCTTCCCCTAATCCTTCACCACCGTCCTCTGATACATAACCATCACCCCCGGTGTGTGCATAGCTACTGTGACCTGATTCATATCCGCCGCCACCCTCTTGGCCCTGACTACTCGCCATGATCATAACTACCTCAAAGATGACCGTCCGACTACTCTGGCCATGATCATAACTACCTCCAGCATGACCGGTCTGACTACTATGGCCATGATCATACCCAACCTCTTTCGCCACAGGTAACACTAAGAGACTGGGGTTAACTTCTCTTTTCTGGCAAGCTTGCACAAATTTGACCCATTTCTGTTGCGCTTCTATTGGCCTTAAATAAAAATTAGGGGTTTGCCTTGACTTAGTCCATAAAGCATGCACACTGACAGTATGGGTAGGAGGGAGCCCTAAACGAACACATAACCAATCCTTCAACTGAGTAACGGGCACTGTTTCAGCATTCTGAATCACTTCATCCATAAATCTAAACTCGCTCAAATCAACTCCGTGCTGGTTTATTCTGACGGAACCAGGACCATACAAGAATCTAAACACTACATTATTTGACATGATTTTCGACCTAAAAAATACCAAAAATAGTCAAAAACATGTACATTGACACATAATACTCTACAAATATCTTGTATCTAACAGACCCCATCAAACGCTACCTATGAACATACACACATGACTGCAATAAGCAAGAAATTAGGGTTTACCCTTGAAGCGTGCGAAGTCCTGCCGTGCAGCTGCCTCAGGTCAACAGATCAGCACCTCCACCATGCACCTTCCTCAAGTCCCAGCACCAGCCTTCACCATGGCCATTGCTCAACAAGAACACCACCAGATCCCTCCACCAAAACGCCTCAAATCACTACACCAGGCTATCCCATTAGTAGATCGGGACTCTACTAGCTTGCTAATGTGTTAGAGCAGCGAGTTTGGATAGAAATCTAGGCTACAAATCGGTGCAACGGCTGAGAAAATAAGAGCAAGCGAGAGAGGAAGAAGAGCCAGAGAGGAGCTGGGAAGGAGCTAGCAGACGCGCGAGTTGGAAGGAGCTAGCAGACGACGGGCACGGGCAGGCGAGCTAATATAGCTGGGGCGCGTCGTCCCTTTAACGGACGAAACGTGCGTCGTCCGTTCAACAGCCGACGCGGCTGACCCCTGTCACCCCGACAGCTCGGTTGTCTTTTGAAGAAAAGAAGACAACTTGGTCGTCTTTTGAACAAAAGACGACATGTTGGTCGTCTCCTCAACCGACGAACCCTCTGTGTCGTCCGTTGAACGGACGACGGACCGACAGAGTTGCAAATTCCCAGTTTTGCGTATTATTTGTGAAAATCAATAAAAAATGTATTATTTAAAAAAAATTAGCCAATCCCCATGTAATCATACGTTTTAAAAGCTGGGAACTTGCAATTTTGCTTATAACATTGGGTATTTTTTTACTAATGCACATATATGACATAACTCAACCAACACATGTTTATTAGGGCATGTACGATGGCCTGTTGTCGGCCTTTTTACCTAGACTCCTAGAGTTATACGTTGGATTATTTCTTAGTTGAAAGAGAGAATAAAGAAAGAAAATGTTGCCCTCTTAGAAATAAAGAGAGGACTATTTTTCTCCATTGTACCATATATCTTCACTGAACAACATAATTCTTCATCAAGACTTACTAATACTCATTAATTGATAGAGATGACAAGTACGACCTATATTTATTTCCTAAATGGTAGAGAAGTTGCATACTAGTATTTCCTTAGATCAAGTATAATAGGGTGACATCATCTAGCTATAAGACATTAAATAGTATATTTGTGCTGAGTTAGAGGAGAGACAAGAGGAGAGAGAAGGAGAGTGGGATCTCATACAAGATCTAGCTTTAGCACGTGTTTCTAGACACTTTGTGAGAGTAAACGGTGGGCCAAGTATCGATAAAGTAGTATATTTGTATAGCTTCTTATTGTATATGTTGCCTACTGAGTTGACTATAGATGACATGACATTATCTTATACTATCTCCGTCCTAATGCTTAAGGCCTATTTTTTTTTAAAGTCAAACTATGTCAAGTTTGACCAAGTTTTTATCAAAAATTGTTAATATGCAAAATACGCAATCAATATCATTAGATAGATAGTGAAATATATTTTTATATGATGTCTACAAAATATCATGTTTATTGATAGTTTTTTCTAAAAGTTTGGTCAAAGTTTAGTTGGTTTGACTTTTTTAAAAAAAATATAGGCCTTAAGCCTTGGGATGGAGGGAGTAGCCAGCAGTTGGCTATACTATTGTTCTCGCTCTTAGGCCTCCACGTGACAATAAATATAAGTTACACAATGGGCTATCTCTTTGCAATCCTCAAATGTTAATGAGAATTAATTAAACTTTTGTAAGAATTCGTGTCACTAATAGGGGAAGACATTATTGTATAATGGAAAAAATATCCTTCTCATATGTTCCCTAACCCTATCCACCGACGATTTCCTAACCCTAGGCATTGTCTGCTAGGAGTTAGCCTACATAGGTTGGGTGGATTGAGTGAGGTATTGTTCATCTTGGCAGCCGGCTTGGTTAGGCCAGGCTCGTTTTCGGGCGAGACGCGACCCTCCAGGAAATGAACCGCAAGGACAAAACAGGAAGAAAACCCTCCTATGTGTGCCACATGTACCCGGCGACATAAAAATGTCAAAGTACGGTAAACACTTAAATTTACTCTCTGTTAAAAAAATGCCACGATTATAAATTTGCAATCTACATTCATGGAAAACTTCGGAACTATATCTGACTGTTAAAATTCACCATGCACCCGCAAAGAATGCGTGAACTGAACTATTATTTGCTGCTAGTTCGCATACACGGTCTCCCAATTAAGCAGAGAATTGCTGTACACCTCTAGCAGAGCCGCCACATCCAATTCCGTGTCAAACTCTGAAATTTCTGCACTTAATCGTGCTGTTTCGCTACGACGATCTATATCGACAAGATTGGGCAGATGGCCGGTAGTGTTGTTGCTCATCATGTCGCTGGCCTTGCAGGTGTGATCACCGTAGTACACGACAGTGTATTTCGCAGCATGATCCTCGTTACCATGTGTGGAATAGTTAGCACTACCGTCATCTTTATCCTGTTGCTGGATTGTCTTGGTTGCCGGGCAGTTCCGTTCTGTGTGGGTGCATCTGTAGTAGCTCCTGCTTAAGCACAACAAGTTTGTATATATCAATCATCTCTGCAATTTTGTTAGTAATCACCTAAATGTGCATGTGTTATGTGTAGTAATTTGTTACTCTACCTGGCATGCTGGTTTCCGTTGATGCTCTTCTGCCCATATTTTCTCCACTGGTGACCATCATAATCCGGAACATTTGTCACGAGTGATCTTGATCGCTTACCATTGTTCCTCCTACAAGATGTGAGGTATTTGTTAGAAGAGATCTTGAACATGAAAATAGAAGATCAAATATACAAGATATAATAAACATAGAATTAATTAGATTTGTGAACATGTTTTATGCATAACAAGCTCGATTGGAAACGATAATATACAGGGATTCCCTACACACACACCTTCTCTTTCGACCAGCGCTACTGCCAGGCATCGCCTGTTCCTCCAGTCTACCATCGATATCATCCACAGCAGCAGTAGTACCACCGATACTTTTTTTCCTCACCAAGGACTTGTCATCGACCGGCTCGACGGCCGCTCGACCTATGGCACTGCATAGCTTTGATACGACGCTGGTGTTGCAGCCGATCACGTCGTCAAAGAGCTGGAGGGCGAGCTCGGCCGACCCGCTACCGGCGTCGTGGAAGAGTTGTGGGAGGATGAGCGCCCGGAGCTGCGTCACGAGCTCCTGCTGCCGCCACAGCAGCGCCTCGATCTCGGCACCATGGCCGCAGTTCTTGCTCTCAAGATCCATATATGCTTTGCGATTTTGCTTTCTTACTTCTTAGCCTAAGGGATCGCGCTGCTCACAAGTTCTCGACAGTTATATATATATAGGAGAGAAACACCAGTGGAATATACAGATCGATGTGTACCTTTTCACTACGTTTTGGTGATGTGTGCTTGGAGTTTAAAGAACGAGTGGGGCGTCCGTTTCACAGTGTGAGTGCATGGCAAATTGGCGGCAACGCGCTAGTGAGCTAGACTGGGCGAGCACGAGGGGGTGGAGTGAGACTTTTGACCGGGACCGTGTTTTGTTCTTAGCTAGGAATAGTTTCTTATCATGGAAAGATTAAAGAAGGAGAACTCGATCACCTGGACCAGAGAACACCCCAGATTGACACGGAGGGTTACCAGGGCGTGTGGACTTCGTGTTCGTTGAGTACGCTACGTAAGACCCTCTGTATATATAAGGGTAACGAAGAATTTCCGAGCCCCAGGGACCTTGTTGCCGGCCCTGAGTGGTTCATACTTTTCAGTTACCCATAAAAAAACTAATACTTCGTGTTCAGTGGCTGATAAGACGATATATGTGTTTGGTTTATTGTTCACGCCCGCACGACATGGTAGCATTGATCAGGGGTTGTCTCTCTTTTTTGTTGGTCAGCTTCCTAACCCCAATGTATTAGGAAGCCCTAATGATTCTCATTTTTGGCAAGGACTGATGGAAGCTTCGAGTAAGTTTTATAGATTTTGTATGGAAAAGACTGGTGATGGTAAGAGTACTTTTTTTTTGGAAAGATGTGTGGACAGATAAGATTCTTCTCAGCGAGAGATTCTCTAGATTTTACATCCTTACTTTCAGTGTTAATATTACATTGGCTAGGGTTGTCACGTCCCAAGATTTTAGAAATTGGGACTAAAAAAATGTTTTTACATGTCATTTATGAGCATTGCATTGCATCATGGCATCATGCATAATTTTCAAATTTAAATAATGAACTAAAACCCTAATTAAAAGTCCCAAAACCATTCTATAGGGTTCTATTTGAATAATGTAGTTAGTATTGAAATTGGACAAGGAAAAATTCTATAAATGTCCTAAATAAATCTTGGAATTATACCATTTAAACCAAGTTAAAAAAACCTTAATTAGTATTCTCCAAAATGCTATATGAGCATTTTTATGCAATAGCATTGCTGATAATTTAAACCTTGGTCAAAACATTCTCTATATAGCCTAAAAGGTGTATCTTGAATTTAGAAATTTGTTTGGATTTTATTTGGGTTCCTAAAACTCAAACTAGAAAAGAAATAATAAAATGGAAAAAAAGGAATAAAAGAAATCTAACCTACCTCGGCCAGGGCAAACCAGCCCAGCTCGCGGCCACTCCTCTTCCTTCCCTACCGCCCACCCCCTAGCAGTGCACAACACGCAGTAGGCCGGCCCAAAGGCAGCCGCATAAGCTCACCCGCGATAAACCTCTGCCCCTCTTTCTTTCTTTTTCCATTCACCCACCGACGCCTGGGACCCACCCAGGTCGTCTTCCATATCTCGCCAGGAATCCGCGACCAACACAAACCGAACGAACTTCGCGTTTTCTCCCGTTTCGGCCGAACTCTGTAGCCCCCTCTCCAAGATCTTGCCCCTCTATAAATTCCTTAGCCCCGAAGCCTGTTCCATTTAGAAACCCTAGCAAATCATGCCGCCAGTCTCGCGGAATTCCTCATCGGAGATCTGATTCCACCGCCGCCTTTACTGAGCCATGGAGCTCAAGGTCACCACCGTATCCGACAACCCCGTCCCCTCCCTTGCCTTTGCATCTACCCCCTTTGATGTACCGTGTTTCCTTGGCCCCTTACCTCTCCGCAGGAACACCACAGCTGCCGCAAATCCCTCTCCAGAGCCTGCAGCTACCGCCTTGCCTTCGTCCATCTGTCACGGTCGCTAGACGGAGCAAACGGTTATGTCGTTATCACCACTATGTTCACCGTCCTCGTCTTTATCGCGTTCACCCTCTCCCCACGCCGACGAGCACTGGATCGCCGCTAGCCACCGTCACCGTGGCCGCGCCACTGTTCGTTGCCACGACCACCGGTCAGCACGGATCTAGTGTTCCCTGTCGTTGGATCTCGGTTTAACGGCCCCGATTAGAATGCTGCGCGAACCGATACTCTCCACTTTCAGATGGCTGCATGGCAAACTAGTCAGCAGCACTAGTCAATGCCACGTTATGCTCCATCAGCGCCAGGTCAGCATTAGCATGTCAACGCAGTCAACTGCTAGTTTAAATTGGATTAAAATTAGCAGAAAATAGATGTATCTTATAAAATTCATATTAAATCAAATACATCTTTGAATTTAGAACATAATATATCGTTGGATTCATAAAAATATGTAGAATATTAATATGAGATTGGATATAGGTTTTATAGTATAGTTTTACTCTAGTAATTTAATTAGTTTAATAGACTTTAGACTAAATAAATCATAGTAAATTACTTGTAGCTCAGAAAATACAAATAAAGTATCTATGAATTCCTAATTTCATATAAGACATTAATATGATGTTAGATCCAACTTTTGCGGTGTAGAATTGCTGTAATGATTTAATTAGTTTTAATGATATTTTAGAGTATTAAATTCATAATAAATTATTTATAGATGTGAAAAATATGACTAATATGTCCCTAGAATCACAATATCGTGTATATTACAGATCTTGTTTTAGTTTTAATTTAAGACAATTAAAATTATTTAAGTGATTTTAAACTCTATTAAACACTAATTAAATTATAGAAAAATATCTACAACTTCGATTAGTGTGAATCTTATTTCTACTAGTTCGTATTAATGTCCGTTATCTACTACACCCTAGATCCAAATTTAATTCAACAACTAGAATAGAAGGTACAACAGATCTACTAAAACCCCACTAATGGAAATCAATTATTAATAACATATACCCTATTGCATTAAAACCCCTTCTGCATGCATCATGTGATCTAATACTATCCTATAGACTAAAAATAAACTATTGTTACATATTAAATTATCATGCATGCTTTTGTGCATTTGTTTATGATTGTATGGTTATTTATTTTGTATGCAACTCTATCATGTAGATTGTGACGAGTGCAAAGATTGCTATTGTGAGGACTGTGCTCTCGACACTTACCACCAAGGCAAGCAGATGCTATTTTGTTCATGAATTGTCTTATGCTTTTCCTATGCATGTGTAGTGTATTTTTGTAGTTGCATGTGTAGGAATTACTATTTCTATGTTATATCCTATGTATGTTGGTACGGATCTCTTGTAGTTGAGCCTCCGTATGCTAGATGTGCTTAGCCATGCTATTCTAGACGGGGAAGGGATTACATCATGCTATGGTACTGTTTATGCTTTGCTCAAACTAAAACAACATAACGTTAATGAACCACCTGGACGGAATGGTATGAGTGTCATCAGAGTGAAAATTTATGGTGGGGAATGCCTCTCAGGGTATCGAGAAAGGATTGGTTTCTTCATTATAGTAGATTACGTGTGAAACCATGTGCTACTGAGTTATGGATGGCTTGTTGGACTTAGTAGGTGGTGGTGACTCAAACTCAGCGTAGCCAGGAATGTAGTAAATTGTTAGATTGGACCGGCGCGTAGTGGGGTTTGGGGAACTACTTCCTGAACTATCTATTCTTGAACTTCTCCCTAACTATAACACAATATGAGTGTGGTGGTACGAGCGGGTTGGACAGGTCTCATGGGTAAAGTGTAAAAGCCCTATAGGGTGTCTAAACTAAGTACTTAGATGTGTCTCCGGTTATGGACAAATTGAGTTGCTATATATCGAGGCTATGACATATTTCTCACTCATCCTTATTTCCTAATTACTAAAACTAGATGGGTGAACTTAGTGGGTTGTTTAAGAGTGGGACAAAATTGTTTAAGAAAATGCAAGCTAGACAAAGCTTCACTTAGCCAAATAAGCATGTAGTTGCTAGTTATATTATCTCCTTACTTAGCTCTACTTACCATACATTCAATGTATTAACCATTCGTGGTTGTAACGTTTCATGTTGCAGGTTATTCTGATTCTAAGTGATCAATTAGGTCGCAAGACTCTACTCAACAATTGTTCGTGTAGCACATTTGAAGGATGGAGATCTACCTTGTATTGCTTTCCTCTATAATATAATGTAAATTCTAGATCATATTCGTTATATTTATGATGCATGGTTATATTAGGTATCATTTTGTACTATGTGTGCTAGTGAACATACCTAGGGATTAGCACTATTATACAGGAACTCAGCCTTATCAGGCGAGGGTGTTACAAGGGTAATGGACGGATATTTGTGTGTCTGTGAGGTGGGGCGCTGTTATGTGGTAGGATTTAAAAGATATGTGTAGTGATGTCAGGTTAGGAGAATCAAAAGATAGGTGTTTTTGGTTGTTGCAAAAAAGTACCCCCTCCAATCCATATTACTTGTCGTATAAATGGATGTGTCTAGATATGTTTCAGTGGTAGATACTATAGGGTTCATAGCATAGAAAACAAAAAAATTCTACCACAAGAATGAATAAAACCAAGATCCAATATATGGCCAAGCCAAGATCTAATCTACGAGATAGGTGCTACGAGATAGATGAGAACTAACCCTTGTAGATACAAAGCCTTAATGAGATCTAATCTTGTGGTTGATGTAGCCGATCACTTGCTGATCTCAAGATCGCAACGAAGATCCTTCTGGCGCCGCGTTCTGGCAGCGCTTCCGCACTTGGTCACATGTACGGAGTCGATGAAGACCTTCCTCTCCCTGTTCCAGCGGTCAGCGGAGGTAGTAGATCCCCTTGGAATCCCAGCAGCATGACGGCGTGGTGGTGGTGGAGGAGAGATTTCTGTAGGGCTTTGCCTAAGCCGGAGCAGAAGGAAGGAGGAGGAGGGTGGTGGCTAGGGTGGGAGGAAGAAGGGCAAGGGGGAGGCTCCCACCCCTACCCTCTTTATATAGAGGGTGGGTGCAGCCTAGGGTTACCCCCTTGTCCCACTTCCCCTGGGGATGGCTCAAGAGGGAGAGGGGGAAGACTTGCCCCCCAAGTATCCCCCTTTCCTTTTTAGGGTTTTGCCCTAAACTCTTTAGGGTTGGCCGGTTGGGCCTCTAGGGCTTGGTGCGGCTGGACCATGGTCCCTTACATCATTCCCTCAGCCCATCTTGCCCCTCCCGGGGTGGTGGGCCCACTGGTGGCCCCTCTAGAACATTCTAGAAGCTCCGATCAAAATATCGAAAACTTTTCTGAACCCCTTAAGATAACTTCCTTTATATGAATCTTATTCTTCGGACCATTCCGTATCTCCTCGTGATGTCCTGGATCCAATCCGAGACTCCGAACAACATTCGGTCTCCAACTCATATTCCATATCTACTTAAACAATATCGATCCTTAAGTGTGTCACCCTACGGTTCGTGAACTATGCAGACATGATCGAGACACCTCTCCGATCAATAAACAATAGCGAGACTTGGAGATCCATAATGGCTCCCACATATTCAACGATGACTTCGTGATCGAATGAACCATTAACATATGATATAGATTCCCTTTGTCTCGTGATACTTTACTTATCCGAGGTTCGATCGTCGGAATCTCCATACCTAGTTCAACCTCATTATCGATAAGTACTCTTTACTCGTATCGTGATATGACATCCCTTATGACCTAGTCACATGCTTGCAAGCCAATTGGATGACATTCCACCGAGAGGGCCCAAAGTATATATACCCGTCATTTGGATGGACAAATCCCACTCTTGATCCATGCGCTTCAACACATACTTTCAAAATACCCAATGTCACCTTTATAACCACCCAGTTACGGAAGTGGCATTTAATGTCATCAAAGCATTCATCCGGTGATGGTGATTAACATGATCTCATGGTCGAAGGATTAGGTTACTATGTATTTGAAAGCTTGTAGCAAAACGAACTTAATGAATTGATATTGTGCTATGATTACTATGGGTGTGTGTCCATCACATCATTCTCCTAATGATATGACCTTGTTAATAACATCCAATGTTCATGATTAGGAAACCATGATCATCTATTAATCAACAAGCCAGTTTAACAAGACGCTTACTAGGGACTCTTTTATGTGTACAAAACGCACAAGTATTAATGTTTCATATTATTACAATTATAGCATGGGATGTAAACATTTATCATAAACACAAAGTTATAATAATAACCAATTTATTATTACCTCTTGGGCATACCTCCAACAGTCTCCCACTTGCACTAGAGTCAATAATCTAGTTTGGAAAAACTTGTGCATTCGACACCTATGGATTTCTGGTGTTGTATGTACACGATTGCTAGTGGTAAACATAATCTTCGGATCTGACACTTCTAGGTCCGTGTGTATTTGCATGTCTTTGAATCTCTACACATCACTCATTCTCCAATGAGATGGCATTGTATAAATTTGGTCCTTTGGTGAGACCTTTAGTTCCTTGGGGTCAAATCATGTCGATACAATTGTCGTACAATATATATTCATAGTACTAACCTGATGTGAACCACACCTAGTTTCATAAAAAAGTACTTGACACAAATGCCCTCTTTTGATGCTATAATAGCAATCATATACTTAGCCTTTTGTTGTAGTATCTGTCACAATGTCTTAACTTTGGAACTCATTCAAATCTGTTATGGAATGTCCTTTCCATTATATTGTGCCACACATAGTTTAAATTGAGATGAACTTAATTTGTATCTTGTGACAAGACTAGTATCAATGTAACACTTTACAATGAACTATATATCTATTTGTCACCTCTACATAAATAACATATTCCTAGTTATTAGAAAGATCATAAGAATATCCTTACTATCATCCAATGATCATATTATGAGTCATTCTGGTATATGCTCATAACATTTAGAGCATAGGACATATCTGGATGTGTACATATCACATTATGATTGATCAAAATATTCTTGTGATTTCACTCACCAAGTGTCAAAACACTTGAATCTTGTTTCACTTATGAAGTGTCAAAATACTTGAATTTTGAATCAGTCCTTTTCCATGCGACAAGAACCTTTCTTGTTGTTTCTATATTGAACTCTTTCAATATCTCATCTATGTACTTTTGGCACAACCATATTAGCGCATCAGTCTATCCACATAGAAATTGATGCCTAAATATTGGGGTTATGCCTAAGTCTTTCATCAAAATCAAATTTAATGAAATTCTTACTCTGTGTCAATAAAAGATACATCATTCCCAATCAGCAATATGTCTTTCACATAATGCATTAGAAATATGTCTTAGCGCTCCCACTTAATTACTTGCAAATCCAAGAACCTTCATCATCTCTTATGAAATTAAACCTTTTAACAGTTTCATTATGGTGAAGATTCCAACTCCGCGATGCTTACTTCAACCATTGCATTTTGCATTTGCTTTTAGGATTCTTTGAATTAACAAAACCCTTTGGATTGTGTCATGTACACGTCCTAGGTAACCATTCTATTAGAAGAACTTTGTTTTGTTTGTTCAACTACCATATACCAAATTATATGTAGTTGTTGCTACATTAATCCGTCTAGACTAAATATCGCTATGACAGATCAAATCATGTCAAAGTCAACTCCTTGAACATTGTAGTAAACTCTTTCCCGACATGTCGACTATTTCATAGATGAAAGTACAGGCTTTGAATCGACTAGAGGGGGGGTGAATAGGAGACTACCAATTTTTAAGTTGTTAATCAATTTTAGGCTTGGCAAGAAGATAAGTTCTCTAGATATGCAACTAGGTGAGAACAAATAGCAAGAACAAAAGCAGTAAAGAGCAACTAGTAAAGGTAAGGAACGAGATAACCAGAGAGGGGACACGGAGATGTAATTCCCATAGTTCACTTCCAAGGAAGCTACGTCTATGTTGGAGAGGTGTCGGGGCCACACAAGGTCACCCGAGCGCCACAAAGGCCTCACCTTCTTCTCCGGTGAGCACCCCCACAAAGGAGGCCTCACAATCCACTAACCGGTGACCTAGAAGGCACCAACCGAAACCTTTACATCAAGGTTGAGGGAGAAGCTCAACAACTCAATTGGAGGCCCTCAACGACATCACGAAGCTTTACAACACATGCCCTTAGCTCCGAGGATGCCCTACACCGTCTAGGGTTCCAAGAAACCCAAGAGTAACAAGATCCACAAAGGATAGGTGGGGGGAATCAAATCTTCTTTGGTGGAAGTGTAGATCTAGGTCACCTCTCCCACCTCTCAAAAGATCAAGTTATTTGAGTGGCTAGGGAGAGAGATCTAGTGAGGTGAAGCTCTGGTATTAGTGGAGGAGAGAGAAAATTGAAAAGATAGGTAGGAGGAAGAAGGAGGGCGCCTTAAATAGGCCCCCTCCAAACTGAACCGTTGGACTGTTCGTGACACCACTGGAAGTTCTGGTGGGTGCCGGAAGTTCCGCTCAATGTGGCTTCAATGGCTCGAAGACTGTTGACGCATGCTCCAAAGCTCGACCGGAAGTTCCGGTCAGACACGACTGGAAATTCCGGTGGAACTTCCGGAGCAAGTTTCGAACCAAGTTCCGTCAAATAGAAAACTTCCATACGGGAGCATACAATGCTTGACCGGAACTTGGAGCGGAAATTGGATCTTAAACAACTGGGTCGCGAAGTGCCTGACCAGAAGTTCCGATGCCTGGGCGGAAGTTCCGCTCAGAGTCTCGGCGGAAATAGCATAGGAAGTTCCAGCGACCGGAACTTCCAGTGCTACTTCTGGTGGAAGTTCCGTCAAATAGAACACTACAATATAGTTGGTTCTGAACTGTGGCCGGAACTTCTGCCGGAAGTTGGACCAGAAAACCCTGCAACCAGAACTTTCGATGCTACTTCTAGTGGAAGTTCCGTCAAATAGAACACTACAATACAGTAGGTTATGAACTGTGGCCGGAACTTCTGCCGGAAGTTGGACCGGTAATATAGCCAGATCCATTCCACAAAGAACCCTTTGCGGAACTTCCGGCTCCTGGACGGAAGTTCCGATCAGACAAAAACAACACCAGCAATTCAGAAACTCTCTCTCTCTCTCACTGATGGATAGGATGGATGTGGCAGTGCAAATATGGTTTGTGCAAGAACAGATGATTCCCCACAGCCTTCCGAGGTAGACCCCCTCTTGATAGTACGGCGATCTAATACAATAAAATGAGAGAAAAATAAAAATGAAAGACCGCCGTCTTCACGAGACTTCAAGAGAGGCATCCACAAACTCCAAAAACTCCATCAATAAACAAGTAACTTGAAACTCAATTATAAGGTTAGATCATAAGTGGGATAGTCATCATCACCAAAATAGCAAGGGAAAACATAGTCCTTTCAATCTCCCCCTTTTTGGTGTTTTATGACAATCCCATAAGATTTGCATAAGAAAGAGCAGAATTATCAATGAACGGAACAAACTCCCCCTATGTGTGTGCAAGGTAGAGAGAAAGCTTTAAGGACAAAACTAGCACACATAAAAGGGGGGCTCCCCCTTTCCATTGCAAAAACAGCATAGGTGCAAGGAAGAAAATGACAGGGGACACATACCTTTGCACCATACATATGTGGTGAAAGACAATAGATGAATTAATATCAAAGTAGACTCCACCACCAAATACAACTATCCATAAGCCAACAACATGCATAACCAGCCATAAGCCAACAACATGCATAACATGCCACATAGTCTCATACATAGATAGAGGCACAAATAACAAGGTCCACAAGCACACATAAACAAGAGAGAGTTCACAAGCAAGAAATGATCAAAGAAATAACGAGTTCGTGACTCGACCCATGCAAATCCCGTGAACAACCTAATAGATATCTTTCTCCTCCTTTGGCATCAAGACACCAAAAAGGGAGAAAAGACCAATCTAATCGCCCCACCCAAAGAAAGGAGGAGGAGAAGGCTCGGGGTTCCAAGAGGCATTGTTCCATGCAGGCGGGGGACCGGTGACTTCATCCTCAGAGTCAGACCACTTGCAGTTGTCACGGATCCACTCATCTTTGGGCACTGTGAAGGATCTGGTCTCGGGAGAGCAAGGAGCGTTGAGCGCGGTCAAGATAGCCTTCTGCACTGAGCATTGTGCTGCTGATCAACATAGGCCTGATACTCATGGTCCTACAAGAAACAAAACGTCTTTTTCACCTTCCTCGGCAGTTTCTTGGCCCAAGATGGTTGCCTCTCAAGAGTGGGACCACCAGCACTAGAACCAGCACGTGCAGAAGTGGTACCAGTAGCAACCCCAGACTTCCATATGGCTTCTTCCTTCTCAGCTTGGGTCCTAGGCTTCTCATGCTTACTCACACGCAGCTTTTTCTCCTCATGAATAGTGATGCAGTCCTGAGGGTAGCGAGTACCGGTTGCTTCCCTCCACTTGGTGTAGATAAGAGTGAATGTATGGAACATAGGGGCACGAGTGGTTTTCAATCATAGCAAGACAGATCTCATGGAACAGAAAGTGCATAACATCCATCTTCTGGTCAGAATCACGATGACGGTGAGTCTGAAGCATAAGGTCAATCTGAAATGCATGAATCTAATCAAAGTTGCCTGCCTTTGGAGAGATGGTGTTCAAAAAGACCCTGCGCATGATGTCATAGACTGGCTGGAGATGATTAACTTGATCACATACATCCCAACCCTCAATATAGAGAGGCTCTAGAACCTCAGGTGCAGAAGCCTTGGAGCCATGAACACCCCAACCATTAGCACCCTTTTCAAGCAAGAGGGCATAGCCAAGAAGAGCACCAAACTCAGACCATGTGGCGGATAACAGCTGATTCTTAGTCATCCACTTTAAGGTGCCATTGATAGGATCCATCTCCATGTGAAGATGGAGAAGAACTAAGCAATAGAGGTCTCATCAAAGTTTTGACGGTGCTCCATGAAAGGAATCAACCCAAACTTTCTGCATATCTCGAGAGATTCCCCAAAGTACTTCATCTTGCTTTCCATATGAGCCACATTGATGAATTTCTGAGGGGCAACAACAAACTTTGACTTGGTGGCATAAATATCTGCAAAAAATTGCTCTTGGCGATGATTGTGGAAGAGGGGATCCAAGCAAAGACGATCACGCGGGACAAGATAGGGATTCACCTGGCGAAACGTTGCATAGGCCTTCTGAGGCCACTTGGAGATCTTGACTTTGGAAGAATCAGGCCCAGCAGCGGTGGCCTTTTGAGAAGCAAGGGTAGGCTGCTTCCCTTCAGAAGCAGCAGCACTCCGAGCAGCAGCAGTCTTCTGACGGGCAGTCTGAGTGGGCGGTCGTAGAACCTCAGAGTCTTCTTCATCAATCTTGGGAGGACCGGGAGGAACACGGTTGCGCTTGCCTCTACGGTAACCACCTAGCCTTGAGAAGAGAGCAAAAAATAGGGAGGGATGGTGGGATAACTGCACAAGTTCGAAAGAAGAAACAAAGAGAGATTGAAAAAATACATGCAGTGAATCAAATATAGTGCACCGAAATTTCTAGTGAACCATCGGAACTTCCGGTGAAAAATTCACCACCGGAAGTTCTGTTTGTGACCACCGGAAGTTTCGGTGAGACCATGAACACAACGGTTCAACAGAAAAACTGCAAGGATACTAGATCTAGGGTGCACATGTACGGATTCACACAAATGTATAGGTTCAATCTACTCTAGCAAGGTTTCCTAGGCCTACCCAAATCTCCCAACAAGTTCTAGCCAAAGAACAAGCCTAGACATGGTGAGCCCTAACTCAAGCAATGGAGTGAGTAAGATCTCCATTAATGGAGGGAGTTGAGGGCAAATACCGGAGTCCATGGCGGGAGATCGAGGTGGGGTAGGTTCCCACGGAGCAGATCTTAAAAAGGTTGGCCGGAGACGGAGGGGACAGAGCACCTCCGCGGAGTCGTTGTCCTAGCGGCTGCTCCAAATAGAACATGGATCTTGGGGAAAACTGGGAGAAGACCCCGTTTTTCCTAGGGCCCACATTATATAGGTCGATGAGCCTCACCAGAAGTTACGGTGAACCGGAAGTTTCGTGCACAAGAGGAAGTAGGCAAGTCAGAGAGAAGTTTCGGTGACGCCAGAAACACCTTCCCAGGATTGGAAGAAATCAAGGAAGAACTTGTGCAGGGAATAGAAGGGGCTTGGGGAAAGAAAAGGCTTTGGATAGAGATATCAAACTGTGAAGAACCAAAACAACAAAAGACAACAAGAAAACACCAGAACAACCAAGCACAAAAATACAAGGAAAACCAAACAAGAAACACAAAGGGTCGGTGGCCGAGGCCACATTATATAAGAGTAAATGGCTTGACACCGCGAAGATATGTCTTGGGTTCATTACCAACACTCATCATGAATCTTAAATGGTCTCCTTAAGATACTATAGAGTATGAAAACTTTAATGTGCGCATAATAGGGATAGTGTTTGTTCAGAAAAGTAACTACACTCCCCCCTAAGTCCATGCCTACATCCAAACAAAGATACACATTGAGATACGGGTAGGTGTGCAAAGTACTCATGTTGGAGATATGCCCAAGAGGCAATAATAAAGAGGTTATTATCATATCTTCATGCTTATGATAAATGTTTACATTGTAAGGGTTCGTAGCATGGAAAACAAAAAAATTCTATCGCATGAACACACACAAGCGAAGATCTATCTACTAGATTGTAGCAATGAGTCGATAGAGTACTAACCCTCGAAGATCCAAAGCGGTTAATGAGAGCAGATTCTCGTGGGTGATGTAGTCGTTCAGTTGCCAATCTCAAGATCGCGTAGGCGATCCTTCCGGCTCCGCGTTCCGGTAGAGCTCCCACAGTCGGTCACACGTACAATACTCGATGAAGACCTTCCTCTCCCTTGTTCCAGCAGGCAGCAGAGGTTGTAGCTCTCTCCTCGCGATTCCGGCAGCACGACGGCGTGGTGTCGGAAGTAGAGGGGAGATCCCGCAGGGCTTCGCCTAAGCCGGAGCGAGTATGGTGGAGTAGAGGGAGCCCCGGCGATCTAGGGTTTAGAGGGCCGAGGTTTAGAGGTAGCTAGCAACTAGAGTTTAGCTAGTCGGTAGCGGTTTAGAGGAGATCTATATTGGTCGCAACTAGAGAGGGGGCGGCGGCCAACCTAGGCTTTCTTGGGCGCCTAGGGAAAGGGGGATACCTTGGGGTGCGCCCCCACCCCTCCTTATATAGGTGGGGGGCGTCCAAGGGTGTTCCCAACCCAGGTGGAAACCCTCCCTAACTCGCAAATCATGTTGGGATTTGACTTTTTCAAACTGCCTTTTTGACTTTTAAATTAGAGTTCGATTTCTCTCTTCCAAGTGTCCAGCCAAGTGACCTAGGACATGATGCAACCATTACACTTTATCATGACACATCCATGTACCCTTCACCTTCCGGATCGGTGAACCTTCAAGACCCTTCTAGAACATTCCGATGAAAACACCGGAATCATTCCCGAACTCCGAAATTGGACTTTCCTTATATGAATCTTATTCTCCGGACCATTCTGGATCTCCTCATGATATCCCGGATCCCATTCGAGACTCAGAACAAAATTCTGTCTCTTTACTCACATTCCAAATCTACTAAACAACATTGAATCCTTAAGTGTGTCTCCCTACGGTTCATGAATTATGCAGACATGATCGAGACTTCTTATCCGATCAATAACCAATAGAGGAATCTGGAAATTCATATGGCTCCCACATATTTCTACGATTACTTACCGATCAAATTAACCATTTACATACGGAACCAATTTCCCTTTGTCTCGCGATATTTTACTTATCCGAGGTCTGATCGTCGGTATCTCTGCATACCTAGTTCAACCTCGTTACCGATAAGTATTCTTTTCTCATTCCCGTGATATGTGATCCCTTGTGAGCCATTCACATGCTTTGAAGCTAATTGGATGACATTCCACCGAGAGGGCCTAGAATATATCTATCCGTCATAAGGATGGACAAATCCCACTCTTGATCCATGTGCCTCAACACATACTTTCCGAACACTCAATGCCACCTTTATAGCCACCCAGGTACGGTGTGGTGTTTGATGTCATCAAAGCATGTTTCCGGTGATGCTGATTAGCATGATCTCATGGTCGAAGGAATTAGTTTACTATGTATCAGAAAGCTTATAGCAAGTGAACTATTTGAATGACTTGATATTATGCTACGCTTAACTATAGGAGTATGTCCATCACATCATTCTCCTAATGATATGACCTTATTGTTAATAACATCTCAATGTTCATGATCAGGAAACCATGATCATATATTAACCAACAAGCTAGTTTAACAAGAGGCTTTACTAGGGACACTTTTATGTTTACAAACCACACAAGTATTAATGTTTCCGGTTAATACAATTATAGCATGGTATGTAAACATTTATCATAAGTACGAAGATATGATAATAACCAGGTTTTTATTGCCTCTTGGGCATATATCCAACAGTCTCCCACTTGCACTAGAGACAATAATCTAGTTTCAAAACTTTGTGTATTCAACACCTATGGCTTTCTGGTGTTGTATTTACACGATTGCTAGTGTTCAACCGATCTTCGGATCCGACACTTACAGGTCCATGTGTAATTGCATGTCTTTGCGTCTCTATGCATCACTCATTCTCTAATGAGATGGCATTGTATAAATTTGGTCCTTTGGTGAGACCTTTAGTTCCTTGGGGTTAAAACATGTTGATAATATTGTCATACAATATATCTTCATAGTACTAGCCCGTTGTGAACTACACCTAGTTTGATAACAAACTACTTGACACAAATGCCCTCTTTTGCTGCTATAATAGCAATCATATACTCAGCTTTTGTTGTAGTATCTGTCACAATGTCTTAACTTTGGAACTCATCCAAATCCATTATGGAACTTGCTTTCCATTATATTGTGCCACCCTTAGTTTAGATTGAGATAAACTTAATTTGTACTTTGTGACAAAACTAGTATCAATGTAGTACTTTTACAATGAACTAGCCATCTATTTGTCACCACTACAAAAATAATATATTCTTAGTTTTTCCAAAAGATCATAAGAATCCTTACTATCGTCCAATGATTATCTTATGAATCATTCTGGTATATGCTCATAACATTTAGAGCATAGGATATATCTGGATTTGTACATATCACAGTATGATTGATATAAATACTCTTTGTGATTTCATACATCAAGTATCAATCTATACTTGAATCTTTGTTTCACTTACCAAGTGTCAATACACTTGAATTTCGATTCAATCCTTTCTATGCGACAAGAACCATTCTTGTAGTTTCTATATTGAAATCATTTAATATATCATCTATGTACTTTCGGCACAACCATATTAGCGTCTCAATATATCTATATAGATATTGATGCCAAATATTTGGGTTTTGCCTAAGTATTTCATCAAAATGAAATTATTAACTTGTGTTAACAAAAGATACATCATTTCTAATCAACAATATGTCTTCCACATAATGTATTATAAATATGTCTTAGCGCTCCCACTTAATTTCTTGCAAATGCAAGTATCTTCATCATCTCCGATGAGATTAAACTCTTTTAATAGTTTCATCATGGTGAAGATTCCAACTCCGTGATGCTTATTTCAACCATTGAAGTTTGCATTCGCTATTAGCATTCTTTGAATTAAAAAACCCTTTGGATCGTGTTATGTACACGTCCTAGGCAACAATTCTATTAAAAGAACTTTTTTTGTTTGTTCAACCACCATATAATAGAATTGTATGTAGTGGTTGCTACATTAATCCATATAGACTAAATATCACAATGAAAGATCAAATCTTGTCATAGTCAACCTTTGAACATTGTTGTGAACTCTTTCCCAACATGTCGACTATTTCATAGATGTGAAACATCCATGTCTATTTATTTATAGATCCAAACACGACTGTAAGGTTTTTACACCTTTCCAGAGGGTCTTTCAAGTTCAAAGCTTGATTTCTCGTGTATGGAACTATCACGGATTCTATGGCTTCAAGCCATTTAACGGAGTCAGGGCCCATCATCGCTTCTTTGCATATAGTCGGTTCATCATTGTCAAACAACAATGATTTACTTTGAAATTATAGTATTTGATTGTTGACCCGAACTACTAGGTTCAATAGGAACTTAGACCTCCATGACCACAACCTTTGAGGCACGTGAGCCATGAGCATTGTTGCTACCGTCGGAACACTTTTTGGCGTTGCGCAACTTTGCACATATAGCTAAGGTTCGTTTAATCTTATCAAAGTTCTATTGTCCTCCCACTTAACTTTTCACGGAAAATTCCTTCTCAAAGAAACTTGACGTTCTAAGAGACAAACATTTTTGTCTTCGGTGTTATGGATTAATACTCAACGATTATTCGAAATAACATACAAAGACATGTTCATCCGACTTTGGTAGTAAACATCTCACTTATGCATAGCATACCAATGTTTAAGAAAGGACAACTTGGGTTTTTATCCCAAACCATAACTTTATATGGTGTAATTTCAACGGATTATGATGGAGCTCTTTTCAGTGGAAAAAACGGAAGTCTCTAAAGCTTTTAATCTTTAAAATATAATGGCAGTTTTATGAATTACATCTTTGATCTTACCATGTCAAACAAGGTTTCGTTACATATTTCAAACGCTCCATACGCTTATGGTGTTTTGGGAAATGCAAATCCACGGGACGATTCCTCAAATCTAAGGTGTTATGCTAAACTTGTAACTCAAATATCTTCCTTTATGATCCTATCATAAATTCTTTATTCTCTTGTTACATTGATTTTGCACTTCATCTTGAAAGTTTTTGACTTTTCAAATGTTTCACACTTCATCCTCATTAAGTAAATATTCATATATTCACTCAAATTTTTGGAGAAAGCATATGAAATTGAAATCTATCGCTCTCGACTACACGTAATAGACTTCATACATCAAATATGTACAAATTCCAATAATCTAGTCATTCGTTCCCTTTTGGCCTATGAACGGAGTTTTAATTATCTCTAGGAAAGTTTCACAAGCGTCATTTGAACAAAAATCAAAAGACTCCAAAATTCCATCCACATGGAGTTTCTTCATGTTTTCTTTCCAATATAATTTAAACGGCGATGTCACTTCCTAAGTGATCTTTCAATCAATTTGTCTTTTGAAATTTTTAGCACTAGTTTTATGGATGTGATTTCTCCAACAAGATTTGTAAATCATCCATATTTTATGGATTACAGAAATTATTTGAACAACCCTTTTGTTCTCATAATACCTGTAAAAACAAATCTTGAAGGCAAGCTTTGATTTCAACGAGCAACACAATAACCCTTTATTTGTTCTCGATGAACATCATCACATATTCTTTTGCTGGTTACTTAGGCCATTATAGTTCATGCATTGTGTTGTTTCGTATGACGATTCACGCCAACAAATTCAGTATCTAATACTTAAGAACTGCATTATTTAACAAGCAAAGAATACAGACATAACACGTGTATCCTCTATATACCTAAGCTGAACAATTCTGGTCTTCCTTTTTTTGCCATATATTTATGAGATTCTCTTTCATTATTTATTTTTCTGTTTGAAAGAATTTATCAACATCAATAGTGGAGCCATACACATGACACATAGTCCAAAGAATGTATAGTTAAATACCAATGTCTTTGGACTTGCACTTTGAAGTAGATCACCATCATCAAATGTTTGGTGTTCTTTCAAATTCCATTCTTTAGTAATAATTTAGTGTAGTAAACATTTTACCTACATCAAATATTCATCCTTATCATGGAACTATTCATGATCAAGCTACTTTATCTTATAACGGTGAATTGCGAGTATAATGTTGTTCTCCAAATCCTTTTGGAGGATTAGGACTATAAGGGTCCCAACCTTTAATAAGGTAGAGTCCCCTGTGTTTACAATGCTAGTCCCTGGATCAATAGCTAGCATCCACAGTTAAGATGTAATATCAAGAAACAAAGGTCATAATACAACTTTATAACCAGGAATAAAATAAACTATTACATCTTACATAGCTCATTTGGCTATCACATTACATTGCAGCGGAATATCTATAAGCATGGGGTCCTTCATCTTCAAGGTGCCACAGGCAAACATGTTGGTTGTAGACTTTGTAATCCTAATCAACACACTTCACTTAAATCAATCAAACCTGCAACATCACAAGTTACAGCCACAAGGGTCAATACATTTGAATTGTATTGGCAAGTGATACTATGGCAGTATAGTGGAGTCTATCATCTATATGCATTTGGCTAAGTGGAGTTGAGGCTTGCATTGCTCAAATAGCTTTTTCCTTAACATTTGAAAACACTAAGTTTTTGCTTGACAAAAATCATTTTTCTCAATCAAAGATTGAAGATCCTTTAACCCTTGTTCAACCACAAGATTTTAACTTAGAAATTTGAATGGTGAGTTTCTTGATTGCTTCCATGTCTTGATGCTCAAATTGTCCTTTACCAGGGACATGGCTAAGTACTTAGATTTTACACTCTGCAGAGGTGGTGCACTTTCCCCACAAGACTTGGTTTCCCAAGACAAGATCTTTCAGAAGCCTTCCCTTAGACCAAAATGGACGCGTTCCAACCTATCAAACTCTACCACCAACTGTCCATATGGCTAAGTTCTTGCAACCTATATGATCCAGGCAGAGCCCATATTGCCAAGTGGTTGCACTTGAAGCTTCTCAACATTTTGACATCTCAAATCTCTTTGTTCCTGGGTGGCAATCCACAAGTGAGATACACAAGGTCAACCATATACATGGGCCTTGTAAACCACTCAACCAAAAACCACCAAATCAAGTCCCATTCTACCCAGGTGATTCATTAACTTAGTTGTTTTATTAAACAAAAACACAAGTCCTCAGACTTAGAAATTTTTCATAGTATGGATATATATTCCACCCTTGTTTTCTATTAGATAGGCTAAGCTTGATAGTAGTAGGAATCTTAACTTAGGAAAATTTCTACTAAGGTTTCATCTACTAGGTTTTCCTATAGTAAGGTTTATACTTAGCAAAATTCCATGCAAGTTTTACTTAGAAAATCACTAATGCATAGTGAAAGTAATGGGACAAAAAGTATGAAGCATCACTTGCCTTTTTGGTAGAGGGTATAAGTTCACTCCTTGTCCTTGCAACAATCACACTCTTCAAGTCACTACAAATCAATCAAGCAAGGCACAAACTCAATCTACCAATCAAGCAAAACATCACATGAAATAACAAAGTCAAGGTAATGCATGCAAACATGCCAAGCTTTGTTTTATTTGAAAAAGTGGTTCCTAATGGGTCATAGACATTTGAAAACATCTACTGGTCATTTTATAAAGTGGCAAAAGTCCTTTGCATGGGATTTCATTTCCTAAACCATTTTCAAAACAAAGTATCATTTTATGTGGTGTAGAAAATGTTTTTACTAAGGCATTAATCTATAGGATTCACAAAATATGTTTTCAAACCATAAAACCTTGTGTTTAGGGTCAGAGAGTTTAAAACAAAACATTTCCCAAAAGTTTTCTTCCAAAACCATTTTTAATAAATAAACAATATTTTTATTTGTCTAGATTTGGTTTTAAATCAAAGAATCATTCTTTTGTTTCACCAAATACATTTTTGAAACCACAAAGTGTTTCCTATGTTCAGTATGTTCAAAATACTCTATTTGCAAAAGATTTTAACCCCAAAATCATTTTTGAACAATTTTTATAATCTAAACAAGCATACAAATGTTTCTGCAAAAACAAACATGTTTCCAGAAGCGTTTTACTAAACAAATGGCATGGTTGGCTAGGGCTTGTTCCACTGATTCCATTTATATAAAGTTTGCAAAATTTGGACGTGTGGATCAAAAGTTACAAGGGTTTTAATTTTGCAAACAAATCTGATTCAAAATTCTGTTTTAACTCAAACCAGTGACACGCGTCTGATTCCTATTCGTCGAAAACGTTTCGCGTGGATCGACTAACACAGACCGTTGGATCAAGTCATATCGCACGGCACGCAGATGCTACTTACCCTTTCACCTAGCTTCTATCCTAGCCACTGGATCGAGATCGAACGGCTGCTGCAAGCTCGACCTAAAACTAGCGGCGCTGCGGAGGTGGCTGGCGGCGGAGCGGCCAGATGGTGGCGGTGCCGGTGATACAGGAAGCAAAGGAAGGTGGGGAGATGCTCACAGTGATCGCAGAAGTCTGGTGAAGCTCAACGTGTTCTCGAGGAGTCAAGGGGCGCTCTGGTACGGCAGCAATCCCTCGCCGGAGTGTGCAGCGGCGTCGGTTGTGCTCAGGCGTCGTTGCTGGCGTCGCTTAGGACCGTGCTAAGACAAAGTGGAGGCATGGTTAGACGCGGAATGATCTGGGGAAGATGTGTGCATCCTCGAGAGAGCTTAGGGCGGTCGGAGTTCACCTGGGGTGCTCGACGGAGTAATGGCAGACGGCGGCGCACGCTCGGTGTCGACGAAGCCGAGGCTACAAGGCGCTCGCGGAAGAATGAGTGGCATGGGGAGATGCGCTCGGAGGTGGGGAGTATGTGTGCGTGGTCGAGGAGGCGAGGGGCGGTGAATGCTGGCCGGAATCGTCGCCGGAGCGTCGTCAGATAGAGGGTGGTGTCGAGCGAAATTCGGCAGCCTGGGGGCGCACTTGGGGGAGGAGACAGAGGGGAAATGGAGGGGAGACGCTGGCGTTTAAATGGGCATGGTCACGGCGAGTAATGGTGGCCGCATTAAGGTGAATTGAAGCCACGGAATCACTGCCAGAAACGGCGACGAGGGGAGGGAGAAGAGGTCGTCGCGGGGTTGAAGACGGTGAGCTGGCGGTGGGGCTCAGCAGTCAGCGAGAGAGAGAGAGGGGAAAGGTGGGGTCCTGTCATGATCTCGCGGGTTGTTTCAGTGAGGAAAACATTTTGGGGCGAGGGTTAGGTGGGCTTGCTGGGCCTAGTTGAAATTGCTGGGTTGGGTCGACCAGATTCTACTTTTTTTTCTTCCTGATTGCTTTTTCTTTTTCTATTTCTATTTTCTGTTTTGAATTTCAAACAACAATTCAAACATTCAATTCAATTCAAACATTCACCATACTTTGTGTTGTGCTTTGGTTCTGTTTAACAACATAAACCAAAGTCCCAAAATGAAATAATATTTTTAATCTTTTTAGGATCTATTTAATAATTAAAAATAGACCTTAATTAATAATTCAAATAGGTTTTGATTTATTTAATAAAATCTCCATTTGAAATCTAAATATTTTCAAAACCAAATCAGTAGGTTTTATTTGAAAATATAAGATACTTGGAAAACTTGTTTAAAATAAAATAACATTTTTATTATAGGTTCCATTAATAATTAAATAAAATGGGCCTTAGTTATTAAATCAAATAGGATTTGTTTTATTAAAATCTTTATTTTGAAATCTAAAATAAAACCAAAACACTTCAGTAGGTTTTAATTGAGAATATAAAATACTAGGAAAACTTATTTAAAATAATTTAATAAGTTTTAGTGTTTATTTGAAATGGTAAAAGCCTTTATTTTTAATAAAATTGGATATTATAAATCCTCATTATTTTATTTAAATAAACCTTTACTCTTTTAATCAAAGCAAACCCTTTTGTTTCAAAATATTGGTCAAGGTTTAATTTGGCTTTATAAAATAATCCTTATTTATAAATCTACCTTTTCTTTTGAAATCCAAATCTTTTATTAAAAGATCCAAAATAGGAATTTTAAATATTTTTAAGTTTATTGTTTATTTAACTTTTTAAATCCCTTTAGGATTTTATTTGATCCAAATAGGTTTTGAAAGTTTCCAAATGGATTCAAAAAGTTTCTTCTCACCCTGAAAATCAATAAAGTTTTATTTTTATTCATTTATTTTTCACATAACAAGATTTGGAAAATCTTGGGATGTGACAGGCTACCACCCTTAAAATAAATCTCGTCCCGAGATTTGGGAAGGCTAGGGTTACAAGTAGGATCAAAACATCTAGGGTACTACCACCCTTAAAATATTTCCAACTAGTTTACATATTGGCTTGCTTGGAATCTTGGGGTAACTTCTCTGGGCAAACTTCTGCATGGTGTCCTTTGTCTCCACACTTGACTCATGGGCCAAGGTTAAGATCCTTCATAGGCTTGTTTAACTTGTGCTTCATCTTTTCTGGACAGTTGCTTGCATAATATCCTAGCTCTTTGCAGTTGTTGCACCACACTTGGCTAATATCTTTCTTTTCCTTTGGTATCATTTTCTCTTGTTTGTTTCCTTGGTTCTTCTTCTTTTCTGGGCATTCACTGGCATAGTGTCCCTTCTCTTTGCAATTGTAACATTGCAACTGGCTTATGTCCTTCTTCTTCTTTTTGGGTCTCTCCAAAGCTAGGAGTTCTTCTAGTCCATGTTCTTTATATCTCACCTCAAAGGTGGGAAATCTTTCTCTCTTCTTGGGGCAGTTAGCTTATGTCCTTCTTCTTCTTTTTGGGTCTCTCCAAAGCTAGGAGTTCTTCTAGTCCATGTTCTTTATATCTCACCTCAAAGGTGGGAAATCTTTCTCTCTTCTTGGGGCAGTTACTAGAGATATGACCTTCTTCTTCACAATTAGGGAATTGGTTTTCATGCTCCTTGGATGTATGATCCTTGTCTTTACAAACATTGCTAGCTTGGGTTCCTTCTAAAATAACATCTTTGTCATCCTTGTTGTCATAAGCTTTTTGGGAAAAGTTTTCTCTCATGTTGATCATTTGAGTAACCAATCCTTGCAGCAATTGGGATTGAAGTTTCAAAATCCTTTGTATGGCTGGGTCTAGTCCATTATTGTTGGCTAAAAGCTGAGTTGTCTCTTGGCTCAACTGGTTTTGGGTTGCTATAAGTTCTCTCATGTTGTCCTCTTGGTTGTTGTTGTTGTCATCAACCTTGATGTTGGTGTTTATTGAAGAAGTCATCTGTTTGGGTTAGATGGAGATTAGAATAGGCAAAAGATTTTCTAAGGAAATAATTCTAATCACACACATCACAATTCACACAAACAAGGTGCAATCAATCACAAACAACTTTTCACTCAAACAACAAAGTTCAAGCACATTCTTAGGCAACAAAGTATTTTTGTTACACCACATAAGTTGGTGTGTTTGACTTAACTAAAATATGGTGGTCCATCTATATGGTTCACTTGTGATCTTTCCATCCTTCTTGATTGATTCTTCTTGGATGAGATCATGGTTTCCTTGGGAAAAATTCTTGGTCACAAACTTCAAGTGAAGTGAACTCCTTCTAATTTTTTGCATTTCCTTAGTCTCCATATCTTGAGCAAGATTTCTTGTCTCACTTGTCCTTTGTGATAACCATGGTTGAAGTCCTTGGTGAATATGCTGAAGATGTTGAAGTCATTAGAGTTGAAGAAGTTGAAGTCATTAGAGTTGAAGAAGTTCTTTGCACATGGTGAAGTCTTTGGTCATGGGGTAGGTTTTTCCATCAAGTTTGAAATAGAAGAGATGTGGAGTTGAAACCAAAATGGTTGAGGAAAGAGTTTACAAGATGGTTGGTAAATAATTTTTGGAACAAATACAACTCCTATTTTTCTAAGGGTTTTTGTCCAATCCTAGGTTTACAAATCCTACAGGCAACACAATGCTCTGATACCATCTATAAGGGTCCCAACCTTCAATAAGGTAGAGTCCCCTGTGTTTACAATGCTAGTCCCTGGATCAATAGCTAGCATCCACAGTTCAGATGTAATATCAAGAAACAAAGGTCATAATACAACTTTATAACCAGGAATAAAATAAACTATTACATATTACATAGCTCATTTGGCTATCACATTACATTGCAGCGGAATATCTATAAGCATGGGGTCCTTCATCTTCAAGTTGCCACAGGCAAACATGTTGGTTGTAGACTTTGTAATCCTAATCAACACACTTCACTTAAATCAATCAAACCTGCAACATCACAAGTTACAGCCACAAGGGTCAATACATTTGAATTGTATTGGCAAGTGATACTATGGCAGTATAGTGGAGTCTATCATCTATATGCATTTGGCTAAGTGGAGTTAAGGCTTGCATTGCTCAAAATAGCTTTTTCCTTAACATTTGAAAACACTAAGTTTTTGCTTGACAAAAATCATTTTTCTCAATCAAAGATTGAAGATCCTTTAACCCTTGTTCAACCACAAGATTTTAACTTAGAAATTTGAATGGTGAGTTTCTTGATTGCTTCCATGTCTTGATGCTCAAATTGTCCTTTACCAGGGACATGGCTAAGTACTTAGATTTTACACTCTGCAGAGGTGGTGCACTTTCCCCACAAGACTTGGTTTCCCAAGACAAGATCTTTCAGAAGCCTTCCCTTAGACCAAAATGGACGCGTTCCAACCTATCAAACTCTACCACCAACTGTCCATATGGCTAAGTTCTTGCAACCTATATGATCCAGGCAGAGCCCATATTGCCAAGTGGTTGCACTTGAAGCTTCTCAACATTTTGACATCTCAAATCTCTTTGTTCCTGGGTGGCAATCCACAAGTGAGATACACAAGGTCAACCATATACATGGGCCTTGTGAACCACTCAACCAAAAACCACCAAATCAAGTCCCATTCCACCCAGGTGATTCATTAACTTAGTTGTTTTATTAAACAAAAACACAAGTCCTCAGACTTAGAAATTTTTCATAGTATGGATATATATTCCACCCTTGTTTTCTATTAGATAGGCTAAGCTTGATAGTAGTAGGAATCTTAACTTAGGAAAATTTCTACTAAGGTTTCATCTACCAGGTTTTCCTATAGTAAGGTTTATACTTAGCAAAATTCCATGCAAGTTTTACTTAGAAAATCACTAATGCATAGTGAAAGTAATGGGACAAAAAGTATGAAGCATCACTTGCCTTTTTGGTAGAGGGTATAAGTTCACTCCTTGTCCTTGCAACAATCACACTCTTCAAGTCACTACAAATCAATCAAGCAAGGCACAAACTCAATCTACCAATCAAGCAAAACATCACATAAAATAACAAAGTCAAGGTAATGCATGCAAACATGCCAAGCTTTGTTTTATTTGAAAAAGTGGTTCCTAATGGGTCATAGACATTTGAAAACATCTATTGGTCATTTTATAAAGTGGCAAAAGTCATTTGCATGGGATTTCATTTCCTAAACCATTTTCAAAACAAAGTATCATTTTATGTGGTGTAGAAAATGTTTTTACTAAGGCATTAATCTATAGGATTCACAAAATATGTTTTCAAACCATAAAACTTTGTGTTTAGGGTCAGAGAGTTTAAAACAAAACATTTCCCAAAAGTTTTCTTCCAAAACCATTTTTAATAAATAAACTATATTTTTTTTTCTAGATTTGGTTTTAAATCAAAGAATCATTCTTTTGTTTCACCAAATACATTTTGAAACCACGAAGTGTTTCCTATGTTCAGTAGGTTCAAAATACTCTATTTGCAAAAGATTTTAACCCCAAAATCATTTTTGAACAATTTTTATAATCTAAACAAGCATACAAATGTTTCTGCAAAAACAAACATTTTTCCAGAAGCTTGGTTCGCTAGGGCTTGTTCCACTGATTCCATTGATATAAAGTTTGCAAAATTTGGACGTGTGGATCAAAAGTTACAAGGGTTTCAATTTTGCAAACAAATCTGATTCAAAATTCTGTTTTAACTCAAACTAGTGACACGCGTCTGATTCCTATTCGTCGAAAACGTTTCGCGTGGATCGACTAACACAGACCGTTGGATCAAGTCATATCGCACGGCGCGCAGATGCTACTTACCCTTTCACCTAGCTTCTATCCTCGCCACTGGATCGAGATCGGACGGCTGCTGCAAGCTCGACCTAAAACTAGCGGCGCTGCGGCGGTGGCTGGCGGCAGAGCGGCCAGATGGTGGCTGTGCCGGCGATATAGGAAGCGAAGGAAGGTGGGGAGATGCTCACAGGGATCGCAGAAGTCCGGTTAAGCTCAACGTGTTCTCGAGGAGTCAAGGGGCGCTCTGGTACGGCGGCAATCCCTCGCCGGAGTGTGCAGCGGCGTCGGTTGTGCTCAGGCGTCGTTGCTGGCGTCGTTTAGGACCGTGCTAAGACAAAGTGGAGGCATGGTTAGACGCGTAATGATCTGGGGAAGATGTGTGCATCCTCGAGAGAGCTTAGGGCGGTCAGAGTTCACCTGGGGTGCTCGACGGAGTAATGGCAGACGGCAGCGCACGCTCGGTGTCGACGAAGCCGAGGCTACAGGGCACTCGCGGAAGAATGAGTGGCACGGGGAGATGCGCCAGGAGGTGGGGAGTATGTGTGCATGGTCGAGGAGGCGAGGGGCGGTGAATGCTGGCCGGAATCGTCGCCGGAGCGTCGTCGGACAGAGGGTGGTGTCGAGCGAAATTCGGCAGCCTGGGGGCACACTTGGGGGAGGAGACAGAGGGGAAATGGAGGGGAGACGCTAGCGTTTAAATGGGCGTGGTCACGACGAGTAATGGTGGCCGCATTAAGGTGAATTGAAGCCGCGGAATCAATGCCAGAAATGGCGACGAGGGGAGGGAGAAGAGGTCGTCGCGGGGTTGAAGACGGTGAGCTGGCGGTGGGGCTCAGCAGTCAGCGAGAGAGAGAGGGGAAAGGTGGGGTCCTGCTGTCTGCGACTGCGCGGGTTGTTTCGCGAGTGAGGAAAACATTTTGGGGGCGAGGGGTTAGGTGGGCTTGCTGGGCCTAGTTGGGCTGCTGGGTTGGGTCGACCAGATTCTACTTTTTTTTCTTCCTGATTGCTTTTTCTTTTTCTATTTCTATTTTCTGTTTTGAATTTCAAACAACAATTCAAACATTCAATTCAATTCAAACATTCACCATACTTTGTGTTGTGCTTTGGTTCTGTTTAACAACATAAACCAAAGTCCCAAAATGAAATAATATTTTTAATCTTTTTAGGATCTATTTAATAATTAAAAATAGACCTTAATTAATAATTCAAATAGGTTTTGATTTATTTAATAAAATCTCCATTTGAAATCTAAATATTTTCAAAACCAAATCAGTAGGTTTTATTTGAAAATATAAGATACTTGGAAAACTTGTTTAAAATAAAATAACATTTTTATTATAGGGTCCATTAATAATTAAATAAAATGGGCCTTAGTTATTAAATCAAATAGGATTTGTTTTATTAAAATCTTTATTTTGAAATCTAAAATAAAACCAAAACACTTCAGTAGGTTTTAATTGAGAATATAAAATACTTGGAAAACTTATTTAAAATAATTTAATAAGTTTTAGTGTTTATTTGAAATGGTAAAAGCCTTTATTTTTAATAAAATTGGATATTATAAATCCTCATTATTTTATTTAAATAAACCTTTACTCTTTTAATCAAAGCAAACCCTTTTGTTTCAAAATATTGGTCAAGGTTTAATTTGGCTTTATAAAATAATCCTTATTTATAAATCTACCTTTTCTTTTGAAATCCAAATCTTTTATTAAAAGATCCAAAATAGGAATTTTAAATATTTTTTAGTTTATTGTTTATTTAACTTTTTAAATCCCTTTAGGATTTTATTTGATCCAAATAGGTTTTGAAAGTTTCCAAATGGATTCAAAAAGTTTCTTCTCACCCTGAAAATCAACAAAGTTTTATTTTATTCATTTATTTTTCACATAACAAGATTTGAAAAATCTTGGGATGTGACAAGGACGACCAGCGTCTCCAACCTTTTGCAAATTCTCATCAAATATGAGAACATAAACTTTGCCATATTATACTCTATCATGTTGTAAACAAAACATTGTTTCAAATATCGCAATATCTTCCACATATGATGGTTTCTGAAACAATTCTTATAGCTCCTAGATAACCTTGATATTAAAACAATCTTTTGAATATCAAGAATCATGGAGATAAACATGATACTTATATACTAATACTGGAATTGTTACTCTTGATTTAATACTAATGATTAAACTTCACGGAGTAACCGGAACTTACTGAAAGTTTGCAATAGGACTTTTAAACTTTAGATTAACACTTCAAAACAATACGATTCTAGTTCGTAAAGTAACTAACCAGAATTCTATAGTTCTATTATCTCAATTATAACTAAGCGCAAGGCGGTAAACGGATGCCAATGACTACAACAACTATGAAAATTCACTTTGATTTAATTTATGATAAATAGTGTTCAACTTTTAATCATATTGCTGTTGAACTCACACTCAAAACAATATCCCTCACATTGTTTTAGTGATCACACAAACCAAATTCACTACACCAAGTCCGATCATCACGTGACATGATATAGTTTCAAAGGCGAACAATCATCATGTTTATCATATCATCTATATGACTCATGCTTTACCTTTCGGTATTCCGTGTTCCGAGACCATGTATATACATGCTAGGCTCGTCAAGATCAAACCTTAGCTTCCACATGAGCAAATCTGGCTTGCTCCCATTGTATACACTCGCAAAATCTAACACACCCGATCATCATGTGGTGCTTTGAAACAACGAGCTATGGCAACGATGCCTACTAAGGATGAACACTCTATAACTTGATATTTTGTGAGAGGGGTCATCTTATAATGCTACTGCCGCAATCTAAGCAATGTCAAGATGCATAAAAGGATTAACATCACATGCAATTCATAATATGTGATATGATATGGCCTTTCTTCTGGTGCTTCCGATCTCCATCTTCGAGAATGAACATGATCTCCATCATCAACGGCGTGGCGTCAAGGTTAATGGTGCCGCTTCATGGTTGTCATCCACCAGCATCAACTATTACAACTACTTTGAATAATAGACATGCATGTCTAGACGAAATTAAAAGACAACCATATGGCTCCTGCCGGTTGCTGACTTACAATAAGGAACATTGCATACATCATATATAATCACAATCATGGCCATATCACATCACATCACACCCCTGCAAAACAAAGTTAGACGCCTCTAATTTTCTTTGCATATTTTACGTGGTTTGGGGCTTTCATCAAGTGTCGTTCTAACTTACGAACAAGAACCACAACGTTGATACTAGTATTGTCAATCACCCGTTGTAAATTGAATCTTCGCTATGTTGGGAGAAACAGGCACCCGCAAAGACACTTATGCAATACAAGTTGCATGTCAAGCATGGAGCAAGTCTCATGAACGATGTCATGTAAGGTTAGACCGGGCCACTTCATCCCACCATCCCGCAAGATACAAAGTACACAAGAAGCAATCGACAACAAAAGCATCAACGCCCACAATGACCATTGTGTTCTACTCATGCAACAGATCTACATATAGACGCGGCTCTGATACCACTGTAAGGGTTCGTAGTAAGAAAACAAAAAAAATCTATCGCATGAACACACACAAGCCAAGATCTATCTACTAGATTGTAGCAACGAGTCGATAGAGTACTAACCTTCAAAGATCCAAAGCGGTTAACGAGAGCAAATTCTCATGGGTGATGTAGTCGTTCACTTGTCGATCTCAAGATTACATAGGCGATCCTTCCGGCTCCGTGTTCTGGCAGCGCTCCCACAGTCGGTCACATGTACAGTACTCGATGAAGACCTTCCTCTCCCTTGTTCCAGCAGGCAACGGAGGTTGTAGCTCTCTCCTCGCGATTCCGGTAGCACGACGGCGTGGTGTCGGAAGTAGAGGGGAGATCCCACAGGGCTTCGCCTAAGCCAGAGAGAGTATGGTGGAGTAGAGGGAGCGCCGGAGATCTAGGGTTTAGAGGGCCGAGGTTTAGAGGTAGCTAGCAACTAGAGTTTAGCTAGTCGGTAGTGGTTTAGAGGAGATCTAGATTGGTCGCAACTAGAGAGGGGGGCGGCGGCCAACCTAGGGTTTCTTGGGAGCCTAGGGCAAGGGGGATACCTTGGGGTGCGCCCCCACCCCTCCTTATATAGGTGGGGGGCGTCCAAGGGTGTTCCCAACCCAGGTGGAAACCCTCCCTAACTCGGAAACCATGTTGAGATTTGACTTTTTCAAACTGCCTTTTTGACTTTCAAATTAGAGTTTGATTTCTCTCTTCCAAGTGTCCATACAAGTGACCTAGGACATGATGCAACCATTACACTTTGTCATGACACATCCATGTACCCTTCCCCTTCCGGATCGGTGAACCTTCTAGACCCTTCTAGAACATTCAGGTGAAAACACCGAAATCATTCCCGAACTCCGAAATTGGACTTTCCTTATATGAATCTTATTCTCCGGACCATTCTGGATCTCCTCATGATATCCCTGAACAACATTTGGTCTCTTTACTCACATTCCATATCTACTAAACAACATCGAATCCTTAAGTGTGTCTCCCTACGGTTCGTGAATTATGCAGACATGATCGAGACTTATTCAACAATCAATAACCAATAGAGGAATCTAGAAATTCATATGGCTCTCACATATTTCTATGATTACTTTGCGATCGAATGAACCATTAACATACGGAACCAATTTCCCTTTGTCTCGCGATATTTTACTTGCCCGAGGTCTGATCGTCGGTATCTCTGCATACCTAGTTCAACCTCGTTACCGATAATTATTCGTTTCTCCTTCGCATGATATGTGATCCCTTGTGAGCCATTAAAATGCTTGCAAGCTAATTGGATGATATTGCACCGAGAGGGCCTAGAATATATCTATCTGTCATATGGATGGACAAATCCCACTCTTGATCCATGTGCCACAACACATATTTTCCGGACACTCAATGCCACCTTTATAGCCACCCAGTTACGGTGTGGTGTTTGATGTCATGGTGATTAGCATGATCTCATGGTCGAAGGAATTAGGTTACTATGTATCAGAAAGCTTATAGCAAGTGAACTATTTGAATGACTTGATATTATGCTACGCTTAACTATAGGAGTATGTCCATCACATCATTCTCCTAATGATATGACCTTATTGATAATAACATCTCAATGTTCATGATCAGGAAACCATGATCATATATAAACCAACAAGCTAGTTTAACAAGAGGCTTTACTAGGGACTCTTTTATGTTTACAAACCACACAAGTATTAATGTTTCTGGTTAATACAATTATAGCATTGTATATAAACATTTATCATAAGTACGAACATATGATAATAACAACTTTATTATTGCCTCTTGGACATATCTCCAACATACTTACCATGCTATAATTGTATTAACCGAAAGCATTAATACTTGTGTGATTTGTAAACATAAAAGAGTCCCTAGTAAAGCCTCTTGTTAAACTAGCTTGTTGGTTAATATATGATCATGTTTTCCTGATCATGAACATTTAGATGTTATTAACAACAATATCATATCATTAGGAGAATGGTGTGATGGACATACTCCTATAGTTAAGCATAGCATAAAGATCAAGTCATTTAATATAGTTCATTTTCTATAAGGTTTCTGATACATAGTAACCTAATTACTTCGACCATGAGATCATGCTAATCACCATCACTAGAAGGAGGCTTTGATGACATTAAACACCACACCGTAACTGGGTGGCTGTAAAGGTGGCATTGAGTGTTCGGAAAGTATGTGTTGAGGCACATGGATCAAGAGTGGGATTTGTCCATCCATATGGCGGATAGATATACTCTGGGCCCTCTCGGTGGAATGTCATCCAATTAGCTTGCAAGCATGTGACTGGCTCACAAGGGATCACATATCACGGGAACGAGAAAACAGTACTTATTGGTAACGAGGTTAAACTAGGTATGTAGAGATACCGATGATCAAACCTCGGATAAGTAAAATAGCATGAGACAAAGGGAAATTGGTATCGTATGTAAATGGTTCATTCGATCACAAAGTAATCATTGAAATATGTGGGAACCATATGAATTTCCAGATTCCTCTATTGGTTATTGATCGGAGAAGTGTCTCGATCATGTCCGCATAATTCACGAACCGTAGGGAGACACACTTAAGGATTCAATGTTGTTTAGTAGATATGGAACGTAAGTAGGGAGACCAAATGTTGTTCGGAGTATCCGATGGGATCCGGGATATCACGAGGAGATCCGGAATGGTCCATAGAATAAGATTCATATAAGGAAAGTCCGATTCCGGAGTTCGGGAATGATTTCGATGTTTTCATCGAAGAGGTTCTAGAAGGGTCTAGAAGGTTCACCGGACCGGAAGGGGAATGGTTCATGAATGTGTCATGGTTAAGTGGAATGATTGGATCATGTCCTAGGTCACTTGGTTGGGCATTTGCGAGAGAGAAACAGAGCTCTAAATTGAAAGTCAAAAGGGAGGTTCGAAAAGTCAAACTGGAACAATAGTTTCCTAGTGGAAGAATGAAAGAGTCCTTCCTTCTCTCCAACTTGGGTTTGGGGAAGGATGCAAACTCCCCTCTCCTAAGCTTCCCTCCCTCTCATAAATAGAGGGGAGGGGCTGCCCCAAAGCAACACAATGAGCCCTCCCCACCTCCAAGCCGCGTCGCTGCTGCTTGCCGCCGCCGGTTCGTCATCGTCGCCCTAGCCGCCGCCGACTCCACCTCTTCCTCTCCGGCCTTCTAAACCTAGATCGCCGGAAACCCTAGATCCACCATAACCCGCACCGGCTTAGGCGAAGCCCTGCGGGATTTTCCCTCTACTTCCTACACCACGCTGTCGTGCTGCCGGAATCGCGAGGGGAGAACTACAACCTTTGCTGCCTGCTGGAACAAGGGAGAGGAAGGTCTTCATCAAGTACCGAACGTGTGACCGACTGCGGAAGCGCTGCCGGAACGTAGCGTCGGAAGGATCGTCTACGCGATCTTGAGATCGACAAGTGTACGACTACATCACCCATGATAATCTGCTCTCGTTAACCGCTTTGGAATCTTCGAGGGTGAGTACTCTAATCGATTCGTTGCTACAATCTAGTAGATAGATCTTGACTTGTTTGTGTGCATGCGGTAGAATTTTTTTGTTTTCCATGACATTGTTCATGAGACTTGCTCCACGCTTGACATGCAACTAGTATTGCATAAGTGGCTTTGCGGGTGCCTGTTTCTCCCAACATTGTGAAGATTCAATTTACAACGGGTGATTGACAATACTAGTATCAACGTTGTGGTTCTTGTTCGTGAGTTAGAACGACACTTGATGAAAGCCCCATACCACGTAAAACATGCAAAGAAAATTAGAGGCGTCTAACTTTGTTTTGCAGGGGTGTGCTATGATGTGATATGGCCATGATTGTGATTATATATGATGTATGCATTGTTCCTTATTGTAAGTCGGCAACCGGAAGGAGCCATATGGTTATCTTTTAATTTCGTCTAGACCTGCGTGTCTATTATTCAAAGTAGTTGTAATAGTTGATGCTGGTGGACAACAACCATGGAGCGGCGCCATTGACCTTTACGCCACGCCGGTGATGATGGAGATCATGTTCGTGCTTGAAGATGGATATCGGAAGCACAAGAAGAAAGGCCATATCATATCACATATTTTGAATTGCATGTGATGTTAATCCTTTTATGCATCTTGTATTGCTTAGTTCGCAACGGTAGCATTATAAGATGATACCTCTCACAAAATATCAAGTTATAGAGTGTTCGTACTTAGTAGGCACCATTGCCAAAGCTCGTTGTTTCGAAGCACCACGTGATGATCGGGCGTGCTAGATTATGCGAGTGTATACAATGGGAGCAAGCCAGATTTGCTCATGCGGAAGCTAAGGTTTGATCTTGACGAGCCTAGCATGTACATACATGGTCTTGGAACACGGAATACCGAAAGGTAAAGCATGAGTCATATAGATGATATGATGAACATGATGATTGTTCGCCTTTGAAACTATATCATGTCACGTGATGATCGGACTTGGTGTAGTGAATTTGGTTCGTGTGATCACTAAAACAATGTGAGGGATATTGTTTTGAGTGGGAGTTCAACAGCAATATGATTAAAAGTTGAACACTATTTATCATAAATTAAATCAAAGTGAATTTGCATTGTTGTTGTAGTCATTGGCATCCGTTTACCACCTTGCGCTTAGTTATAATTGAGATAATAGAACTATAGAATTCTGGTTAGTTACTTTACGAATTGGTATCGTATTGTTTTAAAGTGTTAATCTAAAGTTTAAAAAGTCCTATTGCAAACTTTCAGTAAGTTCTGGTTACTCCATGAAGTTTAATAGTTGGTATTAAATCAAGAGTAACAATTCCAGTATTAGTATATAAGTATCATGTTAGTCTCCATGATTCTTGATATTCAAAAGATTGTTTTAGTATCAAGGTTATCGGGGAGATGAAAGAATTGTTTCAAAAACCATCATGTGTGAAAGATATTGTGATATGAAAAACAAAGTTTTGGTTATACCATGATGGAGTATAATATGGCAAAAGTCATGTTCTAATATTTGATGAGAATTTGCAAAAGGTTGGAGACGATGGTCGTTCTAATCCTCCAAAAGGTTTTAGAGAGCAACATTATACTCATAATTCACCGTTATAAGCTAAAGTAGCTTGATCATGAATAGTTCCATGATAAGTATGAATGTTTGATGTAGCTAAAATGTTTACTACACTAAAAGATTACCAAAAATGGAATTTGAAAGAACACCAAACATTTGATGATGGTGATCTACTTCAAAGTGCAAGTCCAAAGACATTGGTATTTAACTATACATGTTTTGGACTATGTGTCATAAGTATGGCGCCACTATTGATGTTGATAGATTCTTTTTAAAGGATAAAGAAATACTGAAAGAGAAATCTAAGAAATATTTGGCAGAAGAGAAAAGACTAGAATTGTTCAACTTAGGTATATAGAGGATATACATGTTATGGTTGTATTCTTTGCTTGTTAAACAATGTAGTTCTTGAGTATTGGATACTGAATTTGTTGGTGTGAATCGTCATATGAAACAACACAATTCATGAACTATAATGGCCTAAAGTAACTAGCAAAAGAATATGTGATGATGCTCATCAAGAACAAATAAAGGGTTGTTGTGTTGCTCGTTGAAATCAAAACTTACCTTCAAGATTTGTTTTCAATAATTGTTATTTCGATCAGGTATTATGATAAAAAAAAGGTTGTTCAAATAATTGTCGTAATCCATAAAAGATGGATGATTTACAAATCTCGTTGGAGAAATCACATCCATAAAACTAGTGCTAAAATGTCGAAAGACAAATTGATTGAAATATCACTTAGGAAGTGACATCGCTGTTTAAATTATATTGGAAAGAAAGCATGAACAAACTCCAAGTGGATGGAATTTTGGAGTCTTTTGATTTTTGATCAAATGACGCTTGCGAAACTTTCCTAGAGATAATTAAAACTCCGTTCATAGGACAAAAGTGAACGAATGACTAGCTTATTGGAACTTGTACATATAGATGTATAAAGCCCATTATGTGTAGTCAAGAGCGATGGATTTCAACTTCATATGCTTTCTCCGAAAATTTGAGTGAATATATGAATATTTACTTAATGAGGATGAAGTGTGAAACATTTGAAAAGTTCGAAGACTTTCAAGATGAAGTGCAAAATCAATGTAACAAGAAAATAAAGAATTTATAATAGGATCATAAAGGGAGATATTTGAGTTACAAGTTTAGCATAACACCTATGATTTGAGGAATTGTTCCATGGATTTGCGTTTCCCAAAACACCATATGAGTATAGAATAATCGAGATATGCAATGAAACCTTGTTTGACATGGTAAGATCAAAGGTGTAATTCATAAAATTGCCATTATATTTTAAAGATTGAAAGCTTTAGAGACTACCGCTTTTTCACTGAAAAGATATCCATCATGATCCGTTGAAATGACACCATATAAAGTTATGGTTTGGGATAAAACCCAAGTTGTCCTTTCTTAAACATTGGTATGCTATGCATAAAGAAGATGTTTACAACCAAAGTTGGATGATTATTTCTTTGTATGTTATTTTGAATAGCCGTTAAGTATTCCTCCATAACACCAAAGACAAACGTGTTTGTCGCTTAGAACGTCAAGTTTCTTTGAGAAAGGAATTTTCCGTGAAAAGTTAAGTGGGAGGACAATAGAACTTTGATAAGGTTAAAAGAACCTTAGCTATATGTGAAAAGTTGCGCAGCACCGAAAAGTGTTCTGGAGGCATCAACAATGCTCATGGCTCAGGTGCCTCAAAGGTTGTGGTCACGGAAGTCTAAGTTCCTATTGAACCAAGTAGGTCGGATAAACAATAAAATACCAAGATTTGAGGGTTGAATCATTATTTGACAATAATGAACTGACTACATGCAAAGAAGCGATGATGGGCCCTGACCCCGTCAAATGGCTTGGAGCCATAAAATCCGTGATAGTTCCATACACGAGAAATCAAGCTTTGAACTTGAAAGACCCTCTAGAAAGGTGTAAAACTTTACAGTCGTGTTTGGATCTATAAAGAAATAGACATGGATGTTTCACATCTATGAAATAGTCGACATGTTGGGAAAGAATTCACAACAATATTCAAAGGTTGACTATGACAAGATTTTATCTTTCATAGCGATATTTATTCTAGAAGGATTAATGTATCAACCACTACATATAATTTTGTTATGTGGTAGTTGAATAAACAAAACAAGTTCTTCTGGTAGAATTGCTACCTAGGACGTGTGCATAACATGGTCCAAAGGGTTTTGTTAATTCAAAGGATGCTAAAATCATATGCGAACTTCAATGGTTGATGTAAGCATCGCCAAAGTTGCAATCTCCACTATGATGAAACTGTTAAAAGAGTTTAATTTCATCGGAGACGATGAAGATGCTTGCCTTTGCAAGAAATTAAGTGGGAGCACTAAGACATATTTCTAATACATTATGTGGAAGACATATTGTTGATTGGAAATGATGTATCTTTTATTAACACATGTTAAGAATTTCATATTGATGAAAGACTTAGGCAAAACCCGAATATTTGGCATCAATATCTATATAGATAGATTGAGACGCTAATATGGTTGTGCCAAATATACATAGATGAGATATTGAATGAGTTCAGTATGGAAATGACAAGAAAGGTTCTTGCAACACAGAAAGGATTAAATCAAAATTCAACTGTATCGACAGTTGGTAAGTGAAACAAAGATTCAAGTATAGATTGATACTTGATGTATGAAATCACAAAGAGTATTTATATCAATCATATTGTGATATGTAAAAATCCAAATAAGTCCTATGCTCTAAATGTTATGAGCATATACCAGAATGATTCATAACATGATCATTGGATGATAGTAAGGATATACTTATGATCTTTTGGAAGAACTAAGAATATATTATTTTGTAGATGTGACAAATATATGATTAGTTCATTGTAAAAGTATCGCATTGATACTAGTTTTGTCACAAAGTACAAATTAAGTTTATCTCAATCTTAACTAAGGGTCGCACAATATAATGGAAAGTAAGTTTCATAATGGATTTGGATGAGTTCCCAAGTTAAGACGTTGTGACATATACTACAACAAAAGGCTAAATATATGACTGCTATTATAGCATCAAAAGAGGGCATTTGTATCAAATAGTTTGTTATCAAACTAGGTGTGGTTCACAACGGGATAGTACTATGAAGATATATTGTACGACAACATTATCAACATGTTTTAACCCCAAGGAACTAAAGGTCTCACCAAAGGACCAAATTTATACAAAGCCATCTCATTAGAGAATGAGTAATGCGTAAAGACGCAAATACATGCAGTTACACACGAACCTGAAAGTATCGGATCTGGAGATCAGTTGACCACTAGCAATCGTGTAAATACAACACCGGAAAGCCATAGGTGTTGAATGCACAAAGGTTTGAAACTAGATTATTGTCTCTAGTGCAAGTGGGAGACTGTTGGAGATATGCCCAAGAGGCAATAAAAAACTGGTTATTATCATATCTTCGTACTTATGATAAATGTTTACATACCATGATATAATTGTATTAACCGGAAACATTAATACTTGTGTGATTTGTAAACATAAAAGAGTCCCTAGTAAAGCCTCTTATTAAACTAGCTTGTTGGTTAATATATGATCATGGTTTCCTGATCATGAACATTGAGATGTTATTAACAATAAGATCATATCATTAGGAGAATGTGTGATGAACATACTCCTATAGTTAATCATAGCATAAAGATCAATTCATTTAATATAGTTCATTTGCTATAAGCTTTCTGATACATAGTAACCTAATTCCTTCGACCATGAGATCATGCTAATCACCATCACCGGAAGAATGCTTTGATGACATCAAACACCACACCATAACTGGGTGGCTATAAAGGTGGCATTTAGTGTTCGGAAAGTATGTTTTGAGGCACATGGATCAAGAGTGGGATTTTTCCATCCATATGGCGGATAGATATACTCTGGGCCCTCTCGGTGGAATGTAATCCAATTAGCTTGCAAGCATGTGACTGGATCACAAGGGATCACATATCACGGGAACGGGAAAAGAGTACTTATCGGGTAACGAAGTTGAACTAGGTATGCAGAGATACCAATGATCAAACCTCGGATAAGTAGAATATCGTGAGACAAAGGGAAATTGGTGTCGTATGTAAATGGTTCATTCGATCACAAAGTAATCATTGAAATATGTGGGAACCATATGAATTTCTAGATTCCTCTATTGGTTATTGATCGGAGAAGTGTCTCGATCATGTCCGCATAATTCACGAACCGTAGGGAGACACACTTAAGGATTCGATGTTGTTTAGTAGATATGGAACGTAAGTAGGGAGACCAAATGTTGTTCGGAGTCTCCGATGGGATTCGGGATATCATGAGGAGATATGGAAATGGTCCGGAGAATAAGATTCATATAAGGAAAGTCCGATTCCGGAGTTCGGGAATGATTTCGATGTTTTCATCGGAGAGGTTCTAGAAGGGTCTAGAAGGGTCACCGGACCGGAAGGGGAATGGTTAATGAATGTGTCATGGTTAAGTGGAATGATTTGATCATGTCCTAGGTCACTTGGTTGCGCATTTGCGATAGAGAAATAGAGCTCTAAATTGAAAGTCAAAAGGGAGGTTTGAAAAGTCAAACTAGAAGAATAGTTTCCTAGTGGAAGAAGGAAAGAGTCCTTCCTTCTCTCCAACTTGGGTTTGGGGAAGGATTCAAACTCCCCTCTCCCAAGCTGCCCTCCCTCTCATAAATAGAGGGGAGGGGCTGCCCCAAAGCAACACAACGAGCCCTCCCCACCTCCAAGCCGCGGTGCCGCCGCTTGCCGCCGGTTCGTTGCCGTCGCCCTAGCCGCCGCCGACTCCACCTCCTCCTCTCCGGCCTTCTAAACCTAGATCGCCGGAAACCCTAGATCCACCATAACCCGCACCGGCTTAGGCGAAGCCCTGCGGGATTTCCCTCTACTTCCTACGCCATGCCGTCGTGCTGCCGAAATCGCGAGGGGAGAACTACAACCTCCGCTGCCTGCTGGAACAAGGGATAGGAAGGTCTTCATCGAGTACCGAACGTCTGACCGACTGCGGAAGCGCTGCCAGAACGCAGCGCCGGAAGGATCGTCTACGCGATATTGAGATCGGCAAGTGTACGACTAAATCACCCACGAGAATCTGCTCTCATTAACTACTTTGGAATCTTCGAGGGTGAGTACTCTAATCGACTCGTTCCTACAATCTAGTAGATAGATCTTGGCTTGTTTGTGTGCATGCGGTAGAATTTTTTTTTTCCATGCTACGAACCCCTACAACTCAAGCCACATTGCTTGAATCTATGATATTTAGCTCATGCCTTAACTCCCGGAATCTTTCTTCATTTAGAGGCTTCGTGAAAAGATCCGCAAGATTGGCCTTGGTGGGAACATACTCCAAAGAAATGTCTCCTCTTGGAACATGGTCCCAAATGAAATGATGATGAATCTCAATATGCTTGGTCTGGTTGTGTTGCACGGGGTTGTGAGCAATGGCAATAGCACTCTCATTGTCACAAAGAAGAGGCACCATGTCAAAAGAAAGCCCATGATCCTTCAAGGTTTGCTTCATCCATAGTAATTGAGCACAACAACTTGCGGCGGAGATGTTCTCAGCTTTGGCAGTGGACATAGACACATAGTTTTGCTTCTTCGAGGACCAACATACCAAGGATCTCCCAAAAAATTGACAAGCTCTGGAGGTTGACTTCCTTCCCACTTTGTTTCCAGCCCAATCCGAGTCTGTGTATCCAATGAGGTCAAAGCTGGCTCCCTTGGGGTACCACAACCCAAAGTTTGGGGTATGAACCAAATATCGAAAGATTCTCTTGACCACCACCATGTGGCTTTGTAACATCCCAAAAATATAAAACAAGGATTATCAAACTCTAATCACTAAAATTAGGGTTAACAAAAACTTTGATTAATTAAAATCATATGAATGCATTTGTGAATGAGATGATTTGATAAATGCATGAATGAACTTGTGTGATTAACCTAAAGAGCAAGAAATGGTTTAAAGATGAATATAACATCATATAAAACATTTCCATGCAGAAACAAATCAAGAGAAAAATCAAAAACAAATGAAATAAAGCAAATGGTCATTTTTGCCAATCTTGCTCACTTGGTCACTTTGAGTGTTTCTAGTCCAAGATTTCAAACAGAAACTTTTCCAAATCTTTTCACCCCTTGCTAGACCAAGTAAAATTGAATCAAAGACCACCTTTCAAACTTACAGAAACATTAGGCAACCTCATTCAAATGACAATTCAAGATTGAATCTTTATCATATGTGAAGATCACCCATTTTCAAAACTCAACCAAACCAATGCCCCTTGACTAATCCAACTAACCAGACACTCCCTAGCATGTGCCTAGCAAACCCACCAAGTTTGAATCCAAAATTCAAATTCAAAGTTCTTGCGGCCATTTCATCAAACACCTTACAGATACAAATCAAACAAACCTCAAACACTATAGTGTGCAGTAAATTTGGCCTAACTTGTTCCCTATCTAGCTCACACTACACTCTCAGTAGATCATCTAACTTGTTTAACCCATCTAGCTCACTGTAAACCAGACCATGCCATCAATGGCAAGCAGGCCGAGCCTCACCTTGCCACCCCATTGCCGACAGCAATCTAGGAGCAGCACTAAGCCTAGCCAGCATGTCTAGCAGGCACTCCACCGTCCACCGCCACTCTCTGTCCCAGCCCCGAGCAATGCCAGCCCCTGGACCACACTACACGACCATGCCAAACCTCTCTGCGTGCGAGCCGAGAGCGCACCAGTGCGCCACCCACGACCAGCACCCACAGACCGCATGCCGCCCTTACCGCGTGCGTGTGTGATCACCACCGTCCCAGCAACCCCACAGACATGCCCGTTCACCGCCGCGCAGACCACACGCGCTGTGCGCCATCAAAATTCCCATCAGACCCGCCCAGAGCATCGACGTGTTCCGACCGATCAGCACCGCCCCACGCCTCACCACCACGCCGTTGAGCTTCGCCAGGGAGCACAGCACCTCCCCCTACCGTCGCCCATGCCAGTAGCCCTCTGTGCCGTCGACCACGACGAGCTCAGCCTGCGCCCGTCGGTCCCGTTTAGCCACTATAAATAGAGGCCTCCAAAGCTCGATTCCTCCACTCCATTTCACTCCCCTCTCACTCATAACCACCCCACCTCGCTCCCGGAGCAAGGCGAGCAGTGCATCGCCGGAATTTGGCCGGAGCCCGCCGCTGGTGGAGAAGAAGGGAGCCGTCGATTGGAGCCGCCCCAGGAGAAGCTGCCGGTACCAGGAGAACCGCCGTCGTCGACTTCATCATTCGCCCCCATCGCGGACCCTTGCCTGAGCCCCGGTGAGCCTTCCATGACCCCCACCTGCCGGGTTCTGTCTCGTCGGCGCTGCCCGACGTGGACGATGAACTAGAGCCGTTCGATTAGAACTAGATCCCACGGTCCACATTGCCCCATACCGCTTCGCCCCTCCCCGTCTCACTGACGCGTGGGGACAGCCACTTAACCAGCCCGCGTATGCGCTGTGTGTAGTGGGCCGGCCCAGTTTAACATCCCGCGCAACCCAACAATTCAAATTTAGTTTTCTTCATTTAATTTCAAACTCAGTTTTGTACCTAGATTCAAAAATCAGCCCAACTCGATTTACTTAACCAAAATGCATGAAACTAATTTTGTTATAAAGGTACTGAAATGCTTAATCCAAGCCCGTTGGATTCAAACCATTTGGAGTTATCGATCAACCATGGTAAAAATAACTAGGTAGAAGCCTTTCTGCATTCAAACATTTTTCAAAATTCAACCATAAGAGCTTTTGAGTTGATTCAAACTCTCAAAAATCACATTTAACTATACCTTTCAGAATATATAAAAATATATAGGTTTACTTACAGAAATAATGTTCAAGTAATAAAATAATGCCACATAGGCATTTCTAGTCACTTTATTTCATTGAAATAAAAAGGTTAAACCTTATTAAATTGTGACACCACTTTAAATCACATTCCCATGTACTGAAATATGTGGTGATGACATGTGTCAACATGATCCCATGTTTGAGTTGAAGAATATTAAATCTTAAGTAGATTTTCAATGAGTATAAATTACTTTTCTAAAAATAAAATAAATAAGACAAGTGCTTTAATCTTGTAAAGTTACTAATGATGATAGATCATATAGTAAGAACCTTGGTGTGATGATTAGAAATATTTAAGTATTGTTTGGTGATTGTGTACCTCATATTTATTTATAGACGCTAGTACCGACCAAGGATACGAGGAAGAAGGAGGATACTACGAGGAAGAAGCCGAGGAGAACTTCAACCACTGCTATGCACAAGGCAAGCAAACACTTGCAAGATACCCTACTTATGCAAGCCAATATTTGCAAGCTAACCCTTGAAACTTAACAAGCTTATACTGATAACTATGCAAGCCTAATACTACTAGTTGAATGAGCAAGCTATTAACTTAGCAAGCTTACACCCACTTGATACCCCATCCTAGTTTTACTTGCAAGATTTATACCTTATTTTCTTTATCAAATCTTTCTCTTAGAGTTTACATAGTGACTTGTAGATATTAGAAGGATATTGGAAGGTAGCATAAAGAGCATAAAATTTGGCCTAAGTTAGATAATCTTGATGTCATCCTAAGGCATGAGATTGAACCTAGCTAATCCCCCACTTGTTTACCACCCCTCATTAGTATTTACCCCCACTTGTAGATGCTAGTGCTAAGCATAAAACTTGATCAACTTTAGATGGGAATGCTTGGTGAAAATGGTTATGAAAACCATAGAATGAGGAGTCATTCTACTGAAATGTTTTGACATGTGTTTCCGAACACCAGATGATTTTGATGATGAAAATGTTGAGGCATGAGCCTTAGCCCTTTATAAAACTGATGGTTGTCTGGATGCGATACCATACCAATTTTACCGTACAACCACAATACCCGAAAATTGGGTAGGGCTTGACTGGAAATTTATATACTTTAGTATGGGTTCCTTTGCGGCCAAGGTCTGAGCTGAGGCTACCTTGTGAAGATTGTCCACCTGTGCAGTACCCAAGATGACAGTTGGTCATGGTTGGGAGGCCAAAATCATAGGAGAGGTGCCTATACTAGGGTGTGTAATTGAAAGGTTAGGATTGATTATCCGCATACTAAGTATGGTGAATTCAGGATTTGTTCCTGACGGATGTATCGAATGTTGTTGTGAAAGTGTACAATCTCTGCAGAGTGTCAAACTATTCGAATAGCCGCGTCCGCGGTTATGGACAGTTGGAGTGGCCATACTTTTCTATCGTCAGATGTTTTCAAAAGGACTTATGAATTGAATTGTGACTTTGACTTGACCACAACAGAGTTGTGGTATGAACTTCAAGTTCCCACTTAGGTGTTATAAAACTGTCAACTAGTTTTCTTTGCTTCTGAACTTAGTAGAGGTAAATCTGGCTTTTTGCAAAATAACCCTAGAGCTTAGTATCCTACTACAAAACCCCCCTTAACTTGTTAGTATTAGTTTGTGAGTACTTAAAGAGTACTCATGGCTTGTCCCTGGCTATTCCCGTGGCCAGACTATGAAGAGGAGTACCAGGATGACGGACCGCGGGAAGGATACGACAACTAGGATCATCTCCCATCGTTAGCATTGCCTGTGACCCCGAAGATGGAGCTTCGCCTATGCTGTCGTTATCTTTACGTTATTCCGCTTGTGTTAAGAACTGGATCATGAGATCCTTATTTTTGTAAGACCTTATGTATGGTTTGTAATGGATGATGTACTGTGATATCCAAATTTGTTATGTCTCGCAAAAATGGTAATCCTGGGATTGCGATGTATGGCATAATAGGCATATGTGATAAAAAATCCGGTTGTTGACAAGTTGGTATCAGAGCCATCCTGACCATAGGAGACCCTAGTTAGAATGGACGTTCGAATCAAAAACTTAGTTTGAACACCAAAGGAAGTGAGTATTTACAAAAACTTATTCCCATTCTTATCACTTGGATTCTTTCATGAAAATACATGTCCTCGAAAATTCTTACAAACTTATTTAAAAATTGACACACTTGATCACTCTACTAACTTACTCATCCTATATTCTTATAGATGGACGTGAAGTATAGCAAGTTTTATCAGTTGGGGAATGGAGGAGATCTCATCTTTGAGCGTGACTTGGACCAGCTGTCGGAGTTGCTGGAGCGTCCGCACCCCGAGTTCTTCGGAGCTTAGCTCAATGATCAGGAAGGAGAAGATCCATAGTGGATAGTTGTTGCAAGTCTCCGAGGAAAGATTGAACCTCCCACCACATAGGGAATTCAGTTCACCTTAAGAGAAAACAACTGGCTCGATGGACTTGCCAGGGCAATGCAGGAAGCTCTTGCCCGTCTGTGTGGGCAGAGTATCAATCAGATCAAGGGTACCCGTTTTGAGTTCTACCCAAGGTGTTATGTTATGGGACAGCTACTGGAGGCCCCATATCACCACGAGCTGAAGAGTCAATTGGACCACCTCAGCTTCATGATGTATGACCGCCAGAAGGAGTTGGATAATGCACGTTCCTACGCCAACCACAAGTCCGCCATCGCCAAGAAGAAGGATCAGACCATCGTCATGCTAATGAAGGATCGCAAGTCTCGTCGGCGTCAGCTCGACAAGAAGGAGCGCATCATTTCCCGTCTTCTCCACCGGATCATGGACTTGGAGGAGACCATCCACGAGAGAGACATGCAGTTGGAGGAAAGGGAGAATGCAGGGGAAGACCTTCGTGGAGACACCTACTCCTATCTCAGCGATGATGATGACTTTATGGAGGATCAGGCCATGGACTTCTTCACCGATAAGGATGACTTCGCCTTCATTGATGATGATGATGATGAGGAGGAGGATGAGGATGATGAGGACACTAACTCCAAGGAGTAGTAGCACTTGAGCACTAGCGTTATTGAGTTGTATTCGGTCCCACTGTATCATAGTTTCCAGAATGGTTCTTAAAACCATCTGTTTTCCTTTGTTGTGGTGTGTGTTTGTATCGTGTGCTATGAATGAATGAATGAAAAGCAAGTTGCTAGAAAATCTGAGTCCAACTTTAAAAACTGTTCAAAGTCCCTGAACCTTAGAAATTTCCCTCTTTTCGCATGATCTATGTCAATCTTCAGATGCCTCACGGAGGAAGCAACTCATCCCCGGACCCGATGTTGCAACTCTTGCAAATGTTGGTTTATGACCGCGAAGCCGAAAGAGTCGAACGTCAAGACAACCTAGCCACCCTTCAACAGATAGCTCAGATGGCCACTAACAATCAAGGCCATGGAAATCAGGATAACCATGGATCTAAGCTCAAGAATTTCCAGAACACCAATCCCCCTGTTTTCACTAAGTCAGAAGAGCCCCTAGATGCAGACGATTGGTTGCAAACCATGGAGAAAAATATGGAAGTCGTAGGAGTGGAAGCTAACGAAAAGGTTCTGTTCGCCACCCACTATCTGGCCAGAGATGCAAGATCATGGTGAAACATCGTTCGCGCAATGACATGAGGTCAGATGATGACCTAGGAAGAATTCAAAGTCAAGTTCAGCAGGACCCATGTGCCACCGGGTTTGATCAAGAGGATGAGAGATGAATTCAGAGAACTGAAGCAAGGAAGGATGACCGTAGTGGAATACCGTGACAAATTCTTGTCACTATCTAGGTATGCACCGGATGAGATCGACATCGAAGCCAATAAGAAAGAGAGATTCCTGATGGTCTGCATGATGAGATGCAGACGGTGTTAGTCAATATCCCCTTTGCTGATATTGAAGCCTTAGTTGACTCTGCCATTCATATGGAAGGAAAGATCAACCAAGCCAATGAGAACCGCAAGTGCCACATGATGCATCAACCAGGAACCCACCATACAACAAAGTATCGCCCCAACCCATCTCCAGGATTTGCCCCAAGAAACAACAGACCCCCGATGAACCATCCTACCTATCCCAACCGTGGAAACCCAAGGCCCGGAGGAAACCACAACAACCCCGACAACTCTAGCAATTTCAACCATGCACCACCCAAGTTCAACAACAACAAATGCCGCCACCAACACCAACACTGCCCCAAGGACTGGAAGCAATGTTGTCACCCACTATCTGGCCGGAGATGCAAGATCATGGTGAAACATCGTTCGCACAATGACATGAGGTCAGATGATGACCTGGGAAGAATTCAAAGTCAAGTTCAGCAGGACCCATGTGCCACCGGGTTTGATCAAGAGGATGAGATATGAATTCAGAGAACTGAAGCAAGGAAGGATGACCGTAGTGGAATACCGTGACAAATTCTTGTCACTAGCTAGGTATGCACCGGATGAGATCGACACCGAAGCCAATAAGAAAGAGAGATTCCTGAATGGTCTGCACGATGAGATGCAGACGGTGTTAGTCAATATCCCCTTTGCTGATATTGAAGCCTTAGTTGACTCTGCCATTCATATGGAAGGAAAGATCAACCAAGCTAATGAGAACCGCAAGTGCCACATGATGCATCAACCAGGAACCCACCATACAACAAAGTATCGCCCCAACCCATCTCCAGGATTTTCCCCAAGAAACAACAGACCCCCGATGAACCATCCTACCTATCCCAACCGTGGAAACCCAAGGCCCGGAGGAAACCACAACAACCCCGGCAACTCTAGCAATTTCAACCATGCACCACCCAAGTTCAACAACAACAAATGCCGCCACCAACACCAACACTGCCCCAAGGACTGGAAGCAATGTTGTACCTGTTGCAGCGAAGGACAAGTCGCAAGTGACTTGATATGAATGTTGAACCAAGGGTCACTATTCCAATGAGTGCCCCAAGAAGATTGCCGCAACCCCCAATGCAAATGCCCCAGCTCAGCAGCAGCGTCGTGTTCAGCCCGGAAGAAGGTTTGCCCCAGGGAACTCGCTCAACTACAACAGCCGTCTTTTTCTCATGCATGCTGAAGAAGCCCAGGAAGCGCCAGATATCGTGCTGGCTATGTTTTCTGTTAACTCAGTACTTGCAAGAGTGTTGTTTGATTCTGGAGCATCCCACTCTTTTGTTACTGAAGAATTTTCATGCACTAGTAAGATTCAACCAACCAAATTGAAGCATGTTATGATTGTGTAAATACCCGGCTCAACCACCAAAGCTAGGCAAATTTGCAAAGTCGTCCCTATCCGAATCCATGGAATAGATTTTTATGCTAATCTAATAGTACTCGGAACTAAAGGTTTGTAAGTAGTACTAGGAATGGATTGGATGTCCAAACACAAAGGATTAATTGACTGTTCCAAGAAAGCCATAACCATGACCAGTACAGCCGAAATATCAGTCGAGCATGTATCTGAAACCTTGCCTCGTCAATTCAAGTGCAACAAGAGTATAGCCTAGCCTACCATTGACCAAGTTCAGAGACTTCCAGATGTTTTGCCCTGTATGCCCCCAGATCGGGATATCGAGTTCATCATTGAACTAATCCATGGAACCGGACCCATAGCCCAGAGACCATATAGTATGAACCCGTCTGAACTAGCGGAACTGAAGAAGCAATTGGATGCCATGCAGGAAATTGGACTGATTCAACCAAGTGCGTCACCTTGGAGATCACCTGTGTTGTTTGTGGACATGAAAGATGGAGGTAACCGTTTGTGTACGGATTATCGGAAGTTGAATGATGTCACCATCAAGAACAAGTACCTGTTGCCAGAGATAGAAGATTTGTTTGACCAGTTGACTGGTGCCAAGGTGTTTTCTAAGATTGATCTTAGAACTGGCTATCATCAACTCAAAATTCGCGCAGAGGATATTCCAAAGACTGCCTTTACCACCCGATATGGATTATATGAGTATACTGTCATGTCTTTCGGATTAACCAATGCCCCCGCTTATTTCATGAACCTCATGAATAAGATTTTTACGGACTTCCTGGATAAGTTTGTTGTTGTTTTCATCGATGATATTCTGATTTATTCCAAATCAGAAGAGGAACATGAGCTACACCTAAGGACCATTCTTGGAACCCTTAGAGAGCATCAACTATATGCCAAGTTTAGCAAATGTGAATTCTGGTTATAGGAGGTAGGATTCCTCGGACATATTGTATCAGCCGAAGGAATTGCCGTTGACCCTGCAAAGGTGAAAGATGTCGAAGATTGGCAGGCCCCAACCACTCAAACCCAAGTTCGTGCATTTCTCGGATTAGCGGGATACTACCGCAAGTTCATAGAAGGATTTTCCAGTATTGCCAGACCCATGACCCAATTGTTGAAGAAGGATAAGAAGTTTGAATGGACGGACAAATGTGAAGCGAGTTTTCAAGAACTCAAGAGGAGATTGATTTCAGCCACAATCTTGATCATGCCGGATATCACGAAGCCCTTTGATGTGTATTGTGACGCATCCAAGATCGGTATCGGATGTGTGCTAATGCAAGAAGGCAAAGTTATATCTTATCTATCCCGACAACTGAAGTAGTATGAACAGAACTATCCAACCCATGACCTCAAACTCGCAGCCGTAGTTCTAGCCCTGAAGACATGGAGGCATTATCTCATGGGAAACCATTGTGAGATTTATTCGGATCACAAGAGCCTGAAGTATATATTCACTCAGAAAGATATGAATATGAGGCAGAGAAGATGGATTGAGCTAATCAAGGATTATGATCTGGACATTCACTATCACCCCGGTAAAGCCAATGTGGTAGCAGATGCCCTTAGCAGATTGTCGTGCCGCTTGAACTCCATGATTTTGAAGGAGCAACCAAGTTTGCACAAAGAGATGGAAGAATTTCGAATGGAATTAGTGAGTGAAGGATTTTTGGCTAGCATAGAACTTCAACCCACTTTGATCATCCAGATCAAGGAGCACGGGAAGGGAATGCTAGTATCGACGGAATCAAACATCGTATTGGTACAGGCAAAGTATCCGGATTCATCGAAGACGAAGAAGGAGTTATGTGGTACAAAGGACGCCTTTGTGTACCAGCAGATTCGGAGTTGAAAGAAGTTATTTAGAAAGAGGCCCATGATACTCTTTATTCTATCCATCCCGGAGGAATGAAGATGTATCAGGATTTAAAGGAACAATTTTGGTGGCATAAGATGAAGAGAGAAATCGGAAGCTATATCGCCAAGTGTGATATATGTCAGAGAGTCAAGGCGGGACATCAAATACCCGCAGGACTGTTGCAACCGCTACAGATTCCGGAATGGAAATGGGATTCAGTTGGAATGGACTTTATCACCGGATTGCCTACTTCTAGTAGGGGAAATGACTCAATTTGGGTCATAGTTGATAGATTGTCCAAAGTAGCCCATTTCTTACCAGTCAAGACCACTTACCAGAGTTCGAACCTAGCAGAGTTATAAATCGCTAGAATCGTCAGTTTGCACGGAGTCCCCAAGAACATTGTATCGAATCAAGGAACCCAGTTTACCTCGAGATTCTGGAAGAAAGTCCAAGACGGTTTAGGAAACCGACTGGATTTCAGCACAGCTTATCACCCTCAGACCGATGGACAAACGGAGCGAGTAAATAAAATACTCGAAGATATGTTGAGAGCATGTGTGCTAGAGTATGGATCTAAATGGGAAGACTGTCTGCCTTTCGCAGAATTTTCTTACAACAATAGTTATCAAGCTAGTCTGCAAATGGCCCTATTTGAGTTCATGTATGGAAGGAAGTGTCGCACCCCTTTGAATTGGTCGGAAGTAGGAGAGAGTCAAATTTTTGGACCCGATATCCTACGAGAAGCAGAAGAGAAAGTTCACAAGATTCGTGAGCACTTCAAGACCGCCTAGTCAAGACAGAAGAGTTACGCCAACAAGAGACGTCGAGACCTCACTTTCAATATCGGAGATTTCGTGTATCTTAAAGTGTCGCCTTTGAAGGGAATGCAGTGTTTTCAGCTCAAAGGAAAGTTAGCCCCCAGATATATCGGACCTTCAAGATTCTGAATTGTCGAGGAGAAGTATCATATCAATTGGAACTGCCCGAGGAAATGTCAGCAGTGCACAATGTGTTCCATATATCGTTACTTCGCAAATGCCTTGAAGTTCTGGAGAAGACCGAAGTTTTCAAGAACATTGATCACCAGACCATAGAGATCAACGATGCCTAACCTATCCTGAAGTACCCATCCATATTTTGGAAGAAGCTTTCAGAACCACCATAACCCAAAGCATCAAGTTTCTCAAGATTCAGTGGAGCAACCACACTGAAGAAGAAGCTACCTGGGAGCGCGAAGATCACATCAGGACAGAGTTTCACGATCTCTTTAAATCCTAGGTAATCTTTTTCTTCCTTTTTCAAATCTCGGGACGAGATTTCGATTAAGGGGGGAAGGTTTGTAACATCCCAAAAATATAAAACAAGGATCATCAAACTCTAATCACTAAAATTAGGGTTAACAAAAACTTTGATTAATTAAAATCATATGAATGCATGTGTGAATGAGATGATTTGATAAATGCATGAATGAACTTGTGTGATTAACCTAAATAGCAAGAAATGGTTTAAAGATGAATATAACATCATATAAAACATTTCCATGCAGAAACAATCAAGAGAAAAATCAAAAACAAATGAAATAAAGCAAATGGTCATTTTTGCCAATCTTGCTCACCAGGTCACTTTGATTGTTTCTAGTCCAAGATTTCAAACAGAAACTTTTCCAAATCTTTTCACCCCTTGCTAGACCAAGTAAAAGTGAATCAAAGCCCACCTTTCAAACTTACAGAAACATTTGGCAACCTCATTCAAATGACAATTCAAGATTGAATCTTTATCATATGTGAAGATCACCCATTTTCAAAACTCAACCAAACCAATGCCCCTTGACTAATACAACTAACCAGACACTCCCTAGCATGTTCCTAGCAAACCCACCAAGTTTGAATCCAAAATTCAAATTCAAAGTTTTGCGGCCATTTCATCAAACACCTTGCAGATACAAATCAAACAAACCTCAAACACTACAGTGTGCAGTAAATTTGGCCTAACTTGTTCCCTATCTAGCTCACACTACACCCTCAGTAGATCATCTAACTTGTTTAACCCATCTAGCACACTGTAAACCAGACCATGCCATCAATGGAAAGCAGGCCGACCTCACCTTGCCACCCCATTGTCGACAGCAAGCTAGGAGCAGCACTAAGCCTAGCCAGCATGTCTAGCAGGCACTCCACCGCCACTCTCTGTCCTAGCCCCGAGCAATGCCAGCCCCGAGCAATGCCAGCCCTGCAGACATGCCCGTTCACCGCCGCGCAGACCACACGCGTTGTGCGCCATTAAAATTCCCATCGGACCTGCCCAGAGTATCGACGCGTTCTGACCGATCAGCACCGCCCCACGCCTCGCCACCACACCGTTGAGATTCGCCAGGGAGCACAGCACCGCCCCCTACCGTCGCCCATTCCAGTAGCCCTCTGTGCCGTCGACCACGACGACCTCAGCCTGCGCCCGTCAGTCCCCTTCAGCCACTATAAACAGAGGCCTCCACAGCTCGATTTTTCCACACCATTTCACTCCCCTCTCACTCATAACCACCCCACCTAGCTCTCGGCGCAAGGCGAGCAGCGCATCGCCGGAATTTGGCTGGAGCCCGCCGCTGCTGGAGAAGAAGGGAGCCGTCGATTAGAGCCGCCCCAGGAGAAGCTGTTGGTACCAGGAGAACCGCCGTTGTCGACTTCGTCATTCTCCCCCGTCGCCGACCCTCGCCTGAGACCCGGTGAGCCTCCTACGACCCCCACCTTCCACGTTAGGGTTATGTCTCGCCGGCGCAGCCCGACGTGGATGATGAACCAGAGTCATTCGATTAGAACTAGGTCCCACGGTCCACATTGCCCTGTACCGCTTCTCCCCTCCCCGTCTCACTGACGCGTGGGGATGGCCACTTAACCAGCCCGCATACGCGCTGTGTGTAGTGGGCCGGCCCAGTTAAACATCCCGCACGACCCAACAATTCAAATTTAGTTTTATTCATTTAATTTCAAACGCAGTTCTGTACCTAGATTCAAAAATCAACCCAGCTCGATTTACTAAACCAAAATGCACGAAACTAATTTTGTTAGAAAGGTACTGAAATGCTTAATCCAAGCCCGTTCGATTCAAACCATTTGGAGTTATAGATCAACCATGGTAAAAATAACAAGGCAGAAGCTTTTCTGCATTCAAACATTTTTCAAAATTCAACCATAAGAGCTTTTGAGTTGATTCCAACTCTCAAAAATCACATTTAACTATGTCTTTTAGAATATATAAAATATATAGGTTTACTTACAGAAATAATGTTCAAGTAATAAAAGAATGCCACATAGGCATTTCTAGTCACTTTATTTAATTGAAATAAAAAGGTTAAACCTTATTAAATTATGACACCACTTTAAATCACATTCCCATGTACTGAAATATGTGGTGATGACATGTGTCAACATGATCTCATGTTTGAGTTGGAGAATATTAAATCTTAAGTAGTTTTTCAATGAGTAGAAATTACTTTTCTAAAAATAAAATAAATAAGACAAGTGCTTTAATCTTGTAATGTTAGTGATGATGATAGATCGTATAGTAAGAACCATGGTGTGATGATTAGAAATAGTTAAGTATTGTTTGGTGATTGTGTACCTCGTATTTATTTATAGACGCTAGTACCGACCAAGGATATGAGGAAGAAGGAGGATACTACGAGGAAGAAGCCGAGGAGAACTTCAACCACTGCTATGCACAAGGCAAGCTAACACTTGCAAGATACCCTACTTATGCAAGCCAATATTTGCGAGCTAACCCTTGCAACTTAACAAGCTTATACTGATAACTATTCAAGCCTAATACTACTAGTTGAATGAGCAAGCTATTAACTTAGCAAGCTTACACCCACTTGATACCCAATCCTAGTTTTACTTGCAAGCTTTATACCTTATTTTCTTTATCAAAGCTTTCTCTTAGAGTATACATAGTGACTTGTAGATATTAGAAGGATATTGGAAGGTATCATAAAGAGCATAAAATTTTGCCTAAGTTAGATAATCTTGATGTCATCCTAAGGCATGAGATTGAACCTAGCTAATACCCCACTTGTTTACCACCCCTCATTAGTATTTACCCCCACTTGTAGATGCTAGTGTTAAGCATAAAACTTGATCAACTTTAGATGGGAATGCTTGGTGAAAATGGTTATGAAAACCTTTGAATGAGGAGTCATTCTACTGAAATGTTTTGACATGTGTTTCTGAACACCAGATGATTTTGATGATGAAAATGTTGAGGCATGAGCCTTAGCCCTTTATAAAACCGATGGTTGTCTGGATGCGATACCATTCCAATTTTACCGTACAACCACAATACCCGAAAATTGGGTAGGGCTTGACTAGAAATTTATATACTTTAGTATGGGTTCCCTTGCGGCAAGGTCTGAGCTGAGGCTACCTTATGAAGATTGTCCACCTGTGCAGTACCCAAGATGACAGTTGGTCATGGTTGGGAGGCCAAACTCACAGGAGAGGTGCCTATACTAGGGTGTGTAATTGAAAGGTTAGGATTGATTATCCGCCTACTGAGTATGGTGAATTCAGGATTTGTTCCTGACGGATGTATCGAATGTTGTGGTGAAAGTGTACAATCTCTGCAGAGTGTCAAACTATTCGAATAGCCGCGTCCGCGGTTATGGACAGTTTGAGTGGCCATACTGTTCTATCGTCAGATGTTTTCAAAAGGACTTATGAATTGAATTGTGACTTTGACTTGCCCACAACAGAGTTGTGATATGAACTTCAAGTTCCCACTTAGGTGTTATAAAACTGTCCACTAGTTTTATTTGCTTCTGAACTTAGTAGAGGTAAATCTGGCTTTTTGCAAAGCAACCCTAGAGCTTAGTATCCTACTACAAAAACCCCCTTAACTTGTAAGTATTAGTTTGCGAGTACTTAAAGAGTACTCATGGCTTGTCCCTGGCTATTCCCGTGGCCAGACTATGAATAGGAGTACCAGGATGACGGACCGTAGGAAGGATACGACAACTAGGGTCATCTCCCATCGTCAGCATTCCTTGTGACCCCGAAGATGGAGCTTCGCTTATGCTATCGTTATCTTTACGTTATTCCGCTGCTTGAGTTGTATTAAGAACTGGATCATGAGATCCTTATTTGTGTAAGACCTTCACTACTAGGAAACTAGCTATAGATAGACATACCTTCTGTGGCGCATGGTCCTGACCATGCGCCACAAAAGTTATCCAGTGGCGCATCCGGAGAAATGTGCCAAAGAACCACCAAACTTCTGTGGCGCATCTTCCAGAGCCATGCGCCATAGAAGTTTGGTGGGACCCACACCAGTCGTTGGACCATGAACCTTCTGTGGCGCATTACTACGTATGCGCCACAGAAGTTTGGTGGGACCCACAGCAGGCGGGGTCTGACCGTGCTCTGACCAAACTTCTATGGCGCATACAAGGATATGCGCCACAGAAGTTTATATCTTCTGTGGCGCATATCGCAATATGCGCCACAGAACAATTATGTGGGCCCCACTCTCTGGACACCTATGTACAAACTTCTGTGGCGCATTGTTGCGTATGCGCCATAGAAGAACAAACTTCTGTGGTGCATGTGCGTAGTATGCGCCACAGAATGTTTCGTGCTTCTCAGATTATTTGTTTACACACGTTTTCCTCTTGTGCTTTTCCCAACTAAACAAGTACCAGTGGAATAGGTAGAATATACTAGACAATCTAGTAGATAGACATGTGCAGTGGCATACATCGTTGCAAAATGCACATGCGCATAGCCTTTAACAGCAAAACAACAATGCCATACATCATTGCAAATACACAAACTACAACATTGCAAATCCCTTCAAAGAGCTGGTGGGGGCGATGGCGGTGGAAGATGCCAAACCTCCCTGTTCACGCGCACCTGCAGCCTGCGGACGTGGTCCTCCATGGACACGTTGGGGTCGAGCACCGGCCGCCACCTGATTGGTTCCGCCGTGCGTGCCCTCTCCTCCGGAGATGCGAGCACGGTGTATAACCTCATGGCCTTGTTGTAGAGGGCCTCATGCCGAAATCTTGCCTCCTCCTCGATTAGGTTGACCTCTGAATCCCGCGGCGGCTGACTCCGAGCACTGCCCCTCGACCTCGTCCCTCCACTGCGAGTAGGCTGCAGGGAACGTGAGCGGGCTGTGCTCTCCAGCGAGTCTTCCGACGAGTTGTGGGAAGAAGACATGAGGGCAGGTATGTTGCTTTGAACAGGGAGTGTGGCATATATATAGAGGGGTGTCATTAAAGAGCTCTATCTGCCACCTTTATTTGGTGCAGATATGTGCCCTCAGTGTTCTGTGGCGCATGGGTCAGATATGCGACACAGAAGTTTAACCTTCTGTGGCGCATAACCACCCTATGCGCCACAGAACACGGAGTGTCGGGCCAACAGTGTCTGGCCACTGGCCAAGGTTCTCTGGCGCATTCGTTGGCCATGCTCCACAGAAGATTGAGTCAGGGGCCCACATGGCCCACTTCACCCTATGGCCAAGGTTCTGTGGCGCATGCAGCCTGTATGCGCCACAGAAGATTGAACTTCTGTGGCGCATACGGCCTGTATGCGCCACAGAATCCTTCGATCAGATCTGCACAAAGGTGGCAGCTTAGCTTCCTCCTCTCTCCCACCATCCATTTCACATCCTTCTTCCCCCTCCTCCCAGCTCGTCTTCCTCCTCCCTCCCACCCCATTGTGTCTATACTTTTCTACATTTTGTTGTATTTAAACCTACTATAGTTGATAGATTGGCTAGGGAAAGCCTTTCTCCAACTAGTTGATCTAAAACACACCTACTTTTCTCCTCCACATCTCTATTTGTGTACTATTATCTCTCTATAGATCTATTGATCCACACTCTCTCACATCGCGCTCTCGACTCGGTATTCTATCTACCCGGTGAGTAATTGGCCATGAATATGCATGTTTTGTAGGTGTAAAGCTTGTCGTGCGGGCTGTGTGTATATGCGATGCATGCATGGCGCGAAGATGATGTTTGTGCATGAAGCTTGTGTGGTGCATGAATGCTTGCATGGGAAGAAGATTCTTGTTTTTGCTTGTCTCTGTCCCAGTGTGGTGCATGGATGTTTGCCGAAATGTTGATTCATTTCCATTTGGGAAATTTTTTGCACCACCCATATGTCCTACTTTTAGGAAAGGTCATACCGAATTTTTCCAGCGACGACCATGCATGTGTGTTTTGTGTGTGTATATTTCTAATTAACCTACTCTCTGTCTTTTTGCTCTATATGTGCATACTGCGCAGGCTACCATGGTCGTCAGCATGAGCGAAGGTCGAGTTACTAGGTATAAGAAAGACGCCAAGGCGAACATGATTCGGAACAACAAGACCCAGATAAGATGTCCATGTCGAACATGCAAACTTCAGCGCTGGATCGACCCTGATTCTGGACAATTGGAGGATCACCTGCTCAGGCGCGGTTTCATGCGTGACAACTTCGATGAGGAGCTGGCAGTAAATGGTGTTGGTCATCATGAAGACTTGGGCGAGCGAGAAGACGAAGAGTCTCCCGACGGGCATGGTAATGATGACAAAGAATATACCGGCGACGGGCACGATCATAATGACGAAGAAGGAGATGTCAACGGGCATGACCATCATGAAGAAGGAGAAGAAGCGAACACCCAGATGCTGCTAACTTCGGTGTTAAGGGATCCTCATGTTCAGGAACTACTTCTCAAGGAGACGAGCAACGCCAAAGCTGCAGCCAGAGAGAAAGCCAAGCTGGCGCAAATGGAGTTAGATGGGATGACGATACACGCCTGAGTGTAACGCTCAAGGCTCTAGAGATGAAGGCGGAACACAAATGGACCGACGTGAGCTTCAATGCTAACATGGAATTCTGGCACGATCGTCTTCCTAACGGGAACACATTGCCAACAAGTATAGAGGAGGCCAAGAAAATCGTGTGCCCTCTCGACCTACCGCACGTTTAATACCACCCATGTATCAATGATTGCGCACTTTATCGTAACGAGTACGCGGAGAGAACCACATGTCCGGTGTGCGGCCATGGACGGTACAAGAGAGGGAACAAGAAAGTTCCTCGAAAAGTGGTATGGTACTTTCCTATCACTCCCCGTCTACAGAGATATTTCGTAGATCCTAAGGAAGCAAAGCTAATGCAATGGCACGCGGAAAGGGAGAAACCCGAAGATGATCCAGAGAAGGGCAAGATCCTAACACACCCTTCAGACGCTAGCCAGTGGAATGCATTGGACATCAAGTTCGAAGAGTTCGGGGGCGACGCAAGGAACGTCGGGCTGGGAATGAGCACCGATGGACTCAATCCTTTTGGCAACCAGAGTAGCACGCATAGCACCTGACCCGTGTTTGTATGGTCGTACAACATCCCCCGTGGCTCTGCACAAAGCAAAGGTACGTACACATGAGCATTCTTATTCAGGGGCCGAAACAGCCAGGTGTCGATATGCATCTTTATCTCGGGCTGTTGAAAGAGGAGTTAGCCACGTTGTGGGAGACGCTAGCCCATACGTGGTACGCTTACACTAAAGAATATTTCCCTCTGAGAGCCGTGTTGCTCACGACGATGCAGGACTATCCTGGTTACACATATGTATCGGCCCAGGTGAACCACGGACACAATGCATGTGTCAAGTGCATGGATAAGACCCCGCATCTCCAGCTACCCAAGGATCCCGGGTCTTCGAAAACCGTGTTCCAAGGGACTCGAAAGTGGCTTCGCATGGATCACCCGCTCGACACATCACATGACGACATGCGACTTTTTTGTATTAGTTAGAGACTAAAATATATATCGTGATATTCATATATATATATATGTGTGTATGTTCTTGGTTTTAAATATATTTGTAACATATATATTTGTTCTTGCTTGTTTTAATATAACATAATTAAATATATTTGTATCATATAATTAAAAATATTTTTTAATTAAGAAAAAAGTCTGAAACAGCCAGGATTCGAACCTGGGTTGCACAGATTTAGAGCACCAAGACTGACCACTAGGCTAGATTGTTGTTTGATGCAAACTACAACGCCGCGCGTATTTTGGACCAAGCACACATGTTCTATGGCGCATTCGTCCTATATGAGCCACAGAAGTTGAAACTTCTGCAGCGCATATCGAAGGAATGCACCACAGAAGCTTCACACTTAGCCAAAATAACGGTTCAGCCTTCCCCTTCCCCCCACTTTCCAACTTCCCCACACACACGAGCCCGCACGCACCAGAGAACCCTAGCACCGCCGATTGAATCGCCCGCCCGCCGCCGGAGCCCGTGGAGGAGCCCGTCGCTGGAGCCCGTACGTGGAGGAGCAAGAGCCGTCGCCGGAGCCCGTGGTGGAGGAGGAGCCGCCGCCAGAGCCCGTGGAGGAGTAGGCACAAGAGCTCGTGGTGAAGGAGGAGCCGCCGCCGGAGATCGTGGAGGAGAAGTAGAAGGAGCCCGCGGAGGAAGAGCAGGAGTGCAACCTCCCCGTCCATGCCACCTTGCCGTCCACGCCACCTCGCCATCCACCCCTTGGTTCAGGCCTCCCCTCCCCTCTCTCTCTGCATCTGTTCTGCTCCTCCACGGGCTCAGATGTGTGATTGCATTTATTCTGCATCTGTTCGCCGTCCCAGATGCATGTTACTAGGTGTTGTTCTTGCCAGTGGTTATTAGGTGTTGTTCTTGCCAGTGGTTCTTATCAGATGTTCTTGCCAGTGGTTACTAGGTGCTGTTCTTATCAGATGTGTTACTAGCTATTCTTATCAGATGAGTTGAACTAATTGTTCTGCATCTTTGTTTTTGGTTTGAGGAAGTTGCTAGTATGTGTTGATCTTAAACACGGTCCAGTACTCCAATGTGACTCGGTGCTGGACAACACTTGTAGATATCGAGATGAACTTGCCTGATAGTACAATATGACGTGCTACGATACAGAATCCTCTATATTAGTACTGATCAAAAGGATATTCTACTAGTAGACAATGCTCCCTCCTTTGCACTCGCTGCCCTGCAGGTCAACTTGCGCACCCTCCGTGCACGTGTCCACGATGCATGGTCGGTCCGCTCGAGTGCAAAGGTAGATTAGATTCCCCCGGCATGTTAGTTTGCAAGTCAAACATCTTAACCTATCTCCTGATTTTGTTCTCACCATCAGAGGAGCATCGTGGATTTATCGTTCAATGATAGTGTAATGTAGCTGGAGCAGAGTGAAATATGATTTGATATTCTACTACCATAATATGATTTGTTATGCTGCTATCAAGATTAGGCTAGATAATATGGTCAATGATGTTGGTCCGAGACCAATTTTTACTAAGAACAAATGTTATTTACTTATTGTCCATTATCGTCTATGTTCTATGATCAGTATATCATGCTCTTGCATGAAAACAGATGCTTGTAAAATGATCAATAGATAGATCTAGAGCTTTGAGAAATATCCTGATGCTGGATTTGATTGTGGTAGCCTGTGGCTCTTTGCTGGTGTTGCCTGCTCTTATAGTTCTAGTGGTTAGCTCTCTCCTTGATCTACTATCATGGCTTGGTGCTGCTGCTTCCCCTTTATCTTGTTGTTTATATGAAATGGTGTTGTTTATATGAAATGGTGGTGTTTATATGAAATGGTGTTGTGTTGTAGTTTATATGAATCTGTGATTGATGATGATGGATGATGATGGATGATGATGGATGTTTATATGAATCTGTGCTGTGTTGCTGTTTATATGAAATGGTGCTGCTTCTTCCCCTTTATCTTGCTGTTGCTTCCCCTTTCTCCTTGAAATGTTGCTCATTTGAATCTGTGATGGATGATGATGGATGAGGTCAATGGGGTTCTCAATGGGGCTGGGGTTTTTTCTTGCAGGGATTTCAATTGAGTTGCCAGTTTCTCCCGAAGTGTTGATTCACTTCCGTTTCGGTTGAGAAATGGGCACTCGTAGGTCCAAAAATTAGCAAAGGTCATGCCAAATTTTTCGGTCGATATTTGTGCTAACCTTTTGTCTCTTTTTTTAGTAATAAAGCACAAACATGTCGACTAACGACGAGGCCGGTCCTTCTAAACAAATGAGCGTCGAGGATCTAGCCCGAGAGGCCAACAAATCATTCTGGGGGCCGTCCCAAGAGCATGAGGAGGCGGAGGAGATGAGAATGACACCACCACCAACGACCGTCGTCGGAGGTGCTTGGGGCGAGGAAGATCCAGATTACGAGGGGGACGACGACGACTATGATGGAACTAGTGAAGGTGGGGAGGAGGGTAACACCACCACGGATGGTGGTGAGCGCATAGATGGTGGTAGCGGCAACCCGGCCACCATACAGAAGAAGAAGAAGGATATTAAGGATCGGAAGCCGCAAGTGCTCGCCAACGTCTGTGATGAGTTCACCGAGGTCACAGAAGGTGGCCAACCCATTGCGCCTTCATCGATTGCCTGCGGGAACGGCATGCAACTCGGGTGCATCGTCCGGGAAAGCATGTCGATCAACACGAAGTACATCCGACGTAATCATGCTTTGGTCGAGAACCTCCTTTAGAAGCTTCACAAGCGATACACATTCCCAGAGAAGTTCAGAAACCTGGAGAGTAATAAGAACCCGGTGAACAAACTAGCACTGACAAAGATGAGCAACGCCTTGAGCAGCTGGAAAACCCAGGTAAAGAACAGCATTGACAAAGGTGAAAGCTGGGAGATTATAAGTAGGAAAAATCCGATGCTCTACGAAGAAGAGTTCAAGATATTCAAGACGGACTTAGATACCGCTGCCTCTAAAGCATGGACTGAGTGGGGAAAGATTATGCGAGAGAAGAACATAGGTAACCACCGGCTTGGAAGCGGCGGATACAGAGGGAAACAACCCATTTGGGACAAGGAGGACGCCGAGCTTGAACGCCTGGGTAAAAAGAACCCATGGCATAAAATTACAGACCTGCAGATCTGACAATTTGTCCGGGCCCGCTACTACCTGGACCCTGTTACAGGGGAGTTCGTCACCGACGACCCGGATGTGAAGGCATTTGAGGATGAGCTGGTAAGGAATTTACCGTGGATCTCTCATTAAAATAATTAAGCCAAGAATCTAAATGCATGCATGGGTTCACCTCTCCTTGTATCTCTGCAGGAGAAGGAATTGAACGCTAGCGAGGACTTGTCGTCCCAAGATTCGGTGGCGAAGCCATGGGACACTGTTTTTAACAGGGCGACAAACACTTACAAGAAGAGGGAGAAGAAGTTGACGCCAAAATCAGTTGGCCGTGTGTCCGTCTTCGGTACAAGCATGAAGTTTACCGAGTACTACAAAGAGGACGCAAAGAAGAGGAGGGAGAGGAAGAACCAGTCGGCGGCTAAAGATAAAGCCGAGGTTGAAGAGCTGAAGTTGAAGGTGAAGACATTAGAGGAAAAAGTGGACGAGAAAGCAATGGACAAGTTATTGGAGGAGAAGCTTCGCGCGATCATCCCCCCTGGGTTGATGGAGGGGCTAGCTGTTGCGGGGAGGTCGGCGGGGCGATCGCGTGCCCAGCTTTAGCGGCAGCAACTCGAGCATCAACGTTAACGCATCGCCGGACTTGGTGACCCCGCCGGCCACCATCATCGCGGCGCAGCCGCAAGAGCTTGTTGTCGCACAGTTGCCCCCTGCTGCTCCCGCCAAAAATACCAGTATCGCACAGCCGGCGGTGGCACCAGTACTGCGGGAGAATGCTGATGATAGCCCTGCCGTCGGGATCGTCCGTGTGTCGACATTAGCCGAGCTCAATGCCCTCACCAAGGTAACTAATATCATACTCCGCTTCATCTTATTTATGCGCCTTTGGTTATTGCCACCTCGATCATGATGCCCAACACATATGTGTCGATATTCAGGACGCTGCTTGCGTACTACTCCACAAAGTTGCCGACGGCGAGTTGAAGGATGTTGCCAAGGGCAATATCATACAACCGGCAAACCGCACGATGCACAACAATGCAATGGACGATGTCGTGATGAGGGTCCGGATTGCTCGGGTGTTGCCAGGGTGCGACAACATGGACCCCCTTTCAACCTCAGGGAGCCGACGAACACAAGACCCTTGCAGAATGCCACGGCTGGCCCTTGACATGGCCGAAGAGTCAGATTCGTCTTACGAGGAACCTAAGCGCCACCTCGATCGCCCGGCCACCACCTCGGATGCCACCTGTCATCGGCGCCACCTCGATCGTCCGACCACCACCTAGGAAGCCACCTGTCGTCGTCGCCACCACCAGTCACCACCAACAACTGTTGGGAGCGTGTGGGCTGCCCCAAGCCGATGCGGCCGTCGCAACGCAACCACCGTCGCCCCCTCCACCACCATCACCACATGGCGGCAAAAATGATGATGATGAAGAATTTGTCAACATCGATGACTACATCAACACCGGCGCCGGCATAGGATTATACATGCCTGCTATGGATGAAGAACCCTTCGTCGCTCGCGAGGGTCAAGGTGGGCGTACCACTACATGCACGCAACGCCTGGTCTTCGGAGGTTTATCTCAAGAGACGCCTCCAGCCGCCGATCAACAGGAGAAACCAGTTGGATTCGTCTTTAGCCCTGACACACTCCAAAAGGCGGTCGTTGAGCACTTAGCATCCCCAGTGGAGGAGCCTGCTCAGAAGACGAAGAAGCACAGGAAGAGAGGTAAGAAAGATGAGAGCCAACCTCCTCTGAAGAGGATCCGGGCTAAGGATGATGTCGTACCGGCCCGCGAGGATGGCTTGCCCAGGATACATATAGCCGGTGAAGCGATACTGACTCCAGAGCTGCTTCGCCTTGCTGGTGGACATATGCTTGCTTTGAGTGATAGTATCAAGACACTAGAGGGCATTCTTCTTAAAGACAAAGATCCAAATTACCCGGTTTTCACTGTCTGCCATCGGACGTGGACTTCGTCCATGAAGCCCCCACGGACGTGTTCTTCATATCGTACGAGGACGTCTTCAAGCTGTTTCTCTCGAAACGGCTGGACTATAACATGGTCCGCCTATTCGCGCTCAATCTGGCGATGAAGACCAAGAGAGAGCAGACCCCCTACATCGCGATAGTGGATCCCTACTACATGTGTGATAGCCAGTTTAGGGAAGGATCTAAGACGCGTGCCAAGGCGACGGCGTATCTCAAGAAGTTCATGGTGGACCACAAGAGGACGAACACGCTTCTTTTGCCTTTCTTTCCCGAGTAAGTACACACACCCCCTAGCATTGTTAACTTAGGCTTTCTTATAGCTTTCTTCCTTTGCCCTTTTCCAACATCCTGTTTCAATCGTGTTGTGCAGAGACAAATACTGCACACTCATCGTCATTTGCACAAAGTACTCGATAGCATCGTATTTCGACTCGGCGAGTAAGAATAAGAAGGACTACACCAAAATAAGGGGTGTTTTGAATGAGGCTCTCGAGGGCTACGCTAAAAAGGGATGCCCCTTCATCAACAAGGGGGAATGTATCAAGGATGACAAGCATGTGTTCAAGCATGTGCTCGAGTTCCCCTGCGTCAAGGAGCCGCTCTTTGGCGCCAGGAGGCCTTCTCGCCATGCATCACCTTAAAGGGTTTGTCGGATTGCGAACCTAACTCGCCATCTAGTTTCCGAGCATGGGCTAAAATTTGGCCTTGAAGGGCGATGATGATCTTAGAAGACTTCCATCGCATCCAGGTTAAGTTTTCGAAATCATCGTGGAAGATGTCAACACAAGGGAGGGTCCTAAAACACAGAGGGTTGACTAAGAGGAGATTGAAAATATTCTTCGTCAGCAGGTGACAACAGGGGCGTGGATGACGAAGGATGGCTATCTACCATTCCCGAAGCCGAGCGTTAGCAGTTCTCAACATTGATCGATGTGTGCGCCTAGAATTATCATAGATGTCTGTGTGTAGTGTTGTGTCACAAACTATATACTACCATGGTCGTATGTTGTAAACTTCACTATTGTGGTCGTTGTCGTCGAAGTTCTATGATTATGATCGATGTGCTATCTTCTATGTTTACTGATCTTTTGCTTTAGTTTATGTGAATATATATGCATGTGAACCAATTTAGTAATTTCTGTTGCATTTACTAATAGGCCTTATCTATAGAGATGACGAAGTGGTACATGGTGTACAAGGATTGGGTTCCAGGAGTCTACGATGAGTGGGAGGACTGTCAGAAACAGGTGAACAAGTTTAGCAGCAACATCTACAAAGGATACACGACTCGAGAGGAGGCGGTAGCCAAGTGGAGGAACCACCTAAGGAAGGAGAACCAGATGAATATATTGCTAGTGCTCTTGCTCTTGCTCATCGTCGTCATAGTTGTATTCTGTTTGATTCTAGTGTAGGCGATGAACACTTATTTGTAATGTGATGAGATGGTGAACTTTGTAACAAACACTTGTAACAACCCACTTCATTTGACTTGTATTGTAATGTGATGATCACTTGTCTATCTCGTTCGGGCTCTAAGTAGTGTGATGGCACTATATTCATGTTTGTATTATATTTGTTTTCATATACTAAGTCAACTATACTGTTTCTGTATAATACTGTATAATACCTGTATAATACTGTATATTTGGACAAGTTTCAATTTTTTTAATACCTGATATTCAAACCAGTGGCGCATCGTTGTAACCTTCTGTGGCGCATAGTGTTTCAGTGGCGCATTGTCCATAATGCGCCACTGAACAGAGTCCTGTGGCGCATCAACCAAAATGCGCCACAGAAGTATCATGACTTCTGTGGCGCATTTCAGAATGCGCCACGGAAGTTTTCATTAGTGGCGACGTAACAGTGGCGTCCCTGCCATGCGCCACAGAAGACCAATATGGATGCGCCACTGATGAAGAATTTCCTAGTAGTGCTTATGTATGCTTTGTAATGGATGATGTACTGTGATATCCAAATCTATTATGTCTCGCAAAAATGGTAATCCTGGGATTGCGATGTATGGCATAAAAGGCATCTGTGATAAAAAATCCGGGTGTTGACAGGCTTTATTTTGGTACGGCTTGGTATCTTGCACACATACCCACACTCAACATAATATCCGGTCGGGATGCACAAATATAGAGCAAAGAACCAATCATAGAATGATAAAGTTTTTGATCCACATCCTTACCCTTAGGATCGAGATCAAGATTAACCTTAGTTGGCATGGGAGTCTTGGCACCTTTGACTTGATCAAACTTGAACTTCTTGAGCATGTCTTGAATGTATTTGGCTTGGTCGATGAAGGTCCCCTGTAACATCCCTAAAATCATGTTTCAAAAACTCATGCATATCATCCATGCATCCTTGATCATGTAGGATTTCATTTCAAAATCATTTCAAAACAGGAGCATATGTGCTCATTATTTTATGTATGGATGCTCTAGCCTTTGTGCTACTTGCTATTGAGAAAGGTACTAATATTCACTCAGTATTGTTTAGAAACCTAACTTAAGTGATTTCAAAAGCTTGAGCAAAGTTTCAAAACAAATATGAAATTTAAAACCAAATCTATGCCTTTTATCACATATCATAAAGGCTTCGTTTTATTTTTGTTTTCAAATAACCCAAGGGTGTTTGTGTTTACAGTAGTGTTTGACTCATATTTGGGTATAAGTTTCACTTTACAAAAATACTGAAAGGGTTTGAATTCAAATATCTTTTGAATTCATATGAAAATGTTTCCTGGAAATTCAATTAGAAAAAGAAAAGGATTAAAGAAATGAGAGAAGGCCGGCGCTGCTATTCTAGCCCAACAGTGAAATCAGCCCACTAAGCCCAACCGGGGTTTTCCCCTCTCTCTTTCACGCGCACCCACTCGACCCCGTGCTCACTGACCAGTGGCCCCATCGCCACGTCGTCATCGTCTTCCCAGAAACCACGCGAAGAACACGTCGCCGCCCGTTTCTTCCCCCGCCTCTGCTGTGTTTCAAAATCTCTTAATTGACGATGAATGCGTGCGTGATTCTCGCCCCTGCTCCGGCTATAAGATCCCCTCCCCTCGCTGCTCTTTTCCCCTCACTCAGCACAGACACCATGCCACCAGGCTGCCCGTAATCGCGCCCACACCGCCGCAGCCCCGACGATCTCCGGCGACCAATTCCGGTGAGCATTGTCCACCCCTTTGTCTCTGCTTCACGCGAGCATGTTCTACATGACCCTGCGCATCTTCTCATGCATTTCTTGCTCTCTGTATCACCCTAGAACGTCGTAACCGTCCCCCACTGGAAGCAACCGAAGCTCGGCGCAACTCCGACGACCCCTCTTGGTAGTTCCCGACCACCCCTTCTCTCCTTTTTGATACGTACATGTTCGCCTGGTTTGTGCGCATATAACAGCCTCACTGGTTCGTCTTAGCGCGCATCAGAACCTCGCCTCCGACGACGCCAAGGTTTGCCCGACGTCTGCCTCTACTCTGACGAGGAATCCTCGCCGTGTCCGCGCGCCCCTTGTCAAGCCAGTGCCACGTTGAGCTTCAGCACATCGCCGCGGGTCTGGTAAGCATCTCCGATGACCCCAACCCCCTCTGTAGCCACCGCGCCACCGTAGACAGAGCGCGCCTCCGCTCACCGCCGCCGCGCGCCGCCAGTCTTTGGTAGGATGATCGAGCACCGTAGGATCTAGATCTAACACATAGGATAGATCTTAGGCGAAGCGGTAAGTTCAGATCTAAGCCGCGCGATTAAGTTAGATACAACGGCTCGGAAGCGCGATCCAGCGTGAAGCGGTACCATCCAGTAAGATAGCGCCGCGTGGCAAGTCCTTCGTTTTAAAATTCTGATTTGAATCTATTAGATGTTCAAACTTGTTTAATTCATAACTTTTGATTCCCACGTCCAAATTTGACAAATTTTATATCAATGGAATCAGGAGAGAAAGCCCTTTCCATATATGAAATGTGTTTAATGTTTTGTTTCTGTTAAAATGGTTATTTTTACAGAAACATGTTAGGCCTATTTTGTGTATATTAATTATTTGAGAAATGTTTTAATAATAAAATAAAGGTTGTTTGGTAAGTTTTGAACTTGTTTGTGGACCAGTACTGTGCACTTGTCTTGTTGAGTATAGAAAATCATCACATATCATATTGCATGCATCCCTATATTTTTGCTTGTATTTGTTTTGTATGTGATTTGGTGCTATCATTTTATGTGTAGATTTTGGTGCAAATAGTGATTGTGATTGTGAGGATTGTAGCTACTCTCCAAACTACCAAGGCAAGTGGTGCTTCACGATTTTATTCCTATGTTTTTCAAATATGCATTAGAAATATTTTGCTAGACTTGCATAGATAATTTTTGGTCTTTATATGTTATGCTTGGGAAATCCTAGTAGTTGTAGAATTGCTAGAAATTTCTAAGTTAAGATGTTTATCTATGCCATGCTTAGCCTAGCTAGTAGCAAATAAGGGTGGTTAAACATTCATGCTATGCTAAAATATTTCTAAGTCTTTGGACTTGTGTTTTGCTTAATAAAACAACTAAGTGAATGAAACACCTGGGTGGAATGGAAGGAATGGTTTATGTTGAGTGGTTACACAAGGCCCATTTCTATGGTTTACCTTGTGTATCTCACTTGTGGAAAGCCACCCAGGAAAAAAGGGATTTGAGAGGCCAAATGTTAAGAAGCTTCTAGTGCAGCCACTTGGCAATATGGGCTCTGCCTGGATCATATAGGTTGCAATAACTTAGCCATTTGGACAGTTGGTGGTAGTGGGATGATAGGTTGGAACGCGTCCATTTGGTATAAAGGAAGGCTTCTGAAAGGTCCTATCTTGGTGAAAATCAAGTCTTGTGGGGAAAGTGCACAACCTCTGCAGATGGAAGAATCTAAGTACTTAGCCATGTCCCTGGTATTGGACAATTTGAGCATCAAGACATGGAACCTATCAAGAATCTCCTCATCCCAATTTCTAAGTAAAACTTGTGGTTGAACAAGGGTGAAGGACCCCAATGTCTATTGGTGGTTCCTAGGGAAAAGTTTTTGACAAAGAAAAACTTAGTGTTTTCAACTGATAGGCAAAACCTATTTTGAGCAAAGCAAGCCTAAGCTACACTTAGCCAAAATGCATATAGTATTTAGTCCACCAATATTCTACTAAGGTATCACTTGCCAATACTATTCCAATGTATTGACCCATTGTGGTTATAACTTGTGATGTTGCAGGATATTCTGATGATGATTAGGAGTCATGAGTCTACACTCAACATGCTTGCCTGTGGCTGTAAGATCCCTCCTTTATAAAGGAAAAGTATCCCTGTGATTGCAATGCTAGTCCCTGGATCAATGCTAGCATCCACAGTTTAAGATGAAGTACACAGATACAAAGGTCATTTATTACAGTCATTCCAGAGATAAACATAGTCTTTACAACTCCAAGGCCACAAGCCTAATACAAGAGTTTGAATAAGTAAATAAATAAAAGTCTTCATCTTCATGTGCCACAGGCAAACATGTTGAGTGTAGACTCATGACACCTAATCCTCATCAGAGTAACCTGCAACATCATAAGTTACGGCCACAGTGGGTCAATACATTGGAATAGTATTGGCAAGTGATACCTTAGTATAATTTAGGTGGACTAGATACTATATGCAATTTGGCTAAGTGTAGCTTGGCTTGCTTTGCTCAAAATGGGTTTTGCCTATTAGTTGAAATCACTAAGTTTTTCTTTGTCAAAACTTTTCCCAAGGAACCACCAATAGACATTGAGGTCCTTCACCCTTGTTCACCCACAAATTTTACTTAGAAATTGGTATGAGGAGATTATTGATAGCTTCCATGTCTTGATGCTCAAATTTGTCCATTGCCATGGACTTGGCTAAGTACTTAGATTTTTCCATCTGCAGAGGTTGTGCACTTTCCCCACCAGACTTGGTTTCACCAAGACAGGACCTTTCAGAAGCCTTTCCTTAGACCAAATGGACGCGCTCCAACCTATCATTCCCACTACCACCAACTATCCAAATGGCTAAGTTCTAGCAACCTATATGGTCCAGGCAGAGCCCATATTGCCAAGTGGCTGCACTAGAAGCTTCTTAACACTTGGCCTCTAAAATCTCTTTGTTCCTGGGTGGCTTACCACAAGTGAGATACACAAGGTAAACCATAGAAATGGGCCTTGTGTAACCACTCAACATAAACCAAACCTTCCATTCCACCCAGGTGTTTCATTAACTTAGTTGTTTTATTAGGTAAAACTCAAGTCCAAAGACTTAGAAATATTTTCAACATAACATGTATATTTCACCAACCCTTGTTTGCTACTAGCTAGGCTAAGCATGACCAAAGAGTGGCGGCACGAATGGTCGCTGACGGCGGCGGCTCTTCTGCCGGCGATGCACCGATGATTCTAGAGGGAGCTAAGGGTCGAGCAGTGGCTTACTGCATCAAGGAACACGAAGCTCAAGGTGTTGCTGGCGTGGGCGGGGGCATGCTGCAGAGGCTGCTGGGGCTCGTCGGAGTTGGAGGCAGCGTCGGGTTTGCTCGGACGGCACGGCGGCGCATCTAGCCACCCTAGCACAAACCGAGGGTATCAGCGTGTGCACAACGCTCAGGCGAACCTGACAGTGTCAAGTAGAAGGCGTGGGGCGGTCGGATTTTACCTCAATCTCTCGCCGGAGTTGGAGACGGCGTCGGATGCTCACGATGCTCGTCGAAGTCGACGCTCTGGATCACAAGCAGACGGACAAAGGGGATCAGGAGGTGCGCAAGGATCAGAGGATCATTCAAGGGTGAATAAAGAGTAGGCGCGAGCACTAGGCTTACCGGAATACCTCGCCGGAGTTGGTTCTGACTGAGGCGGTGTAATACGAATTAGAGGCAGCCTGGTGGCGAGAAGAGTGTGCAGTGTGGGGGGAAATGACCGTGGCGGGGTGTGGTTTAAGTAGGCAGGAGCACGATAGGAAACGCTCGCAGAATCAAGGCTAATTACGCCGCGCCATTATCGGCATCAATGGCAGCGACGACGTGGTCTGCGGGCGAGATTTGGGGACGACGGAGTGACGTGGAGGTGGGTCCGGGGCGTCAGTGAGAGGGGGTTAGGTTTCTGAGTGCGAATCGTTGAGAGTTGCTGGGCTAGATGGGCTGGGTGGTTGGGTTGGGCCGAAAGGCTGGCGCCGGTTTTATTTTCTTTCCTTTTTGCTTTTCTTTTTCTGTTTGATTTTTAGAAATGATTTTCAAACCCTAATTCAAACAAGTTTGATTTCAAATCTTCTCTATATTTTTATACAGTGAACTTTGTACTCAAGTGTGTGTCAAACACTTCTGTTTACTCAAACACACTTTGATCATTTGTAAAATAAAATAAAACCAAGCCTTAATGAGATATAAATAATAGGCATAAAATTGGTTTTATATTCATACTTTGTTTTGAAAACTTCTGCCAAGCTTTGGAAATCACTTAAGTTTGAACTCAAAACATTACTGAATACAATAAGTACCTTTCTCAAAGGAAGGTAGCACTAAGGCTAGAGTATACTCACATAAAATAATGAGCAACAAATGCTCCTGTTTTTGAAATGGAACCTTAAATGATCATGGATGCATGGATGATATGCATGAGTTTTGAAACATGATTTTAGGGATGTTACAAATCTAACCCCCTTAAGGTGAATCTCTCCCTCGAGATTCGGGTTGGCTAGCAAATAGGTGAGGGTGGTCTTTTCGAAGATCATCTTCTCTTTCCCAAGTTGCTTCCTCTTCGGTATGATGATTCCACTGCACTTTGCAGAACTTGATAGTCTTAGTCCGTGTGACTCTTTCTGCAGTCTCAAGAATCTTGATAGGCTTCTCCTCATAAGTGAGATCACTTTCTAACTGAACCTCTTCCAAGGGTATAGTATCTTTCAAAGAAGTTTCTTCCATTTCTGGGTGACATTTCTTAAGTTGGCTCACATGAAACACATTATGGACGGCTGACAAAGATTCTGGGAGTTCAATTTCATAGGCAACTTCTCCTTTATGACTCAGAATCCTGAATGACCCAACATATCTTGGTGCCAATTTTCTTTTGACTCCGAACCTCTTCACTCCGCGAAGTGGTGACACTCTAAGATAAGCTCTATCACCGACTTCGTAGGTGACTTCTCTACGCTTAGGATCTACGTAGCTTTTCTGTCGGGACTGTGCTATATTCAATCTATCCTTAACCATCTTGACCTTCTCTTCGGCTTCTTTGATAAGATCTGGTCTGAATAAACTTCTTTCTCCCACACATTCCATAACAATGGGGTGGTACACTGTAGAGGTCCCAACCTTCAATAAGGTAGAGATACCTGTGTTTACAATGCTAGTCCCTGGATCAATAGCTAGCATCCACAGTTAAGATGTAATATCAAGAAACAAAGGTCATAATACAACTTTATAACCAGGAATAAAATAATTCATTACATCTTACATAGCTCATTTGGCTATTACATTACATTGCAGCAGAATATCTATAAGCATGGGGTCCTTCATCTTCAAAGTGCCACAGGCAAACATGTTGGTTGTAGACTTTGTAATCCTAATCATTTATCTTCACTAATATCAAACAAACCTGCAACATAACAAGTTACAGCCACAAGGGTCAATACATTTGAATTGTATTGGCAAGTTTCACTACTATGTAGAATATAAGTGGATCCTATCATTACATGCATATTTGGCTAAGTAGGGTTTTAGGCTAATTTGCAGAAAGCAATATAGTTTTATCCTATCTTTTCAAAATAGTTTTGCTCTTTTGAAAGTCTTTTGTCAAATCTTTCTGAACTCCTTGGAATCCACCAAGTGCTTCAAGTCTCATGTTGTCACTTTCAAGTTTTATTTTTAGAAATTGGAATGTCGAGATTTCCCATAGCTTCAAGCCTTAGTTGCTCAGTATTGTCCATAACCGGGGACACGGCTAAGTACTTAGAATTTTGATCTTCTGCAGAAGTTGTACACTTTACCCACATGACACAATCTCATCTTGTTGCCACCAGTGGCCGCTGGATAAGTACTCACCAAGATGGAGTACTGGCAGATTGAGAATGTGACGAAGTCTTTCCATAGGGTCCTCCCAATACACAATGCTAGCTTGTCTTCATGCACCAATGTAGGGTTCCAAGTTCCCTCATTCTAGTTAACCTGAAGAGGCCAATGCATGGGTCTTCCACTATGTAGTTGACTTAGCCAGTGCCCATTTAGCATGTGGCTGTACACGGAAGCCACTGTACGAGAAACATGTTCAATCTCTATGTCCCTGGGTGGTTTTCTTCTAGTGCTCAACAAAAAGAGATTGCCATATAAACATGGTTCCTTTTGTTGCCACCTTGTCCAAAACTTGAGTATCCTTGTCCACCCAGGTGGTTCATTGAGTACTTGTTTTATTATATAAAACATAAGTATTTTCCCAACTTCATATAATCTCAACATGTATCTCATCTCAATATATAGCAGGGCTAAGCATATTACAACTACATTGTTTTCACTAAGGAATATATAAGGGTATCCTATTAGGATTGAGCATAGCAAAGTATAGTAGTCCTTATCATGCATGTTTCAAAATCCACTAAGTATAATGAAAATAGTAGGACTTGGATGATAGTGTCACTTGCCTTTTTGGTAGAGAATGTTGGTTCACTTCTTGATCTTGCTAATATCACACTCTTCTAACTTCACTACAAATCAATCAAGCAAACACAAATTCAACTAGCATTCCAACCAATATTCAATCAAATTAATCACACATAAAATAATAGAAACCAAGTCATGCATGCAAGCATGCAAAGATAGTTTTATTTTCAAAGGTGGTTTCTACTAGGCTCTACACATTGTAAGGTTCAAAGTGGTCATTTTCTAAAGTGGCAAAACCATTTGCAAAAAGATTATATCTATAAACCATTTTTACATCAAATCATTATTTTATGTGGTGGAAAATGTTTTTAGCAAAGCAACAATTTTATATTGTTTATAAAATAAGTTGTTAATTCACAAAACTTGGTGTTTAGGGTCAGTAGGTTTGAATCAAAACATTTTCCAAAGGTTTTGCTCAAAAATCATTTCCATATCAAAATCAATATTTTTATTTGACTAGAAATGAGCTAATTCAAGTTTTTATTCCTAAACTTCACAAAATTCATTTTTAAATCCATGAGTTGGTTCCTAGGGTCAGTAGGTTCACAACAAATCATTTTGCAAAGATTTCAACCCCAAAATCATTTTGGAATAAATTTTATATCCTAAACAAGCATACACAAGTTTCTGCAAAAACAACCATTTTACCAGAAGCTTTTTACTAAAAAAAGTGCATGGTTGGCTAGGGCTTGTTTTTCTGAATCCATTGATATAAAATTTGCAAAATTTGGACGTGTAGATCTAAAGTTATGGAATTTACAAAATGGAACAACTAATAGATCAAATCTGTTTTAATTCAAAAATCAAAGAAACCGTGGCGTGTTTTAATTCGCTGATACCGCTTCGCTTGGATCACGCTCTCTGGTGCGTTGGATCAAGTTAGATCGAGCGGCACAGGTTGTGTACCCCTTCGTCGTTAAGTGACTCTATCGCGTCTCTACGGTCTGGATCGGACGGCTCCTATCACCTTGCCAAGAACTGGCGGCGCGACGACGGTGGCGCGCGGAGGCGGCGCTCAGACGGTGGTGTTGCGGCGATTCTAGGAAGCAAGGGGAGAAGCGGAGGTGCTCACCGTGCTCGCAGTGTTGCGGTGAAGCTCGAGGCGTGGTCGGTTCGTCGAGGGGCGCACAGGAGCGGAGCGGATTGCTCGCCGGAGTTGTGCTCACTGTCGGGTCCGTCTGGTTCTTGTCGGAGGCGAGGCTATAGGCCATGCCAGAGCAAAAGAAAGACACGGTTAGGTGCGCGTGAAGATACTGAACACGCGGCTTACAAGCAGAGAGAAAGGGGCGTTCAGTTCTTACGGGGAGGGGTCGCCGGAGAGGTGGCAGACGCGGCGGCGCGTTTGTGCTTGTCCTTGTTGACGCTCTGGGGCGAGCGCGGTTGAACGGAAAGTACAGGGAGAAGCGCCAGATGCTGGGGATCACTCTCGCGTGAAGCGGAGCTTGCGGGGGTGAGGGTGCTGGCCGGAATTCGCTGGAGAAGCTCGCCAGAGCAGCGGCGGTGCAAAACCGATTCAAGGCAGCCTGGTGGCTCCCGTGCAGTGGTTTCTGAGGGGAAATGGCGAGGAGTGTCAGGAGATTAAGAGGGCGTAGACGTTGGAGCGGTTAACGCCTCCATTGATGCGAATTGATTCGCGGCAATCAAGTCAGAAACAGCGAGGAGGAATTGTCGCGAGGGAGACGACGCTGAGGTGGAGGTGGCAGTCTGCAGGCGTCGCGAAGGAGAGAGAAGGGTGCGGTGGGGTCCGTCTGTCAGTCGCTGAGTGGGTGCGTTTCTAAGTGGAAAACGATTCGCGTGTGGGGGGAAAATTGGGCTGGAGCTGGGCTTGCTGGGCCTGCTTAGTTGGGTCGAGTCCTTTAGCATTTTTTTTTTGTACTGAAACTTTTTCTTTTTTTCCATTTGATTTTCTGTTTTGAAATTCAGTCAAACAATTCAAACATTCAAATCAATCAAACTTCCACCACACTTTGTATTGAGTTTAGTTTTGTTTAACAACATAATTCAAAGTCCAAAAACAAAATAATATTTTTATTCTTTTTAGGATCTATTTAATAATTAAATAAAATAGTCCTTAGTTATTAATTCAAATAGAATTTGATTTGTTAAATCTCCATTTGAAATCTAAAATAAAATCAAAAACACTTCAGTAGGTTTTATTTGAAAATATAAAACACTTGGAAAACTTATTTAAAATAAATTAATAAGTTTTAGTGTTTATTTAAAATGGGAAAAGTCCTTACTTTAATAAAATGGGATATTAATAAATCCTCATTATTTTATTTAAATAAACTTTTACTCTTTTTATCAAATAGGAATATTTTAATTCAAAAGCTTGGCCAAGATTTAATTTGGCTCTATAAAAATAGTCCTTATTTATATTTCTACCTTTTCATTTGAAAACCAAATCTTTTTATTAAAAGATCCAAAAATAGTAATTTTACTTATTTAAAATTTTCTTTATTAATTGTTTATCTTTTCAAATCCCTTTAGGATTTGTTTGATCAAATAGGTTTGAAGGTTTCCAATTGGAATCAAAAAGTTTTTTCTCACCCTGAAAATCAACAAAGTTTTATTTTATTCATTTATTTTTCACATAACAAGATTTGGAAAATCTTGGGATGTGACAGGCTACCACCCTTAAAATAAATCTCGTCCCGAGATTTGGGAAGGCTAGGGTTACAAGTTGGTTCAAAGCATCTAGGGTACTACCACCCTTAAAATTTTTCCAACTAAATTACATTTTGGCCTGCTTGGGATCTTGGGGAAACTTCTCTGGGCAAACATCTGCATAGTGTCCTTTGTTTCCACACTTGAAACATGTGACAAGGCTGAGATCCTTCATAGGCTTGTTTATCTTGTGCTTCATTTTTTCTGGACAGTTGCTTGCATAATGTCCTTCGTTACCACAATTGTAATATGTGATAAGTTTGAGTTCTTCACGTATCTCTTGTGGACAGGTTGCCACATAATGGCCTAGCTCTTTGTAGTTGTTGCACCATACTTGGCCAATCTCCTTATACTTATTCTTCTCTGGACATTCTCTGGAATAGTGTCCCATTTCTTTACAATGATTACATTGCACATGGCTTTTGTCCTTCTTTTTCTTGGGTTTCTCCAAAGCTAGGAGTGCTTCTAGTTCATGTTCTTCATATGTTATCTCATAGGTAGGAATGTCTACTGGTTTCTTGGACCTTATATTGCTCCTTGGATAATTCATATGTCTCTTCTTTGGTCCTTTAAATTGGATTGTATTGCATGGAGGTACAAGTGGAGATTTTCCTTTGTCCTCATCCTTCTTGGTAGGGTAGTCTGCAATTAGTTGTTGCACTCCACCTTGTTTCCTTTGTTCAACTATGGAATAGATGGGGCATTGGATAGGGACATGGTTATTTCCTTCACATAAGTAACAAGTAGCTTGAGAGGTGGGACATTGGCCAACTGGATGTTTCTCTTCACAGTTGGGGCATTGATCTCCATGCTCCTTGGAAGTGTGATCCTTGTCTCCACAAATATTGCAAACTTGGGTTCCTTCTAGAATAACATCTTTGTCATCCTTGTTGTCACAAACTCCTTTGGAAGAGTTGCTTTCCATGTTGAGTATTTGATCTGTCACCTTATGCAACAATTGGGCTTGGGTTTCCAAAAACTTTTGCAGGGTTGGATCTTCCCCACTGGTGTTGGCTATGAATTAAGCTGTCATTTGGTTCAACTGGTTTGGGTTGCTATAAGTTCTCTCATGTTGTCCTCTTGGTTGTTGTTATTGTCATCAACCTTGATGTTGGAGTCTCTTGGAGTAGTCATCTGTTTGGGTTGAATTGAGATTAGAATAGGCAAGATATTTCTAAGGAAATAATTCTAATCACACACATCACAATTCACTCAAGCAATGTGCAAGCAATCACAAGCCAAACATTTCACTCAAACAACAAATTTCAAGCACATTTTTAGGCAACAAAATATTTTTGTTACACCACATAAGTTGGTAGGTTTAACTTAAACTAAACATGGTGGTCAATCTATAAGGTTCACTTGAAATCTTTCCATCCTTCTTGGTTGGTTCTTTTTGCTTGAGATCATGGTTTCCTTGGGAAAACTCTTGGTCACAAAACTTCAAAGGTGATGATGGCTCCTTCTAAGTTGTGTTTCCTTAGTCTCCAAATCTTGAGCAAGATTTCTTGTCTCACTTGTCCTTAGTGATATCCAAGATTGAAGTCCTTGGCTCATGGTGAAGTCTTTGGCCAGGGGGTAGGCTTTATCCATCAAGTTGAAATAGAAGAGATGTAGAATCAAAACCAAAATGGTTTGAGGAAAGAGTTTACAAGATTGTTTGTAAATAAGTTTTGGAACAAATACAACTCCTATTTTTCTAAGGTTTTTTTTCCAATCCTAGGTTTACAAATCCTACAGGCAACACAATGCTCTGATACCATATGTAGAGGTACCAACCTTCAATAAGGTAGAGATCCTTGTGTTTACAATGCTAGTCCCTGGATCAATAGCTAGCATCCACAGTTAAGATGTAATATCAAGAAACAAAGGTCATAATACAACTTTATAACCAGGAATAAAATAATTCATTACATCTTACATAGCTCATTTGGCTATTACATTACATTGCAGCAAAATATCTATAAGCATGGGGTCCTTCATCTTCAAAGTGCCACAGGCAAACATGTTGGTTGTAGACTTTGTAATCCTAATCATTTATCTTCACTAATATCAAACAAACCTGCAACATAACAAGTTACATCCACAAGGGTCAATATATTTGAATTGTATTGGCAAGTTTCACTACTATGTAGAATATAAGTGGATCCTATCATTACATGCATATTTGGCTAAGTAGGGTTTTAGGCTCATTTGTAGAAAGCAATATAGTTTTATCCTATCTTTTCAAAATAGTTTTGCTCTTTTGAAAATCTTTTGTCAAATCTTTCTGAACTCCTTGGAATCCACCAAGTGCTTCAAGTCTCATGTTGTCACTTTCAAGTTTTATTTTTAGAAATTGGAATGTCGAGATTTCCCATAGCTTCAGGCCTTAGTTGCTCAGTATTGTCCATAACCGGGGACACGGCTAAGTACTTAGAATTTTGATCTTCTGCAGAAGTTGTACACTTTACCCACATGACACAATCTCATCTTGTTGCCACCAGTGGCCGCTGGATAAGTACTCACCAAGATGGAGTACTGGCAGATTGAGAATGTGACGAAGTCTTTCCATAGGGTCCTCCCAATAAACAATGCTAGCTTGTCTTCAGGCACCAATGTAGGGTTCCAAGTTCCCTCATTCTAGTTAACCTGAAGAGGCCAATGCATGGGTCTTCCACTATGTAGTTGAGTAAGCCAGTGCCCATTTAGCATGTGGCTGTACATGGAAGCCACTGTACGCGAAACATGTTCAATCTCTAAGTCCCTGGGTGGTTTTCTTCTAGTGCTCAACAAAAAGAGATTGCCATATAAACATGGTTCCTTTTGTTGCCACCTTGTCCAAAACTTGAGTATCCTTGTCCACCCAGGTGGTTCATTGAGTACTTGTTTTATGATATAAAACATAAGTCTTTTCCCAACTTCATATAATCTCAACATGTATCTCATCTCAATATATATAGCAGGGCTAAGCATATTACAACTACATTGTTTTCACTAAGGAATATATAAGGGTATCCTATTAGGATTTAGCATAGCAAAGTATAGTAGTCCTTATCATGCATGTTTCAAAATCCACTAAGTATAATGAAAATAGTAGGACTTGGATGATAGTGTCACTTGCCTTTTTGGTAGAGAATGTTGGTTCACTTCTTGATCTTGCTAATATCACACTCTTCTAACTTCACTACAAATCAATCAAGCAAACACAAATTCAACTAGCATTCCAACCAATATTCAATCAAATTAATCACACATAAAATAATAGAAACCAAGTCATGCATGCAAGCATGCAAAGATAGTTTTATTTGCAAAGGTGGTTTCTACTGGGCTCTACACATTTTAAGGTTCAAAGTGGTCATTTTCTAAAGTGGCAAAACCATTTGCAAAAAGATTATATCTATAAACCATTTTTACATCAAATCATTATTTTATGTGGTGGAAAATGTTTTTAGCAAAGCAACAATTTTATATTGTTTATAAAATAAGTTGTTAATTCACAAAACTTGGTGTTTAGGGTCAGTAGGTTTGAATCAAAACATTTTCCAAAGGTTTTGCTCAAAAATCATTTCCATATCAAAATCAATATTTTTATTTGACTAGAAATGAGCTAATTCAAGTTTTTATTCCTAAACTTCACAAAATTCATTTTTAAATCCATGAGTTGGTTCCTAGGGTCAGTAGGTTCACAACAAATCATTTTGCAAAGATTTCAACCCCAAAATCATTTTGGAATAAATTTTATATCCTAAACAAGCATACACAAGTTTCTGCAAAAACAACCATTTTACCAGAAGCTTTTTACTAAAAAAAGTGCATGGTTGCTAGGGCTTGTTTTTCTGAATCCATTGATATAAATTTTGCAAAATTTGGACGTGTAGATCCAAAGTTATGGAATTTACAAAATGGAACAACTAATAGATCAAATCTGTTTTAATTCAAATCGACAGAGACACGTGGCGTGTTTTAATTCGCTGATACCGCTTCGCTCGGATCACGCTCTCTGGTGCGTTGGATCAAGTTAGATCGAGCGGCACAGGTTGTGTACCCCTTCGTCGTTAAGTGACTCTATCGCGTCTCTACGGTCTGGATCGGACGGCTCCTATCACCTTGCCAAGAACTGGCGACGACGATTGGCGCAGCCCAGCGCTCGAGCGATGGTGTCGCGGCGATTCTAGGAAGCAAGGGGAGAAGCAGAGGTGCTCACCGTGCTCGCAGTGTTGTGGTGAAGCTCGAGGCGTGGTCGGTTCGTCGAGGGGCGCACAGGAGCAGAGCGGATTGCTCGCCAGAGTTGTGCTCACTGTCGGGTCCGTCTGGTTCTTGTCGGAGGCGAGGCTATAGGCCATGCCAGAGCAAAAGAAAGACACGGTTAGGTGCGCATGAAGATACTGAACACGCGGCTTACAAGAAGAGAGAAAGGGGCGTTCAGTTCTTATGGGGAGGGGTCGCCGGAGAGGTGGCAGACGCGGCGGCGCATTTCTGCTTGTCCTTGTCGATGCTCTGGGGCGAGCGCGGTTAAACGGAAAGTACAGGGAGAAGCGCCAGAGGCTGGGGATCACTCTCGCGTGAAGCGGAGCTTGCGGGGGTGAGGGTGCTGGCCGGAATTCGCTGGAGAAGCTCGCCGGAGCAGCGGCGGTGCAAAACCGATTCAAGGCAGCCTGGTGGCTCCCGTGCAGTGGTTTCTGAGGGGAAATGGCGAGGAGTGTAAGGATATTAAGAGGGTGTAGACGTTGGAGCGGTTAACGCCTCCATTGATGCGAATTGATTCGCGGCAATCAAGTCAGAAACGGCGAGGAGGAATTGTCGCGAGGGAGACGACGCTGAGGTGGCAGTGGGGTCTGGGCGTCAGCGAAGGAGAGAAGGGTGCGGTGGGGTCCGTCTGTCAGTCGCTGAGTGGGTGCGTTTCTGAGTGGAAAACGATTCGCGTGTGGGGGGAAATTGGGCTGGAGCTGGGCTTGCTGGGCCTGCTTAGTTGGGTCGAGACCTTTAACATTTTTTTTGTACTGAAACTTTTTCTTTTTTTCCATTTGATTTTCTATTTTGAAATTCAATCAAACAATTCAAACATTCAAATCAATCAAACTTCCACCACACTTTGTATTGAGTTTAGTTTTGTTTAACAACATAATTCAAAGTCCAAAAACAAAATAATATTTTTATTCTTTTTAGGATCTATTTAATAATTAAATAAAATAGTCCTTAGTTATTAATTCAAATAGAATTTGATTTGTTAAATCTCCATTTGAAATCTAAAATAAAATCAAAAACACTTCAGTAGGTTTTATTTGAAAATATAAAACACTTGGAAAACTTATTTAAAATAAATTAATAAGTTTTAGTGTTTATTTAAAATGGGAAAAGTCCTTACATTAATAAAATGGGACATTAATAAATCCTCATTAGTTTATTTAAATAAACTTTTACTCTTTTTATCAAATAGGAATATTATAATTCAAAAGCTTGGCCAAGATTTAATTTGGCTCTATAAAAATAGTCCTTATTTATATTTCTACCTTTTCATTTAAAACCAAATCTTTTTATTAAAAGATCCAAAAATAGTAATTCTACTTATTTAAAATTTTCTTTATTAATTGTTTATCTTTTCAAATCCCTTTAGGATTTGTTTGATCACTAGGTTTGAAGTTTTATTTTATTCATTTATTTTTCACATAACAAGATTTGGAAAATCTTGGGATGTGACATACACTTTCTTCCGTAGAGAAATTCAAATGGTGCCATCTCAAGGCTGGCTTCATAGCTGTTGTTATAAGAAAATTATGCATAAGGCAGACTTTCATCCCAACTGGCTCCATAGTCTAAGGCACATGCTCTCAACATGTCTTCAAGAATCTGATTGGTCCTTTCTGTCTGTCCATCAGTTTGAGGATTAAAAGCAGTACTGAATTCCAACCTCGTTCCCAATGACTCATGTAGCTGTCTCCAAAAATGGGAAGTGAATTGAGTTCCCCTATCAGACACAATACTCTTGGGCACTCCATGTAGACATACAATTCTACTCATATAGATTTTGGCCAACTTAGCACTTGTATAGGTTGTCTTCACGGGTATGAAATGAGCCACTTTAGTTAGGCGATCCACTACTACCCAAATAGAATCGTATCCTGACCGGGTCCTTGGTAATCCGGTAATGAAATCCATACCAATCTTGTCCCACTTCCAATCAGGAATAGGTAGTGGTTGAAGCAAACCTGCTGGTTTCTGATGTTCCGCTTTCACTCTACTACACACATCACACAAAGCAATATGTTTGGCGATGTCCTTCTTGAGGTTATTCCACCAAAATCTTTCCTTCATGTCCATGTACATTTTGGTGTTACCCGGATGAATGGAATACGGAGAGTTGTGTGCTTCTTGCAAAATCAGTTTCCGAAGCTCCGGATCTTGTGGAACACATATACGTTTCCCATGCCATAAAGTTCCCTGTTCGTCTTCATGGAATCCTTTGGCTTTTCCCTTGCCAATCTTCTCTTTAATTTCTTCAATTTCCTTATCAGTCTTCTAGGCTTCTTTGATCTTGTTCAACAAAGTGGGTTGAACATCCAAAGACATGAGATGTCCTTCAGGCACAATCTCCAATCTGAGTTCTCTAAATTGGGCACACAAGTCATCTGGCAATTCTCCTTTGGTAAGGCCATTCACAAAATCTTTACGACTTAAAGCATCTGCTGCAACATTTGCTTTACCGGGATGGTATTGCAAACTTAAGTCATAGTCCTTGATAAGTTCTAGCCATCTTCTTTGTCTCATATTAATTTCCTTCTGGGTGAAGATATACTTCAAACTCTTGTGATCTGTGAACACTTCACAACGCTTTCCCAAAAGATAGTGTCTCCATGTTTTGAGCGCATGGACAACAGAGGCTAACACTAAATCATGAGTAGGATAGTTCACTTCATGAATTTTGAGTTGTCTCGAGGCATAAGACACAACTTTACCGTCTTGCATAAGTACTGCACCCAAACCCTGATGAGATGCATCACAATATACTTGGAAATCTTTCTCCAAATCTGGCAGACACAAGACTGGTGCTGTCACAAGTCTCTTCTTCAATTCCTGAAAGCTGAGTTCACAACCTTCAGACCAAGCAAACTTCTTGTCTTTCTTTAGCAATTCCGTCATGGGCTTAGCTACCTTTGAGAAATTTTCAATGAACCTTTTGTAGTATCCTGCTAAGCCAAGGAAACTACGAACTTCTTTCACTGATTTGGGAGATTCCCATTCAGTTACAGCTGAAACTTTAGCAGGATCAACTGCTACACCATCCTTTTTCATAACATGTCCAAGAAATCCAACTTCATTCAACCAGAATTCACACTTGCTGAATTTGGCATAAAGTTTATACTCTCTTAACTTATCAAGTATCAAACGCAAATGTCCTTCATGCTCTTCTTTGCTCTTGGAGTAGACTAAAATGTCATCGATGAAAACGACAACAAACTTGTCAAGGAATTCCATGAACACCTTGTTCATCATATTCATGAAGTATGCTGGAGCATTGGTCAAACCAAAAGGCATTACGGTATACTCATACAATCCATACCTTGTAGTGAAAGCTGTTTTAGGTATGTCTTGTTCCCTTATCTTGAGTTGAAAATAACCTGACCGGAGATCTATCTTTGAGAACACACATGCTCCTTCTAGCTGATCAAACAGGTCATTAATTCTAGGCAAAGGGTATTTGTTCTTGATAGTCACCTCGTTGAGTGAACGGTAATCTATGTATAACCTCTGACTTCTATCTTTCTTCTCCACGAACAAAACTGGGGCTCCCCAAGATGAAGAACTTGGTTGAATAAATCCTTTCTGCAACTGTTCTCCAAGTTGTTTCTTGAGTTCTTTCAGTTCATCAACTGACATTTTATAAGGTCTCTTTGCTATTGGTCCAGATCCTGGTACCAAATCTATAAGAAACTCCACATCTCTATCTGGTGGCATTCCCGAAAATTCTTCTGGAAACACATCCGGATATTCACTCAGAATTGGCACACTGTCTATGCTAACCCCCTTAAGAGAATTTAGCTTACTCCCTTTTGATTCAAAGTTGGACTTGAATTTAATCCGTTTTCTTTCCGGGGTTATGAGTGCAACAGTACGATTAGCACAATCTAGTACTCCTTCATACTTAGCCATCCAATCCATTCCCAATATTACGTCCAGTCCTTGGGAATCTAGGATTATAAAACTCACTGGAAATTTATGCTTTCCAAACTCTATTACTAGATCCCGGCATCCAAGACTTACTATCATATCTCCACCCGGAGAATTAACTTTTATTGGACACCCAATGTTTTCAGTTGGAAACCCATTTCTATCAACAAATGCTTTTGATATTGTAACATCCCTAAAATCATGATTTCAAAGATTGCATATCATTCATGCATGCATATAGAATTGAGATCAATTTCAAAACTCATTTCAGAAAAACAAAGCACATAGTGCTGTCATTTTATGTGAGCAAGCTAAAAATCAAAATGGCCATCACCATTTGAGAGTTTGAATGTTTTAAACCTAGAATGCTTGTTTCCTTTGTTGAATGGATTGAGTGTGGATATTTGAACCAAGTTTTACAAAATGGAAATGGTTCAAGAACCATTTTTCAAACATTTGCAAATCAGGTACCAAGTCCCTGATATTTTGTTCTCCAAGAGTGACTAAGCTTTTGCAAAGCAACCACATGGTTTTATGCCTATATTTGAAACTTTTGCGCACTGCAAAAACCCCAGAAAGATTTGAATTCATATCAAAACCATTCCTGAAAATCAAAACAGAAAAAGAAAAGGACAAAAGAAAAGAAAAGGGCCAGGCGCCAGGATTCTAGCCCAGCAACAGAACTGGCCCAACTAGCCCACCCGGCCTTCCTCTCTCTCTCTCGCACGCTAGCACACACCCAAGTCGACAACCAGACCCACCTCCTCTCTCTGGCGTTTGACGAGCGGGCCCTCTCCACGCCACCTCGTCTTCCCCAAATCACGCCCGACCCGTCATGCGGACCGTTCTCCGCCTTCACTTCCGCGATTGATTCTCGCTTAATTGCCATTGATTCCACGCTTAATCGCCGCTCCCCTCTCGCCTACAAAACCCCCTCTGCACCGCGGTCATTTCCCCCCACTCTCCTCGCTCACTCCGCCACCAGGCTGCGCGCATTTGCCCTTGAAACCTCGCAGTACCGACGACTCCGGCGAGTAATTCCGTGAGCCTCGAGCCTTCTCTCTGGTTCAAACTGCGTGTCCAGCTTGATATTGCGCACCTCCCGATACTTTTTTTTTGCTCGCCGTGACCTGTGTCGTCGATCCGTTCACGACCGCAACCACTTGCAAATCGCTCGACCGCGAGCAATAGAGGTAAGTTCAAATGCGCCTCGCTTTCCCTTTGTCACCGTTGATTCGCGATCACTTGCGCATCTTGAACCCTACGCCTTGTGCTAGGGCGATGCCACACCTCGGCAACGACCTCGATCGCAGCATGACGACGCGCCGCAACTCCGACGAGCCCCGAGACCGTGCACCCCTTGCCCAGCCACCACCACGTTGAGCTTCGCCTCAACCTTGCGGATCTGGTAAGCACGCCCTTTCCTCCCCGAGCGATCTAGAACGTTAGCGCCGCCGCTGTCAGAGCACTCCGCCGCTCGCCGTCGCAGCGCGCCGCCAGGACATGGTCGCTTGATCGAGAGCCCTTGGATCTGGATCCAACGCATAGGATTAGCCACTTAACGAACCGTTGTGTTTCGATCTGAACCGTGCATCGCCACTTATATCCTATGGCCCTTGTGCGTGATCCGATGTGAAGCGGGTACACGCCAATAGAGTTAAGACACGTGGCTAGGGTTAGATTCAAAAACATATTTGAAATCAGATTTTGATCCAAAAATTGAAATAGCTATAACTTTTGATTCCCACGTTAGATTTTTGCAAATTTTATACCGTTGGAATCAGGGAGACAAGCTCTTTCTATTTATGCAATGTGTTTAGCAAAAAGTTTCTGTTAAAATGACTTTTTATGCAGAAACTTGTTTAGGACCATTTTGAGTATAGAATTTGTTTAGTAAATTGTTTTAGTGCTAAATAAGTTTAATTAGCAAGTCTTTGACTTGGTTATGTTTCTGTATCATGCACTTGGTTGGTGGAGTTTTAAAAATCATCACTTTGCATTCTTGCATGCATGCATATATATTTTTGTTTGTATATGAATTGTGTGTAATTTTGTGCTACAAATTTTTGTGTAGATTTTGCTAGTGACTGTGATTGTGAAGAGTGCTACTCTCCCCATTACCAAGGCAAGTGGTACTTCATGAATATTTCCATCCCTATATTTTGTACAAGCATTAGAAATATTTTGCTAAGTTTTGCATGTTATTATTTTGCCAAATGCTATGTTGGGAAATCCTAAGTAGTGTAGCATTGCTAGGAAATTTCCTAAGTTAAGTTAATATGCCTTGCTTAGCCTAGCTAGTAGCAAACAAGGGTTGGTATATATATATACATGCTATGATGAAAAAATATTTCTAAGTCTTTGGACTTAAGTTTTTCTTAATAAAACAACTAAGTCAATGAACCTCCTGGGTGGAATGGGACTTGAATGGTGGTTTTTGGTTGAGTGGTTACACAAGGCCCATGGATATGGTTTACCTTGTGTATCTCACTTGTGGTATGCCACCCAGGCACAAAGGGATTTTAGAGGCCAAGTGTTGAGAAGCTTATAGTGCAACCACTTGGCAATATGGGCTCTGCCTTGATCATATAGGTTGCTGGAACTTAGCCATTTGGACAGTTGGTGGTAGTGGGAATGATAGGTTGGAGCGCGTCCATTTGGTCTAAGGGAAGGCTTCTGAAAGGTCATGTCTTGGGAAACCAAGTCTGGTGGGGAAAGTGCACAACCTCTGTAGATGGAAAATCTAAGTACTTAGCCAAGTCCATGGCAATGGACAACTTGAGCATCAAGACATGGAAGCTATCAAGAATCTCATCACTCCAACTTCTAAGTAAAACTTGTGGGTGAACAAGGGTGAAGGACCTCAATGTCTATTGATGGTTTCTTGGGAAGTTTTTGACAAAGAAAAACTTAGTGATTTCAACTAATAGGAAAAACCTATTTTGAGCAAAGCAAGCCAAGCTACACTTAGCCAAAATGCATATAGTAATATAGTCCACTTAAAATTTACTAAGGTATCACTTGCCAATACTATTCCAAAGTATTGACCCACTGTGGCTGTAACTTATGATGGTGCAGGTTACTCCGATGATGATTAGGTGTCATGAGTCTACACTCAACATGCTTGCCTGTGGCACATGAAGATGAAGACTTATGTTTATTTACTTATTCCAAAACTCTTGTATTAGGCCTGTGGCCTTGAGTTGTAAAAGACTATGTTTTATCTCTGGAATGGATGTAATAAATGACCCTTGTATCTGTGTACTTCATCTTAAACTGTGGATGCTAGCAATGATCCAGGGACTAGCATTGCAATCGTAGGGATCCTTTTCCTTTACAAAGGAGGGATCTTACATATGGTATCAGAGCACTGTGTTGCCTGTAGGATTATGACCCTAGGATTGGAAACCACTAAGGAAAAAAAATTCAACTACTTCTACACTTGTCTATTCTTCTCGTAAACTTTTCTAATATTCTCATTCTCATCTCTATTTGTAGATGAACTCCATCAACGAATCCGTGAAGAAAGGACCACTCATGACCAAGACCTTGGAGTGTGAGACAGAGTTTCCCAAAATTCTCAAGGACCTCATGGTGGCAATGGAAATACATGGTGCAGCTGTGTACAAAGGCTTTCCAGTGATGGATGAAGGAGTTGAGTACTGGTGGGTGCAACTTCACTTGTACAAAAACAAGGAAGACAACCACAAAGAAAGAGGATTCTGCATGTACACCAACACTATGGTGCATACCACATTCTTTGAGTCAGCAATAGAAGCAGCTTGGAGGACTATCAAAGAACTTAGTGCCAGAGTCAAGTGCAGAATGCTCAACCTCCAAAAAGACTTAGAGAAAGAGAAGGAACATACCCAAGAGTTGGAAGCCACCAACCAAACCTTAAGAGGAGATATTATAGACTTAGTGATGGAATCATGTGAGCAAGATAGGTTGATTGCCTCTAGGAACATTGTGTTAGCCAATAGATCCAGTGAGATAGGATTGTAAACGTACTTCGTTAGTTGGACCACCACCTATCACCTTATTTTCCAAAATGATACCTTAAATAAGTTTGGACCTTGGTTGATGTAATGGATTCATGTATGCATGACTTGTGTGATTTTGTGTTCCAAGGATATGTATGTGATGTTTGTCTTTATCTTAAATAGTGTTGTTCTAACTTTTCTATCTTATAAATAGATGCCTATTACCATCAGCACTGTTGAGGAGTTCCAGGTTACCCACTTTGGTCCTCGTATCGTTGAGCTTACCACTTTGCTCAATCTCCCTCTTCCCACCATCATGGTGCATCCACTCACCAAGTTCGAGAGGAAGGACCTCTGGGGCTTCAAGGTGAACCAGCCGGACGCTGCAGAGCCTACTACGGAGGCCATCGTCTTCAAGCTTATGCACGATGACAGGGAGAGAGGCATGGAGGTAGTCATGCAGGACCTGATAGGACGTCTGCTAGGCCGTCACTCCCGACAGGTTAGAGGCACCCACTTCCACGTCTTCGGAAGACGTGATGAGGATGGAGAGTCCATCGACTTCGAGGAAGACTCGAGGACGCAGCGAGCCGTCGTCTATATCTCCGGACTTAGAGTCTCTCATTAGGCACGTGGACACCGGGACCAATGTCATGCTCGGTAATGACGTGAGCTCCAGTGCTCGTGAGAAGGACAAGCTCTTCGCATGAGGCCAGAGATAGTCAAGGAAATGGAGGCGAAGTTCGAGACCCAGGACCGGAAGTTCAAGAGTCAGGAGAAGCGTGTCCAAGATAGGAACAAGAAGATCCGGGACATGACTGAAGAACTGAAGTCCAAGGATTTCGAGCTAGAGCAGCAGCAGATGGTGATCGAGAGGCTTCGTTCCTAGAAGAGGGCTCTCAAGGCCAAGATTGAGTCCTTGACCACTACTATTGAGGAGAACAAGACCGCGATGGAGAACGCAGGTCTTACCTTTGTTGAGGAGGAGATTGATGCTGATGAGTAGACTTGACTACTCGTTTATCTTTCATTATCGTACTTGTTATTTGTGAACTTATTATTGGACCATCCGACATGTGGATGGCTTGCCACTTGTGTGTTTTACTTTGTGAACTTGTTATCTGGTTGTTGAACTTTTATCTTCTGTTGCATGCTTGTGTTTGCTTATGTGATGTAATGTGCATGAAAACATCTATGGGTATCTCATTCTTATCTCTATTTGAACAAACCACAGATGCCTCCCGTCAGCAAAACCCCAACCCCAACAACAACAACATAACTCCGGAAATGCAGCAAATGATGAATGCTCAAACACAGCTTATGCAGATGATGACAACATTCATTCAGAACCAGAATAATAACAACAACAACAACAACAACCCCAATAACAACAACAATAACAACAACAACAACAACAACAACCCTCGGGGCTTTGATATGCTCACCAGATTTCTGCGTTTGAGGCCAGCTAAGTTCTCGGGGACGACTGATCCCATGGTGGCCAATGATTGGCTACGTTCTGTAAACAAGGACTTAGTGACCGTGGGCTGCACGGATGCTGAAAAGGTCAGATTTGCAGCACATCTGCTGGAAGGGCCAGCCACCACTTGGTGGGACAACTTCCAAATCACCACTCCTATAAATGAGGTGACTTTGGCGATCTTTGAGGATGGCTTTCGCACTGCTCATATCTCATCTGGAATAATGAGCCTGAAAAAGAAAGAGTTCCACAATCTGAAGCAGCACCAACGCAGCGTGGCTGAATACATTGAAGAGTTCAACAATCTGGCGCGTTATGCACCAGATGAGGTTGACACCGATGCCAAGAGAAAGGAAAAATTTCTGAAGGCTTGAATGATGAGCTGAATCTGCAGCTGGCTGTAGCATATGTTCCCACTTATCAGTCGCTCTGTGACAAGGCTGCTATATTGGAGAACAAAATGAAGCAAGTCGAGAGTAGAAAGAGAAAGCACTCCGACAAGCACAGCTCGCGATCGTCTCACAAACGATCTCACTATGATCACAGTGGAAGCTCAGGATCCCACAAACATGGGAAATTCAACAAGCACCACAACCACAACCGTCATGACAACAAGCATCACCGCAGTCATGACAATGACAAGTACAAGAACCACAAGGGTGGACATAAGAGCCACCACAGTGGTAATGGTAGTGGGAGTGGAAGTCAGCCTGCTAAGAGAGACATCAGTCAGGTTGAATGCTTCAAATGCAAGAAGATGGGACACTATGCAAATGAGTGCCCCGAAAATAAAGTTGAAGGACCTGTCAAGCCCAATCCTTTCCAGAAAGGACAGGTGAACCACATTAATGTGGAGGAGGTCTATGAAGAGCCTGATGCTGTTGCTGGTAAGTTCAGACTCAATTCTATCCCAGCATTTGTTCTTTTTGATACTGGAGCATCGCATTCATTCATATCAAAAGCATTTGTTGATAGAAATGGGTTTCCCTTTGAAAATATTGGTTGTCCAATAAAAGTTAGCTCTCCAGGTGGAGAAATGATAGTAAGTCTTGGATGCCGGGATCTAGTAATAGAATTTGGAAAACATAAGTTTCCAATGAGCCTGATAATCCTAGATTCCCAAGGAATGGACGTAATTTTGGGAATGGATTGGATGGCTAAGTATGAAGGAGTACTAGATTGTGCTAATCGTACTATTGCACTCACAACCCCGGAAAGAAAAAGAATTAAATTCAAGTCAAACTTTGAATCCAAAGGAAGTAAGCTTAATTCTCTTAAGGGGTTAGCATGGACAGTGTGCCAATTGTGTGTGAGTATCCGGATGTGTTTCCGGAAGAATTGCCGGGAATGCCACCAGATAGAGATGTGGAGTTTCTGATAGATTTGGTACCCGGGTCTGGACCAATAGCAAAGAGACCATATAAAATGTCAGTGGATGAACTGAAAGAACTCAAGAAGCAACTAGGAGAACAGTTGCAGAAAGGATTTATTCAACCAAGTTCTTCATCTTGGGGAGCCCCAGTTTTGTTCGTGGAGAAGAAGGATAGAAGCCAAAGGTTATGCATAGATTACCGTTCACTCAACGAGGTAACTATCAAGAACAAATATCCTTTGCCTAGAATCAACGACTTATTTGATCAGCTTGAAGGAGCATGTGTGTTCTCAAAGATTGATCTAAGGTCAGGCTATTTTCAACTTAAGATAAGAGAACAAGACATACCTAAAACGGCATTCACCACAAGGTATGGATTGTATGAGTATACCGTAATGCCTTTTGGCTTAACCAATGCTCCAGCATACTTCATGAATATGATGAACAAAGTGTTCATGGAATTCCTCGACAAGTTTGTTGTCATTTTCATCGATGACATCTTAGTCTACTCCAAGAGCAAAGAAGAGCATGAAGGACACTTGCGTTTGATATTCGAGAAGTTGAGAGAGCATAAAATTTATGCCAAATTTAGCAAGTGTGAGTTCTGGTTGGAAGAAGTTGGTTTTCTTGGCCATGTTATGACAAAGGATGGTGTAGCAGTTGATCCTGCTAAGGTTTCAGCTGTGACTGAATGGGAATCTCCCAAGAACGTGAAAGAGGTTCGTAGTTTCCTTGGCTTAGCAGGTTATTACAGAAGGTTCATTGAAAATTTCTCAAAAGTTGCTAAGCCAATGACTGAATTATTAAAGAAAGACAAGAAGTTTGCTTGGTCTGAAGGTTGTGAAGTCAGCTTTCAGGAGTTGAAGAAGAGACTTGTGACAGCACCAGTTCTATGTCTGCCAGATTTGGAAAAGGATTTCCAAGTATATTGTGATGCGTCTCATCAAGGTTTGGGTGCAGTACTTATGCAAGACGGAAAAGTTGTAGCTTATGCCTCGAGACAACTCAAAACTCATGAAGTAAACTACCCTACTCATGATTTGGAGTTAGCCTCTGTCGTCCATGCACTCAAAACATGGAGACATTACCTTTTGGGAAAGCGTTGTGAAGTGTTCACAGATCATAAAAGTTTGAAGTATATCTTCACCCAAAAGGAAATCAATATGAGACAAAGAAGATGGTTAGAGCTTATCAAGGATTATGACTTAAGTTTACAATACCACCCCGGTAAAGCAAATGTTGTAGCAGATGCTCTAAGTCGTAAGGTATTTGTAAATGGCCTTACCAAAGGAGAATTGCCAGATGATTTGTGTACCCAATTCCGAGAACTCAGATTGGAGATTGTGCCTGAAGGACATCTCATGTCTTTGGATGTTTAACCCACTTTGTTGGACAAGATCCGAGAAGCTCAGAAGACTGATAAGGAAATTGAAGAGATTAAGGAAAAGATTGGCCAAGGGAAGGCTAAAAATTTCCATGAAGATGAATAGGGTACTTTATGGCATGGGAAACGTATCTGTGTTCCACAAGATCCGAAGTTACGGAAACTGATTTTGCAGGAAGCACACAACTCTCCGTATTCTATTCACCCGGGTAACACCAAAATGTACATGGACATGAAAGAAAGATTTTGGTGGAACAATCTCAAGAGGGACATCGCCAAACATATTGCTTTGTGTGATGTGTGTAGTAGAGTAAAGGCGGAGCATCAGAAACCAGCAGGTTTGCTTCAACCACTACCTATTCCTGATTGGAAGTGGGACAAGATTGGTATGGATTTCATTACCGGATTACCAAGGACCAGATCTGGATATGATTCCATATGGGTAGTAGTGGATCGCCTAACTAAAGTGGCTCATTTCATACCCGTGAAGACAACTTATACGTGTGCCAAGTTAGCCAAAATCTACATGAGTAGAATTGTGTGTCTTCATGGTGTGCCCAAGAGTATTGTGTCTGATAGGGGAACTCAATTCACTTCCCATTTTTGGAGACAACTACATGAGTCATTGGGAACGAGGTTGGAATTCAGTACTGCTTTTCATCCTCAAACCGATGGACAAACAGAAAGGACTAATCAAATTCTGGAAGACATGTTGAGGGCATGTGCCCTAGATTATGGAGCAAGTTGGGATGAAAGTCTGCCTTACGCAGAATTTTCTTATAACAACAGCTATCAAGCCAGCATTGAGATGGCACCATTTGAGTTTCTCTACGGAAGAAAATGTACCACCCCATTGTTATGGAATGGTGTGGGAGAAAGAAGTTTATTTGGGCCAGATCTTATCAAAGAAGCCGAAGAGAAGGTCAAATTGGTTAAGGACAGGTTGAAGATAGCTCAGTCCCGGCAGAAAAGCTACGCAGATCCTAAGCGTAGAGAAGTCACCTACGAAGTTGGTGATAGAGCCTATCTTAGAGTATCACCACTTCGTGGAGTGAAAAGATTCGGAGTCAAAGGAAAGTTGGCACCAAGATATGTTGGGCCATTCAAGATTCTGAGTTGCAAAGGAGAAGTTGCTTATGAAATTGAACTACCAGAATCTTTGTCAGCAGTCCATAATGTGTTTCATGTGAGTCAGCTTAAGAAATGTCACCCAGAAATGGAAGAAACTTCTTTGAAGGATACTATTCCTTTGGAGGAAGTTCAACTAGAAAGTGACCTCACATATAAGGAGAAGCCTATCAAGATTCTTGAGACTGCAGAAAGAGTCACAAGGACAAAGACTATCAAGTTTTGCAAAGTGCAATGCAATCATCATTCCGAAGAGGAAGCAACATGGGAAAGAGAAGATGATCTTCGGAAAGACCACCCTCACCTATTTGCTAGCCAATCCGAATCTCGAGGGTGAGATTCACCTTAAGGGGGTTAGATTTGTAACATCCCTAAAATCATGATTTCAAAGATTGCATATCATTCATGCATGCATATAGAATTGAGATCAATTTCAAAACTCATTTCAGAAAAACAAAGCACATAGTGCTGTCATTTTATGTGAGCAAGCTAAAAATCAAAATGGCCATCACCATTTGAGAGTTTGAATGTTTTAAACCTAGAATGCTTGTTTCCTTTGTTGAATGGATTGAGTGTGGATATTTGAACCAAGTTTTACAAAATGGAAATGGTTCAAGAACCATTTTTCAAACATTTGCAAATCAGGTACCAAGTCCCTGATATTTTGTTCTCCAAGAGTGACCAAGCTTTTGCAAAGCAACCACATGGTTTTATGCCTATATTTGAAACTTTTGCACACTGCAAAAACCCCAGAAAGATTTGAATTCAAAAAGAGTTTGAATTCATATCAAAACCATTCCTGAAAATCAAAACAGAAAAAGAAAAGGACAAAAGAAAAGAAAAGGGCCAGGCCAGATTCTAGCCCAAAGAATGTAATCGGCCCAACTAGCCCACCCGCCTTCCTCTCTCTCTCTCTCAGCACACCCCAAGCGATCCGACAACCAGACCCCACCTCCTCTCTACTGCGTTTGACCGACGTGGGCCCTCTCCACGTCACCTCGTCTTCCCCAAATCACACCCGACCCGTCCGACCGTTTCCTCCGCCTTCACGCCGCGATTGATTCTCGCAATTGCCATTGATTCCACGCTTAATCGCCGCCCTCGCCTACAAAACCCCTCTCGCACCGTGATCATTTCCCCACTCTCCTCGCTCACTCCGCCACCAGGCTGCGCAGATTTGCCCTTGAAACCTCGCAGATCGACGACTCGCGACTAATTCCGGTGAGCCTCGACCGCCCCCCTCTCTCTGGTTCAAACTGTCGTGTCCAGCTTGATATTGCACACCTCCTGATACTTTTCTTTTGCTTGCTCGTGACCCAGGTCGTCGATCCCGTTCACGACCGCAACCACCTGCGCCGTTGCTCGACTCCGAGCAATAGCGTAAGTTCCGTCGCGCCTCGCTTCCCTTTGTCACAGTTGATTCGCCAAATACTTGCGCATCTTACGAACCCTACGCTTGTGCTAGGGCGATGCCACACCTCGAACGACCTCAGCGACGACGCCGCCGCAACTCCGACGAGCCCGAGACCGTGCTGCACCCCATGCCCAGCCACCACCACGTTGAGCTTCGACCTTGCGGATCTGGTAAGCACGCCCTTTCCTCCGGCGATCTAGAACGTTAGTTAGTGCCGCTGTCGAGCACTCCGCCGTCATAATCGCGCCGCCAGGACATGGTCGCTTGATCAAGAGCCCTTGGATCTGGATCCAACGCATAGGATTGGCCACTTAACGAACCGTTATGTTTCGATCTGAACCGTGCATCGCCACTTAGATCCTACGGCCCTTGTGCGTGATCCGATGTGAAGCGGTACGCGCCAATAGAGTTAAGACACGTGGCTAGGGTTAGATTCAAAAACAGATTTGAAATCAGATTTTGATCCAAAAATTGAAATAGCTATAACTTTTGATTCCCACGTTAGATTTTTGCAAATTTTATACCGTTGGAATCAGGGAGACAAGCTCTTTCTATTTATGCAATGTGTTTAGCAAAAAGTTTCTGTTAAAATGACTTTTTATGCAGAAACTTGTTTAGGACCATTTTGAGTATAGAATTTGTTTAGTAAATTGTTTTAGTGCTAAATAAGTTTAATTAGCAAGTCTTTGACTTGGTTATGTTTTTGTATCATGCACTTGGTTGGTGGAGTTTTAAAAATCATCACTTTGCATTCTTGCATGCATGCATATATATTTTTGTTTGTATATGAATTGTGTGTAATTTTGTGTTACAAATTTTTGTGTAGATTTTGCTAGTGACTGTGATTGTGAAGAGTGCTACTCTCCCCATTACCAAGGCAAGTGGTACTTCGTGAATATTTCCATCCCTATATTTTGTACAAGCATTAGAAATATTTTGCTAAGTTTTGCATGTTATTATTTTGCCAAATGCTATGTTGGGAAATCCTAAGTAGTGTAGCATTGCTAGGAAATTTCCTAAGTTAAGTTACTATGCCTTGCTTATCCTAGCTAGTAGCAAACAAGGGTTGGTATATATATATACATGCTATGATGAAAAAATATTTCTAAGTCTTTGGACTTAAGTTTTTCTTAATAAAACAACTAAGTCAATGAACCTCCACAGGTGGAATGGGACTTGAATGGTGGTTTTTGGTTGAGTGGTTACACAAGGCCCATGGATATGGTTTACCTTGTGTATCTCACTTGTGGTATGCCACCCAGGCACAAAGGGATTTTAGAGGCCAAGTGTTGAGAAGCTTATAGTGCAACCACTTGGCAATATGGGCTCTGCCTTGATCATATAGGTTGCTGGAACTTAGCCATTTGGACAGTTGGTGGTAGTGGGAATGATAGGTTGGAGCGCGTCCATTTGGTCTAAGGGAAGGCTTCTGAAAGGTCCTGTCTTGGGAAACCAAGTCTGGTGGGGAAAGTGCACAACCTCTGTAGATGGAAAATCTAAGTACTTAGCCAAGTCCATGGCAATGGACAACTTGAGCATCAAGACATGGAAGCTATCAAGAATCTCATCACTCCAACTTCTAAGTAAAACTTGTGGGTGAACAAGGGTGAAGGACCTCAATGTCTATTGATGGTTTCTTGGGAAGTTTTTGACAAAGAAAAACTTAGTGATTTCAACTAATAGGAAAAACCTATTTTGAGCAAAGCAAGCCAAGCTACACTTAGCCAAAATGCATATAGTAATATAGTCCACTTAAAATTTACTAAGGTATCACTTGCCAATACTATTCCAAAGTATTGACCCACTGTGGCTGTAACTTGTGATGTTGCAGGTTACTCCGATGATGATTAGGTGTCATGAGTCTACCCTCAACATGCTTGCCTGTGGCACATGAAGATGAAGACTTATGTTTATTTACTTATTCCAAAACTCTTGTATTAGGCATGTGGCCTTGAGTTGTAAAAGACTATGTTTTATCTCTGGAATGGATGTAATAAATGACCCTTGTATCTGTGTACTTCATCTTAAACTGTGGATGCTAGCAATGATCCAGGGACTAGCATTGCAATCACAGGGATCCTTTTCCTTTACAAAGGAGGGATCTTACAGATATGAATGAATGCGATGCTCCAGTATCAAAAAGAACAAATGTTGGAATAGAATTGAGTCTAAACTTACCAGCAACAGCATCAGGATCCTCATAGACTTCCTCCACATTGATGTGGTTAACCTGTCCCTTCTGAAAAGGGTTGGGCTTGTTAGGTCCTTCAACTTTCTTTTCTGGGCATTCATTTGCATAATGCCCCATCTTCTTGCACTTGAAGCATTCAACCTGACTAATGTCTTCCTTGACAGGCTGACTCCCACTTCCACTTCCATTACCACTGTGGTGGCTCTTGTATCCACCCTTGTGGTTCTTGTACTTGTCATTGTCATGACTACGGTGATGCTTGTTGTCATGACGGTTGTGGTTGTGGTGCTTGTTGAATTTCCCATGCTTGTGGGATACTGAGCTGCCAGTGTCATCATAATGGGAACGTTTGTGTGACGATCCCGAGTTGTGCTTGTCTGAGTGCTTCCTCTTCATGCTTTCAACTTGCTTTATTTTGTTCTCCAAAATAGCAGCCTTGTCACAGAGAGACTGATAAGTGGGAACATAGGCCACAACCAACTGCAGATTCAGTTCATCATTTAACCCTTCGAGGAACTTTTCTTTCCTCTTAGCATCAGTGTCAACTTCATCCGGTGCATATCGCGCCAGATTGTTGAACTCCTCAATATATTCAGCCACACTGCGGTGGCGCTACTTCAGGTTATGGAACTCCTTCTTTTTCAGACTCATCACTCCAGATGAGATATGAGCAGTGCAAAAGCCATCCTCAAAGATAGCCCGTGTCACATGTTCTATGGGCGTGGTGATCTGGAAGTTATCCCACCAAGTGGCGGCTGGTCCCTCCAGCAAATGTGCTGCAAATCTGACTTTTTCAGCATCAGTATAGCCCACAGTTACCAAGTCCTTGTTCACGGAGCGTAGCCAATCATTGGCCACCATGGGATCAGTTGTTCCTGAGAACTTTGCTGGCCTCAATCTCAAGAACCTGGTAAGCATGTCAAAACCCGATGGGTTGTTGTTGTTGTTATTGTTATTGTTGTTATTGTTGTTGTTTTGGTTATGGATGAACGTCGTCATCATCTACATCAGCTGAGTTTGAGCGGTCATCATTTGCTGCATTTCTGGAGTGATGTTGTTGTTGTTGGGGTTGGGGTTTGCACGACGGGGAGGCATCTGTGGTTTGTTCAATAGAGATAAGAATGAGATACCCATAGATGTTTTCATGCACATTACATCACATAACAACACAAAGCATGCAACAATAAGGATAAAGATTCAACAACAAGATAACAAGTTCGCAAAGTAAAACACACAAGTAGCAAGCCATCCACATGTCGGATGGTCAAATAACAAGTTCTCAAGCAACAAGTACGGTAATAAATGATAAATGAGTAGTCAAATCTACTCCTCGGCATCAACCTCCTCCTCGACAAAGGTAAGACCTGCGTTCTCCATCGCGGTCTTGTATTCCTCGACACTAGTGGTCAAGGTCTCTATCTTGGCTTTGAGAGCCCTCTTCTGGGAACGAAGCCTCTCAATCACCGTCTGCTGATGCTCGAGCTCGAAGTCCTTGGCCTGCAGTTCTTCAGTCATGTCCCGGATCTTCTTGTTCCTATCCTGGACTCGCTTCTCGACTCTTGAACTTCCTGTCCCGGCTCGAACTTCGCCTCCATCTCCTTGACTATCTCATCTTGCTCCGAAGAGCTTGTCCTTCTCAAGCTGCACTGAGTTCGTCATTGTTGAGCATGACATTGGTCCTATCGGTCCACGTGCCTAATGAGAGACTCTAAGTCCTGGAGGTATAGACGAATCGGCTCATGTCCCTCGAATCGTCCTCGAAGTCAATGGACTCTCCATCCTCATCACGTCTACCGAAGACGTGGAAGTGAGTACCTCTAACCTGTCGGGAGTGTCTCCCTAGCAGACGTCCTATCAGATCATGCATAACTACCTCAAGGCCTCTCTCCTTGTCATCATGCATGAGCTTGAAGACGATGGCCTCTGTGGTAGGCTCTGTCTGGCGTCCAGGCTGGTTGACCTTGAAGCCCCAAAGATCTTTCCTTTCAAACTTGGTAAGGGGAAGCACCATGATGGTAGGAAGAAGGAGATTGAGCAAAGTGGTAAGCTCAACAATACGAGGACCAAAGCGAGTTCCCTGGAACTCCTCAATAGTGCTGAAGGTAACAGTAGGCATCTATTTATAAGATAGAAAAAGTTAGAACAACACAATTCAAGATACAACACAAGGTAAAACATCACATACAAATCCTTGGAAATCAAAACACACAAGTCATGGCATACATGGATCCATTACAACAACCAAGGTTCAACTTATTTTTAAGCAACATTTGGAAAAATAAGGTGATATGTGGTGGTCCAACTAACGAAATACGTTTACAATCCTATCTCACTGGATCTGTTGGCTAACACAATGTTTCTAGAAGCAATCAATCTATCTTGCTCACATGACTCCATCACTAAGTCTATAATGTCTCCTCTTAAGGTTTGGTTGGTAGATTCCAACTCTTTGTTATGTTTCTTCTCTTCCTTTAGATCATTTTGGAGGTTGAGCATTCTGCACTTGACTCTATCACCAAGTTCTTTGATGGTCTTCCAAGCTGCATCCCTTGCTGATTCAAAGAATGTAGTGTGCACCACTGAATTGGTGAACATGCAGAATCCTTTTTCCTGGTGGTTGTCTTCCTTGTTTTTATACAAGTGAAGTTGCACCCACCAGTATTCCACTCCTTCATCCATCACAGGAAAACCCTTATACACAGCTGCACCTTGTATCTCTAATGCAACCATGAGGTCCTTGAGAGCCTTGGGGAATTCTGTCTCACACTCCAAAGTCATTGTCATGAGTGGTCCTTTCCTTACGGCTTCGTTGATGGAGTTCATCTACAAATAGAGATGAGAAAGAAGATTAGAAAAGTTTACTAGAAGAATAGACAAGTGTAGAAGTTGAAAAGTTTTTCCTTAGTGGTTTCAAATCCTAGGGTCATAATCCTACAGGAAACACAGTGCTCTGATACCATCTGTAAGATCCCTCCTTTATAAAGTAAAAGGATCCCTGTGATTGCAATGCTAGTCCCTGGATCAATGCTAGCATCCACAGTTTAAGATGAAGTACACAGATACAAAGGTCATTTATTACAGTCATTCCAGAGATAAACATAGTCTTTACAACTCCAAGGCCACAAGCCTAATACAAGAGTTTGAATAAGTAAATAAATAAAAGTCTTCATCTTCATGTGCCACAGGCAAACATGTTGAGTGTAGACTCATGACACCTAATCCTCATCAGAGTAACCTGCAACATCATAAGTTACAGCCACAGTGGGTCAATACATTGGAATAGTATTGGCAAGTGATACCTTAGTATAATTTAGGTGGACTAGATACTATATGCAATTTGGCTAAGTGTAGCTTGGCTTGCTTTGCTCAAAATGGGTTTTGCCTATTAGTTGAAATCACTAAGTTTTTCTTTGTCAAAACTTTCCCAAGGAACCACCAATAGACATTGAGGTCCTTCACCCTTGTTCACCCACAAATTTTACTTAGAAATTGGGATGAGGAGATTCTTGATAGCTTCCATGTCTTGATGCTCAAATTTGTCCATTGCCATGGACTTGGCTAAGTACTTATATTTTTCCATCTACAGAGGTTGTGCACTTTCCCCACCAGACTTGGTTTCACCAAGACAGGACCTTTCAGAAGCCTTTCCTTAGACCAAATGGACGCGCTCCAACCTATCATTCCCACTACCACCAACTGTCAAAATGGCTAAGTTCTAGCAACCTATATGGTCCAGGCAGAGCCCATATTGCCAAGTGGCTGCACTAGAAGCTTCTTAACACTTGGCCTCTAAAATCTCTTTGTTCCTGGGTGGCTTACCACAAGTGAGATACACAAGGTAAACCATAGAAATGGGCCTTGTGTAACCACTCAACATAAACCAAACCTTCCATTCCTCCCAGGTGTTTCATTAACTTAGTTGTTTTATTAGGTAAAAATCAAGTCCAAAGACTTAGAAATATTTTCAACATAGCATGTATATTTCACCAACCCTTGTTTGCTACTAGCTAGGCTAAGCATGGCATAGATAGTAACTTAACTTAGAAATTCCCTAGCAATTCTACAACTACTAGGATTTCCCAACATGGCATATAAGCAAAATAATATCATGCAAGACTTAGCAAAAATATTTCTAATGCTTAGTATAAAACATGGGATAAAAATATTCATGAAGTACCACTTGCCTTGGTAGTTTGGAGAGTAGAACTCCTCACAATCACAATCACTAGCACCAAAATCTACACAAAGATTCATAGCCACAATCACATACAAAACATATACAATCAAAAATATATGCATGCATGCAAATGATATGTGATGATTTTTAGAACACAACAAAGCAAGTAGACAGTACTGATTCATAAACAAGTTGAAAACTTGCCAAACCACATTTATTTAAACCCTAAATCATTTCCTAAACATTTCATATACTCAAATTATCCCTACACAAGTTTCTGCAAATAAAACCTTTTTAACAGAAGCTAAACATTAAACACATTGCATATTTAGAAAGAGATTGCTCTCCTGATTCCAACAATATAAAATTTGTCAAATTTGGACGTGGGGATCAAAAGTTATGATTTAAACAAGTTTAAACATCTAATTGATCTAATTCAGATTTTTAAAACAAAACTCATGCCACGCGGCGTCTCCTGATTGGACAATACCGCTTCACTCAGGATCACGCTTCCGCACCGTCGGATCAAGTTAGATCCAACGCGCCAGATCTAAAGAAAACGGTTCGCTCCAGATCTAATCTAAACCCTATGATACAGATCTAACGGCGCGGCTCCGCCAAAACCAGGGCGGGGGCAACGAATGGTGACGACGACGGGCGGCGCGCTTCGCATGACGCACCAATGATTCCAGAGGGAGGTAAGGGTCGAGCAATGGCTTACCAGACTCGCGGGAACACGACGAAGCTCAAGGTGTTCCTGGCGTGGGCGGGGGCATGCTACAGAGGCTGCTAGGGCTCGTCGGAGTTAGAGGCAGCGTCAGGTTTGCTCGGACGGCGATGAAGGCGACGTTACTGGCCACCCTAGCACAAACCGAGGGTATCAGCATGTGAGGTCAATTAGAAGGCGTGGGGCGGTCGGATTTTACCTCAATCTCTCGCCGGAGTTGGAGACGGCGTCGGATGCTCACGGTGCTCGTCGAAGTCGACGCTCTGGATCACAAGCAGACGGACAAAGGGGATCAGGAGGTGCCCAAGGATCAGAGGATCATTCCAGGGTGAACAAGGAGTAGGCACGAGCACTAGGCTTACCGGAATACCTCGCCGGAGTTGGTTCTGACTGCGGCGGTGTAATGCGAATTAGAGGCAGCCTGGTGGCGAGAAGAGTGTGCAGTGTGGGGGGAAATGACCGTGGCGGGGTGTGGTTTAAGTAGGCAGGAGCGCGACAGGAAACGCTCGCAGAATCAAGGCTAATTACGCCGCGCCATTATCGGCATCAACAGCAGCGACGACGTGGTCTGGGCGAGATTTGGGGACGACGGAGTGACGTGGAGGTGGGTCCGGGGCGTCAGTGAGAGGGGGTTAGGTTTCTGAGTGCGAATCGTTTTCTTCGCGGGAGAGAGTTGCTGGGTTAGATGGGCTGGGTGGTTGGGTTGGGCCGAAAGGCTGGCGCCGGTTTTATTTTTTTTCCTTTTTGCTTTTCTTTTTCTGTTTGATTTTTAGAAATGATTTTCAAACCCTAATTCAAACAAGTTTGATTTCAAATCTTCTCTATATTTTTATACAGTGAACTTTGTACTCAAGTGTGTGTCAAACACTTCTGTTTACCCAAACACACTTTGATCATTTGTAAAATAAAATAAAACCAAGCCTTAATGAGATATAAATAATAGGCATAAAATTGGTTTTATATTCATACTTTGTTTTGAAAACTTCTGCCCAAGCTTTGGAAATCACTTAAGTTTGAACTCAAAACATTACTGAATACAATAAGTACCTTTCTCAAAGGAAGGTAGCACTAAGGCTAGAGTATACTCACATAAAATAATGAGCAACAAATGCTCCTGTTTTTGAAATGGTTTTGAAATGGAACCTTAAATGATCATGGATGCATGGATGATATGCATGAGTTTTGAAACATGATTTTAGGGATGTTATAGTGGCACATGAATATGAAGACTTATTTATCTTAATATATATTTGAACTCTTGTATTAGGCCTGTGGCCATGGAGTTGTAAAAGACTATGTTTGTCTCTGGAACGATATGTAATAATGACCTTTGTTTCTGTGTACTTCATCTTAAACTGTGGATGCTAGCATTGATCCAGGGACTAGCATTGCAATCACAAGGATCCTTTCCTTTACAAAGGAGGGATCTTACATCCCCTTTCTCAATTGCTTGACTTCAAATCCAAGGAAGAACTCCAACTCTCCCATCATAGACATCTTGAAGCGGTTGGTCATGATCTTGGAAAAATCCTCATTAAAAGCTTTGTTAATAGACCCAAAGATAATGTCATCAACATAAATTTGGCAAACGAACAAGTGGCCTCCTACTCTCTTAGTAAAAAGAGTGGGATCAATGAGGCCCACTTTGAAACGACGGTCTAACAAGAGCTCTCTAAGGCAATCATACCACGCACGTGGGGCTTGTTTGAGACCATAGAGTGCCTTATTGAGCTTGTAGACATGGTTCGGAAAAGGGGATCCTCAAAGCCCGGAGGTTGCTTCACGTATACCAACTCTTTCAAAGGACCATTAAGGAAAGCACTTTTAACATCCATTTGATGCAACTTAAAGTTATAATGAGTGGCAAAAGCAAGAAGCATATGAATGGATTCAAGGCGAGTTGCGGGGGCATAAGTCTCATCGTAGTCAATGCCCTCAAGTTGTGAGTATCCTTGGGAAACTAACCTTGCCTTGTTGCGCACGACTATCCCATTTGCATCACACTTTTTCTTGAAGACCCACTTGGTTTCGATGACGTTTCGACAATCTTTAGGCCGCTTAACCAAAGTCCATACTTTGTTCCTCTTGAAGTTTTGAAGTTCTTCATTCATAGCGTCGAGCCAATCATCATCTTCAAGAGCCTCGAAGAATTTATGTGGTTCCACATGAGAGATAAAAGCATGGTGAGAGCTAAAAGAGGCTAATTGCCTCCTAGTAGTGGGACTTCCATTGAAATCTCCATAAACATTATCAAGGATATGGCCATATCGGATGAGCTTGGCGAGACGATAGGCTTGACAGCGGGCTTGAGCATCAACACGGTATTCTTGAGAAACCACTTGGTCATTGCCACCATTTGAGTCCCCGCCTTGACTATACGCACGAACACGAGGATCATCTTCATCAATCTCCACCTCGGGAGAGTCATCATTTGGAGAGGAAGGGGTAGAGCCTTGATCAACAATAGCTTGGCCTTGTTCTTGACTAGCTTGACATTGGGAGATGTCATGAGAAGGAGCCCCATCTTGGGGATGTAGATGTTGTTGATGAAGATCTTGAATATCGGGGCATGAAGAGTCATGAGAATGAGGAGATTTGGAAGATCTTGAGGGAGCTTGTGCCAAAATAGTGGGTCCTTGAGAGGCATGATGATCTTGTGAGAGTGAGGGCTCCACTTGAGTAGAGCTTGGTACTTCTCCTTCGGCCACAAGGGGATCCTCAATGGGGAGGTGGAAACCCACACCCATTCTTCTTATGGCCTTGGGAGGAATTTCATCACTTGGATCACGAACACCATCTTGCCTGACAAGGGACTCATGGTCTTCATCAAACTTCACGTTGATCGTCTCTTCAACTCTTACATTGGCTTTGTTGTAGACTCTATAAGCATGGGACTGATTTGAGTAACCAACAAAAATTCCTTCTTGTGCCTTGGATTCAAACTTGGACAAACAAACTCCTTTCTTGAGAATGTATCACTTGCAACCAAACACTCTAAAGTAGCTGACATTGGGCTTATTCCCTATGAGCATCTCATAAGGGGTCTTGTTCTTTTTCTTGCGAAGGTAAAGCCGGTTAGTTGCATGACAAGAGGTGAAGATGGCCTCGGCCCAAAAGTTGTAAGGGGACTTGAATTCAGCTAGCATAGACCGAGCGGCATCCATCAAAGTACGCTTCTTCCTTTCGGCAACACCATTTTGTTGAGGGGTATAAGGAGTGGAGTATTGATGCTTGATGCCTTCATCACTAAGAAACTCATCCAAGGTATAGTTCTTGAACTCGGTGACATTATCACTTCAGATGGAGAGAATATTTGCATTGTATTTCCGTTGAACTTCATTAGAAAAGTCGATGACGGTTTGTTGAGTCTCACTTTTGTACTTGAGGAAGAACACCCAAGTGTATCTAGAGAAATCATCCACAATAACCAAATAATACTTCTTGCCTCCAAGACTATCATGAGAGGGAGGACCAAAGAGGTCCATATGCAAGAGTTCCAAGCATCTTTCCGTGGTAATTTGATTGAGAGCTTTGTGAGGAGTTTCATGCATCTTCCCTTCAATACACACCCTGCACACATGATCTTTGGCAAAAGAAACATCATTAAGACCAAGGATGTGTCCCTCGGAGTGAAGTCTTTGAAAAGTTCTCATGTTAACATGGGCTAGGCGGTGATGCCACAACCAGCCCTTGTCGGCTTTAGCATAGAGACATAAAGCATGAGGAGTGGTGGTCCCCGAAAATTCGACCACATACAAGTCATGCTCTATATACCGTACGAAAGCCACCTTGAGAGACTTGCTCCACATGAGGACCACAGAGTGCTCATTAAAGAAAGATGCAAGACCCATAACGGCAAGAGCACGAACTGAAAGTAAATTGTAACCAAGGGTTTTGATAAGCATGACGTCAACCAAGGATACATCCGGGGTTACCACCACTGTTCCAAAACCCAATACCTACAAACTTGTTTTATCACCGTAGGAGACCATAGTGTTGGAAATATTTGTCCTTATCTCCGACATGATAGACTTGCTTCCGGTCATATGACTTGTGGCGCTACTATCAAGGACCCATTTTGCTCCACCGGAAGCATAGTCCTACAAGAAAATCAAGCTTTGGTTTTAGGTACCCATTTTGCAATGGGTCCCCTTTTTTAGTAACAAGAGCCTTTTGCACTCAAATGGTCCAATTATAATCATGCATGTAAGAAGTTCCAACATATCTAGCATATACATGACCATCATAGGACTTGCAAAGAATATAAGAGGGATTGTTCTTTCCGGGAAAGTTGTCACTTTGAAAGATGGAGGGACCATGAGAGGGTCCTTGAGCTTTGCCCTTGTTATTTCTCTTCTTATTCTTCTTAGCCTTGTCAAGTTGATCCTTCAACACCTTGTTCTCCTCAATGAGATGCTCATGCTTGCAACAAGGGTTAGAAGGGCTAGACAAGTCTATAATTTGCACAGCGGAAGACTTAGCATGTTCACAAGTTAGTTGAGTTTGAAGTTGTTCATGGGATTCAAAAATACTTGAGAATTTGCTCTCCAAGGCTTTGTGTTCCTATTTGAGTTTCTCAAAGTCTTCTCGGTTCCTATCATGACCAACACCAAACTCAACTTTCTCATTTTTAAGCACCTTAACCAAGGCTAGAGCATGATCACATTCTTAAGTGAGAGAGCACATGGAGTTGTTATGGTCATCTACAAGCTTAGACACATTTTCCTCAAGATTAATTCTCATATTTTGTTCATCCTCAAGACTTTGAGTGAGAGAAGAAAATTCATCGGTGGCATCCCTTTCATTTTTACTTAGCAATTCAAGAAGTTCTTCCTTTTCATCTAAAGCATCCCTAGCATTATCAAGTTGGGCAAGCAAGGATTCAAAGCAAGTTTTAGTTTCTTCATCCAAGGTAGCAATAAACTCACACATATCTATCATCTCTTTCTTTATCTCTAGACCTTCAAGGTCAAGAGAGGAAGGCTCTCTAGAGATGGGTTGAGGAGTGGGTTTAGATGTTACCTCGGTGGACTTGGCCATGAGACACTTTTGGTTGGAGGAGATGACGTTCTCGTTTGGTGAGTCAAAGAGGGACAATCATGGAGTATAGGTAGTAGCAATAACAGCAACTCCCACAATCTCTCTACCTTGGACTTCATCATCATCTTCATCTGTGCCCGAAAGGTATTCTTCATGAACCAAAATATCCCTTTCCTTGTTGACGACATTCTTGACTGCATAGTTCTTGTTCAAAGGATGAGGAGGCCTTGACTTGATCTTGCGGATGAGGAGACCACCATTGTGTTCACGGTTCTCAAAGGGACACTTAGCCACAAAGTGACTCTTGTCATTGCAATTGTAGCATGATCTCCCTTTGGGAGCCTTGTTGGATGAGTTGAATCTTGTGTAGTCCCTTGATCTTGACTTGATGTCGGGCTTGTTCCAAAAATCTCTTGAAGCGAGGGCAAGCTGTTCATTGAAGGCACACTTGGGATCCTCTTGAGACCACTCACTTGATGTATCATCATCTCAACTTCAATGGCCTTGGCCTTCAATGCAAGATTCACTTTTGTTGATCCAATCGCCCTAGCACGAGCGGACTCAGCGTTCTTCTTGGCAATGGTCATGGCAATCACTTCACTCAAGACTTCTTGGGATGTCATTAAGTGAAAGTTGGTTCTTCCCTTGATGGAGTTGAGATTTTGTTCTTCAAATGGAAGGAGAGCTTGAATGAACTTCCTCTTCATGAACTTGTCATCAACATAGGTGGCACCAAGATCCCTCGTAGTGCAACAAAGGACCTTGAGCCGCCTATACATGTCTTCGGGAGTCTCATCATCTTGCATAGCAAAACTATCGCACTCATTGTTGACTTCATCAAACTTGGAAACTTGGATACTCTCATTTCCCACAAACAGTTCGGTGAGCTGATCCCATGCTTCCTTGGCGGTGTTGAATTGGCGAATGTGAGCAAAGTCCTTGGGAGTCAATGCCTTTTGAATCATGCCCAAATCCTTGACATTGACTTGCTTATCCACCACTTCACCTCGAATCAACATTTTTGGTTCCTATGGAGAGAACCTATCCTCCACAATCCTCATTAACTCGATGGAAGAGCTGGAAATATGAGAGCGCATTAGATATTGCCAATTGGTAAAATTTGAAGTATCTAACATAGGTGGTGCTCCTTGAAGAATGATGTGTGGCATGGGAATGGGTGGATCCGGAGTATACTTCGGCAGTGGGGGCACCGCCGAGTAGTCCTTTCCTCCACTTTCCTCTTTGGAAGCTTAGTATTCAAGCCCCTCGGTGTTCTTGCTTGGGCCCTTAGTAGATGTTTGAGCAACAAAAACAAGTCCCAAGTGAGTGGTGACGGCCGTGGGATTCACCCGGGGGGCGGTCACGGGAATGGTGGGAGGAAGCTCGGTGGTTTGGGGTGTGTCAAGAGGAACCATGGGGTTTGGCTTGAGAGACTACAAAGTAGTCATCATTTCCTCAAACTTGGACATCATGGATGACTCCAATTGCTTGAGGTCATCCATGGTGTCCAAGTTCTTGGAGTTGTCGTTCTCACTTCCCCCTTCGTCGGCCATCATCTCTTAGGCGGTAAAACCCGAAATAAGAGCCTTGGCTGTGATACCAATTGAAAGTACCGACTTTCAATTGACTAGAGGGGGGTGAATAGGCGACTAGCAATTTTTAATTTGTTAATAAATTTTAGGCTTGGCAAGAAGATAAGTTCTCTATATATGCAACTAGGTGAACAACCTATATGCTAGAGAACAAATAGCAAGCACAAAAGTGGTAAAGAGCAAGTAGTAAAGGTAAGGAACAAGATAACCGGAGCGGGGACATGGAGATGTAATTCCTGTAATTCACTTCCAAGGAAGCTACGTCTACGTTGGAGAGGTGTCGGGGACACACAAGGTCACCCGAGCTCCACAAAGGCCTCACCTTCTTCTCTGGTGAGCACCCCCACAAAGGAGGCCTCACAATCCACTAACCGGTGACCTTGAAGGTGCCAACTGAAACCTTTACAACAAGGTTGAGGGGGAAGCTCCACAACTCAATTGGAGGCCCTCAACGACACCACGAAGCTTTACAACACATTCCCTCTACTCTGAGGATGCCCTACACTGTCTAGGGTTCCAACAAACCCAAAAGTAACAAGATCCACAAAGTATAGGTAGGGGGAATCAAATCTTCTTTGGTGGAAGTGTAGACCTAGGTCACCTCTCCACCTCTCAAAAGATCAAGTGATTTGAGTGGCTAGGGAGAGAGATCTAGTGAGGTGAAGCTCTGGTATTAATGGAGGAGAGAGAAAATTGAAGAGATAGGTAGGAGGAAGAAGGAGGGCGCCTTAAATAGGCCCCTCCAAACTGAACCGTTGGACTGTTCGCGACACCACCGGAAGTTCCGGTGGGGGCCAGAAGTTCCACTCGGCATGGATTCAACGGCTCGAAGACCGCATGCTCCAAAGCTCAGCCGGAAGTTCTGGTCAGACACGACCGAAAATTCTGGTGAAACTTCCGGAGCAAGTTATGAACCAAGTTCCTTCAAATAGACAACTTACATATGGGAGCATACAGTGCTTGACCGGAACTTGGAGCAGAAATTGGAGGGGAAACAACTGGGTCGCAAAGTGCCTGACCAGAAGTTCTGATGCCTGGGCGGAAGTTACGCTTCGAGTCTCGGCGAAAATAGCATAGGAAGTTCCTGCGACCGGAAATTCCGGTGGAAGTTCCGTAAAATAGAACACTACAGTACAGTAGGTTCTGAACTATGGCCAGAAATTTTTCCGGAAGTTGGACCAGAAAAACCTGCGACCGGAACTTCCGGTGGAAGTTCCGTCAGATAGAACACTACAATACAGTAGGTTCTAAACTATGACTGGAACTTCTGCCGGAAATTAGACCGGAAATTTAGCCAGATCCATTCCACAGAGAACCCTGAGCGGAACTTCCGGCTCCTGGCCGGAAGTTCCGATCAGACAAAAACAGCACCAGCAATTCAGAAACTCGCTCTCTCGTTGATGGATAGGATGGCTGTGGCGGTGCAAATATGGTTTATGCAAGAACAGATGATTCCCCACAGCTTTCCAAGGTGGACCCCCTCTTGATAGTACGGCGACCTAAAACAATAAAATGAGAGAAAGAGAAAAACGAAAGACCACCGTCTTCACGAGACTTCAAGAGAGGCATCCACAAACTCCAAAAACTCCATCAACAAACAAGTAACCTGAAACTCAATTACAAGGTTAGATCACAAGTGGGATTGTCATCATCACCAAAATAGCAAGGTAAAACATAGTCCTTTCAATAGATGTGAAACATCCATGTCTATTTCTTTATAGATCCAAATACGACTGAAAAGTTTTACACCTTTTAAGAGGGTCTTCCAAGTTAAAAAACTTGATTTCTCGTGTATGGAACTATCACGGATTTTATGGCTTCAAGCCATTTGACGGAATTAGGGCGCATTGATGGCTCAGATATGTAGAGCTTGTTGGGAACCCCAAGAGGAAGGTATGATGAGCACATCAGCAAGTTTCCCTCAGTTATGAAACCAAGGTTATCGAACAAGTAGGAGTAAGGAAACAACTCCAAGGTGTTGCAAGCAACTTGGAACCTACACAACACAAACTCAATACTTTGCCCCAACTTACAGTGAGGTTGTCAATCTCACCGGTTTGCTAAAAACACGGGATTAAACGTATAGTGTGGAATATAGTGATTGCTTGTAGAAAGTAAACAGTAAATGGTAAATAGTAGATGGTATATCAATGGCAAGGAATGGACCGGGGTCCATAGTTCACTAGAGGTGTTCTCCATAAGATAAATAGCATGTTTCGTGAACAAATTACAGCGGGGAAATTGACAGATTGAAAATGCATAACGATGCATATACTATACATCTTGATTCCTATGATATTTGTTTTGGCATTACAACATAATACATAGACCATAATCCAATTACATCTATGACTAATAATCCACCTTCAGGTTATCATCTGAACCCCTTCCAGTATTAAGTTGCAAGCAATAGATAATTACATTAAGAAATGTGTGTAAAGTAAACAATACAATTGCCCTTGGACAAAGGATTATTGTTTTCTCCCTAGTAGCAACAACACATCTACAACCTTAGACGTTTCTATCACTCTCCCAGATTACTAGAGGCATGAACCTACTATCGAGCATAAATACTCCCTCTTGGAGTTACAAGCATCTACTTGGCCAAGATAGCTACTAGCAACGGAGAGCATGAAAGATCACAAATAACATAGACATGATAGAATCAATAATCAATCTGACATAGTACTCAATATCCATCGGATACCCGCAAACACAACATCTAGGATTACAAATAAATGATCTTGATCATGAACGGATCTCACAAGATCTAAACATGATAGCACAAAGGAGGAGAAACACCATCTAGCTACTGTATGGACCCATAGTCCAAGGGTGAACTACTCACGGATCACTCCAGAGGCTGGCATGGTGATGAAGAAGGCCTCCGGGATGATCTCTCCCCTCCGGCAGGGTGCCGAGAAGAGCTTCGGATCCCCCTGATCTAGGGATGGAGATGGCGGCGGCTACGGACTGTTTCGTGGAGATTTGATCGGGTCTTTATGGTTTCTGCATCGGGGTGCTTATATAGGCGAAGGGGTGAGGTCGGTGGGTGCCCGAGGGGCCCACACCTAGGGCTGCCCCCCCTTGGCAGCACCACCACCTGGTGTGGCCGCCTTGTGGCCCCACTTCGCCTCCCCTCCGGACTCTGTGTTCCTTCTGCTAAAATATTCACTTTGGATTTTGTCCCGTCCAATTCCGAGAATATTTCCTTACTAGATTTTATAAAATGAAAAATAGCAGAAAACAGGCAACTGGCAGTGCGGCATCTTGTTAATAGGTTAGTTCCAAAAAATGTATAAAAATACCGCAAAGTGTAGACAAAACATAAGAAATTTGATACAAAACAAGCATGGAGCATCAAAAATTATAGATACGTTTAAGACCTATCAAGCATCCCCAAGCTTAACTCCTGCTCGTCCTCGAGTAGGTAAGTGACAAGGCTGAGATCCCTCATAGGCTTGTTTATTTGTGTTTCATCTTTTCTGGACAGTTGCTTGCATAATGTCCTAGCTCTTTGCAGTTGTTGCACCACACTTGGCTAATATCTTTCTTTTCCTTTGGTATCATTTTCTCTTGTTTGTTTCCTTGGTTCTTCTTCTTTTCTGGGCATTCACTGGCATAGTGTCCCATCTCTTTGCAATTGTAACATTGCAACTGGATTTTGTCTTTCTTCTTCTTTTTGGGTCTCTCCAAAGCTAGGAGTTCTTCTAGTTCATGTTCTTCATACCTCACCTCAGAGGTGGGAAATCTTTCTCTCTTCTTGGGGCATTGGTCTTCATGCTCTTTGGGTGTATGATCCTTGTCTCCACAATTATTGCAAACTTGGGTTCCCTCTAGAATAACATCTTTGTCATCCTTGTTGTCATTAGCTCTTTGGGAAAAGTTTTCTCTCATGTTGATCATTTGAGTAACCAATCCTTGCAACAATTGGGATTGAAGTTTCAAAATCCTTTGTATGGCTGGGTCTAGTCCATTGTTGTTGGCTAAAAGCTGAGTTGTCTCTTGGCTCAACTGGTTTTGGGTTGCTATGAGTTCTCTCATGTTGTCCTCTTGGTTGTTGTTGTTGTCATCAACCTTGATGTTGGAGTCTCTTGGAGTAGTCATCTGTTTGGGTTGAATTGGGATTAGAATAGGCAAAAGATTTTCTAAGGAAAATATTCTAATCACACACATCACAATTTACACACACAAGGTGCAATCAATCACAAACAAACATTCCACTCAAACAACAAGTTTCAAGCATATTTTTAGGCAACCAAAAATATTTTTGTTACACCACATAAGTTGGTGTGTTTGACTTAACTAAATATGGTGGTCCATCTATATGGTTCACTTGTGATCTTTCCATCCTTCTTGGCTGATTCTTCTTGCATGAGGTCATGGCTTCCTTGGGAAAATCCTTGGTCACAAAAACTTCAAGTGAAGTGAACTCCTTCTAATTTTGCATTTCCTCAGTCTCCATATCTTGAGCAAGATTTCCTTGTCTCCCTTGTAGTCCTTAGTGGTATCCAAGGTTGAGGTCCTTGGTGAACATGCTGAAGATGTTGAAGTCATTAGAGTTGAAGAAGTTGAAGTCATTAGAGTTGAAGATGTCCTTGCTCATGGTGAAGCCTTTGGCCATGGAGTAGGTTTTTCCATCAAGTTTGGAATAGGAGAGAGCTAGAGTCAAGACCAAAATGGTTGAGGAAAGAGTTTACAAGATTGTTTGTAAATAGGTTTTGGAACAAATACAACTCCTATTTTTCTAAGGGTTTTTGTCCAATCCTAGGGTTACAAATCCTACAGGCAACACAATGCTCTGATACCATCTGTAAGGGTCCCAACCTTTAAATAAGGTAGAGTCCCCTGTGTTTACAATGCTAGTCCCTGGATCAATAGCTAGCATCCACAGTTAAGATGTAATATCAAGAAACAAAGGTCATAATACAACTTTATAACCAGGAATAACATAATTTATTACATCTTACATAGTTTATTTGGCTATTACATTACATTGCAGCAGAAAATCTATAAGCATGGGGTCATTCATCTTCATAGTGCCACAGGCAGACATGTTGGTTGTAGACTTTGTAATCCTAATCAATCAATCTTCTCTAAAACAATCAAACCTGCAACATTACAAGTTATAGCCACAAGGGTCAATACATTTGAATTGTATTGGCAAGTGATACTATGGTAGTATAGTGGAGTCTATCATCTATATGCATTTGGCTAAGTGGAGTTGAGGCTTGCATTGCTCAAAATAGATTTTTCCTTAACATTTGAAAACTCTAAGTTTTTGCTTGACAAAATAATCTTTTGCAAGGCATCTCCCAATCAAAGATTGAAGATCCTTTAACCCTTGTTCAACCACAAGTTTTTAACTTTGAAATTTTAATGATGAGATTCTTGATTGCTTCCATGTCTTGATGCTCAAATTGTCCTTTACCAGGGACATGGCTAAGTACTTAGATTTTACACTCTGCAGAGGTGGTGCACTTTCCCCACAAGACTTGGTTTCCCAAGACAAGATCTTTCAGAAGCCTTCCCTTAGACCAAAATGGACGCGCTCCAACCTATCAAACTCTACCACCAACTGTCCATATGGCTAAGTTCTTGCAACCTATATGATCCAGGCAGAGCCCATAATGCCAAGTGGCTGCACTTGAAGCTTCTCAACATTTGACATCTCAAATCTCTTTGTTCCTGGGTGGCCATCCACAAGTGAGATACACAAGGTAAACCATAAACATGGGCCTTGTGAACCACTCAACCAAAAACCACCAATCAATTACCATTCCACCCAGGTGATTCATTAACTTAGTTGTTTTATTAAACAAAAACACCAGTCCTTAGACTTAGAAATTTTTCCATAGTATGAATATATTTCCACCCTTGTTTTCTATTAGCTAAGCTAAGCTTGATAGTAGTAGGAATCTTAACTTAGGAAATTTCTACTAAGGTTTCATCTACTAGGATTTCCCATAGCAGGGTTTATACTTAGCAAAAATTCCATGCAAGTTTTGCTTAGAAAAATCACTAATGCATAGTGAAAGTAATGGGACAAAAGTATGAAGCATCACTTGCCTTTTTGGTAGAGGGTAAAAGTTCACTCCTTGTCCTTTCAACAATCACACTCTTTAAGTCACTACAATTCAATCAAGCAAGGCACAATCTCAATCTACCAATCAAGCAAAACATCACATAAAATGATAAAGTCAAGGTAATGCATGCAAACATGCCAAGCTTTGTTTTATTTGAAAAAGTGGTTCCTAATGGGTCATAAACATTTAAAAACACCTAATGGTAATTTTATAAAGTGGCAAAGTCATTTGCAAAAGGTTTCACTTCATAAACCATTTTCAAAACAAGGTATCATTTTATGTGGTGTAGAAATATTTTTACTAAGTCATTAACCTATAGGGTTCACCAAATATGTTTTCAAGCCACAAAACTTTGTGTTTAGGGTCAGAGAGTTTAAAACAAAACATTTCCCAAAGGTTTTCTTCCAAAACCATTTTTAATAAATAAACTATATTTTTATTTGAATAGAAATGGTTTTAAATCAAGGAATCATTCTTTTGTTTCTCCAAATACATTTTTGAATCCACAAAGTGTTTCCTATGGTCAGTAGGTTCAAAACACACCATTTGCAAAAGATTTTAACCCCAAAATCATTTTTGAACAATTTTTACAATCTAAACAAGCATACATAAGTTTCTGCGAAAACAAACATTTTAACAGAAACTTTTTACTAAACAAATGGCATGGTTGGCTAGGTCTTGTTCCACTGATTCCATTGATATAAAATTTACAAATTTTGGACGTGTAGAACTAAAGTTATGCAATTTACAAAATTGAATCTCTAATAGATTCAAATCTGTTTTAAAACGAAGCCTAGGCAACGTGGCGCCTTTCTATTTGTTGATACCGTTTCGTCAGGATCACTCACTGAGGATCGTTGGATCTAATGCGAATCGCACGGCTCAGATGCTCCCATACCTGTTCGCTTAAGTCGATGCTCACGCATACAGGATGGGGATCTAACGACTCACGCGTGTTCGACCAAAATGGCGGTGGCGCCGGCTGCTCTGGCCATGCCTTCTGTCCGAGGTGGTCCAGCCATTCTAGGAAGTGAGAGAATAGGAGGAGAGGCTCACCGTGATCGCAAGGATGTGGGGAAGCTCAAGGAGGTTGTCGTTGCTGAAGGGGCGCTCGGAGGTGAGGGTAATGGCTCGCCGGAGTTCTTGCTGGCGTCGGGCGGTTCTGGAGGTCGTCGAGGGCGAGGATGGGGGCACCCTAGGACAAAAGGGAGACACTGTTAGGTTTGCAAGGGCATGGCGATCATTATCGTGTCCACGGGGAAGAGAGGGGTGGTCTGGTTTACCAGGGAGACGTCGCTTGATTGGAGACGAATGGCAGCTCGGGTGACGCTGTCAAGATTGCAGGAGCTTCATGTGAGTGGTAGCGATGCGGAAAGGTCCGCCAGGCGATGGGGATCACAGCTGCGTGCTCTAGGAGGCAAGGGGTGGCGTGGTGCTGCCGGAATCCTCGCCGGAGCGTCGTCGGACAGTGGCGGTGTCTGGCGAAATTCGGCAGCCTGGGGGCGCACTTGGGGAAGGAGACAGAGGGGAAATGGAGGGGAGACGCTGGCGTTTAAATGGGCGTGGTCGCGGCGAGTAATGGTGGCCGCATTAAGGTGAATTTAAGCATGGAATCACAGCAGAAGCGACAAGGGAGGGAGAAGAGGTCGTCATGGGGTTGAAGACGGTGAAATTTGGCGGTGGGGCCTAAGCGTCGTGACAGAGAGAGGAGGAGTGGGTCCCGATTGTCATTCACTGCGCGGGTCGTTTCGTGTGTGAGAGAAAACACTTCGGGGGGAAGAGGAGCTGGGTTGCTGGGCTTAGTGGGCTAGGATAGTTGGGCTGGGCCGGTTCATATTTTTTTCTGTCTGATTGATTTATCCTTTTCTATTTCTATTTACTGTTTTGAAATTTAATCAAACAAATCAATCAACAAATCAATTCCAAACATTCACCAAACTTTGTATTGTGTTTTGGTTCTGTTTAACAACATAAATCAAAGTCCAAAACAAAATAATAATATTTTTATTCTTTTTAGGATCTATTTAATAATTAAATAAAATAGATCTTAATTATTAATTCAAATAGGTTTTGATTTATTTAATAAAATCTCCATTTGAAATCCAAATATTATCAAAACCAAATCAGTAGGTTTTATTTGAAAATATAAGATACTTGGAGAACTTGTTTAAAATAAAATAATATTTTGTTTTAGGGTCCATTAATAATTAAATAAGATGGACCTTAGTTAATAATCCAAATAGGATTTGTTTTATTAAAATCTTTATTTTGAAATATAAAATAAAACCAAAACACTTCAGTAGGTTTTAATTGAGAATATAAAATACTTGGAAAACTTATTTAAAATAATTTAATAAGTTTTAGTGTTTATTTAAAATGGGAAAAGCCCTTATTTTTAATAAAACTGGATATTGATAAATCCTCATTATTTTGTTTAAATAAACCTTTACTCTTTTAATCAAAGCAAAACCTTTTGTTTCAAAATCTTGGCCAAGGTTTAATTTGGCTCTATAAAATAATCCTTATTTATAAATATATCTTTTCTTTTGAAACCAAATCTTTTTATTAAACGATTCAAAATAGTAATTCCAAATATTTTTAACTTTATTGTTTATTTAACTTTTTAAATCCATTTAGGATTTTATTTAATCCAAATAGGTTTGAAGGTTTCCAAAAAGTTTCTTCTCATCCTGAAAATCAACAAAGTTTTATTTTATTCATTTATTTTTCACATTACAAGATTTGGAAAATCTTGGGATGTGACAGAAAGATGTAGTTCTAACAATAAGACATAGCAACTAAGTTGTAACATGAAAAAGGTACAAACAAAATATCATGAATAACAATGCATTGAAAGACATTTGTTTGTTCCACATATAGAAAACATAGCATGAGCGGTATTCAGTCTGTCCCTCATGAAATAGGAAAACATAAATGCATAGGACACCTTCAAAGTTCATAAGGGTGACTAGATACAAAAAAATTAAGAACAAGCAATACCATGATTATGAATCAATCAATAAGTTTTGGGACAATGCACATTGAACTAAGAATGACAACTATGATCTCTTAATTGGTGCATAAATATAGAAGATGGAGACTCAACATAAAAGTAAAAAAGAAAGGCCCTTCACAGAGGGAAGCAGGGATTTCAAATTTCATAAAGAGCTTCCAAAAATTATGGTACTTATTAGCTTTCAGCTCTCATTGCCCCTATCATAAGCATCTTGAAGTGATTAAGGTTAAAGTGAGTCAAATATGAAGTATATGCTTGATAGATCATAAGTTGGAGATCTCATGTCCCTTGAGTACAAGGGTTGTTCCTCATGCTACTCAACTTTAGTCATAAGCAAGTTCTTGTCATTATAAGTATATGTGTATCATAGAGAACCGCCAACGGGGTACCCCTTGCCCCATGACACAGGAGCTATCCCATATCAAAATGACAAGGCAACAGACAATGAGCATCTTAGTGATGTTTTATTTACCATGAGCATGGTGCTTTTTCTCTCTTTTTTCTATATTTTTTTAAGATGCTTCATAGATTACTCACTATGGTTATGCTGCAAGTTTCCACCATGATTAGGCATGGCTTAGGCTAGTCGCCTGATCGTTTCTCTAACACGTATATAATACTTCATGGACTTACAAGCTCCCCTTTTATTTCACACCGCCGACATCCATAAACAAAAGATCATGATATCCACTATATAGATATTTACAAGTGTTGAAAGCGTTCCCCATGATAGCATGGTTTTGCTAACTCCCAACTTATAATTTGCAACCTAATAAGCAACATAGATGGGCACAATGGTTCAAGTTTATTAAGTGCAAGAAAGTAAATTGTTCCATCAAGTTTGTGAGAGCTTTAATCACTAATTTTCACATAACAAAAGTTTAATTTGGAAGATAGATAAAACCATGAATATACTTGGAATGTTGTAACACACCATGCATATGAATTTATAGTGGACTCTTTGGGATAACTTAGTTTCTTGGGAATTGGATGCACGAGTAGAGCTCATACTCAGTACAAGTGGAGGCTAGCAAAAGATTGGGAGCGACCAACTAAGAGAGCAATAACGGCCATAATCATGCAAAGCGACAAAACATTATTAATTAATGCATAAAGTGATATCACAAGTCAAAAGCTAAATGATCATAAAGGCTAAGGTGACTGGTTCATAGTCTTAACATGGTGTAAGCATGTGCCAGGTCAACCCAAATAAAGCATCAAAGGAGAATACCACAATATTATTCTTTTGAATGATAAAAAACGCATGATTCTTTCAAGGCACATTAAGCAATCTCAATTGCTTGGAATAAGTCATGCTACAGCAATAATCACTAAGCATATTGTCGTGGTATTGCCGATGAGTACTCCATGGAGGGGTCCTCACAATGCGTGTTTAGAGACGTGGGGTAAGGCGGACGGTTGACGGGTACGAGGTAACACAGCTTACCCAGGTTCAGATCCCACGACGGTGGCGGAATCCTACTCCTGCTATAAATCACTATAATGGCAATACGCCGAGTTACAGAGATAGGTTCGTTGTGCGAGGTTGTATGAATATGTACTAAGTTGTACTTGTGTTGTGCCATAAAGGCTCCCATAGGCCCGACTTATATAGTCGCCAGATCCTAGGGTTACAGGGAAAAGTCCTAGCCGGACAGGTTACAGAGTCCTACACCGTCTATCACTAGTCTTGTGTATCTTGCACTCCAAGGCTCCGAGTACGCTGGTGACTCCACCGCAGCCTTCCTTTATCCGGCATGGGCCTCCCTTCTGGATCCACCTAACTGGGCCGCCCAGCAGGCCATAGGCCATGCTACCGACTATGGGCCACCCGGGTTAGTCGGATAAGAGACATGCTATGAGGATACCCATATAGCATATCCCCAACGGTAGCCCCCGGAGAACTCCGAGATCTTGCGCCGTCTTGCCTCTTCACGTGGAGTGCTTCGTCTAGATGGATGTCGGCAAATCGTCAAGCAATATCTTGTAGTCTTCCCAAAGAACCCTGCAAGGTTTTCTCCGTCTTCTAGTAGTAAGTCGGAGGAATGCTGAATCTTCTATCGTACTCTTCCGTAGTCAGACTAAATCCGTCCATGCCGGAATCTTCGATGCAACGGCTCATCTACCATGTCAATTATGACGACGTAGGCTTAGGTCAGCGACGCCTCGTAACTCACCCATACAGAGAACACAATCATATCCGACTTTCCCACGTGAGCGATACGAACTGTTGGCAGCGGCGGTTGGAGACGTGGCGAAATTAGCGCGCATGTTCTCGAACACGTCGTCTACGCGGCAACCGTCCGATTAGCTGCACGAATCTTGACGCAAAGTAAGATAAATAGTAACCGTGGGACACTTGCCACTTTTTCACCCCATTCTCTTGCGTCATCATCTTCTTCCTCCAGCCGCACGCCTCCTCGAGCTCTCCGTGAAAAACCTCGAAGAAACCCTAGCCTCTCTTTGCATCAGTCGCATCCTTCCAGTCCTCCATGGCTAGCAGCAGCTCTTCCCCGTCGATGGCAGCGTCGAGCGAAGCCGGCGGCCGGGCGAAGCTCCGTCGTCGTGCCCCAGGCCTGGTCATCCCGTCGGCGGTGATTGAAACCACCAGTGACCACAATCTGGCGGCGCTAGAGCCTGGAAGAAGAGCCGACTTCGCACAAGGGCATCGGCGCGACTCGGACATCACCGCCGCGACATCCAAGAGATGGTCGCGAAGGATACCTCCATGACGGAAGGGCTCGCTTTGGCGGCGCGGCCGGCGAGGTGACACCTTCTCCCCAAGCCGGAGAAAAGGTGTACCTCAAGGCTCAGCTGGTACGCGGCGTTTCTCTGCCCATCGCCCACTTCTTTCTGTCCGTCTTGAACCACTTCAAGGTCCAACCCCATAACCTCTCCCCCAATAGTATCTTAGTGCTTAGCAATTTCGCGGCACTTTGTGAGGGTTACCTAGGTATTAGGCCTAGGTTAGACTTGTTCGTGTATTTCTTCACCGTAAAACGTGAAGCCGGACACAGTAGGGAGGAGCTTAGGAACTGCGGCACCATAAGCTTCAAGATCCGACCTGGCCGGCGGTTCCCCGACATCGTCGGCCACGAGTCGTGCAAAAACTGGCAGCGGACGTACTTCTACGGCCTCGACATTCCTTTGGCGGGCCGAGAAGTGACGTACCCGGACTTCGTGGATGGAGCCGCCGCTGAAGTTTCCACATGGAGATCCCATGCCTATCTTCCCTCCGACCTCGACGCTTCACGCGCAATAAGGCGGATCGAGTGGTTCGTAGAGACGGGTTTGACCGGCTTGGACCTAGCCATGTGCTGGTTCATCAGGCGAATCCAACCTCTGCAGCACCGCGTGAAGTTCATGCACGAGTACACCAGTGATCGAAAGGATACCCTCCGGATCTCCGTGGATAACTTCTCGAGCGACTCCGTCAAGCTCCGTCTGAAGGACATCGTCAAGGTGAAGGATAAGAAGCGCGGCTTCACCATCACCTACAACATGTACGTAGACGGCAAGTGCCCAAAGGTAGGTATTTCTTTTCCGTGTATGACATTGCTCCAGTTTCTCCGTCTTGCCAGTGCCATCTTATCTAACACGGTGATTTCTCACTTAACAGCTTAGCGATCTAGATGAGGACAACCTGGCTGCCCAAATCTAAGATCCAAAGATTAAGTAAGTCACGGTCGTGTCTGACGACGATGTCCCGTTGGCGCGAAAGCGGAAGAGCTCCACCTCTGACGCTGCCGACGGAGGCAAGAAGAAGAAGACGGAGGGTGGAGCCTCCAAAAAGAGTACTGCCTCCCTGGAGGCGGAAAAGAGAAAAGCCACCGGGATTTTTACCAAAGCGCCCCCCCCCCCTAGTGTAAGCCTCTCATTCTCCGACATTGTCTTATTTATCTGTCTTATTCCTATACTTATGCATTTTGCACGTTTCAGGAAGAAAGCCACAACCAGCCTCAAGAAGTCCTCCAAGACTCTTGGGGCTTCTAGAAATATCAAAGATATGCTGCATCGCGACTCCTCCCCCGCCATCGCCCCTGCTACTCCTGCCGTCAAACCCTCCTCTGCTCCGACAAGCTCTCAAGTCCAGGAGGCACTAGGCCCTTCCGCCATGGAAGTGGATTCTGATCTTTGCCGGCAAACTCCGAGGAGAGGTCCGACATCGATCCTTCCGCGAACGTGTCCTGCCCGTAGGCGGTCCGTGCGGGTCTTGATGCTTTCCGATCTTTGCCGGCAAACTCCAAAGAGAGATCCGACATCGATCCTTCCACGAACGTATCCTGCCCGTAGGCGGTCCATGTGGGTCTTGATGCTCCTCCAACTCCCATGGAACTAGTGCCCGAGTCGGTTTCGCCGATGAAGAGGTGGATGTCTCCGATAGGAACGATCGAACACCGCGTAGGGTTCATCTTCGCCGGGATCCAGAACTCGTCAGGGGGGACGATCGGAATGTTGTCGGAGAATAGAACACGGCCGATGGCTACGGTTTCGCTGATTCTCGCGAAGATCTTGGTCCTCGCCCGCTGAAGAGCCTGAAGCGCCTCTTGCCCCACGGTGGGCGCCAACTGTCGTGGTATTGCCGACGAGTACGCCATGGAGGGGTCCTCACAGTGCGTGTTTAGAGACGTGGGATAAGGCGGACGGTTGACGGGTATGAGGTAACAGAGCTTACCCAGGTTCAGATCCCACAACGGTGGTGGAATCCTACTCCTGCTATAAATCACTATAATGGCAATACGCCGAGTTACAGAGATATGTTCGCTGTGCAAGGTTGTATGAATCTGTACTAAGTTGTACTTGTGTTGTGCCCTAAAGGCTCCCATAGTCTCGACTTATATAGTCGCCAGATCCTAGGGCTACAGGGAAAAGTCCTAGCCGGACAGGTTACAGAGTCCTACACCATCTATCACTAGTCTTGTGTATCTTGCACTCCAAGGCTCCGGGTACGCTGGTAACTCCACCGCAACCTTCCTTTATCCGGCATGGGCCTCCCTTCTGGATCCACCTAACTGGGCCTCCCAGCAGGCCATAGGCCATGCTACCAACTATGGGCCAACCGGGTTAGTCGGATAAGAGACATGCTATGAGGATACCCATATAGCATATCCCCAACACATATGGTCAAAGCAACATCTACCATGACATGATAAAGTCTAAGCCACAGTCAAAACAAGCTCCTTTTGTACCATTATAAGCATGAAACTTTCTACCTTTTCCAACACCAATCAACTTATTTGAAACAACATAAGAATGCGGGGGTCCAACTAATTTATTCAGCAAACCAAACAAAAGAAAACTAAAAACAAAAACAAAGACGCTCCAAGAACAACACAAAAGTGCATGAAGCGATAAAAATAAAGTGTTTTGAAAGAAAACCTGAGACTTTTATTAATGAAGAAGGGGATGCCTTGGGCATCCCCAAGATTTGACGCTTTTGCCTCTTGAATATTTCTTGGGGTGACACAGGTGGCATAAACTTAGCCAAGATAGCTACTAGCAACGGAGAGCATGCAATATCACAAATAACACAAACATGATAGAATCAATAATCAATCTTAAATAGTATCTCAATATTCGTCGGATCCTCGCAAACACAACATGTATGATTACAAATAGATGGTCTTGATCATGAACGGAGCTCACAAAATCTAAACATGATAGCAACGAAGGAGGAGAAACAACCATCTAGCTACTATATGGACCCATAGTCCAAGGGTGAACTACGCACGCATCATACCGGAGGCTGGGATGGTGATGAAGAAGGCCTCCGGGGTGATCTCTACCCTCCGACAGGGTGCCGGGAAGAGCTTCATATCCCTCGATCTAGGGACGATGGTGGCGGTGTCTACGGACTGTTTTGTGGAAATCTAATCGGGTCTTTAGGGTTTCTGCATCGGGGGGACTTTATAGGCGAAGAGGCAAGACAGGAGGGCGCCCAAGGGGCCCACACCATACGGCGGCGCGGGCCCCCCTAGGACACGTGGACCTAGGGTGTGGACACCTCGTGGCCCCCCTTCGACTGCCCTTCGGTCTCTGTGTTCTCTCCGGTATAATATTGACTTTAGCTTTTGTCCCGTCCAATTCCGATAATATTTCCTTACCAGCTTTTCTAAAACCAAAAACAACAGAAAACAGGCAACTGGAACTATGGCATCTCGTTAATAGGTCAGTCCTAGAAAATGTATAAAAATACCTCAAAGTGTAGACAAAGCATAGCAAAGTTGATACTAAACAAGCATGGAACATCAAAAATTATAGATACGTTTACGACGTATCAAGCATCCCCAAGCTTAATTCCTGCTCATTATCGAGTAGGTAAGTGATAAAAAGAATAATTTTTTAGGTGACATGCACCATCACAATTTTGATCAAACCATTTGCACAGCATTGAAAGCTGGGATCAAAGTACTCTAAACATGAGCATTAAAGATGAAGTTCTAGCAATAAGACATAGCAACTATGTTGCAACATGAAAGGATACAAACAAATATCATGAATATCAATGCATTGAGAGACGTTTGTTTGTTTCACATATAGAAAACATATCATAGTGGTATTCAGCTTGTCCCTCATGCGTAGGACACCTTCAAAGTTCATAAGGGTGGCTAGATACAAATAGTTCAAGAACAAGCAATATCAACATTATGAATCAATCAATAAGTTTTGGGACAATGCACATAAAACTAAGAATGACAACTATGATCTCTTAATTGGTGCATAAAGATAGAAGGTGGAGACTCAATATAAAAGTAGGAAGAAAGGCCCTTCATAGGGAAGCAGGGATTTCAAGTTTCATAAAGATCTTCCAAAAATTATGGTACTTATTAGCTTTCAGCTCTCATTGCCCCTATCATAAGCATCTTGAAGTGATTAAGGTTAAAGTGAAACAAATATGGAGTATATGCTTGACAAATCATAAGTTGGCAATCTCATGTCCCTTGAGTACGAGGGTCGTTCCTCACGCTACTCAACTTTAGTCACAAGCAAGTTCTTGTCATTGTAAGTATATGTGTATCATAGAGAACCGCCAACGGGTTACCCTTTGCCCCATGACACAGGAGCTATCCCATATCAAAATGACAAGGCAACAGAAAGTGAGCATCTCATCGATCCTTTTATTTACCATGAGCATGGTGCATATATTTTGTTCTCTTCTCTTTTTTCTATAGTTTTCTGAGGATGCTTCATGGATTGCTCACTATGGTGATGCTGCAAGTTTCCACCATGATTAGGAATGGCTTAGGCTAGCCACCCAGGCGTTTCTCTAACACATATACATAACTCCATGGACTTACAAGCTCCCCTTTTATTTCACACCGCCGACATCCATAAACAAAAGATCATGATATCAACTGGGTAATATGTATAGGTGTTGAAAGCGTTCCCCATGACAACATGGTTCTGCTAATTCCCAACTTATAAGTGCAAGCATATAGAACATAGATGACACAATGGTTCAAGTTTATTAGGGAGAATAAAATAAAGTGTGACATCAAGTTTGTGAGAGCTTTAATCACTAATTTTCACATAACAAGTTTAATTTGGAAGATAGATAAAACCATGAATTTACTTGGAATGGTGTAACACACCATGCATAGGAATTTATAGTGGACTCTTTGGAATAACTTGGTTTGTTGGGAGTTGGATGCATGAGTAGAGTTTACTCAGTACAAGTGGAGGCTAGCAAAAGACTAGGAGCGACCAACTAAGAGAGCAATAATGGCCATAATCATGCAGAGCGACAAAACATTATCAACTAAAGCATAAAGTGGTATCACAAGTCAAAACTAAATGATCATAGAGGCTAAGATGACTAGTTCATAGTCATAACATGGTGTGAGCATGTGTCAAGTCAACCCAAACAAAACATCAAAGGAGAATACCACAATATTATGCTTTTGTATGCTAAAACAACGCATGATTCTTTCAAGGCACACTAAGCAATATCAATTGTTTGGAACAAGTAATGCTACAACAATAATCACTAAGAATAAGGTCAAAGCAACATCTATCATGACATGATAAAGTCTAATCCACAGTCAAAACAAGCTCCCTTTTGTATCACTATAAGCATGAAACTTTCTACTCTTTTCCAACACCAATCACTTATTTGAAACAACACAGCGAAAGCGGGGGTCCAACTACTTTATTCAAGCAAACTAAGCAAACAAAAACCAAAAATAAAACTAAGACGCTCCAAGAACAACACAACAGTGCATGAAACAATAAAAACAAAGTGTCTAGAAAGAGACCTGAGATTTTCATTGATGAAGAAGGGGATGCCCAAGGCATGCCCAAGCTTTGACGCTTGTACCTCTTGAATATTTCTTGCGATGACACGGGGTGGCATCCCCAAGCTTGAGCTCTTGTCCATTCTTCATCTCATCACATCATTCTTCCCCTACACTTGAAAATTTCCTTCATACAAAACTTCACACAATCTTCATTAGCAACATTAGTGCATTCAAAATAATAAACCTTTGGGTTTGGTTTCAACACAAGTAAAAATTTCATTAAAACACAAGATATTGTAGAAATTCCTTTAAAAGGCTCAAGTGATCAAGAAGAACTCAAAAACAAACTTATAAAGAGGCAAATGCAAATAACGGCAGGAATCTGTTAAAACAAACCAGCAGGTAAAAACCGATTTTTTTGAAGACCTTCTGTTGCTCAAATAGACAAGTGTTCAACTAATGAAAGTTAGGTAACAACCTGGGAATTTACTCAGAAAATTACAGATCAATCCGACATATAGAGATTTTTCACGAATTTTTACAGTGAGGCACAAAAATCTGTTTCAGGAGAGTAACTTCCCCAAATCTTACGTCTCTCTCATTAGAGGTTATTCTTGGCAAAAAAAATCACACAAAAAGGATAAGGAGAGGTTATTACAGAAGTAATAACTTCCAAGACTCAATAAAACTATTAGGTTATCTCCTAATAAGTACTTTTCTTTAACGCCTTTAAGTTAGGCATAAGAAGCAAGAATCAAATATTTTCAAATGAAGAAGCATTAACATCAAATTCCTTGCCCCTACCTTTCTTACCTTTACTCTTATCTTTAGGGAACGTATGATTGCTTGTTGGAGAAGCAAAATGTATAATGCCTTTTCCCACATCTATTATTGCTCCAAGGAGTTTTAGTATCTTCCAAGTTTAATTTGTCCTTTTCCTACACATTCAATAACAAGATAATCAGTTGACACCACTTTCCCTAAGATCTTTGTAAACACTCCTTCAGCTATTCCAATGGGTAATATAGTTGCATTATTGGTAAGCGATATTTCTTCTCGCCTCCTTTAGAAAGTCCCCAAAGATTCAAAGATTCATAGATATCTTTAGGCATAAGACAAAATTCAGACATAATATCACAACGAGCACCAAAAGTTTCATTGTTTATAACAACTTTTATTGTAGGAAACCATTTTGAAGGCTCATTATTTATTGGAACATAATCATGATGCTCTCTAAGCATGTTATAGCAATCTTTTAAACTAGCAGTACTGGTCTCAAGAGTGTTCAACCTAGCATAAATTTTTATAAATGAAGAATCAGATTTGCTAAGCAAATTATAAATTGTAATCAACTTCTTTATGGCATTCAAAGCTTCATCCTCATTACATTGGAGAAAATCTCCTCCTACTACAGCATCCAAAGCATATCTATAACAAAGAGCAAGACCATAGTAGAAAATGCTAAGAACCAAGCCTATAGTCATTTTAGGCTCAGTTTTTCCATGTGAATCAAAAATTCTAGACCAAGCTTCTTTGAAACTCTCTTCACTTCCTTGTTTGAAAGTGAAGATCATTTCCACAGGTGACACAGTGATTGGAGGAACATTAGACATGATAGCAACTAAGGTAGGAACTAATTTTTTTGTGTTTTTGATAAGAAAAGGCAAACCAAACGAAACTAGTTTTTTGTAATTTTTGATAAAAGGAAGCAAGCAAAACTAAGCAAAACAAAAACAAAGTACAGAGAGTGGTTCTGAAAGACTCCCCTTGCAAAGCTGTCCTTAACTCCCCGGCAAGGGAGCCAGAAAATCTTGATGTTGGCTTAGTCAATTGCAGAGCTTCATTGGGAGACCCCAAGAGCAAGGTGTGATGAGCACAGCAGCAAGTATTCTCTCAATTATGAAACCAAGGTTATCGAACCAGTAGGAGCAAGGAAACAACTCCAAGGTGTTGCTAACAACTTGGAATCCTGCAGAACACAAACTCAAGACTGTACCCCAACTTACAGTGAGGTTAGCAATCTCACTGGTTTGCTAAAAACAAAGGATTAAACGTATAGTGTGGAAGGTAATAGTTGCTTGTAGAAAGTAAACGGTAACAGTAGATGATGTATCAATTATAAAGATTGGACCGGGGTCCACAGTTCACTAGAGGTGTTCTCCTTAAGATAGATAACATCCTGGGTAAAGAAATTACAACGGGGAAATTGACAGGTTGAGAAAGCATAACAATGCATATACTAGACATCATGATTCCTTTGAGATTTGATTGGGCATTACAACAATATACATAAACCGTAATCCAACTGCATCTATGACTAATAATCCACCTTCAGGTTATCATCCGAACCCCTTCCAGTATTAAGTTGCAAGCAACGGATAATTGCATTAAGCAATGTGTGTAAAGTAAACAATACAATTGTTCCATGAACAAAAGATTGTTGTTTTCTACCTAATAGCAACATCACATCTACAACCTTAGAGATTCATATCACTTCCCTAGATTACTAGAGGCATGAACCTACTATCGAGCATAAATACTCCCTCTTGGAGTCACAAACATCTACTTGGCCAAGATAGCTACTAGCAATGGAGAGCATGCAAGATCACAAATAACACAGACATGATAGAATCAACAATCAATCTGACATAGTATCGCAATATCCATCGGATCCCTGCAAACACAATATGTATGGTTACAAATAGATGATCTTGATCATGAATGGAGCTCACAAGATCTAAACATGATAGCACAAAGGAGAAGAAACAACCATCTAGCTACTGTATGGACCCATAGTCCAAGGGTGAACTACTCACGCATCATACCCGAGGCTGGCATGGTGATGAAGAAGGCCTCCGGGATGATCTCTGCCCTCCGACATTTTGCCGGGAAGATCCTCAGATCCCCTCGATATAGGGACGATGGTGGCAGCGGCTACAGACTGTTTTGTGGAGATCTGATCGGGTCTTTAGGGTTTCTCTATCGGGGGACTTTATAGGCGAAGATGCAAGGCAGGAGGGCGCCCGAGGGGCCCACACCATAGGGCGGCGCGGGCCCCCTGGGCCGCGCGACCCTAGGGTGTGGCCACCTCGTGGCCCCCCTTCGGCTACCCTTCGGTCTCCGTGTTCTCTCCTGTAAAATATTGACTTTGACTTTTGTCCCGTCCAATTCCGAGAATATTTCCTTACTAGCTTTTCTGAAACCAAAAACAGCAAAAAACATGCAACTGGCACTGTGACATCTTGTTAATAGGTTAGTCCTAGAAAATGTATAAAAATACCTCAAAGTGTAGACAAAGCATAGCAAAGTTGATACTAAACAAGCATGGAACATCAAAAATTATAGATACATTTACGACGTATCAGTATGCAAATAACTAACCTACATAGATTCATCGACTCTGTTTGCTAGTGCCTTGTACTCTGCCTTCGTGCTCGATCTCGAGACAGTGGGTTGCTTCTTTGAACTCCAAGATACAAGGTTCAGACCCACAAATATTGCAAAACCGTTGTTGACCACCTATCATCAACACATTCAACCCAATATGCATTAGTAAATATATACCGAGGTTCTAATGTGGTGACTAATGAATATGTAGACATGTGTCCAACATCCCTTTAACATAACGTAGGATACGTTTGACCATTTCCTAATGGACCTCAGTAGGCTGAGAGAGGAACTGACACACCTTATTCACCGCAAAGGAAATATCCGAACGTGTGAGAGTCAAATACTACAGGCTGTCGACCACACCTGAAGGAATCCTATGTACCTAAAAGTGCACTAGTATAACACTCGGTGGCATAGGAGTGGAAGTGGGGTTGCAATTATCCATATTCACGCAATGTAGTAAGTCGAGTGCATACTTGCGCTACATAGTGTCATACCTCTAGAATTGTACAACACTTCCAACCTAAGAAAATATTCTAGAGTGACCAAATCCTTGATAGGAAAGGTGTCCGAGAGAGAACGAACAAGACCCTCAACTGCTGCAGGAGCGGATCCAACGATGACAATATCATCCACGTAGACTATCATGAACACTTGGACACCATCCCGATTATAGATGAATAGGGATGTATTAGCCTTGGAAGGAACAAAACCAAGCTAAAAAAGACGAGCACTCAAACGAGCATACCAAGCCCAAGGGGACTGCTTCAGTCCATAAATAGCACACTCCAACTTGTAGACATGAGACGGGTACATAGAATCCTCGAAGCCAGGAGGTTGTTGTATGTAAACATCTTCAGGCAAGAACCCATGAAGAAAAGCATTGCTGACATTAACTTGTCGAAGAGTCCATCCTCAAGAAACGGCATGGGAAAGCACCAAGAGAACAGTGGCAGGCTTCACCACCAGGATGAACATATCGCCATAATCAATATCATGTTGTTGAGTGAAACCATGAGTGACAAGACACGCTTTGTGCTTCTCAACTGAGCCATTGGGACAATGCTTAGTCTTGAACACCCACTTGTTGCCGATGATGTTAGTGCCAGGCAGTCGAGGAACCAGGGTCCATGTATTAGTCTAAGAGAGAGCGGAGAACTCATCATACATAGCAGCGCGCCAAGCTGGTTCTTGAAGTGCATCATGATGAGAGACCGGCGTGGCGTACATGGCACGTCGATGCGGGGCGTACCACACTGTGTCGTTGGTGTAGCGCTTCTCGCGACACGTGTCATCCTGAATTTAAGTGACCATGTTGTGTCTAGGCACGAGCGAGAGCCATCAAGGAGGGCGATGAGGTTGTAGTGTCGACCAGGGGATTCCGAGAGGCTACAACGACCGACGAGTCTAGGCAGGGAGAATATGCTGTAGGCACCATGGACGTCGGCCCAGCAAACGTGGGTTGAGCAAGCCCAACGGGCGTGGATGCAGGAAGCCCACGCGGGGTCCCAGGCGAGCTGGCCAGAGTCGATGCAGAGGCATCCATCACGCTAGGTGCCTAGGACCACACGCTTGGGGCATGCATGGGCGCATGCACAGCCGGTGCGGGACTGACAATGCCAATCATGACGGCCTCCTGCACATGAGAAACATCATATGACAGAGGCGGATTAGTGGATAGGTAGGACAAGTCATACATATGAGCACATGATCATTCATAGCTAGTTCATAAAATGGAAAAGTGATAGACTGATGCAGAGTAGGAACATCTATATATGGTGACACCGGGAGTGGCATATGGGAAAAATGAATCATCAAAGACAATGTCGCGTGGAAATATAGATGCATCCAGTGGAGGTACCATGCTAGGCACCTTGAACTCCTACACAAAGAAAGCAAACTTTCAGAACAAGGAATTACAGGAAAATGCATTCGGAAAAAGCGCTACGCGCACGTCCCAGATCTACACCTGCAGAACCGGCCGAGAGGCACTGAACGGAGGGGTCTGCGACTTCCTCGGAAGGTCCTCATCAGCTTTGAACTTCAGCAGCGATCGAAGGACTCTGTCAAGGTCCCCCTTGGAGAGCTCCTCAGTCGCAACCCTCGTCGGATCGTGGCGGCCAGAATAAAGGAACATCGGGTGCGCCCTAGCCTAAAGCGGCTGCACCCGACGTTTGAGGAAGGTGCGGATGATATCCACACCGTTCACCTCCTTCTCCGGAATCACCTGGAGGTCCTCCACCCGATGATAGAGCTCCTCTATCTCCTCCACCTCACCATCCAAGATGTGGTTCTTCCAGGACCTCTTCGGCTGGATTTTTTGGGTAGAATCGAAAGGGGCAAGGACAAAATTTTGCCCGTCCACTGTGGAATCGCGGATGTAAAACCACCGCCTCCGCCAGTATTGGACAAACTCAGACATAGAAAAAGAGAAGAAGAGAAAATTGGATTTAAGGGAAATGACGCAGCCGCCGATCGGATAAACTCCGTCAGAGCCTGATTGCCTCTTCACGAAATAGAGTTTCCGGAAAAGGCCAAAGTGTGGCTCGATACCGAGCTAGCACTCGCAGAAGGTGATGAAACAGGCGATGTGGAGAAGAGAATTTGGCGAGAGATGGTGGAGTTGGATGCCATAGAAAAAAATCAGTCCACGGAGAAAATCGTGGACTGGGAGAGAGAGGCCCCGAAGGACAAAAGCAACAAACATGACCCGAAACCCTGCAGGTGGACAGGGAATTACCTCGTCATCGGGAATCTTGACAGCCTCCTTGTCCTGCGGGATCAAACCCCGCTCACGAAGCTTGCGCAGGTCGCCCTCACGCGTCTCCGTACGTCGCCACCCACCATCGGTGACACGAGTAGCGGCGGTACCATTTTTGCTGCCAGCAGCAACGCTGGTACCTGCCATGGTGGAGGTCTTCTTTGGCTTCCCCATTGCAGTACGGTGACGGCGGTGGTGTGAACATAGAAAAGAGGACGGGAAAGATCGAAGAACTTCCAGCGCATAGCGAGAAAAGATCAATAAGGTGGAAGCAGTGAAAAGCAAGTGGCTGGGGTGAAAACAAACAAATTTTCCCCCATAGTTATAAAGACGAAGACGATGAACAGGGACCGTTCATCGGGAAGCCCTAGAGCCAGCACCAAATCCAACCATCCACGTGTCAGCACAACAGCGAACCGTCGCTCGCACGCCGTCCACTACGCACGGAAATCAGACACTATAATTATTGCCACGTCGCGCGTGACCAGTCAACTCCAAGTCAGAAAGTGGGACCCACGTTCGTCCAGTCGCATCACCTCTGGCGCCGCAGACGCTTGAGGTCACCGATCGTCAGCACTGACGTCATCAAAGCTATACTATCAACGGTTACAAAATTTTGGCTCAACAGCTAAAGTACTCACTCGAATCTACGATTCGAGCAACTACTCGGGGGCTACTCCTATCAGGAGCGCTGGCCGCACACCCGAAGCATGACTGAGGTACTACACCGATGAACTATTCTTCGAGTCCTACGTCGAGTCTATGGCTCCACTACGGACTCGGGGGCTACTCCCATATGGAGGATTGATTCAAGCATCCAAAAAATTGTGTCATACGGACCTAAAGCCAACAATGGCTAAATTAAAAAGTCTCTGCTCGAGTCTACGACTCGAACAGACACACGGGGGCTACTCCCATAGGAAGCGCTGGTCACGCACCGTATGAATTCTTCGATTGCGATCCTTCAGATCAGAATGCAAAAACTTTTCGGCAACTTTGCCCCAATTAATGCTAAGTGAGAAACATCCTCCTTGGCCACCCGAAACACCTCCGTAGTGATAAATTTTCAGATGCTGTGTCTACGACGCAAAGATAAGACCTACAGATACCATCTGATGGCCTGGTAATGCACAAGACTGCGCTCTGCTAGTAAAATCCGTGCCAACAGGTGCGATGAAAATCCCGATGGACACGTTGGGTACATCATTCAAAAATTACTGGGATTCTACTCCTGTAAGTCCTCAACGGCCTGAGTCGAATTACGCCAGCATCTGTTCCGGATTCGAGTCGAGGGACTCGAATCTGAAGAAGATCATGTTGTTTTGTCCTAAGACAGTTAACTGACCCTGATCCGTCGGGAGAGTCGGGCACACGCATCAACAATCCCTACACACTAGAATCATTTCTCTAGAAAACAGAGACAACTGCACCCGAAAGAATGAAGAGTCCTTAGTCGAATCTACGATTCGACTGAACACTCGGGGGATACTGACATGGTTATACCCTGCGGGTACACGAATTTAGCATACCTGGTCTAGCCCAAGGAAGGCCCACGAGAATATACGCGGCCCATAAAGATTTTCGGGTGGCCCAAGCCCATGACGTCTTCAGATCCTTGGAGAGCAAGACTAGAACAGATAGAATATTCAAAGGGGGTAAACCCTAAAACCTGTAACCGACTCGATCTGTGCCCGGGACCTGCCTACCTCTATATAAAGGCTAGGAGGGCACGACGAGGAGGGCACCTCTCATACCACCACATACACACCTCCACGCCAGATTGCATCTGCGCCCCTGTAACTTTCGATTCCGCCGTAATCAAGAGCAGACAAGCAGGAGTAGGGTTTTCCCACCGGGGGCCTGAACCTGGGTAAATATCGTGTCCCCTGGTTGCTTGTCTGTTAACCGTTCCGCGATCTCCAGCACCCCCATCTTCTCCAAAACCCAAGCTCATAACAATGGGCATTGACAATATTAAACCTCGTCATCTACCGTGGATCAGAGTTCTCCATGTGGCTCGACCCTTAACAAGGAAAAAATGATGGTGAAATTCAACAAACACGTCATTATCACAAACTAGACAATATACTAAAAAAAGATGTTTGCTAAGCTGCCGAACATGAAGGTGAAGGAGATATGTCCTACAGGACAATAATAAAGAGTGTTTTTATTGACATATCTCATTAGTTCGTAATAGTTTTGTATCATGATATAACTGTATTAAGTGGAAACATTAATACATGTGTGATATATAAACAAACCAGGTCCCTAGTATCCTCTAGACTAGTTCGTTGGGCAGCTGATGATCAAGGTTTCCCGATCATGGACTTCAAAACGTCAACTGACAACAAGGGCACTTCATCAGATGAATGATGTGATGGATAACAACCAACCCTACTATTTCAATGTGATCTAGTCACAAAGTTCAACATTGCGATATCTAGCAAAGCATAGTGGTTCAGTCCTTTGATTGTGAGATCATTTTAATCACTGTCTCTCGAGGCTGCTTTGATCACATCAACCGTCATGACCGTAACTCAGCGACCATAAAGGTGTGCATCAGATATTCCATAGGAACTATTGAGGCCTATGTATCAAATTCGGGATTTGCCCATCCGACACCCAGGGCCCACTCGATGATATTACATCTACAAGTTTGCAAACATGTGACTAGGTCAGTTGGATGTAATACCACGGGAACGAGTAAATGTTTTTTAGGTAACAAGGTTGGACTAGGTATGTCGATACCTAAGATCAGATCTTGGAAAAACTTGGTATCATAGAGCAAAGTAAATGAGGCTTGACGTTCAAGGTTCAAGCGATCAAGTTATTCGTGGAATGCATGGGGGCCATCATGTGTTTCCAGATACCGCTGTTGGTCATTGATCAGAGAGGTTTCTCGATCATTTCTGTGTATTCCCGAGCCATAGGATGTCACACTTAAGTCCATATATGCTTAGGGATTGATTTGAGATCATAGGAGAAAAGAGAGAAGACGACGGAATTGTTCCGGGGTGATACCAGAATGGTTCCAAAGATATACAATGATGATCGGAGGGGTCCAAAAGGTGTTTCGGAGTGATAGGTATTAAATAATATTTATTTAATATTAATAAAATGAATTAATATTAAAAATATTTTTAAAATTGTATTTTTGGTGTAGCCCGCCTAATTGGGCCTCACCGAAGGCGGCCCAAGAGGGGGCCGCGCCCTAGGAAGGGCCAAGGAGGGGCCGACGGCCCTAGTGGGATTTTCCCCACGTGGGTCCCATGGTGGGGGCTGGCTGGCGGCACCTACCCACCTCCTCCCTCCTATTTAGTCCCACCTCGGGACTTTGAGGGAGGTGGTGTCTCTCCTTCACCTATATAAAGAGGGGAACCCCTCTCCTCAAATCCATCCCATGAATTGGATTTCCCTATTTTCTCTATCCTTCTCACTCTCTCTCTCCCTCTCTCTCTATCTATCTATCTATCTATCTATCTATCTATCTATCTATCTATCTATCTATCTATCTATCTATCTCCCCTTATGTGTGGTTCCCAAAGTTTGGAACTATATACAGGGATAGGGATTTCTCCACCATATACATGCCTTCGTGCTGCTGGATTCGGTCCGAATCAATTTCTTCTGCTGCTTTTCTCTACAAGAGCTCACGAGATGTCTCTACACCATTTTTGTGTAAGGCCACGAGGCACCCCACTTGTGGTGCTTTTTCTTGGAGCTTGGATCTTGGACGTCGACACGACCATGAGGTCGGCTACAACGCACAAGGACAAGGGCTAACATGCGAGGAGCTACATGATCTTGAGGTTGGGCGAGTTCGACTATGTCAACCATATTCCTACTCAACAACGTTCATTGAAAACAACATTCCTACTCAACAACACCTTTTTAGTTTCATGATTCCATAATTTATATGCTTTAACTCCTGAACCATAACCAAGGATTATGCACCTAATAGCTCTAGGCTCTAGCTTTCTATTATCAATGTGAGTATATGCACTGTAACCAAAAACTCTCAACTATGAATAATCAATAGGTAAACCTGACCATACCTCAATAAGAGTTTTCTTCTCAAGTGGAATAGAAGATGACCTGTTGATGAGGTAGCACGCTGTGTTCGCTGATTTATCCGAGAAACGCCTGCCCATACCTGCATTGGACAACGTACATCTAGCCCTCGAGATGATGGTTCTGTTTATGCCCTTAGCCACGCCGTTTTGCTGAGGAGTGTAAGGGATGGTGTGGTCCCTGATCATACCATCGTTATTACAAAACTCCTCAAACTCAGTAAAACAGAATTCCATACCATTATCAGTACATAGTACTTTTATCTTCCTTTTAGTTTTCTTTTCTACCATTAATTTCCACATCTTAAAAGCATAAAAAATATTAGGTTTATGTTTCGAAAAATATGGCCACACTTTTCTTGAGTACTCCCTCCGTCCGCAAATACGTGTACTTCTAGCCTTGTCCTAAGTCAAACTTAGTAAAGTTTGACTAACTTTTTAGAAAAACGTACCAATAATTATGACACTAAATTGATACCATTAGATTTTTTTTAAATTTAGTTTCATAATATGTTAATTTGATATAATATATATTACTATATTTCTCTATAAAGTTAGTTAAATTTGATTATATTTAACTTAGGCAAAAGCTAGAAGTACACTTATTTGCGAACGAACGAAGTAGTCATCAATAATAGTGTGACCGCCGTCGAGAGGACGTGTGACCGCCATATGTAGCACACTTCGTCACCCTATGTAGCGTGCATATTCGCCGTCGGGAGCACACCCGTCCAGGCGGCCACTGTTGGGAGCATGTGGCGACCGTCGAGAGCACACGCGGTCGCCATAGGGAGCACATGGGGGCGCCCTCGGGAGCAGGGGTTGCTGTCCTTTGCAGCAAGCGACGTGCAACGACAGAACTATGCAACATGGATTACCTTGCCATAGCATGCGCAGCCGAGATAGAGGGGTTTGGTTGCTGGGAGCTTGTAGTGCTGGGTCAGCGCTTGACGATGGCGTGGGGACGTTGGGGCGAGGACGGTGGTCCAGGTTTAGAAAAGAGAGGAAATGAGAAAAGAATCGAGCAGAACAACGTTAGGGTTTTTCCGGATACCCCTTCGGCTCCTCTTGCGATCAGAGGGCGATTAGGGTTTCCAGTGAAAAAGGCGGCGCACGCTGGGAAACCGGCGGCGTGCGGTGGTGATTGGAGGGCAACCAAGGTAATCGTGCTGGTGGAGAAGCCTCTACGTACGACTAGACTGTGTCGTGCCGTTCGGGGTGATAAAGGGGAGTCCTGGCGCCTCTGCCCACCCTTGGTGGCAGATCGATCTGGGAGTTGTAGGCTTGGTCTTCTGCCATGGTGGAGAGGCATAATGCCCCGGCTGGTGACGCTGGGGGCGGGGACGAGTGGGGGAAGAAGCCTGTGATGGAGGAGGAGACGATCGATGAGTTGATCGGTCAGATGAAATTGACATCAAAGGAATCGAAGAAATTGTTCATTGATGATCGAGATGGGGTGCAGGAGAAGCCTATGTGGGCGCTGGCTGGCAAGATCTTGGTCCCAGGACCGAAGGTTTTTCATATCCAGACTATTGCAGATGTGCTTCGGCCTGCTTGGGGGAACCCTAAGAGTTTGATTTTCCGTGATGGGGGTCCAAATCTCTTTGTTGCTGAACTATCCTCGGAGAAGGATAGAGATAGAATCTAGGAAAGGTCACCCTGGAATGTGAGTAAACATGCAGTGATCCTGGAAAATTTCAAACGCAGCCAACGTCCTTCAGAGCCGCGGTTTGATCGTATGCCAATTTGGATACGGGTGATGAATCTGCCATATAACATGAACGAGGATTGGGGGAAGGAGATTGCAGATATGGTGGGAGATTTCATCAGTCTGGACAAGAGCAATGCAAATCTGATGATTGGAAGGTACTTGCGGGCTCGGGTGGCAATTGATGTCAATGAGCCATTGCAACGGTGGATCGAAATTGATTCCACGGCAAGGGAGGCGTGTGATTGGTATGATATAAAGTACGAGAATGTCTCGTACTTCTGCTTTTCATGTGTCCTTCTCGGCCACTCGGACATGGTGTGCCCTAATCCTGGGGAGAGGGATGAACGAGGCAGATTACCTTTTTGGCCGAGTCTGCGAGTCCAGGATGAAAGGAAGAATAGACTTGGCCCTTTTGCTTGGGGAAATATGTCTGGTGGCTCTTCCAATAGTCAGGCACCTGATGAGGGAGAACGACCGGCAAATCAGTTTAAACAGGGTGGGGGAAGAGGACGTGGTCGTGCAGGACCGTTCACTGGACGGTTTAATGGTGCAAGAGAAAATGCAGGGGTGTACCGCAAACTATCATTGGATGGTACTCCTGCACCAATGGAGGTGGAGAATCGGTTGACGATGCTTCCACATCAAATCGCTGGCGAGAAGAGGGATGAGAGACCAGCACAGAACTCAAATTCAACTGTTACCTCTCCAGATGCCAAGAAAACGAAAGTGGGTGTTGATATAGTTGTTCAATCTGAAAATTTGGCGCCAGCTGTTGAACAGCTGGGCCAGACCCAATGAGTTGTGCAAGTCTGAACTGTCGGGGGCTTGGGAACCAGCCGACAGTTCGAGAGCTGCGGGGTTTAGTAATGCAGCAAGGCCCTGACCTTTTATTCGTAATGGAGACAAAAATTGTGGGTAAGAGAGTGGAGAAACTAGCTAGCACCTTTGGTTTTAGTGGAGGATTTGCAGTTGACAGTGTCAGATTAAGTGGGGGTATTGGTCTGTTTTGGTCTGCTGCCGTGTTAGTGGAGCTGAAAAGTTTCAATTCCTTCCATATTGATGTGATAGTTACTCATAACGATGGGGGGAAACCTCCATGGCGTTTCACAGGCTTCTACGGTGAGCCAAGGCGGGAAGATCGTCACTTGAGCTGGACGCTCCTTAGGAGACTTCATGCCCTTCGGAGCTACCCATGGCTTTGTGTCGGTGACTATAATGAAACTCTATTTGCCTCAGAACACTTCAGTGAAAATGTGAAAGAAGATTGGCAGATGATTCCTTTTCGAGAGGTGACAGACGATTGTGGTTTAATTGATCTTGGCTACTCAGGGTTGCCGTACACATGGGATAAACGGCAGGAGGGTAGAGCTAATGTGAAGGCCCGACTAGACAGAGCCTTCGGTAATCAAGCCTTGACACAGGTTTTTCCTGTGATCAAAGTGCGTCATATTAGTGTGGTAGAATCTGACCACTGTCTTCTTATGACAGAGCTTGGTCAGAGGCAAGTGATGCGCAGACAGCCCCAAAGCTTCAAGTATGAGAATGTGTGGCAAACACATAGTGACTATGATAAAATTGTGGCTGATATGTGGAAATCAGAAGGAGTGAGCTCAGGTATGCAGGACTTTGCGAACACCCTTCATCGGATGCAGACAGGGTTGCAAACCTGGGGCTCAAAAACGTTCGGCAATTTTAAGAAGAAATTAGCTGAATTAAGGAAGAATTTGGAGAGAGTGCGACGGACCTCCCTGGGCCGCGGCCCATCTGCGGAGGAGCGCCGACTCGCTGAGAGGATTAAAGAAGTGTTGTATCAGGAAGAGGTCTGGATCAAGCAACGGTCGCGTGCAATGTGGCTGAAGGCTGGGACCGGAACTCAGGTTTTTTTCACGCTCGTGTAGCACACCGCACACAGATCAATATGGTTAAATCTTTGGTGCGTAATGACGGGACTGTGTGTGATGATGAGGAGTCGGTAAATGGTGAGATACAGGGTTTTTATGATAACCTGTATACCTCCCAAGGTGAACCAGTAATGAATGAGCTGCTGAACCTAGTCCCTGAGAAGTTAGATGGTTCTGCCAGGGAGTTGTTGCAGGAGATGTACAAGGAGGAGGAGGTTAGGGTAGCATTGTTTCAGATGCACCCATCCAAAGCTCCAGGAATTTATGGTTTTACGGCGGGGTTTTTCCAGCGGCATTGGAACATTGTTCGGGGAGATCTTGTTCGCACTGTCTTAGGAGTCCTGAATGGAGGTGAATGGCTGTCACACATGAATGATACGGTAATAGTTCTGATTCCAAAAGTGCGGCATCCACAGTCTATAAAACAATTCCGGCCAATCTCCCTTTGTACTGTTATTTATAAGATATGCGCAAAGGTGGTTGCTAATCGGATGCGGCCGTGGTTGGAGGAGGTTATAAGTAAGGAGCAGAGTGATTTTGTTCCGGGTCGGCTGATTACGGATAATGCACTTGTCGCCTTTGAGTGTGTTCATACGATGAGGAGAAACAAATGTGGTAAGAAATGCTTGTGTGCAGTTAAATTGGATATGATGAAGGCCTATGATCGCGTAGAGTGGCCGTTCTTGGAAGCCATGATGCTGAAAATTGGCTTTCTGGTGAGCATGGTGCAGCTGATTATGAGTTTTGTGAGATCAGTTCATTTCTCGGTGAAGGTGAATGGAGAGCTCCTGCCACAATTCTTGCCAACAAGGGGCTCCGTCAGGGTGACTCAATGTCTCCATATTTGTTCTTGCTATGTTCTGAGGGTTTCTCAATTTTGTTGAACCACTTTCAGATGGGTCCGACTGATAGAGGTATCCGTGTATGCCATAGGGCGCCATGGATTACACATTTGTTATTTGCAGATGACAGTTTGATTTTCATCAGTGCAACATTATCTAGTGCCCAAAGACTCAATGAGATTTTGAGGATATACAACGCAGCTTCAGGGCAGCTAGTTAATAGGGAGAAGAGCTCCATATTTTTTACCCCATGCACAGAAGAAGCCTAGAAGGAGGTGGTGAAGCAAGAACTTGATATTCTTATCGAAGCTTTTAGTAAACGTTACTTGGGCTTACCAACAGCAGCGGGTCGGTTAACTAGTGAAGAGTTTGAGTTTATAACAGAGAGTATGCGAAGGAGTATGAATGGGTGTGCTAGAATGCTCTCATACCCTGGGAAAGAAGTTTGGATTAAATCAGTGGTACAGGCAAAGTCAACATATTGCATGAGTATATTCCAGCTATCTAAGGGTACCTACAAAAAATTCTCTTCCCTAGCCGCAAGGTTTTGGTGGAGTGGGAATTTGGAAAAGAAATCCATGCACTGGATAGCGTGGGACAAATTATCTATACCGAAAGGCAGAGGGGGAATGGGTTTTCGTGATTTTGAACTATTTAACCTCGCCTTATTGGGTAAGCAAGGTTGGAGATTGATGACAACACCGGAGTCTTTGTGTGCTCAGGTACTGAAAAGCAGATACTTCCATGATAAAGATTTCTTGTCAGCGACAGTGCCGAGGACGGCCTCTCGGACTTGGCGGGCAATTGTTGCGGGTAAAGAGGCACTGAAGAAGGGCATTATAAAAAGGATCGGCTCAGGTGAATCCGTTTCAATTTGGAACGATAACTGGCTGGCTGGATCTCTTCATATGCGACCCCTTGGTCAGAAATCCGAAGGAACGGCTGTGATGGTTAGTGAACTGATTGATCACACGAATCATACTTGGAATGTTGAAGAAATTTAGAAGAATCTTTTTCCAATTGATGCAGAGATTGTTCGGCAGATTCCGTTAAGGAACACTGACGGTGATGATTGGGTAGCCTGGGCGCTTGAAAAGTCGGGAGTTTACTCTGTCAAGTCGGCTTATCGAGCGCTAGTGGCTGATCGTATGAGCGGGGACGAAGCTTCGTCGTCCGATGATCAATCTCAGGTATGGAGGAAATTATGGAAGCTTGCGGTGATTCCCAGAGTTTGCACGTTTTGGTGGAGAGTTTTGCGAGGCATTTTGCCAGATTATCAGACTCTTATCCAGCGGCATGTCAAAGAGTTAGCGACGTGTGGGATTTGCAAAGCTGTTCCAGAAACATTGTTTCACGCACTGTTTGAATGTGCTCATGCACGCCAATTTTTATTGGCTGCAAAGAAGGTCTTTCACCTATAGTTACCCAGATTACATCCGAAATCGTGGGCATCTGACATTTTATGTGAAGATTGGTTCTCGCCATCGGAGCAAGCGCAGCTACTTTCTGTGTTGCATGCTATATGGGATTTTAGAAATAAGCTTGTGCATGGGACGGTGGGCTTTGACCCAGGTAAATGTGTTGAAACAATCGGTTGTTTCATCGGAGACGAAGAAAATCTGTAAATGGGTACCGCCTGCTGCTGGAGTTGTAAAACTGAATTCTGATGGTGCTATCAATGAAGGAGAAGGAAGGGCAGGCAGTGGTGGTCTTGCTCGGGATGCTCTTGGCTTTAGAGGAGCTTGGACCAAGGTCTACGACGGAGTTCGCGACCCATTCATTGCAGAAGCGCTAGCACTCCGAGATGCGGTGTTGTTTGCACGGGAAGTGGTTTTTGAGACAGACTGCCAGGTTCTGGTTCGTGACTGGGCTGCTCGGGACAAAGAAAGATCAGTTATTGCGCCAATTCTAGAGGAGATAAACTTTATTCGAGTAGGTTTTAAGAGTTTTGCTATGGTTTTAATAGGTAGACAGGGTAATCAAATTGCCCATGCTTGTGCGAAGTTAGCTTCTGCTGACAACGTCTCACATGAGTGGTCTGGATTGTGCCTAGATTTTCTTTTAGATAGCATTATTGCTGATTATAATCAAGACGCTTTGAGTTAATAAAGTATGTTGATCACCAAAAAAGAAAAGAATCGAGCAGACGGTCTATCAAGCGGAGGAGGAAGAGGGACACAACTTAAAAGAGATATAAGGATCGGTTGGTGTGGCCCCGCTGTGGATGCGGTGTCGCGTGGAGAAGGAGGAGGCCACGAAGCGTCCTGTCCTCCAGCTGGACTAGAGTATTTTCCATAAGAAAAGGGGCTCATTCTGTCAAAAAAGAAGAAGAAAAGGGGCTCATTGGTGAGGCATACAAAGAAAGGGGTATATGAGCAAACCGAGGGGGTTATCATCGATTCCCCCCTCGTCAGAAAGCGCGCGCTTCCCTCCTGACGCCGGTCAGTCCTCCTCTATCCCCACGCCGCCAACAAAATTCCTTGCCTCCTCGACGCGGCGGGTACACGAATCGGAATACCCATTGTCCATCCCCGCAAGCACCCTACCGCCACCACCTCCCCCAATGGCGTATAAATCGTGTCCGAGCCCACCCTCCCCCCACTATCACGTCTCTGGCGACGGCGACGGCTTGGACGTCGACGACGGGGATGTCGGCCATGGCGGTGAGGCGGAGGCGGAACGTTCTGGCGCAGACTCTGGCGTCGCGGAGGCTTCCGGAGGGCGTGGCGGAGCCCGGGGAGCGGGTGCCCGACGCCCTTGCCCCCGAGGTCATGCCATTCGTCCGCGCCGCCGACGAGATCGAGCCGCTCAACCCGCGCGTCGCGTTCCTATGTAAGTCATTTCCCCACCGGAACTGATTTTATTAGTATAAACAAGCATGCCGAGCCATCGGGTGGAGTACAGAGCGGCAAAAGCCACATATACAGCAGGTTACATCAGAACACACGCACACCATCACACTAGTCGCCCGCAGACGGGGAGCACCAAGCTTCAACGGGTTGCCCATCGAAGTGACGAGCCAACATTAGACGGAACATACAGACAGTAGGGGTATATTGCTGAATTGGGATTATATATAGAATTCTTCTGCGCTGCACCACTTGTAACTACTGCATGTTTGTTCCATTTTCGTTTCGTGCTAGGACATATTTATACAGTATCTTGTTCGTGACATAATCCAGTACATACTACGAAGTTACTGTGTGAGAAATCTGGGCTTCGTTATTTCATATGCATGCTCGAATACGATTAGTCTATCTAGATACAGTTGGTGTGGCTACATGTAAGGCTATTTGCACCAATTTCATCTGTGCTGGCATTTGAGTATGCTGCTTTCAGAGTGCAGACATTTTTATCCCATCTCACTCCCTGCAAACTGTTCATTCATCCACAACCAGTTGAAATCACAACAAATCTTGCACCATGCAAGTAGTAACGGTGGAAAATGTTCTCCGATAAGGCTACTCGATGCAACTAGTAATTAGGTGCACCATGCAAGGCTCCTGAAAGATTTGAAAATTTAATCTCAACCTGTTCGCTCTGGTTCATTACTTCATTGCGGGCTGAGTTGCATCATGAACCAACTTGTTGCTAAGGTTGTTGTTTCAATGTTCATCTAGCCTCTCACTTTGTCAGTTCCCTTTTCGTCTATTGTTTCATCAATCAAATAGTGCATGGCTTTCTGATATGAAATGGGATTTACCGTGCATGTTGTACCAAGGTCGCAAATATGCCTACAAGAAAGTTCAAAGAATGGATCCATCATCCATCCAGCGTGGAGTTCGGCAGTTCAAAACATACATGTCACTTAAACTAGATCAGGTAACCACGTATCTGAAATTATGATGTTGCTACTACCCTTTCCTCATTTGCGGGCTTTGATCAACAATAAAAGGGAAGAACTTACTGCATATCTTTTGGTAGCTTATTCTTGTTCTGGCCAAGTGGGAGTCCACCAAAACTCTTGTTTTGGTTTTCTTCTTAGCCTAACTCGATACAAGTCTTTTATCGAATGCATAATTACGATATAGAGTTGTACAAGCTGTTTCTTAGCCTCACAAATGGAGTAGACTGGGAGCTTACGTCAGGAGTCTGACTCATGACATATTGTATGTCCTTGCATTCTTTCATTCAGTTCGATTTAGAAAAGTGAATACTGTTGCTGCGTGTCTTATGTCGAAAGCATACATGACCATTGCTGTTACTGTTCTTGCAAAATTGCTTTACTCTGAAGTCTACACTTTCCAGTCTCTTCTCCTTTTGAAACCTGCCTATTTGATGATGACACACAATACCTGACGCTAGTCTGTGTTCGACAGGATGACACACATTTTCTAGTCAATGATGCAAAGGAGATTCAACAATTTTATAAGCACTACTGTGATAATTTAAGCAGAACTTCCCAAAGAAGAAACTTGTAAGGAATAATACACTCATAGTCTATTTCTTTTGTGGTGAACTGCCTTAATCACCTTCTTTTTACTGTTGAAAATCAGTGACGAATTGGCTAGATATTACCAAGTGGCATCTGCTCTTTATGAAGTGTTAAGAGATGTTACAAACAACAAAGTTGATTCTGAGGTATCACTGTAGATTATTGTTTTATAGGTTTTCAGTCACCTGTTCCCTTCATGAGCTTCTTCATCACTGTCTCCCATATTTTATTTTGTAGGTGATGAAGCGTGCTAAAGTGGTCGAGGAGAAGAGTGGTCATTTCAGGAGTTACAGGTACAATATACTCCCCCTCAGTTTTCCTGGTTCTTCCGAAGCAGTTCTGGAACTCCCGGAGGTTAGTTATATTTTGTTTGCTCCCACTGTTTCTACTCTTTATGAAATCAGCAAGTTATGATCCTATTTGTGCTGTAAATGGTGTAGATAAAAAGTGCTATTGATGCAATACGGAACATATATGGTCTTCCAAAGCCACACATGTCTTCAATACCCAGGGAAGGAAAATCCATCCAGGATTTACTTGACTGGCTTTCGCTAGCATTTGGATTTCAGGTAAATGGTTGCTTGCCCATTCATGTTCTGATATTGTGTTTGAGGTAATGGATATTATATCCAGTCTTACTGGTGCACATGTTAGGCCTGATGAACATATTTGACTTCTTCTTTATGATTACTTTTATAGAATTCGAATGTGGAAAATCAGAGAGAAAACATAGTATTACTGCTTGCAAATATTAGCACAAGGACTTCAGGACAGGAAGGGTTTCCATTGGTAAGATATATGCTCCTTGGAAGGTTTCGTTGCAGCCATGCTATCTTCTGAACATATCAATGCTTTGTTCAACCGAATCTTGTTCGCTGTGTACTTATATGGTGGAAATTTGACACTGAGCTGGCATGGTAACTTTCAGGTTGATGCTGTGAATGATTTGGGTGAAAAGATATTTGGAAATTATGAATCATGGTGTCACTATTTGCATCTTAGTTCAAGAATCATGTAAGTGGTGCCATTGTTTTTCCTCAAGTTTATTCTCTATCTTTTATGATGCTTTCAAGATTTTTTTCTCATAATATTGTCCTCAATCTCCTGTAGCGTTCGACATCTTAATATCACTTCCCTGTTTCATAGGGTCAATTATGATGATGCACTAAAGAAGCAGCAGCTAATGCTCCTCTACATTGGATTGTACCTTCTTATCTGGGGCGAGGCTTCAAATGTTCGGTTTATGCCTGAGTGCTTATGCTACATATTCCATCATGTAAGTTTCTTTAAAAAAAGAAAGAGCTTTTCGAGCTTCCGCATAACTTATCCAATCGAGTATCTTACTTTAATAGCTTATCGATCATGGTTGATCTATTTAAGTTACGTGCTTAGTGTTCCGGCCACAGTTAAATAAATTGTTTGTTGGTATATACTTTCATAATTTCTAGATTGATTCCAACTTGCTCTAAGTTTTTTTTTTGCAATATTTTTTGAAGAGAATAGTGTGCATGTAGCTCCTTCAGCATTTACATCCATTATAAAGCACAACTTTGCATTTTGAATCATGCCATAAAAGATCAAACTGCATCACTTAGATCTTTATGCTATGTGCAGTTTCCGTCCAACCAAACAGAAACAACTCAATATTTACTAGCAGTCCCCTTGTCCCACTTCTACAGATTTTTGAAAAATATGGGTTATGCATGCTCTCAAAAAAATGGATATTGTCATTTTACCGCAGTTCCATACTTCCATCACCTCAAGGTTGTGCAGAAGTGGCTTTAATCACTAGCCAGCTACCAGGAACATGATTATCACACCACAACCCAGTTAAAAAAGCATGTCGAATCAGTGCTTGAGTCAAGAGACAGGAAAATCCCGCCCCAGGCGACACGGGGGAAACCCTAGCCGCCGGCCGCTAGGGCCCTCCCCACCTTCGTCCCTGCACCTCGCCGCCGCCGGAGGGGCCTCTGGCGAATCCGTGACGCCCCAGGGAAGGTGGTGGCGGGGCTTTCTTCCTTTCCTCGCAGGAAGGCTGGCGTGAGGCGGCGACCATGGCTGTGCGGCGTCCTCAGCTCCGGGGGCTCCCAGCGGCGCCAGGAGGCGGAGGCACGTGCGGCAAGAGGTCGGTGGTTACTGCGGCGGAGGCGGCGCGGTGGAGCGAGGGCCTGCCCCGGGCCCCATCTGGGCCTTGGCGGGCCGCAGCCGGCGCGCGGGCTCATCCTGGAGTTTGGAGCAGGCGAGACCTGCTGTATGATTCTAGTGGTGTGCTCCCGTGACGGCCAGGCAGCGAGACACGCCGGGAGTTGGAGGAGTCTTCCCCTATGACGGCGGACGCGGCGGCGCTGCAATGCGCGCGCGAGGAGCAGGTGGTGCTCCATTGCGCAGGTGCGGGTGTTCCGGCAACGACGCTGGCGCCGGCGCCGGCGCCGCAGAGTTGACACCATGGCGGCGCGGGTCTGCTGGCCCAGTTCTAGGCCCTTGCAGGCCTGAACTGGGTCGGGCGGGCCCTGGCCGGTCTGGCCCTCCATGCCTGGGTGCGGCCAACCCCCTCCCCTCGCCCGTCCTCCCCAGCTCTGAGCGCAGTTGAGTTGAGCCCAACGCCATCTTGGTGTGGCGGCTCGAGGCGTCCTTGGGGTGCTGGCGGCGGGTGGGTGGTGCTAGGTGGCCGGCGATGCATCTCTGAGGTGGCTGTGCGTTGTCCTACCGGCGACTCCTCCCATGACAGCACCTGTGCCGCTTGCGGCTTGGTGTTGCGCCCTTAGGCGGCTTGTCCCCTTGTAGGCAGGGCTGCCCACGATCTGGCGCGCTAAAGGTGCTGCCGATGGAGTGGGATGGGCCAGCTTGGGTGCTCCAGGAGAGGAATGGACGATGTTCGGTTGCGGTAATGAGGTACCATGCTTCGGGCGAAAGCCCTGCCTCTCGGGGCAGGTGACGCCGTCGCCTGAGGGCATCGTTTCCTTGGAGGCGTCACTGAGAAGTTTCGGCACCTCCCTCGCCTAGAGCCTCAAGTTCCGGTTGAAAACCTTAGATTTGGCTTGCCAGATCGGGCAACGATGGCGTCCCTGACGACGTCGTACCCTCCATGAAGGCATCGTCTTGGGGACTTGACTCTGGTTTGGGCATTAGTTCTGCGTCTTGGACCCTGGTGTTGGCCACATAGGACGCGCCTTGCGATGTTGGCGTGTTGGCCTCTCGAGTGGTATCGCGGTGGCTTGCATGACGAGGATCCTCCTCGGACGGCGCAAGCAAGCCTCCAGATGAGCGGTGGTGGGCTGGCCTCTGTCCTTGATGGCGGGCTGGTGAAAACTGCACACTTTTTTTTTTTGCGAAAAGTGAAGACTGCACACTTGCGCATGTTGAGGTTGCTAGGAGGTAGCTGTTGCGCCGACGGCGTACCCCGGATTTGGGCAGAGGCCGTAGCAGCAATGCTCCCTGCTGAGCCTTTGTTGGCTCGCGGGATTCTGGCGGAACGCGTCTTGGCTGCGGCTGGCAGTTTCTTGGTAACTTCGACATTGCACAACCACTGCTACTTTCATCAGCGAGGGTTCTGTTTAGCGGAGGAGCTCACTCTGTGGCGTCTTGGAGAAGCACTTGACGGATTTCGGCCGCTGTCGTGTCTTGTTTTGAGTGTTGGTTGTGTAAATATGGGTGTTTCGGCCTATTCTTAGGCTTGTAAATCAAACTTCTTTTCTATCAATGAATCGAAACGCAAAGCTTTTTGCGTTCGCGAAAAAACTATTATAAGCATGTCTATCTTAATAATGCCACTTTACGAGGCAATTCAATCATAAAATAGTGAAGGTGGTGGACTAGTAGTCCACCATGAGCTTTACATCCATTTAGCCACGCTTTACTATACATAAATATTGGCAATTCATGAAAGTCTATTAATTTGGCAGATGGCAAAGCAGTTGAATCAAATGGTTGAAGAAAACTATTTTCAGCCACCACCTGGGTTTGAAGAAGAGGGATCATTCCTAAAAGTTGCCATTGAACCTATCTACAAGGTTCTGCAGAAGGTGAGTGTGTACAGTTTGAGACAACTAGATTATCCTTTCAGGAGATGCTATTGTTCTTACATTTTTCATTTTCTTTCCCTCTAAAGGAATCACAAAGAAGTAAAGGTGGTACAGCTGGTCACTCAGCTTGGAGAAACTATGACGACTTGAATGAACAATTTTGGTAATCACATTTTATTATTTGTTATTGTTTGCCTTTTCTGTCTGCCATAATATTTTCTTCCTTATAGGTCAGAGAAATGTTTTATGAAGCTTGGCTGGCCATGGGATCTCAGCGCGGATTTCTTTCATCAGGCGGTAAGTAAAAACTCTAATTAATTTTCCTATACTAGACCTATGTAGATTTGGAATTATCCGTTGTTAAATTCAGCCACTGCAGTTGCCCATTAAAATCTGAGTGCAATTATCTTACTTGAGTGTTCACTGTCAAGATTTTGATCAACCGCATTATGGCTTCATCCTGAATGAATAAGTTCTTTTGTGATGCCAGCTTAGTGTTCATCAGCGGTGGTAGATCCAGGGTTTAATGGGTGGGGATTAGGGGCTTACAACTATTTCAACTATATATTATGTGCACTATTTCAGTTGCAACAGCAGAAACATAATAAAAATATGATGCTTTCTTTGGAAGTTATGTACAACTGATTTTTTGTGAAAGCAAAGGAGAATATTCTGTCAGATCACACTGTACAATGTGCAGTAGAAGCAGTTCACTACTCCACAATTAGGTGAAAAGACTAACATCATTCAAGTCCTAATATTTTGTTAAATACAACAAGATCCAAATTAGAGCAATGACTCAACTCTAAAGGATAGTCCCTCCATCCGGGTTTATAAGGCCCATTAATCTTGCCTTAAAATATTGTTTTTATCTTTAGATGGTTGGTACATGTATTGAACCTATGCGATCCATAATTAGTACTCTTGTATGAACCGAACTCAAATAATAAATAAAGGGAGATGTATCACTCGATGCAGAGGCCTGGGTCTTTTCCCCTTTTCAAAGGAAAAATAATAATCCTGCCTTAAGACAAACATGTTTAGTTTTTTTTGTGGGCAATTTTTTTTTGCGAAACTTGTTTAGCTTCGACCAGGTTTCTTGAAAGAATATCAACATCCAGCCCAATTAATACATTATTAAAACATATTTCATGATAGATCTAGTGATAATTTGGTATTTTATATGTTAACACTTTTTTCTACAAACTTGGTTAAACCTAAGATGTTTTTACTTAAGACAAGATAAACATGCCTTGTAAACCCGGATGGAGTATTTGTCCACACAAGCTATTTTGAGATCCTCTTCTCCAAATGGAACCACAAGATCCTTAAGGAGCGAAAACTATCCATGTCTGAAACCTTCATTCCTAGTCCTATATGTGCCTCCAACTATGTTTTCTCCTGAGGAAAATATAGCCACAAAAATGACCTTTTCTTTGTGACCATTTTATCTTTGAGATATAGTATCCTAGGGAAATTACAATTTCTGAAATTCTATCTGAAACATCTATGCTGTAAAAAACATACTTTTGTGGATTCGACCAGTTGGTGGTTCAACTGGAGACCTCAGAAGTCGGAACATCAGCCTAGTCTGGTGTCGTCTGGTTTAGGTAATCGAATTGTTTTTGCTGCTCACCAATTTTATTGTGCGCGTTGAGCCTGCGGACGAAATACTCTGTGCGCGCTTGGGTAATTTTCAGCGCGTGGTATTTCTTTTTGCGCACACTGTTTTTGGGCGTCTGCTGGAGCACGGATTTTGCCCTGCCACGCGCAATAAAAGCGGTTTTTTGTGCGCCAATGGTTTTTTGCGCGTCTGTTGGAGATGCTCTAATGAACAAGGATACTGGCCTGCCTAACCAAGTGCAAACATCAAATAATCATTTGACATAGTTTTCTCCATCAAAGTATTTTAGGATAGCAATGAAAACAATTAATTTATAAAAAAAATTAAGCTACGCATTATACACAAAATTTGATTCAAGTACTTAGGAATCTTACTGCATGTGTTTTCACTACTATATGCAACCTCTGGGTAAACAACAACAACAACAACCACTAAGCCTTTTGTCCCAATCAAGTTAGGGTAGGCTAGATATGAAACCCAAACGAAAACTAGAGAAAAGTGCAAGTCAAGCGGAAAACAGTGAAAAGTGCAAGTCAAACATGCAACTTCTGGGTAAAGATTAAAAAAATTCTGGACCCTATTATCTCTATGAAGAAAAAAATGGCAGGTATTTGTAGGCACCATGGAACCTAATGACCCTTAAATATCCACTGATGTGCATCAAGGTTCACAACTTTTGATGAGGGCACCAATTTGTACCCATAAAAAATGTATTTGAGTTGTCAAACTCAAAATATTTAAAATTTAAAAACGATTTAAACTGCTTTGAGCTAGTTGCATAAAAATAAACTGTTGTCGCATTAATTACGGAAGTCAATTATATGAGCTCAAACTGAGTTTAGGACTCACTCAGCAGATCTTGCTACCTCCTCGAACCATAGTAGACTAGTATTATTATTTAATTATCGAATTGTTATTTCTCTTGAAAGTGGGTTGACAATCGGAAAAATAGTGGAAAATTTTCATACCCAAGCATTGATTCCATACCGATCAGATAATCGAGCGATTTCTTATGTGGGTGTCTAGGCTAAATGGAACCAGTATCGAAAGCCCATACATGTTAGTTTGAATCTTCAAAGTTGGAAGGGCTTCATGTTTACTTGAACTAACTGTTATGCTAACGGCTATTCTGATACTATTCGTTTTTTGGTTTCTTACAGGGTCGTACAGGAAGAAAGCCAAAAACAAATTTTGTTGAAGTTCGAACATTTCTCCACCTGTTTAGAAGTTTTAATCGTATGTGGATGTTTTTTATACTGGCGTTCCAGGTGATTCCTTTTTCTGAAGCACACCATATTGTTTTAACCTGTAAATATATAACAAATGGCTTGATTTTCTAGGCAATGCTAATAGTTTCATGGAGTTCCTCTGGATCTCTTTCTGGAATTGCGGATGCAACTGTTTTCAGAAGCGTTTTAAGTGTCTTTATAACTGCAGCCCTGCTCAACTTCATAAAAGGTGTTGTAACTTCTCAGTACTTTCATTACATTGATCACAATGCACGTGCACTTTGTTTTGTCAATTATTATGCCATGGTTTTCATTTAAGAGATGCTATTTCTGAAACTCTGTAGCTAAACTATTGCAGTGACTTTGGATATAATGCTTACTATTCAAGCATGGGGAAATATGGAGTGGACACAAATAATCAGATACCTACTAAAATTCTTTGTGGCTATTGCTTGGATAATAATTCTTCCAGTAACATATTCTAGTTCCATTAAAAATCCATCTGGTGCTGGCAAACTCCTGAATAGTTGGACGCGGAATTGGTATGACCAGTCAGTATATAATTTCGCAATTGTCATATATATGAGTCCGACCATTTTGGCTGCCTTCCTATTCTTGTTGCCACAACTTCAAAATGTCATGGAACGCTCAAATTCGCGTGCATTTGTTCTTCTTATGTGGTGGATTCAGGTCAGTTTTCCTTATTTCTAACAAGTGAATTGTTGGAAACTGAGCATGATTAGTGCTTACATAATGTTCTGCTGCCTTTCAGCCGAGATTGTATGTTGCACGTGGTATGCATGAAGACATATTGTCCATTTTTAAGTAAGCGTGTCTTACGTTGTCAAATTATTGTTTTTTCTTTTCAGTTGAATATGACAATTCAATGAATATCAACAGGTATGTCTTCTTTTGGGTTGTGTTGCTCACCTGCAAGCTTGCATTCAGTTTCTATGTTGAGGTAACTCTTAAACACTTCAGGAGTACTTTTTTGAAATCTTCACAATTTGGTGGTTTACCATCTATACTCTTCCACGGGTGCAAAAGTACATATTCTGAGAAACCTGGCAGGAGAAGTGCCTATGCATTAAACGGACCGAAATGTAATGACTAGTATAAAACAGATAGTATAATTTTTATAAACTTCTAGAGGTTTATAACACCAAAGATACCATATATATATGAGGTCGTGTTCCCCCTTGATCACCAGTCTCGTTGCGACAGCTGGTCCACTCCTGCCGCCACTCCACCACCACCGCAAGCACCACTGCACCCGCCGCCACTCCACAACCACCACCGCCTGCTGCTCAGACTACGATGGCGAGTGCAGAGGAGTTCGTCAGGCCTCTCCCCTGCACATGTGACTGCTGTCCCACTGTGTCAGATGAGCTCGCATCACTGCCTTGCTGCTTCCCTTGCACATGTGGCTGCTGTTGAGAGTATACCAGGAGATTCTGCGGCCACCGATCCTGGAGAGAACCAATATGAATTGTACCAACTATTGGTTGATCCTGAACCCACACATCATCCAGTGTTAGTGCCCACAAGGTGACCGTGAGGACGTGACACGGCCTTCTCCCCCTCATGACCATCTTTCACAGAGTGTAGGTGGTCAAGCTTTGCAAACAACAGACTCAGATCAGTCGGTTTACCATAGAAGTCTCATACTTACAAACATGTGTTTGTGAAGGGGGACTCCAACACTTATACCCCTACTGACTAGAGGAATAACCCATAAAAACACATTTCACTTCTCGTGCGTCCAACTTCCCAATAGATGGTCAATGGTCTCGAATAAAACATGTACTGCCAAGTAACTTAGGAGGGACGACAAACTTATTTTCTCTAAACATCAACTCGCATGGGTATTTCATACCTAGTATCCTGGATGATGTCCGGTTGATCAAGTATGTGGCTATCATGTCTGCTTCACTCCACAACAACTTGAGCACATTCATTGTGTACATCAGTGAGCGATCTACTTCCAAAAATGGTGATTCTTTCGCTATGCCACACCGTGTAGGGAGGGGTATCTGGGCAAGATGTTTGAGGAAGAATACCTTGGTCAGACAAGAAGGCCCCAAAGCTGGTGTTCACATACTCTGTGCACTGGGGCATGTCTCCCTTTTCGAAAAAAACATACTCCGTGCACCTGAAACTTCACATATGCATTTTTTTTCTGAAAACAGTGAAACACCTCATCCTTGTGATGCATCAAGTAAACCCAAGTCGTACGAGAACAACAGTCGATAAAGGTAACAAAACACTTCATCCCATTCGCTGACACATTTGAATGAATAAGCATAAAAGGGGATAATGCTCCTAAGCCCCTTACTCACATATGAGGATCTTGAGTGTTTAGCATATTTGCAAGCATCACATGTCAACTTGCCCTGCCTATTCCATACATAACGTCCGGAAATATTCTACTCATTTAATCAAAAGATACATGTCCCATCCTACAGTGATGGAGCATCACCTGCTTCTCCTTGTCCTCCATGGTTGCAGCATACACTAAATCCAGCTGCACCCCCTTGTCCACATACCAGAGCCCCCTGCGCCTGGTGCCAGTCCTGACCATCTGCCTCATCTGTTGCTCCTGAATCAAGCAACCAAACTTGCCAAGAGTCACGCTACAGTCTATTTTATTAATTAGAGCACTCAAAGAGGCCAAATTGACGGGAAACACTGGCACATGTAAAACTGAGGATAGGGAGATGTTCGAAGTGCACTTTACTGTGCCAACCCTGACGACAGGTTGTTTTGTACCATCAGCAGTTGGAATAGCGCACTTATGAGTAGGAGGATGCTTATTGTAAGAATCAAACGCACAAAATTTACCCGCAGCATACTTAGATGCACCGGTCTTGTCTCTTGTTGCACAAACCGTGCCCAGCACATACCCTTCCAGGTCCTTCTGCTCCACAATCAGCGGTGGCCTCCGAGACCAACTCAGAGCTTGAGGTCAGTTGACAACAACACGAGCTTCTGGACCACTCCCCCTTGAGGAACAATGACCCTAGAGGTCAAGCCATCTGCCTTGGAGGTGAGGAGCATCGTGAGCTTCTTTAGAGCCTCAGCTAGGCTCTTCGCATCGGCCATCTTCATTGCTGCAATCAACAGCCCTGCCTACCCCGCCCGCAGCAGCTTGCAAGAGCTACTTCTTCCTCACCGGACAGATGCACACTCACAGCAGCAGCTTCCTCCTCGCCTCCCTTCTTTTCCCCTGCGGAGCAGCCACAGCTCAGCTCAACTTCTTCCTCCGCCGCCACGCTTGATGCAGCAGCGGCTCCTTCTGCCTCCACTGCCATCTGCAGCAGCCGCAGCTCTGCTGCTCTCAGTAGCCTTCACGCCATAATCGTGCCGGCTCTGATACCATGTTGATTCAGAGAAGAGCTCACCTCCTGTAGCCCCGATAGCTCTGGCGGCTGGTGTTTTTTTTTTCCGTGTCTTGCTCTCCTCCAATCCCTCCTGGCCTCCTCCTCTAGGTCAGCTCCCACATGGGCTTGGGCCTTATGGGCCAGAAAACGGTTCAACACTAGCAATATGTGGTCTCGTGCCTTTGAAGACAGCAGTGTTTTTCTGCTTCCAGTGGCCACCACGTGCAGTGACGTAGCCAGCGCGTAGTCAACGCCTGGGCAGAGTCTAGCACTCTAGCTTAAAGTGTGTTGTTGAATCTATGCCCATGCAAGTTTTTTTTAATACTTACACATTTATAGCATTTCAATGGAGTTTGCCAGTTGAGCTCAGGCAGCCGCCTGGGCTTGCCGGGCTGTGGCTCTGCAACTGGCCATGCAGCTCTCTATGTGTATTTTGAATTTGGTTCTGAAAATTATAGGTATTGTAAACATACATCTTGTGCTCAGAATTTTTCTGGAATTTTCAGAAACTTGTAAATTTGAATTTCGAGGAGTGGTATCATGGTATTATGTGAAGTGTGGTATCGTGTGATATTTTCCCTAGGATGCGAGGGTATACATGCCCTGTTCTCCAAACCGGTGGAGTGAAATCGACGGCCGATTGCCACTGGCCCACAGACATATCTTCAACTGTTAGAGGTTTGAGAGTCCATCGGACCCAGGACAAGACCTCTTGCCAGAGAGCCTATGGAGAAGGGGCAACTGGCTAGTGTTGAAGTGTATAAGTGGATTGCACTAGCCCTTTCCATCAGTTCGGACTTTTGGTTGCGTTGGCTAGTGCATGAAGCTTGACAGCTAGCACTTCAGAAGGCCGCCAGTTAATTGCAGAGCTCTGGTTTGACGGAGAAAAATAATTTCGTGTCACTTACATGTGGGGTTCTGATTAGTACCCAGTCCAAACTAATGAAAAATATGGCCCATGGAGTTTTCCATACATTTCTCTTGAACTCATGCATTTTCTAATCCATACTTCGACCTTTTGTGTTTCATCTCCTTGTTGTTTTTTGTAAAATAATTCTGTTTGCTGATTGTTATGATTATGAAAAGTGGAAAGATAAGAGAGCATGTTAGTACTTTATTGCTTTCTTACAACATGTTCCATTTTTACAGATATCCCCCATGATTGAACCAACAAAGTTCATTCTTAATCACGTAGTCGGGAATTATGAATGGCATGAAGTCTTCCCTTTCTGTAAGTATGTTGTGACATAGCTAGATTGGGTTGACAAAAATTTTGGTCCTCTTGCACAAAGATTGGTTCAAAAGTTTCACGTGCTTCAGCAATGCCGTTTTTTGATTCTGTGATTTTTTTAGAGGAATTTGCTGCGTTTTTATTACTGCTTGGACAAATCCGTAGCCAATAAGTTCACAATACACTCAGGTGGAACCTGAAACCAGGTTTTACACAGTTCTAAACCACAGCCTTCCTTAGCTAGTCTGTGAGCTACTAAGTTCGCCAAACGTCTCGCCCATCTGACCAAATGGTCATCAAGCGAATTGACTTCTAACCAAATGGTCATCAACACACAAAACGAAGTGCTCCTGTTCTGTCTATTGGATGTCACTACTTTTAACGAGTACGTTGCATGTGCCTTGCACTTGAGAGCTCAGATAATAGTAGTACGGAGTATGACATATCATCACTATGTCGAATTATAATTGGTAAAGCTCAAAAAAATAATTATAATTTTGAGCCACATCCATGAACTATCGAGTCTATATTTAGTTCTTGTACCACTTCATATCATTTATAAAGCAACCGTTATTAGCTAGTTAAAACTCGAAAACTGCGTGACATACTCTAGAGAAAACATAGCTAAAATATGTTAAACACATTTTGTCCGGAGGTGTCTGTTATAATTAAATATCTCGTATTGACAGTGCACAATAACATAAATTGCTAGTGCTCCTTATGCAAAACATAAATGAATTTTATTTAAGGTATAGTCTTGAACCAAGAGAAAATAACAAAGTAAAAAATGACAGCTCAATTAAGAAAAGTAAGTTGGGATATTATAAGCATAGAAGATTCTAGAATTATGGAGAAGTATGTTTTGAGGGTTGTGCATAGTGTCCATTGTGATAAAGGCTAACAATAGAATCTTCTAGATGCTACGCGTGCCATAATTTAACATATGGAAAAGAAGATCCAATGGTCAGCAATGTTGGGATTTGCCAATCTTTATCCAACGGTCAATGTTCAAAGTTATTCGTATACTATATAGTGGCATAGATGTAGTTTGGATTGATTTTACATGTGTAAAGTACTAATAAATGCGGTACTAGTTTGTCTAAATTTTTCTAGGATGTAGATTAAACTAGAACGGAGTGAGTACAGAACAAGTTGGTAAAAGATATAGTCGCTCCATCATCGCACCATCTGGCCAACTGTACCATTTTTTTTTCGTTTTGAGCTTACCCTCACATGGTCGGTGCTGTAATGGAGCAGACACACTGCACACGGATTAGTGCCATACTACTTACTAGCTAGCAATATTTGTACCTGTTTAAATAATCTGTTCCATCCATCTGACCAAAACAACTTCGTACGTGGAAAAACAGATTGGACTCTTTTTTTCGGAAAAATGGAGTGCTAGGGGCCTATTTCTCTAATGCGAGGCACAACCCGAGGCAAGGCCCACCAAGCCAACAGTTTTGCCCCTGGTCAGATGAGATTTTGGCGCTAGAATTTCTCTCGCACAAGAGGCGGGCGGGAGCGAAGCCTGGGCAAGCGCCCAGGCAGGGGGGATGCTGCGTCCGCTGATGGTCGATATAGCGGTGACGTGGTGAACACATGTTATCCACTCATCCCAAACCATTTCTGAATCCACCCAAGGTTGTAAAGCTAGGGTTTCGATAGATCAAGGTTGCAATCAGACGTTTTAGAGTTCCAGACTGATAGTGCTCATTTTTGCAAAGTAGATTTTTTTCTTTAGCCGTGGGGATATCTGTCCATTAATTTTTCCAGAGGGTATATACTCTACTTACAGTACTTGTGTGAACTTTTTTGTAGTGCCACACAACCTCGGCGTTGTCATTACTATATGGGCACCAATTGTTTTGGTACGTAATTACATGTAATAACTACAGAAATTCTTATGCTAATCTCTTTGTCATATTAGCTACCCCTCTCATCTTGTAGGTGTATTTTATGGACACACAAATATGGTATGCCATTTTCTCTACCGTCTTTGGGGGCGTTTCAGGCGCCCTCAGTCATGTTGGTGAGGTCAGTCATCCTTCCTTCTGTCTTTTATCATTTCTTTGTGGTTGGGGGTCCCTTTTATGGGACTTATGCGTGTATAATATCAAACTCTGGTGGTTCCATTTCACAATGGAACCAGACGATTGCCTGCTGCTCTAGAAATAAGTATATTTTTGTGAACCAATTAGTTGTCAGATCTTACCTTTTGCTTTTGATGCAGATACGTACCCTAGGTATGTTGAGAGTCAGATTCAAATCAATGCCAGATGCTTTTAGGAAATGCCATGTGGCAACACACAAAGAGGTTTTTGTACTGGCAAGCTTTTTAGTATCTTCTGAGTTATTTTTGTAATCGTCGTTAGCCCATGTGTATGTTTCCAAAAGACTAACAGATGTGTTATTTGTTTACTCTAAATACTAGTAAGTTAACCCATTTCTCCGATTGCTAAAGATGGTTTTGCCTGACTTTGATGTCCTACTTTCCAGCGAGCACTTGATGTGAGGAGCTTCTTTTGTGTTTGGAATTCATTCATCAACTCCTTACGAGAGGAAGACTTCATTAGTGATAGGTTGGAATTGTGACCTTTCTTATATGACATTCACCTGCTAAATCTTACATACCTTGTTTCTCAGAGAGAAGGACATATTGATGGCTCCATCATCTTCAAATAATTTATCTGTTGTTCCATGGCCTCCTTTCCTCCTTGCTAGTAAGGTGAAAATAGGCATATTTGTGCAGATATGGATTGTCAAATGCTTGTTGTTGCTTTTGCAGAGATGCTCATGTCCTTCTGAATATACCAGGTTCCCACAGCTCTCCATATGGCCATGACTTCCAAAGAGGGGGATGTCCATGAGCTGATTGAAAAAATCAAATTAGACAAGGACAGATACAATGCAGTTATAGAATGCTACGAATCCTTGAAAAATATAGTTGTTAGTCTTCTGCTAGACTATAACGATAAAAAGTAAGAACCATCGTCTTTATTTCCTTTCAAATTTGGCCTCGGTTAATCCGTGATGTTCTTCAAATAATTTCAGAATCGTCCATGATATCGATAATATAGTGCAAATTAGTATGCAAAATAACACACTTTTGGAGGACTTTGAAATGGCAGAGATTGGCAAAGTCAGCAACACATTGGCAAAATTACTACAGCTACTGGTAATCCTTTGATGATTGATTGATTGATTGATTATGTTTTCAGTTAAATAATAAATTATTTTAAGTTTCTTTTGACATATAATGTAGACTCTTTCTAAGAACTATCTGCTATTTGCAGAAGAGTGAACCTACTGACGGTTCTACAGAGAGAAAAATTGTCAATGCATTGCAAGATTTTATGGAAATTCTCACACGAGATTTTATGAAAGATGGTCATGGGTGAGAACTATAGTCCTTTATGCTAGCATTGTAAGAAATTTCGCCATAATTAAATTATGATGTCCTACTTGTCCGGAAAATTGTGGCAGTATTTTGAAAGATGAGAATGAGAGAAAGCAGAGTTTCACGAATTTGAATATGAACGTGATTAAGGAGGCCTTTTGGAGGGAGCAGGTCTGCAATCATCACTGTGGTCTAGTTAATTATACTGCTAATGTTTCGTACCGAACTAACTGTTTTGGTCTCAGTTTGTCCGGTTGCATTTATTGTTAACTATGAAGGATTCTGCAATGGACGTCCCTGCAAATTTGGATGCTCGCCGAAGGATTACATTCTTTGCAAACTCACTTTTTATGAAAATGCCAAGAGCACCTCAAGTGCATGATATGATATCCTTTAGGTGTGTATTTTACCTTCTGTGTTACTCAGTTTAGTGAGCCATATGGTGGTTGTACTTTTCTAATTATTGGCCTTTAGATACATCCCACCCTGTAATTTGTGGTTCAAAAACACACCAACGATGTCCACAGCCAGTCAGTGGGGCATCTTTCAAAATATAAAGCTATAGGATAGCATGCCGTTGAAAAATCCGCAAGCACTATGAACCTGCAGTTTACTACGATCGAGTACTAGTTACAGCAGTAACTGGTCATATTATGATACCTTTTTTTAACAGTATCCTAAGTATTAGATTAGATCATAATTATTTTGAAGTACCAAATCCTAATATATTACATATTATTAACAAGCTTACAAACTAAATAAATTTATGTACTGAAATTTGCACTATTCCTATATGTCAACATTCATGCACACATTTGCTGGATTTGACTTTTTAATTATAAGTTTGAGACTGAATTATATCCTAATAACAAGATCCAAATACATAAGCAAACGTAAACAACGTAAATATTTTGTTAAGATTAATGGTCATAGATCTGTCCACACATGCGGAAGTTATTACGTGACTGTTTCTTCAGCATTCTTGCAGGATATTTTCTGGAAAAAAGGTAATCTTGCAAGATTGAGAGGGTACATAAATATCACACGAATCTAGACAAATTTCCAACATCTATTTCGAGACGGAGGGAGTAGAAACATATTAGTAGTGATCGCATCCACAAGTTGATGTTTCTGTTAGATCTTGTACATCTGGCACAAAGTCTTTCATATAGCTGTGATTTTTTTCTTTTATGTATTTATTATCTTCAACATCCATTTTCAAATAAATTACATTCTAACAAGATCCATTGTTCAGTGTTTTGACACCATATTATAATGAGGAAGTGCTCTATTCATCCCATGAACTAAACAGAAAGAATGAAGATGGTATCTCAATTTTATTTTATCTACAAAAGATTTATCCAGGTGAGCTGCCAATTCTATTTTTATGGTTCTGAAGCATGTTTCAGTTTTTTTACACATAGTAAAATCTAAGTAATGTTTGCCATGTTTCTAGACGAATGGAAGAACTTTCTAGAGCGCATTGGATGTGATCCAGATAATGAAGAGACAGTAAAGGGATGCATGGATGATATCCGTATATGGGCGTCTTACCGTGGTCAAACACTTGCCAGGACGGGTAACATGAATAATCTCTTATAAGCTCCCAATTTTTTTTTACCTTTATGCTTATATATTGTTGCATCTTTATCTAGTGAAAGGAATGATGTACTATAGACGAGCTCTTGAATTACAATGCTATGAGGATATGAAAATTAATCAAGGTTAGCCACATATGGTTTTGATCACTGGTTCTGCACTTTTTATTTTATGTGAGCATGCCTGAGAAAATATAGCCTTGGTCATGCTGTGATGAATGTGTTATTTGGTTACGCCATAGCGGATTTGGGTGGAGACGAATCTGCAAGATCCAAGGCCATTGCTGATATCAAATTCACTTATGTTGTTGCCTGTCAACTCTATGGCATGCACAAGGCATCCAAGGATTCCAGAGAAAGGGGTCTCTACGAGAACATCTTAAATCTGATGCTAACGTAATTCACTTACCCTCCATTATCTTATCAAATATATATTCCATAGTTTCCTTGAGTTTTATGTTCAAATCATACAGGTATCCTGCTTTGCGGATTGCTTACATTGATGAGAAGGAAGAGCCGTCATCAAATGGTAAACTAGAGAAACATTATTACTCCGTTCTTGTGAAAGGTGACGATGAGGTACTGCATTTACATCACATAACTTAAATACCTACTTTTTTCTATAGATGTTTACTATCCATGGCTATAGCTTACTTTCACCTTTGACTCACATATTGTATCTGCTACATACTAATAGTAATATTCACAACATTTATTTGTAATACATGCAATAAAAGCAATCTCACAGTATAAGTGTCAAGCATTTTAGAAAAGTAACAGCGTATTGATTATCCTATAGTGCCCTGTTGATTCATCGCTTTCTTATCTAAAAGTTTTGTGTGCAAAGAGTATTAGATATAAACTCTATTATAGCTTGATCTTGCCATCAGTTTGCTGGGGGTTTTGGGCTGACTGCTGGTGCATGACCATTGAATTTTTAACATGTTTATAGGAAATTTACCGGATAAAGCTGCCTGGTAAACCAACAGAAGTCGGAGAGGGGAAGCCTAATAATCAAAATCATGCCATAATCTTCACTAGAGGAGAGGCACTTCAAGCAATTGACATGAACCAGGTAAGTAATCAGTATTGTAGTATTAAGTCTGAGTTAGCATTGCATCTTACATTTTCTGCTGTCTAGGATAACTATCTTGAAGAAGCATTTAAAATGAGAAATCTATTGGAAGAGTTCCTTATTAAACATGGAAAGTCTAAACCAACAATATTGGGTGTTCGTGAGCATATCTTTACAGGAAGGTTGGTTTTTCTATTTTACTAATCATCTCGTAACTTTTCTTATTTTTCTGCATACCTCCGTTGCAATATTTAATTTGACATTGTCACTTCACATGTAGTGTTTCATCACTTGCCTGGTTTATGTCCAATCAAGAGACCAGCTTTGTTACCATTGGACAACGTGTTCTTGCAAACCCTCTAAAGTATGTTTCCTTTCAATTTTAAAGTTCAGTTGGCCTTTTCATTTTGTATACTTTATATAATCTAGTCATGTTTTGACCACCTCAACTGGCCAGGTGCCGTAAATCTGATTCTGATGGTTTTTTCACTGGTCTAGAGAGTTATTCTGATTTTCTCACAGCTAGGCTGATTTCCTATTCGTCTATTCACGCCTATTCACGCCGAAGACTCAAATTTTCTCACAAGTTCCAACTGATTGAGAGTACCTTGGGTAAATTTGGGAAACTGCTAGACAACCGACTTGTTTCGAACAAGTGAGGTCCAGTAGATAGGGTGCTTCTGATCTTGCCAGCTTGGCTAGGTACAATTTAATAAATGAGATAGGGTAGTAGGATGTAAATTGTAGATGATATGGGGAATCTTGTGAGTCCAAGATGTAAATGGGAAATTCAATATACATGTAGGAAACACAAAAGTATAGGTAGATAGGTAAGACCAGAATGATCTAGGTGTACCTTGTTTTGGAGATGACATTGGAGTTTTTAAAAGGAAATTCAAATTATGATGCAGGGTACGATTCCATTATGGTCACCCTGATGTTTTTGATAGAATCTTTCACATCACGAGGGGTGGCATAAGCAAGGCCTCAAAGGTTATTAACCTTAGTGAGGACATCTTTGCAGGTACCATATCCAGAGAATATGCATTTTACAGTTTCTATTCCTTTTTCCTAGTAAGCTAATAATTGTTCTGATAAATTTTAGGGTTCAATTCAACCCTACGGCAAGGAAACGTTACCCATCATGAATACATACAGTTGGGTAAAGGACGCGATGTTGGAATGAACCAAATATCCAACTTTGAGGCCAAGGTGGCAAATGGAAATGGTGAACAAACACTATGTCGTGATGTTTATCGCCTAGGGCACAGATTTGATTTCTACAGGATGTTTTCTATGTACTTCACAACAGTTGGCTTCTACTTCAATAGCCTGGTATGAATCTCATGCTTGGACATCTCAACTTTATATACACATCCAGGAGGTAGAAAATCAGATCGATTTACTTTGTCAGCATCACAGCAGACCAGATATGTACTCTTCTGTTTTGATTTCTCAGCAATCTGCTGAAATCAGTAGCAACCTGTTATTTGCTTCATAAATATTGAAATCAATATTTTGACATGAGCAGTTTGATGCACATAAGACCATGTTGCATAACACAAGCATGCCTTCTTACCTCTGCTTCACATTTATTGAGATGATTCGTGCATAGCTCGCATCTCATATAGATATAAACTGACACGATGTTTCTATTTTTTAAAAGCAATGACCAGCATATAGAAAGCATGATGTGTTTCGTTCAAAGTACATAAGGCACATAAATCATCATGTATTTTACGGCTTTAATTTACAGGTGGCCGTTCTTACAGTGTATGTATTTTTATATGGGAGGTTATATCTGGTTTTGAGTGGCTTAGAGAAGTCCATTCTCCAAGATCCACAGATTAAAAACATCAAGCCCTTTGAAAATGCACTTGCCACTCAGTCTGTATTCCAACTTGGGACGTTGCTCATCCTCCCGATGATAATGGAAGTTGGCTTGGAGAAAGGGTTTGGTAAAGCATTCGCTGAGTTTGTAATGATGCAACTTCAGTTAGCTCCAATGTTTTTCACTTTTCATCTTGGAACAAAGACTCACTACTATGGAAGGACTATACTTCATGGTGGTGCTAAATACAGAGGTACAGGCCGGGGGTTTGTTGTACGGCATGCAAAGTTTGCTGAGAATTACAGAATGTATTCACGGAGCCACTTTGTGAAAGCATTGGAGCTGCTCATTCTCTTGGTTGTTTATCTAGCATACGGGAGTTCTTACAGGAGCTCAAGTTTGTATATATACGTCACAATTTCGATGTGGTTCCTTGTTTTCTGTTGGCTGTTTGCACCGTTTGTCTTCAACCCATCATGCTTTGAGTGGCACAAGACTGTTGATGACTGGACTGATTGGTGGAAGTGGATGAACAATAGAGGTGGTATTGGCCTGGCACCTGAGCAAAGTTGGGAGTCTTGGTGGGTGAGTGAACACGAGCACCTGAAGAATGGAACAATACGTAGCTTGCTCTTGGAGCTCATCCTGTCACTCCGCCTCCTGATCTACCAATATGGTATTGTATACCACTTACACATAGTGCACGAGAACAAAAGCTTCATGGTACTATTCGTGCCTAGTCACTACTTATCCTATACAATGCCCATTTGAACATTTCAGATAGAGTAATGGTTTGTTCTTTCACACAGATATATGCACTATCGTGGCTGGTTATTGCTATTATTCTTGTTTCACTAAAGGTAACCAATTTACTTGGTATTTCACTGGATTCCATATTATAGCACATTCACATTTGTGTGTGCCTATTCTTCCAGGTTGTTTCATTAGGGAGAGAGAAGTTTGTTACGAAGTTTCAACTTGTATTCCGCATACTCAAGGGTATTGTCTTTCTTGTCCTTGTCGGTCTGATGGTCCTCTTATTTGTTGGTTTTGATCTTGCTGTGTCAGACGTTGGCGCCAGTATCTTGGCCTTCATCCCAACTGGCTGGTTTATTCTTTTGGTGAGTAATTTCTGTATTATTTTTTCCATTAGCTATTTTTCTTGCAGTGAAACCAAACCTTAGTTTTCCAAACTACACAGTTGACAACCTTTTTGAAAAAAACATTACAAGTTTTTAACCAGATGACATGCAATGTTAACTTGTATTGACACGTCTACATTCTCAAGTTCATGCTACCATATCCTTCTGTTGCTTCTTGCAGATTCCGCAACTATGTGGACCGCTGTTTCGGAGGTTAGTCATCGAGCCACTTCGCGTGCTGTGTTGCTCCTGCTGCCCCGGTGGTGCATGCAGAGGTCCTTGCTGCGCCAAGTTCAGGCAGAGGAGTGGGGCTGTGCTCCGTAAGATAGGACCATGGGACTCCATCCGTGAGATGGCGAGAATGTACGAGTACACCATGGGGATCCTCATCTTCCTTCCCATCGCTGTCCTCTCGTGGTTCCCCTTTATGTCAGAGTTCCAGACGCGTCTGCTCTTCAACCAAGCCTTCAGCCGAGGTCTGCAGATCTCTAGGATCCTCGCTGGGCAGGATGGGAGGGGCGCAAAGCAGGAATGATACGTAGCTTGCAAACTCTGCTTTATATCATGGCTTGCAGTTTGTAAAGAGAGAGAGATCACACTGGTTGTGATAACTTCCATTTATGTTGGCATTGGATTTGGAAAGGATACATTTGGGGTGGGATTTGAAATGAAAGGTACCACTCCCTCCGTCTGGAAATAAGTGACATGGATTTATCTAGTTTCTCATGTATCTAGAGCATTTTCGTATTATACATACAAATCTAAACAATCCAAATCACTTATTTTCAGATAGAGAGAGTACATGTTTAGATTTCGATTATACCCTCTATTGTAGATAGGATTATATTACTCTAAAGGTGGTACACTGTGTCGAGATATTTTATGACGGTAGATTTATGTCCAGAGGGGTCACACTTGGAGATGGGGATGGTAGCACATTGAGATTGCGATTTATATAGGTTCAGGCCCTAGACGAATAGTGTTCGGTAAAATCCTTACTTCCTGTTTATGGTGGATGGAATTATTAGTGTGCTCTGATGAGATCGAGATAACATATGGTGGTTGGGGGTAGACCATGATCAGAAGGATTCTTAGATTGAAGATGCTCATCCGATTAGAGGGATTGGCCGGGGGTTCTAGATTCTAGGTTAACTTGTGCCTCTATTGTTTGGCGTCCCTGCCCCCCTTATATACGGTCGGGGCTAGAGTTACAAGATTGCTGAGATGATTTACAAATGGTGGCGCCTACATGAGATCCTAACAAGAATATCAGATCTAATCTTGACGACATAATCACAATATATTGTTCAGTGATACACCATGACTTGGCCGCCAAGGTTTCTTAATTCGGGCCTCCTCCTGAGGCTTAAGCTTTCATGCTAGGCCACGATGGATTCGAGTGGGCCCCTTTGATGATCTAAGCCTACTTGGTTTCGGTGACCTCGACAATAGCCCTCGAGTCCTACACGATCGGAGAGACACATCCCCGAGTTCCCCTCGAGGTTACCGAGTGGAGGTCATGAAGGAGCCCCCTAGATCCCCGCCGGTCGGAGTGTCGATGGCGTGCTTACCCTTCGCTGATCGGGGAAGTAGTGAGAGGCCCGAGCACGATTACTCTAGGGAAACGAAGGTCTCGTTCCTCCAGGATAAACCAGCATAGTGGAGGGCTCGAGTGTGGGAAAATGAAAAGGCGAAGTGTGGTCCCTAGCTTCCTTAAAAAAGGAAAACCACAAACTCCAACAAGTGTCTCACTCACTTGCCCTAGCCCTCATTCTCACTCTCTTCCGTCCTAATCTCTCCTCGCGCCGCCGACCTTCACTCTAATGTCGATGTTGGAGAGTGAAGACCTCTAGTACGAGGAAATAATGGATTCGTCCTCTTTGGAGGGAGCTTCTCCCAAAGAGGCCGCATCATCTTCTGGTGAAGAAGAAAATTCCTATTCCGAGGGGGCAATGGCAACGGAGGTCCCCCTCCCCCCTCCCCCGCGAAAGAGGATGAGTCGACGGAGGTTGACAACAACGCTGCTGTCGAAGACCGGTGGACCCCTGCGCTCTCAAGGAGAGTTTCTTGGAGAATATGGAGGATCAAGAACTCCCCCCCCACCGAGGCGAAATCGGATGGCGCTCCACCCCTGGGGAGAAATTCCCCGAGCCAGGGGAGGGCGATGTGGTTTTCTTTCCCATCTTCCTCCGTGGGCTCGGCCTTCCTATCTCACTTTTCATGAAGTCCTTCCGTTTTTATGGAATTGGGTTGCATCATCTCAACCCCAAATCCGTAAGTCATCTTACCGCCTTCGTGGTGTTGTGCGAGCTTTACATCGGGATCACTCCATACCTTCTTCGGTGGTGCTACTTTTTCCTTGCTCACCACGTCTGATAGGATGTAGCTGGGAGCGCCCAATTCCAACTCAGTGCAAAGAAAGGCCTAGAATACCCTTTTGTGCGTTTCGTCGGTTCGAAAAAGGGCGGAACCCGCAATGGGGGTACTGCCGAACTTGGAAGAATCTTTGCCAAACTCCGGATTCCTGCCGGAAAAGGCTGGTCAATCTGTAGGGTTCGTTGCATGGAAAACAAAAAATTTCTATCGCAAGAACACATAAAACCAAGATCTAATCTATGGCAAAGCCAAGATCTAATCTACGAGATCAGTGCAACGAGATTGTAGAGAACTAAACCTCGTAGATCCAAAGCTTTAACGAGATCGGATCTCGTGGTTGATATAGTCGATCACTTGCCGATCTCAAGTTCGTGTAGACGATCCTTCCGGCACTGCGTTCCGGCAGCTCTTTCGCATCCGGTCACACATACAGAGTCGATGAAGACCTTCCTCTCCCTGTTCCAGCGGGCAACGAAGGTAGTAGATCCCCTCGAAATCCTAGCAGTACGACGGTGTGGTGGTGGTGGTGGAGGAGGAGGAGAAGAATTCTGCAGGGCTTGCCTAAGCCGGAGCAGGACAGTGGAGGAGAGAGGAGGCCGGCGACTAGGGTTGAGGTGAGGGAGGATGGGTGTGCCCCCACCCCTCTTTATATAGAGGGGGGCTGCAGCCAGGGTTCCCACCCCTGGCCGAGTCCTTCCCCAACTCGGCGGCCAAGAGGGAGAGGTGGGAACTTGCCGCCCAAGTTCCCCTTACCAAATTAGGGTTTTGCCCCTCCTTCCCTTGTGCTGGCTAGTTGGGCCCTCTTGGGCTTGGTGCGGATGGCCCTAGGCCCCCATGGCATGCCACAACCCAAGTGGCCCCTCCCGGGGTGGTGGACCCACCGGTGGTCCCTCTAGAACATTCTAGAAGCTTCCGGTCAAAACACCGAAAACATTTCTGAACCCCGAAAATTGTCTTTCCTTAAATGAATCTTATTCTCCGAACCATTCCGGATCTCCTCGTGATGTCCTGGATCCAATCCGAGACTCCGAACAACATTCGGTCTCCAACTCATATTCTATATCTACTTAAACAACATTGAACCTTAAGTGTGTCACCCTATGGTTCGCGAACTATGTAGACATGATCGAGACACCTCTCTGGTCAATAACCAATATCGGGATCTGGAGATCCATAATGTCTCCTACATATTCAACAATGACTTCTTGATCGAATGATCCATTATGATACCGATTCCCTTTGTCGCCCGATACTTTACTTATCCGAGGTTCTATCGTCGGTATCTCCATACCTAGTTCAACCTCGTTACCGATAAGTACTCTTACTCGTTCCGTGATATGACATCCCTTGTGACCTAGTCACATGCTTGCAAGTCAATTGGATGACATTCCACCTAGAGGGCCTAGAGTATATCTATCTGTCATATGGATGGACAAATCCCACTATTGATCCATGTGCTTCAACACATACTTTTAGAATACCCAATGCCACCTTTATAACCACCTAGTTACAGAAGTGGCGTTTGATGTCATCAAAGTACTCATCCGGTGATGGTGATTAACATGATCACATGGTCGAAGGATTAGGTTATTATGTATTTGAAAGCTTGTACTCATCGAGAGTTTGGACAATAGTTTTAACTTCTTGCTAAGATTTCGTATCTTGATGTCTTATGAGTTATCCTATCCTTATTATTTGCAAAAAGAAAAGCACCACCCTCAACACCGTACTAGACTCTGACACCTTTCTTCACAAGCTGCACACGCCACCGTACAATTGCATTCGATGCTTGTTGCTTTTTGAGCCTTCCTTTTAATAATATTATAATTGGGAGGTGAGCCAAGAGTGATTCAACACCTAAATTTTGGTTTGATATTGGTGGGATCTTCTAGTTCAAAATTTTAGAGGAATATTTGCGGGATCCTCCTTTCTATCTATCCTGAAATTTAACCCTTCCTTTCCTTCTCCGCGGACGCTAGCTACCTGCATACTGTCGGGGCCTCTCGCTCGCTCGCCGATCCGGCTATCCATATTTTACTGAAGCCTCATCATCCTCTATTCCATCCCTCCTTAGCCGACTTCCACCTCTCTGAAGTCTGCTCAGCGACCCCATCATGCATGCTACCGTCGTTGCTTCATCGCATCTGCTTCCCCTACTGCATGGTAGAGTGTCTTCTTACCCACCATCACAACCGAGATATGTGTAAGCCATGCGGACCCCTCACCAGGGCGATGGTTAAAACTCCATACTACCGAGACGAAGGTTGTTGCACACTTCCTATGCCCGCTTTCCTTGCATATTGCTTTCGAATGTAGTTTCATCGCTTCCTTGAAGTGCCTTCTCATTACCAATTATATTTATAATAATACATGCTAGTTGTTGTACTGCAGGATCAGTTCGAAGAGAAAAGAAGGCAACTACGAGTCGTCAAGCCAAACTGGTTCTCTCGCACTAGTACAAGACCTTGTCAACCCAATGATAACCCCCAACAGTACTCCCTAGACAAAGGTTTGCATGCACTTTGCATATATATACCCACTGACTTTATGCATTTTATTTTTGAGAATAGTTCATCGTTTTATTGCCTTGCCTTCTCATACTAGTATTTTTTGCAAGGCATAGAAGATGATGTACTACTGAATGAGTATGCAGAGAATCAATGCCAAGGAATCCTGAGGAGTTTTGGACATGCAGATGTAGCCCTGCTCGGCACAACACAACTGGTATAGAAACATGGCTTGGTTGAGTACCCTAAATATGGCTATTTGTTGCATATTGTTTGTGTTATTTATTGATTGATTTGCTGCATTGCAATTTGCAGAATAAAGTGCATGATCATGTTCCTACCAAGGAGATTCACATCATAGATATTCAGTGTGCCACTGATGCAGCCATTTCTAGGACTAGGAACCAAACAAAAGTATGGTGCATGGCCGAAGCTAAGATTAGGCTTCTCCAAAAGGATTTGGACACGGCCACTCGGCGGATCATAGAATTGAACCGGGCATGGATTTCTATGATTGAAGATGGCTTTGATGCTGTCGATGATCTTCAGAAGTTAGTGGCTGAAAATCGTGTTCCCAGTTCGCCTAATCCAGATGCCAATAAGATCAATGGGACGGTCTTGGAACAAGTGAAAGCATGAGCAGAGATTCTCCAAGCATCTTTGCAGGCAGATGATTTTCAAGACATACATGGTCACTAAACATGTTGGTTTGCCTTCTCTGCTCTAGAAATTTCAAGGCATGCACATGTTTATTATTTTGCCATACACATGTTCTTAGCTACTCCTTACAATAGTAATTGTCTGTTATTTTGTATATCTTGCAAAATGTAAAGTATATGGAAAAAATTGGTGTAGATTCCTTGATCCACTGAATCTATCTGGTTCGTCCTGAGCTAAGTTCCTGCTATTATTTTCTCTCTTGAATCGTCCTACTATCCTATAGTACTCGTTGAAACTCTTCGTACTAGTAAGATTATAATTTTGTTGTTGACATCTGGTTTTTCAAAAGCTGTAACACTTACTATTTTTTTATTTATATAGATTTAAAAAGGGAACACTAAACATGTTGGTTTTCACAACCTCTTCTACAGGTTCACAAGCTATACCATTATTTCCTTATCTGGTGCTGGTTCGTCCTAAGCAACGACATAACTATCATCTAGTATGTAGTTTATTTGTGGTTTGCTTTCCCGCTCTACAAGTTCTGGTATGATGTCGTTATAATTTCTATCTGGTTCATTCTTAGGTATGATAGTAACTGCATGCAATTGTGTAGCTCGTCGCAAATTCCGAGTCACCCAACGTCTCTTGCTTTTCAGGATAAATAACTGATTCCATATATATTTGTTGAAATGATCTGGCTAGTTTATATTTGCTGAAATTCTAAGAAACACTTTGATTAATTTATCATTTCATTGTAGACACGTTTGTCTAATGCTTCCTTGTCCTTTTATACAGGTTCATAAGCGACACCATTACATTTCATATCTGGTTCTGGTTTGTCTTAAGCAACGACATAATTATCATCGACTGTATAGTTCATTCGTGGTTTGCATTCATTCTCTACAAGTTCTCGTATGATGCCGATATAATTTCTATCTGGTTTATTCTTAGCTACGAAAGTAACTTCATGCCATTCTGTAGCTCACTGCAAATACCAAATCACTCAATATCTCTTGCATTACAGGATATACAACTGCTTCTATATATATTTATTAAAAAGACCTGGCTAGTTTATATTTGCTAAAAGTATAAGCCACACACATTGTTTGATTGCTCGTTTCATGGTAGGCACACTTGTTTAATGCTTGCTTGTCCTCTTTGTTTGACGTGATAGTCAATAATTGAACCATTCACCAGTAGGAAACTCCACTTTATAGTACTTGTCGTATCAGTCAAATGAGTAGTTTTCTTGGTTTGATGTATTAACTTGTTATTATTTAGTTTCATATTGTATTTATTGCTATCACCACCAAAGGAGGGCTACAAGATCATGTATCAAGGTGTTTTTCGAATGTAGCCGTCACACTCAAAAAGAAGATGCAGGTGATAGATTGAGAAAGAAAATTGAGGGCTGCTATCAAGTCGATTGTCAACTGAAATACCGAATTTTATTTCCCTTAGAGTTGATAATATGTAATAATTTTAAGAAGTTTGGAACTGATGTTATCTAGATCAATCGCATAGGCCATGTAGGCATTTAGTTGACGCCATCCACACATGGAGTTAGGCGGTACCATAACTGTGCTAGCCAGGTCGATTAGGAAACAATATCGGCCTTAGTTATTGGCCCGTCTTGTATTGGGCTAACAACGAATAGTAAAAGATTCTCACCAGTTGTATATCTTTTATGATAAAGGCATGGGCTTCAGAAATATAAACCGTAACAAGCCAAAACAGTAACAGGCCAAAACAGTAAAGGGCCATAACTGTAAAAGGCCAGAACAGTAATAGGTAAGAATAGTAACTGGCTAGAATAGTAACAGGACAGGACATCAAAGGTCCAAAACTATAACAGGCCAAAACAATAACTGGACGGAAAATTAACCAGGTCAGAACAGTAATAGGCCAGAAAACTTACCAGGCTAGAACCGTAACAGGCTAGAACCTTAGTAGACCATTTATGGGCCAGAACAGTAATGGACCTTCTCAAAGAAGGGCCCTTAGTGGGCGGCCCAAGATGGGCTATAAGAATAGTGACGGGCCGACTGCAGGCCTTAACAGTACTGGGCCGACTTTGAAGGAAATATGCCCTAGAGGCAATCATAGCGGTGATTATATTTCATATGTATCCATGAGTTATTATAATGTTCCTTGTATATTCATATCAGGCAACTTGTATTGATAGGCAATTATGTGAATTTTTTGTGAAACTCTTTACTTGTATGGTTATCGAATAGTTGTCCCTAGTCGGAGTTCATGTGAGGATACACATGGATATTAGACTAGCACATCGATTGGTTGATGATTATATTTCGCAAGTCATAGATATGGAGATGTCAAACCAATGATGTGGAAATATGTTGTGAACATGGGTTGGACTGACCCAACTTGAGACTGTTAATTAGACTTCCAGATCTCTCTACACATCGTGTATGTTTTATCCTTAGACCTGACATTGTCGCATGTACTTGAGATGTGGATCGACCTACTTTGGGGCTATCAAACACTGCTCCGTAACTGGGAAGTTATAAAGGTAGCTTTCGGGTTTGTCCTGAAGCATGTTGCAAGGCATTGGTCAATCAAGATGAGATTTGCCCCTCTCTACTTGAGAGAGATATCTCCGGCCCCCTCGAGTGATCAGATCTAGAAATGCATGGTCGTGCTACATAAGGTTAAGAGTTAACCTAGTAAAGGGATTCCGAATCATAGTATCGAGAAAGAGAGGTAAGCTTGGAGCTAGACCAAATATCGTGAGGCAAAGGGAAATACATGTACTTAACCTTGTGGTGGTTCGTCCGAATAATCTTTATATGCGTTTAGAGTTGGCACGTCTCGCTAGAGGCCGCTACCAACTATTGACAGAGTAAGTGTACTTGTGTCATGTCTACACGTGTATGAACCTATAGGTTCACACACTTAAGGGGATGGAAGCATAATAAGGATTGGATCCGAATTAGACCAGGCTTAGGCTACTAATGGGCTGCTAATGTAGAAGCCTACTAGGGACGCTTATATAAGAGAGGGTGGGGCGAGATGACCAGGCTTGAGTATTCCACCCAGCCGCCACTCCTCTCACGCCTGTGTTACACGTGCGGATCTAGCAGTCCGACGTCCGATGCTTCCATCCCGTACGTGTGGATACCTCGTAGTTGCTGCAACTGTAGCACTTGAACGAGTCGCACAAAGGGGAGCTGCTCGTGGGAAGAGGACAAGGAGGAGACATAGAACGTCTACACTACCTCGACGCGCTTCATCAAGTTCCGCAACTGCGTGTCTAGTGGTAATCTCAAGATCTATGACAATAGTAATCCTGGTTTACGCGGTAGATTTTTTTGATTTGTGCTAGTGTAGCCTACCCGTATCCCTATAATGGTATCAGAGCCGATTCCATTCATTTATAGGTTCAGGATGTTTGCATATGGTGATATGCAGATTGATATGAATGATGTGATCGTTTGTATTGCGGTGGTTCAGGATTGATCTATGATCTTGATTTCCGTGATCGTGATTCTGAGGTCGTTGAACGACTTACCCCTACCGGTCGATTTCCGCCATCAGGATAGACAATGACACATAAATCCTATTGAATCACACGAAGATCAATATGATTGATCGAATCAGAACCTAGATCTAAAATTGCTGTACCGTGATCAAAGGACTTTGATCGAATCGAAATAATAGTCGGTTTATGGTAAATTTGATTTGCCGATCAACATCCTTAAAGAAAATTGTATAGATTCGATCTCTCATTTTCACAGTTTTTCCGACGCCCGGAGATACCGCGAGGGGCGCTGCCCCTTCGAACCCGGCAGGAGAATACCCCCTTAGTCGTAGCCCCTATCATATCTCATTAAGGTAACTATGTGTTGTGATTTCACATGGTCCGGTAGAATGCGATTCTATGCATAACTTGTTTTGCAGGATGTATGTGATTAGTATGGCCCATATATGCATTTGATGCATTTATATATTTTATCATGACCCACGTGTCGTGAGTACGGCAACACGGCTGGAGCCATATGTGTTGTCATTTATTGTAATGGCCTGCATGCTAACTTGTGATGATCTCAATAATATGTAATTTTGATTACTAGCTGTTATGAGTAATAGCTTGTATTAGTTCTTGGAGGACTCATCACTTGGAGGATGGCTCACATGGAACATGAAGATGTAGATCATCATGGTGGACAGCTTCTATGGCGATGGAGATCACCATGATAAAATGGGCCATACCGTGTCACATATATGTCAATGTTATTCTTATGCGTTTTACTACTATGCATGCTTAGATGATAGAAGTAGAATGATCCCTCACAAAGTTTAAGTTAAACCATGCCCTCCCAACCAAACCTTGCACCATCCTATGCCCTGTACAATCATTGGTGGGCCTATGAAATTAGGGTGCCGTGGTTTTCCTTGGCTAGATGGGTTTGTATCGAATAGCTACACGCATAAGGGTTGGTGAGCTTGACAAGGTCATCTTAACAGTTAAGGACCTTGGGGCATAAAGGTTGGGTGCCTAGTTTAGACATAGAGATGTCACCCAACAACAAGTCATATATGATATGATTAGCAAGAGTTGCTTACCGATTTACCTTGTCTTCTAGCAGTGATGCTAAAGCTCACTAGTCTACTTGTTAATTGTGGATCTTGAATCACTTAGTATCAATAGAGGGATGTTGATTTAAGTGGGAGTATATGCTATTAAATTGTTTAATATGTTTTACTCTTTCATGGTTAGATGACTTAGTATTTTTCATGTTTTCTATTGTAGATCAATGGCACCGAATACTTCATCACCTTTTTCTTTGCGTTTGATTCTTGACAAAGATAAACTAAATGGAACAAACTATTTGGACTGGGTCCGTAACCTGAGAATTGTTCTCAGGTCTGATAAAGAGGAAACTATTCTGGATACCCCAGTCCTCGATGAACATGGTGATAATGCAACTGCTGCCCTTAAGAATGCCTACAAGAGAGTATGTGATGATTCTTTTGAGGTTAGTTGTCTTATGCTTGCATGCATGGAACCTGAACTCCAAAAGAAGTTTGAGGATCAGGAAGCATACAATATGATCATCATGCTTAGGGACATGTTCTAGACTCAAGCAAGGACTGAGAGGTACAATGTCGCCAAGTCCTTTGTGGAATGCAAGCTGGAAGAGGGAGAAGGTGTAGGCCCCCATGTGATCAAAATGGTTGGTTACAGTTATACTTTGGAAAAGCTTGGTTTTCCACTAGGCCTGGCTACTGATTTCATTTTGGCATCTCTTCCATCTAGCTATGGACAGTTTATTTTGAACTACCATATGCATGGGGTGTAGAAGGGCCTTAATGAGTTATGTGGGATGCTAAAAACAGCAGAAAGTGACATGAAGAAGTGTGCATGGCATAGCCATGTGATGGCTGTGCAGAACAAGCCTAGCTTTAAGAAAAAGGGTACTTCTTGGCAGAAGAAAAAGGGCAAGGCTAAGGATACGATCCCTAAGCCTGCACCCAAGCAAAAGTCTGGACCTACAGATGACACTGAGTGTTTCTTTTGTCATGAACATGGCCACTGGAAGAGAAACTGCAGCAAGTACTAGGCTTCTTTGAAGAAGAGTGGAAGTAAGAGTACTTCCCACTCAGGTACGCTTGTTGTAAATGTTGTGGACATTCTTCTCGTTGATTCTTATGTTAACTCTTGGGTATTTGATACCGGATCGATTGCTTATATTTGCAATTTGATGCAGGGGCTAATAAGGACTAGATAAGTGCATAAAGGCGAAGTGGATTTTTGCGTCGGAAATAAAGCAAGGGTTGCTGCATTGTTCGTCGGCGTAATGCAACTTCACCTTCCGTTAGGATTTATTATGGAATTGAATAATTGTTATTACATTCCTAGTATGGGTCGAAACATTTTATCACCTTCATGTTTGATGAGGGATGGATATTCATTCGCGAGTATGAACAATGGTTGTGTAATCTCTAAGAATGCTATGTTTATGGCTAATGCTCCCATTGTGAATGCGTTATTTATTTTAAATCTTGATGACACATATGTTTACAATGTTAGTGCTAAAAGGCTTCGGCCTAATGATTTGAGTCCTACCTATTTGTGGCATTGTCGTTTGGGGCATATAAGTGATAAGCGCATGAAGAAGCTCCATGGTGATGGTCTTCTAACTTCATTTGATTTTGAATCATACGAGACATGTCAAGCTTGTTTACTTGGAAAGATGACCAAGTCGTCGTTTTCGGGTTTACCCGAAAGAGCGATAGACTTGTTGGAACTCATACATACTGATGTATGTTGACCAATGAGCATGACAGCGAGAGGAGTATATCACTACTTCGTTACTTTTACTAATGATTTCAGTATGTATGGTTATGTCTACTTGATGAAGCATAAGTATCAAACCTTTGAAAAGTTCAAAGAGTTTCAGAGTAAGGTAGAGAATCAACATGGCAAGAAAATAAAGGCCTTGCGATATGATCGTGGAGGTGAATATTTGAGTCACGAATTTAGCAATCATCTTAAGAGTTGTAGAATTGTTCCACAGCTCACGCGCCCGGAACGCCTCAAAGAAACGGGGTCTCCGAACACCGCAATCGAACTTTATTGGACATGGTTCGATCGATGATGAGCCAGTCGGATTTACCATTATCATTTTGGGGTTACGCTCTAGAAACGGCAACTTTCACACTTAATAGGGTACCATCTAAATCCGTAGTTAAGACACCATATGAGATGTGGACTGGAAAGAATCCCAGTTTGTCTTTTCTAAAGATTTGGGGTTGTGATGCATTTGTCAAACGACTTCAGTCGGACAAGCTAACACCCAAATCGGATAACTGCATTTTTGTGGGATATCCGGGGGAAACCTTAGGGTATTACTTCTACAACCGAGAAGAGGGCAAAGTGTTTGTCGCTCGTAGCGGTGTTTTCCTAGAGAAAGAGTTCCTCACAAAAGGAACGAGTGAAAGGTCGGTGTGACTTGAAGAAGTTCAAGATGAGCCAGTCGGGGATGCTTCTACGAGTGATGCTATTGTAGCAGAACAAGTTGAGGAACCCATGGCAATAGAAGCACCACAACCACGAAGGTCGGCGAGGCTCCGTGAAATGCGGGAATTATTATTGTTAGACAATGATGAGCCTGCGACCTATGCAGAAGCGATGGTGGACCCAGACTCTGAGAAATGGCTGATCGCCATGAGATTCGAGATAGAGTACATGAGAGACAATCAAGTTTGGAACTTGGTTGACCTGCCTGATGGTTTTAAAGCCATCGAGTGCAAATGGATCTATAAGAAGAAGATTGATATGGATAGAAATGTTCACATCCATAAAGCTCTACTTGTTGCAAAAGGTTTTTGACAAGTTCAAGGAGTTGACTAGGACGAGACTTTCTCGCTCGTAGCGATGCTTAAATCTATACGGATCATTCTAGCCATTGCTGCACATTTCGACTATGAGATATGGCATATGGATGTCAAAATGGCTTTCTTAAATGGAATCCTTACTAAGGACGTGTATATGATGTAGCCCGAAGGTTTTGTCGGTCCAAACAATGCCGGAAAGGTATGCAAACTTCTAAATTCTATTTATGGGCTAAAGCAAGCATCTCGGAGTTGGAACATTTGATTTGATGAAGTTGTAAAGGAGTTTGGTTTTATAAAAAACGAAGAAGAACCTTGTATTTACAAGAAGGAAAGTGGGAGAGCGCTCGTATTTCTAATCTTATATGTAGATGACATATTTTTGATTGGAAATGACATTCCTATGCTCGAGTCTGTTAAGACCTCACTGAAAAATAGTTTTCCAATGAAGGACTTAGAAGAAGCGGCATATATTCTGGGCATTAAGATATATAGAGATAGATCAAGGAGGCTAATTGGATTAAGCCAGAGTACATACATTGACAAAGTGTTGAAACGGTTCAGCATGGAAGAGGCTAAGAAGGGCTTCTTGCCCATGTCTCACGGCATTAAACTCAGTAAGACTCAGTGTCCTTCGACTACTGATGAGCGTGAGCACATGAGTAGGGTTCCATATGCTTCGGATATTGGATCCATCATGTATGCAATGATATATGCTCGCCCAGATGTTTCCTATGCTCTAAGTGTTACGAGCAGATACCAGGTTGATCTAGGTAAAAGTCATTGGACAGCGGTAAAGAATATCCTTAAATACTTGAAAAGGACTAAGAATATGCTCCTAGTTTATGGAGGTGAGGATGAACTCAGTGTAAAGGGTTACGCAGATGCGAGTTACCTTAATGACTCAGATGACTCCAAATCGCAATCAGGTTATGTGTTTGTCATGAATGGTGGTGTTGTGAGCTGGAAAAGTTCCAAGCAAGATACGGTGACCTCCTCTTCAATAGAAGCTGAATATATTGCTGCCTTAGAGGCTGTAAAGTAAGTTGTTTGGATTAGGAATTTTCCGATCGCTCTCGGTGTGCTGCAGGGCGCGTCTAATCCCTTGGACATTTATTGTGACAACAATGATGCTATTGCACAAGCTAAGGAACCTAGACAGCACCAGAAGAACAAACATATTCACATGCGTTACCATCACATTCATGAGTTCGTTGAGGATGGTAGTGTCATGATATGCAAAATACAAACAGGCTCAAATGTTGATGATCCCTTGACAAAGCCTCTCCCGCACCCTGCATATGAAGCGCACACAAGAGCAATAGGTATTAGATACATTTTAGATTGACTCTAGTGCAAGTGGGAGACTGAAGGAAATATGCCCTAGAGGCAAATATTTCATATGTATCCATGAGTTATTGTAATGTTCCTTGTATATCCATATCAGGCAACTTGTATTGATTCGTAATTATGTGATTTTTTTGTGAAACTCTTTACTTGTATGGTTATCGAATAGTTGTCCATAGTCGGAGTTCATGTGAGGACACACATGAATATTAGACTAGCACATTGATTGGTTGATGACTATGTTTCGCAAGTCATAAATATGGAGATGTCAAACTAATGATGTGAACACATATTGTGAACATGGGGTTGGACTGACCCAACTTGAGACTGGTAATTAGACTTGCAGTTCTCTCTACACATCGTGTACGTTTTGTTCTTAGACCTAAGATTGTCGCATGTACTTGAGATATGGATCGACCTACTTTGGGGCTATCAGACGCTGCTCCGTAACTAGGAAGTTATAAAGGTAGCTTTCGGGTTTGTCCTGAAGCATGTTGCAAGGCATTGGTTAATCAAGATGAGATTTGCCCCTCTCTACTTGAAAGAGATATCTCTGGGCCCCTCGAGTGATCGGATCTAGAAATGCATGGCCATGCTACATAAGGTTAAGAGTTAACCTAGTAAAAGGATTCCGAATCACAGTATCGATAAAGAGAGATCAGCTTGGAGCTAGACCAAATATCGTGAGGCAAAGGGAAAGACATGTACTTAACCTTGTGATGGTTCGTCCGAATGATCTTTATATGCATTTAGGAGTTGGTACGTCTTGCTAGAGGCCGCTACCAACTATTGATGGAGTAGGTGTATTCGTGTCATGTCTACACGTGTATGGACCTATATGGTCACACACTTAAGGGACTGGAAGCCTAATAAGGATTGGATCCGAATTAGACCAGACTTAGGCTACTAATGGTCTGCTAATGTAGAAGCCCACTAAGGACGCCTATATAAGAGAGGGTGGGGCGAGCTGATCAGGGTTGAGTATTCCACCCAGCCGCCACTCCTCTCACACCTGTGTTACATGTGCAGATCTAGCAGTCCGGCGTCCGACGCTTCTATCCCGTACATGTGGATACCTCGGAGGTGCTGCAACTGTAGCACTTGGACGAGCCGCACAAAGGGGAGCTGCTCGTGGGCGAGGACAAGAAGAAGACGTATAATGTCTATACTACCTTTACATGCTTCATCAAGTTCCGCAACTGCGCGTCTAGTGGTAATCCATATATCTATGACAACAGTAATCCTGGTTTACGCCATAGAATTTTTTATTTTGCGCTAGTGTAGCCTACCCGTATCCCTACAGACTTTCCGTAGGTCGATAATGGTCCATGCAGTATTGAGCCAAGGTGGTCCTTCTATAGGCCGCAACGGTAACAATCCTAAAAGTTTACGGACCGCAGCCGGCTGCACTAATGGGCCCATTTTAAACAGTGTGTGATGAAACAGTAACGGACCTGAAACTTTACAGGACGCAACCGGCTGCACTGATGGGCCATTTTCAAATAGTGCAGGACGAAACAGTAACGTGTCGTCTTTCTATTAGGATCTCGTAATGGGCCAGCCCACTTAATAATTAGCAGCCTTTGGCTGGGCTTTAATTTTACCACGGTTTCCATGATAGTTAATGGTGGTAACTGGCTGTCAATGGTGTTCGCCACGTGGCAGACTACGTGATGTCAGCAGTCAACGTGGTTGGCGAACAGATCTATGATAAAACAAGTTTTCATGGCTGAAGGGTGCTAGCCGCCATGGTCGAAAAAACCCGTGGTAGATTTATTTTTGATTGGGCTTTAACCACTAAGGGCATTCGCCGTAGAAGACTTTTTAACCATGAAAAATGGGTCTTTAACCATGAAAATCATCTATTGTAAAATCCGATTTTTCTTGTAGTGTCTTTTGCACATCTACACCATACTTCTCCTTAGTTGTCTCCATCACTGCCTCAATGCCTATCCTTGGATCTACTATGACACTGGGCTCTCACACTTGTGCTAGCCACTTGCCTGTCATCTTGCATTGTTCACCAGATGAGGCACAAGTGTGGTAAAAGTCCACCTTTTTTAGGCAGAAAGTCTTCTCATTTTAATTTGTGCACCAACCATTAAAAATGGAGATTTCTCATGAGCACAATGTACTATGACTCTGTCTTTTTGAAATTTCTGTGGTACCTAAAGTTCCTTAGCTGTGCAATATGCAGTGTATGCGCTGCTCTTCTGAACTGATAGACATCTAAAAACACATTTTCCAATAGAGCCCTTCTTTTGGATGTATTTTTTTCAACATATACCACACCCTTGGCTCCTTCTTGGCCCTGCTTTTTCTTCCTTTTGGCTGAAACCAAGAAGCTGTCTCAAACCCATCATCATCTTATGGATCCAAATTTATACTGGCCTTCATCATCAACATAGTCTGGTGGTAGCCCTTTTGGCTGATTGCAACGAGTTCTATCGGTTGGCCCCTTCCTAACTGGTTCTTTCTTCTTCACAGAAATTGGATGCAGTTCAAAGTCTATCAGTTCACTGTCTTCATATTCACAGTCTAACACATGGAAAATATCTACTAGATCTTTCTGTGCATCAAAAACTGGGTCCCACTCCCACCTCTTCCTCTTCTTGAAATCATCCAGAATCTGGTTCAACTCATCATCATCATCCTGCAAGCAATCTTCATCCTCCTCCATGTGATCTTCATCCTCCTCCATGAAATAATCACCAACTTGCTTGCCCTTCTCCTTAGCTCTGCACTACTGCTGTTGTTCTTCATCCATATTGTTGCTCTCATGTGTCAACATGTACATGTAGTCTGAATCTTCGGTTAACTATGTGCACTGTTGGCTTGGCATAATTAATCCTTCTTCATACACTATGTACACAACAGGGTTTCCAATCCCTGAAATTGGAATTTGTTCTTCAATTGAGGTAGTGTTTATATTTGGTGGAAATGTGTTGCTTCCAGATGATTACAGGTAAACTAACTTGTTTCGTGTGCTCACACCGTCTAACCATCTGCTAAACCTTCCTCATTCCATCCAATAAATCCATACTAGAAATTCCTTTACACTTCTCTCTAACATAATACATGCAATCATTCATTTCATATCCCTCTCCCTCAAATAAAGATAATAGATTTAGGAATGTGATGTCTAATTTGCATATACTTCCCTCAATATTGTCCTGGCCATCTAGATTTATCCTTACATCCCATATTTCATCGTCCAAACTACACAATTGAAATAACAAGAAAATTATTTGCAATAGAAACCCTAGCCTAAATCATAGAGAGAGAGAAAACAGATAGAAGAGAAGGGGGAAGGGAAGAAACTTAGTCGCCGCCGCCGCCGAATGCAGTTGTCCAATGGCTGCTCTGCTTCGGGTTCTCCTTCCACCTATTGGCCACGGCAACGGCGACCGCCTTCTCCGGTGAAGCAAACTTCACTGCCACGGGGTTCGAGCTCCCGTAGCAATCCTAGATGCCGTCACCATTGCCATTCCTCGATCCCTCCATGTTGCCATTGTCGTCTCTGGCTCTGGCGCTGCCGACCGGCGAATATGTGCCGCCGGGGGGATCCGCCGCCGCCATCGCTTCTATGCGCGCGGGGGAGAGAGCTAGTGCGAGAAACTGACTCGATCAAACCGTGTTGGGCCCTGGTGTTAGGGTTTCGGCCGCGCCGTTAACGACCATCCACGCCCGACCGTCCAGATGTGCCACGCCAGCCTGACCACCGGGCCCTACTAGTCAGATTCAACGTTAGATCTAGGGTTGCAAATGGAACAGAAACATGCATTATTGTTTTTGTTTCCTCTTGTTTCGCCGGTGAAAGGATACGGATGTCGCCTAGAGGGGGGTGAATCGGCGATTAAAACATTTTTGAGAGGGGCTCAACAAAGGCGGAATAAAACTAACGTTTACTTTGTTAAGCACAAAACCTAGAACAATCTAGGGTTCACCTATGTGCACCAGCAACTTATGCTAAGCAAGACAAACAACTATGTGATAGCAAGATATATATTACTTCAAGCACGAAGGCTATCACAAAGTAAAGTGCATAAGTAAGAGCTCGGGTATAGAGATAACCGAGGCACGCGGGGACGACGATATTTTACCGAGTTCCTCCCAACATGGAGTACGTCTCGTTTGGAGAGGGGGTGGTATCTAACCACCTACGCCACAAAAGGCCTCCCTTATTCTCCGGTGAATCTCACCCCAATGGGGTCGATCCACGCTTCCACTATCGGTGCACTTGTCGTTGGCAACCGGAACCTCTCACAAGGTTGGGGCACTTCTCCACAACTTAATTGGAGGCTCCCAACAAACGCCACAAAAGGCCACAAGGTTGGGGCACTTCTCCACAAATTAATTGGAGGCTCCCAACAAACGCCACCAAGGCCTCAACCTGCAACACAACAAACCGTCTAGGGTTCCAAGAACCCAAGAGTAAAAAGCTTCTCAACTTTCACTCACCAAATCCTCCGAGGAGAACTCAAACCGATGCACCGAATGCAAATGGCAAGAACACCACAAAGGTGCTCGAATCCCTCACTCTCAAGTTCCAACAAAGCTACTAAATCTATTGGGAGAACAAGAGAGGAGGAATCAAAGAGGAACACAAAATCCCCCAAAATCTAGATCCCAAGGATACTCACAAAGAGATGTTTTGGTTTGGTCAAAATGTGGATCTAGATCTCCTCTCTCTTCCACTCAAATATGGGAAAGAATCATTGGAGATATTGAGAGATAGAAAGCTTTGGAAGGTCAACAATGGAGGGAAAACTTGCAAGAATAGTTGAGGAACCATTGGGTAAGAAGGCCCCTTAAATAGCCCCCCCTAAAAAACCAACCGTTGAAGCCCAAAAACACGGATCCCGGTACTACCGGACTTTTTCCCGGTACTACCGGACATTGCCGGTACTACCAGACATTCCCTAGGGATCCCAGGACGCCAAATGGACCTTATTCAGTACCAACCGGTACTAAGGGGCGGTACTACCGGACCCTGGTCCGGTACTACCGGTCACCCTTGAACGAAAACGGCCATAACTTTTGCATCCGGACTCCGATTTTGATGATATTGGCCTCGTTTCGAGGAGGACAACAAGCTCTACAAGATCATACAAAGAAACATCATAGTCCAGCAAGGTACGATGGATGCAAATGACGAAAGGTTTAACCTCTCTCAAAAAGACGAACCGATAAAACCTCCAACATAAAAAACGTAATAGAAAATGCATATGAAATCCGTTTTCGATGAACTAGAGCTTGTCATGGAGATTAACACACGCTCTAAATCTTCACATGAGTAAGAACCAAATAATGTAAGGTTTTACCTATCTCTAAAATACAAACCAGTAAAACCTCCAAGATCAAAATGCAATAAGATATAAAAGGGAAATCCGATTTTGATGAACAAGAGCTTGTTATGAACATTACCACAAGCTCTATATCCTCACATGGACAAGACCAAATAACAAAAAAATACGATGATGCAAGTATGCAAAGGTTTGATCTCTCTCCGAACGATGTGACCGAGTTACTCATTCGAGAGCCCCTCTTGATAGCACGGCTATCTATCCTAGACCCGGTCTCCCACTAACAACATGAGACCGGCAAAACGGAAAACCTATCAAGATTATACCTTTGCCTTCAGCATTCCACTTGAGCTCGATGTATATGAACTTGACCTCCTCAAGATGGAACGCCTTTCTTGATTTCTCATCATCGATCCATGATCACCGAGGATGGCAAGCATCAAACATGAGATCTTCTATAGATGGCGCATTTTGAGCTTGCACAACACATCTTCTTCTCATTTCATCTATCTTGAAGCCAACACATGCTCCAAGCAATGCCAATGGACAATTCCTACAAGTACAACTTAATACACATATTAGTCCATAAAGATTGTCATTAATTACCAAAACCACACATGGGGGCCCACATGTTCTTTCAATCTCCCCCATTTTGGTAATTGATGACAATCCCTTTACGAGGGTTTATATAAGGAATATTAATGAATAAAATGGTAATACCAATATCAAATACTATATAAGTATTTGATATTGGTACCACCACCATATATAGAGAAAACTCCCCCACAATACTATGCATGTGTGATGAACTTGAATTTCATTGCATATGTTGCCAATCATTATCATTGGTGGAGTTTCCTCTATATACCACATGCAAAGCAACAACAAAGATGCAAGAGCATGGAAGGAAAATGCTTAAGAATAAACTCAAAGCATAAACCATTTCGCTTAAACCCTCTAAAACTTCTCCCCCATTGGCATCAATTGCCGAAATGGGTGACAAGTTCTAGAAGGCCAATATAGTGATAAATCCTCCAAAGGTGTGAATTCGCACATATCCAATGAGGAATACTTGGGAGTAAGTAGAACTATATCAAGGACCCAAATATTGCCAAACGAAATAAAAAGAAGAGGCATCAACAAATGATGCAAGCAATTACAAGGTCCGACAAACCAAATGAAAACAACAAATGAGTCCAAATGGAAATAACAAGATATTATGAAATGAGCAAAATAGTGCTTTAAATAACAAATATAGAAGCTCCCCAAGATTTGTGAATAATTCAAAATAAATGCATTAGAATACATATTGCACAAATATGGAATCATCGCTCCCCCATAAGCATTTAAAACACAATAAATGAAAGATCAAATAAATGCTTAAATAAAATAGAGAAGCTCTCCAAGATTTGTGCACACTTTAGAATCGTTGTATTTCAATACAAAAATGCACAAATATGGAATACTTACTCCTCCATAAACATTTAAGGCACAATAAATGAGAAAGAACACAAATGAGCATTATTAAATGAATTAGATGAGCTCCCCAAAGATAATGCACCAATTATGATAATTGCATTTGGGAACAAGGTGCATAATCATGAAATCCTCACTCATCCAAGTTCATTTAACAATACAAGGCATGAGAGAATAAATATGAGTGCCCAAAGATGCAAACAATAGGAACAAGCACTCATAGGAAATTAAATTTGGAAGCCACCGAAGAATCAAAAGGAATAGAAAGGTGGTCTCCAAGGATTAAAAATCAACTAAAATTATCTTCTCATATGTGTATATGTCTCTAAGTGGAAAACATCACAAATGCATATGCCAACAAAGAAATATGCACACATAAATAAGATATACAAGATGGCATATGAAAAGTATAATGAAGTAATAACATATATCAATTAGATTTTTGCTTCAAAGCATGGCCAAGGGCTCAAATATATCTTATTGTACATTAATGAACTTCAAACAGCAACACACTACATATATTACAACTATCACCAAGGGAAAAGGAGAAAGTTGGCATATATGAAGAAATGCAACAAGTATCACGAGAAAGAATATACTAGCAAAATCTCACTATTGCACATGAGAGAAGTTGAGGAAAGGATAGGCAATAAAATTGCTAGATTGACATATTTGGGATTGGAGGATCATATGCATGATTTTGTATAGTCCCAATTATATGCATTGATCTCAACTTATACACATATACAATAGAGAGTTCTCTTAATACCATGGCTAGAGATACAACAATAAATATAATAACAAAAATTCATGCCAAGATGCAACCTACAAAAGGTTGGAAGCAAGATAAATATGCATGATCAAGAGATACTTGTTACTGAGATATGATTGGTAGGATGTAGAGGATATGAATTCATTGATCATCCTATAGCTTGCCTCCAATTTTCATTAATGCACCACTTCTTCAAGATTTGAGAGACATGCATCCAATATATCTCCAATGTACCTAAAACACATTTAAGTACAAAATGGTCCCCAAACTTATTGGGTCCAAAGTAGATAGTGCAACTACAATACATAGGAGATACTCCACATAAATATGTGCATATTGGTATGAAATTGAATTTCATGCACAACTTAGCCGATGGGATTTGGTGGAGTTTCCCCTATATATTGGATCAAAGAAAGCAAGCATGCCATAATATAGATATGTAGTAAATATGCATGCACAAGGCTTTCAAGAACCAAAAATGAGATACAATTTGAACAAAAACACCAAGTAAACCGAGATGGCACACACAAGAGTGTGACAAGACAAGCGGTGTCCAAATTGTATCAAAGAACCAATTCAACACATGAAATATCATAAGTTCAAAAAATGAACTAGGCAAAAGCCAAAGAGCAAAAGATATATAAAAATACAAATGCTCAAGGATTTATCTCATTCTAAAATGGTCAAAATGTGAAACAAGGAATGAGACAAAACCAACTCCCAAAAAGAGTAAGGTTCCAACAAGTAAACCAAACTCTCTAAACTTTTCATGATGACACAAAATACCAAAACAAAAAGATCAAACTTCCAAGCACATAAAACCCTATATGGATCAAACAAGGAAGCATAAAAGGATTGTTCTAGATAATATATGAGAGCTCATCCATAAGTAGTACATTATATAGAATTTTCTTTTGAATGAAAAATGCACACAAATGGGATCATCACTACTACCTACATTAAATAAAACACAAGAGGATACCAATAAAATAAGAAGATCCAAAAGTAGCAAGGAATACATGGGATCACACAAAACATTTACTTGGCCAAAGATAGGACAAGATTAAGCAAAGGCCAAAGTGAATATGATCAATAAATTCTACCATAAATTTAGTACTCATTGTCTAAGGACAAGAAATATTGAGAATAATTTTCCCAAGGTAGCTTGCATGGATATCCAAGATCATAGTCACAACAAGAAGCATATAACTAAATATAAGAATTAAGCATGATACTTCGAACAAGATTCTTGGTAGCTTCCAATAGTCACACAATCACTAGTGATTAGAGTAACTTGAAGCAAATGGTTTTCATGAGGATATATATATCTAAATATGAGGAAACACATATCAGGAAACACTCTCATATACAATATCCAAAATAATATCAATAAAGGCATTCAAGCAAATTGGAACTTGTATGAGCAAATGTGTCACATAGGTGCTAGATAATTATCAATATCAATTCTAAGTGACACAACCTGGAATATTCACATTTTCTAGGATTTTAATATGCACTAAGCATATGACTCCCCCATAATGTGATACTACCATAAAACCAACACGAGGCAAAAGGATACAAATAGAGATAATTAATGGAAATTATAAAACTTAAATTTCTCATGAGAATTATACCACATAGAGACTAGACAATAATCCAATATAAATACTAGGTGGTATTCCTCATGTACACACATTTTTAGGATTGTGGAATGACCAAGCATAACACTCCCCCAAAATGGGATAATCCATTAATCTCTCACAAGAGCCAAATAAGATACCAAATATAACCAAGTAAGGCTCAAACACAAGAAACACGCATACATGGTGTGCCACCTAATCATACAAAAATATGCTTGATACCTCAAGATAATTAAGTGGAAATCACAACATGTACAAAACCATGGAAGATACAAAACCAACACATGCACAAGGGGGCGAGTAACTTTCAATGTAATGAGTTAAGCATATGTTACCGCAAGGAGGAACATTGGAAATATAATATAATCATGATAATCCAAATGGCTTGGCTTGACAATAATAATTGATGAAGATCCCTCAATTCGTCATAATATAGCCAAGACTCCAATGCCCTCCATAACACACCTATTGATCAAGTTTTGGCTTGTTGGTCCCAAACCAAGTTGGGTCCTAAGAAGTTAGTCACAATAGGCTTGGCAACCCAAATGGATCTTTTCTTGACACCACATTGGGCACCAACAAATTTGGCAAACACATTGCCAACCTCATCCTTATAAAGAGAATAAGCATCATCAATAATGATAGGATTGGATGAGGAGATACCAATAGTGCATGAGGAAGAAATGTGCCCTTTCTTACAGCAAATGTAGCAAGTTCTTCTCTTGCCATCTTTATTTTTGGATGAAGCAACAACTTGAGGAAGAGCTTGAGTCTTCTTGGGAGGAGGCCCATCTCTAACAAGATGTAGATCTCGAGGCCGCTTCCCTTGTTGCTTCTTGCCAAAGGACTTCTTTAATGGGCAATGTTTGACACGATGCCCTTCTTCCTTGCACTTGAAGCAAACAATGTTGGCCGGATTCTTGACTTGATCTTGGCCATTCTTCTTGTTGTCCTTGTGATTCAACTTGATAGTGGACTTGTTCTTGACATTGGATTTGAATCCAAGCCCACTCTTTTAATTGGGGGATTTTTGAACACTCAAGATTTTGTTGATTGTGGCCTTCCCTTGATGACCTTTTTTCAAGTCATTCTTCAAAGAAGTGACTTGAGCCTTGAGCTCTTTTATTTCCTCTACATGGTTAGTTTCAACAAAAGCACTAGAGGAAGTAGATGCTACATTGTTAGAGCAACAAGGCACGGAATGCAATTCATCACGAGATATAGCATGGTTGTGAGAGGATGAATTACAATGACTAGCACATGTAAATATAACATTTGGAGTAGATATAGTGCTAATATCCACATGAGGCCCACTAGATGTTACCTTTGACACGATGTCCTCATGAGCTAACTTTAGCCTACCATGGGAGACTAGAAGATCCTCATGCGAGCTCGAGAGCTTAACATGGCTTTCTTCTAATTTCCCATAGTTGCTAGTTAGCAAAGCAAGTTGAGCCTTTAGCTAAACATTCTCCTTCAAAATAGATGCTTCACAAGAAATAGAGTTAGTAGCACAAGCATCATTATTTTTAGCAAGAGGTGAGGGCATCTTGTCAAGCTCTTTTGAATATGAATCTTTAAATTGCTCATGTGACTCGGTGAGTTTGATGAGCTCCCTCTTAACGACCCAAGAGCCATTTTTGAGGTGCTCAAAATCCTCAAGGAGTTTAGAATAAGCAACTTGAGTCTCATCATTTTTAATTTTGAGATCACTTGCAACCTCAAGATCTCTATCATGAGATTCCTTTACTCTAGATAGCTCTAAAGCAAAGGTCTCCTCAAGATATTCCTTAGTGGTTTGTTCCTCTCCAAGAGCTTTATTTAGGTTTGCAATTATATTAGCATACTCACGCTCAAGACTACACATTTTATCAACATTGTTATCATGCACCTCAATTTTTGTTTCTAACTTATCAATATGTTCTTTGCTCTTAATAGCAAAGTCCAAGATTTCAACAAAGTTAGATCAAGCAATATCCTTTTTAACAAGGGCACGATAAACAATCTAACCCTTTTCATATAAATCATCAATATCAAGCTCTTCTTACACATTATCCACATCCTCCTCATCACAAGAGGTAATGGGTTCCAAAGTGGGGGTTACCTTAGAATCCCTAGCCATAAGGCATATGTGGGTACCGGAAGAAGGTGAAGATGAGATTGTATTTGTGGATTCATTCAAAACCATGTCTTGGCCCATAGAATCTTCGGTTTCCTCTACATGGTTAGCAACACAAGCACTAGAGGAAATGGAAGCATTTTAATCATGGCAACAAGACAACACAAGCATATCATCATGAGATTTATTCAAGTCATTTCTACATGATATGCAAGGACTATTAACACAAGCATGTAAGAAGTTGGTAGTGCTAGAAGTGTTAAGGTCCAAAGATAGATCATTGCAACTAGATAGAGATGAGGGATTACAAATAGTAAGCACACTATCCAAATTGTAATTTATATCACCACTCACCATATCATTACCTTGTGAAAAGTCACATGTTGGTGAAGTGGTAGAGGATGAGAACTCATCTCGACCGAAAGTGGAAGCAACACAATCATCCTCAATAATGTTGGACACAACATATTTATCATGAAGTTTTGTCCATAACTCATGAGCGCTCCAAAAAGGAATGATTGAGGAGGTAACTACATAGATCAAAGCATTAACAAGCACATTAGAAGCTTGAGCATCGAGATATAAGTTTTTCTCGTCCTCACAAGATAGATTTTGAAATCCATAGGAGGAGAAAAACCTATATCTAAAATACGCTCCAAATTTGGGTCCATGTCCCGAAAATGAATAAGGATATGAGTTTTCCATATATCATAATTTGTGCCATTGAATATGAACATGTCATTGTGCACTAATCCTCTAGCCGACATCTTTACTCTCAAGGCGGTGAAGCCTAAAATGAGAGACCGGGCTATGATACCAATTGAAAGGATACGGATGTCGCCTAGAGGGGGGATGAATAGGCGATTAAAACATTTTCGATAGGGGCTCAACAAGGGCGGAATAAAATTAACGTTTACTTTGTTAAGCACAAAACCTAGAACAATCTAGGGTTAACTGTAGCACCCCAGGTAAAACCACTACTAGAAAATCACATGTTGTTTATATTTATGTGCATCATCATGACATCAGTATCCATCTGTTTGCCTAAAAGTATTTTGCTAAAAGCCTAGTTTTTGCTTTCTACAAATATCTCTCTTTACTTCAAATGCAAAACCCCGGTCGTACCGGATATTTTATTTATATATAAACTAATTGCAAAATAGTCTTGTTTTAAAATAAATAAATAAATAAAATATTTTTGTCCGGAGAGGCAGTCCGACCGGTCAGGCCAGAGGCCCAATCGGGCCAGACTACCTACAATCCGGTCCACCTAAACTAAACCTCTACCTACCTACCCCCAAACCCTAGGAAACCCTAATCCTCACCTACCTCAGACCCTCTCTCCATCCACCCAGCCGCCACCACCCATATCCCACCGCCCTCCCTCAACCAGTCTCGGCGGCCAACACATCTTAGCCCCGCCACCGCCAACACAACACCAAGACGCCCCTGCCCTCCTTGTTCCCGAAACCGCCCAGACCCACCCCAGAACCGTTCCCGATCACATCTGTTCTCTGGCCCCACCCCGACCCCATGTCTCACGTGAGACCGAACCCACTCCCTCGTGTCAACATCCTCCCTCCCAGGTGTGCGCCGCCGCCGCCGGATCCCCAGGCGCCCCGCAATCCTCGATCCCAACTACCCGCATCGGGCCCTCCTCTCTGCTCATCGCATCGCCGCCACCGCCGCCCGGCCACGGCCTCGTCTGCGCCGCCTCTGCCCCGCTGGCCTCTCTCCGCTGCTGCCTCCGGTCGCTTCTTCCACCATCGGTGCCCTGCCATGGAGCGTCGCCATGGACGCCATCTCCTCCGCAGCACGGCACCCCCCTCACGCCGGCCACCAGCTCGCAGGAGCGACCCCGCGCATCCCCGCGTCCGGCCGTGTCGTCAACCGCCTCCTCGGCCCCTGCCGCTGCCTTGCCTGCGCCGGCCCCGCATGTCCTTGCCATGTCTGCCGCCGCTGGCCTGAGTCCGGCCGCCGCCGTCCGCGCGTTCAAGCGCTGCTGCCCGACAGCGCCTGTCCCAGCCTCTCCGCCATGTCCGCCTCGCCACGAGGCCTGGTCCTCCTCTTCTCCGTCCGCTCGGTCCAGGGCTCACGCCGCCTTGGTTGCCTTCGCCCTATAGCCAAGCTCTGCTCCAGCACGCGCGCTCAACCTCTATTTTGGGATGTGTTGTTCTGGAGCCTGAACGCCACTCGACCACTCGTTGAAGCGTCCAGGCGAAGACCAAGTCCCTAACGCCAAGTTCTTTCGAGAAGCCATGTACCATGTGCCGATGTCTAACCAAGCCCGTCCACGAGACCGTTGCCGCCAAGAACTCGCAACCCTCGGTACATCAAGATCTTCCTCTTGGAATTCGAAGACCCCCCCGTTCCTGGATTTGAAGACCCGATCCTGAGGATCCGAAGACCGATCCCGAACCCAGCGCCACGTCAAGTTCTCCTTCCCGGCGCCCAAAGGCCGAAACCTCGCAACCCCAAGATCGTCGAGCCCCCTCTAATGTGTGACCCTAAGCCCCTATTTTTATAAATGATATATCTTGTTGCATATAAATTGTAATGCTCGCATCATATCATGTGGTTTGGGAACATTATGTCGATTCACCTAAAGTAAATATGGAGCCTATATATGGGCAAAGCTTGTCTTATATTGGTCTCATTTAAATTGTGTAGCGAACCGATGATATAATTTTGCCACGTTAAGACAACATTTAAATTGCGGGGTATCTAAACAACATGAACCTTCCAAATAATTGTCGGGACCCCGGTTCCGCTTAATATTGCCTACTTGCATCGCACCTTTTCCATGTCATACATCATACATGCATCATGCCCGATCTTCTGCCGTAGTATTAAATAGTGCATTCGATGTTTCTTCTAGCGTTTTGCTTCTTCGCGGATAAAGCCGTTGAGTTGATGTGAGCTTCGCTCCGATCTTCGAATAAACCTTCGACAATGTTTTCAGGCGAGCAATCTCCCCTTTCTACCTATCTTACTTTTATAGTATTTATTCCCTCCCGTTGATCTATTGCTATCTGTGTTGCGATGCTCTATTTTTCGTACCCGTGATATCCCTTGCAGCCTTATATTTCCTTGGACACATCCTATTACCTGTTGTTTGGTAGATAGTTGGACTTGCGTGTCGTAGTCGCTTGCTCAAGTGCTGTTGCGTGTCGTCAAGTACCACAGTTGTTGGAGTATTGCCATATGTTTAATGTTGAAGATGATCATGGCTTTAATTATTGTTTAATAACTAAAAGTGAAAGTAGGTAAATGCAGAGGCACCGGTGGGTAATAGACAATATTTGATTTTTAACCGCTCACTGGTGTCCCGCAGGACTCCGAGTTCTTGACACCTGTTCCGAGATCGAGCGCGCTAACCACATGTGGGGTGTGTGGGCACCCCCATCGATTAGTACCCGATTTCAAAGTACTGTACCGGGGGCCACAAAGTAGTTTGACGCTTTATTACTATCCTGTACTTATGCCATGCTTTACTGCTTTATTTACGATTGCGCGTGGAGCGCATGTACTGTTTTGGAACCAATGTGGAATGTTTTCGCGGTATCGACAAGCCCAGTCACACTTTCGGGTTCCCAGTCATTTACAGCCATTGTCACAAACCTCTGGGTCCGTCTCGGAGACCGGCCGACTTTGTTGCGGGTAGCTTAGTGGGGTGGCCCCCATGTGCTTGCTTTGGTGCAGGAAGCGTCGTGTCCGAAACCCGTCGACATACCGTTGGGTGTATGTTTTGTGATCTTGTACCTACCTGATCGACAACAAGGGTGTAGGTGCGTGTGGAACTTTGGTGCACCCTGCAGGGTTAAATCTTTTAGAAGCCGTGTCATGATTTATGGACGACTTGGAGCACAGTTCTCGATCATAGACAACTATAACTAAAGTTTACTATTATAATTTGACTTGTATCCGATATGACTAGTAATCAGCTTCACTACAACGGAATGGATAAATAAAAGTACCAACAACTGCTGGGTTTGGGATATCTCATGCTAATTGTATCTGACTAGTAAGTGTTGCAACTACAATGGAATGGTTAACTAACAGTGCCCACTGCTTATTATATCAGGACGACTATCTAAACCTAACTAGTAATTGCTGCAACGATAACCGAATAAATAAAACTGCCAACTGTGTGAGTTCCTCGTTTGGTCTCGAGGGGGAAATACCAGGATGAGTATGTTTGGTGGTAGTATCAGGTTGGTTCCGAATAGGTCTTTCTTATCCCTCTCTGATAGCCGACAGTTATATCGAGTCTCTATAAGATGTTTAGTGCATGCTGCGCTGCCGCTTCAGTCCACCATACCTATGTAGGCGAGGACCGCCGAATTCTAGTCTCGCCGTGTACTGGCCTCAGTACTGACCGCTCTCTTTTTCCTTTGCCCTTTGTGGGCACCCCTTTTGTTTAAGCAGGTTTTGAGATCGACGTCGTTAGCAGGGTTACCCTTTCGGCTTGGCCTGGGCAGGGTTATGGACGCCATTGGTTATTCTTCGGGGCTCTTAGCCCCATTTGCATCTTGTCCGTAGTCGGACGTTGTATCGTTTTCAAGGTGATTTGGATCTTTGTATTGTATATCCGTATTCTTGACTCTTTGAGTCATTGTTGTATATATCTGTTTTGTGGGTTCCATCGTGGACTATTGTGTAATGATATTACTTCGTTTTCAACCCGCACGAAAGTGCCTGGTGGGCACCTTTGAATCGTCTCTATGCGGGTTTAGCGGGGATCGCTAAAACTTAGATAGGGTCGATTCTGAGGGTGTTACATTCACCTATGTGCACCAACAACTTATGCTAAGCAAGACAAACAACTATGTGATAGCAAGATATATATTACTTCAAGCACGAAGGATATCACAAAGTAAAGTGCATAAGTAAGAGCTCGGGTATAGAGATAACCGAGGCATGCGGGGACAACGATATTTTACCGAGTTCCTCCCAACATGGAGTACGTCTCGTTTGGAGAGGGGGTGGTATCTAACCACCTACGCCACAAAAGGCCTCCCTTATTCTCCAGTGAATCTCACCCCAATGGGGTCGATCCACGCTTCCACTATCGGTTCACTTGTCGGTGGCAACCGGAACCTCTCACAAGGTTGGGGCACTTCTCCACAACTTAATTGGAGGCTCCCAACAAATGCCACAAAAGGCCACAAGGTTGGGGCACTTCTCCACAACTTAATTAGAGGCTCCCAACAAACGCCACCAAGGCCTCAACCTGCAACACAACAAACCGTCTAGGGTTCCAAGAACCCAAGAGTAAAAAGCTTCTCAACTTTCACTTACCAAATCCTCCGAGGAGAACTCAAACCGATGCACCGAATGCAAATGGCAAGAACGCCACAAAGGTGCTCCGATCCCTCACTCTCAAGTTCCAACAAAGCTACTAAAGCTATTGGGGGAACAAGAGAGGAGGAATCAAAGAGGAACCAAAAATCCCCCAAAATCTAGATCCCAAGGATACACTCACAAAGAGATGTTTTGGTTTGGTCAAAATGTGGATCTAGATCTCCTCTCTCTTCCACTCAAATATGGGAAAGAATCATTGGAGGGATTGAGAGATAGAAAGCTTTGGAAGGTCAACAATGGAGGGGAAAACTTGCAAGAATAGTTGAGGAACCATTGGGAAAGAAGGCCCCTTAAATAGGTCCCCCCAAAAACCAACCGTTGAAGCCCAAAAACGCGAATCCGGTGCGAACTTTTCCGGTACCACGGACATTCCAGTACTACGGACATTCCACAGGGATCCCAGGGGCCAACGCACCTTATTCAGTACCAACCGGTACTAAGGGGCGGTACTACCAGACCCTGGTCCGGTACTACTGGTCACCCCTGAACGAAAACGGCCATAACTTTTGCATCCGGACTCCGATTTTGATGATCTTGGCCTCGTTTCGAAGAGGACAACAAGCTCTACAAGATCATACAAAGAAACATCATAGTACAGCAAGGGACTATGGATGCAAATGATAAAAGGTTTAACCTCTCTCAAAAGACGAACCGACAAAACCTCCAACATAAAAAACGTAATAGAAAATGCATATGAAATCCGTTTTCGATGAACTAGAGCTTGTCATGGAGATTAACACAAGCTCTAAATCCTCACATGAGTAAGAACCAAATAATGTAAGGTTTTACCTATCTCTAAAATACAAACCGGTAAAACCTCCAAGATCAAAATGCAATAAGATATAAAAGGGAAATCCGATTTTGATGAACAAGAGCTTGTTATGAACATTACCACAAGCTCTATATCCTCACATGGACAAGACCAAATAACAAAAAAATACGATGATGCAAGTATGCAAAGGTTTGATCTCTCTCCGAACAATGTGACCGAGTTACTCATTCGAGAGCCCCTCTTGATAGCACGGCTATCTATCCTAGACCCGGTCTCCCACTAACAACATGAGACCGGCAAAACGGAAAACCTATCAAGATTATACCTTTGCCTTCAGCATTCCACTTGAGCTCGATGTAGATGAACTTGACCTCCTCAAGATGGAACGCCTTTCTTGATTTCTCATCATCGATCCATGATCACCGAGGATGGCAAGCATCAAACATGAGATATTCTATAGATGACGCATTTTGAGCTTGCACAACACATCTTCTTCTCATTTCATCTATCTTGAAGCCAACACATGCTCCAAGCAATGCCAATGGACAATTCCTATAAGTATAACTTAATACACACATTAGTCCATAAAGATTATCATTATTTACCAAAACCACACATGGGGGCCCACATGTTCTTTCAGCCGGAATCGAAAATAAAACAGAAAACTTCGGAAATGAACATGGAATCAGAAATCATCGGAGACGGATATGGAAAGGATACGGGACGGATATGGAAAGGATACAAGACGGATACGGTACGAAAATGGACATTATCGAAATATAATAGTGACATAATATCATGATCTATACATAAAATGAACATATAATTGTCAAAGAATATTTCACAACTTCTACAAATGTCAATTGAACATAAAGTAAGACACATAATTCAATACTTCGACAATCACATAAGTTTACATAAATAGTTTCACATAAATGCTAAGACACTCATTTGATTAGTATGTAGTCTGGGTTGGTTGCATGTATTACATAGACCCTGCATATATTCTATGGCCCAATAAGAGCAAGGGAAATCACTGACGCAAAGTACTATTTTATACATGGGCCTGACTAGTTATATTTCCGAAAAGTTTTCATATTTGTTTATCCGGAATTTCCTTACCATTTCTGTTTCTGCCGGAAATGGATCCCTTATTTCCTTTTCCGTTTCTGTTTAGAATATTTCGTTTTCGTTCTTTTTCCGCAAAATGCCATTTTCATTTCCTTTTTAGCTCTCTGTTTCCTTTTTCTCTGAAAATGTATGGTAAGTTTCCTAACTGTTTTTAACCCTAGTTAGAGAAGCATCAAAGTTAGATCAGTGATATCTGCAACCTCGTGCCCCAAATCCTGTGCTATCTAAACAAAATTAAATTTTTTGGTGGTCTATTAAAATCATAGCCTCAATTGTGGTGGTTTTTGTAATTTTCTCAAATTTAGGTGTGTTAGAAGCCAGAGTTTGCTAGACAGCTCTCTCCGCCATTGCAAACATAGACAGGCCCAATCGTCCCTAAGCCCGGACACGTGCCAGGCCGGTAAATCTAATTTATAAAAAACATTTAACCGTGAACTATACTGTTTGACAGACTTTGAATAATTGTTGGATCCTCCGACTGCAAATAATGGATCGATCCGACGCGCTGTGGTTTGAGGCTCGTGGCTGACATGCTCTAATTTAAGCGAGGGCCGCAGAATTTAGCGGTCAGGTCGAGCTGTGCGCCCTCGCATTAGGTGGACCACGCCCGTTGGCTAGTGTGGTAATAATAAGGCAACGTCTACATCTTAGGCGATCGAGAAATAACTATTTTTCAGTCGGCTGACGTGACTGGCTAATTGAATGGAAACATGTATGGTTTACCAAAAAAAACTACAACCAGATGGCTGAATCGAATCTTGGAACCAAAATCCAACGGTGAACAAGATGACTGAGAAATAACTATTTCTCGGACGCCTGAGAAATAGCAAAACCGTAATAATAACCGGGCGATGTACGAGATCGGTACGGATGTTGTGTAGTTGGGCCCACACTATATTATTTTTTGAAATAAAACGGGCAATTTTGCCTCATTTTATTTAAAAAAATCGAAAAGAATTGACCGGTTCATTTGCAAGGGAACCGGCAAAAAACCCGTACAAGTATACCAAGATCGTTATGGACCACGACCACATTGGGCACACCACCACAGCCAACCCGGCTACCCACACGAAACACAAACAGACAAGAGAGACACAGCTCGAGGTTGCCACATAGCATCATTGTCATCACTCCTCCACGAGCCAGCGACTCCGACTTTGCCAGCGACTTCCAAAACAGAACCTCCCAGACGGCGTCTGAAACCATGCCGGCCTATGCCATCAATTGGCCACACGCGCCAAGGAGAGATAGCTCTGACTCAGACGACGAGCTTTACAAGGGAATTATGCTGATCTTGCGCCGACCAAGAACCTGCAGAGGCACTGATTGCCAGTCATCGTCGTCGTCTGGACACCATCCACCGCAGCTCCAACTCCACAGCAGCACAGCGAAGCAGGAGAACTCCTCGGACACGCCAGGAAAACCGACTACCAAAGCTCAGCCGCGACCCGACCTCCACTCGAGGCATCATCTTTGCCAAACTTCAACCCTGGACCTTGCAAAGTTGCATGGCAACAACCCTCTTCACAGAACCCCGACCGTAGGCGACTCCGAGACGATGCCCCCAAGAAGGAATGAGACACAAAACCGCCTCCATCGCCCGATCCAAGATCTGAGGTTTCCCTCTGGAGTCATGGCCACAGGAGGAGGAGCGAGCACCTCTCAACGATGCTCCCAAGAAAGACCGCGATACCCGCAGGCATCACCATCGTCGGCTCCGGCCAAACCGAAGCAAGGATTTATCCTGAGAAGCTCAGACACCTCCAACCTGAAAGGACGTCCTTGGACCTCCACCATGTGCGCCGAAACCCACCAACCATCACCCAAGCCGAAGCAAACTCCGCTCCTCCAGGCCAAGCACTCCGGGATAGCACCGAGCCGCCGCCAGACCAAGCCAGGTTGCAGATCAAACGCCAAAACTAGAATCCTTGCTGCAAACCACCACCACCGCAGCCCCCTCCCGCTCTTCTAGCTCCGACGCAACCACTGGACGCCGCCGCGGCCCCCTCAGCACTGCAGCACGCGTGGCCCTGGGAGCCCAGATCGGGCCCAGATGGGCCCGAGCCGCCGCCGTCGCAGAAGCCATGGCGCGCCGCCGCGCAGCGCCAGCTACGCCAAACTCCATGCCGCCTTCCCAACGATCCACAGCGCAGCAGCCGCCGGCCACGCTGACCAGCCACTCCGCCACTCCGCCACTCCTCCGCGCCTGCCGACGCCGCGTCCACTGCTGCTCTCCCGCACCACCTTTGAAGGCGGGGGCCGCCGCCACCGCGGAGAGGCCAGCGGCAGCGGCGGCAGGGAAGAGGGGAAGGCCGGGAAACTAGGGGCTGCGGCGGCGGTTCTCCCCCGGGGCGCCCGAGACGAGCAACGCGAGGGACGGTTTTTTTTTTTGGACGGGTCCACACTATATTAAGAACGTCTGCGTGATACATTCTGTCAAACTTATTTGAGCTTGCAACCTCGTTCCAAATCGAAAGTAACTCCGGAAAGTCAAGGCAAAAACAGACCAACTACTTACGTAGTTACTGACCATCTTCAAAGGCCTAGAAACCAAACAACTGGCAGCTGTTGAGAACAAATGGTGACTCGTTTACGAACAAGTCGCTGCTGATCCAGCTTCCGTCCGTTGCCGCGACGTGCACGGGCGACATGATCGGCCCGGCGAAGTCCATATCCTGGAACGACGTCAGCGCGGGGCCCCACTCCCAGCAGTCACCGTGGACAGCAAACAGGCTCGAGCAGCCGCCGCGCTCTCTCGGCGGCGTCGGGTTCGCGCCAGCGACGGTGCAACTGCTCCACGTGATACCCGAGCTCGCGGACGATTGGGTGCCGGTGCTGACAGCGCTGGAGCTGGTAGGAAACACGGCGGCGGTGTGTGGAGTCTTGGTGCGGACGACGGTAGTCTCGAGGATAACCGGCGCCGCCACCGCCTCGGCGGCCTTGCAGCTGTGCTCCAAGATGTAAACCACCGTGTACTTGGGCGGTCCGCCGTCGCCATCACCGTCGACGTCGTTGCGCTGCACCGTCCGTTTGGCCGGGCACGCTTGGTCCATGCTGTTGGTGCACCGGTAGTAACTCCTGCCATGGATGAAACGAAACGATTTGGTTATTATTTAGCCTTGGTACCATACGTCGTCGAAATATGTACTGTACTTGAAGTTGATATATTGATCGGAGAGCGTGCGTACAGTTAATTACAACGTAAATCTTTACCTTGGATACTTAGCGGCTTCGATTCGCTTCTGGCCGTACTTTTTCCACTGGTAGCCGTCGAAATCCGGCACAGTCGTGACGATCGTGGTGGTGGTCGTCCCTTCCTTCCTCCTCCTGCTGCCACGAGCAGCCTTCGTCGCAGTCGAGCAAGCACCACGTTGCTTTTGCTCCTCCTGCGGGTGTCCCTCCCGGACTCTCTTACTGCCCTTGCCCCGCCGTTTGCCGCAGGACGCCGCCGGCGCCTTCACCGGCAAGCTGCAGTGCTCGAGAGACAGGTCGGCCGACGACGACGACCAGGACATGCTGCCGCCGGCTGCAGACGGCGGGGGCGTGGACGGGAAGAGAAGCTCGTGCAGCTGCGCCACCAGCTCCCTCTCCCGGCACAGCAGCTGCATCCCGTCCGGCGCCACGCAGCCGTGCGCTCCACCCACGGCACCTCTATTCAGCTGCATTTCGTTTCAGCTACTCCGTAGCTTGACTGTGCTGCACGCAGACGTTAGCTAGCTAAGCTAAGCTGGTTTAGACCGGACAAGCTAGACGCGAAAAGAGAAGATACTGTCTACTGCTGTTGCTGCTCCGGCCGGTGTGGCTTCCTCGAAACTCTCCAAGTCCCGTCTTTATAGAGGATTTCCGACACGTGGAACCAAACTGCTTTACACACCCACGTGGCGGGTCCTTCCTTGGCGATCGATGGGACAAATAAAATGTCCAGACAAGTTGCTTGTGTGGGACCCAGGACGCTAGAATCGTGGAGGAGGACGTGACGACGACACTAGTACTTCCTCCGTTCACAATTAGATCGCATTCTGGGTTTAGTCAAAGTTAAACTTTTTAAAGTTTGACCAAATATTTAGCAAAAAATAAAAGTATCTATAATATAAAACTTATAGTATTGAAATCTTTGTAAGTTATATTTTCATAATATAAGTATTTGAAATAATGAATGTTTCTATATTTTCCTATATTCTTGGTTAAAGTTGAAAACGTTTGACTTAATAAAATCCTAGAACGCGAAGTAATAAAAAACAGAGGGAGTAGTAGAAAAATGTCTAGAGCGCAGTCATTTTGCTGAAAAAAACACAAGTTGCTAAGAGTCAACGTATTAGTGGCGTCTTGAATATACAAAATATCACTATTAAATTTTAATTGTAATGTTCAGTATATTTCAGACCACACTACTAATGCGGACCCATAGATGAAACCAGGCCAAATTTAGGGATGAGGTTCGGAAATTACAAACACCACCAACGTTCACACCGATGTTATCCTAGAGTCAAACTTTCCCGGTCCGTGCCTCCCCGATCCACATCTCCCCCATCACTCCCTCTCCCTCTTCCCCAACCTCTCCCTCCCTCTTCCTAACTGTGTTGGCCGCCGCTGCACCCCGCGTGCACCGCATCAGCCACCGGCGCCCACCTCCACCGCATCGGCGGTCGCTGGCCCGCCTCCACCTGCCGCCTCTTCCCTATCCCCATCTCCCCGTCGCAACCTCATCCCCGTCACTGCCTCGTCCCCATCTCAACGCATCCGCTCCTCCACCCACTGCCTCGTGCATGTCGCCGCCTTGTCCCTGTCCCCCATATCCCCGTCGCTGCCTCGTCCCCATCTCAACGCATCCGCTCCTCCACCCGCTGCCTCGTGCATGTCGCCGCCTTGTCCCTGTCCCCCATCACCGCCTCATCCCCGTCGCCGTGTTGTCCCAGTCTCCCCCTCGCCGCCTCATCCCCGTACCCGCGACCTTCCCCTTTTTTATTTGTTTTAGTGTAGATGATTTAGTATATAATGCTTTAGAGATATTAAATTTGTGCTCAATTTCTAGATATAAGAATGTTAGATTTAGTATATAGTGTAGATTTAGTATATAGTAGCAAATGTACATAATTTTAGGGGTAGAAAATCTAGATAATTTTAGGAATAGATGTAGAAAATGTACATGATTTTAAGGGTAGATAATTAAGTAGGGGTACAAAACCTAGATGATTTTTGTGTAATGTAGAAAAGAGGTGATTTTAGACCGATGATTAAAATATGAGGATGCAATATTGGGTGGTCTGAGCGATCCTTGTGATATAATTTGTGCATTCTACTTAGCTCACTTACGCCATCCCTGTAATTATTTTGTGTCCAATACAAATATGAGGTCCTACTTTTAGGTTGATTTTGGTATTGTACTTCTATATGACCGATGATTACAATGTGAGGATGCAATGTCAGGGGTGGTTTGAGTGAGCCTTGTAACATACACACATAAATAATTTGTGTATTCTACTTGGCTCAATCACTCCTTCCTAAAATTATTTTACGGCCATTGCAAATATGATGCTCTTTTTGTTCTTAGCGAGTCTTGTGATTAATTAACGAGTGCTTTATATTAGATATGGTGATATGTGAGACATGCATGTATAAAATAACTACATTTTCCTTATAGAGGACATGGCGTTGTGTCAAGTTTGTATTACGGATTGTAGCGATGATACTATGTGAGGCTCGCTATTCCAAGTCCGTCTCATACAGGGTCGATTGAGCGTTAATTGGTATATATAATTTTTTCTATTTAAATTTATTGAATTTTCTTTTCATGCTATTATAATTTATTTACTTAATTTTTTTATGTTTAGACTATCTCATGCAATTTAAGGAGGGAATTCAATAGAATAACATGAGAAAGCGTGGAGTTTGAATCTCTTGGACGAACAAAGAGAGAGCAATGACTCGCCTTGTAGATTCTTCATGAAGAAGGTTCGTTTCTAAAAACCAAATCCCCTCTGGTGTGTACTTGTTTTTTATGATGGGGGATCCTGATCCAAGAATCACTATTATATATATGAACGATGAGGATGATGAGGGCGATGAGAATATGGGCGATGAGGATGAGGGCGACGAGGATGGGGGTGATGATGAGGAGGAGGACGAGGATGACAACGATGAGGAGCAAGAAGGGCCATTGGATTATACAATTATCGCTCAGAGATGCAAGCTTACCTATAGTAAAGAGTGCTATCTCGTCGACAACGTTCCTTCCAAAAATTCCTAAATCGGCTTAGCACTTGTCACTCACTTGACCAGGACTCATATTCAGCTACATGATATGGTATGTTTTCACTTATCATTTTTTCTTTAGTTCCTATTGTATTTATATTGTATGATATTTATAAGATTTTTAATTTCTACATCTTAATTAGAATCTACCATCGAGAATGGTTTTTTCTTCAAATTTCTGAAGAATGTTTGGCTAGAATACGCGTTGGAGCAACATGTGCCATACACGCCATTTGTACAAGACAGTGAGTGATGGCCGCATCATCTTCAATATCCAGGAGTGGAAGAACTTTATTAAAACTCATGATTATCTACAAGTTGTGGAAGTCATTCTCCTCACCAGGACCACTTCACACCATAACATTCAGATAATATTCGTCACTGACATCATCTTTCGTAGTGATTAGCTAGTTTCTGGTGATGGTTTGTTAATGTAGATGCAATTTATAATGTTTGAACTGCTTTTCAATAATTTGTCGTGAATCAAGTCGTTATTTTCCTATTTATGTGAATATGCATTTCGTGATGTTACATTGCTGTTATATTGCATCCTTTAATCAACAATATGTAGCACCAATTTTTTAAATTTTCAAAAATATACTTGCGGCGTTTGATTTTCTAAAAACGTAACAAATTGCACATATAGTACTAACGTTTGGATCAAACGCCACCACTTTGTCTCCTGGTCATGGCGTTTGGTCGTTCACATAGGACACCACTACTATGCTCTACTAGTGGCATAAGGTTAATAGAGTGCGTCTTAAGATCCACTTACCCCTTTTCCAAACGGCGTCATTATACATTTTTCTACACGTGTGGGATAATGTTACTCCCTACTATCGTACGACCACATGAGGTACATGAATATCTACATACGCTTATTCTCGTATGTACAGCACACATGCATAATTGGCGACTTTTGTTTATAACATGAGGAACTACTTCCTTTGTAACGTATTACTTCGCATACAACATTCGGTTAAAGCCAAATTTTACAAAAAAATGACCAATGACATCATAAAAAGGATCAATATCTAGAAAATTAAATAAATAATATTACATGATATAGGAGCATTATATACACTTGGTATTTTATATATTACTATTTTTATTGTGTATATAGTTGGTCAAACATTGCAAAACTCAGACTTTAACTACATCTAAATTTTGCAAAAAACAACTATATCTAACATGTAGATGTTAGAGTATTGTACGTATACGATTGTTTAGGGTAGTTCAAAAAAATAGGATCCCAAACTCATTTGACTTGTACTTCAAGATGATTCCCCTTTAAGCATATATATACTCGCACATGAGGCTCAATAATACATCCAATATATTTCGCCAATCCCTCTCTATCGTTCTACATGCTATCAGACTAAACCGATCCTAAACCTAGCCACCACTAACACGATTCCACCGTGCCGCCCCCGGGAGGACCCATATCCATGATCTCCATCCGGAGGGCGCGCAACATGTAGGACGGATCGTCTATCAATCTATGATCGGCTGTCCTGATGAGTCTTTTTTCTCAATCTATAGAACGGTTTTTTCACCGTTGGTCGCTTGACCGGTGATTTTTTTTGGTTTGCCGATCATAGATCAGATTGAGTTGCCCACCGCCGTCTTTTTCAACGCGCCTCTACTTCGACCATTGACATCAACGATCTACATGGTGCCCGTGCGCCTACCTCCTCCGCTGCTGTGGCTGCCTCGGTAGGCTACCATGCCTCGGTCGGCTGCTACGACTTCCTCGGGAGGCTACCATGACTGTTCCTCTCGGATCATCTTTGCCGTCATCGTTCGGGACTTCAACGACAACGACTCCATCGACTTCGATCTACGCATTTTCCACTCAATGGTGCATACGCATCATCAGTCTGATCAACCGATCCCGCACCCGTCTACGCCAAGCACGTCCCCGAGCACGTGCCTACCACCGATCAAGCTACTGGTTGTCTATGTGTCACCCCTTCGGGCCATAGAGTTGTCGCATTGGTCCTCGGCTACTGGCTACCAACGCGCCTCACAAGCGTGTACATGCTGGTGGCATGTAGTTGCTTCATCGACTCGCGCCATGCAGCTGTGCCACCCTATCGGGTCGTAGCTTCGCTGCACGCAGTCAACATCGCCGTCCCCGCACATCGACGTCCCAGGCTATCTCCGCGCCGCCTCCCACGGTGCAGGTCGCCTACGTCCACACATGGTCTTCATCACATTGAATTCTTCTTCGGCTACATCAAGTACCACTGACACGTCTCTCTAGGCGTCCAGCATGACCACTTCAGGTCACCGCTGGTTTCACCACCTTCTACATCTTCGTCCACAATGACCTCGTCGCCATCGTCATCTTGTCCCCTATGACACTAGCGCATAGGTTCATGATGGTCTCTGCCCTCGCATGCCCGGTACTGGCAACATCCATATGTTCCTTCGTCCCCGATGTGTTCCCGAGTCTGGCAAACACGGATTAGCGTCTCGTCTATATCGTCATCGACAACGTATTCTTTGGCATCGACCTCTACGACTGCCCTAACCGCGTCACCAACGAGTTTTTCTTTGCGTACTTGGTTATGAAAAAACCGATGCATGCATTTGTTACCGACATGCGCCAAGTTTTGGCAAAACTATGGTCCCACCTCATCCTCGATGGCTCGGACTGCACCGTCTCCGGCATCGACGACTGCCTCAACGCGTCTCCGTCATTCTCCTCACGCACTATACGCCGGCGGCTTCACGTGTGGCTACCTCGACACCGACATCCCCGACCACGACATTTACCACTATGACCCCTCACATGACTATCTTGACCAAGGTTGCAACGCCCTAACACTCACGGCTACCTCGACATCGGCATAAGGGCTACCACCTCGCTTGAGTTTCTCATCAGCTTCCACTATAGTCTAAGCTACAGTGTCGTGACACCGTCCATAATGTTCCTGCTCGGACTGCGGGGGCATATCAGCCTACTAGATGCTACTTTGATTTATCTCCAGTCTAATCGTCTGCGACGTTTCAATTGTTCATGACGCTACCGCTATGACTTCATGGAATATTATAGTATTGTACGTGTACGATTGTTAAGGTAGTTTAGAATAGTTAAGATCTCAACCTAACTTTGCTTGTATTCCAAGGTGATCATATAAAAGTCTATATATACTCATCCATAAGACTCAACAATACATCCATCTCGTTTTCTGCAAATCCCTCCCTACCGTTCTATGGTAGAGTAAAAATAAACATAATAAGTATATACAGAGTGAGTATATATTTAGGACCTATCCTGAACGAATCATGAAACTGGCATGAGCAGCCACACAACGGTTTTTGGTTGCCGGCATCAAGACTTATTATATCTATATATCGAGCCATGAAGTGGTGGGTATTCTTAGCTTGAGCGAGGCATCCGTAAGAGACTAGTTCCGATTGGGATTCGCTGACTTGGTGGTGGCTGCTTTTTGGTGAATTTGTATATGACATGCGGACAACCCATTATAGTGGGATCCACATGTCACTGAATCAAAGTCAATTTATTTTAAATCCCACGAAGTTGACCAATCTATGTCCAACCTTTTGTTGTTGTTATCTTCCTTGTATCACTCTTACATTCATCTTGGCTTACACGTGACATTGCTAACGTTTTTATTACCTAGTGAAAGACCTAGGGTTTACCTATCCTCCGACGACACGCCGTCGAGAGTTTCTCTATTCCGATCGGGGTGCTCTACACCGTGGAGGGATGTCAGCAGACAAGGGAGAATCGGGCAGAGGGAAGAACGACTCGGTGGAAGATCTTCTGAACCGTCTCAATCTCACGGAGGAAGACGAGGAGTTTGTCTAGGAGGAGGAGCTAGAGGATCCACCTGAGCCGACGAAGTGGCTGGCGATCGCAATAGTACACACCACAAGAGAGTTTATCCCTAGTGCGTTGTATGCGGACACGCGCTCGTCATCGAATCCCGTGAGGGAAGTAGCGTGGAGGAAGATCGAAGATAACCTATTCACGATTCAATTTGCGTGTGTATAGGTGACTGGAACAAATCAATGACTCGGGGCCTCTGGGTTTTTAGGAACCAGGCGGTGATGATGGAGGAGTATGATGGGTTCCAAAACCCTAGATCAGTTGTCCTGGATGAAATGACAGTCTAGGCTCAAGTCCTCAAGCTCCTAGATAACTTCTTGAAGGAACCGATTATTAGAGGCATGTGCAGAAACATGGATGAAATTGTCCAGGTCCACATTTAAACTAGATATTTTTCCCTAAATCCTGCCACTAATGCCTAATGATCAAAGGGGTATGCAATCCTGTCTTTCTATTTTTCCCTGCACAGATAATGACGTTTGATGACGGGAATCACAATATTAAAGTGAAAGATACGAGATTTCCAACATCTCAAAGAAACCAGGAGTCCTGAAGTGAAGGCAGTACCTTTAACGACTAACTATACGGCGGTAATAAAACTCCCACCGTATAGTTTCCACCGACATCGCTAGGTCAAGCAGAAAAAGTTTCGTGAAGGGACCCCTATATAAAGAAGCCTCGGGCGACGAGAAAACGGGCTCTTGACTCTCTCTTCCACCCCTTGCCATCAAAAACCAAGCCACCTGAGGGATAGATCTAGATCTAATCTCCAAACCATTCTCCACCACCATATCCTATTCCTCCACTTGTAATAGTAGATCTCATCTCCAATTGGCGACATTGTAACACTATTATTATTATCAATTTCATGATTTCCATTACAATGTTTTTGGTTGTTGATTTCATATATATGTGTGAGTAATTATCCTTGGGATAAGGGCTTCGGCCTAGCCATGTAGCTTTTGTGCATGTTATCTATCATAGATGGGATCATGTATTAGTTTGTATAATATGGTGATTATTGTACACTCTCTTGCCTCAATCTAAGGACTTATCAGGTACCTGAGACCCCAAGGATTGATCCAGGTATAGGGAGTATGAGTAATGACTGATCTGCAGGATGGGAACCCTAGTGACAGAAAGGGTAGTACGCTGTATGTGAGGGATTTTGATGGCTGAGACTGTTGGGAACCCCAAGAGCAGGGTGTGAAGCAGCACAACAACAAGTTTTCCCTCAGTAAGAAACCGAGGTTATCGAACCAGCAGGAGGAAGGAAACGTCACACAGGTGTTGCAAGCAACGCGAAAACCTGCACAACACAGACTCAAGACTTTGCCCCAACTAATCAGTGAGGTTGTCAAGCTCACCGGTTTGATGTAACAAAGGATTAAACGTATGGTGTGGAAGGTAATGGTTTGCAGCAAGTAAACAAGTAACAATGGAATATGTATTAATGGTAAAGTTTGGACCGAGGTCCATAGTTCACTAGAGGTGCTCTCCTTAGATAAACAACATGGCATGAAGGGTAAACAAATTACAGCAGGGCAATTGACAGGAACTGAGCAAGGCATAACAATGCAATACCATACAAAAAGATCCTATGAGATTCGATTGGGCAATACAACAATATACATAGATCGCCATCCAACTGCATCTATGACAAGAAGTCCACCTTTAGGTTTTCATCCGAATCCCCTCCAGTATTAAGTTACGAGCAACAGACAACTGCTTTAGACAAAGTGTGTAAGGTAAACAATCCACTTGCTCCATGAATAAGAGACTGTTGTTTTCTCCCTAGTGGCAACAACACATCTACAACCGAAGAGATTTCTGTCACTTCCCTTGGAAACTAGAGGCATGAACCCACTATCGAGCATAAATACCCGCTCTTGGAGTCACTAGCAACTACTTGGACAAGATAGCTACTAACAACAGAGAGCATGCAAGATCACAAACAACACACACATGATAGTATCAAATAGACAAAACCATTAATCAATCTGACATAGTACTCTCAATATCCATCGGATCCTCGCAAACACAACATGCATGATTACAAATAGATTAGATCTTGATCATGAATGGAGCTCACAAGATCTATACATGAAAGCACAAGGAGGATATACAACCATCTAGCTACTACATGGACCCATAGTCCAAGGTGGAACTACTAACACATCATACCGGAGAATAAGGCCTCCGGGATGATCTCCCCTCCGATAGGGTGCCAGGAAGAACTTCATATCCCCCCGATCTAGGGATGACGGTGGCGGCGGCTACAGAAGGTTTCATGGATTTTTGATCGGGTTCCTAGGGTTTCTGCATCGGGGTCTTCTTATAGGCGAAGAGGCGAGGCTGGGAGGCGGCCAGGGGCCCCACACCCTACCCAAGAGCGGGATGGGCCCACCTGCGCCTAGGGGGGTTCTGGCCGCCCCGGTCCGCTTCTCCGTCTATCCTCTGGACTTCGTGTCACCCACGGTAACATATTGACTTTGGCTTTTGTCCCGTCCAATTCCGAGAATATTGATTTTCTGTCTTTCTGGAACCAAAAACAGAAGAAAACATGCAACTGGCAATGTGACAACTTGTTAATAGGTTAGTTCCAGAAAAGATGTAAAAACACCTCAAAGTGTAGACAAAGCAAAGCAAAGTGGGTACTAAACAAGCATGGAGCATAAAAAATTATAGATACATTTACGACGTATCAAGCATCCCCAAGCGTAACTCCTGCTCGTCCTCGAGTAGGTAAGTGATAAAAAGAATAATTTTTGAGGTGACATGCACCCTCACAATAAAGATCAAACCATTTGCAAGCATTGAAAGCTGGGATCAAAGAACTCTAAACATGATCATGAAAGATGGAGCTCTAACAGTAAGACAAAGCAACTATGCATGCAACATGACATGCTACAAACAAAGATCATGAATAACATGCATTGAAAAACGTTTGTTTGTTTCACATACAGAAAACATGGCATAGTGGTAATCATCTTGCCCCTCATAAAGTAGCAAATAGATGCATATGACACCTTCAAAGTTCACAAGGGTGACTATAAACAAGTAGCACAAGAACAAGTAATAACATAATATGCATCAATCAATAAGCTTTGGAACACTGCACACAGAATGACAACTATGCTCTCTTAATGGTGCCTAAAGGTAGAAGGTGGAGACTCAAATAATGGTGGAAGAAAGGCCTTTTATAAAGGAAGCAGGGATTTCAAGTTTCAAAAAGAGCTTCCAAAAATTATGGTACTTGTTAGCTTTCAGCCCTCATTGCCCCTATCATAATCATCTTGAAGTGATTAAGATTAAAGTGAGCAAAGATGGAGTATATGCTTGACGAAGTATAAGTTGGCAATCTCAAGTCCCTTGAATATGAGGGCCACACCTCATGCTACTCAACTTCAGTCACCGGTAAGTTCTTGTCATTGTAAGTATTTGCATATCATAGAGAACCGCCAATGGGGTACCCCTTGCACATGGTATAGGAGCTTTCCCATAACAAAAATGACAAGGCAAGCAGACGATGAGCATCTCAGCAATCTTTAATTACTATATGCATAACTTTTTATTGATGATGCTTCATAGATAGCTCACTATGGTGATGCTGCAAGTTTCCACCATGATTAGGCATGGCTTAGGCTAGCGGCCCTGGCGTTTCTCTAACACAAAATACATACTCCATGGACTTATAAGTTCCCTCTTTATTTCACACCGGTGTCATCCATAGACAAAAGAGCATGATATGAACTGAGTACAAAGTACAAGTGCAATGTTGAAAACGTTCCCCGTGACATCACGGTTCTGCTAATTCCAACTTATAAGTGCAAGCATATAAAACATAGATGACACAATGGTTCAAGTTTATTAGGGGCAAAGAATATAAAGTGTGCCATCAAGTTCGTGAGGTCTTTAATCACTAAGTTTTCACATAACAAAATAGTTTTTAATTGGAAGATAGCCAAAAACAAGAATATACTTGGAATGGTGTAACACACCATGCATAGGAGTTTATAGTGGACACTTTGAAATAACTTGGTTTCTTGGGAGTTGGAAGCATGAGTAGAACTTACTCATACAAGTGGAGGCTAGCAAAAGACTAGGAGCAACCAACTAAAGAGCAATAATGTCCATAATCATGCAGAGCAACAAAACATTACTAATCAAAGCATAGAGTGGTACTAAAAGTCAAGGACTAAATGAACATAGAGGCTATGGTGACTTGTCATAGTCATAACATGGTGTGAGCATGCACCAAGTCAACCCAAACAAAGCATCAAAGGAGAATACAACAATACTATGCTTTTGCATGCTAAAACAACGCATAATTCTTTCAAGGCACACTAAGCAATCCCAATTGTTTGGAACAAGACATGCTACAACAATAATCACTAAGCATAAGGTCAAAACAACACCTAGCATGTCATGCTAAAGTCTAAGTCACAGTCAATGCAAGCTCCTCTTGCACTTTCAAGCAAGAACTTACTACTCCTTTCCAACAACAAGCAACTTATTTGAAACAACACAACGAGAACGGGGGTCCAAACTACTTTATTCAAGCAAACTAAACAAACCAAACGAAAACTAAGACGCTCCAAGAACAACACAACTGTGCATGAAACAATAAAAACGAAGTGTCTAGACAGACATGAGCTTTTTATTTATGAATAAGAGGATGCCTTGGGCATCCCCAAGCTTTGACGCTTGTACCTCTTGGATATTTCTTGGGGTGACACCGGGGTGGCATCCCCAAGATTGATCTTTTGTCCATTCTTCATCTCATTACATCATTCTCTCTCTACACCTGAAAATTTTCCTTCATACAGAACATACATACTCCATGGACTTACAAGTTCCCTCTTTATTTCACACTAGTGACATCCATAGACAAAAGAGCATGATATCAACTGAGTACAAAGTACAAGTGCAATGTTGAAAACGTTCCCCGTGACAACACGGTTTTGCTAATTCCAACGTATAAGTGCAAGCATATACAATGTAGATGACACAATGGTTCAATTTTATTAGGGGTAAAGAATATAAAGTGTGCCATCAAGTTCGTGAGGGATTTAATCACTAAGTTTTCACATAACAAAATATTTTTTAATTGGAAGATAGCTGAAAACAAGAATATACTTGGAATGGTGTAACACACCATGCATAGGAGTTTATAGTGGACACTTTAGAATAACTTGGTTTTTTGGGAGTTGGAAGCATGCGTAGAACTTACTCATACAAGTGGAGGCTAGCAAAAGACTGGGAGCAACCAACTAAGAGAGCAATAGTGGCCATAATCATGCAGAGCAACAAAACATTACTAATCAAAGCATAGAGTGGTACTACAAGTCAAGGACTAAATGCTCATAGAGGCTATGGTGACTTGTCATAGTCATAACATGGTGTGAGCATGTGCCAAGTCAACCCAAACAAAGCATCAAAGGAGAATACCACAATACTATGCTTTTGCATGCTAAAACAACGCATAATTCTTTCAAGGCACACTAAGAAATCCCAATTGTTTGGAATAATACATGCTACAACAATAATCACTAAGCATAAGGTCAAAACAACACCTAACATGTCATGCTAAAGTCTAAGTCACAGTAAATGCAAGCTCCTCTTGCACTTTCAAGCAAGAACTTACTACTCCTTTCCAACACCAAGCAACTTATTTGAAACAACACAGAGAGAACGGGGGTCCAAACTACTTTATTCAAGCAAACTAAACAAACCAAACGAAAACTAAGACGCTCCAAGAACAACACAACTGTGCATGAAACAATAAAAACGAAGTGTCTAGACATACCTGAGCTTTTTATTGATGAAGAAGGGGATGCCTTGGGCATCTCCAAGCTTTGACGCTTGTACCTCTTGGATATTTCTTGGGGTGACACCGGGGTGGCATCCCCAAGCTTGATCTTTTGTCCATTCTTCATCTCATTACATCATTCTCTCTCTACACTTGAAATTTTTCCTTCATACAAAACTTCACACAATCTTCATTAGCAACATTAGTATAATCAAAAGATAATAGACAAGGGATAAGATTTGGAAAAGAAATTTTTTTTCACTAAAAACACAAGCTACTGTAGTAACTCCTTCAAAAATCTCAAAAACCTCAAAAGAGAACTCAAAAAGGAATGAATAAGAAGCAAATGCAAATAATGGCAGAAATCTGTCAAAACAGACCAGCAGGTAGAAACCGATTTTTGCGAAAATCTTCTTTTGCTCAAATAAAAAAGTGCTGAACTAACGAAAGTTATCTGTCATACTAGGGGATTTACTAGTAAATTTTCAGCTCAATCCGAGTTATAGAGACTCCTCACGAATTTTTATGGTGGAGGACAGAAATCTGTTTCGGGACAGCAACTCCCCAAATCTTACTTCCCTCTCATTAGAGGTCATTCTTGGCACAAAAAGCAAACAAAAAGGATATGGATAGGTCATTACTGAAGTAATAACTTCCAAGACTCAAGGAAACTCTTGGGTTATCTCCCAACAAGTACTTTTCTTTAACGTCTTCAAGTTAGGCTTGAAAGCTTGAGAAGATGCTCACATAAGAAATATGAATTGAAGTAAAAGAGAGCATCAAGAAGAAAATTCAAAACACATTTAAGTCTAACCCACTTCCTATGCATAGGAATCTTGTAAGAAAATAAATCAAATAAACACAAAGCCACAAGCATAGGAAAGCAAAACAAGTGCAACTTCAAACTTTTCAACATAAAGAGAGGTGTTTCAGTACCATGAAAACTTCTACAACCATATTTTCCTCTCTCATAATAATTTTTAGTAGCCTCATGAATAAACTCAACAATATAGCTATCACATAAAGCATGCTTTTCATGATCTACAAACTCATAATTTTTATCAAGCTCAAAAACAGTGGGATTAAAATCTCCACAAGTTTTATCCAAAGTAGATATTTCAAAAGGATCCATCGGAACATAACATTCATCCTCCTTTGGTAAGCATGGGGGACAATCAAATAATGTAAGGGATAAAGAGTTACTCTCATTAGAAGGTAGGCATGGGTAGATAATCCTTTCTTCCTCCGTTTGTTCATCACTCTGCCCCTCTTTTTCATCTAATGAGCTTCCAGTTTCAACAATTTATTCTTCCATAGGCTCCTGCAAGGCATTAGTCTCTTCCATTTGTGGAAAAAGCCTATTAAAATATTCAAGAATATAGCTATTTTCTTCCTTGTAATTATCAAAGAAAAATTTAAGTATCTCTTAAACCTCATCATAAGGTGCATCATCAGTATTTTCAAGCAAACTGGCAAGTTCAAATGTACACTTGAAAGCAATAAATTCTTCAATTTGTTCCATATCATAAAAGTCATAATTTCCTTTAACATAAGAGGATATGGTAACATTATCATTATACTCACATTGAAAAGGTAGGTGTTTATACCTCCTGCAGCAACAAGATTTATCAAAGCAATAAGTAACATTATAAGTAGAGCACACGTTTCTAGCAATAGTATTCAACTTATCAATTTGTTCCCTTAAGTGTTTCCCTTTTTGTGACAAACGGTGTTCCTTATAATAATACTTTTGTTCTTCTATGAACCCACCTTGCCAATAAGAACTAGTTTCAAAGAAACCATCCATTGATAGAAAGCATGACCAAGTAAGGCAATAACAACCCAGCAACTAGAGTAGGAACTAATTTTTTGTGTTTTTGAATAAAGAAAGCAAACCAAACTAAACTATTTTTTTGGAGTTTTTGGTAAGAGGCAAACAAAACCAAGCAAAAGAAAACAAGCAAACTAAAAAAAGTAAAGAGAAAGGAAGTGGAGGACTCCCCTTGTGAAGACGTCCTTAGCCTCCCCGGCAACGGTGCCAGAGAACTTGATGGCTGACGTGGAGCCTGTTGGGAACCCCAAGAGCAGGGTGTGAAGCAGCACAACAGCAAGTTTTCCCTCAGTAAGAAACCGAGGTTATCGAACCAGCAGGAGGAAGGAAACGTCACACAGGTGTTGCAAGCAACGCGGAAACCTGCACAACACAGACTCAAGACTTTGTCCCAATGAATCATCGAGGTTGTCAAGCTCATTGGTTTGATGTAACAAAGGATTAAACGTTTGGTGTGGAAGGTAATGGTTTGCAGCAAGTAAACAAGTAACAATGGAAGATGTATCAATGATAAATATTGGACCGGGGTCCATAGTTCACTAGAGGTGCTCTCCTTAGATAAACAACATGGCATGAAGGGTAAAAAAATTACAGCAGGGCAATTGACAGGAACTGAGCAAGGCATAACAATGCAATACCAGACAAAAAGATCCCATGAGATTCGATTGGGCAATACAATAATATACATAGACCGCCATCCAACTGCATCTATGACTAGAAGTCCACCTTCAGGTTATCATCCGAACCCCCTCCGGTATTAACTTGCAAGCAACAGACAACTGCTTTAGGCAAAGTGTGTAAGGTAAACAATCCACTTGCTCCATGAACAAGAGACCGTTGTTTTCTCCCTAGTGGAAACAACACATCTACAACCGAAGAGATTTCTGTCACTTCCCTTGGAAACTAGAGGCATGAACCCACTATCGAGCATAAATACCCCCTCTTGTAGTCATTAGCAACTACTTGGCCAAGATAGCTACTAACAACAGAGAGCATGCAAGATCACAAACAACACATACATGATAGTATCAAATAAACAAAACCATTAATCAATCTTACATAGTAATCTCAATATCCATCGGATCCCCGCAAACACAACATGAATGATTACAAATAGATTAGATCTTGATCATGAAGGAGCTCAGAAGCTCTATACATGAAAGCACAATGAGGAGATACAACCATCTAGCTACTACATGGACCCATAGTCCAAGGTGGAACTACTCACGCATCACACCGGAGAAGAAGGCCTCCAGGATGATCTCCCCTCCGGCAGGGTGTCGGGAAGAACTTCAGATCCCCCCGATCTAGGGACAACGGTGGCGGCAACTACAGAAGGTTTCGTGGAGTTTTGATTGGGTTCCTAGGGTTTCTTTATCGGGGGCTTCTTATAGGCGAAGAGGCGAGGCTGGGAGGCGGCTAGGGGCCCCACACCCTACCCAGGCGCGGGGTGGGCCCACCCGCGCCTAGGGGGGTCTGGACGCTTCGGTCCGCTTTTTCGTCTCTCCTCTGGACTTCGTGTCGCCCACGGTAAAATATTGACTTTGGATTTTGTCCCGTCCAATTCCAAGAATATTGATTTTCTGCCTTTTTGGAACCAAAAACAGAAGAAAACCGGCAACTGGCACTGTGGCAACTTGTTAATAGGTTAGTTCCAGAAAAGATATAAAAACACCTCAAAGTGTAGACAAAGCAAAGTGGATACAAAACAAGCATGGAGCATCAAAAATTATAGATACGTTTCCGACGTATCAGATTTACTTGGGATTAATGGTGATGTCACTATGCATATCGTTAGTTTTCTTTCTTCTATGGATGAGACTAGTAGGTTATTGGTACAAGCGGTTGCGGAGCATTAGCTATTATGGATGCACTGCCCACATATAATTATCTTTCTCTAACAATTACATGCATACTTTATTATTATATTTTATTCCCATAAGATGTTTTGTACAGCTACAGGTGAAACCGAAAGCCCTAGGTCCTCTCTCTCCATCATCGACAACAACAAAAGATCGCAGACACTTGGTCCGGTAAAACACAAAAAGAATTCTAAAACTCTTGAAGTTCTGTTAAAGTAACCTTACTATGCTTTCAGCTTCCCGAGGATTCTATAACCTAGGTCTACTAGGGAAAAAGAGCTATACTACTTCTGTAATCCGGATCGAAGGTATCAACCCTTTTTCTGGCACCGTTGTCTTGGAAGCAATAGCTACCCTGGCGAGGTTAGTAGGAACCTTGCTAGTTTTAATTCTTTTTTTAATTTTGTCAGTTTGCTTTCAGTCTTTATTTGAAAAACCAAAAAAAATAGTTAGTCTTTAAATTCTTGTTTTTACTATCATAAGTTTTTATTTAATAAAAACCCAAAACATAGGAAATATGGCTAAAAGGAAACTTGGAGAGTTTGCAACTCCCAACAATGATTATTTGCGTACTCCTATTACCCAGCCAGCAATTACTGCTGAGGACTATGAAATTAAGCTCCATTATTTAAGTTTGGTTCAATAGAATCAATTTAGAGGCTCTGCTATTGAGGACGCAGGTATGCACTTGAATACTTTTACTGAAATATGTGATATGATGCGCATTAAAGATGTTGACCCCGACGCAGTCAAGTTGCACTTATTTTCTTTCTCTCTTAGAGGAAGAGCAAAATAATGGTTGCTATCTTTACCTAAAAATACTATTACATCATGGGTGGAGTGTACTTTTTTATTTATGACTAAATTTTTCCCACCTGCAAAGACTATGCAACTAAGATATAATACTACTGGTTTTACACAGGAAGAGCGTGAGCCACTAGCGCTTGCATGAGAGAGAATGAAAGAATGCATGAGAAACTGTCCCAGCCATGGTATGGAAGATTGGTTAATTCTCCATTTATTTTATAATGCTCTTAACCCCGTATCTAATCCTATGCTTTAGACTGCACCTAGAGGAACATTCATGGACAAACAAATTACCGAAGCAAAGCAGCTGTTAGACAATATGCAAGACAACCATGCCCAATGGCATGTGGATAGATCAAACACAAAGAAGGTGAACTCCGTCACACCTCAGGAAAATGAAGAACTCAATGCTAAGCTGGATGAGCTCATATTAGCCGTCAAAGGTAAGGAAACACAATTAAGAGATATCCCAGAATCAAATATTGAATAAATAGACTTCATAGCTCGTAATGGTTATATCCCTACTTGAAAGAAGAACGATAATCCTAATTTCCAGAAACATTATTCTAGTCCTACAGGTAACTCTAATAATAATATGGGATCAAGTAATGGTAGTCTCCTAGAAACTCTTAAGTCTTTTATGGACTCGAAAAATGAGAAAAATAATATCCTTGTGAAGATAATGGAGAACCATGATAATATGCTTGGAAAATTGTCTAACCAAGCTGTAAGTTTGAGGAATGATTTGCAGACACTCCAAGAAAGAACAAGGATTGCTGAGGCATAGCTAGGTAAGATAACCGAGAGTCAAACTCTCATTCTAGCTAAATTTGCAGGAAAAGATGAGCCCAATTCAATTGAAGACCTCAAGATGATACGAATCCAAAGGGAGGAGCCTGAAGAACTTGACTATAGCAATGCCCCTTCACCAAATTACATAGTTGAATACGTTGTGAAAAATATCAATATCAAGATTCCAGTAAGTGAAGGAAATGAGGAAGCTACATATTAACACTTCATTAATCAGGTAGCAATAAAGGTACGTGAGCTTGAGGAAGAATGTAAGAAAATTGCTGAAAAACTACCTGCTAAGCTTAATGATATATTTGAGCCTACTATTAAGATTAAAATTGGGACTAATGAGATAGCTGCACTTTGTGATTTAGGTCCAAGTGTTTCAACAATTCCAAAAAGACTTTTTAATAAGTTAAATCTTGGGTCTTTTGAAATCACTGAGTTAAAATTACATCTAGAAGATTCTACCTATAAACAAGCAGTATGAATTAAAGAGAATACTTTATTATATATTAAAGGTTGTCCTGCTCCTATTTATTTTGTTATTATTGACATGCCTGAAGATGCTACCGCTCCTATCATATTAGACCCTCCGTTTTTAAAAACTATTAAGGCTTTGATTAATCTGCATGAAGGGACCGTTAAGCTTCAATTGCCTTCGCGGGATACTTTTGTTATTCATTTCCCCGGGAAAAAGTAAGCCAAGCATGATGAGAAGGAGGCCATCACTTTGAAGGCCAACTATTTTGGAGTGGGTGTTCCACTCATTTGGCCTAAGTGAGCAACATTAAGGGTAAGCTATTTGACCATAAAGGAGCGATTCATGGGAGACAACCCATGTGAAATAATGGTTTGAGTAAAGTTTTTAAGTTTTAGTTTAAGTTTTATGTTGAATAAAGAGTGCTAGAAAACTCCAGTTAAGGAGATGTAAGGTGGTACTAAAATTCCTTTTTTATACATGCTGTTGTTGGTCAACAATTTAGACTATCATTTTTCTGGCAAAACATGGTGTTTCTCTAAGTTTTAGGTTAAGAAATAATTCTCGAAGAAACATAATTTTTTTGACGACTACAGTACCTTTAACGACCAATTATACGGCGGGAATAAAAATTCCAACCGTATAGTTCCGGCGTATAGATATCTATGCCGTCGTCAAATTTTCGTTTTAAGATACAAAAGGTTTAATGACCAATTATACAGCGGGGATAAAAATCCCGGCCGTATAGATATCGCCTCTAGGAAGAAACCCTAAGAAACCGTAAAATTTTGCCGTCAGACCAACTATACAGCGGGAATAAGTGTTCCGGCCGTATAGTTGCGACCGTATAGTTTTGTCCGACCACATAAACTCCACGAGAAGGTACCCCCAACACCAAAACTTCAATCCTTTTTCTCTCTTCTACCTCCAAACTCTCTGAAAACCTCAAGGGATCTTCATCTCTACTCAATTTCATTCGATTTCCTCGCACACAAGTTATCTACGGTATGTTTCTCCTCCGATCCTCCAATTACTTTTTGAAAATTCATCTCTGATCTGTTGTCATTATCAATCTAGGGTAAGACATACTATGAACTAATTTCCGTGTTTCTCTTGTCTAGATTATTATTTTGAGGAGATTCTTTAGTGTGCTATGATGAGAAATATGTTATGCTTATTATTGTTGGATCAAAAAGTTTTATTTTTTTGTCTTTCTTATTATTTTATAATATGAACACAAGGAGCCAAACGTGTGCTCTTGCCGCTGCATGTTCTTCTCAGGCTACTGCTGCAGCTCAGAACCACATGGGGATACAGTTCAGGAATGAGCTCCAACATGATCGCTTCGACAGGATCAAGAACCGATAAGTGAAGAGAAGCAAGTGGGCTTGTCCCGTTATATTGAACCAACTCGGTATTTATAATGACTTTAATTTACTTTGCAATAGGATTGGCCTGCAAAACTTTGTATTCTATGATGTTCCTACTTACCGCCGGTTAACTCTTGAATTTTTAAGCTCTTTGAAAAGCACCGTTAAAACATGGCACGGAGAGGACACGATTTATTTCCGACTTATGAACCACAATTATACATTATCACTTGATGAATAGTGCAATTATTTTAGTTTACCACACAATGATGTTAATGCCTTGCGTGCATCTTATGCCGACATGAACCCTTCCCCGGATCATTATTATAATAGGATGAGTTTCACTTCTAGAGTCAACAAGGGGAATAATATTCAGCATCCTGCTATTCGCTATTTGTTCTATGTTATTGCTAACACCTTGCAGGCACGAAATGAGTTTACAAGACTCAATGAGGAGGATATCTAGGTCCTCGCAAAAGATGCTTTCAACAACAACTTGTCACTCAACTTGGGCGCAATTCTTGTGCGCTATGTGCTTTTCATTTCCCTAGGAATTGACCTAGGTGAGTTGCAACCATTGCTAGGTGAGCTATGTGTTGGTTTCTCTACTTTAAAAGCTTGTGGAATGCTCACTAGGAGAGGTGGTGTTTATGACTTGCATATTGCAGGAGCTGGGTGTTTCTACCCCACTCCTTTGCCTAATGGTATCTTCTCTATCGGGGAGGGACGTTTGCTATATGATGTGCAGGTTGAACAACATCAACCAGAGGAGGAGATTCCGGATGAGGATGAGGACCAAGAAGAGGAGCAAAAAGGTCCTTATCAAGAGGATCAGCCACCAAACTAGTTTGGTACATATCAAGATTTACAAGAACTTTGAGGAACTATGGAGGGGATGCATAATATCGCCTTGGACCTCCGAGAAACCACTAGTAATCTATCAACTCAATTTGCAAACTGGAGTTACAACTTTTTCCCGCCACCTCAATGATTTGAAGGGCTTGCAAAAGCCTAAGCTTGGGGAAGTTTCCTCATTATCTTTATTTGGCATTTATTTATTTTATTTCGAGGTTATGCTTTTAATTTGAGTTTATAAGCACCCGTGTTGGTTTCCCCAATACTTTATCTTTAGTTATTTTATTTTGTTTTCGATATTTTCAAGCCGAGCTTCGCCGCCAATTTTCTATTCTTTAATTCCCTCTCTCAAAAACAACAAAAAAGATTTTTCCATTTATATTTATTTTCCCTCTTTCTTTTCTACTCTCCTCGTGGCTCTTATATATTTGCAGGAGAGTGATTGAATTCGAGTTTCCAAGAAACGAATCAAAAGGGAAGAGAGAAGTGGAACCAATCATGAGAGAGATGCCTTATGACTCCCCACTTTTGAAGTTTGAGAAACCCATGCTAGTTAGTAGTAAATGTTAAGATATTATATTGGTGGAGTGAGTCTTTATATTGGAGTAAACTTTTGTTTGCATGGGTATTTGGTTGAGTATGTTTTGTTCCAGCTCTTGTAGTTAACCAAGTCTTGCCTAAAAATTTGCTAAACAATTGTAATAAGAAAAAGTCTCACAACTGAAGGAATGGGTGTTGTAGTGTTTACTCTTGAAAGCTTATTCCTAGAGACACTCAACACCATAGAAAATAATGATTGACTTGATAGCTCTCTTTTAAAGGATTTGTTCAATTGAATTAATGTTTAGCACTTTTTGTGAACATGCCAAAGTTTGAATTGTGAATCATAAGGATGATATAGCTTTATGCGTGTCAAACTTCATGGGATGCCAACAACTCTGATAGCCTACGAATGATCTTCATGGAGGAAACTCCTAGATTTTGGCTATGAGTTGATTAAACATATGCAGCAGCAATTCTATAATGGGTAAGATTCTTAGCATTCTCATGTAGCTGTATTCAAGATGGAATCACTCCTCTAGCTGATATTAGTAATCATTATGCAAAAGGAACCGAAACCTTAGTGATGGCACGAGTGTCCATCACAACCCGATAAACTAATTTTTTTGGCATGCTCTCAATTACTTAAGAACTGGAATTCTTGAAGGGCAATGAATACAAAAGTAGTGCTTGAAAAGTCTTGACTTATTGATATGGGAGAATTGAGATACTTTAGTGTATATGCTTTTCATGACAATCTCTCACACTCTCAATTTTACATGATTATACTTTATTGTTCAAAGGCAAGCTTGTGAGTTGATTACATGACATGGAATAAGGTTTACTCATTTGAATCACCCATGCTAATAATAATCTTGCTACACTATAAGGATTCATTAAAACCCGTATGATATGCTTGACATTACTCTATCTATGCTAAAGTTTTTGAGATTAATGAAACGGAGGAAACATGAGACTACCAATCATGAGTAAGATCATCATCTCGTTATTTCAGTTTAAATGCTGAGTTCCTTTTTGATTTTGGTTTTTTTGCTCGAGGACGATCAAGTTTAAGCTTGGGGAGGTTGATAGCTGTGAAATATAGCCATCCACGTCCACATTTAAACTAAATATTATTCATATTTTTTAGGAAATATCTCTCTGGTTCTTGGGTTTATCCGATTACATTGCTCAAGCTGTAATTGGGGAGAGGTCTAGCTCTAGAATTATGGAGGATCTATGTAACATCCCAAAAATACTAAACTTGGATCATCAAACTCTAATCATCAAAATTAGGGTTAACACAAAAACTTTTCCAATTAAAAATATGAAAGCATTCATATGTGTGTGCATTAAAAACTGGATTCTTTTGAATTGCCATGGTTCTGTGTTTCTTTGCTTTTAAAATGATTCTTAGGTGAAATAAACATCATCTAAACAATCCCCAAACTTTTCCCAAAGACAAACAAGTCAAAACAAACAAATTAAGTGAATGGTCACTTTGGCCAAATTAACTCCCATGCCTACTTTGGCTATCTCTAACTTTCAGAACTTAATAGAAACATGTATTGATCTGTGTACCCCTTGATAGTACTCATAACAAGGTACCAAGGCCCACTTTGTGATCATCCAAAAACATTTAAATGCTTAGTTTAAATGACAGTTTAAAATTGAATCTATTTCATATGGGAAGATCCCACTATTTAAAAAACCACTCAAACAAGCTCAATTTTCAAAACCCAAGCATCCACAGAACCCTCAACACATGCCTAGCACACCCACAAAAAATCTTTTCAAAATTCAAAACTTAAGTTCATGCGGCCATTTTATCAAACATGTTGCAGATTCAAATCAACAAAATCAAAAACACTATGTTGAGCAGTGTTTTGGCCAACCTTGTCCCCTATCTGGTTACAACTAGCCTTAGTAGATCATCTAGCAACCTTAACTAACCTCTATCCCCACTGTGAGCTTGCCAATGCCATCAATGGTGAGCAGGCCGAGAGCACCCATGTCACCCCAGTGTGGACAACACGCTAGGAGAAGAACTAGCCGTGCCAACCTTGTATGGCACGTAGCCCATGCCTCACTGCCCCCTCTCGACCAGCCCTAGCTCGAAGACAACGACCAGAACCGCCAGGAACGCCGCGCCCGTGCCGCTGTCGACCATGCCGACGCGCACCGCAGAGCACGCGCCGTTCCCACACAACCCGACCACCTCGAGCCCTCGCCGCCCGCACCCCACCGTCCCAGGAGACCACCAGACATGCTCTTTTCACCGCCCGTACCCGTAGCCACCGCTCGCCGTCGAAGACGCCACCTCTACCGCGCAGAGCACCGCACGTTCCCGACCATTTGCCACCGCCCCTACACGCACATTTAAACCTTAGAGCACCCGCCAGGAGACCGCCCGTCGATCGCCAACCTCGGCCATGCCTCTAGCCGCCCGTAGCCGTGTCGCCACCGTTGTCTGCCCATCCCTCTCGGTCTCGCCGTCGAGCCTATAAAAGGAGACGACCCCCGCTCGATTTCTTCACACCATCTCACTCCCCTCACCTCACTGATCCTTCCACCCCTTAGACGGAGCACGAGGAGCAGCAGCTCGCCGGAGTTGCACCGGAGCAGGCCGCCTCTGGAGAAGAAGGGAGCCGTTGATTTCGTCCACCCCCGGAGCTGCCGCGACCACCCCTGAGTTCGCCGTCGTCGACTTTGTCGTTTGCCCGCCTCACCGTCGTTACTGGAGCCCTGGTATGCCCCCATGCACCCCCACTGAGCCGCTAGGGTTCAAGCTCGCCGGTGACCTGTTCATCGTCGATGACGACCCTCAGCCGTCGATCTTCATTCTAATCCAACGCACCACATCGCCCCGTATCGCTTCGCGTTTAATGAGCCACAAACCAGTAGACCCCCCCTGTCAGCTACGCCCCGCGCTGCGGAGTGACACTGGGCCGGCCCAATAACCTTTCCCGCGCAGCCCACTCGTTTGAATTTAGCTTTTTCTATTTTCATTCAAACTCAGTTCTGTACCTAGTTTCAAAAATCAACCCAGCTCGATTCAGTGAACCAAATTGCATGAAACCAATTTTGTTAGAAAGGTATTGAAATGCTGAATCCAAGCCCGTTCGATTCAAATAAATTGGATCTATAGATCAACCCTGGTAAAAATAACAAGGTAGAAGCTTTTCTGCATTCAAACATTTTTCAAATTTAAACCATAATAGCTTTTGAGTTGATTCCAACTCTCAAAAATTATAATTGATCATACCTTTCAAAATATATAAAAATATATGGGTTTACTTATAGAAATAATGTTCAAGTAATAAAAGAATGCCACATAGGCATTTCTAGCCACTTTAATGATTTAAAATAAAAAGGTTAAACCTTATTAAATTGTGACACCACTTTAAATCACATTCTCATGTACTAAAATATGTGGTGATGACATATGTCAACATGATCCCATGTTTGAGTTGGAGAATATTAAATCTTAAGTAGTTTTTCAATGAGTAGAAATTACTTTTCTAAAAATAAAATAAATAAGACAAATGCTTTAATCTGGTAATGTTAGTGATGATGCTAGATCATCTATAGAACCCCTTTGTGTGATGATTGAAAGTAGTTAAGTATTGTTTGGTGATTGTGTACCTTGTATTTATTCATAGACGCTAGTACCGACCAAGGATACGAGGAGGAAGGAGGATACTACGAAGAAGAAGCCGAGGAGAACTTCAACCACTACTCTGCACAAGGCAAGCCTAATACTACTAGTTGATTGTGCAAGCTAACACTTGCAAGATACTCTACTTTAGCAAGCTTATACTTATACTGATGCAAGCCTTACTAATCAAGTTGACCTATGCAAGCTAACACTTGCAATTATGAAAGTTAGATAACCTGTGCAATGCACTGAGCATGCTGGGTTAGACACATTTGATGATACCCCATCCTAGTTTTACTTGCAAGCTTTATACTTTATTTCTTTATCAAAGCTTTCTCTTAGAGTTTACTTAAGTAAATTGTAGATACTAGAAAGATAATTGAAGGTTGCATAAAGAGCATTAAATTTGTCCTAAGCTAGATAATATTGATGTCATCCTAAGGCATGAGATTGAATTTAGTTAAACTCCACTTGTTTACCACCCCTCATTAGTACTCACCCTCACTTGTAGATGCTAGTGCTAGGCATAAAACTTGATCAACTTTAGATGGGAATACTTGGTGGAAAATGGTTATGAAAAGCTTAGAATGATGAGTCATTCTACTGAGATGTTTTGACATGTGTTTCCGAACAATAGAGGATTTGGATGATGAAAATGTTAAGGCATGAGCCTTAGCCCTTTATAAAACTAATGGTTGTCTGGATGCGATACCATTCCAATTTCACCGTACAACCACAATGCCCGAAGATTGGGTAGGGCTTGACTGGAAAATTATATACCTTAGTATGTGTTCCCTCACGGCCAAGGTCTGAGCTGAGGCTACCTTGTGAAGATTGTCCACCTGTGCAGTACCCAAGATGACAGTTGGTCATGGTTGGGAGGCCAAACTCATAGGAGAGGTGCCTATACTAGGGCGTGTAATTGAAAGGTTAGGATTGATTATCCGCATACTGAATATGGTGAATTCAGGATTTGCTCCTGACGGATGTATCGAATGTTGTGGTGAAAGTGTATAATCTCTGGAGAGTGTCAAACTATTTGAATAGCCGTGTCCGTGGTTATGGACAGTTGGAGTGGCCATATTGTTCCCCCGTCAGATGTTTTCAAAATGACTTGTGAAATGAATTGAGATTTTGACTTGACCACAACAAAGTTGTGTTATGAAATACAAGTTCCCACTTAGGTGTTATAAAATCTCAACTCGCTTTTCTTGCTTCTGAACTTAGTAGAGGTAAATCTGGCTTTTTGCAAAACAACCCTAGAGCTTAGTATCCTATTATAAAAACCCCCTTCACTTGTTAGTATAGTTTGCAAGTACTTAAAGAGTACTCATGGCTTTGTCCCTGGCTATTCCCATGGCCAGACTATGAAGAGGAGTACCAGGACGAAGGAGCCCAGGAAGGTTATGACAACTAGGATCATCTCCCATCGTCAGCATTGCCTGTGACCCCGAAGATGGAGCTTTGCCTACGCTACCTTTATTATTACATATTTCCACTGCCTGAGTTGTATTAAGAACTGGATCATGAGATCCTTATTTGTGTAAGACCTTATGTACGGTTTGTAATGGATGATGTACTGTGGTATGCAATTCTGTTATGTCTCGCAAAAATGGTAATCCTGGGATTGCGATGTATGGCATAATAGGCATCTGGGATTAAAAATCCGGGTGTTGACAATCTACGCTACAGGTCGAATCAAACAACACTGGTTCTTGGTCTACTGAAAATTAAGGAGACCATTGTTGTGACATGCTAGTATGTGTGGTGGAAGCGCCGAGAATTTGTGAAGGGGCAGACCATGGCAGGGACTACCCACATAGCTTTTGCTATACATGCAATAACAACAAACTATGTTTCTACTTCTACTGTTAATGCTACCGAGCATAATTTTGTTTGGCAGAAGCCAGTGAAGTTAAACTAAACATTGATGCTTCCTTCCATGATAATGGTAGAGGTGTGAAAGGTGATGTTCTAAGTGACGACCGTGGTAATGCAATTGAAGGCTATGCATGTCCACTGATTCATGTTCTCGATGCAGCTACAGCTGAATCTCTAGATATCCTAAAAGGGTTGGAATTCTTGGAGAAATTGGGGGTGTTTTCTATTAATGTTGAATCAGATTCAATGTAGTTGATTCAGGCATGCAATTCAGAGATTGAGATTTGGACTCTTGCGATGGATATCCTAGATGACTGCTTTCTAAAGACGAGTTCTTTCAAAGATATCATGTTTACACACTGTCAAAGAGAAGCTAACCAAGTGGCGCACTAATTAGCTAAATTTTCTATTGAATCAAATTCTATAGTAAGTAAGGATCATGCTCCACCCAGTTTTATTTTGCAATTTGTAATCGACTATGTAACTATGTTGGCTTCTCAATAAAATGAGCTGGATGGATTTTCGTAAAAAATTCATTCATCTTGGGTTATAGATCTCAACAATAATACTTTAGTTTGTGATAAAATCTAAAAAGATTATGCATGCAGTCTATTTCGAGTTTCATCAAATGTTCTCTAATTTTGTATTTTCCTCCTGATTTCATTGATATTAGTTTAATCAATTTCATCGAGCACAATCAATCTTTTCAAAATTCCTTTAAGATGTACTTTCCTCTTGTTATTTCAAACAACTTTGATGTTATAAGTTTTCTATTTTGAGGATCATATTCGAAGTGGTTGCGAATAGATAAAGTATATATATCTCTGTTTTTTACATGTCTCTCTATCTCTCAATGTACTATTTCTTGTATATTGTTTTATATTTGCACCAATACTTTGGTTCGTGATGGTCTTCACATTAAAAATAGTCTGCATTAACAAGGTGATTTTAGCTTTGCGGATGATTTCTACTATAAACATGAAAAGAAAAATGAAGAACAAAAAATAAACACACGCAGGGAACAAGGTTTTAACATGGAAAACCTCTCCAACAAAGAGAGAAAAAACATGAACGCCAGCTAACAAAATTTCACTATATGGAGGATGTTTACACAATGCTTGGGATTATCAGATGCAACTTATCATAACTGACGGCTTACAAGAAATATATATAGGGGTGGAACCCTGTGTCATCAACGATCCATACCGTAGGGGCCGTCCCTATAGGACTCAATCTTATGGGCTAACTTTAGACTCCACTCCGCTTTGTCCCAAGCCTACCAGCACCGGGTCTCATTTTACTCGTTAGAAGTTAGCCTCCTTAATAAATTTGGATCAAAGTTCAACAATTTCAACTTTTTTCGATTGTATCTCTCTAGTTCCATGTTTTCATTCCAAGTTCAGCATGCTCAATTTTGCCAAATTCCTCACACATAGTCCACAATTTTATAATTCTTTAAGGAGGTAGATTCATCTTGGAAATCCATACAACTTTCATGCCATAAGTTCCATATTTCGAGAATCATAGATACGAGCATTCAAAGTGATTATTAGTTCTTTATAATGTAGTTGGACTCACTGTGTATATCTTTTAGTGTACTATTTCTTATCCATGAAAATAGTTTTGCATTGACAACGTGGTTTCATGTTCATGAATGATTCCAACTTTAGTTAACAAAAGATCTCATATTGCGGGTGAAAGGACTATATCTTCCCATGATGTTTTTTGGTGTTAAATGACAATCCCAACCATGTTTTTAACTGTGCTCTTGAGTTTCAGGGGAAACGTCATTGTTGTCTCATTCTATTGTGATGGATGCTCTCTTGTGATCTTTTGAAGACGGTGGCCTTTTTAGTCTTCTCCTAGTTTCTTTCTGGTTGATGTTTTTAGGTCACCGTACTATTAAGAGGGGGTCCATGTTGGAAGGCTGTGGGAAATCACTTGTTCTTACACAAACCTATATGCACCGCCACAGCCATCCCATTATTCCGTGAGAGAGAGCGTTTTCCTGTTCCGTTGGGGCCTTTTGTGTCTCACCGAAACTTCCGGTCATAGACCGGAAGTTCCGCTCAAACCTTTTTCTGCGGGCTGTTCTACAGTTTGTTCCGACGCTAGTTCAGTAACCTTCTGTTTTGAAGTGTGCTATTTGCCGGAACTTGGCCGGAACTTTCTCGGAACTTGTCCTGGCAAAAGTTTTTGAGCAGAACTTCCGCCTGGAGGCCGGAACTTCGGTCGACCGTCATGCGACCAAAAGTTCCGCCCCTTGTTCCGTCCAAGTTCCGGTGACGGCGCAGTAACCTTGTATTTAGACGTGTGCTATTTAGCTTGAACTTGATCGAACTTGGAAGTTCACGGAACTTCGGTCCGTTTGACGGAACTTCGGTTGCGCTTCTAGCGGGTCAGCAGTCGATGGTCTGATGACCGTTGGAGCCAGGCTCAGGCGGAACTTCCGGCCTCTCACCGGAACTTCCGGTGAGGTCGCGGGGGCTGTAACGGTTCAGTGCGAGGGGGGCCTATTTAAGGCACCCCTCTTATTCCTCCCACCCTCTCTTGAATTTTTCTCTCTCCTCCATTAATGCTTGAGCTTCACCTCACTAGATCTCTCTCTCTAGCCACTCAAATGACCTGATCTTTTGAGAGGTGAGGGAGGTGACCTAGATCTACACTTCCACCAAAGAAGAATTGATTTCCCCCACCCATCCTTTGTGGATCTTGTTGCTCTTGGGTTTCTTGGAACCCTAGACGGTGTAGGGCATCCTCGGAGCTGAGGCATGTGTTGTAAAGCTTCGAGGTGTCGTTGAGGGCCTCCAATTGAGTTGTGGAGCCTCCCCCTCAACCTTGGTGTAAAGGTTTCGGTTGGCGCCTTCAAGGTCACCGGTTAGTGGATTGTGAGGCCTCCTTTGTGGGGGAGCTCACCGGAGAAGAAGGTGAGGCCTTTGTGGCGCTCGGGTGACCTTGTGTGGCCCCGACACCTCTCCAACGTAGACGAAGCTCCTTGGGAGTGAACTACGGGAATCATATATCCGTGTCCCCTCGCCGGTTACTTCGTTCCCTTCCTTTACTCCTTGCTATTTACTGTTTTTGGGGTTGGTGTTCGCTTTCTTGCATTTAGGTTGCTCACTTAGTTGCATCTCTAGATAACTTCCTTTCTTATTGATCCTAAAAGTGAGAAACAAATTAAAATTGGTAGACGCCTATTCACCCCCTCTAGTCGTATCAAGTCGGTACTTTCAATTGGTATCAGAGCCAAGGCTCTTACTTCGGGCTTTACCGCCTAAGAGACTATGGCCGACGAAGGGGGTAGTGAAACTGAAAAAGCCAAGAACTTGGCCACTATGGATGAACTCAAGCAATTGGAGTCATCCATGATGTCCAAGTTCGAGGAAATGATGACTCTCTTGCAGTCTCTCAAGCCAAACCCCATGGTTGCTATTGACACACCCCAATCCAACGAGGTTCCTCCCACCGTTACGGTATCCGCTCCCGGGGTAACTCCCACGGCAGCCACCACTCACTTGGGACTTGGTTTTGTTGCTCAAACCTCTACCAAGGTTCCAAGTGAGAACATCGAGGATCCCGAGAACCCAACTTCAAAAGGGTAGAATGGAGGAAAGGACTACTCGGCGGTACCCCCACCACCGAAGTACACTCCGGATCACCCATTCCCATGCCACACATTATCCCTCAAGGAGCACCACCTATGCTAGATACGTCTAATTTCGCCAATTGGCAATATCTAATGCGCTCACATATTTCCAGCTCATCCATTGAGTTAATGAGGATTGTGGAGGATGGATTCTCTCCATTTGACCCAAAGAAGTTGACACGAGGTGAAGTGGTGGACAAGCAACTCAATGCTACAGCTTCAGGAATGATTCAAAAGGCTTTGACTCCAAAGGATTTTGCTTACATTCGCCAATTTGACACTGCCAAGGAAGCTTGGGATCAACTCACCGAGCTCTTCGTTGGGAATGCTAGCATCCAAAGCTCCAAGTTTGATGAGATCAACAACGAGTGCGATGGTTTCGCAATGCAAGATGATGAGACCCCTGAAGACATGTATAGGCGCCTTAAGGTCCTTTGTTCCACTATGAGGGACCTTGGGGCTCACTATGTTGATGACAAGTTTATGAAGAGGAAGTTCATTCAAGATCTTCTCCCATTTGAAGAACAAAAGCTCAACTCTATCAAGGGAAGAACCAACTTTCACTTAATGACCTCCCAAGAAGTCTTGAGTGAAGTAATTGCCATGACTATTGCTAAGAAGAATGCGGAGTCCGCTCGAGCTAGAGCCATTGGATCAACAAAAGTGAACCTTGCTTTGAAGGCCAAGGCTATTGAAGTTGATGATGATGATACATCAAGTGAGTGGTCTCAAGAAGATCTCAAATGTGCCTTCAACGAACATCTTGCTCTCGCTTCAAGGGCCTTTTGGAACAAGTCCGGATTCAAGTCAAGATCAAGGGACAACTCAAGATTCAACTCACCCAACAAGTCTCCCAAAGCAAGGTCATGCTACAATTGCAACGACAAGAGTCACTTCGTGGCCAAGTGTCCCTTTGAGAACCGTGAAGACAATGGTGGTCGTCGCATTCGCAAGGTCAAGTCAAGATCTCCTCATCCCATAAACAAGAACTACACCGTCAAGAACGCCACTAACAAGGAACGAGCAATTGTGGTCCATGAAGAATATCTTTCGGGCACGGATGAAGATGATGATGATGAAGTTCATGGTGGAGAGATTGTGGGGGTTGCTGCTATTGCTACTACCTCAACTCCACGTCTATCCCTCTTCGACTCGCCAAATGAAAATGTCATCTCCTCCAACCAAAAGTGCTTCATGGCCAAGGCCACCGAGGTATCACCGAAACCCACTCCTCAACCCATCTCTAGTGAGCCTTCCTCTCTTGATCTTGTTGGTCTAGAGGTGAAGAAAGAGATGATTGACATGTGTGAATTTGTTGCTACCTTAGATGAAGAAACTAAAAACTGCTTTGAGTCCTTACTTGCACAACTTGAAAATGCTAGAGATGCCTTAGATGAAAAGGAAGAACTTCTTGACTTGCTAAGTAAAAATGAAAGAGATGCCGCCGATGAAATTGCCTCTCTCACTCAAAGTCTTGAGGATGAACAAAATATGAGAATTAATCTTGAAGAAACTGTGTATAAGCTTGTAGATGATCATAACAACACTTTGACCTCTACTATTAAAGAATGTGACCATGCTCTTGCTTTGATTAAGGTTCTTAAGAAAGAAAATGCTTAGTTTGTGGGTGGTCATGATAGGACTCAAAAGGATCTTGAGAAACTCAAAGAGGAACACAAAGCCTTGGAGAGTAAATTCTCAAGTCTTTTTGAGGCTCATGAACAGCTTCAAACTCAATTAACTTGTGATCTTTCTAAGTCTTCCGCTGTGCAAATTATAGACTTGTATAGCTCTCCTAACCCTTGTTGCAAGCATGAGCATCTCATAGAGGAGGTCAAGGTTTTGAAGGATCAACTTGCCAAGACTAAGAAGAAGAAGAAGAAGAAGAAGAACAAGAAGAAGAAAAAGAACAAGGGCATGGCCCAAGGGGTACCAAATGGCCTAACCCTCTTGCAAAGTGACAACTTTGCCTGAAAGAACAATCCCTCTTATACTCTTTGCAAATCTTATGATGGTCATGTATATGCTAGATATGTAGGGACATCTTACACGCATGATTATCATTGGGCCATTTGGGTGCCAAAGGTTCTTGTCACTAACAAAAGGGGACCCATTGCAAAATGGGTACCTAAAACCAAGGCTTGATTTTCTTGTAGGACTATGCTTCCGGCGGATCAAAATGGGTGCTTGATAGTGGTGCCACGAGTCATATGACCGGAAGCAAGTCTATCATGACCGAGTTGAGACCCAATATTGCCAACACCATGGTCTCCTACGGTGACAAAACAAGCTCTCAGGTTTTGGGTTTTGGCAAAGTGGTGGTAACCCCGGATGTATCCTTGGTTGACATCATGCTTGTCAAAACTCTTGGTTACAACTTACTCTCAGTTCGTGCTCTTGCTCTTATGGGTCTTTCTTCTTTCTTTAATTCTCATTCCGTGGTCCTCATGTGGAGCAAGTCTCTCAAGGTGGCTTTTGTAGGATATGTAGAACATGACTTGTACGTGGTGGACTTTTTAGGGACCACTACTCCTCATGCTCTATGTCTCTATGCTAAAGCCGACAAGGGCTGGTTGTGGCATCGCCGCCTAGCCCATGTTAACATGAGGACTTTGCAAAGACTTCACTCGGAGGGCCACATCCTTGGAATTAACGATGTTTCTTTTGCCAAAGATCGTGTTTGCAGGGCTTGTATTGAAGGGAAGATGCATGAAACTCCTCACAAAGCGCTCAATCAAATCACTACCGAGAGATGTTTGGAGCTCTTGCACATGGATCTCTTTGGTCCTCCCTCTCATGATAGCCTTGGAGGCAAGAAGTATTGCTTGGTTATTGTGGATGATTTCTCAAGATACACTTGGGTGTTCTTTTTCAAGTACAAGAGTGAGACTCAACAAACCGTCATTGACTTTGCTAATGAGGTTCAACGGAAGCACAATGCAACTATTCTCTCAATTTGAAGTGACAATGGCACCGAGTTCAAAAACTATACCTTGGATGAGTTTCTCAGTGATGAAGGAATCAAGCATCAATACTCCACTCCCTACACCCCTCAACAAAACGGAGTTGCTGAAAGGAAGAATCGCACTTTGATGGATGCGGCTCGGTCTATGCTAGCTGAGTTCAAGTCTCCATACAACTTTTGGGCCGAGGCTATCTCCACCGCTTGCCATGCAACCAACCGGCTTTATCTCCGCAAGAATAAGAACAAGACCCCTTATGAACTTCTCACTGGGAAAAAGCCTAATGTTAGCTACTTTCGGGTGTTTGGGTGTAAGTGCTACATACTCAAGAAAGGAGTTCGGTTGTCAAAGTTTGAATCCAAGGCTCAAGAAGGAATTTTCGTTGGTTACTCAAATCAGTCCCATGCTTATAGAGTCTACAACAAAGACAATGGAAGAGTTGAAGAGACGAGCAACGTGAAGTTTGATGAAAATCATGAGTCTCTTGTTAGGCAAGATGGTGTTTGTGATCCAAGTGATGAAATTCCTCCCAAGGCCATAGGAAGAATGGGTGTGGGTTTCCACCTCCCCATTGAGGATCCCCTTATGGACGAAGGAGAAGGACCAAGCTCTACTCAAGTGGAGCCCTCACTCTCACAAGATCATCTTGCACCTCAAGGACCTACTTTCTTGGCACAAGCTCCCTCAAGCTCTTCCGAAGCTTCCCATGCTCATGACTCTCCAAGCTCTAAAGAACAAGCTCTTCATCAACAACATCAACCTCCCCACGATGGGGCTCCTTCTCAAGGCACCTTTCACGGACAAGCTCTTCATTAACCTCATCAACCTCCCCAAGATGGGGCTCCTCCTCAAGATCATGTTTCTCCCCAAGGTCAAGCTCGTCGAGATCAAGATCAAGTCAATGATCCTCAAGGATCCTCTCCAAGTGATGACTCCCCCGAAGTGGAAATTGATGAAGATGACCCTCGTGTTCGTGCTTATAGTCAAGGGGGCGACTCACTTGGTGGAAATGACCAAGTGGTAGCTCAAGAATCTCGAATTGAAGCACAAGCCCGTCGTCAAGCCTATCGTCTCGCCAAGCTTGTTCGAGATGGCCATATCCTTGATAATGTCTATGGAGATTTCAATAAAGGTTCCACTACTAGGAGGCAACTAGCTTCCTTTTGCTCTCACCATGCGTTTATCTCTCTTGTGGAACCACAGAAAGTCTTCGAAGCTCTTGAAGATGATGATTGGCTTGATGCTATGAACGAGGAACTTCACAACTTCAAGAGGAACAATGTTTGGACATTGGTTGAGCGGCCTAAAGACTGTCAAAACGTCATTGGAACCAAGTGGGTCTTCAAGAACAAGTGTGATGCGAATGGAATTGTCGTGCGCAACAAGGCAAGGTTAGTTGCCCAAGGATACTCACAAGTTGAGGGCATCGACTACGGTGAGACTTACGCCCCCGTTGCTCGCCTTGAATCCATTCGTATGCTTCTTGCCTTTGCTACCCATCATAACTTTAAATTGTATCAAATGGATGTTAAGAGTGCTTTTCTTAATGGTCCTTTGAAAGAGTTGGTATACGTCAAGCAACCTCCGGGCTTTGAGGATCCACTTTTTCCGAACCATGTCTACAAGCTCAATAAGGCACTCTATGGTCTCAAGCAAGCCCCACGTGCGTGGTATGATTGCCTTAGGGAGCTCCTGTTAGACCGTGGTTTCGAAATGGGCCTCATTGATCCCACTCTTTTTACTAAGAAAGTTGGAGGCCACTTGTTCGTATGCCAAATCTATGTTGATGACATTATCTTTGGGTCTATTAACAAAACTTTTAATGAGGATTTCGCCAAGCTCATGACCGACCGCTTCGAGATGTCCATGATGGGGGAGTTGAAGTTTTTCCTTGGATTTGAAGTCAAACAATTGAGGAAAGGGACTTTCATCAACCAAGCCAAGTACATCCAAGACATGCTCAAGAAGTTCAAGTTTGATCAAGTCAAAGGTGCCAAGACTCCCATGCCAACTAAGGTTAATCTTGATCTCGATCCCAAGGGTAAGGAGGTGGATCAAAATATCGATCAATGATTGGTTCTTTGCTCTATATTTGTGCATCCCGACCGGATATTATGTTGAGTGTGGGTATGTGTGCAAGATTTCAAGCCGCACCAAAGGAAAGTCACATGGTGGCTGTCAAGAGGATCTTTCGATATTTAGTTCATACCCCAAACTTTGGGTTGTGGTAACCCAAGGGAGCCAACTTTGATCTCATTGGTTACACGGACTCGGACTGGGCTGGTGACAAAGTGGGAAGAAAGTCAACCTCCAGAGCTTGTTAGTTTCTCGGAAGATCTTTGGTTTGTTGGTCCTCGAAGAAGCAAAACTGTGTGTCTATGTCTACTGCCGAAGCTGAGTATATCTCTGCCGCAAGCTGCTATGCTCAATTGCTATGGATGAAGCAAACCTTGAAGGATCTTGGACTATCTTTTGACAAGGTGCCTCTTCTTTGCGACAATGAGAGTGCAATTGCTATTGCTCACAATCCCGTGCAACACAACCGGACCAAGCACATTGAGATTCGTCATCATTTCATTCGGGACCATGTTGCTAGAGGAGACATTACTTTGGAGTATGTTCCCACCAAGGCAAATCTTGCGAATCTTTTCACAAAGCCTCTTGATGAAGCAAGGTTCCGAGAGTTAAGGCATGAGCTAAATATCATTGATTCGAGCAATGTTGCTTGAGCCCTTGCACACCTACCCGTGTCTCAATGTGTATCTTGTTTGGATGTAGGCATGGATTTAGGGGGAGTGTAGTTCCTCTTATGAACAAACAATATCCCTATTATGCGCACATTAAAGTTTTCATACTCTATAGTCTCTAAAGGAGACCATTTGAGCTTCATGATGAGTGTTGGTAATGAACCCAAGATATATCTTTGCGGTGTCAAGCCATTTACTCTTATATAAGGTGGCTTCGGCCACCGACTCGTTTTTATTTGGTTCTTTGACCTTTTGTTTTTCTTGGTTTTTGTTGCTTTTGGTTCTTCATAGTTTGAGCTCTCTATCCTAAGCCTTTCCTTACCTCAAGCCCTCTCTATTCCCTGCACAAGTTCTTCCTTGTTATCCTATCCTGAGATGTTCTTCCTGGCGTCAGCGGAACTTCTGGTCAGTCTGACCCGGAAGTTCCGGTCCACTGGAACTTCCGGTCCCGGACCGGAACTTCCGGTGGTGTTCCCTGTCCTATATAAGGTGGGCCCTGGGGGAAAACGGGATCTTCTTCCTTTTTCCCCCAAGACCCATCTTCTATTTGGAGCGCCGCCGGCCAGGACTTCTCCAAGAGGGTGCTCCGGCCCCTTCTTCTCCAACCGCTCCTCCACAGATCTGCTCCGTGGGATCCTTCCCCACCTCGGTCTCCCCATGGACTCCGTGTTGCCCTTAACTCCCTCCATTAATGGAGATCTTGCTCTCACCATGGCTTGAGTTAGGGCACACCTTGTCTAGGCTAGTTCTTTGGCTAGAACTTGTTGGGAGATCTTGGTAGGCCTAGGGTATCATGCTAGAGTAGATTGGTCCAATACATCCTTGGAAAAATTTGTGCATTTGTGGTCTTTAGATCTAGATCTAGGGAACTCCTGTTGAAACTGTCAGTTCGTGGCCTCACCGGAACTTCCGGTGAGCCACGACCGGAACTTCTGGTGGACCATTTTTCACCGGAAGTTCCGACGTTGCAGCAGAAGTTCCGGCTACAATGCAATTTTTCCTGTTTGTATTTTTCCAATCTAATTCTTTTGTTTCCTCTTCCGAACTTGTGCACTTATCCCACCTTCCCTCCCTATTCTTGTGCTTTCTTCTCAGGGGAAGGAGAGACTCGCCAAGGCAAGCGTGCCCGCCGACCATCCGCTGACATTCCTCCTGAGATTGATGAGGAAGATGCTGAAGTTGTGCGTCCAACCGCTCAGACTTCTCGCCAGAAGGCTGCTGCTTTCATTGTCTTCTTCGCTTTGCAGGGAAGAGGCCTGCTCTTGCTCAGAAGTCCACTGCTGCTGGGCCAGATATGACCAAAGCCAAGATTTCCAAGTGGACTCAGAAGGCTTACGCTGCATTCAGGGCTACAGATCCCTACCTCGTGCCTCGTGATCGTCTCTGCTTGGACCCTCATTTTCACACCTGCCGTCAGGAACAGATTTATGAAGAAATCTATGCATCAAAGAAGAAGTTCGTGGTTGCTCCTCAGAAGTACATCAATGTGCCTCACATGGAAGAGAAGCAAGTCTACTTTGGGGAGGCTCTTGATATCTGCAAGAAGTTTGGACTGATTCCCCTCATGGAGCACCGTCAGAACTTTGATGTGACTGCTATTGCTCAGTTCTACTCCACTCTGTTTCTTCACATGCAGTCCTCTACTGAAGGTGAGATGAAGTGGATGACCAGGGATGTGTATCTTACCGCTACTTGGGCTGAGTTTGCTGAGCTTCTTGGCTATCCCATTCAGCCTGGACGCGGGGCAAATGGTTGGCGTGTTCATGGTCCTATTGCTGCTGATCCTGAGGTCCTGGAGCCTCTCTACATTGAAGGATGGGGAAGTGTTGGGTATGTGAATCATCTGCTGCCAGCTTATGACATTATCTGAGGGTGTACTTGAACACCATCTCTCCCAAAGCTGGCAACTTTGATCAGTTTCATGGATATCAGGTTGACCTCATGCATCAGACCCATCTTCGCCGAGACACTGACAAGTCAATGGATGTTATGCACTTCATCTACTCAGAGATGTGGGGGGGCTCTCATCGAAAAGTGCTCCTGCATCTATGCTCCCTACATTCAGACTCTCATCAATCACAAGTGGCTCGAGAAGACTGGCACCCCCTTCCCTCAAGACAACATCACCATTCATGAAGAGAAAAGGTTCCGTGTGAGTAAGCACCAGAAGCCTCGTACTCAGGAAGAAAAGGAAGCTGCTCTCAAGAAGACTCAAGATGTTGCTAGTGGTCCCTCCTCTGCTCCTGGTGGCTCTAGTGCTGGTGGTCCTTCTCTCCAGAGGCAGCCATCTTGGGCAAAGAAGCTGCTTGGGAAAGTGAAGAAGAATTTCTGCTTTCTGCAGGACCGCGAGTATCAGGCTTATGTTGAATAGCGTCACAATGTTCAGCGCCAGAAGGCCATCATGGCAGCCCTCAATATTCCTTGCTCACCGGTCTCTAGCTCTGTCACTGCTCCCAAGGAGGATTGGGTTGCAACAAGCTGCAATCGGTGCGAAGATGAGTGCGAGGAGGAGGTCACTGGTCCGCCTGAGTCTTCTCCTCCTTCCCCTTCTCATGGCTGGGACGAGTAGTTTGATCTCTTCTTCCTTTTTGGTGTCTCGATGCCAAAGGGGGAGAAAGATGTCTATTAGGTTGTCTATGGGATTTGCATGGTTTGAGTCACGAGCCTGTTCTTGCCTTTGATCTTTTCTTACTCGCGAACTCTCTAGTTTATTTGTGTGCTTGTGGTTTTATGTCTGTGAACTTATGTGTGCTTGTGGACCATGTGGTATGTTATGTTTGAGACTATGTGGTATCTCTATGTGGTATCTTTGTGGTATCTTATACTTTGTCGAGAGTGTGGTTATCTTATTGTCATCTCTTGGGCTGTTGCTATGGTGGTGGAGCCTCATTGCTCTTGTTATTATTACTCCGTTTGTCTCCACCACATTAAGTTGGTTCTGGTATGATCTCTATTCCTTTTTGTACTTGTGCTATCTTTGCAATTGTTAGGGGGAGCCTCCGTGTATGTGTGCTAGTTCAGTCCTTAGGGGTCTTCTCTCTACCTTGCACACATACAGGGGGAGCCTGCCCTGTCCATTGCAAAGATTGCTTTGTTTCTATGCAAATCTGTGGGATTGTCATCTAACACCAAAAAGGGGGAGATTGAAAGGACTATATCTTCCCTTGATGTTTTTTGGTGTTAAATGACAATCCCAACCGTGTTTTTAACTGTGCTCTTGAGTTTCAGGGGAAACGTCATTGTTGTCTCATTCTATTGTGATGGATGCTCTCTTGTGATCTTTTGAAGACGGTGGCCTTTTTAGTCTTCTCCTAGTTTCTTTCTGGTTGATGTTTTTAGGTCACCGTACTATTAAGAGGGGGTCCATGTTGGAAGGCTGTGGGAAATCACTTGTTCTTACACAAACCTATATGCACCGCCACAGCCATCCCATTATTCCGTGAGAGAGAGCGTTTTCCTGTTCTGTTGGGGCCTTTTGTGTCTCACCGGAACTTCCGGTCATAGACCGGAAGTTCCGCTCAAACCTTTTTCTGCGGGCTGTTCTACAGTTTGTTCCGACGCTAGTTCTGCCCAAGTTCTGGTGGCGGTTCAGTAACCTTCTGTTTTGAAGTGTGCTATTTGCCGGAACTTGGACGGAACTTGGCCGGAACTTTCTCGAAACTTGTCCTGGCAAAAATTTTTGAGCGGAACTTCCGCCTGGAGGCCGGAACTTCCGGTCAGACTCGCTTCGCGACCCAAAAGTTCCGCCCCTTGTTCCGCCCAAGTTCCGGTGAAGGCTCAGTAACCTTCTGTTTAGAAGTGTGCTATTTAGCCGGAACTTGATCGGAACTTGGTCGGAAGTTCACCGGAACTTCCGGTCCGTTTTGACCGGAACTTCCGGTTGCGCTTCTGGAGCGGGCGTCAACGGTCTGATGACCGTTGGAGCCAGGCTCAGGCGGAACTTCCGGCCTCTCACCGGAACTTCCGGTGAGGTCGCGGGGGCTGTAACGGTTCAGTGCGAGGGGGGCCTATTTAAGGCACCCCTCTTCTTCCTCCCACCCTCTCTCAAATTTTTCTCTCTCCTCCATTAATGCTTGAGCTTCACCTCACTAGATCTCTCTCTCTAGCCACTCAAATGACCTGATCTTTTGAGAGGTGAGGGAGGTGACCTAGATCTACACTTCCACCAAAGAAGAATTGATTTCCCCCACCCATCCTTTGTGGATCTTGTTGCTCTTGGGTTTCTTGGAACCCTAGATAGTGTAGGGAATCCCCGGAGCTGAGGCATGTGTTGTAAAGCTTCGAGGTGTCGTTGAGGGCCTCCAATTGAGTTGTGGAGCCTCCCCCTCAACCTTGGTGTAAAGGTTTCGGTTGGCGCCTTCAAGGTCATCGGTTAGTGGATTGTGAGGCCTCCTTTGTGGGGAAGCTCACCGGAGAAGAAGGTGAGGCCTTTGTGGCGCTCGGGTGACCTTGTGTGGCCCCGACACCTCTCCAACATAGACGTAGCTCCTTGGGAGTGAACTACGGGAATCACATCTCCGTGTCCCCTCACCGGTTACTTCGTTCCCTTCCTTTACTCCTTACTATTTACTGTTTTTGGGGTTGGTGTTCGCTTTCTTGCATTTAGGTTGCTCACTTAGTTGCATCTCTAGACAACTTCCTTTCTTGTTGAGCCTAAAAGTGAGAAACAAATTAAAATTGGTAGACGCCTATTCACCCCCCTCTAGTCGTATCAAGTCGGTACTTTCAGCGGGTTTGCGTTCAAAATTTGCCATGGTCAATTTTGCAAAATTTGCCACAAATGTCTTTGAACCATAGCTTCGTGTTGTCACTCCATGCAACTTCATTGCTGGACGGTTTCTGTCTTGGAAATCATAGCGAAGTGTTTGGAAGTTATTTTGATATATGTGATGATGTACTCCCTTCGGTCCATATTAATGACATCAACATTATGTAGATTCGTATTGAAGGGAATATGCCCTGAGAGGCAATAATAAAGTTGTTATTATGTATATTCCAAGTTTATGATAAATGTTTATTTTGCATGCTATAATTGTATTCATACGAAATGTTAATACATGTGTGTTTAATAAAGAAATAGATAGATCCTTGTTATGCCTCTCTTATAAACTAGCTCATTGATTAACAAGATGATCAAAGATTTCCTGATCATGGACATTGGATGTTGTTAATAACAAGGTCACAACATTATTAGAATGGTGTGATGAAAATTCATCTAAAGTATAGCATTACGATCAAAGTCATTGTGTTTATATTGCTATAACATCATACGAAGTAATCCCAATCCTTAGACCATGAGATCATGTCAATCACTAACACTAAAAGAGTATCTTGATAACATCAAATGTCACACTATAACAGGGTGACTATAAATATGGGTTCAGTGCTACAAAGGTGTTATGTTGAGGCTCATGGATCAAGAGTGGAATTTGTCCATCCCGATGACGGAGAGATATACTCTGGGCCCTCTCGGTGATATCACATTAGTTAGCTTGCAAGCAAGTGATTTGATCACTAGAATGTTATATCACGGGACCAAGAAAAGAGTACATGTCGGTAACGAGATCAAACTAGTTATGAAGATACCGATGATCGAATCTCAGACATGTAATATATTGCGAGACAAAGGGGTTGACTTACATGCGTATAAGGTTCACACGATCACATAATTCATTGTTGAATGTGTGGGAGTCAGTATGGATCTCCAGGTCCCGCTGCTGATTATTGATCGGAGAGGGGTCTCGATCATGTCTCCATTATTCGAGAACCGTAGGGTGACACACTTAAGGGATACCGACACCATTCGGAGCAAATAATATACCAGAGAAAGAATTACAAAGCGTAGGAATTATTTCACTAGACACCGGAATTGTTTCGATTGAAATTGCTGAAACTGGTCCTGCATGTGAAATTGAAATGTTGTAAGGGTTTTTATGTGAATGTTTGTTAATTAAAGTAATTAACAAAATTCTGATTAAATAAATAAAAGAGTTTTATTTAAAGAGATATTGCATTAAATTTGGTGCAAATTTAATGGGATTTGAGTGGGATTTTGAGTGGAGGAAATGGAGGGGCATTTGCGTGAGTGGGAGCTCCACTCACATGAATGGAGGAAGATGTGGGGGCACCACCTTTGCCGCCATCCATGGCTAGTGGGCTGCCCTCCTCCTACTTCAAAAGGAGCCCCTCCTCTCACTTCTCACTCACACCTCCTCGTGAAGGATCTCTCTCTCCCCTTTGGAATTTCCCCATCGTCTCGGATTAGCGAGATACATGTTCCCGGTGGCTTTTTCTAGAAGGATTTGTTGCTTCTGCTGCTTTGCTCGAGCGAGGGCGTGAAGGTTGTCGGGATACCTGAACATATGTGCGATCACGGATGCACCACTACTTTGTGGTGCTGGACTTGATGGTGCTGGACCTACTGGACCGGATGGACTTCTTCTCGATCTTGAGATTGACACGTGTTCAATTACATCATCCACGAGGGTATGTATTCTATGGATGTATATCCACCCGTCGCTTGTATATAGTAGATAGATCTTGGTACTTAGTTGTTCCCATCGTAGGAATTTTTTTGTTTTCTATGCTGCGAACCCTATAGTGGTATTAGAGCCAAATCTGTGCGTAGATGCTTTGCACGGGTAATACATATATGAGTATGTGGGCTATGATGATCATGTTATTGCTTCTTTCTTGTACTTTGGATATTGGTGGCATAGTGGGATGAAGCGGCCTGGACAAACTTTACATGTCCTCGCACATGAGACTTGTTCCACGCTTGACATGCAACTGGTTTTGCATAAGTGGCTAGCGGGTGTCTGTATCTCCTACTATAGTTAATATCTAATTTACAACGAGTTGTTAATAATTTGGTTATCCTCATTGTGGTTCCATGTTCGTAGGTAAGAACGGTTCTATCTTCTAAAGCCCTAAGCCACGTAAAATTTGCAATGGATAAATTAGAAGCGTCTAGTTTAGATTGTTGCTAGGATAATGTCATGATATGGTAATGTTATAAGTAAAAGTATAGTCAATACTCTTACAACATACCTAACGTGTAAGTTCCATAGACCTTGGCCTTACACACAAAGGAATGATGAATATCATACCACGATGCACATGATGATGATCAAGTGCAAGAACCATATCATATCACTATAGCATATGATGTTTGTTTGCATCTTATATTGCTTATTTGGCATTTTATTAGCATTATAAGATGATCCCTTATTTAGATATCTAGATAAAAATGTGTTCTCCCTTAAGTATGCGCCGGCTATGTTTCATTGCTTTAAGATATCACGTGATGATCGGGTGTACTTGAATCCACGAACATACATCGGGTGTAAGATAGTTTTACACACGTGAATACTAAGGTTCTTACTTGGCGAGCCTAGCATGTACATACATGGCCTCGAACACAGACCAAAAGGTTAAGCATGAGTCATATGTTTAATATGATGCCCATATAGATGCTCGCCTTTGAAGCTACATCGACTCACGTGATGATCGGACTTAGTGTAGTGGATTTGGTTCATGTAATCACCAAAAAGACACGAGGGATGTCATTTTTGTGTGGAAGTTCATTTCTAATTTGGATTAGTTGAACTAAATTTATCATAAATTAAATCAAAGTGAATTTGCATAATTTGTTGTAGTCATTGGCATTCGTTCACCACCTTATGCTTAGTTGTAATTGAGATAATAAAACTATAGAATTCTGGATATTTACTTTATGAACTGGTATCGTATTGTTTTGAGTGTCAATCTAAAGTTTAAAGTCCTATTTGCAAACTTTCAGCGAACTTTGTTTACTCCATGAAATTTAATAATTAGTATTAAATCAAGAGTGAAAATTCCAGTGTTAGTATCTAAAGTATCATGTTTGCCACCATGATTCTTGATTGAAATATCGAGATTATCTAGGAGCTTAAAGATTTGTTTCAAAAACCATCATGTGTGGCAGATATAACGATATCTGAAACAATGTTTTGGTTGCAATATGATAGAGTATAATATATGTTCTCATATTGGATGAGAATTTGCAAAGGTTGGAGATGCTAGACATCCTAATCATCCAAAAGGGTTTTAGAAAGTGACATTATACTCATGATTCGCCTTTATAAGCTACATTAGCTTGATCATGAAAGTTGTCATGATAAGGATGAATAGAAGATGTAGGTGAAGTGTTTACTACACTAAAAGATTACTAAAGAATGGATTTTGAAAGAACGCCAATCATTTGATGATGGTGATCTACTTCAAAGTGCAAGTCCAAAGGTTTTAGTATTTGAATATACACGCTTTGGACTATGTGTCATGTATATGGCGCCACTTTTGACGTTGATAGGTTCTTTTAAAAGGAGAAGGAAAAAAATTCTGAAAGAGTATCTATAAAATATATTTGGCAAAAAAAGAAAAGACTAGAAATATCCAGTTTAGGTATATAGATTGTATACATATTATGGCTGTATTCTTTGCTTGTTAAACAATGTGGTTCTTGGGTATTGGATACCGAGTTGATTGGTATGAAATATCATTCAGAACAACACAATTCATGAACTACAATAGCCTAAGTAACTAGCAAGAGAATATGTGATGGTGTTCATCGAAAACAAACAAACGGTTGTTTGTATTTCTTGTTGACATCAAAGCTTGCCTTCAAGATTTGTTTTAATAATTGTTATTTAAATCAGGTGTTATGAGAACAAAGATTGTTCATATAATTACCATATTCCATATAATATGGATGATTTACAAATCTAGTTGGAGAAATCACATCCATAAAACCTAATGCTAAAATGTCGCAATACAAATGATTGAAAGATCACTTACGAAGTGACATCACCGTTTAAATTATATTGAAAAGAAAAACATGAAGGAACTCCATATTAATGGATTTTTGGAGCCTTTGATTTGATCAAATGATGCTTGTGAGACTTTCCTCGGGATAATTAAAACTTCGTTCAAAGGCCAAAGAAGAACGATCGACTAAATGATTGGAATTTATACATATCGATGTATGTAGTCTATTATGTGTAGTCGTAAGCGATGGATTTCAACTTCATATGCTTTCTGCAAAAATTTGAGTGAATATTCACTTAATGAGGAAGAAGTATGAAATATTTGAATATATTCAAAGACTTTCAAGATGAAGTGGAAAATCATTGTAACAAGAAAATAAATAATTTATAATTTGATCATAAAGGGATTTATTTGAGTTACAAGTTTAGATAAACACCTAAAGATTTGCATTTCCTGAAACACCATAGGAATATGGAGTGTTTGAGATATATAATGAAACCTTGTTTGACATGGTAAAAATCAAAGGTGTCATTTATAAAACTGCAATTATATTTTAAAAGATTAAAACTTTAGAGACTACTGCTTTTACACTGAAAACAGCACTATCGTGATCTTTTGAAATGACACCATAAAGGTTATGGTTTGGGATAAAACCCAAGTTATTTTTTCTTAAATTTTGGTATGCTAAGCATAAGTAAGATGTTTACAACCAAAGTCGGATGAGCATGTGTTTGTAGGTTATTTCGAATAACCGTTGGGTATTTCTCCATAACACCAAAGACAAAAGAGTTTGTCGCTTTAAACGTCAAGTTTCTTGAGAAAGAATTTTTCATAAAAGTTAAGTGGGAGGACAATAGAACTTTGATAAGGTTGATGAACCTTAGCTAAATGTGTTGAGTTGCACAGCGCCGGAAATCGTTCCGGAGGAAGCCATAATGCTCATAGCTTATGTGCCTCAAAGGTTGTGGTCACAGGGATCTAAGTTCCTATTGAACAAAGTAGGTTAGGTAAACAATCAAATACTAAGGTTTGAGAGTAAATTATTGTTGTTTAACAATGATGAACCGACTACATGCAAAGAAGCAATGATGGGCCCTAACTTTGTCAAATGGCTTGAAGCCATAAAACCCATGATAGTTTCATACACGAGAAATCAAGTTTTTTGAACTTGGAAGACCCTCCGGAAAGGTGTAAAACCTATCGGTCGTATTTGGATCTATAAAGAAACAGACATGGATGTTTCACATCTATGAAATAGTCGACATGTCAGTAAAGTTTTTACGACATTGTTCAAGGAGTTGACTATGACAAAATTTGATCTTTCATAACAATATTTAGTCTGGACGGATTAATATAGCAACCACTACATATAATTTTGTTATATAGTAGTTAAACAAACAAAACAAAGTTCTTCTAATAGAATGGTTACCTAGGACATGTGCATGACATGATCCAAATGGTTTTGTTAATTCAAAGGATGCTAAAAAGGGGATGCAATCTTCAATGGTTAAAGTAAGCATCGCGGAGTTGGAATCTTCACTGTGATGAAACTGTTAAAGGAGTTTTCATCACGAGACGATGAATATGCTTGCATTTACAAGAAATTAAGTAGGAGCGCTGAGACATATTTCTAATACATTATGTGGAACACATATTGTTGATTGGAAATGATGTATCTTTTACTGACAAAGGTTAAGAATTTCATTTCGATGAAATACTTAGGCAAAACCCGAATATTAGGCATGAATGTCTATATGGATAGATTGTGACGCCAATATGGTTGTGCCAGACGTACATAAATGAGATATTGAATGAGTTCAATATGGAAACGATGATAAAAAGTTCTTGTCGAATGGAAAAGAATTGAATCAAGACTCAAGTGTATTAACACTTGATAAGTGAAACAAGATTCAAGTGCTTTGACACTTGATGAGTGAAATCACAAGAATGTTTTGATCAATCATACCGTGATATATACACATCCAGATATTTCCTATGCTCTAATATTATGAGCATATACCAAAATGAATCATAAGATGATAATTGGACGATAGTAAGGATATTCTTATGATCTTTTGGAATAATTAAGAATATATATTCTATTTGTATAAGAGAGAACTAGTTCATTGTAAAATGGCACTAGTTCTGTCAAAAGATAAAAATTAATTTTATCTCAATTAAACTATGGGTGGCACAATATAATGGAATAGATATTCCATGATGGATTTGGATGAATTCCAAAGTTAAAACATTGTGACGGATACTACATCAAAAGGCTAAGTATATGACTGCTATAGTAGCAGCAAATGAGGGCATTTGTGTCAAGTAGTTTATTATCGAACTAAGGTGTTGTTCACAACAGGCTAACACTAAAGATATATTGTATGACAATAGTATCGACATGATTTAACCCTAAGGAACTAAAGGTCTCACCAAAATACTAAATTTATACAATGCCATCTCATTAAAGAATGAGTGATGCGTTAAGACGCAAATACACACGGACCTGAATGCGTCAGATCCATAGATTATGTTAACCACTTGCAATCGCGTATATGGAACACGAGAAATCCATAGGTGTTCAATACGCAAAGTTTTCAAACTAGATTATTGTCTCTAGTGCAAGTGCGAGACTGAAGAGAATATGCCCTAAGAGGCAATAATAAAGTTGTTATTATGTATATTCTAAGTTTATGATAAATGTTTATTTTGCATGCTATAATTGTATTAATACGGAAATGTTAATACATGTGTTTTTAATAAAGAAATATATAGTTCCTAGTTATGCCTCTCTTATAAACTAGCTCGTTGATTAACAAGATGATCAAAGATTTCCTGATCATGGACATTGTATGTTGTTAATAACGAGGTCACAACATTATTGGAATGGTGTGATGAACATTCATCCGAAGTATAGCATTACGATCAAAGTTATTGTGTTTATATTGCTATAACATCATACGAAGTAATCCCAATCCTTAGACCATGATATCATGTCAATCACTAACACTAGAAGAGTATCTTGATAACATCAAACGTCACACCGTAACAGAGTGACTATAAAGATGGGTTGATTCTTTCTGAAGGTGTTATGTTGAGGCTCATGGATCAAGAGTGGGATTTGTCCATCCCGATGACGGAGAGATATACTCTAGGCCCTCTCGGTGATATCACATTAGTTAGCTTTCAAGCAAGTGATTTGATCACTAGAATGTTATATCACGGGAACGAGAAAAGAGTAATGTCGGTAACGCGATCAAACTAGGTATGAAGATACCGATGATCGTATCTCGGACATGTAATATATCGCGATACAAAGGGATTGAGTTACATGCGTATAAGGTTTATATGATCACATAAGTCATCGTTGAATGTGTGGGAGTAAGTACGGATCTCTAGGTCCAGCTGCTGATTATTGATCAGAGAGAGGTCTCGATCATGTCTACATTATTTGTGAACCCTAGGGTGACATAATTAAGGGATACCAGCACCATTCAGAGCAAATAATATACCAGAGAAAGAATATGACAATAGTATCGACATGATTTAACACCAAGGAACTAAAGGTATCACCAAAAGACCAAATTTATACAATGCCATCTCATTAAAGAATGAGTGATGCGTGAAGACGCAAAGACATGCAAATACACGTGGACCTGAAAGCGTCCGATCCGTAGATTATGTTAACCACTTGAAATTGTGTATATGGAACACCAGAAAGCCATAGATGTTCAATACACAAAGTTTTTAAACTAGATTATTGTCTCTAGTGCAAGTGGGAGACTGAAGAAAATATGCCCTAAGAGGCAATAATAAAGTTGTTATTATGTATATTGAAAGTTTATGATAAATGTTTATTTTGCATGCTATAATTGTATTAATACGGAAATGTTAATATATGTGTTTTTAATAAGTAAATATATAGTTCCTAGTTATGCCTCTCTTATAAACTAGCTCGTTGATTAACAAGATGATCAAAGATTTCATGATGATGGACATTGTATGTTGTTAATAACGATGTCACAACATTATTGGAATGGTGTGATGAACATTCATCCGAAGTATAGCATTACGATCAAAGTCATTGTGTTTATATTTCTATAACATCATACAAAGTAATCCCAATCCTTAGACCATGAGATCATGTCAATCACTAACACTAGAAGAGTATCTTGATAACATCAAACATCACACCGTAACAGAGTGACTATAAAGATGGGTTCAGTGCTACGAAGGTGTTATGTTGAGGCTCATGGATCAAGAGTGGGATTTGTCCATCCCGATGACGGAGAGATATACTCTAGGCCCTCTCGGTGATATCACATTAGTTAGCTTTCAAGCAAGTGATTTGATCACTAGAATGTTATATCATGGGAACGAGAAAAGAGTAATGTCGGTAACGCGATCAAACTAGGTATGAAGATACCGATGATCGTATCTTGTACATGTAATATATCGCGATACAAAGGGATTGAGTTACATGCGTATAAGGTTTATATGATCACATAAGTCATCGTTGAATGTGTGGGAGTCAGTACGGATCTCCAGGTCCAGCTGCTGATTATTGATCAGAGAGAGGTCTCGATCATGTCTACATTATTTGTGAACCCTAGGGTGACACAATTAAGGGATACCGACACCATTCAGAGCAAATAATATAGCATAGAAAGAATTACAAAGCACATGAATTATTTCACTAGACACCGTAATTGTTTCGGTTGAAATTGCTAAAACTGGTTCTGCATGTGAAATTGAAATATTGTAAGGGGTTTTATGTGAATGTTTGTTAATTAAAATAATTAAAAAATTCTAAATAAATAAATAAAATATTTTTATTTAAAGAGAGATTGCATTAAATTTGGTGGAAATTTAATGGGATTTGAGTGAGATTTTGTGTGGAGGAAATGGAGGGGCATTTGTGTGAGTGGAAGCTCCGTTCACATGAATGGAGGAAGAGGTGGGGGCACCACCTCGGCCACCGGCCATGGCTAGTGGGCTGCCCCCTCCTCCTATAAAGGGAGCCCTTCCCCTCACTTCTCACTCACACCTCCTTGTGAAGGATCTATCTTCCCCTTTTAGAATATCCCTATGGTCTCAGATTAGCGAGATACATGTTCCCGTTGGCTTTTTCTGGAAGGATTTGTTGCTTCCGCTGCTTCGCTGGAGCGAGGGCGCGAAGGTTGTCGGGATACCCGAACGTGTGTGCGATCACGGATGCACCACTGCTTTGCGGTACTGGTTTGATGGTGCTAGACCCGCTGGACCGGATGGACTTCTTATCGAACTTGAGATCGGCAAGCCTTCGACTACATCATCCACGTGTACAACCTCGTTAACGCTTTTTGGTATTCGAGGATATGTATTCTATGGATGTATATCCACCTGTTGTTTGTATCTAGTAGATAGATCTTGGTACTTAGTTGTTCCCATCGTATTTTTTTCTATGCTACGAACTCTAAACGTATATATCTAAAAATATTTAGATTAAATATATTTATATCTAGATAAAGTTAAGAGCACTAATATAAACCGGAGAGAGTGGGAAAAAAGAGATAATTTCACCATGCTATGACGAGGTGAGCACAATCAAAGTAATGGAGCTAACCAAACAAGTGTCGTTGCATGTGACTAGTCTAATACAGGCAACTAAAAAGAAAATGTTCTTATCTATTCTCAATGCAATACAATACAGGCATGTTTGGTAGCCTGCAGATGGTCTAGCCAGGTCCGGGGGCGACATAAATAGGCCGATTGGTTGTTCGCATACTCTGTTGGCCCCCACATGAGTCCAAACATTAAAGCACCCCTCGGCCAGGACTGGGGACAATGCTTAAATCGGCTGTTTCCCCGGAGCCACCCTCTCTACGTTTAAAAGGGGGAACGTGGCAGCCGAGCTAGTGCAAGTAGGGAGATGGCGGGAGGCTGCGAGGGGCCTCAAAATTTCGGCGGGAGGAATTCTCTCATCGCCCTCCTGCTCCCCTTCCTATTTATAGAGGGCGGTGTTCCGCCCCAAAAATGCAAATCCACCATTCCACCTCCCTCTCGAGCTTTTCACCCATTAGATATAAATCGATGTCGTTCGATTCTTCTGCCTCCAGCACGAATACGGTGGTCCTGCCATCTTTGCTGGCGACTGCGATGTCTGTTGGTTGTCCTGCTTCACCCTGGAGCTCGCCAACGACAGTTTTTCTAGGTACTTCGGCGAAGGCGGCCAGGGTGAGCTTGACATGAACAAAGTAGACAAAGGAGACGATGAGCTTGACGTCAACTCCATCGACCGCGGAGATGGTCTGCATACTGGCATCTCCTTCATCCCCTACCTCTGTGATGCATCCTCTGGAAGATGCTATAAGAAACCTTTCACCTTGGGCTAGCTTTACATAGATCTGTGAGTATGTATACTCCATTGTTCGTTGTTATCTCTAATGCTCATAGATCTATTCATGATGCATGAGTTAGTGTGATCATATATATACCCTGTTCTTTGTTGTTGGGTGAACTTTTGATGCTATGCTTGTTCGTACTTGATTTTTGTAGACCGTCATGCTTAGTGTCTTATTCATTACTATAGGAAAATTCATTGGACAAGTCAAAATAATTGCCTAAAGTGTCTGTAATAACTATGGAGCCTGAGAATGTTATCCCCATTCGAGCTATGTACGGGCCAAAACCAATGGTGTGGAAGCCTTCCCTATCTCTGTTCGTTCTGAACAGACTTTTTGAGTTCATCAAATAAGGGTTTAGGTGTGACCAGGGATTCAAAGAGATTTACCTGTAGCGTGTGTGCAATGATGTTCTTGACTTCACTGGAAAAGAAGTCACCTCAACTCAGGTGTACAACCATATGAGGAAGTGGAAGAAGAAGTGGGATCATGTGCGCAACCTCCAGGGTTTGGACGGCGTCAAATGGTGTCTGTACACCATGTCATTCAAGATGGACAATGCCAGGCACATGAAGCTGTCAAAGGTTGTGATGAATTGTCATGTTTACTTGTTTCTAGATTTTTCCCGCTTCTTAAATAACAGAGTTTTGTTTTGTCTCAGAATTTTCTGGTGGATCTTCTTTCTAATCTAGTGGAGAACTATGCTCAGATGGATCTTATATTCACGCCAAAGCCTCTCATTGAGAACCATCTATGGCCAGCATTTGATCCGGGCTATGGACCACCTTGCTAATAACAAGATACAAGGTTGGTTGTACGCTTCCATGGCTATACGTGACTGGAGGGAATGGCTAAGGTGCTGGCTTCACAGGAACTACGTCTGAGAGTAGGGCCTGTCTATGCTTATTTGTTACTCCTATTACTTACCTATCTTAGCTCTATGATGATGGTGCGCATGATCTGACTAAACAAGAACTGTGTATATTTTAGGAGGTGGTGAAACATCCCCTCCATTAGCTAAGGTTGATGAAACTATGGTCGGGGGTGGTACATAGTAGCCCCTCCAATGATGAACTTTATGATAAATTACTTCTGTGTTATCTACTTCTGCTTAACTGCTTGTGTGTCATCTGATAGGATGAACTGCTTCTGTGTGTTGTGATTATGATGAATTGTTTGTGGCTATGCTGGCCACTTCAATATGGGAGGTTTCCATAATGACTGCGCAATTTGCAACCAAAGAGATGCGTTTGTGTTCTGAGTGGGTCGATACAAGCTGCCAAGTAGATGGACCGCTATTCTCCACTCATGTAAAAAAGTGTATACAACATATCAAACAGGCTGCAAAAGCTGTCCCAAGGGTGTCAGCCTGGCACTGTCGATCTTAGCACTGTCGAACTAGACCGAGAAACCCATGCAGGCTACTAAACACGTCCTATATGTTCAAAACTCGGTCGGACGTTTCTCAAAGGTGATAGGCTGAACATGACCTGGCTTGGAATTAACCAAGCACGCTCTAGATGATGCACATGGCCAGAGGTGTATAATTGACTAGTGGAGTTGTAGTGAGCCCCTGATGGAGATGGAGCCGGCTGTATCACACACTCACACTAACATGGTTGTGTGATGTACGTGGAGTTGTGTTACACAAAGCCATTTTCATATCCGAAACGCTAGGTGTACATTCGCCGGTAGATGGGTAATTTATTTGTGGCCGTCATGTTTAGGGTACAACAACCCCATCAATCCACACCGGGCAAAAGCAGCGCGTCGACGTCGAGGAGCTCAACGTTACCACAGAAAATATATATGTAGCGTACCAAACCGAAAATTAACCAAATTAATCATGGTAAATTAAGTTGCATGTCACATTCTGTTATCTATTGAGAAACCAAGGTTAGCGTACACTCATTAGCGTTTTCCTCTCTACATGTGTCATATTCCAAACCCATGTACTCCTTCTGAATATAAGTCGTTGCTTATGAAGACAAGACACTCCATAACATAACTACTGGTCCACGCGTTGGCTGAAAGTAGGCAGGAATTCGTCCACGCACAAAGTCTCGCGTCAACGTGCCATAAAGATTCATGTCCAACCCGTCTAAGTCCAGTGATCCCTCGGAACCTACTAGTAGTACGGTCCAGTACTAGGCTGTGGCAAAGCTTTGGTTGGACAGGCCAGAAATTACGTCCACACGGATGACGTCGTGCTCTTGACGTCAGCGTAGCTATATGGTCCGTTCTCTCCTCTTGCAGTCTCGCTGCCAACACGATTTGTTGCAACAATTCAGGGCGTCTCAACTGGATCTGAGAGTAGGTAGCACTGTGTAATTGTTTCTTTTGTTTTGCCCTTTGACATTATTGACATTAGACGTTGCAACAAACTGGCGGTCCTTATATGGCGTGTCGGTAAGGTCATCTTCACCGCGCGATTCAAATGGGCTGATCCAAACGATGTGTTTCTATTCGCTTAGATCGAGCCGTGGGGTCACTTTTGGATCGTGGTCTGGTCTGTCCAACCAACCGCGCCCAGCGGTTCGATCCATCTGTCTGTCTCTCCAGCTGTCAACGTTTGATATACTCGGAGATGAGACATTAATAGAGACGCGACGTTGGCTATCAGCGCCGGCGGCTTTCTACGCGGCCGGCGTTTCTCGCCATCGTAGCTTGTTGTTTCCCGCCCGCACCTTCCTTCCCGTGGCCAGAAAACTTCCAGCGCCTCCCTGGCCATTTTCTGCCTTAGCTACGGTCTATAAAAACGGCCGCTGGCGCAATGAAGACAACAAGCACAAGCAAGAGCAATGCACCAGCCAACAAAAGCGCCAGACTAGCAGCCATGCTTCGCCGCAAGATCACCAACTGGACTAAGATCAGGGAGACGTGCCACACCCGCTTCCCGGAGGTGGAGATCGACGTCGTCGACCTCCAGGCCACGTTGTTGTCCCAGCGTATGATTGAGACGCAGGTGGTGACCTTCAAGGAGGAAGGTTGTGTGGCAGAGGAGGCGCTAGAGGAGGTGGTGGAGGCGGCCACCTTTATGGCCGCCCAATGGGCGGTGCACGAGATTCACAACATCGCCGCCAAGGAGGCGGTGGCCATGGAGGCCGCATCAGCGGCCCTCCGCGAGATCCGCCACGAGGCGGCCATGACCAGGCTAGAGGAGGTGACCAAGGAGGCCGCCAAGGTCGCCGTTCGTCAGCTTCGCCACGCCGCCGCCACGTGCAGGGAGGTGGAAGCAACGCAGCACGAGCACGCCGCCGACACGGTGATGGAGGAGGAGCACGTGGCTACGGCCACCGAGGCGGAGGCCACGTGGGCTCTCGTCGATAGGGATGAGATGGAGGTGGAGGAGGACGAAGAGGAGGGTAGGAGGTGGATCAGCCGGAGGAAGAGGTGGAGTGGGAGGGGGAGGAGGCGATCACCGCAGCAACGGTGCCCGCGACAACGCCAACGGTTGCCGCGGCAATGGCGGTGAGTAGCCATAGGGACGGCCTCCTCCAGTAGTAGTAGTCTCCTTTTTCATTTCGTTCAAATGTGACATTTTGAAATTGGCAGGGCCTAATCTAATGAAAAGCAAGTTTAAGTACTAATGTTTCACTTACATATGAGGCTCGAGCGGCCGACTAGAGGACACTTGAGCGCTCTGCGCTCTGTCTGAGACGACGCAACCATTTCCCAAATATGGTGCATGGATGGGTCGACCCGGACGTGTCTATCCGGATGGGTCGTTCCACTGGGAGGCCAGGCGTGTCCCGCACATCCACGCGTACGCGTTCGGACGCGCTCGGACGGGTTGGGTCGACCCGATGGAGATGCCCAAAGTCAGAGCATCACACCACCGGCCAGCAAATCGGACACCGAATCAATCCATTTCGGTCCGTGTGTGCCGTGTCCAACGATGCCGGCGCGTGTGGCAAACGCTGGGAGCATTTCTCCCGCCAAATTTAGCCACTCCCACCAATTCAGACTAGGATTTGAGCGGTGGCCACAAAGGTTGATCTACACAGTTTTGAGGCCATTTTTCATAGTTTTTGGCTTTAAAGAGTAACATTTTTAAAGAAAAAGAAATTAACACGAATTTCTTACATAATAGAAAGTCATACACACAAAAATTGTCACAATACAAATAGTTGTACATATTGAATAGTCCAACACACCAACTGTCAACACCCGGATTTTTCAATCCTAGATGCCTGTTATGCCATACATCGCAATCCCAGGATTACCATTTTTGCGAGACATAACAGAATTGGATACCATAGTACTTCATCCATTACAAACGATATATAGGTTTTTACACAAATAGGGATCTCATGATCCAGTTCTTAATACAACATCAAGCAGCGGAATACGTAATAATAATGGTAGCGTAGGCGAAGCTCCATCTTCGAGTTCACAGGCAATGCTAACGATGGGAGATGATCCTAGTTGTCGTAACCTTCCGGGGTTCCATCTTCGAGGTACTCCTCTTCATAGTCTGGCCATGGGAATAGCCAGGGACAAAGCCATGAGTACTCTTTAAGTACTCGCAAACTAATACTAACAGGTACGGGGTTTTTGGATAATAGGACACTAGGCTCTAGGGTTGTTTTGCAAAAAGCCAGGTTTATCTCTACTAAGTTCTAAAACTAGTCACAATTTTATAACTCCTAAGTGGGATCTTGTAGTTCAGGTCACAACTCTGTTGTGGTCAAGTCAAAGTCTCACTTCATTTCACAAGTCATTTGGGAACAAGATGGCCACTCCAATCGTCCATAATCATGACGCTGCTATTCGAATAGTTTGACACTGCAGAGATTGTACACTTTCACCACAACATTCGATACATCCGTCAGAACAAATCCTAAATTCACCATACTCGATATGGATAATCAATCCTAACCTTTCAATTACACTCCCTAGTATAAGCACCTCTCCTGTGAGTTTGGCCTCCCAACCATGACCACTGTCATCTTGGGTACTGCACAGGTGGACAATCTTCACAAGGTAGCCTCAGCTCAGACCTTGGCCATGAGGGAACTAATACTAAGGTATATAAGTTTCCAGTCAAGCCCTACCCAATATTCGGGTATTGTGGTTGTACGCAAAAATTGGAATGGTATCGCATCCAGACAACCATCAGTTTTATAAAGGGCTAAGGCTCATGCCTCAACATTTTTATCACCAGAATCATCAAGTGTTTGGAAACACATGTCCAAAACATTTCAATAGAATGATCCATCATTCCAAGGTTTTCATAACCATTTTTCCACCAAGTATTCCCATCTAAAGTTGATCAAGTTTTATGCTTAGCACTAGCATCTACAGGTGGGGTGGTAACTAGTGGAGTTTTACTAAGTTCAATCTCATGTCTTAGGCTGAGATCAAGGTTTCTAGCTTAGGCCAAATTTTATGCTCTTTATGCAACCTTCAGCACAACTGTCTAGTATCTACCAAACTCTTAGGTAGACTCTAAGTAAGCTTTGATAAAGAAATAAAGTAAGAAGCTTGCCATAAAACTAGGATTGGTTTTCAACAAGCAAGTAGGGTCACAAGTATGGGTTTGTGGCATCGAGGGTATCCGCAAGGGTTGGCTTGCATCAATATGAGTATAAGCTTGCATAGGTATAGTATCTTGCAAGTGTTAGCTTGCACATTCACTAGTAGTATTAGGCTTTCCTTGTGCAGAGCAGTGGTTGAAGTTCTCCTCGGCTTCTTCTTCGTAGTATCCTCCTTCCTCCTCGTATCCTTGGTCGGTACTAGCGTCTATGAATAAATACGAGGTACACAATCACCAAACAATACTTAACTACTTGCAATCATCACACACAAGGTCCTATAGATGATCTATCATCATCTCTAACATTACAAGGTTAAGGCTTGGTTTAAATCTTTTTATTTTAGAAAAGTAATTTCTACTCATTGAAAAACTACTTAAGATTTAATATTCTCCAAACTAAACATGGGATCATGTTGACACATGTCATCACCACATATTTTAGTCCATGGGAATGTGATTTAAAGTGGTGTCACAATTTAATAAGGTTTTACCTTTTTATTTTAATTAATTAAAGTGACTAGAAATGCTTATGAAGCATTCTTTTATTACTTGAACAATATTTCTGCAAGTAAACCTATATATTTTTATATATTCTGAAAGGTATGGTTAAATGTGATTTTTGAGAGTTGGAATCAACTCAAAATCTTTTATGGTTTAAATTTGAAAAATGTTTGAATGCAGAAAAGCTTCTGCCTTGTTATTCTTTCTAAGGGTGATCTATAGATCCAAATGAGTTGAATCCAACGGGCTTGGATTAAGCATTCATAGACCTTTCCAACAAAATTGGTTTCATCCAATTTGGTGCACTGAATCGATCTGGGTTAATTTCTGAAGTTGGGTACAGAAGTGTGTTTGAATTTAAAAAGAAAAGGTTTAATTTGAATTGTTGGGCTGCGCGGGAAATTCTAACAGGCCGGCCTGCTAAGCGCAGTGCTCCCACGGGCTGCTTAAGTGGGTGTCCCCACTCGTCAGTGACACGGGGCTGGGCGAAGCGGTATGGGGCAACGTGGATCGTTCGATCTAGTTCTAATCCAACTGCTGGGGGTCATCGTCGATGCGAGATAACTCCGGCGAGAACGAAACCTAGCGCGGCTAATGAGGGGTGCTGGGGGCTCACCGGGGTACGGGCGAGGGTCGGCGAGGCGGGCGAACGATGAAGTCGACGACGGCGAACCTCCTGGTACCGGTGGCTTCTCCTGGGGCGGCTCCAATCGCTGGCTCCTTTCTTCTCCAGAGGCGGCGGGCTCTGGTGAAATTTCGGCGATGTGGTGCTCGCCTTGCTCTGAGGATGGTGTGGCACGATCAGTGGGGAGAGGGGAGTGAGATGGTGTGAAGAAATCGTGCGGGGGTGGTCTCTATTTATAGTCGAGCGAGGGGACCGTCGGGGCGCACGGTGAGCTCTTTGGGGGCGACGTTACAGGCGGCTAATGGCATGGGCAAGGGTAGGGGACAGTGTTGTGTCTCCTGGCGATGCTCAACGACATGGTCGCGAGGCATGGGGCGGTGTGGTTTGGTCTGGAACGGACGGTGCTCTACGCGACAAAGGCGGCGTCTTCGATGGCGGGCGGTGGCTGTATGGCACGGGGCGGCAAACGGGGATGTCTGGCGGTCTCCTGGGTCAGTGGTGATCGTGTATGCACACTGTGAGGGCGGCGCGCGGTCTGTGGATGCTGGTCGAGGGTGGCACTCTGGCGCACGCTCGGCATGGTCTGGGCGTGTCTTGTGCGCGTGGTCCAGGGCTTGGCAACGCTCGCGGCTGGGACAGTGTTACATCCCAAAATTCTCCTAATTTTGGAATGTGAAATAAATAAATAAGTTTGATTGATTGTTTGATTATGTTCAAAATTCTCATAGATAAGAAACTTTTTGAATAGAAAATCCTCTCGACCTTGAATTCAAAATCTTATACTCTTTTGTTAAGACCTAAGTAGCCATATAGGCAAAAGGGCATGGATTGATTATGGACCGTGGAATTGGTGTGCAAGATTTCAAAATGAAACTCATGAAGCATTCATAAGCATTTCATCCATGCAAAGTTCTCACAAACTGAATCCAAAACCTGGTATCTAAATCCTATAGTTGATTCACCCAAATGTTTCTAAGGGTAATTAAATTGACTTTATAAAACCCACTGTTTATAAGGCATAAATTATTGATAATTATAGCCTAAAGAGATCCAATTAATATTACAAAATTTTAGAAACAAAATTGAGCTTATTTGGAGCTAGTATGAGAAAGTTATGGAATATATTCAAATAAATAAAGATATAAATAAAATGGAATATACAAGGATTTATAAACCCACTACTTGAAAACTAGTAAAAATATTACAAATATGATCCTACAATGATCTATTCGATTTTAAAAAAATTTAGAAACAAAAATCATGTCATTTGGAGTTCGTATGCAAAAGATATGAGGGAAACAAGTATATAAAAAAACGGGCCATCCCACCCGGTCCGACCGGACCGAGCCAGCCGGGCAGGCCACGCGTACGGGATCGATCGGTTTGCTCCAAAAAGCGTGCAAAAAAACTGTTTTGTTAAACCTATCTCTACTCAAACTGCTATAACTTTTTATCTACAACTCCGAATCGACTTCCGTTTGTTTCTACTTGTTCTCTACTCCAAGGCCTATCTCTAAACCATCCTAAACCTCCATATAAACTCGTAGAGCCACGGCTGTACGAGTTTCTATTCTCGAAATCCCGAATCTACATATGCTCGAATCTTATTTCGCTTTTTAACCCATCTAGACTTCGTCGTTTGCCTTCGGTCAAAAAACGAAAGTTGTAGGAATCGTCGAAATCTTTCAATCCCGACAAACCTCACCTCTTTTCATCCACCACAGCCGGAGAATTTCATATCGCAATATTTCAGATCTTACGGTGTAAATCCAAGATCTACTCGCGCTCGTTTCTTCAAATCCAAATTCCTTTGGTGAGAAGGTAGGAATAATGATTCTCCACAACTTTCATGTTCTGAGTTTTTCAATTTGACCTACGGATTTGTCTCTCTAACACAGATCTATTTCTTGTCTATTCTAAGCCAAAATCGGGTCAATCTCTTCTTCTATCCACCGGATCCTATCCAGACGGTCGAGATCCAATCAAACCGGTGCGTGCCATGTCGTCATCCCGGTCATCTTCATCATCAACACCACATCAACGTAAGGTCAACATCTAGTCCCAGTCAGCATGCAAAGTCAACCTGTCCAGTCAGCGGAATATTCCCTGGAATATTCCGTTCGAATTTAAAATTGCATATTATAGATCTAACTTGTAAAATTCATTAGAAATTCATACCACGTCCAAAAATTGCGTATAATATATCAATTTGAAGATAATTTCACGTAGAATCATCTTATCAGAATAGATCCAACTTTTACTGTATGTGGTTACTGCAGTAATTTAATTAGTTTTAATGGTCTTTTAGGTTAATAAATTCATAAGAAATTATCTGTAACTCCGAAAAATATGAATAATATATCAAATTGAAGCTACTGTAATGTACTTTAAGAATATCTAGTTGGATCTAGCCTTTGCAGATTATTTAACCCGTAGAAATTTAATTAGTTTTAATGGCTTTATAAATCATTAAATTCATAGTAAATTAATTGCTTGTCACAAAAATATAAATAATATACCGATAGAAAGCTGGTCCCATGTAGATCATCAATCTGCAAATGGTTCAGTAAAATACTATAAGGTTTCGCAGCAATTAAATAAATGGTTTAATGGCTTATTTAGAGTAATAAATTCATAAGAAAATAAATACTATTCAGAAAATTACAAATAATATGTCCCTGAAATCACAATTTTGTGGAGATTACAGATATAGTTTTAGTTTGATATTTAGGCAACAGAAACTGTATGAATCATTTAAAACCCATTAAACACTATTTAAATCATATAAAAAGATCTATAACTCCGATTAGGGTGAATCCAACGCCTACTGGTTCGTATTAACGTCCTCTATCTAGTAAACCCAAGAAACAAATTTAATTCTATAGTTAGAATAGGCGTTACAACAGAACTATCAAAACCCTTATATTGGCAAGTAATCATTAATAACAAGTACCCTATTGCATTAAATAAACTCATACATGCATCATATGATATATAATGTTCATAAAACTAATTATAACCATTGTGTCATGTTAAATCATCATGCATGTTTTTGATCATCCTTGTTGTGTTTGCTATGTTTGTAATTGTTTTGATTGGAACTACCTTGTCCTCGTATTAGATTGTTCGGAGAGTGCGATTGCTGCGGAGAAATACAATCAACACTCATATTATCAACATAAGGCAAGTTACACCACTTGTTCATAATTTTGTCCCAGTTTTGATTCTATGCATGTGATCTTCAAAATTCTGTAGTATGCATGTGTAGGATGTTCTAGTAGAATTTTCCTTAGTATTATTTTGCAAGTGCGATGATTTTGTAGTATGCCATGAGTAGCTCTATACTTAGGATTTTCCCTCCTAATAGGTTACCCCTGTTTTTGCTAAGTATTGCTTGCTATGCTATATATACAAAGTACCGTTGGGGGGTTCGAAAGACAAATAATTTTTCTAAGTATAAAGGCTCTCTAGAGCAAACTTTTCTTCTCAAATCCACTTCAAAATAAAACTAAGTTTTCTTCTGGGCGGAATGGTTGTCGGGTCAACGAGTGAGATTTTGGTGGAGGACGCCCAGAATCAAAGAAGTCTGCCATGTTTCAGAATTGAGAAGCTTTCGGTGCAACCACAATACATTATGGGCTCTGTCTTGGCCTAGTACTTAGTGGAAACCTCACTGGTACCAACATTTGGAGGTTCTTGGCACGGTTGGATCCGGAAGGTAGAGGGGCTACTAAGGGAAAGCCTCGCCATGGTCTTGTCTGTAAAAGGACTTGATCGTGGATTGTGGGTAAAGTGCACAAACTCTCGAGAGTATTGCAATCTGATCGATCAGCCATGTTCACGGTAACAAAACAACATTGAGCATCTAAAGGATGGAGCCTCCGAAGGATCTTCCTCTCTCTTTTCTAAAACAAAGTTTTGAAACCCCATGGCGTGCGTAATATCGCTAATGGGTGGGAATTTGGGAACTTGGTGTGTAATATCCAAGTGACGCTTGGTGCGTAATATCCAAGTGTTTGGTTGTTTGGACACTTGGTGCGTAATATCCTCGTGTGCCACTCGACCTTATTTTATCTAAGCAAATGTTTACAAAGTAGGACAATCCTCTCTTCTTCTCTCTACTTAAGAAAACTAGCTTTGAGCAAATGAACTCTACAGCCTATACCAGCCTTGCATGTAGAGATAGCCTTTTCTCTCCTTGGTGTAATTTGCCAATACATTGAAAGTATTGACCCAACTTGTTGGCTGCACGTTTCATGTGCAGAATTTCGGAGATCGTTGAAAGGTGCGCTAGGATCGCGGGTCTTCACTCAACCTGCCTGTGGCATTGATGGGACTCCAAGTTGTATTTATATCGCTTCTGTTTTAATAATGTAAACTCTGGATTACTCGATTCATGTAATAAAGACTTGTGTTTTACATGATATTTCATCGACTGTGAGTGCTAGCTATTGATCCAGGGACTAGCATGTTATTCACAGGGACTTAGGATCTTACTTGATCCGAGGTCACTACAGATGGTATCAGAGCATAAGTTGACTGTAGATCGTGACCCTAGACATGGAAAAACCTTAGGACAAATATTTTCTAAGTTATTTCAGAAAACTCTCATACTTCTCATCATCTACCTTGGGGTTTTAAAATTTCTTAGGTCTCTTCTTTTCAACATTAGAAAATGACCACTACACACTTCAAGAAGAAACTTTTCTCAAGAAGTCAGAGACGGAATGTGCCAAGACCTCATGAAGCTCCGCGAGGACACGACATATACAAGGGATGGATTCAAGACTCTAGACACCGCACCCAAAGTCATCACTTCGCAATACTCGACATATGAAAGGAATGCCCATTTTCCCCAAACTGGCTCAAGGAAACGATCAAGGCTTCCAAATGTTGAGGTAGAGCATGAAGAACCACAAGACGGGATGTCCTTGCCAAAAAGGAGGAAGGATCTAAGCAAAAGTCCTATGCTTCCAGTGTCACAATCCTGGGCATTATGCTGATAATTGTCCAAAACATGTGAATGTAGCTGGAAAGGATAAAAACGACGATGGTAATAGCAATAGAATACCTCTATTAGGAGAACTATCATATTTTATACTTATTAGATGTTCTTATATTTCTTGTCTATCTTTTCTATAACCTCTTCTTGTTCAAATTTGTAGTTGTCCATTCTTATGATACCTATATGAGAGTTAGCAAAGTAAAATAACAAATAGTATGACATAAATAAACATCTCATCAAGTTTGGTTAGGTCTGGACCACCATATTTATCTCTTTAGGAGATCATTGCTATCGTGTTAGCATATTGTTTTTACCAACTTATGTGGTATGACAATATAGGTTGCTTGCTGGTTTGTACTGAATCATATCGTGTGATGCCTTGTTTAGGATCTGTTGTTTTTAAACTCTAAAGTTGCTGGAACCTTCGTGTGGTTTTAAAATTATTTTAATGGTGTGAATTGATTGAAATTCGTGGATTACTGCTGCAGTTTTCTGCCTGACCTGTTGTACCGTGCGATTTTACATATTTTATTGGTAACTCAGAAAAATCTACAAAAATAGGATCTGGAGCGTAATTACCTGTAGTACATGCAAAAAAATTGGCTAAAATTCGTGACGAGTTTAAGTCGGTCAGAAAAATTCGTGAAGTATGCTGTACCGTTTTGACAGATTTTGTTTATTGCTTATATGTTGCTCTATTTTACTCTAGTATTGTTCTCAATGCTTTCAAACTATTTTGTGGTTATATACTACTAAGTTTATACACATGTAATGTTATTATATAGGTGCTTGCTTGTGTGTTGATTTCTTATGATTGTTTCCTTGTTTGTGACATTGATTGCATCATATAGTTCTGGGTAGGATTATTTTCTTAGTCGTTTCTTTCCTATAGAATCTATCCTTTCCTATCTTGAACCCTTGGAGATATAATGATGTGTTAAGTGGAAGGTTTGACAACACAATGCATTTAGGAAGGGAATGCTCCACCTAATAGAAAAAAAGGATGTGGAAGTATGAAGTGTTGCACATGATGTTATGTAGTAGATTACCCAACCTGAAAGTTGAAGTATCGATAGCTTAGTTTTAGTAGTAGTTTTGTTGATTGAATACATGGGAGTATACATAGAGCATTAGTTCGTGCCCATGGAAACATCCTTTAAGGCAAGTAAGAATGCCCGAGTGATAGAAAAACGTGATTCACCTACCCTCATACAGGGTAATGATTTGGGTGCAGGATGGATTGATCACTATTCCTACTACTCTTATTATTCGCTCTTGTACTGTTGGCTTTGCGAAACTTGAGTGCCCTTTTCAACCTTAGAAGAGAGTCGACGTTGAGCCTAAACCCTAGAATGGTATATTGTTACACCCTTCTAAAAGCATCCATTGCTAAGCATAGGATGTACGGTAAGGATGAATCCCAACCGTGAATTATGGGCACCGTGAAGTAAACATTCCCTATTTGCCCACCATGAGAGTTTTGCTAGTTTAAGAAGTGCTTTCTCGGAAACTATCAATCGTGATGTTTAGAATGTGCTAGAGACATTGTGCCAACAAAAGTCTAAAGGAGAACCAATCTGAGCTAAGTGAATCCTCGAGAAGTGACCTAGTCAATTTTCTTTTAAGGGTGGTAGCATCCTAATGGATCCCGAACCTGTCTTTCTTTCTAGCCTTCCCAAATCTCGGGACGAGATTTATTTTAAGGGTGGTAGTCTGTCACATCCCAAAATTCTCCTAATTTTGGAATGTGAAATAAATAAATAAGTTTGATTGATTGTTTGATTATGTTCAAAATTCTCATAGATAAGAAACTTTTTGAATAGAAAATCCTCTCGACCTTGAATTCAAAATCTTATACTCTTTTGTTAAGACCTAAGTAGCCATATAGGCAAAAGGGCATGGATTGATTATGGATTGTGGAATTGGTGTGCAAGATTTCAAAATGAAACTCATGAAACATTCATAAGCATTTCATCCATGCAAAGTTCTCACAAACTGAATCCAAAACCTGGTATCTAAATCCTATAGTTGATTCGCCCAAATGTTCCTAAGGGTAATTAAATTGACTTTATAAAACCCACTGTTTATAAGGCATAAATTATTGATAATTATAGCCTAAAGAGACCCAATTAATATTACAAAATTTTAGAAATAAAATTGAGCTCATTTGGAGCTAGTATGAGAAAGTTATGGAATAAATACAAATAAATAAAGATATAAATAAAATGGAATATACAAGGATTTATAAACCCACTACTTGAAAACTAGTAAAAATATTACAAATATGATCCTACAATGATCTATTTAATTTTAGAAAAATTTAGAAACAAGAATCATGTCATTTGGAGTTCGTATGCAAAAGATATGAGGAAAACAAGTATATAAAAAAAACGGGCCGGCCCACCCGGTCCGACCGGACCGAGCCAGCCGAGCAGGCCACGTGTACGGGATCGATCGGTTTGCTCCAAAAAGCGTGCAAAAATCTGTTTTATTAAACCTATCTCTACTCAAACTGCTATAACTTTTTATCTACAACTCCGAATCGACTTCCATTTGTTTCTACTTGTTCTCTACTCCAAGGCCTATCTCTAAACCATCCTAAACCTCCATATAAACTCGTGGAGCCACGGCTGTACGAGTTTCTATTCTCGAAATCCCGAATCTACATATGCCCGAATCTTATTTCGCTTTTTAACCCATCTAGACTTCGTCGTTTGCCTTCGGTCAAAAAACGAAAGTTGTAGGAATCGTCAAAATCTTTCAATCCCGACAAACCTCACCTCTTTTCATCCACCACAGCCGGAGAATTTCGTATCGCAATATTTTAGATCTTACGGTGTAAATCCAAGATCTACTCGCGCTCGTTTCTTCAAATCCAAATTCCTTTGGTGAGAAGGTAGGAATAATGATTCCCCACAACTTTCATGTTCTGAGTTTTTCAATTTGACCTACGGATTTTTCTCTCTAACACAGATCTATTTCTTGTCTATTCTGAGCCAAAATCGGGTCAATCTCTTCTTCTAGCCACCGGATCCTATTCAGACGGTCGAGATCCAATCAAACCGGTGCGTGCCATCCCGGTCATCTTCATCATCAACACCACATCAACGTAAGGTCAACATCTAGTCCCAGTCAGCATGCAAAGTCAACCTGTCCAGTCAGCGGAATATTCCCTGGAATATTCCGTTCGAATTTAAAATTGCATATTATAGATCTAACTTGTAAAATTCATTAGAAATTCATACCACGTCCAAAAATTGTGTATAATATATCAAATTGAAGATAATTTCACGTAGAATTATCTTATCAGAATATATCCAACTTTTACTGTACGTGGTTACTGCAGTAATTTAATTATTTTTAATGGTCTTTTAGGTTAATAAATTCATAAGAAATTATCTGTAACTCCGAAAAATATGAATAATATATCAAATTGAAGCTACTGTAATGTAATTTAAGAATATCTGGTTGGATCTAGCCTTTGCGGATTATTTAACCCATAGCAATTTAATTTGTTTTAATGGCTTTATAAATCATTAAATTCATAGTAAATTAATTGCTTGTCACAAAAATATAAATAATATACCGATAGAAAGCTGGTCCCATGTAGATCATCAATCTGCAAATGGTTCAGTAAAATACTATAAGGTTTCGCAGCAATTAAATAAATGGTTTAATGGCTTATTTAGAGTAATAAATTCATAAGAAAATAAATACTATTCAGAAAATTACAAATAATATGTCCCTGAAATCACAATTTCATGGAGATTATAGATATAGTTTTAGTTTGATTTTTAGGCAACAGAAAATGACCACTACACACTTCAAGAAAAACTTTTCTCAAGATTACCTTTTCAAAGAAGATCATCTCAATGTTTCGATTAAGTTGGTACTTGAAGACCTCCATGAAAGATGTTCCAAGACTGAAGCTACGAGATTAAAGACTTCAAAGGCCTTAAGTCAATGTTATTAACTAAAGAACTCGAAAGATTGAAGATTATGAAGAACATGAAGACTATCAAGAGCACGAATACTTTTGGAGACTCGAAGCCTCGAAGATTCCAAGTGACCTATTAGGAACCAAACCCGAATAAGATTTCGCTAAATATAGATACGACAAATTGTTTGCTATCTTGTATGGTTTATTACCATAGCTAATGAAAACCTATTTTCTAAACAAGATTTCTTGTATGGGTTATTCTTCTTCTTTCCATACTCCATTCGCTCCTACTCTAAACCTTGGTCAACTCGACGGATGGACCATATCAATAAGGAGGACAAGGAACTCAACTCCACCAAGCGTAAGAGCCACGGCGATGCAAGGAAGTGGATGCTCCAGATTGAAGAAAGAATGAAGGATGCCAACATTGAAGTCAACAGAATGCTTCATTATGCCACCCAATTCCTAAAGGACGATGCTCCAACTTGGTGGGAGATGCAACACACCATTGATGATCATCAAGGGGTGATATCTTAGGAAGAATTTAAAGTGGTTCTACTTCAATCTCGTCTCGTATACCAAAAAATCCAAGAAGTTGAAGTCTCGAAACATTTAGCTTGCACGATCTATGGAGAAATAGGGCATATCACCAAGGAGCATCATGATCAGCGCCCCTACTGTGAAGGAAGGCACCCATCAGAAGAATGTCCCACCTCTCAAGTTACATTCTTCCTGTGCGAAGGGACCAATCACAAGCCCGCTCAATGCACTTCTACCCGGTGGTACATCAACTGAATCAACAAGTCAGAGACGGAATGTGCCAAGACCTCATGAAGCTCCGCGAGGACACGACATATACAAGGGATGGATTCAAGACTCTAGACACCGCACCCAAAGTCATCACTTCGCAATACTCGACATATGAAAGGAATGCCCATTTTCCCCAAACTGGCTCAAGGAAACGATCAAGGCTTCCAAATGTTGAGGTAGAGCATGAAGAACCACAAGACGGGATGTCCTTGCCAAAAAGGAGGAAGGATCTAAGCAAAAGTCCTATGCTTCCAGTGTCACAATCCTAGGCATTATGCTGATAATTGTCCAAAACATGTGAATGTAGCTGGAAAGGATAAAAACGACGATGGTAATAGCAATAGAATACCTCTATTAGGAGAACTATCATATTTTATACTTATTAGATGTTCTTATATTTCTTGTCTATCTTTTCTATAACCTCTTCTTGTTCAAATTTGTAGTTGTCCATTCTTATGATACCTATATGAGAGTTAGCAAAGTAAAAGAACAAATAGTATGACATAAATAAACATCTCATCGAGTTTGGTTAGGTCTGGACCACCATATTTTATCTCTTTAGGAGATCATCGCTATCGTGTTAGCATATTGTTTTTACCAACTTATGTGGTATGACAATATAGGTTGCTTGCTGCTTTGTACTGAATCATATCGTGTGATGCCTTGTTTAGGATCTGTTGTTTTGAAACCCTAAAGTTGTTGGAACCTTCGTGTGGTTTTAAAATTATTTTAATGGTGTGAATTGATTGAAATTCGTGGATTACTGCTGCAGTTTTCTGCCTGACCTGTTGTACCGCGCGATTTTACATATTTTATTGGTAACTCAGAAAAATCTAAAAAAATAGGATCTGTAGCGTAATTACCTGTAGTACATGCACAAAAATTGGCTAAAATTCGTGACGAGTTTAAGTCGGTCAGAAAAATTCGTGAAGTATGCTGTACCGTTTTGACAGATTTTGTTTATTGCTTATATGTTGCTCTATTTTACTCTAGTATTGTTCTCAATGCTTTCAAACTATTTTGTGGTTATATAATACTAAGTTTATACACATGTAATGTTATTATATAGGTGCTTGCTTGTGTGTTGATTTCTTATGATTGTTTCCTTGTTTGTGACATTGATTGCATCATATAGTTATGGGTAGGATTATTTTCTTAGTCGTTTCTTTCCCATAGAATCTATCCTTTCCTATCTTGAACCCTTGGAGATATAATGATGTGTTAAGTGGAAGGTTTGACAACACAATGCATTTAGGAAGGGAATGCTCCACCTAATAGATAAAAAGGATGTGGAAGTATGAAGTGTTGCACATGATGTTATGTAGTAGATTACCCAACCTGAAAGTTGAAGTATCGATAGCTTAGTTTTAGTAGTAGTTTTGTTGATTGAATACATGGGAGTATACATAGAGCATTAGTTCGTGCCCATGGAAACATTCTTCAATGCAAGTAAGAATGCCCGAGTGATAGAAAAACATGATTCACCTACCCTCATACAGGGTAATGATTTGGGTGCAGGATGGATTGATCACTATTCCTACTACTCTTATTATTCGCTCTTGTACTGTTGGCTTTGCGAAACTTGAGTGCCCTTTTCAACCTTAGCAGAGAGTCGACGTTGAACCTAAACCCTAGAATGGTATATTGTTACACCCTTCTAAAAGCATCCATTGCTAAGCATAGGATGTACGGTAAGGATGAATCCCAACCGTGAATTATGGGCACCGTGAAGTAAACATTCCCTATTTGCCCACCATGAGAGTTTTGCTAGTTTAAGAAGTGCTTTCTCGGAAACTATCAATCATGATGTTTAGAATGTGCTAGAGACATTGTGCCAACAAAAGTCTAAAGGAGAACCAATCTGAGCTAAGTGAATCCTCGAGAAGTGACCTAGTCAATTTTCTTTTAAGGGTGGTAGCATCCTAATGGATCCCGAACCTTTCTTTCTTTCTAGCCTTCCCAAATCTCGGGACGAGATTTCTTTTAAGGGTGGTAGTCTGTCACATCCCAAAATTCTCCTAATTTTGGAATGTGAAATAAATAAATAAGTTTGATTGATTGTTTGATTATGTTCAAAATTCTCATAGATAAGAAACTTTTTGAATAGAAAATCCTCTCGACCTTGAATTCAAAATCTTATACTCTTTTGTTAAGACCTAAGTAGCCATATAGGCAAAAGTGCATGGATTGATTATGGATTGTGGAATTGGTGTGCAAGATTTCAAAATGAAACTCATGAAGCATTCATAAGCATTTCATCCATGGAAAGTTCTCACAAACTGAATCCAAAACCTGGTATCTAAATCCTATAGTTGATTCGCCCAAATGTTCCTAAGGGTAATTAAATTGACTTTATAAAACCCACTGTTTATAAGGCATAAATTATTGATAATTATAGCCTAAAGAGATCCAATTAATATTACAAAATTTTAGAAACAAAATTGAGATCATTTGGAGCTAGTATGAGAAAGTTATGGAATAAATACAAATAAATAAAGATATAAATAAAATGGAATATACAAGGATTTATAAACCCACTACTTGAAAACTAGTAAAAATATTACAAATATGATCCTACAATGATCTATTCGATTTTAGAAAAATTTAGAAACAAGAATCATGTCATTTGGAGTTCGTATGCAAAAGATATGAGGGAAACAAGTATATAAAAAAAAGGGCCGGCCCACCCGGTCCGACCGGACCGAGCCAGCCAGGCAGGCCACGCGTACGGGCGAGGGTCATCACCGAGCCAGCCAGGCAGGCCAGGCGAAGCGGTATGGGGCAACGTGGATCGTTCGATCTAGTTCTAATCCAACGGCTGGGGGTCATCGTCGACGCGAGACAACTCCGTGAAACGAAACCTAAGCGCGGCCGATGAGGTCTTGGGGGCTCACGGAGTGCAGGCGAGGTCGGCTTGGCGGCGAGCAGCGAAGTCGGCCAGCGAACCTCCTGGTACCGGTGGCTTCTCTGAGGCGGCTCAATCCCTGGCTCCTTTCTTCTCCAGGTGGCGGCGAGCTCGGTGAAATTCGGCGATGTGGTGCTCGCCTTGCTCGAGATGGCACTGTCGGTGGGGAGAAGAGTGAGATGGTGTGAAGAAATTGTCGAGGTGGTCTCTATTTATAGTCGGCGAGGGACCGTCGGGCGCCTGCAGTGAGCTTCGTCGGCGCTACAGCGGCTAATGGCATGGGCAAGGGTAGGGGGCGGTCTTGTCTCTGGCGATGCTCAACGACATGGTCGCGAGGCATGGGGCGGTGTGGTTTGATGCAGAGCAGACGGTGCTCTGCCTTGGCAGGCGGCGTCTTCGACGGCGGGCGGTGGCTGTATGGCACGGGGCGGCAAACAGGGATGTCTGGCGGTCTCCTGGGTCGGTGGTGATCGTGTATGCACGGTCTGTGGATGCTGGTCGAGGATGGCACTCTGGCGCACGCTCGGCATGGTCTGGGCGTGTCTTGTGCGCGTGGTCCAGGGCTTGGCAACGCTCGCGGCTGGGACAGGCAGTGGCGGTGGACGGTGGGATGCTTCCCAGACAAGGTTGCACGCTAGTTCTTCCTCTAACTGCTTGTCGACTATGGGGTGGCATTGAGGTGCTCGTTTGTTCACCATTAATGGCAATGCAAGCGCAAGGGTGCTAGTGTTGGGCTAATCTTTCTAGATGATCTCTTGAGGTGTGTGTGAGCTAACTAGGGAACAAGTTAGGCAGAATCACTTGCACACTATAGTGTTTGATGTTTTGTTTGATTTGTGTCGCAACTTTGTTTGATGAAATGGCGCATGAAGTCAAGTTTTGAATTTTGAAATGAATTTTGGTGGGTTTGCTAGATTGGTTCTGGTGAGTCTGCAGATGCTTGGGTTTTGAAAGTTGAGCTTGTTTGAGTGGGTTTTGAAAAAGTGGGATCTTCCCATATGAAGAAGATTCAATTTTGAATTGTCATTTAAACTATGCATTTGAAAGTTTCTGGATGATCACAATGTGGGCCTTGATACTCTGTTATGAGTACATTCAAGGGGTGCAAAGATCCAGAAAAGTTTCTGTTAGGTTTTGAAAGTTTGAGACAGCCAAAGTAGGCATGGGAGTTAAATTGGTCAAAATGACCATTCACTTAATATATTTGTTTTGATTTACTTGTCTTAAGGAAAAGTGTGGGAAATGTTTTAGATGATGTTCATTTCACCTAAGAAACATTTTACAAGCAATGGATCACACAAACAATGTGGTTTTTAAAGAAATTCAAAATCCATGCATACACCTATACATGCATTCATGGGTTTACTTAGAAAAGTTTTGTTAACCGTAATCTTGGTGATTAGAAATTTGATGATCTAAGTTTAGTATTTTTGGGATGTTACACCAACAAAACTACCGGTGGCCTACATGTGTCCACATGTGCTTGACGAGATCTTCTTGGAGTGCATTATGGGTTGCTCGATCAGGAATTTCATGGTGGGTATCGAGGAACTATTGGAATTGTTGGAGGTCCAGGATGGGTTCAACCAACTCTCCACAGAACTCCAAATCTATATTAAAAAGCATGTTATCGTGCTCATCATCTACAATCATGTTGTGCATGATCACGCAAGCAGTCATCACCTCGCTCGTCATTTTCCTGCTCCATGTTTTTGCAGGGTACCGAAAAATGTCCCAACGAGCCTGCAACACTCCAAATGCTCGCTCTACATCCTTCCTACATGCCTCCTGTTCTTGGGCAAACAATGCTCCGCTTCCAACTCGGATCGGCGGATTGTCTTCACAAATGTGAACCATTCAGGATAGATACCATTGTCAAGATACTATCCCTTGTTGTGGTTGTTTACTATAAAGTGGACCTTAGGACCATTGCCTTCTACAAGCCTAGAAAACTCCGAAGAGCAATACAACACATTGATATCATTGGCAGAACCAACCATGCCAAAAAAGTGCCGATTCCAAAGACCATGTGATGCAAATGCCTCAAGTATGGCCGTGCACCCAGTCGAATGACCTTTGAATTGTCTCTGCGAACCAACTGGAAAATTCTTCCACTCCTAGTGCATACAATCTATGATACCAAGCATGCCAGGAAACCCTGTTGCCTCGTTATAGACAAGATCTAGGCAGTGTCTGCCATTGTTGGCTGCCTCAAGTACTCATCGCCCAACACGGCAACAACTGCGCGGCAAAACCTATACATGGACTCGAGAGCAGTGGCATTGCTCATGCACATGTACTCGTCAATGAGATCACCGGAAACTTCGTAGGCTATCATCCTAATTGCGGTTGTGCATTTTTGGTAGGAAGTGAAGCCAAGCTTACTAGTGGCATATTTATTCAACTTGAAATATCCATCATGACGCCTCACTGCTTGAAGAATCCTCATGAAAACTTGACTCCTCATCCGAAACCGCCTCTGAAACTGAGCTGGAGTGTACATTTAATTGGTGCGGTGGAAGTAGTCGTTGTACAAATGGACGTGGTGACATCCCGTCTCCGGTCCAACGTGGGCGCCCTATAAATTGGCATTGCATCGGCTTGGAGCTACCCAAGGTCTGCAGCCGTTGCCACGATGATCTTGGTATCATCATCGAAGGAATCGTCCGATGTATAAATTAAACGCTTGTTAAAAACTCATACGAGATATCCACGGTGATATACATGTCGAATAGGCCATGGTCACAACTAGGATCATCTATAATGTTGCTGTTTTGCTTAAAAAAGGTTGGCAAACATACCAAGCATGCATGCGGCGGTAAGGGCGATGAGCCTATGGGAGTTCCTTCGACGGGTCGGCGACGAGAATGAGGAGCAGCTAGGCATGGGGGAGCGCTTCTGGCCGCCCTTCTCCGGGGTGGCTATGGCAAAGCCTAAGGAATTCTAGTCCCAAAACAACGTCAAGAGGAGGTATCTAGGTCGAACGATAGCATCCGGTGGCGGCACAAGGGAAGGGTGGCCCAATGGTGGCAATGGTCGGTGGAGGCACGAGGGAGGGTCGGCCTAAGGGTTGGATGCAGGAGGAGTGAGGGAGTTGACGCTGACGAGCGGGCCAGGTAAGACAAAATGTGGATGTGAATCAGTATATCACAGACACGCATGAGTGAAGACGTGCCCTAGAATTGGGCCGCGGATGCGCAGGTCCAGGGCCAGCGGACCGATTGCGCCCCCTTTCACTACAAGGAATCCATTGTCTAGAATATCTTACGATCTTATGACGAAAAAAATATCATCAAAAACCGAACAATAATTGCATACAACGAGGTTTTTCAGAAATTGTCATAACCATCCATGACGATTATGACGATCCAATATCGTCACGGGCCACCTAGCCAACAAGATAAGCATTTTCCCTAGAGCCTTCTCCTCAATAGGATTACGGGCAGCTTATGAGTCCAAAAATGAAGCATATTTAAGTATATAAATTATTCATATTGTCACTCATTACATGCTACATCTAGCTACAACTATGCCTATTATGTATGATTAATATTTCTCTTTCATATTCACATGAACTTTGCACAATTAGTAGTTTAGTAGGATTTTATTACCATTTCCTTGTCTTTCATGTGTCGTACATGCCATGAACAATCATGGATAAAAGGAGCCAAGAGGATGCAATATGGAGGAGATGTAGGCACCAGACTTATCCATTTGAGGAGAGGAAGAATTTAATTTTTCCATCAACTCCAAATGAATATCCAAGGCCATGCTGTTGGAGCGCTCGTTCATATGAATCCAACAAGTCAAAGAATACCTCAATCGGAGTCCGTATGAAGAAATGACGACCAAAACACTACAAAGTCTAGTGGGCGTCATGACCACCGGTATGGGCGGAGCCCGCCCGTATCATACGGTCATATACCACCCTCCGACGGATTCATTTCTTCAACTAGAAAAACATTTTTGAAGGTCCAATGGGCATATTCGGCCCCTATCTTCGTTGGTTTGCAAAACCGACCTCCAGATGCCTATTTAAAGAGAGGAAAACCCTAGAAGAAGTGAGGGAGTCCACACACGCCATAGGGGAGGAGCCCTGCCGCCCCGCTACCTCCACAGTCGCCGCCCACAAGATCTACACCACCATACCACTCAAGAGATAAAGAGGATACTTGCATCTTGAAGTTCTACGCGTGCATCTTCATCACCATCATCATCAACAATGTCTCCAACTTCGATCCCGTTTGTTTACTTTGTTGTGATCCAATCTCTATTGTGGATTTCCACTCGTATTCAATTATATCTTCATATTTCGTCCATACTATTGCCCATATGTTGATCCCCTTCATGTATGTGTAGTTTCCTTATTCTTGGGGAGAGATGGTGAAACCCTAGTATTATTATGCATTAAAATAAAGATGATATATTACTTGTGTCTATGATCTATTGATCTATGATGTGTGTTTGATCTCTCTCTTTAGATGGTATGTTTAGTCGGCCACATATCATTAGCCTTCGGGTCTAAGGAAAAGGGTGAAATCCATTGGACATGTTTGGAAGTGTGCCCGAAGCTATTGTGACTAGAAGCCATGGCTAGCAACCTGCATAGTCAAAGGAGGAATAAAGAGAGATTCACGAAGCTAATTGTGATATCCATAGGGAGACACTTAATTGTGGTGGTCTGTATGGTGATTGCTCTCAGACATCGCGGTGATTATTTAGAGATGACCTTATTCTTGTCTCAACAAAGTGACGGTCTACGAGCCTTGTAGTGAACATCTTATTATGGACCTCTCTCCACACATATCATGCCATAAAAAATAGATTATCGTAATCATTCATAATTCTCCCATGCTAGTGGTGAATCCTACACTCCTCGAGAACCCCTCAATCATATCACACAACACTTCATAGACACTCTCTTGCTCTAGTTTACTTTTGCTATTTACTTTGTTCTTGTTTATTTTAGCACTTATTCAAACACACTCTTTATACACCATTACTTGGAATTAGGGATAACCTACAAGTACTCTCTCGTGAATAGTGACAAGGGCATAAAGACCTCTACCAATAGATCTTCGTGGGATCGATACTCTTATTTCGAAACTAGCTACAATTGATCTGTGCACTTGCAGTCATCAGCATCTCATGAGGGCACCCCCTCTAGGGTCCCAAATTCTTGATATAACTACAGTCTCCTACTCGAGAAGCCAACATGATAAGCATTTTCCCTACGACCTTCTCCTTGATAGGCTGACGAGGCGGCTCATGAGGGCACCCCCTCTAGTGGCCCAAATTCTTGCTAGACCTATGGTCTCCTCCTCGAGGAGCCAACAGGATAAGCATTTTCCCTACAATCTTCTCCTCTAGAGACTTACGGGGCGACTTGTTAGGGCACCCTCCTCCAGCATCCTAAGTTCTAGCTAAACCTGTGGTCTCCTCCTCGAAGATCCTATGGGACAAATGTTTACCCCATAGTTCTCTCCTCAAAAGACCTATGGGGCGACTCGCAAAGGCACTCCCCACCAGCAGCCAGGATTCATGCAAGGTATATAGTTTCACTCTCGAAAGACCCACTAGATGGCTAATCCCCCTCAAGGGGCATGAAGGAGGAGCTCATGAGAGTAATACCTCCCAGCAGCCGTGGCTCGCCCACACCGGTAGATCCCTCTTGAGGCTCTAGGGTAAACGGGGTGGTTTGACCTCGCGGGTGCCTTTGTCACGAGGGATGACGGCGTGTCCCTCCAAGAGGCTCACAAGAGGGCCATCCCCGCACGATCCTAGCGGATAAGCGCCCATAGGCGAGAGGGGCGGCCCTATGCCTTTTCCTAGAGACCCTCTTCACACCAGGCCATAGAGACAATCGCCCTGACAAAATTAACAGCTGCTGAGACTGGATTAGGAGTCATCAAGGCTCCCCTCTGCGAGGCGCCCTCTCTTCCTCCTCAGCGGAGAACACTTGCCTGGTACTACCAAAGGCACAACCCGAAGGGAGCAAGCACAATGGGCCTCGCGAGGCACGACGCCCGTGCCAACCGAGTGGTGACGATCGCCAACCCTTCCTACCTAACGCTTGATGTGGCCTCACTTGGTGGCTGGTCCCTCGTGACCCGCCTCAACAAAGTACACAGGAAATAAGGAAACTAGCATAGAAGCCTGATAAAAGATATTCATTACAACACGCCCTTGAGGCAAAAGGCTACAGAACATCACGAGGTATCTACACCTACAAAAGACATGCACTATGGCGGTGCCCCAGCAGGAGCCTCGCTCAGATCCTCTTGAGGTGCCGCAAGTAGTCGACATGGCACATCAGGGGGTCGAATACCGACACATAGAAGCTCTCCCGTTGGTGTAGTCATAGCACAGAGCCACGCAAGATGATGTGGTGGCTGATAATGCGATCCCAACCGTCGATGAGGTACATCTCACCCGATGCTAGGGTCTCGATGTTCATGCTCCACCTATCGTGACCATCTCTGCGCCTCCTCGAGCCACGACCCCACCGCCTCGCGATCCCCATCGCCGCCACCCGTGCAGTCTACATCGTCCCCTCCTTGTCATGCGGCTAAGCTCGACGGACCCATGCAGCATCCGTGTTTCCTTCTGCCGCCCCAAAAGAGGCCGCCCCTGTCGAGCTCTCCTGCCCGGTGAGCCGCCGTGCAAGACCCCGTTGCCGAGCGCCATTGCGGTGACCCAACATACCACTACATGATGTAGTACACTATAGTCGTTGACATAACACCAATGGAACACCGTTCCATCTGCATTATATCCCTCAGAGTGGTACAACAGAAACATCGCGGGTCCAAGACATTACTTTACATTACATATACCATATTACAAAAGATCCAGAGAACTTCCTCGAACAGTGAGGAGTATTATATAGAAAGAACCAGAAAGATCCACTCAGAGTTTACTTTATAAGTACTACTATTAGTATATGTATAAGGCTTGGAAGTACTACTATAGTATTGTTCTATAGAAGTAGGTTTTAGATTCTAGGAGTTTTATTTATATTCTACGCTTCAGCTTGTCTTCGATAGCTTCCGGTAAGGTCTTCGACTCCGTTGATCTCCCTCAGATATCTTCAACTCTTCAAGTAACTTATTTCTTGGGAACGCCACTGGTTTCTTTGAGATCTACCCCAGGCCCTCCTCTTCCTCCTCGAAACTTGTCACACCACGCACGCCCACAACCTCTTGGGCGACGCTGTGCCGACGTTGAGCTCTGGCTGCTTCCGTCCTCCCCGACACCGGTAAGGTGGGGCTTAGGTCCGCCGTGCTATGATCTATAACCTCCCCTATCTCGATTTGTTCCTATCTGCCTCTCGTGCACGCCTCCTCTGAGAATAACCTAGGCTTGCTTCTCTGGTCCGACCATCACCATCAAATTGCGGTATCTGTACTTTCCGGCCTCGATCCGCCACCTCTGTCTCTATTGAACCTCTAGTTCTATTACATTCTCCCCACCCGCACGCCTATTTCTTCTCTGTCTCCAAGTCCTGCCGCTGGGAATTGCTCTTGGTTGATGTCCACCACTACCCAAGTTTTTTTGGATGGTTTTATTAGAGTGGTGGTGTACCAGTGGTGGTTCTGGGTGTGGCGATGGTGGTGCTCTAGATGCTGCAAGGTTATTGTGGTGATGGTCATGTCATCTATTCTGAATTCAACACCGGTGGGACGGCAAGTTTCTGCAACCCCGGCGTTGGCCCTTCACTACACCCTCATATGGCACAGTGAGTTCCTCATTTTGACCGACCATCGAGTCGATGAACTGTACTGGTTGTGAAACTATGAGAATGGTAATATACTTATTGTGAGCTTGAGGTTATGGTTTGCAGGTGTGGAGGTTGGCTATGTTATTATTTTTGATGAATCTGAACTTTTACAGTGTTGTTGCTTGATGGATTCCTATTTGGCTTGTATATGCATGATTCTTGTGGATATGTTGCTGTGCCAAGTTGATTAAGTATGATTTATATGTGTTGGTAGTGTTTTAAGGGATCAACTTGACAAAACATATATATCATTCCTAAGAGAAAGGTATTAGGAAAATGATTTGGGAATCACATTTGTTTGAAATGAATGTTGGCAAAAAATTAAATAGTGGCTTCTGCTATTTTGTGTTCTTACTATGGTGCGTTATAATGTGAGTGTGCACAGTAATAATCAGATAACATGATATGCTGCGATAAAATGCTACTATGATGTAACCTGAGTGGTAAAGTATGGAAATAATCTTATAGCTAGTGATGCAAAAGCCTGAAGCTATAATTGTTTTAAATTGGCTGGCTAGGAATTCAGATATGACGACCAAGGATGCATATGACTAGTTCATATGTATAATCTTTCTATAATATTTCTTGTTAAAAATTTGGAATTTCCTTAGCCAATGATATCTTAATTTGAGGCTTTTGGAATTGGTCCTATCAACAAGATATTGGAAGATTTGAATGATTCCTTGTTATTTAAACTAGGAAAATGATTTGAAATCATTTGAATCACATAAATGGATGGTATACTAGCCTATGGATGCTTTTATGATATAATTGATGAAGATAATGATCTCCTTGAGATTGTTATTGTTCTCCCTGTTTGTCCATATATGATGAGCAAGCAGTTGTTAAGGTATAAAATTTATTCATGTGTACTGATGGTTTAAATAAAAAATATGGTGATTTGAGATAGATTGGAACTGATTAGTTCTAGGCTGTGTGGTGTGTGGAGAAACTTTGATCTGCTTCTAAGTTATTAGCTACGGCTATGTGCTTACTTTGTACTCCTTGTGATGCCTCTGGTGCTTAAGAGCACATTACTTGCATGCTGTGAAAGTGCTGCTGTCAAGTGGGACCCTCGTGTGGTTCAAGTTTCAATAGAGAGATATTTATTGGAATGGATCCTCTCGGCTGGTTTGCTATTATCTCAAGTTTGGCTTTATTTTTGTGTTGCCAAATGGAATGGACTCCTTTACTATTTTACCAAGGTGAAACTTGCCCCTTTTAGACCCATGATGCCTTAGTTTGAGGTCAAAACACTTGATGAGAACAGATACACATATGGCCCCTAACTAATACTCATTGATGTGATTAAGCAGTGCACCTCACTGCTAAAACTTAGAGTATCACTAACCCTCTCTCATCCCTTTTATTTTGTTTGTCTCTTCCTGTTTATTGTTTTATGTTGCAGGGATCACTAAGAAGAGATGAAGATGTTGGAGGTGAAGAAATATAGTTAGGAAATAGTTTTGGGTTTTCTCTTATATATATATGTAATTTCTTTTCAGATTGAATAATGTTGAGACATTGTAATTTTGTATTTCATTTAATAAAGTTTACTTGTTTTTTTTGTTTATAATTCGTTTGCAAGCTATGTAATATATATATCTTCTTATAATAAAGAATTCTTTTAGTTATTCCATTCATGTAATTCCCTTTTTATTTGTTTATTTGTTTCCTGTAATATACCTTCAGTCTTCTATCATAAAAGAACAACAATACTATATGTATATATGTAAAAATTATTATTGTAATAATTTCATTTTATTGAATTGTTTCCATTTACTCAATTGTAATTATGATTATATATCCATATTATATTATAGACTAATTCTTTTCTTTTCTTTATTTTAATACTTGTGACTTATTTATATTAATAAAGAATCCTTTTTATATCATTTCTGTAATCATTTTATTTCAAGTTATTAAATATTTCCAATTCCTATTTGTGAATTTTATAAATTCATTTGAATTTCATATTTGAAATTCAAATACATGTTTGAGAAAATTTTCCCCGAAACAAAGAATTTTACAAAGGTCATGTCGAAATCTATCGCACTTGCTCCGAACTTTCCTTCAGTACAAGAGAGATCCTGATCCCTCTATAGCTCTTTTAGTTTTGCGCGAAAATTTGCCGGATTTTCTTATGCATGAATGCAATGCACAAACCTGTGTCCTCTCTATTTCTAGGTGCTAATCCTGGGATGTTACAGTCATGGCCGCCCATATCGTCGTTGGCCTCTGCTACCCCCGTGATGCGCCCTGTCCTCAACCGCCTCTCCGCCTCATCCGAGTCCCCGTTCGCGTCCCTGCTGCTGGCTGTCAATGCCCATGTCTTTGGCCTCATGGTTTACGTCCTAGTGTGTCGCCATGGGCACCCTCGTCCTCGATGGTACGCCTCCCGCTTGTCTTCAACACCATCATATCGAGCGCCTCCTACCAAAATGCACAGACGCCTCCTGCCAAAATGCATAGGCGCCTCATGCCCACTTGTGCTTTTGCTAGCCACGTGTAGATGTCAGCGCATCCAACATGTCCTCCTGCTAGACCCCGGTCCATGTCCATCACAGTTTCTTTCCAACGCCGCACAGGTTATTGTAAAGGTCGTGAAGGTTCGAGTTATGTTCTCTGTTTCCCCGTCCATGTTGTCGCCTAGATCTTCAAAAGGCACGATCTCGAAAAACCTCTATGCCACACCCTAGTCGGACACCGACCTCAAGGCTAGAACCCAAAGGCGATGGTGCCGAACCTCAAGATCTTCCTCATGGAATCGGAAGCGCGTCATCATGACCATCAAGGCCTCCTTCATGGAACCGATCAAGATGGAGCATCAATGCCTTCTTCATGGATCCAAAGACCAAACCCCTACACGCTAAGTTCTTCCTGACAGATCTGAACACCTCGAGTTCACCTTCACGGATCAGGAAATCCCATAGCCTGATCCGAAGACCGAACCAAACCCCATCGAAACCCAATTTCACCGAACTCCATGTGTGACCCCTTTTCGAGACCCATATTTTTGTAATATATAATATATATTTGTTGCATATAAATTTTTCATGTCGCATACATATTGTGTGGTTTGCGAGCAATATGCCGATTCACCTCATAATTAAATTCGGAGATCATATGCGGGTGAATCAAGTCTTATATTGCCTCCATTTAAATTCGTGTAGCTATTGTCGGATTGATGACAAGTACTCCATAGGGGGTCCTAGCGACGTTGAGAAGATGGGGTGTGAGCCGTACGGTGTTCCTGGAGCGGTGCACAAGTTTACCCAAGTTCAGATCCGACTACGACGATCAGATCCTACTCCTGCTAGCAACCCAGTAATATATCGGCAGGAGCCAGATGTTACAATGGATTACAAGAGAAGTTCTCCTGTGCGAGTTGGTTGTGGTTATAGAATTTATATTGCCCTAAAGGCTCCCATAGGGCCAATTTATATAGTTACCCGGGCCTAGGGTTACAGGAGAAACCTATTCGACTATGTTATAGAGTCGGTTACTAGATACAACTTGGACTACAAGTAATACTACAGGACTAAGTCGGTAAGTCTTATGAGCCTTGTCTTAGATGGATTGGACTCCGTCTTCTTTCCCTAACTGTACCGCCCGTGAAGCAAAGCTATAACCCGTTTGTGGGCCACCCTGGTCAGTGAATCCTATGGGTATACCCAGAAAGTATATCCCCAACAGTACCCCTGGAAGTCTCCATGATCGAAAGTCGGATAAATCGTCTAGCTTGATGGTTTCTTCATCTTGAAAATCTTGAAGGGTTCCCGAAAACTTATTTCAACAATGTAGGATTCCGAGTCATCTGATTCAGATATATTTTCTTTGACTTCAGTCTTTTCCTTGCTCGATTCAAAACATGAGACGGATTTTAAACAGCAGCGTGTCGTCTGACAAGAGCCCCATCAGCACGTCCTTTGGTGGGCCCGTTCTTTATGGAACAGAACACCGTTTCAATGCTCACGCAAGAATCGAGGGGGCGGAGGAGTCGCGAGGAAGCTACCTCCATCTCTCCTATACACGTGGCACAAATCATGCGGTTTTAACGCGAATCTTGGCGTAGAGGTTAATGATGACTGCAAGTGCATAGATCGTTTGTAGCTAGTTTCGAAGTTCAAATATCGATCCCACAGGGAGCCCAAAGGTAAATGTTTATTGGTGAAGTCTCTGCCGCACCCGAAGTTGTCACAGGTCTTCGAGTGAATTGACTGCACGTGTTGAGAATGTGAATAGAATTTGGATTTAAATGGAAGTACTTGAATAAAACTAAAATGTAAACTTTAGGAATAAAAAGCATAAAAAGTAAATATCAATTTGTTTGTTGTTTTCTACAGATGACAAGGTAGGCATGGGGAGTTTCAGTTCATGGTGATAGTGAATGTGCCGGGTGAATAAGTAATAAGTGTAACAATTATAATCTTATAAGTATGTTTGTAGGCAAGCAACCCATAATTAGCCGGAACTCCTCTTGGTTGATTTCATCCCAACTTCAATAATCCTACTAGCATGTTTAGCACAACCATGGTCAGTCACTAGACGATTAAGATCCTTTAGGTTGCTTAGAAATTAAGCTCCTTGGATCGGACTAATGCAATAAGCTCAGTGGTTCCTCGTTATTCTCAAGTCAAACTAGTTACCCATTGATATCCCCATGTCACTCGAGGGTTGCCGGTCTGCTAGCAAAAAAGATTCTATCTATGTAGAACAAAGCATCATGATGTCTGGGCCCTTAATTGGACAACAGACAATCCCACAGATAGTCAAGCACACATAATATAGTAATTAGAATTAACCACAAACTTGATGGAAAATATATAGGCACATCACATCTCACCAATCCCCTACATCTCCCATGCCCAAGGGAACTTACTCACACATGAGAGAAGAAAGCATCATCGATATAATTAAATAAAGGGAGTTCTTCTCGATATGACCGTGGAGATCCACAATAAGAAATAGAAACAAATCCAACACAATTCAAGATAGGAAGAACAATCTCAAACCCTAATCTTGCAAAGTGGAGATCTCTCTCTCAAGTACAAGTAATGTATATGAAGGTGTGTGGCTAGGAGATCAAAGATCATGGAGAGAGATGAAGAACGTCTTCCCCTTCTTCTCCGGATCCCTTCTTTCTCCCTTCTAGATGGTATGGCAGCTCGTGTGTTCTGTTTTTGACCTTGGCCTCTTGACGAAAGTTGTCCCATTTAATAATACGAAGGAGATGGCAACTATATGGCGGCGACCCATATAGTTGGTCGTTAAACTTGCAGTGAACTCCCCTCGATTGCTTCCAAAAAGGGACTTGCTTGTTTTCGCCTGAATATTGTGTTTTTGCTGTTAAATCACTCTGTTGACGTTCATAACCTGAAACACACATTAACAACCAAGTTTTCTTTGCTACCGAAGTATTAGCGTTAGGTAAATCTTGAAAACCATCAAATCCAAACAAAAACCATTGATAGAAACCATAAAAAATGTGTAGAATCTCACAGCTATCAACTCCCCCAAGCTTAGATGTTGCTCATCCTCGAGTGATAAGGAAATAAGAAAGGATAGCAGAGATTCGAAACTGAAATAAAAGAACTTACAAGCTTGAATTGGTGTCAAATTCTTTTCATACATTTCCTGCAATCTTAAACATGATCATACAAATATTCACAATATTGCACTGAGTTCACATCCTAACCATATGCACGAGCGAGTGTCGAGAGTTTAGCTAGGAAAGTGAAACAACTCTTTTTGGTCTCTCTCTTATTGAGAGATGAAAACTTTTTGCTCTTGTTCCTTTAATCAATTAAGAGTACTCAAGTTTGCACCAAGAACATTTAATTTAAGAATAACTCATCTACTCCCACTTCAAAATTTCAAGACTCTCAAAGAACCTTTTTCCTCCCCTTGTTTTTCAAAAACATCAACCCTTTTCATAGAGAAATCATGCCACTATTTTTAACATGTTAATTGGGGCTGTGTTGCGCACTCGTGACCATGCCAATAGATATTTGTTGAGAAATAGTGGATCAGAGGAGTACTACAACTTCACTTGGAACGTAAAACCACAAGGAAACTAATTTTTTTACATGGCATAGCTTTGCAGCTACAGACGTTTACATAACTGATGGGTGAGCCCTTCGTAGGTGTGGTGGCCAGCGGAGTTAATAGTTCCCCATGGAGTACGACAGTATTTGTAGTGACACGCGTAAAGCAATATCCTACTGTAATTATTATAAAAAGCAGTGGAATAATTTCTACTACTTTGAAGTATCCATTTTATCAGACAATTTCATTCAAGGGTGCTATCGAGTCTATTTAATTAAGCTCAATGGGGTTGAGTAGTTTCCAAAACCAAATATTTTGGGCTAAACATGGACTCAAGTCATCTCTTGGATGCTTTTTCTTGTTGTAAAAATATTGGAAATATTTTAACCAAGTTCATTGCTCAATGTTTCAAAGCTAAAAGTAGACACTAGCAAGGGAATATAATTTATAGGATAACAAGCTAGGTGGGGAGTGACGCAAGTGCAAGCAAGTAAATAATTATAGGATCAATTTAAAATTGCAAGAGAGGTAATGAAAGGAATGTGATACCTCCTCTTGATTTCTTCGTTCTCGTAATTGAGTTGAATCCTCTCTATATTTCCCTATTGCCAAGTCACCTGAAATTGAGCAATCTCCAAGAAAAGCAAAGAAAACAAATTGCAATTGAAAGTTACACTAATTTTTTTGTGTTTCGGTTTTTTAGTAATTCAAAACGAAAGTAAACATGGTATTCTTGGAAAATAAAACAAACCAAAAGAAGAAATAATAATATGAATGCAAGTTCGGAGGTTTTCAAAACCTCCCCCAATCTTAGGCTGTTGCCGTGCTCAGTTGTTGCCGTCGTTTGGCGGCGGCTGGTGGTGGTGCTGGTAGTAGTCGGGGAAGTAGGTCATGAAGTTAACAAAGGTGTGATTTAAAGCACTCACATCATCACTAACTCCATGAAGAGTCTGGTCGATCTCCCCAACGCGCTGGTTGAGCTACAAATATTCCTGATAGGGGACATTATTAAACCCATGTTGCTGTTGTGGCTGATTGGGCCATTGGTCCCAAGGCTGCTCTGCCTGCTGCTCCTGTCCCTCCCAAGCAGGGTTGTACTCCTTCTCATCCTATTTCCCTCCTTCTTCCTCTTCATCGGAGTCTGGATAGAGCTCCACCATGATCTCGGTCACTTGATCCTTGGTGAGTGGTCCCTTCCCCGAACCTCAAAGACTTGTGGGCAGGGCAGTGGCACCTGACCATACTGCACATCATTAAGATAAACAAATTGATAGGCTCGGAGCCTCCTGTTAACTTGGTAAACACCAAGGAAGCCGCAAGCAGTTACATATCTTACATCCATAAGTATGGTGCCATCAACAGGTTGTGCAATGGGAATTGCGATTTCAAGTGCTTGGATGAGGTGGGTTACCATTCCACCAATACGAATATCACCTTTTGTTTTGTTGCTCTAGTGGCGGAGGTGCTGGAGGAATAGAGCTACAGGAGTGGGACTCTGCAGCGCATCAGGGAAGAGCGCCCTGGTGATCAAGGACATATCTACATTGGCCATCGAACCAGTATCTCCTCTGCCTAACAAAGTGTTAGCAAGAAACATAACAAAGTAACAGATGGTTGGGTTCTGAATGGTGGACATGTTCTTCTGGTATAAGTCCCTACCACCATTAACAGAAATAACCTCCCAAGTTTCTGCACTCAAGGTGCTATACCAGTTTGTAACAGTTGGTTCCCCCTCTAGAGGGAATCCATAAGCATTGCAGAATTGTTGATAGGTAATTTTATATGGCCGTTGGTTAACGGTGAAATTTATCATGCATGCATTACCTTTCTCCATGTAGTCTTCATATAAGGAGGCGAGGAACTCATGGGTAAGCCCTTCGTAGGTGTGGTGGCTGGCGTTGGAGAGGCCGACGAGCACTGCATTTGCACAAAGGTAGTCAAAGTCCCCCTTCAACCCGGTTTAGTTGAGGAAGCCATTGTCGGGCCATCGTGTGGGAAGCACCTTCCTTGCCAAAACCACGACATACTTGTTGTCAAGCTCAGCCCGGAGCCCCGAGCCCTCACCACATTGGCGCTTGCTCTTGCAAAAAAGTCTACTGATCTTGTTCATCTTGAAGCAGTGAGAAATTTAAACATAAAACCTTAGACATATTGTTTCTACATGATATATGAGCGATTCTACATGGAGGAATTCTATCCTAACGTGAGAAATTAAAAGAGAAAATCAATCAAGCTTGAGTTCATCCACTAATTCAATGATAAGATTTCAACCATGGAATATTGAAATAAAGCATGGATAGGGAGAGAAACATACCGATCTATCGATTCCCCCACTCAAACGAACGAAATCCGCGAAGAACTAAGAGTTCTTGAGAGTTTTGGAGAGAGAGGTTGAGAGAATAATGAGGGGAGGAAGAAGCTTGCCCTGCCTCGACCCATTTAAGTGGCCGGGCCAAACTATACGGCCGGGCAGGGTAGCTCCATCCATATAGTTGTGGCGGCGGCGAGGGTTAGGGTTTCCCTTCGCCAGATCACAACTATACGGCCGAACCAGATGGTCCCGTCGTATAGTTGGTCGTCAACCTTTCTGTATCCAACCCCAACTTTTGAGAATTTTGTCGATAACTGTAACATCCCAAAAATAGTAAACTTGGATCATCAAAATCTAATCATCAAATTAGGGTTAACAAAAACTTTTCTAATTAAAAATATGAAAGCATCCATATGTGTGTGTATTAAAATTTGGATTCTTTTGAATTTCCATGGTTCTGTGTTTCTTTGCTTGTAAAATTATTCTTAGGTAAAATAAACATCATCTAAACAATCCCCAAAGTTTTCCCAAAGACAAACAACTCAAAATGAATAAATTAAGTGAATGGTCACTTTGTCCAAATTAACTCCCATGCCTACTTTGGCTATCTCTAATTTTCAAAACTCAACAGAAACATGTATGGATATTTGCACCCCTTGTTAGTACTCATAATAAGGTACCAAGGACCACTTTGTGATCATCCAAAAACATTCAAATGCTTAGTTTAAATGACAGTTTAAAATTGAATCTATTTCATATGGGAAGATCCCACTATTTCAAAAACCACTCAAACAAGCTCAATTTTCAAAACCCAAGCATCCACAGAACCCTCAACACATGCCTAGCACACCCACCAAAAATCTTTTCAAAATTCAAAACTTAAGTTCATGCGGCCATTTCATCAAACAGGTTGCAGATTCAAATCCACAAAATCAAAAAAACTATGTTGAGTAGTGTTTTGGGCAACTTTGTTCCCTCTCTGGTTACAACTAGCCTTAGTAGATCATCTAGAAACCTTAACTAACCTCTAGCACCACTGTAAGCTGGCCATTGTCATCAATGGTGAACAGGCCGAGAGCACCCATGTCACCCTAGTGTGGACAGCAAGCTAGGAGAAGAACTAGCCGTGCTAACCTTGTCTAGCATGCAACCCATGCCTCACCGCCCCCTCTCGACCAGCCCTAGCTCGGAGACAGCGACCAGAACCGCCAGGAACGCCACGCCCGTGCTGCTGTCGACCATGCCGACGCGCACCGCAGAGCACGCACCGTTCCCACGCAACCCGACCACCTCGAGCCCTCGCCGCCCGCCAGCATGCACCCCACCGTCCCAGGAGACCACCAGACATGCTCGTTTCACCGCCCGTACCCTGTAGCCACCGCTCGCCGCGGAGTTCGCCGCCTCTGCCTCTCAGAGCACCGCGTGTTCCCGGCCATTTTCCACCGCCCCTACACGCGCATTTAAGCTCTAGAGCATCGCCAGGAGACCGCCCGTCGATCGCCAACCTCGACCATGCCTCTAGCCGCCCGTAGACGTGTCGCCACCGTCGCCTGTCCATCCCTCTCGGTCTCGCCGTCGAGCCTATAAAAGGAGATGACCCCCGCTCGATTTCTTCACACCATCTCACTCCCCTCACCTCACTGATCATTCCATCCCTTAACCGGAGCACGAGGAGCAGCAGTTCACCGGAATTGCATAGGAGTAGGCCGCCTCTGGAGAAGAAGGGAGCCGTTGATTTCGACCACCCCCAGAGCTGCGGCGACCACCCCTGAGTTTGCCGTTGTCGACTTCGTTGTTTTCTCGCCTCACCGTCGTCACTAGAGCCCCGGTATGCCTCCTATGCACCCGCACCGAGCCGCTAGGGTTCAAGCTCGCCGGTGACTTGTTCATCGTCGACAACGACCCTCAGACGTCGATCTCACTTCTAATCCAACGAACCACATCGCCCCGTACCGCTTCGTGTTTTAGGAGCCACTGACCAGTAGACCCCCCTGTCAGTTGTGCCCCGCGCTGCGGAGTGACACTAGGCCGGCCCAATAACCCTTCCCGCGCAGCCCAATAAATCTAGTTTCAAAAATCAACCCAGCTCGATTCAGTGAACCAAATTGCATGAAAACAATTTTGTTAGAAAAGTGTTGAAATGCTTAATCCAAGCCTGTTAGATTCAAATCATTTGGATCTGTAGATCAACCCTGGTAAAAATAACAAGTCAGAATCTTTTCTGCATTCAAACATTTTTGAAATTTCAACCATAATAGCTTTTGCGTTGATTACAACTCTCAAAAATCACATTTAACCATACCTTTCAGAATATATAAAAACATATGGGTTTACTTATAGAAATAATGTTCAAGTAATAAAAGAATGCCACATAGGCATTTCTAGTCATTTTATTTTATTTAAAATAAAAGGGTAAACCTTATTAATTGTGACACCACTTTAAATCACATTATCATGTACTGAAATATGTGGTGATGACATGTGTCAACATGATCCCATGTTTGGTTTGGAGAATATTAAATCTTAAGTAGTTTTTCAATGAGTAGAAATTACTTTTCTAAAAATAAATAAATAATGCAAATGCTTTAATCTTGAATGTTAGTGATGATGCTAGATCATCTATAGAACCCTTTTGTGTGATGATTGAAAGTATTTAAGTATTGTTTGGTGATTGTGTACCTCGTATTTATTTATAGACGCTAGTACCGACCAAGGATACGAGGAGGAAGGAGATACTATGAAGAAGAAGCCGAGGAGAACTTCAACCACTTCTTTGCACAAGGCAAGCCTATATGATACTGATGCAAGCTAATACTTGCTTGTTACCATGACCACTAGATTGCCTTAAGCATATGTGATCGTACCCACTATATACCCCTCCTAGTTTTACTTGCAAGCTTTATACTTTATTTATTTATCAAAGCTATTACTTAGAGACTACTTAAGTAACTTATAGATTCTAGGAAGATAATTGAAGGTTGCATAAAGAGCATTAAATTTGTCCTAAGCTAGAAAATCTTGATGTCATCCTAAGGCATGAGATTGAACTTAGTTAAAAATCCACTTGTTTATCACCCTCATTAGTACTCACCCCCACTTGTAGATGCTAGTGCTAAGCATAAAACTTGACCAACTTTAGATGGGAATACTTGGTGGAAAATGGTTATGAAAACCCTAGAATGATGATTCATTCTACTGAGATGTTTTGACATGTGTTTCCGAACACCAGATGATTTTGATGATGAAAATGTTGAGGCATGAGCCTTAGCCCTTTATAAAACTGATGGTTGTCTGGATGCGATACCATTCCAATTTTACCGTACAACCACAATACCCGAAGATTGGGTAGGTCTTGACTGGAAACTTATATACCTTAGTATGGGTTCCCTCACGGCCAAGGTCTGAGCTGAGGCTACCTTGTGAAGATTGTCCACCTGTGCAGTACCCAAGATGACAGTTGGTCATGGTTGGGAGGCCAAACTCACAGGAGAGGTGCCTATACTAGGGCATGTAATTGAAAGGTTAGGATTGATTATCCGCATATACTGAGTATGGTCAATTCAGGATTTGTTCCTGACGGATGTATCGAATGTTGTGGTGATGTGTACAATCTTTGCAGAGTGTCAAGCTATTCGAATAGCCGCGTCCGCGGTTATGGACAGTTGGAGTGGCCATACTGTTCCCCCGTCAGATGTTTTCAAAATGACTTATGAAATGAATTGAGATTTTGACTTGACCACAACAGAGTTGTGATATGAAATACAAGTTCCCTCTTAGGTGTTATAAAATTTTAAATAGCTTTTCTTGCTTCTGAACTTAGTAGAGATAAATCTGGCTTTTTGCAAAATAACCCTAGAGCTTAGTGTCCTACTACAAAAACCCCCTTCACTTGTTAGTATTAGTTTGCGAGTACTTAAAGAGTACTCATGGCTTTGTCCCTGGCTATTCCCATGGCCAGACTATGGAGAGGAGTACCAGGACGAAGGACCCCAGGAAGGTTACGACAACTAGGATCATCTCCCATCGTCAGCATTGCCTGTGACCCCGAAGATGGAGCTTCGCCTACGCTACTTTTATTATTACGTTATTCTGCTGCTTGAGTTGTATTAAGAACTGGATCATGAGATCCTTATTTGTGTAAGACTTTATGTATGGTTTGTAATGGATGATGTACTGTGGTATCCAAATCTGTTATGTCTCACAAAAACGGTAATCCTGGGATTGCGATGTATGTCATAACATGCATCTGGGATTAAAAATCCGGGTGTTGACAATAACTATATAGTCGCAACTATACAGCGGGAATTTCTATTCCGGCCGTATAGTTGGTCATTAAACCTTTTGTGGCATGCTTTTTCACCAAAAAATTTAGAGATGCATTTTTATTTAGACAATAGCATTGAGCTAATTTCTATAAATAAAACTCGAACTTTATTTCCTACTCTAAATCTATGCTTGTTTAGTCGGTATTTCTGCTACTTTTTGACAGCTTCATTTTTACCGGCGCGCTTCGGCAAAAATGTCTATGAAAAAGTTGTAGGAATACGATGAACAACTTTATTATCTAATTTAATTTAATTTTATTGATATGATGAGTTGACTCCCATTAATGATTTTATTGAAAATGGTTGAATATTTCTAATGGCGTGTTGTCAACGCCTCGTTGGGAGACTCCAAGAGCAAGGTGTGATGAGCACAGCAACAAGTTTTCCCTCAGTAAGAAACCAAGGTTATTGAACCAGTAGGAGGAAGGAAACGACTCAAAGGTGTTGCTAGAAACTTGGAGACCTACACAACACAAACTCAAGACTTTTCCCAACTAATGAGGTTGTCAATCTCCTTTGGTTTGTAACAAAGGATTAACTGTATGGTGTGGAAGGTAATAGTGGTTTGCAGCAAGTAAACAGTAAAAGTGGAAGATGTATCAATGGTAAATATTGGACCAAGGTCCATAGTTCACTAGAGGTGTTCTCCTTAGATAAACAAACATGACATGCTGGGTAAACAAATTACAGCAGGGCAATTGACAGGACTGAGCAAGGCAAAACAATGCAATACTAGACATCATGATCCTATGAGATTCGATTGCGAAATACAACAAGATACATAGACCACCATCCAACTGCATCTATGACTTGAAGTCCACCTTTGGGTTATCATCCGAACCCCCTCCAGTATTAAGTTGCAAGCAACAGACAACTTCTTTAAACAAAGTGTGTAAGGTAAACAATCCACTTGTTCCATGGACAAGAGACCGTTGTTTTCTCCCTAGTGGCAACAACACATCTACAACCTTAGAGATTTCTGTCACTTCCCTTAGATTAAAGGCATGCACCCACTATCGAGCATAAATACCCCCTCTTGGAGTCACTAGCAACTACTTGGCCAAGATAGCTACTAACAACGGAGAGAATGCAAGATCACAAACAACACAGACATGATAGAATCAATAAGACAAAATCATTAATCAATCTGACATATTAATCTCAATATCCATCGGATCCCCGCAAACACAATATGCATGATTAAAAATAGATGAGACCTTGATCATGAACGGAGCTCACAAGATCTAGACATGAAAGCACAAAGGATGAGATACAACCATCTAGCTACTACATGGACCCATAGTCCAAGGTGGAACTACTCACGCTTCATACCGGAGGCTAGCATGATGAAGAAGAAGTCCTCCAGGATGATCTCCCTACCTGCAGGGTGCCGGGAAAAACTTCAGTTCCCCCCGACCTAGGGACGATGGTGGCGGCGGCTACAGACGGTTTCGTGGAATATTGATCGGGTACTTAGGGTTTAGGCATCAGGGGATTCTTATAGGCGAACATGCGAGGCAGGAGGGAGGCCAGGGAGCCCACACCCTACCCAGGCATGGCCTAGGGTGGGCCCGTGCCTTGAGGGGGGAGGGCGCCCTGTGGCTCCCCTCCGTCTCTCCTCTAGACTCTATGTTCTCCTCGGTGAAATATTGACTTCGGCTTTTGTTCCGTCCAATTCCGAGAATATTTCCTTACTAGCTTTTCTAGAACCAAAAACAGAAGAAAGCAGGCAACTGGCACTGTGGCAACTTGTTGATAGGTTAGTACCAGAAAACATATAAAAACACCTCAAAGTGTATACAAAGCAAAGCAAAGTAGATACTAAACAAGCATGGAACATCAAAAATTATAGATACGTTTCCGATGTATCAAGCATCCCCAAGCTTAACTCATGCTCGTCCTCGAGTAGGTAAGTGATAAAAGAATAATTTTTGAGGTGACATGCACCATCAAAACCAAGATCAAACCATTTGCAACCATTGAAAGCTGGGATCAAAGAACTCTAAACATGAGCATGAATATGGATTTCTAACAGCAACACAAAGTAACTATGCATGCAACATGAAAGGATACAAACAAATATTATGAATAACATGCATTGAAAAACGTTTGTTTGTCTCACATACAGAAAACATAGCATAGTGACATTCAGCTTGTCCATCTTAGAGTAGCAAATAGATGCATAGGACACCTTCAAAGTTCATAAGGGTGACTAGATACAAATAGCAGAAGAACAAACAATAACAACAATATGCATCAATCAATAAGTTTTGGGACAATGCACATAGAACTAAGAATGGCAACTATGCTCTCTTAACTGGTGCCTAAAGGAAGAAGGTGGAGACTCAATATAATAGTGGAAGAAGGGCCCGTCATATAGGGAAGCAGAGATTTCAAGTCTTAAAAAGAGCTTCCAAAAATTATGGTACTTGTTAGATTTCAGCCCTCATTGCCTCTATCATAAGCATCTTGAAGTGATTAAGGTTAAAGTGAACAAACTATAGAGTATATGCTTGACAAAGTATAAGTTGGCAATCTCATGTCGCTTGAATATGAGAGCCACTCCTCATGATACTCAACTTTAGTCACCTGTAAGTTCTTGCCATAGTAAGTACAAGTGTATCATAGAGAACCGCCAATGGGGTACCCCTTGCACATGGTACAGGAGCTATCCCATAATCAAAATGACACGACAAGCAGAAAATGAGCATCTCAGCAATCTTCTTATTTACCATGGGAATATGGTGCTTTTTTATCTCTTTCCTCTTTTCTCAATATGTCTCTTTTTTATAAGAAGAAATCTTCATAGATGTTATTATGGTGATGCTGCAAGTTTCCACCATGATTAGGCATGGCTTAGGCTAGCATCCCAGGCGTTTATCTAACACACATACATAACTCCATGGAATTACAAGCTCCCATTTCATTTCACACCGATGACATCCATAGACAAAAGGGCATGATATCAATTGTGTACAAAGTACAAGTGCAATGTTGAAAGCGTTCCCCGTGACAGCACGGTTCTGCTAATTCCAACGTATAAGTGCAAGCATATACAACATAGATGACACAATGGTTCAAGTTTATTAGGGGCAAGAAATATAAAGTGTGCCATCAAGTTTGTGAGAGCTTTAATCACTAAGTTTTCACATAACAAAATACTTTTTAATTGGAAGATAGATGAAAACAAGAATATACTTGGAATGGTGTAACACACCATGCATAGGAATTTATAGTGGACACTTTGGAATAACTTGGTTTCTTGGGAGTTGGAAGCATGAGTAGAGCTTACTCATACAAGTGGAGGCTAGCAAAAGACTGGGAGCAACCAACTAAGAGAGCAATAATAGCCATAATCATGCAGAGCGACAAAACATTACTAATCAAAGCATAGAGTGGTACTACAAGTCAAGGACTAAATGATCATAGAGGCTATGGTGACTTGTTCATAGTCATAACATTGTGTGAGCATGTTCCAAGTCAACCCAAACAAAGTATCAAAGGAGAATACCACAATACTATGCTTTTGTATGCTAAAACAACGCATGATTTTTTCAGGGCACACTAAGCAATCCAAATTGTTTGGAACAAGTCATTCTACAGAAATAATCACTAAGCATAAGGTTAAAACAAAACCTAGCATGACATGCTAAAGTCTAAGTCACAGTCAAAGCAAGCTCCTCTTGCACTATTCAAGCAAGAACTTTCTACTCCTTTCCAACACCAATCAACTTATTTGAAACAACACAGCGAGAACGGGGGTCCAAACTACTTTATTGAAGCAAACTAAGCAAACCAAATGAAAACTAAGACGCTCCAAGAACAACACAACTGCGCATGAAACAATAAAAACGAAGTGTCTAGAAAGACGTGAGTTTTTTATTGTTGAAGAAGGGTATGCCTAGGGAATACCTAAGCTTTTATGCTTGTACCTCTTGAGTATTTCTTGGGGTGAAACCGGGGTGGCATACCCAAGCTTGAGATTTTGTCCATTCTTCATCTCATTACATTATTCTCTCTCTACACCTGAAATTTTTCCTCCATACAAAACTTCACACAATCTTCATTAGCAACATTAGTGTATTCAAAAGATAATAAACCCTTGGGCTTAGCTTTGGCACAGAAAAACTTTCACTAAAAACACAAGCTAGTGTATCAACTCCCTCAAAAAGATCAATTTCCTAAAAAGAACCCAAAAAGGAATCAATAAGAAGCAAATGCAAATAATGGCAGAAATCTATCAGAACAGACCAGTAGGTAGACATTGATTTTTAGAAGACCTTCTGTTGCTCAAATCAAAAAGTGTTGAACTAACAAAAGTTAGCTAACATACTGGGGGATTTATTCATAAAATATCAGCTCAATCTGACTTATAGAGATTCCTTACGAATTTTTATGGTGGAGCACAAAAATCTGTTTTGGGACAACAACTCCCCAAATCTTACTTCCCTCTCATTAGAGGTCATTCTTGGCATAAAAATCAAACAAAAATGATAAGTAGAGGTCATTACTGAAGTAATAACTTCCAAGACTCAAGAAAAATCCAGTCTAGAGCTTTACCTTTAAGAGACCAACAAAATAATTTCAGAAGAGAGAATTCTCTTGGCAAACCTTTTGGTCCAAGTGATGTTATCACATCATCGAACACTCTAAGGTGCCTTCCTGGGTCCTCATCTTCCCTTCCAATGAAATCTTTTTCCTACAAATTTTTAATAATTTTACCGTCAAATCGATATTCCCTAACTCCAGAATTAGGGAATTCTATTGGTTGTTTAAGAAATACAGAGTTTGCAGAGTCTTCTCAGGTTTCTTGGGTGTTGTCCTATGAATGGACATTATTTCCATGAAGTCACTTAGGTTGTAAACTTCAACTCTGTTTGATCTCAAAAGTGTTTCAATAATTTTAAATAGCGGCGTGCCGTCTGATAGTTTTCTAGACCAGGTCTTGTCACTGACAAGAGTCCCATCAGCAGGACCGTTGGTGGGCCTGTTCTTTATGGAACAGAACACTATTTCAATGCCCGTGCGAGAATCGAGGGGGCGGAGGAGTCGCGAGGAATCTACCTCCCTCTCTCCTATAAGCATGGTGCAAATCACACGGTTTTAACGCGAAGCTTAGCGCAGAGGTTAATGATGACTGCAAGTGCACAGATTGTTTGTAGCTAGTTTCGAAGTTCAAATATTAATCCCACAGGGAGCCCAAAGGTAAATTTTTATTGGTGAAGTCTCTGTCGCACCTGAAGCTGTCACAGGTGTTCGAGTGAATTGACTGCACGTGTTGAGAGTGAGAATAGAATTTGGATTTAAGCGGAAGTACTTGAATAAAACTAAGATGTAAACTTCAGAAATAAAAAGCATAAAAAGTAAAGAATGATTTATTTGTTGTTTTCTGTAGATGACAAGGTCGTGAGGAGTTTCAGCTCATGGTGATAGTGAATGTGCCGGGTGAATGAGTAATAAGTGTAAAAGTTATAATCTTATAAGTATGTTAGTAGGAGAGCAACCCATAATTAGCCGGAACTCCTCTTGGTTGATTTCATCCCAACTTCAATAATCCTACTAGCCTTTTTACCACAACCATGGTCAGTCACTAGACGATTAAGATCCTTTAGATTTCTTAGCAATTAAGCTCCTTGGATCGGACTAATGCAATAAGCTTAGTGGTTCCTCGTTATCCTTAAGTCAAACTAGTTTCCCATTGATATCCCTGTGTCACTCGAGGGTCGCTGGTCTGCTAGCAAACAAGATTCTATCTATGTTATCTGGGCCCTTAATTGGAAAACATGCATTAATCATCCCACAGATAGTCAAGCACACATAATATAGTAATTAGAATTAACCAAAAATTTCATGGAAAATATATAGGCACATCACATCTCACCAATCCCCTACATCTCTCATGCCCAAGGGAACTTACTAACACATGAGAGAAGAAAGCATCATCGATATAATTAAATAAAGGGAGTTCTTCTCGATATTACCATGGAGATCTACAATAAGAAATAGAAACAAATCCAACACAATTCAAGATAGGAAGGACAATATCAAACCCTAATCTTGCAAAGTGGAGATCTCTCTCTCTCTCTCAAGTACAAGTAATGGCTATGGAGGTGTGTGGCTAGGAGATCGAAGATCATGGAGCGAGATGAAGAACGTCTTCCACTTCTTCTCCGGATACCTTCTTTCTCCCTTCTGGATGGTATGGCGGCTCGTGTGTTCTGTTTTCGACCTTGGCCTCTTCACGAAAGTTGTCCCTTTTAATAAGATGAAGGAGATGGAAACTATACGGTGACAACTATACGGCGGCGGACCGTATAGTTGGTCATTAAACTTGCAGTGAATTCCCCTCGACTGCTTCCAAAAAGGGACTTGCTAGTTTTTGCCTGAATATTGTGTTTTTGATGTTAAATACCTCTGTTGACATTCGGAACCTGAAACACACATTAAAAACCAAGTTTTCTTTGCTACCGAAGTATTAGCGTTAGGTAAATCTAGAAAACCATCAAATCCAAACAAAAACCATCGATAGAAACCATAAAAAATGTGTAGAATCTCACAACTATCAGTTAATAAGAGAGAAGAAATCCCTCTCTCCCAGATTCAATCTTTGCCGTTTTGCTCATTGTCTCCTCATACTCCTCAAGCCCTCCCCAACTATTCCCATCCACACACCAAAAAAGCTCCCAACGCCGCCACTTTCTAGTTTACTCCAGCAAGATGGAAACGCCATCTAGCTCTGGTGTGGCGGCGGCAGGCACGATGGCGGCAGACAAGAGGAAGATGCGGGGCCTTTGGGTCCTGAGCGTCATGGCCAATGCCGAGCTCCAGGTCATGAAGGATGAGGGATACTGATGCACCCAGTTGATGTAGGTAAGCTTCATCGGAAAACCCCAAGAGAAAGGTGTGATGCAGCACAGCAGCAAGACTTCCCTCAGTAAGAAACCAAGGTTATCGAACTAGTAGGAGGAAGGAAACGTCACACAAGTGTTGCAAGCAACGCGGAAACCTGCACAACACAAACTCAAGACTTTGCCCCAATGAACAGTGAGGTTGTCAATCTCACCGGTTGCTGTAACAAATAATTAACTATAAGGTGTGCAAGGTGATGATGGTTTGCAGCAAGTAAACAGTGGAAGATGTATCAATGGTAAAGATTGGACCGGGGTCCATAGTTCACTAGAGGTGCTCTCCTTAGATAAACAACATGGCATTAAGGGTAAACAAATTATAGCAGGGCAATTGGCAGGACTGTGCAAGGCATAACAATGCAATACTAGACAAAAAGATCCTATGAGATTCGATTAGGCAATACAACAATATACATAGACCGCCATCCAACTGCATCTATGACTAGAAGTCCACCTTCAGGTTATGATTCGAACCCCCTCCAATATTAAGTTGCAAGCAACAGACAACTGATTTAAGCAAAGTGGGTAAGTTAAACAATCCACTTGTTCCATGAACAAGAGACCGTTGTTTTCTTCCTAGTGGCAACAACACATCTACAAGCGAAGAGATTTCTATCACTTCCCTTGGAAACTAGAGGCATGAACCCACTATCGAGCATAAATACCCCCTCTTGGAGTCACTAGCAACTACTTGGCCAAGATAGATACTAACAACGGAGAGCATGCAAGATCACAAGCAACACAGACATGATAGTATCATAAGACAAAACCATTAATCAATCTGACATAGTAATCTTAATATCCATCGAATCCCCGCAAACACAACATGCATGATTACAAATAGATTAGATCTTGATCATGAACGGAGATCACAAGATCTATACATGAAAGCACAAGGAGGAGATACAACCATCTAGCTACTACATGGACCCGTAGTCCAAGGTGGAACTACCCACGCTTCATACCGGAGGCTGGTATGATGAAGAAGAAGGCCTCTGGGATGATCTCCCCTCTGGCAGTTGCCTGGAAGAGTTTCAGATACCCCCGATCTAGGGACGATGGTGGTGGCGCCTACAGATGGTTTCATGGAGTTTTGATCGGGTGCCTAGGGTTTCTGCATCGGGGGCTTATTATAGGTGAAGGGGCGAGCCAGGGGGCAGCAGGGCGGCTGCACCGCCCAGGCACGGGGTGGGCCCACCCGCGCAGCCAGGGGGTGTGGCCCCCTAGTGAGCCTTCTCCGTCTCATCTTCTAGCTTCGTGTTGCCCACGGTAAAATACTGACTTTGGCTTTTGTCCCGTACAATTCCGAGAATATTGATTTTCTGCCTTTCTGGAACCAAAAACAGAAGAAAACATGCAACTGGCACTATGGCAACTTGTTAATAGGTTAGTTCCAGAAAACATATAAAAACACCTCAAAGTGTAGACAAAGCAAAACAAAGTAGATGCTAAACAAGCATGGAGCATCAAAAATTATAGATACGTTTCCGACGTATCAAGCACCCCCAAGATTAACTCCTGCTCATCCTCGAGTAGGTAAGTCATAAAAGAATAATTTTTGAGGTGACATGCACAATCAAAACCAAGATCAAACCATTTGCAAGCATTGAAAGCTAGGATCAAAGAACTCTAAACATGTGCATGAAAGATGAATTTCTAACAATAAGACATAGTAACTATGTATGCAACATGAAAGGCTACAAACAAAGATCATGAATAACATGCATTGAAAAACATTTGTTTGTTTCACATACATAAAACATGGCATAGTGGCAATCATCTTGTCCCTCATGGAATAGCAAATAGATTGATAGGACACCTTCAAAGTTCATAAGAGTGACTAGATACAAATAGCACAAGAACAAGTAATATCACAATATGCATCAATCAATAAGTTTTTGGAAACTTCACATAGAACTAAAAATGACAACTATGCTCTCTTAATGGTGCCTAAAGGTAGAAGGTGGAGACTCAAAATAATAGTGGAAGAAAGGCCCTTCATAAAGGGAAGCAGGGATTTCAAGTTTCAAAAAGAGCTTCCAAAAATTATGGTACTTGTTAGCTTTCAGCCCTCATTGCCCCTATCATAAACATCTTGAAGTGATTAAGGTTAAAGTGAACAAACTATTGAGTATATGCTTGACAAAGTATAAGTTGGCAATCTCATGTCCCTTGAATACGAGGGCCACACCTCATGCTACTCAACTTCAGTCACCTGTAAGTTCTTGTCATAGTAAGTACATGTGTATCATAGAGAACCGCCAACGGGGTACCCCTTGCACATGGTATAGGAGCTATCCCATAACCAAATTGACAAGGCAAGTAGACAATGAGCATCTCAGCGATCTTTTTATTTACTATGTGCATAGCTTTTTATTGAGGATGCTTCACAGATTGCTCATTATGGTGATGCTGCAAGTTTCCACCATGATTAGGCGTGGCTTAGGCTAGTGGCCCAGGCGTTTCTCTAACACAAAATACATAACTCCATGGACTTACAAGCTCCCTCTTTATTTCACATCGGTGACATCCATAGACAAAAGAGCATGATATCAACTGTGTACAAAGAACAAGTGGAATGTTGAAAATGTTCCCCATGATAGCATGGTTCTGCTAATTCCAACGTATAAGTGCAAGCATATACAACTTAGATGACACAACGGTTTGAGTTTATTAGGGGCAAAAAATATTAAGTGTTCCATCAAGTTCGTGAGGTCTTTAATCACTAAGTTTTCACATAATAAAATACTTTTTAATTGGAAGATAGATGAAAACAAGAATATACTTGGAATGGTGTAACACACCATGCATATGAGTTTATAGTGGAAACTTTGGAATAACCTGGTTTCTTGGGAGTTGGAAGCATGAGTATAACTTACTCATACAAGTGGAGGCTAGCAAAAGACTGGGAGCAACCAACTAAGAGAGTAATAATGGCCATAATCATGCAGAGCGACAAAACATTACTAATCAAAGCATAGAGTGGTACTACAAGTCAAGGACTATATGATCATAGAGGCTATGGTGACTTGTTAATAGTCATAACATGGTGTGATCATGTGCCAAGTCAACCCAAACAAAGCATCAAAGGAGAATACCACAATACTATGCTTTTCCATGCTAAAACAATGCATGATTCTTTCAAGGCACACTAAGCAATCCCAATTTTTGTTGGAACAAGGCATTCTACAACAATAATAAATAAGCATAAGGTCAAAACGATACCTAGCATGTCATGCTAAAGTCTAAGTCACAGTCAATGCAAGCTCCTCTTGCACTTCCAAGCAAGAACTTTCTACTCCTTTCCAACACCAAGCAACTTATTTCAAAACAACACAGCGAGAACGGGGGTCCAAACTACTTTATTTAAGCAAACTAAGCAACTAAGCAAATGAAATGAAAACTAAGACGCTCCAAGAACAACACAACAGTGCATGAAACAATAAAAATGAAGTGCTAGACAGACCTGAGCTTTTTATTGATGAAGAAGGGGATGACACTAGTACCTCTTGGATATTTCTTGGGGTGACACCGGGGTGGCCCCAAGCTTGAGCTTTTTTCCATTCTTCATCTCATTACATCATTCTCTCTCTACACCTGAAAATTTTCCTTCATACAAAACTTCACACAATCTTCATTAGCAACATTAGTGTATTCAAAAGATAATAGACCTTTGGGTTTAGCTTTGACACAACAAAACCTTTCACTAAAAACACAAGCTACTATAGCAACTCCTTCAAAAATATCAATCCCCAAAAGAGAACTCAAAAAGGAATCAATAAGAAGCAAATGCAAATAATGGCAGAAATCTGTCAAAACAGACCAGCAGGTAGAAACCGATTTTTTCGAATATCTTCTGTTGATCAAAACAAATAGTGTTTAACTAACAAAAGTTATCCTACATACTGGGAGATTTATTCATAAATTTTAAGCTCAATCCGACTTACAGAGACTCCTCAAGGATTTTTATGGTGGAGGACAGAAATCTGTTTCGGGACAGCAACTCCCCAAATCTTACTACCCTCTCATTAGAGGTCATTCTTGGAACAAAAAGCAAATAAAAAGGATAAGGAGAGGTCATTACTGAAGTAATAACTTCCAAGACTCAAGGAAACTCTTGGGTTATCTCCCAACAAGTACTTTTCTTTATAGCCTTTAAGTTAGGCTTGATAACTTGAGAAGATGCTCACATAAGAAATATGAATTGAAGTAAAAGAGAGCATCAAGAAGGAAATTCAAAAAACATTTCAGTCTAACCTTGTTCCTATGCATCGGAATCTTGTACACAAATAAATTCACAAAGAACAAATTGACAAGCATAGGAAGATAAAACAAGAGTAACTTTAAAACTTTCAGCACAAAGAGAGGCGTTTCTCTACCATGAAAAATTCTACAACCATACTTTCCTCTCTTATAATAATTTTTAGTAGCATCATAAATAAACTAAAAAATATAGATATCACATAAAGCATGCTTTTCATGATCTACAAACACATAATTTCTATCAAGCTCAAAAATAGTGGGATTAAAACCTTCACAGGTTTTACCCAAAGCAGATATTTCAAAAGGATCCACAGGAACATAACATTCATCCTCCATGGGTAAGCATGGGGGACAATCAAATAATGTAAGGGATAAAGAGTTACTCTCATTAGAAGGTAGGCATGGTTAAATAATCCATTTTTCCTCCTTTTGTTTATCACTCTCCTCCTCTTTTTCAACTAACGAGCTTCCAGTTTCAACAATTTCTTCTTCCATAGGATCCTGCAAGGCATTAGTCTCTTCCATTTGTCGAAAGCATCTATTAAAATATTCCAGAATATAGCCATTTTCTTCCTTGTAATTATCAAAGAAAAATTTAAGTATCTCATAAACCTCATATTCATAAGGTGCATCATCAGTGTTTTGAAGCAAACTTGCAAGTTCAAATGCACCGTTGAAAGCAATACATTCTTCATTTTGTTCCACATCATAAAAATCATAATTTCCTTTAGTATAAGAAGATATGGTAACATTATCATTATACTCACATTGAAAAGTCAGGTGTTTATACCTCCTACAACAACAAGATTTATCAAAGCAATAAGTAACATTATAAGTAGAGCACACCTCTCTAGCAATAGTATTCAATTTATCAATTTGTTCCCATAAGTGTTTCCCTTTTTGTGAGAAACGGTGCTCCTTATAATAGTACTTTTCTTCTTCCGTGAACCCACCTTGCCAGTAAGAACTAGTTTCAAAGAAACCATCCATTGATAGAAAGCATGACAAAGCAAGCCAATAACCGACCAACAAATAGAGTAGGAACTAAATTTTTTTGTGTTTTTGATAAGAGAAAGCAAACCAAACTAAACAATTTTTTGGAGTTTTTGATAAAAAGAGGCAAACAAAACCAAGCAAAAGAAACTAAGCAAACCAAAAACAAAGTAAAGAGAAAGGTTGAGGAGGACTCCCCTTATGAAGATGTCCTTAGGATCCCTGGCAACGGCGCCAGAAAACTTGTTGATGTGCCCAGTTGATGTAGGTGTGCTTTGTCGGAAAACCCCAAGAGCAAGGTGTGATGCAGCACAGCAGAAAGTCTTCCCTCAATAAGAAACCGAGGTTATCGAACTAGTAGGAGGAAGGAAATGTCACACAAGTGTTGCAAGCAACGTGGAAACCTGCACAACACAAACTCAAGACTTTGCCCCCAATGAACAGTGAGGTTGTCAATCTCACCGGTTGCTGTAACAAAGGATTAATTGTATGGTGTGGAAGGTGATGATGGTTTGCAACAAGTAAACAATGAAGATGTATCAATGGTAAAGATTGGACCGGGGTGCATAGTTTACTAGAGGTGCTCTCCTTAGATAAAGAACATGGCATGAAGGGTAAACAAATTACAGTAGGGCAATTGACAGGACTGAGCAAGGCATAAAAATGCAATACTAGACAAAAATATCCTATGAGATTCAATTGGGCAATAAAACAATATACATAGACCGCCATACAACTGCATCTATGACTAGAAGTCCACCTTCAGGTTATCATCCGAACCCCCTCCAGTATTAAGTTGTAAGCAACAGACAACTGATTTAAGCAAAGTGTGTAAGGTAAACAATCCACTTGTTCCATGAACAAGAGACCGTTGTTTTCTCCCTAGTGGAAACATCACATCTACAACCAAAGAGATTTCTATAACTTTCCTTGGAAACTTGAGGCATGAACCCACTATCGAGCATAAATACCCCCTCTTGGAGTCACTAGCAACTACTTGGCCAAGATAGCTACTAACAACGAAGAGCACGCAAGATCACAAACAACGCAGACATGATAGAATCATAAGACAAAACCATTAATCAATCTGACATAGTAATCTCAATATCCATTGAATCCCCGCAAACACAACATGTATGATTACAAATAGATTAGATCTTGATCATGAACGGAGCTCACAAGATCTATACATGAAAGCACAAGGAGGATATAGAACCATATAGCTACTACATGGACCCGTAGTCCAAGGTGGAATTACTCACGCTTCATAACGGAGGTTGGCATGATGAAGAAGAAGGCCTCCGGGAAGATCTCCCCTCCGACAGGGTGCCGTGAAGAGCTTCAGATCACCCCGATCTAGGTACAATGGTGGCGACAGATACAGAAGGTTTCATGGAGTTTTGATTAGGTGCCTAGGGTTTCTGCATCGGGGGCTTCCTATAGGCGAAGGGGCGAGCCAATGGGGCCACCAGGGCGGCTGCACCCCCTAGGCGCGGGGTGGGCCCACCCACACGGCCAGGGGGTGTGGCCCCCTGGTGAGCCTTCTCAGTCTCGTCTTCTGGCTTCGTGTTGCCCACGGTAAAATATTGACTTTGGCTTTTGTCCCGTACAATTCCAAGAATATTGATTTTCTGCCTTTCTGGAACCAAAAACAGAAGAAAACAGGCAACTGGCACTGTGGCAACTTGTTAATAGGTTAGTTCCAAAAAACATATAAAAACACCTCAAAGTGTAGACAAAGCAAAGCAAAGTAGATACTAAACAAGCATGGAGCATCAAAAATTATAGATACGTTTCCGAAGTATCAGCTACCTCGTTAAGACGCGTGGCGAGCTACCGGAGATGTCATTCCCGACTGCATACGGCGAGCAAATACTCTTCTAAGACGACATCGATCAAGGTCCTCGCCTCCCACCATCGGAGTTCCTCATCCAAGTCCTCCAATACTACGGTGTGCAACTTCATAATATCCCCCAACTCCTTGCTTGAGCTTAGCACTCATGCAACTCTCAGCGAGGGGTTCCTCGGCATCAAGGCAAATCTCAGTCTTTTCCGGTAATACTATGGTACCTGGAAGAACTCTATCAGTGCCGATGTTCCTTACACCACCGGCACTCTCATCTTAGTCCTTAGGAGAAACCAAGTCTATCCTAGGATTAACGCTAGTGAGTCAGTTAAAAGATGGTCTGGAACCTGCTTTTATAATAAGGATATTTTGGCTCCTGAAAAGGCGGAAGATCTTTCAGCCTTCATCGACGGTGCCGCTCCCCACCAGGAATCGTGGGACGCGGAAGTGCTGGAACTATCCGAGGATTTGATCCTTGCCAAGAGGCAGATCGAGTTCTTGGTGAAGCACAAGGGCCTTCGCGGATCTGATTTGATCCACTGCTAGCTGGATCGCCAGATTCAGCCTTTGCAGTATCACGGAGATTGCCTCATGCACATGGTCACCGGAGACCGGAAAGACAGCTCGAGGGTCAGTCTGAATCGCATTCCTGCGAAGGACTACAAGACCCGAATGCAATTTTTGACGAAGGAAAGAGTGGAAAGGAGGCTTCCCGAAGTCTCCATGAAGATGTTCACTGCCGACCGTCCCCTGACTCCAGTAAATATTTCGACTTTGCTTTACATTTCATTGCTTTTCTTCGTCTTTTCCTCTGACTATATTTTTACTGATGCTTTTTTACTTATCAACCTTAGAAACTCCTCGAGTCTAAGATGGCTCCTCTAGAGGGCTATTTTTCAGACGATTCAGAAGCCATGGAGGATGACAAGGTACGGGAGGTTCCTGCCTCTGCTGCCAACAAGCGCAAGGCCAAGGATTTTGTTGTTACTGCTAGCACCCAAGAGTTGCCAGTAGTTAAAAGGTAAGCACCTTGTCAATCTGGTAGTACTTTGTATACTTATTTCCTTCCAAAGCACACCCAATATTTGGGTTTATGTGTTTCAGAGCTAAAACTATTTTGAAGAGCAAGACAAATCCAGAAAGCAAGCCAGGCAAGTAACCACGCCAGTAGAAGCTTGTTTTTCTCTAGTCATGCTTCCTCCGACTCCCAACAATACCCAGACATCAGCACTGGAGGCTTCTACCTCTCCAAATGTTGGTTCTGCCATCCCCGATGCCAGCACCACCTAGCAAACCCTAGTTACCGTTGGTAGCCAGGCAACTGACAAGGGTGAAACCGTCAAGGGTAATGATCCCATGGTGATATCAACAGGAAAGGTGGATATAATGACCGGCTCTGGTGCCTTTGGCCTGAAGCGGAAGAAGAAGGATGAAATTCTCAAGATGGCACAGTCTAGTCTCGAGAAACAAACCGTCACCCTGGAGGCAGCAAGCCAAGAGACTGAAGACGTGAAGTTGGTGAATATCCTGGACCAAATTTTGGTCCGGGATGCAAAAATCGAGTGTGCCGAGCTTCCAGAAACAAGCATTTCTCCCCTCTCCCTTGCCAAGAAAGTGTTCCACAACACGAAACTCGGATTCGAGAAGCTGCACTTGGAGCACATTATAAGTTTTCCGAAACTCGTTTGTAGTATTTATTATCATATCCTCTAGCCCCCAAGCATAAAGTCGGATAAACACCATGGTATTAGATCTTATTTGATGCTTATAGGATGCAAAAGAACGATATAGTGTAGCCCCCAAGGCTCGTGCTGTATTTTGACTTGGTTAAAGTTGCAGCCCGAGTCTTAGTAGCCATCTGACGGTATTCCATCTTTAAACTTACAGAAAATTGCATCCAAACCAGGAATTGCTCAAGAACATATGTAACAAGCGCAAGGAGATAAAAGTTCTGCGTCTTGAGAATTCCAAGTTGTAGGTGGAGAAAGATGAGGCGGATGGTAATCTTTTCCGACTCCTTTCATTAGTGATTTCCATAGTCAAACTATTCAGCCGACTGATAAATTTTTCCTTTTCAGAATTATTGAGTGAATCTAGCAAGATGGTGGAGGAGGCCGAGAACTTCAAGGTCTTAAAAATAGAAAATGCTGAACTCCGGGATGAGCTTGAGAAGCTAAATGTTGAATCAGAGAAATACGTGAGTGCTGTCCTGGAATCAAGAAACATGGATAGCGAGAGGCTCGAGAGGCCTGTGGCCCTCCAAGATAAACAACTTGATGATCTTAAGAAGGACTTTCGAGAATCAGCAAGATCTAGCGTGATGTAGGGTTCACAACATATAAAACAAAAAAATTCCTACGATGGGAACATCTGGTACCAAGATCTATCTACTAGATACAAGCAACGGGTGAATATACATCCATAGAATACATACCCTCGAAGACCGAATAGCGTTAACAAGGTTGTACTCGTGGATGATGTAGACGAACGCTTGCCGATGTAACATACCACTCTTTTGTGTAATATTAATAAGATACGTTTGAGCATTGCATGCATGCATAACACTTGCACTTTGATTCAACCAAAGAAGAACAAACAAAACCCTAAACCCTAACAGCTTTCTCTCTCTCTTTTTGAATCAATTCAAATGGTTTCTATATTTTGAAAATTCTCACATGCATGGAGCTCAAATAGTTATAAGTGCCCCGCAGTGTTTTCAGATATTATACAAAAGATTCTGTAAATTCAAAATCATTCAAAACAGATTTGAATTCAAAATAAAAAGGGGGAAATCAGAAAAAAGAAAAGGAAAAGGATTTCCTGGAAAAAAAATCTACCTAACCCTCTCTAGGCCGAGCCCATCTTCCCTCTCCTCTCTCCCTGCCGCTGCAACATGAACCACCAGGGCCCCACCCAAGCCAGCCCACCTCTGGCCCGTACCCCTTCGGCCTCCCCCTTTCTTCTTTTTCCTCGCTGGCAAGCAGCTGCGTGCCGCAGCGCCCGCCGTCGATCCCCGCCGGCATTGCGATGCGCGCCGCCGCCCCTGAAGTCGTGGATAAGACCCGCCTCGACCTCCTCTTCCTCCTAGTACCAGTTTCACTTCGTCTCTCCCTCTCTGTCGTCTTCCCCCAAATGGTCGAACGCTAGCCGTTGCCGCTTGTCGCCGTCGCTGGAGAACGCCCCAAGCCTCACCATTGACCCTAGGAGATGCGCCTCGCCGAGCTGAGCCTCCCCACTTAAGGAATCGGCCGCGGGCGCTCAAAATCATCGACGTCGACCTCATATCTTCCGACGCCGTCCATCGTCTAAGCTCGCCTCGCCTCCCCGACACCACCGTCGTGCTCCTGGTGAGCCACCGGTTCTCAAGCACCTCTCCATTTCCTCCCTTTCCCTTTGTAGCCTCTTCCCCGTGAGTGCCCGCCGCCGCCGCTAGAGCCCGTCGGAGTCGATGCTCCGGTGACCAAGAAGTAGTGGCGCCGCGACACCCTCTCTCTAACGCGTCCATCCGTGCATCCAGGCGCGCTCGGGATCGATGGATCCTTGCTCGATCTGAGGATGAGCTCCATTGATGATTTCATGCTGACATCAGCATGAGGTAATAATCCATTTCTTTTATTTTTTAATTAATTGTTTTGTAATTATTTCTGTAAATAGAAAATCCCTGACAGGTGGGCCATACCTGTAAGAGTTTTAATTATTTCTGTAAATGTTTTCTGAAAATAATAAAAGTCTGACATGTGGGCCCAAGTTTGGAAATTATTTATAATATTCCAAAAATGATTTAAAATGAATTAAAATTTGAGAAATTCATAACTAATCCATTTTAAATCAGAAAAATACAAATAATATACCAAAATTTTCAGAAAAATGAAACCTATCTAACTAAGCTATAATCATACATTGTTAATCAACTTTGATAGAAATTTCAATTAGAAGAACCAATTGAATCCCATAGGTGATTCCGATGACCCCCCTGTTTTAGGGTTTGGACTTTCGGAACCCCCTTTAAAGTGACCAAGCATGCTTTAGGGTTAAATTCAACACTATTAAACTTGTCATATCATCCATATTGTATGAGCATTGAACATGCCATGTCTTGAGTGTTGCTTTCTCTTTTCTGGTGATTGGTTCTCGCAAATAGGAACCGAACCTAAAGCTGAAGTCAACGCCACCGAAGAGCAGTATCAGTACAACAACGGACAAGGCAAGCAAAGCCCCACTCATACAAATGAATCCTATGATTACAAAGTATTTCATTCTCATCATATGCATTCGGTTCAAACAGTCTTTTGTCAGTAGACAGAGTAATCCTATCTGATGCATGTTTTCCTTTGCGAACTATACTACCTGATCCATTGCTCCTAGCATAACTAGGTTTTGGCTTATGAGCGTCACTAGTGCCACAAGTTCAGTCAAGCTTAGCCATGCTTAGTGATCCGATGCTGATCATTCAGGTGATGCAACGGAGATGGGAATGAATCCTGCATGGTAGGATGTGGTGATGTGGTTAGAGATGGATGGTAAACATTCTAAGGCTTGTATGGGAGGCCACTTGGGTTGTGGTTTTTGTAGTCCCATACTTTTCACCCCTAGGACCCGATGTTCTTGCCTCTTGAACCAAGACGAGCGTACAACCACACGGGGGCCTGGAAACCCCCTCGACCAACTAACTTGCCTAGTAGATTCCATGAGTCACATAGTTTGGGCTTTCCATTCGACATACGCATCTTGGTTGTTCTTGAATGGAGGTGAAGGAGGTGTATTCATAACAGGTAGGTAAGCGTGGACGGGAACAAGAGATGCCCGGCATCCATAATCTTGAACCCTGCGCACATCATTAGGGACCGGCTTCGGGACTTGACCCGTTATGGCGGCATCTCCCTAGTGCGTGACTCATGGTCTCGGTGAAAGCAAGGTAATGGTCGTGGTCAACCACTCTCTGCCGGCCTTCCAAGGAAGAGGGCTAATAATTTGGAATTAAGAATCGGTTGGTACATGTGGGTAAAGTTGTGCATCCCTGCAGGGTTATTAATCTTTTCGAAAAGCCGTGTCCACAGTTATGGACGACTTGGGAACAGACGTGTGGCGCCCCGCAAAAACCACTACTAGAAAATCGCGTTATTTTTGTGCATTGCCTCATCATGACCGCATGCTCATGTCATCATGCCACATTGCATTTGAGCATCGTCATCATCTTGCATTTGTTTGAATAAAACTATTTTCGAAAAACCTATTTTTGTTTTCTAAACGCCCCGTCTTGATTTCAAATTAAAACCCGGGTCTCCGGAATATTTTGCTTTGTCTACCAACGGTTTTCAAAAGCCCCGTTCTAAATAAATAAAATGTTTAATTATTTTAGGGGGGCAGCCGAACCGGGCCGTTCCGACCCAGTCGGCCATCCCCAGTACAAAACCGGTCAACCTAAACCCTTTCTCCTACCCCAACCTAATCTACCCACCCTTCCTCCACCTCATCCCACCCAATCGGAGCTCGCCACCTCAGCTATCCTCCCTCCTTCCACCAACCACCTTCCACCGCCCCACCCCGCCCCCCCGCCACCAATTTTTCGCCAATTTTCCAGCGCCCAGTGGGACCACCGAACCTGGGCGCGCATCCCAACCCCCACCTGGTCGCCACCAACCGCCCCAGGCCCACCGTCCTGGCCCCACTTCCCCTGGCCCCACCCCGCCTCTCCCTCCCCCACCGACGCGCCCCACCCCCTCTCCCTCCTCGCTTTTCCCCAACCTCCCTCGATCCTCTCCTCTCCTCTGCCTCGCGGTCCCCTGCCGCTGCCGTCGCCCGCCCTCGGCCGTCCGCATCTTCCCTTGAAACCGCCTGGGACCCCTCCTCCGTGCCCCCGCCAAGTTCAGGGCCCGCCCCTCTCGCCTCTGGCTCCGGCCACCGACGCCCCTCGGCGAGTCGCCACCGACCCTGCTCCTCCCGGCGCCATCGCCACCACCTCCGCCAAGAGCTCCCCGCCTCTCCTGCAAGCTCGGCCATTGCGTGGAACCCCGGCCACCAGCGCCTCCCGCGGCCACCTCCTCGTCCGCCCCGCGTTCTCCGCTCCGGCCGACCTCAAGCCACCGGCCCCGCCACGCAGAGCACCGCCGCCAGGAGGTCCTCCCCGAGCCCGCCTCTCCACATGCAGTTGTGGCCGACCATCGTGTCCGCCTCTCCAGGAGCAGCGACCGGCGCCAACCACCGAGCCCACCTCCCCACGTGCAGCAGCGACCTGCGCCGACCCCCGACCCCGACTCTCCATGCGCAACAGCGACCGGTCAACCACGATCTAGCTTCTACTCGATTCAGTCCACCGCCGCTCTGTCCTACTCCCTGCCGATGGTTTTCTGTTGTGTGGAGGATTGGTCCGTTACTTGTGGCCTGGTATTCTGATCGTGCTTGGGTGCTCGGGGTACTTTAGGTCGATCCCTCTTTTCAACGGAATTGGCGCAGACAGGGATACTACAGGAATCAATTTGGTTCTCGTCGCCACCGGAGATGCAAGACTGAACACTCGACACGCCAAGGTCTCCTTCCCGGAACGCCATGTTCTCCCTCACGGATCCGGTTACCCGAACCCGATGAACCATCGACGTTGAACCCTCGGAACGACAAGTTCTCCATCCTAGAACGCCATGCCCTCCTACGAGGATCCGGTGCCGCCGGTATGACAAGTTCTTCTCGGGACATCGAGTTCGCCATCACGGATGACAAGCACGCCTTCATGGAACCGAAATCACGGGATCCGCAAGACCTTCTTCCCGGAACGCCAAGTACTTCCTTCCCGGATGCCAAGGTCGTCAACACGGATGCGCCAAGTACTTCTTCGAGGACGCCAAGTTCTTCGCCCCGAATGCCAAGACCGACTCGATGGCGCGGACCCGACAAGATCTTCGCCACGACAAGATCGACACCGACCAGGACGAATCCGATGCGCCCCGACGCCGGACCTAGTCCTTCTTCACGGAACGCCAAGATCTACTCCGTTATCCGAGAACGATCCCGTCGAGACCGAACCCTAGATCCGGACCCTGAGACCCAACCCCGAACCCCGCGGAGCCCAAGTTCGTCGAACTCTAATGTGATTCCCTATCCGAGACCCCCATTATTTTTATATTATGACATTATCAACTGATGCATATTCAATTGTTCATGCATGCATACTTGTCTGAGGGTTGGGGGCATTATGCCGATTCATCTCATAATTAAATATGGAGTCTATATGCGGGATATCTTTGGCTTATTCCGGACTCCATTTAAATTGGTGTAGCGAACCGGTACCATGTTTCGCCCTGTTAACCCAACACTTAATTTGCGGGGTAGATAAATAACTTGAACCATCTAATAAATTATCAGGACCCCGGTTCCGCTTAATATGTCCTAATCGCATCGCACCTTTGCCATGTCATACATCATACATGCATCATGCCCGATTTTCTACCGTAGCATTGAATAGTCCATCGGTGTTTCTTCTAGTGCTTTGCTTCTTCACGGATTAGGCCGATGAGTTGATGCGAGTGTCGACCCGATCTTTGGATGAACCTTCGGCAATGTTTTCAGGCGAGCATCTCCCCCTTTCTACCTATCTTACTTTTATAGTATTTATTCCCTCCTGTTGATCTATTGCTATCTAGGTTGCGATGCTCTAGTTTTCGTGCCCGCGATATCCCTTGCAGCCTTATATTGCCTTGGACACATCCTATTACCGGTTGTTTGGTAGATAGTTGGACTTGCGCGTTGTAGTCGCTTGCTCAAGTGCTGTTGCGTGTCGTCAAGTACCTCAGTTGTTGGAGTTTTGCCTTGAGGTTTAATGTTGAGATGATCAAGACTTTAATTATTGTTTAATAACTAAAATTGAAGTAGGTAAATAATGCAGAGGCACAGGTGGGCAATAGATGTTATTTGGTTGTTAATCGTCCACTTGTGTCCCGTAGGACCCCGAGTTCTTGACACTGTTCGAGATCGAGCGCTAACCACGTGTGGGGTGTGGGCACCCCATCGATTAGTACCTGATTTCAAAGTATTGTGGGGCCACAATTAGTTTGGGGCTTTATTACTATCCTGTACTTATGCCATGCTTTCTTGCTTAATTTAAATTGTGCGAGTGCTTTTGTACTGATTTAGGACCGTGACCCGTTTTATTGTATCGACAAGCCCAGTCACACTTCGGGTTCCCGATCGTTTCTGATGGGCTACACAAACTCGAGTCCGTCTTTGAGACCGGCCGACTTCCGTTAGGGTAGCTTAGTGGGTGGCCCCATGTACTTGCTTTGGGTGCAGGAAGCGTCATGACTTAGGCCCGCCGACATACCGATGGGTGTATGTTAACTGATCGGCAAAAAGGGTGAAGTGCGTGTGGATACTTTGGTGCACCCTGCGGTTAAATCTTTTAAAAGCCGTGTCATGGTTATGGGCGACTTAGAGCAGTTCTCGATCATAGACAACTATAACTAAAGTTCTTTGTTATAATTTGACTTGTATCCGATATGACTAGTAATCAGCTTCACTACAACGGAATGGCTAAATAAAAGTACCAACAAGCTATTTGGGTTTGGGATATCTCATGCTAATCGTATCTGACTAGTAAGTGTTGCAACTACAATGGAATGGTTAACTAAAACTGCCCACTGCTTATTTTATCAGGATGACTATCTATACCTGACTAGTAATTGTTGCAACGATAACTGTATAAATAAAACTGCCAACGGTGTGAGTTCCTCGGTTGACTTCCTCGTTTGGTCTCGAGGGGGAAACACCAGGATGGGTATGTTTGGTGGTAGTATCAGGTTGGTTCCGAATAGGCCTTTCTTACCCCTCTCCGATAGCCGCTATTTGTCTCGAGTCTCTATAGGTTGTTTAGTGCATGCTGCGCTGCCGCTCAGTCCACCATACCTATGTAGGCGAGGACCTTGAATCTAGTCTCGTGCTGTCGGCCTCGATCGACCGCTCTTTTTCCTTTGCCCTTTGTCGGCACCCTTTTTGTTTAAGCAGGTTTTGAGATCGACGTCGTTAGCAGGGTTACCCTTCCGGCTTGGCCTGGGCAGGGTTATGGACGCCATTGGTTATTCTTCAGGGCTCTTAGCTCAATTTGCATCTTGTCCGTACTCGGACGCTGTATCGTTTTCAAGGTGATTTGGATCTTTGTATGTTATATCTGTATTCTTGACTCTTTGAGTCGCTGTTGTATATATCTGTTCTGTGGGTCCCATCGAGGACTGTTGTGTAATGTTATTACTTCGTTTTCCACCCGCACGAAAGTGCCTGGTGGGCACCTTTGAATCGTTTCTATGCGGGTTTGGTGGAAATCGCTAAAACTTGCATAGGGCCGATTCTGAGGGTGTTACAAGACGTGAAGATCATAGAGAACTATAACCGAATGTTAAAACTTGTCAACTAAAGTGAGATTTGGAATACTTCCTCGGGGTTGTTGACGGGGTAGTCCGGGAAGAGTGGTTCGGTTGATGATGATGCTTGGTGGATATCAAATATGATTCTAAGAGCTAGAGTTGAAGTCTTCTTATCCCCTTTTGAAAATGATCCAACTAGACGAGTTTCTTCCCCCTCTTGTTTTGAAAACAAAAGATGGCTTTATGCAAAATAACTCCACTAGCCATAAGTATTGCGGAGTACACCCTGTACTCAGCCTTGCTTCCTTGATGTTTTTCTACAGATGATGCTACCCCAACTGAAGGTGGTTTCTACATCGAAGTCGACGAGTAGTCGGGGTTCCCGGGCAGCAGCCAAGGATCTATGGAAGGGTCGCTACTTTTGTTATGGACTCTTAGGCCCTTTGCTAAGTTTGTTGTTTAGAACAACTTGTTTGCTTCCGTTGTTTGATGTAATGATGGGTCTGTGACACTTGGCTTGTATGACTGGTTTGTAACTCTCTTAAGAGTTTACCTTATTAATGTATGGTTTGTATGTTTTGTAATGTTACTGATCTTTCCCTGCGCATTTTGGAATTTAGGTTAGGCTTATATCAGATGAGGATCTGGTATTTGTCTAGCCCTGATCCTGGGTCATGACAGATTTTGGTATCAGAGCCGAACTGCCTGTAGGAAACCCTTCTAGTTGGTCGATGTTGAGTCTAGAGTTTGAGAAAACTATTTGAAAGCTAAAATTATTTGCAGAAATCTGAATAGGACTCTTTTTACTCCTTATCCAAGGTTGTTCTATTGCTGAGTTATCTTATCTTGTTTGCTTTGCAAACTTTTCACTTCTCGTCTATCATTTCAAATTCTTAGGATATACGGGTTTGGGTTGTTTTTCCCTAAGTACTCCGTACTTGGTTGCAAGGCTCAGAGTTTCCAATATATATCAGTGCAACTGAAGCATTGTTTTCAACTTTGCTAAGGATGCCTCCAATCTCGCTCTCTATTCTTTTGTGAATTGCTGGTATCATATCATGCTTGCATTCCATTGTTATGGTTTGTATCTAAGTTGGTAGCATATACGTTTCGTATGCTTGTTCTACTGCCATACTTAATGCATTGATATAATTTTCATCCACATGTTCACCTCTACCGTGATCTTTTGATATGGTTTTGCCATCCTTTGTTGTACCCTTTTGGTGAATCCATTTTCATGGTTTTTGTTTTCTCCTCAGGATGCCGGCTGGTACTCGTGGTTCTGTTGGCCTTCGAGGAAACAACGATGCTGATCAGGAACTTCCGCCACCTCCCACAATGGCCGAGGTTCTCAACAACATTGAGACCAACCGTCTGCAGCCTTCTGGAGCGTGTGGCGCAGAACACTGAACGTCGTCCTGACGACTGTGTCACACTTGGAGATTTCATCCGCTCGTTTCCTCCAATCTTCACCCACTCCAAGGATCCCCTTGAAGCTGATGATTGGCTCCGTACCATAGAGCGCAAGTTCAGTGCTCTTCGAGTCCGTCCCGCTGATCGTGTTAACTTCGCCACCTTTCAACTGGAAGGTGAGGCTGGTGTTTGGTGGGAAGGTTTTCAGCATCTGCAAGCGCAGGGACATGTCGTTACCTGGGAGGAGTTTGTTGCAGCATTTTGTGCCTCTTATATCCCTAAGCCCATCATGGATCTCAAAAGGAGGGAGTTTTTGGATCTGATTCAGGGGCGCAAGGATATTGAAACCTATGGGCGTGAGTTTACTCACCTGGGTCGTTATGAAGCCAGAGATGTGACCAATGATGAAGATGAGCAAGAGCTGTTCCGTAAAGGACTTAACCCTGCACTTCTCTATGAGTTGTTGTCCTTCAAGTTCCAGTCTTTCCAGGACCTGCACAATCAGGCTCTTACTCTAGAGCATGGAAGGAAGGATATGGAAGTTTCTCAGAAGCGTGAAGAAGGAAATTCTCGTGCTTCTTCCTATGGTAACAAGAAGCACCGTGTCTTTGTTCCATACAGTGCTATGCCTCGTGCTCCTTATGCACCCAAGTCTTCCGGCAATAATTCTCGTCAGCCACAGTCAAATAATGGTGGATCAAACTATCATCCTCCTGCTGGTTCTCACACTGGGGTTACCTGTTACTCCTGTGGTCAGCCTGGTCACTACTCAAGGGAGTGTTCTCAAAGGGCTGCCGGACACAATGATCAGTAGGCAAAGAAGAATGATAAATCTCAAGGTGCTGGACGTGGTCGTCTGACCCATGTCACTATTGAGGAAGCTCAGGAAGATCCACACGTCATTCTGGGTACGCTCAGTGTCAGTTCAATTCTCGCAACAATTTTGTTTGATTCTGGAGCATCACATAAATTCATATCACAAGAGTTTGCACGGGAGCATGGTATACCTTTTGAAGCAATGTGTTCCCCTATAGAGATTAGTACTCCTGGGTCTCGTTGGGAGACCATCTGGGTTACTCATGGGGTTGAGATAGATATAGCATATCAGAAGTTTCCTACTTCTCTCATTGCAGTCAAGTCAACTGACATAGATGTCATCCTGGGCATGGACTGGTTAACCAAGTATCAAGCCGTCATTGACTGTGCACTCAGAACAGTTTCTGTGACCTCTCCTGCTAGCATAACTGTCAAGTATTGGACTGATGGTTCAAAGTCTCCGCCAGCAGTTCTTAAACCTTTCTCGGAGTTATATGCCATGGATGTCCTACCCACTCTCGAGGTCCAAGATGTCCTTGTAGTCTGTGATTTCCCGGATGTCTTTCCTGAAGAGTTGCCTGGCATGCCACCTGATCGAAGTGTGGAGTTCGTCATAGATCTAGTTCCTGGAACTGCTCCTATCTCTAAAAGACCTTACCGCATGCCTCCTCATGAGTTGGTTGAGTTGAAGAAGCAACTTGAAGAGTTAGAGGGTCTAGGATACATCCAACCTAGCACATCATCTTGGGGTTGCCCTACCATCTTTGTGAAGAAGCGGGATACAAATATTCCAAGATTGGTGGTTGATTACCGTCCACTCAACGCAGTGACAATCAAGAAAACGTACCCACTTCCCCGGATAAATGACCTCTTTGATCAATTAAGTGGTGCCACTGTCTTCTCCAAAATGGACTTAAGATTAGGGTATCATCAAATCAAGATTAGAAAGGAAGATATCCCAAAGACAGCATTCACAACCCATTATGGTCTTTACGAGTATACAGTGATGTCCTTCGGGTTAACCAATGCCCCTACCACATTTATGAGTCTCATGAACTCTGTCTTCATGGAGTATCTCGACAAGTTCGTCGTGGTATACATTGATGACATTCTAATCTACTCCAAGACCGAAGAAGAGCATGCCGAACATCTACGTTTGGTATTGACTAAACTTCGTGAACATCGTCTCTACGCCAAGTTTTCCAAATGTGAGTTCTGGTTACAAGAGCTCGTCTTCCTTGGTCATGTTGTGTCTGCAAGTGGTGTCACTGTCATACCGAATAAGGTTCAGACCATTCTGGAATGGAAGTCACCTACTTCAGTCAAGGAAGTCCGAAGTTTTCTTGGAATGTCTAGATATTACCGCCGCTTTATTGAGAACTTCTCCTAGATAGCCAAGCCTATGACTAATCTTCTTAAGAAAGATAAGAAATTTTAATGGTCAGAAAAGGCAGAAGAAATCTTCCAAACTTTGAAAACTAAGCTAACCACCGCTCTTGTGCTTGTTCTTCCGGATACAAGCAAGGACTTCGTCATCTATTGTGATGCTTCTCTCCAAGGGCTCGGTTGTGTGTTGATGCAAGATGGTCACGTAGTGGCCTATGCTTCTCGGAAGTTGAATCGACATGAGAACAATTATCCAACCCATGATCTCGAGCTCGCTGCTGTCGTTCGTGCTCTTAAGAAATGGCGACATTACCTCATCGGTAACCGTTGTGAACTTTACTCGGATCATTAAAGTCTGAAGTACCTCTTTACCCAGCCAGATCTGAATCTCAGGCAAAGACGATGGTTGGAACTCATCAAAGATTATGATTTGGGTCTCAACTATCAACCCGGCAAAGCCAATGTCGTTGCCGATGCGCTAAGTCGGAAGTCTTATTGGAACAATCTGATAATTTCACAAGCCCAAGCTATTCTCTACGAGGAAATCAATCGTCTTAACCTTGAAGTAGTTCCTTGTGGATTCCTTGCTAACCTTGAAATAAAATCTTCTCTAGAGGACCAAATCAAGGAAGCTCAAAAGCAAGATGATGAAGTTACCAAGATCAAAGAACGTGTCACAAGCGGTGAAGCTAAATGTTTCTCCATCAATGATCAAGGTATTTTATACTTCAGTAACCGGCTAGTGGTTCCAAACAGTCGGAAAATCAAAGATCTAATCCTTTTGGAAGCTCATGAATCCCCTCTTTCTATCCATCCTGGTGGTACCAAAATGTACCGAGATCTCCGTCAAAGATTATGGTGGAATGGAATGAAACAAGAAATCGCTCGCTTTGTTGCAGAGTGCGACGTTTGCCGTCGTGTAAAGGCTGAACACCAAAGGCCTGCTGGACTTCTGCAACCGTTGAAAATTCCTGAGTGGAAATGGGATGAAATTGGCATGGATTTTATCACTGGACTCCCAAGGACACAAGCAGGAAACGATGCTATATGGGTGATAGTTGATCGGTTATCTAAAGTTGCTCATTTCATTCCAGTTCGTGAAACTATCCGTGCTAGTCAATTGGCTGACCTATACATCTCTTGGATCTTCGTTCTTCATGGTGTTCCCAAGAAGATCATCTCTGATCATGGAAGTTTGTTTACTTCCAAATTCTGGAAAAGTTTGCAAGAAGCAATGGGAACTCATGTCTCCTTTAGCACAGCCTATCATCCTAAAACCGTTGGTCAAACTGAAAGAGTGAATCAAATTCTTGAAGACATGCTCAGAGCGTGTGTCATATCCTTTGGAAAGAACTAGGAGAAATGTCTTCCTTTTGCGGAGTTCTCCTATAACAACAGTTTTCAATCCAGTTTGGGTATGGCACCTTTCCAATTCCTGTATGGGAGAACATGTCAACACCTGGAATCGAGTAAACCGTGAAAGACAATTCTTTGGTCCGGACATGATCCAAGAAGTAGAAGATCAAGTTTGCATAATTCGAGAGCGTTTGAAGGCCACTCAATCTCGTCAGAAGACTAACTATGATCGTCATCATCTTGATGTTCATTATGAAGTTGGTGATCAAGTTTACATCCGGGTCACTCCTCTGAAGGGTGTCCATCAATTCGGTATCAAAGGAAAATTGGCACCTCGCTACGTTGGTCCCTTTCGCATTCTCTCCAAGCGGGGTGAGCTTGCCTACCAATTGGATCTACCTTCAACTTTTCCAGAGGTACATGATGTTTTCCATGTGTCTCAACTCAAGCTTTGCTTCAAAGATCCCATTTGTGGTGTGGACCATGAAACTTTGGATCTCCAAGATGATCTAACCTACCGAGAATACCATGTTCGTATTCTTGATGAAACAGAGCGCAAGACTCGTCGTCAAACCATCAAGTTCCTGAAAGTTCAATTGTCTCATCACTCTGAGTCAGAAGCAACCTGGGAATGCGAAGATCGTCTTCGATCTGAGTACCCTTCCTTCTTTTCTAAAACCTAGGAATCTCAGGTCGAGATTCTTGTAAGTGGGGTAGAGCTGTAACATACCACTCTTTTGTGTAATATTAATAAGATATGTTTGAGCATTGCATGCATGCATAACACTTGCACTTTGATTCAACCAAAGAAGAACAAACAAAACCCTAAACCCTAACAGCTTTCTCTCTCTTTTTGAATCAATTCAAATGTTTTCTATATTTTGAAAATTCTCACATGCATGGAGCTCAAATTGATATAAGTGCCCCGCAGTGTTTTCAGATATTATACAAAAGATTCTGTAAATTCAAAATCATTCAAAACAGATTTGAATTCAAAATAAAAAGGGGGAAATCAGAAAATAGAAAAGAAAAAGGATTTCCTGGAAAAAAAACTACCTAACCCTCTCTGGGCCGAGCCCATCTTCCCTCTCCTCTCTCCCTGCCGCCAGCAGCGACAGCAGCCAGCCCACCCGGGGCCCAAGCCAGCCCACCTCTGGCCCGTACCCCTTCGGCCTCCCCCTTTATTCTTTTTCCTCGCCGGCAAGCAGCTGCGTGCCACAGCGCCCGCCGTCGATCCCCGCCGGCATTGCGATGCGCACCGCTGCCCCTGGAGCCGTGGATAAGACCCGCCTCGACCCCGTCTTCCTCCTAGTACCAGTTTCACTTCGTATCTCCCTCTCCGTCTTCTTCCCCCAAATGGTCGAACGCTAGCCGTTGCCGCTTGTTGCCGTTGCTGGAGAACGCCCCAAGCCTCGCCGTTGACCCTGGGAGCTGCGCCTCGCCGAGCTGAGCCTCCCCACAGAAGGAATCGGCCGCGGGCGCTCAGAATCGTCGATGTCGACCTCATATCTTCCGACGCCGTCCACCGTCGATTACTCTTCCGTCTGAGCTCGCCTCGCCTCCCTGACACCACCGTCGTGCTCCTGGTTAGCCACCGGTTCTCAAGCACCTTTCCGTTTCCTCCCTTTCCCTCTGTAGCCTCTTCCCCGTGAGTGCCCTCCGCCACCGCTAGAGCCCGTCGGAGTCGATGCTCCGGTGACCAAGAAGTAGTGGTGCCGCCACTATCTGTCTCCCCGCGATGCCCTCTCTCTAACGCGTCCATCCGCGCATCCAAGCGCGCTCAGGATCGATGGATCCTTGCTCGATCTGAGGATGAGCTCCATTGCTGATGTCATGCTGACATCAGCATGAGGTAATAATCCATTTCTTTTATTTTTTTAATTAATTGTTTTGTAATTATTTCTGTAAATAGAAAATCCCTGACAGGTGGGCCATACTTGTAAGAGTTTTAATTATTTCTGTAAATGTTTTCTGAAAATAATAAAAGTCTGACATGTGGGCCCAAGTTTGGAAATTATTTATAATATTCCAAAAATGATTTAAAATGAATTAAAATTTGAGAAATTCATAAATAATTCATTTTAAATCAGAAAAATACAAATAATATACCAAAATGTTCAGAAAAATGAAACCTATCTAATTAAGCTATAATCATACATCGTTAATCAACTTTGATAGCAAGTTCAATTAGAAGAACCAATTGAACCCCATAGGTGATTCCGATGATCCCCCTGTTTTAGGGTTTGGACTTTCGGAACCCCCTTTAAATTGACCAAGCATGCTTTAGGGTTCAATTCAAAACTATTAAACTTGTCATATCATCCATATTGTATGAGCATTGCACATGCCATGTGTTGAGTGTTGCTTTCTCTTTTCCGGTGATTGGTTCTCGCGAATAGGAACCGAACCCGAAGCTGAAGTCAACGCCACCGAAGAGCAGTATCAGTCCAACAACGGACAAGGCAAGCGAAGCCCCACTCATACATATGAATCCTATGGTTACAAAGTATTTCATTCTCGTCATATGCATTCGGTTCAAACAGTCTTTTATCAGTAGACAGAGTAATCCTATCTGATGCATGTTTTCCTTTGCGAACTATACTACCTGATCCACTGCTCCTAGCATAACTAGGGTTTGGCTTATGAGCGTTGCTAGTTCCACAAGTTCAGTCAAGCTTAGCCATGCTTAGTGATCCGATGCTGATCATCCAGGTGATGCACCGGAGATGCGAATGAATCCTGTATGGTAGGATGTGGTGATGTGGTCAGAGATGGATGATAAATATGCTAAGGCTTGTATTGGAGGCCACTTGGGTTGTGGTTTTTGTAGTCCCATACTTGTCACCCCTAGGACCCGATGTTCTTGCCTCTTGAACCAAGACGAGCGTACAACCACACGGGGGACTGGAAACCCCCTCGACCAACTAACTTGCCTAGTAGATTCCATGAGTCACATAGTTTGGGATTTCCATTCGACATACACATCATGGTTGTTCTCGAATGGAGGTGAAGGAGATGCATTCATAACAGGTAGGTAAGTGTGGCCGAGAACAAGAGATGCCCAGCATCCGTAATCTTAAACCATGCGCACATCATTAGGGACCGGCTTTGGGACTTGACCCATTATGGCAGCATCTCCCTAGTGCGTGACTCATGGTCTCGGCGAAAGCAAGGTAAAGGTCGTGGTTAACCAATCTCTGCCGGCCTTCCAAGGAAGAGGGCTAATAATTTGGCATTAAGAATCGGTTGGTACGTGTGGGTAAAGTTGTGCACCCCTGCAGGGTTATTAATCTTTTCGAAAAGCCGTGTCCACGGTTATGGACGAATTGGGAACGGACGTGAAGATCATAGAGAACTATAACCGAATGTTAAAACTTGTCAACTAAAGTGAGATCTGGAATACTTCCTCGGGGTTGTTGAGGGGGTAGTCCGGGAAGAGTGGTTCGGTTGATGATGATGCTTGGTGGATATCAAAGATGATTATAAAAGCTAGAGTTGAAGTCTTCTTATGCCCCTCTTGTTTTGAAAACAAAAGATGGCTTTATGCAAAATAACTCCACTAGCCATAAGTCTTGTGGAGTACACCCTGTACTCAGCCTTGCTTCGTTGATGTTTTTCTACAGATGATGCTACCCCAACTGAAGGTGGTTTCTACGTCGAAGTCGACGAGTAGTCGGGGTTCCCGGGCAGCAGCCTAGGATCTATGGAAGGGTCGCTACTTTTCTTATGGCCTCTTAGGCCCTTTGCGAAGTTAGTTGTTTAGAACAACTTGTTTGCTTCCGTTGTTTGAAGTAATGATGGGTCTGTGACCCTTGGCTTGTATGACTGGTTTGTAACTCTCTTAAGAGTTTACCTTATTAATGTATGGTTTGTATGTTCTATAATGTTACCGATCTTTCCCTGCGCGTTTTGGAATTTAGGTTAGGCTTATATCAGATGAGGATCTGGTATTTGTCTAGCCCTGATCCTGGGTCGTGACAGCCGATCTCAAGATCGTGATGAAGTCCATCTGGTCCAGCTGGTCCAGCACCATCAAGTCCAGCACCGCAAAGCAGTGGTGCATCCGTGATCACACACACGTACGGGTACCCCGACAACCTCCGCGCCCTCGCTCCAGCGAAGCAGCGGAAGCAACAAATCCTTCTAGAAAAAGCCACCGGGAACATGTATCTCGCTGATCCGAGACCATGGGGAAATTATAAAGGGGGGAGAGAGATCCTTCGCGAGGTGGTGTGAGTGACAAGTGAGAGGAGGGGTCCTTTTATAGGGGAGGGGGAAGACCAAGGGGGCATGGCCGCCAGCCAAGGAGGGTGCTCCCACCTCTCCCTCATTCATGTGGTGGAAGCTCCACTCACATAAAAACATCTCCACTCACAATTCCACTCACATGCATTAATTTTCCACCAAAATTAATGCAAGCTCTCATTTAAATAAAACTCTTTTATTTATTTATTAAGAATTTTGTTAATTACTTTAATTAACAAACATTCACATAAAACCCCTTGCTAGTATTCATTTTCACATGCAGAACCAGTTTCAGCAATTTCAACCAAAACAGTTCCGGTGTCTAGTGAAATAAATTCCTGCGCTTTCCTTTTCTTTTTCTGACATATCATTTGCTCTGAATGGTGTCGGTATACCTTAAGTGTGTCACCCTACGGTTCGTGAATAATGCATACATGATCTAGACCCCTCTCCGATTAATAATCTGCAGCGAGACCTGGAGATCCATACTGACTCCCACACATTCAACGATGACTTCTGTGATTGTGTGAAACTTTTACATTAGTATCTTAATCCCTTTGTTTCACGATATATTACATGTCCGAGATTCAATCATCGGTATGTCCATACCTAGTTTGATCTCGTTACCGACATGCACTCTTTTCTCGTTTCCGTGATATAACATTCTAGTGATCAAATCACTTGCTTGCAAGCTAATCAATGTGATATCACCGAGAGGACCCAGAGCATATCTATCCGTCACCAGGATGAAAAAATTACACTCTCGATCCATGAACCTCAACATAACACTTTAGTAGTTCTGAAGCCATCTTTATAATCACACAGTTATGGTGTGACGTTTGATGTCATCGAGAAACTCTTCCGGTGTTAGTGATTGACATGATCTCATGGTCTAAGGATTAGGATCACTTCGTAAGTTGTTATAGCAATATAAACTCAATGACTTTGATCGTAATGCTATACTTTGGATGAATGTTCATCACATCATTACACTAATGTTGTGACCTCGTTATTAACAACATCCAATGTCCATGATCAGGAAACTTTGATCATCTTCTTAATCAATGAGCTAGTTTATAAGAGAGGCATAACTAGGAACTTCCTTTTTGTTTATTAAACACACATATATTAACGTTTCCGTATTAATACAATTATAGCATGCAAAATAAACATTTATCATAAATATGGAATACGATAATAACCACTTTATTATTGCCTCTCGGGCATATTCCCTTCAGTCTCCCACTTGAACTAGAGACAATAATCTAGTTTGAAAACTTCGCGTATTTGAACACCTATGGCTTTCTGGTGTTCCATATACGCAACTGCAAGTGGTTAACATAATCTACGGATCTGACGCTTTTAGGTCCGTGTGTATTTGCATGTCTTTGCGTCTCCACGCATCACTCATTCTCTAATGAGATGGCATTGTATAAATTTTGTCTTTTGGTGAGACTTTTAGTTCCTTGGGGTTAAATCATGTCGATACTATTGTCGTACAATATATCTTTAGTGTTAGCCCGTTGCGAACCACACCTTAGTTTGATAACAAACTACTTGACACAAATTCCCTCCTTTGCTGCTACTATAGCAGTCATATACTTTGCCTTATTGTTGTAGTATTCGTCACAATGTTTTAACTTTTTGGAATACATCCAAATCCATCATGGAAACTCCTTTCCATTTCATTATGCCACTCATAGTTTAAATTGAGATAAACTTAATTTTGTATCTTGTGACAAAACTAGTATCAATGTAACGCTTTATAATGAACTATTTGTAATTGTTTGTCACCTCTACACAAATATATTCTTAGTTATTCCAAAAGATTATAAGAATATCCTTACTATCGTACAATGATCACTTTATGATTCATTCTGGTATATGCTCATAACACTTAGAGCATAGGACATATCTGGATGTGTACATATCATGGTATGATTGATCAAAACATCCTTGTGATTTCACTCATCAAGTGTCAAAGCACTTGAATCTTGTTTCACTTATCAAGTGTCGATACACTTGAATTTTGATACAATTCCTTTCCATGCGACAAGAACCGTTTCTTGTCATTTCTATATTGAACTCCTTCAATATCTCATATATGTATGTTTGGCACAACCATATTAGCGTCACAGTCTATCCACTATGGACATTCATGCCAAATATTCGGGTTTTTCCTAAGTCTTTCATCGAAATGAAATTCTTAACCTTTGTCAATAAAATATACATCATTTCTAATCAACAAGATGTCCTTCACATAATGTATTAGAAATATGTCTTAGCGCTCCCACTTAATTTCTTGCAAATGTAAGCATCTTCATCGTCTCCTGATGAAAACTCCTTTTCATCACGGTGAAGATTCCAACTCCGCGATGCTTACTTCAACCATTGAAGTTTGCATGCCCTTTTAGCATCCTTTGAATTAACAAAACCCTTTAGACTATGTCATGTACACGTCCTAGGTAACCATTATATTAGAAGAACTTTGTTTTGTTTATTCATCTACCATATACCAAATTATATGTAGTGGTTGCTACTTTAATCCGTCCAGACTAAATATCGCTATGAAAGATCAAATCTTGTCATAGTCAACTCCTTGCACATTGTCGTAAAATACTTTCATAGATGTGAAACATCCATGTCTGTTTCTTTATAGATCCAAATACGACCAATAGGTTTTTACACCTTTTCGGAGGGTCTTCGAAGTTCAACACTTGATTTATCGTGTATGGAACTATCACGGATTTTATGGCTTCAAGCCATTTGACGGAGTCAATGCCCATCATCGCTTCTTTGTATGTGGTCGGTTCATCATTGTCAAACAATAATGATTTACTCTCAAATCTCAGCGTTTGATTTGTTTATCCGACCAACTTGGTTCAATAAGAACTTAGATCTTCGTGACCACAACCTTTGAGGCACATAAGCTATGAGCATTATGACAGCCTCCGGAACCATTTCCGACGCTGCGCAACTCAGCACATTTAGCTAAGGTTTGTTAACCTTATCAAAGTTCTATTGTCCTCCCACTTAACTTTTGCAAAAAATTCCTTTTTCAAGAAACTTCACATTTCAAGCGACAAACCCTTTTATCCTTGGTGTTATGGAGGAATACCCAATTGTTATTCAAAATAACCTACAAAGACATGCTCATCCGACTTTGGTTGTAAACATCTTACTTATGTTAAGCATACCAAAATTTAAGAAATGACAACTTGGGTTTCACACCAAACCATAACTCATATGGTGTCATTTCAACGGATAAAGATGAAGCTCTTTTCAGTGTAAAAGCGGTTATCTCTAAAGCTTTAATCTTTTAAACATAATGGCAGATTTATAAATAACACTTTTGATCCAACCATGTCACACAAGGTTTCATTACAAATCTCAAACACTCCATACTCATATGGTGTTTCGGGAGATGTAAATCTAGGTGTTTTGCTAAACTTGTAACTCAAATAAATCCCTTTATGATAAATCATAATTCATTTATTTTTCTTGTTACACTTGTAACTCAAATAAATCCCTTATGATAAAATCATAAACCATTTTATTTTCTTGTTACAATGATTTTTCACTTCATCTTGAAAGTCTTTGAAACATTTTCAAATATTTGATACTTCTTTATCATTAAGTGAATATTCACTCAAATTTCCGGAGAAAGTATATGAAGTTGAAACCCATCGCTTATGACTACACATAATGGACTACATACATCGATATGTATAAATTCCAATATTTTAGTCGTTCATTCTTCTTTGGCCTTTGAACGAAGTTTTAATTATCCCTAGGAAAGTCTCACAAGCATCACTTGATCAAATCAAAGACTCCAAAAATCCACGAAAATGGAGTTTTTTCATGTTTTATTTCCAATATAATTTAAACGGCAATGTCACTTTGTAAGTGATCTTTCAATCATTTGTCTAGCGACATTTTAGCATTAGGTTTTATGGATGTGATTTCTCCAACTAGATTTGTAAATCATCCATCTTATATGGAATACGGTAATTATTTGAACAACCTTTGTTCTCATAATACCTGATTTGAATAACTATTATTAAAACAAATCTTGAAGTCAAGCTTTGATGTCAACGAGAAATACAAACAATAGTTTGTTTGTTTTCGATGAACATCATCACATATTCTCTTGCTAGTTACTTAGGCCATTGTGGTAAATGAATTGCGTCGTTCTGTATGAAATTTCATACCAACCAATTCAGTATCCAATACCCAAGAACCACATTATTTAACAAGCAAAGAATACAACCATAACATGTATATCATCCATATACCTAAATTGGATATTTCCAATCTTTTCTTTTCTGCCAAATATATTTTATAGATTCTCTTTCAGCATTTCCTTTTACTTTTTAAAAGAATATATCAACATCAACAGTGGCACCATATACATGACACATAGTCCAAATCATGTATATTCAAATAATAATACCTTTGGACCTGCACTTTGAAGTAGATCACCATCATCAAAATGATCGGTATCTTTCAAAATCCATTTTTTAGTAATCTTCTTAGTGTAGTAAACACTTTACATACATCTTCTATTCATCCTTATCATGATGACTTTCATGATCTAGCTAATGTGGCTTATAAAGGAGAATCGTGAGTATAATATTACTTTCAAAAACCTTTTTGGATGATTAGGATGTCTAGCATCTCCAACCTTCGCAAATTCTCATCCAATATGAGAACATATATTATACTCTATCATATTGCACCCAAAACATTGTTTCAGATATCGTTATATCTGCCACACATGATGGTTTCTGAAACAATTCTTTCAGCTCCTAGATAAACTTGATATTAAAACAATCAAGAATCATGGAGGCAAACATGATACTTAAGATACTAACAATGGAATTGTTACTATCGATTTAATACCAATTATCAAATTTCATGGAGTAAACAGAGTTTGCTAAAAGTTTGGAATAGGACTTTAAACTTTAGATTAACACTCAATAGAATACGATACCAGTTCGTAAAGTAAATATCCAGAATTCTATAGTTCTATTATCTCAATTACAACTATGCATAAGGTGATGAACGAATGCCAATGACTACAACAAATTATGCAAATTCACTTTGATTTAATTTATGATAAATTGAGTTCTACTAATCCTAATTAGAAATGAACTCCCACTCAAAAATGACATCCCTCGTGCCTTTTTGGTGATTACATGAACCAAATCCACTACACCAAGTCCGATCATCACGTGAGTCGGTGTAGCTTCAAAGGCGAGCATCAAATGGGCATCATATCTACCATATGACTCATGATTAACCTTTCGGTCCATGTTCCGAGGCCATGTTTGTTCATGCTAGGCTCGCCAAGTAAGAACCTTAGTATTCGCGTGTGTAACTGTCTTACACCCGAGATATGCTTGTGGATTCAAGTACACCCGATCATCACGTGATGTCTTGAAGCGACGAAACATTTTCGGTGCATACTTAAGGAAGAACACATTTTATCTTGATATCTAAATGAGGTATCATCTTATTATGCTAATAAAATTCCAAACAAGCAATATAAGATGCAATCAAACATCACATGTTTGTAAGTGAAGTGATATGGTTCCCGCATATGATCTCCATCATGTGCACCATGGTATGATCACTATCATACCTCTATGTGTAAGGCCAAGGTCTATGGAACTTACATGTTATGTGTGTTGTAAGAGTATCATCTCATACTTATACTTACAACATCACCATATCATAACACTAGCCCAGCAACAATCTAAACTAGACGCCTCTAATTTATCCATTGCAAGTTTTACGTGGCTTAGGGCTTTGGAAGATTGAACCGTTCTTACCTACGAACATGAACCACAACGAGGATAACCAAATTGTTGATAACTCGTTGCAAATTAGATATTGACTATAGTAGGAGAGACAAACACCCGCTATCCACTTATGCAAAACTAGTTGCATGTCAAGCGTGGAACAGGTCTCATGTGCGAGGACATGTAAAGTTTGTTCGGGCCGCTTCATCCCACTATGCCACCAACATCCAAAGTATAACTAAGAAGCAATAAAATGATCATCATCGCCCACATACTCATATGTGTACTACCCATGCAAAGCATCTACGCATAGATCCAGCTCTGATACCACTGTAGGGTTCGTAGCATAGAAAAACAAATTTTCCTACGATGGGAACATCTAAGTACCAAGATCTGTCTACTAGATACAAGCAACGGGTGGATATACATCCATAGAATACATACCCTCGAAGACCGAATAGCTTTAACGAGGTTGTACTCGTGGATGATTTAGACTAACGCTTGCCGATCTCAAGATCGTGATGAAGTCCATCTGGTCCAGCCGGTCCAGCACCATCAAGTCCAGCACCGCAAAGCAGTGGTGCATCCATGATCGCACACACGTATGGGTACCTTGACAACCTCTGCGCCCTCACTCCAGCAAAGTAGCGGAAGCAACAAATCCTTCCAGAAAAAGCCAGCGGGAACATGTATCTCACTGATCCGAGACCATGGGGAAATTCTAAAGGGAGGAGAGAGATCCTTCGCGAGGAGGTGTGAGTGACAAGTGAGAGGAGGGGTACTTTTATAGTGAAGGGGGGCAGCCCAACGGGGCATGGACGCCGGCCAAGGAGGGTTCCCCCACCTCTCCCTCATTCATGTGGTGGAAGCTCCACTCACATAAAAACATCTCCACTCACATGAATTAATTTTCCACCAAAATTAATGCAAGATCTCATTTAAATAAAACTCTTTTATTTATTTATTCAGAATTTTGTTAATTACTTTAATTAACAAACATTCACATAAAACCCCTTGCTAGTATTCAATTTTACATGCAGAACCAGTTTCAGCAATTTCAACAAAGCTTGATTCGGTGTCTAGTGAAATAAATTCCTGCTTTCCTTTTCTTTTTTCATATCATTTGTTCAATGGTGTCGGTATCCCTTAAGTGTGTCACCCTACGGTTCGCGAATAATGCAGACATGATCGATACCCTCTCCGATCAATAATCAGCCCGGGACACGAGATCGATCTTGACTCCCACACATTCAACGATGACTTCTGTGATCGTGTGAAACTTTTACGCTAGTATCTTAATCCCTTTGTTTCACGATATATTACATGTCCGAGATTCGATCATCGGTATATCCATACCTAGTTTGATCTCATTACCGACATGCACTCTTTTCTTGTTTCCGTGATATACATTCTAGTGATCAAATCACTTGCTTGCAAGCTAATCAATGTGATATCACCGAGAGGACCCAGAGCATATCTATCCATCATCGGGATGAAAAAATTCCACTCTCGATCCATGAACCTCAACATAACAATTTAGTAGTTCTGAAGCCATCTTTATAATCACCCAGTTACGGTGTGACGTTTCATGTCATCGAGAAACTCTTCCGGTGTTAGTGATTGACATGATCTCATGGTCTAAGGATTAGGATCACTTCGTAAGTTGTTATAGCAATATAAACTCAATGACTTTGATCCTAATGCTATACTATGGATGAATGTTCATCACATCATTACACTAATGTTGTGACCTCGTTATTAACAACATCCAATGTCCATGATCAGGAAACTTTGATCATCTTCTTAATCAACGAGCTAGTTTATAAGAGAGGCATAACTAGGAACTTCCTTTTTGTTTATTAAACACACATATATTAACGTTTCCGTATTAATACAATTATAGAATGCAAAATAAACATTTATCATAAATAAGGAATACGATAATAACCACTTTATTATTGCCTCTCGGCATATTCCCTTCACCCGGGCCATAGAAGCAGAGTTGAAGAGTCTCCGAGAGTAGCATTTTCAGTGGAACCGTTGTGTGGTAGGTAAGATTTCAGACTTTCACTCTTCTCTTGATTTCATACTTTCTCTGAGTTAGATTTTGATTTTTGGTTCTTTCCCAGATCCTCTGCATCTTTTCGAATCTTCTTCCTATGAACCCCGCCTCGAGCGCATAAAGGTTATCGACGATGTTCTTTTCTACTTCCGCCATACTCTTGAAGAGGGTAGAGAGTCGGTCAGACTTTCCGATTTGAACAAAATGCCAGTGCTTGAGGTGAAGGGACAAGGTCAAGGAGATTCCGAAGCTCATAGAATACTAGAAGATTTCCTATGCTCAGACTGCTGCACAAACCTCCCTTACCATGGTGACGAGTCACCACAGCGACATGGAGATCTCGCATGTCACCAAGGGCATCACCGATGAGGACGATGAGGGTAACCCGCAAAACATCAAGGCCATCAAAGAATCTTGCGCGGGTTATGCTTGTCACGTGGTGGAGATGACGAACTACATGGCGCCATTCTTCCAATACGTCACTATGCCTCCTTCACCCCAAGATCCGAAAGATAGTCTCATTGAAGGAGCTGACGAGTCCCAGGATCAAGGTGACGATGATGTCGACTCCGGTGCTCCAAGGTCTCCATCACCACCGCCTAAATCTGTAGCATAAATATCTTGATGCATTATTCTGAACTTTTCTTTGGCATGTAATGAAGGGAACAATATTTTATTTTGAATGTGTGCTGGTTTGTAAGAACTGCTGCTTTACTACTTAGCACTTTGTTGTATAAATTTTTGTGTGTGTGCCTGAAAAAATTCTTAAGCACTTTTTGTGTTTAAAATTATCATTTTTTCTGGCTCTAAGCCTTGTCCCTTTCATGAGCCGGCCAACCTTTAGCACGGAAATTTTTCCGAGCAACGGAGCTCAATCGCTAAACCTGTTTAAACTCGGAAACAAAGCTGGCTTCCAGTACCAACAATTCATTACTCGGAAAATGCTCACGTCTAAGCAATCAGATACAAAACAAAAGTATAAACATAAAATTATATTTACACCGAGGGTAACATTTTTATAGTTATTCAAAAATCATTACCAGAATGAACATGAGCATAAAGTACATTCAAGCATACTGGAATTTTCGAATTTTAACATGCTCTTTTGGAAATAAGATGGTACAAAACTTATCAAGAATAATATATGAGGAAACCAATACTTTATTTCACTTTGAACATGTACATATATGATTACAAGGAAATATTACTAAGAATAGAAGAGACGTAGTTGTGCAATATTCCATGGACGATCTATTTCATTCGGGTTTGTACTACCGCCATCTCTCTTTTTCTTCCGAGTATCCGGTCTTTCCTTGATTGGTCTCATATCGGATAAATAATATGACCCGTTATGTAGAACTCTCTGATCATAAAAGGTCCTTCCCAAATCGGCAAAAGTTTGTGCTTTCTCTTTTGCACGAGTCGAAGAACCAAATCACCTTTTCTATAGGAACGCTTTTGAACTCGTTGACTATGGTACTTGCATAACTTCTGTTGATAGGCTGTAGATCTCTGCTCAGCAACGACGCGAACTTCTTCGACTATGTCGAGATCATCTTGTCGAGAGGCTTCGGAATTTTCTTTGATATACGCTTTGACTCTAGGAGACTAATGAATTAGATCACTTGGAAGAACTTCTTCTGCACCGTAGACCAAGAAGAAAGGAGTTTATCCGGTTGACATGTTAGGAGTTGTTCGTAAGCTCCATATCACAGACGGCAATTTTTCCGCCCAAGCCCCTACACCGCGATGAAGCGGTGCCTCGAGACGAGGTCGGAGTCCTTGTAAAATTAGACCGTTTTCTCTTTCGACTTTTCCATTGGCTTGTGGATGCGCAACGGATGCAATATCAAGTCGGATCCCATGCTCCTCACAGAATTAGGCTAGTTCTCCCATGGAAAAGTTACTCCCATTGTTAGTAATGATACTGTGCGGATATCTAAATACAATGATCATGTCTTCGATGAACTTTCTGGCTGTGGCTCCATCGCAACTTGTTACGGGTTTAGCCTCAATCCATTATGTAAATTTATCCACCATCACTAGCAGGTGAGTAAATCCACATTTCGTCGTCTGAAACGGCCCTACCATATCAAACCCCCATACCGCAAATGGCCATGTAATAGGGATTGTTCGCAACTGATCAGCCGAAACATGTGACTGACAGACGTACTTTTGGCAGCCTATGCATGTTTTGACCAGTTTCTCGGCATTCGCCTTAGCTGTAAGACAAAAGAATCCGTGTCTAAAAGCTTTTGCCACTAAAGTTCTGGATCCAGCGTGATGACCGCATTATCCTTTGTGGATTTCTTGTAAGGTTTCCACTCCTTCTTCCGGAGATATACATCGCTGAAAACCCCCAGAAAAACTCCGCTTATAGATCTCACCATTTTCTATTGTGTAGGGTTATGCTCGTTGGACAATCTGCCAGCTCAGAACTTCGTCTTTGGGTAATTTTCTGTCCATCAGGAAATGCAGATAGGGTTGTGTCCAGCTGGGAATTACAGCCAGAACTGCGACTAAAGGTGAGTCGGATTTCGTTGGATATTCCTCATAAACGCATGTGATGGAAGGAACTTTTAAGTGCTCTAGAAAAGCACCATCCTAGACTTGTTTTTGTGCAGAGCCTATTCTTGATAGAGCATCTGCTTCCTCATTTTCTGCTCGAGGGATGTGTTGAACTTCAAAACCCTCGAACGATTTGGATAGTTCATCCACAACAGCTTTGTATGCTTCCATGTGTTTATTTGCATTACAGATATCAGATACTTGCTAGGCAACTAAATCAGAGTCTCCATAATACATGAGTCTTGTTATGCCAATGTTTTTGGCCATGCGTATTCCATGTAACAACGCCTCGTACTGGGCAATATTATTGGTTGCTATGAAGTGTATATGTAGTACATAGAACAACTTATCTCCTTGGGGTGATTTGAGCACCACGTCAGCCCTGAGCCTCCTCGAGCTTTTGATCCGTCAGAATGAAGGTTCCAAAATTCCGAGTCTGGAAGACTTATGTTTTATGTCGTCTCTGTCCAATCAGCAACATAATTGGCAAGGATTTGGGATTTGATTGTTGTGTGTGGCTTGTAGCGATGTCAAAAGCTGCAAGCGCTATTCCCCACTTTGCGACACGTCATGTGGAGTTACGATTATTGATTATATCTTTTAGGGGAGAGGTGCTCACCACTGTGATCTTGTGCTCTTGAAAATAATGTCGTAGCTTTCTGGCGGCAAAGAACACACCATAGGCTAGTTTTTTGGTAATGTGGATACCTTTGTTTTGACCCTGTTAGGACCTCACTTAGATAATAAGTGGGAATTTGCACCTTATGTCCTCGCGCTCCACTGATGTTACCACACTCACGACCTTGTTTGTCGCTGCGATGTAAAGTAACATAGGCTCTTGTGGCTCTAGTGCTGCGAGAATTGGTGGATCTGAAAGTAAATCTTTCAAACTTTGCAGGGCGATGTCACCTTCCTTGGTCTAGAAAAATTTGTCGGTTTTTTTCAAGAGCTTGTATAAAGGTGCGGCTCTTTCTCCGAGCCAGCTGACAAACCGACTTATTGCTGCGATACAGCCGGTGATTCGTTGAACGTCCTTCATGCGAGTCGGCCTGGTAATGTTTAGTATAGCCTTAATTTCGTCCCGGTTCACCTCTTTGCCTCTTTTAGACACGATGAGACGAGTAATTTTATGGTTGGTATTCCGAAGAAGCACTTATTTGGATTTAGCATCATATTGAATTTTCGTAGGTTAGCAAATGTTTCCTCCAAGTCAGGAATTAAAGTTTCCTTATTTTTGGACATAACTTCTATATCATCTACATATACATGGATGTTGCGTCCGATTTGATTGTTGAAAAAGCGTTGCATAGTACGCTGATAAGTTTCTCCTGCGTTCTTTAAGCCAAAAGGCATAGTTTTGTAGCAGAAGGTTCCGAATGGAGTGACAAAAGAAGTCGTGATTTGATTCAATTTTTTCACCGGTATCTGGTGATATCCGAAGTTTGCGTTGAGCAAACAGAGTAACTCTAACCCTATCGTTGAGTCGATAACTTGATCGATCCTTGGCTATGGGAACGGGTCTTTTGGACAAGCTTTGTTCAAAGCGGTATAATCAACACACATCCTTAATTCAATAGTGTCCTTTTTAGGGATGAGTACAGGATTTTCCACCCAATCTATATGGATGACCTCTGTTATAAATCTGGCTAAATCTAGTCGGGATAATTCCTTAGCTATAGCTTTGATCTTTTCATCACCAAACCGTCGTAATGACTATTTTATGGATTTAGCGTCAGGGTACACATTAAGAGAGTGATTGGAAAGTTCCCTAGGTACTTCGGTCATGTCAAAGGCTCTCATGCGAAGATTTCACTATTTGCTTTGAGGAACTCGACAAGAACGATTTACTATGCGAGGTCTAAGCCTATCCCTACGTTTGTCGTCTTGGAGGGGTCTTCTTACTTTAGCGACACCTTCTTCGTCTCTTCCGACGCCTTGAACTGCATGCTTGGCTTCAGCACCTCGTTCTTCATCGCCGGCATCTCTGATGGGTCTGTGTTTTTCTTGATTTCCTGGTACTCTTGGGCGTGCAAAACGGCTTCGGCAAAGGTGGTAGATCTGTCTTTGCAATCCTTTGCCTTCTTCGAGTTTCCCCGGATGGTGATGACGCCCTTCTGACCTAGAAGTTTCATCATGTTGTAAATGTAGCAGGGGCGGGCCATGAACGCCAAGTAAGCCGGACGCCCGAAGATAGCGTGGTAAGAACTTTTGAATGGTACCACCTCGAAGGAAAGTGGCTCGGTCCGGTAGTTTTCCGGAGTTCCGAATGTTACGTCCAGTGTGATCTCACCTAGAGAATTTTCCTGCCATCCTGGCACAATGCTATGAAAAGTCACTCTGCTGTGATTTGACTGGCTTTCATGGATCTTCATGCGGCGGAGCGTCTCGATGTAGAGGATGTTTATGTTGCTGCCACCGTCCATGAGAGTTTTAGAGAACTCGTAGCCGTTAATAAGAGGATTGACAACCACAGGGTATTTCCCCGACGATGTGTTTTCCTCTGGTGATCTTTGCGGTCAAGGGTGATGGTTACATCCGAGCAATCCAAGAACTAGGGAACAATCGGAATCGTGGCGTTGAGCTCATGGAGAACCGCCTTTCTGATCTTAGCAGGCTGAGTTCCAAGGAAGCAGACGTAAGTGTCTTTCTTCATAGGGTAATCCTTATTTCCGTCCGACTAGGGCTATGCGGCATCCGCTTCTTCCATGTCGTAATCTTCCTTGGGTTCCCTGCCTTTCTCAGAATTTTTCTTTCCTTTTCGTAGCGGATTCATCTTTTTGATCTCGTCATTAAAACAACACTCGACATTAGTGTGGGTAGATCCTCCGTTACTGTCCAGGTGATGAACACAGGGATTGTTGGCAATGTCAGCCCAGGTATAGGTTCTTCCGGGTTGATGATCTCCTCTGGCCTGCACTCAGGAAGTTCCGCGGTTCGTCCCCGACCGCCTCCACACCCTCCTTGTCCTCAGATCCGAAGCCGGTTTATCCTCTGAGGTATTCTTGCGCTTATGAGTTTGCTGTTTTGGCCGTTTGGCCGCATTAGGATTGGACAGAATGTTTAGCAGCCCTTATGAATCATCATCGGCGTCTGCATACTTGCTCGCTGTTTCTATCATCTCTCCCAGATCGGTTACATGGTCACGCTTAAGAATGTGCCTTAATAATCCGACTAGGAGCCCTACGATGAATGCCTCAATCGTGGTTTACTCGTTTACTCCTTTAAAGGAGTTCCTCGTGTCGATCCAGCGTCCGAGGTAATCCCGGCAAGTTTCTCTGGGTCTTTGAGTGCAACTCTGCAAATCTCCGACTATGCACGGCCTCCTGTTTGTTCCCTCGAAGTTTGAAAAGAACACACTCTACATATCATACCAGTTATGAATTGAATTCTCTGGTAGTTCATTGAGCCAATATCCAGCCGTCTTCAGCAACATGAGTGTTAGATATCGGACTATGACCAGGATGTTTCCTCCTTTGGTGATGCAGCAGGCCTGGAAGAAATCCCGTATCCAGGTATCTATCCGAGCTAAGTCATCGTAGGGTTGAATGTGCTTGGCAATACCGAAATCAACCGGAAATTTGGTTTGAAGAATACGTGGTCCAAAGCATTTGGTTCCCACATATAGGTCTTCCTCTTCGTATAGTTGTGCATCTATGTTAGACTCAATTCGGTGGCGAGCATCATTGGGCAATAGCGATCGACGCCTTGGGTGCTCATCACGTCTGTGTAGTGGTGTAGTCAGATTCCGGCTCCTTATTCCTCTATTTCCTCCGCCACCCCTGCGGCTTCAATGGCTGTAATTTTATCCTTCATGGTCGCTACCAGGTGGGGATGGTGGCCCTGGTGGGTTGTTTCCGGCTGGGCAGCGAGGTGGTGGAGCTTCGTTATGCTAGCTCCGATTCTGACGAGCTCCGTCTCGACTTCCTTTGGGGCGGTCCTCATCGTTTGTTTGTCCGGCATGTCCATTAGTCGGACGGCTAGTTTTTCTAGGAGGTGGCATTCTCCTTCGGTCCTATTCTTGCTGGCGTCGCACTTCTGGGTCTTCCCTGAGTCGGTTTCGCCGACGGGAGGGCTGATGAGGGATCATTGCCCTTGTGGCATCTTGAGATGCGGTTGGGATAACCCCCGACCAATGTCGTGCGACCCGGCGATGGTGAACGTTGGAGCCGGTTCTTGAGTTTTCTTCCTCTCGAGGTCGTTGAGACATATCCCTTCAAGGTCTGATATCATTATATACGTCAGTGTGGCAAAAAGGGGATTTAGATGCGATCTTACCACTAAATGACTTAGCCGTTTTCTGGTATTGTAGTCCTTTGTCGAGCAATGCCAAGCATTGCTGGACCTGTTCAGGAGATGGATTATTGGCGAGGATGGCACGAGCAGCTGTAGTGTCCTCCACCGATGTGCTATAGACTCAGATCTTCTCTCCAGTTTTTCCGTCGAATAAATATTTGTGGACTTCTGGGTTCTTGTTAGCAAGAACCAGGCCACCCCTAGTTTTATTTGGTAATCGCTTATACTCTGACTGGTACTAGGCAGGGTTGCTATCTATCTGTTTCCTAATCTTGACGATGCGCACGGCCTCTTAGAGCAAGAACAACCGATGTTTTTCTAGGTACTCAGCCCTTTTCTCTAGTTGATTTGGAGTAAGAGCTGATCCAGCTGGGATTGGTATTGTGAGTGCATCTCCGTAGATTTCACGCGCACCTTTAGTGACGACGTGTCCATCAACCGGAGGATCGTTTGAGGTGGGTTTTGCCAGATCGCCATCCTGGGTTTCCATCTCGATTTCTTCATCGAGTTCTTTGTCGTGAGCTTCCTCAACCGGGTCTATCGGTTTCGGGTTTTTATTCTTCTTCTTCTTCTTTGACCGCTCAGTAGCCTTTACGTGCGTACTGGTGGCAAAGACGGCTTTTGGTCCGGTACCGGGGAATAAACTTCCGTCAGCATTTTCCATCATCGTTGGCTTCTGAATCTCGGAGGAATCTCCGGTGTCCGTGTCATCCTGCAAGGTGTAGACTTCTTCCATTCTATCGTATGGTCTCGGAGGAGTCTTCGGCTCACCTCGTGGTATACTGGATTTGTATTCTTGCTCATACTGCTCCATCTCCTTCTCGAAGTCTCGAAGCTCCTGCGATGTCAGCGATTCCTGAGGGGAACCAGGTGAGCCCGCGTTTTCTTTGATTGCATCGAGAACTGAATCGTTTCCGGCTCCAGCGTCGACAGATTCGGATCTAGAGCTTATGTGGTACACGAAGAAATGCTTCCTATTTGTGGTCTCGAGGGACTGGAGTTGAAGCTTTGCCTCCAACTTGTAGTTGAAGCGGGGGCATGTTTTTGGCCTGATCCTGTACCCTATGAACATTTTTTCTGCCTCAGCGTCGACAAAGTCAAATCCGAAGCAAATATACTCCTCATCCATGTACCCAATCTCAACTGGAAGATCAGATCCGAATTTTTTTCCCACCACTTCTTCCACTACGGGAGCGGGCTGGGTGGGTTCAGGTTTTTCCGGGACCTTGAACTCTTCCGCCTCTACGGACAGAGTAGATCCGGATTTTTCTTCCGCCGTTGTCATCACCTCAAGGGTGGGTTGGGCGGGTTCAGCAAAACCGAGATAGATATCAATCTCGCCGATGGACATGATTGTGTAGGTTGTCATGGGTTCCTTAGCCAGAATCCAGGTCTCGTCCAGAAGGATGAGAGGGACATCACTAGCGTAAAACCACAATACCCATAGCGATTGTTTCGCCGATTCCTGCATGCGCAGATTCCGCCCGGAACGAAGGTCCGAAGGTCACGGGCCTCACAGTAGGCGCCAACTATCGTCAGATGTATGACAAGTATGCCATAGGGGTCCTAGCGGCGTTGAGAAGATGGGGTGTGTGCCGTTTGGTGTTCCGGGAGCGGTGAGCACAAGTTTACCTAGGTTTAGATCCGACTGTGGTGATTGGATCCTGCTCCTGCGAGCAACCTAGTAATATATCGGCGAGAGCCGGATGTTACAATGGATTACAAGAGAAGTTCGCATGTGCGAGTTGGTTGTAGTTGTAGATATTATCTTTCCCTAAAGGATCCCATAGGGCCGGTTTATATAGTTACTCGAGCCTAGGGTTACCGGAGAAACCTATCCGGCTATGTTATAGAGTCGGTTACTAGATACAACTTGGACTACAAGTAATACTACAAGCCTAAGTCGGTAATTCTTCTGGGCCTTGTCATAGACGGATTGGACTCCATCTTCTTTGCCTGACTGGGCCGCCCGTGAAGAAAAGCTCTAACCCGTTGGTGGGCCACCGTGGTCAGTGAGTCCTGTGGGTATACCCGAAAAGTATATCCCCAACAGTAGAAAACTGTCATGTTTTTCCTTGTTAAGCCAACATTTAAATTGCAGGCTATCTAATCAACTTGAACCACATCATTAATTGTTGGGACCCCGGTTCCACTTAATATTTCCTAATCGCATCGCATCTTGCCATGTCATGCATCATGCCCGATCTTCTGCCGTAGTTTTAAATAGTGCATCCGGTGTTTATTTTAGTGCTTTGCTTCTTCATGGATTAGGCTGTTGAGTTGATGCGAGCTTGACCCGATATCCGGTGTATCTTTGGCATTGTTTCCCAGGAGAGCATTCTCTCCCTTTATACCTATTTAGCATTTATAGTCTTTACTTCCTCCTGTTGATTTATTTTTGTACACCTGTTATATTACTTGTAGCCCTGATATTTCCTTGGAAACCTCCTATTACCTGTTGTTTTGTAGTCAGTTGGCCTTGCGAGTCGTAGTTGCTTGCTCAGGTGTCTCTTCTCGTTGTTGATGTTCCACTGGTGTTGGGGGTTGACACATGCTTAATGGTGGAGATGGTCATGGCTTTAATTATAACTTTTTAATTAAATGTGGGAAGTAGATATAATTAATGTGGAGGCACATGTGGGCAAAGTTGTCAGAATCATGATTCTACCATGCGATTTTACAACTTTACTACCCAAATTGAGTGGATCGATTCTATGATTCTACTAAGTAGAATCTACGATTTCATGATTATAAAAGTTATGATCCTATAATCTATGATCCTACCATAAAGGTTCCAATCCGATTTAGAATCATGATTCTAACAACTTTGCAGGTGGGTAATAGTTGAGATATGATTATTATCCCGCCCCCTGTGTCCATCTAGGATCCGAGTTCTTAACAACTGTTCCAAGACTGAGAACGGTAACCACATGTGGGGTGTATGGGCACCCCTATCAGCTTAGTACCTGATTTCAAAGTACTATTCTGGGGGCCACAAACTAGTTCGGACTTTATACATTACCTACTATACTTATGCCATGTATGATATGTTTATTACCTATTGCTTGACGAGCTTTTATTACTGTTGCGTAGGTGTGACACTCTATCACGGGAATATATTGTCTATGGCCTCTGCTGGTGTGAAAAGTCCATGCAACCTCTAGGTCCATACGAGGATTAGCTATACCTCGTACGTGTATCTCTTTTGGGTGGCCCCCATGTACTTGCTTTGGGTCTAGGAAAGCGTCGTGTCCGAGGTCATGCCGATATACCGATGGGTGTATGTTAATTTATTTGGCAACAAGGATCAAAGTGCGTGTGCAAACTTTGGTCCACCGCTGTAGGGTTAAATCTTTTCAAAAATCCATGTCCGTGGTGAAGGGAATATGCCTGAGAAGCAATAATAAGGTGGTTATTATCGTATTCCTTGTTTATGTTAATGTTTATTTTGCATGGTATAATTGTATTAATCGGAAACATTAATACATGTGTGCTTAATAAACAAATACGAGTTCCTAGTTATGCCTCTCATATAAACTAGCTTGTTGATTAACATGATGGTCAAGGTTTCCTGATCATAGACATTGGACATTGTTAATAACAAGGTCACAACATTGGTGGAATGATGTGATGAAAATTCATATGAAGTATAGTAATACGATCAAAGTCATTATGTTTAAATTGCTATAACATCATTACAAGTAACTTTAGTCCTTAGACCATGAGATCATGTCAATCACTAACACCGGAATAGTAGCTTGATAACATCAAACGTCACACCATAACAGGGTGACTATAAAGGTGGATTCAAATACTCCGATAGTGTTATGTAGAGGCTCATGGATCAAGAGTGGGATTTGTCCATCCTTATGATGGATAGATATACTCTAGGCCCTCTCGATGATATCACATTGATATAGCTTGCAAGCAAGTGATGGAGATCACTAGAATGTTATATCACGGGAACGAGAAAAGAGTACATGTTAGTAACAAGATAAAAATAGGTATGGGGATACCGATGATCAAATCTCGGACATGTAAAATATTACGAGAAAAAAGGATTTAGGTACAATGTAAAATTTTCACATGATCACAAGAAGTCATCGTTGAATGTGTGGGAGTCAGTACGGATCTCCAGGTCCTGTTGCTGATTATTGATCGGAGAGGGGTCTCGATCATTTCTGCACTATCCACGAACCATAGGGTGATACACTTATGGAATACCGACACCATTTGGAGCATATAGGATGCAAGAGAAAGAAAAAGAAAGCGCTGGAATTATTTCAATGGAAACCGAAATTGTTTCGGATGAACTTGCTAAAATTGGTTCTGCATGTGAAATTGAAATGTTGCAAGGGGTTTTATGTGATTATTTGTTAATTAATGTAATTAAAAAAATTCTGAATAAATAAATAAAGGGATTTTTCTTTAATGAGAGATTGCATTAAATTTGGTGGAAATTTAATGGGATTTGAGTGGAGGAAATGGAGAGCCATTTGTGTGAGTGGGTTCTCCACTCACATGAATGGAGGAAGAGGTGGGGGGACCCTCTTTGGCCGCCGGCCATGGATCTTGGCTGCCCCTCCTCTTATAAAAGGAGCCCCACCTCTCACTTCTCACTCGCACCTCCTTGTGAAGGATCTCTCTCTCCCTCTAAAATTTCCCCATGGTTTGGGACTAGTGAGATACATGTTCCCGGTGGCTTTTTCTGGAGGGAGGATTTGCTACTTCCGCTACATTGCTAGAGTGACATCATGGAGGTTGTCAGGGTTCCGGACGTGTGTGCAATCACGGATCCTCCGCTAAGTTGCGGGGCTGTCGGACTTCTACACGATCTTGAGATCGGCAAGAGATCGACTACATCACCAATGAGTCCATACTCATAAAGCTTTATAGGTCTTCAAGAGTATGTATTCTAGATGTATATCCACCCGTTGATTGTATCTAGATAGATGGATCGTGGCGTATACAGTTCCCATCATAGGAATTTTTTTGTTTCTATGATGTGAACCCAATAGTGGTATCAAAGCCAGATCTATGCGTAGATTCTTTGCACGGGTAGTACACATATGAGTATGTCGGCGTTGATGGTCATGTTATGGATTCTTATGTTTATTTTGGATATTGGCGGCATAGTGGGATGAAGCGGACCGGACAAACTTTACATGTCCTCGCACATGAGACCTATTCTATGCTTGACATGCAACTAGTTTTGCATAAGTGGCTTACGGGTGTCTATCTCTCCTACTATAGTCAATATCTAATCTACAAAGAGTTGCCAATAATTTGATTATCATCGTTGTGGTTCCATGTTCATAGGTAAGAAATGATTCTATCTCCGAAAGCTCTTAGCCACGTAAAACATGCAACAGATAAATTAGAGGCGTCTAGTTTTGGGTTTTGCCAGGCAAGTACTATGATATGGTAGAATTATAATTTGTAGTATGGTTTGATACTATTGAAAATAATAATATGCCAAAGTGTAAGTTCCATAGACCTTGTCCTTACACATATAGGAATGATAAAGATCATACCACGATGCACAAGATAATGATCAAGTGCAAGAACCATATCATATCACTTTTAGCATATGATATTTTTTTGCATCTTATATTTCTTGTTTGGCGCTTTAGTAGAATTATAAGATGATCCCTTATTTAAATATCAAGATAAAAATGTGTTCTTCCTTAGTATGCACCGTTGAAAAGTTTTTCGTTTTCAGACACCACGTGATGATCGGGTGTGGTAGACTCAGCGTTCACATACAACGGATGTAAGACAGTTTTACACACGCGAATAATAAGGTTCTTACTTGGCAAACCTAGCATGTACATACATGGCCTTAGAATACGAACCGAAAGGTAAAGCATGAGTCATATGGTTTATATGATGCCCATATTGATGCGCGCCTTTGAAGCTGCACTGACTCAATGATGATCGGAGTTGGTGTGGTGGATTTGGTTCATGTAATCACCAAAACAACTAGAGGGATGTTGGTTTTGAGTGGGAGTTCATTTCTAATTTGGATTAGTCGAACTCAATTTATCATAAATTAAATCAAAGTGAATTTGCATGATTTTTTATAGTCATTGGCATCCGTTCACTACCTTATGCTTAGTTATAATTGAGATAATAGAACTATAGAATTCTGGATATTTAATTTATGAACTGGTATCGTATGATGTTGCGTGTCAATCTAAAGTTTAAAAGTCCTATTGCAAACTTTTAGCAAACTCCATTTACTCCGTGAAGTTTAATAATTTGTATTAAATCAAGAGTAACAATTCCAGTGTTAGTATCTAAAGTATCATGTTTGCCTCCATGATTCTTGATTGTTTTAAATATCAAGGTTATTTAGGAGCTGAAAGAATTGTTTCAGAAACCATCATGTGTGATAGATATTACAATATCTGAAACAATGTTTTGGTTGAAATATGATAGAGTATAATATATGTTCTCATATTGGATGAGAATTTGTGAAGGTTGGAGATGCTAGACATCCTAATCATCCAAAAAGGTTTTGGAAAGTAACATTATACTCACGATTCGCCTTTATAAGCTACATTATCTTGATCATGAAAGTTGTCATGATAAGGATGAATAGAAAATGTAGGTAAAATGTTTACTACACTAAAAAATTACTAAATAATGGTTTTTGAAAGAACACCAAACATTTGATGATTGTGATCTACTTCAAAGTGCAAGTCCAAAAGTATTAGTATTTTACTATACATGTTTTGGACTATGTGTCACGTATATGGTGCCAATGTTGATGTTGATAGATTTCTTTTAAAGGGGAAAGGGAGTGCTGAAAGAGAATCTCAGAAATATTTGGCAGAAAAAGAAAAGACTAGAAATGTCCATGTTAGGTATATAGATGATATACATGTTATGGTTATATTCTTTGCTTGTTAAACAATGTGGTTCTTGGGTATTGGATACCAAATTGGTTAGTGTGAAATATCATACAGGACAACACAATTCATGAACTGCAATGGCCTAACTAACCAGCAAGAGAATATGTATGTGATGATGTTCGTCGAAAACAAACAAAGTGTTCTTGTATTTCTCATTGACATCAAACCTTGCCTTCAAGATTTTTTATTTTTTAGGTATTATGAGAACAAAAGGTTGTTCAAATAATTGCCCTATTCCATATAAGATAGATGATTTACAAGTATAGTTGGAGAAATCATGTCCATAAAAATAATGCTAAAAATGTCGCAAGACAAATGATTAAAAGATCACTTACAAAGTGACATCACCATTTAAATTATATTGGAAATAAAAACATGTAGAAACTCCATGTTGATGGAATTTTAGAGTCTTTTGATTTTGATCAAATGACACTTTGTAAGATCTCACCCAATAAGGTAGAGATCCCTATGATTGCAGTGATAGTCCCTAGATCGTTTTGCTATCACCCACAGTTTAAGATGAAGTACACAGAAACAAAGGTCATTATTACATCGCAAATCCACGAGTACAATAGTTCTTACAACTCAGTTAGCACAAAGCTAACTTATTTAGAGTTCTCAATACATATCATAATAATAGAGTCTTCATCTTCATGCACCACAGGCAAACATGTCGAGTGTAGACCCGTAACCCTACTCACCATCAGAGTAACCTGCAACATGATAAGTTACAGCCACAAAGGGTCAATATAGTTGGAATTGTATTGGCAAGTGATACTATAGTTGTATAGTAGAACCTAACAACTACATGAAATATGTCTAAGTGTGGATCTGGCTGGCTTTGCAAAAAGCAAGTTTTATCCTACTAGTTTGAAAATTCTAAGTTTTGATTTCTAAGTTATTGTTGTGGTGGTTGTCACACAGAGATTGATAGGTTGGAACCCGTAACCCTACTCACCATCCTACTAGTTTGAAAATACTAAGTTATTGTTATGGTGGTTGTTATCATTCCCATGCTTGTGGGATCCAGAACTTCCACTACCTTCACCATAAGAACGCTTGTGAGATGATCCTGACCCATACTTAGCAAAATGGTGTTTCCTATTCCTATTCACAACTTGCTTCATCTTGCTTTCTAAGATGGTAGAATTGTCACACAGAGATTGATAGGTTGGAACATAAGCAACAGATAGTTGCATGGACATCTCATCATTCAACCCTTCAAGAAACTTTTTCTTCCTCTTTGTGTCAGTGTTAACATCATCTGGTGCATAGCATGATAGATTTTTGAACTCTTCAATATATTCAGAAACACTACGATGGCGTTGTATAAGGTTGTGAAATTACTTTTTCTTCAACCTCATTACTCTAGAAGAGATGTGAGTAGTGCGGAATCCATCCTCAAACATTGCCATGTAACTTCTTCAATTGGGTGAGTGACTTGAAAGTTATCCCACAAAGTAGCTGCTGGTCCTTCCAGTAAGTGTGCTGCAAATCTGACTTTCTCGACATCATTGCAACCAACTGTGACCAAGTCCTTGTTCACGGAACGCAGCCAATCATTTGCTACCATGGGATCAGTTGTACCAGAAAACTTAGCAGGTCTCAACCTTAGAAACCTTGTAAGCATATCAAGAGCTGGTGGGTTGTTCTGGTTGTTGTTATTATTGTTGTTGTTGTTGTTTTGATTCTGGTTCTGGTTTTCCATAAACGGAGTCATCATCTGCATCAAATGTGTCTGTGCAGTCATCAACGGTTGCATCTCATTGCCATTGTTGGGATTGGCACGACGAGGAGGCATATGTGGTTTCAATAAGGATAAGTAATGATAAATAACCCCATAGATCCTAATGTGCACAATACAACATATAACAACAATCAACAAACAAGCAAGCACATGATAAACTATTGGCTTCAAACAACACGATCAACAAGTTTGCAAATATAAATAACATACTAGCATAGTCATCCACAAGTTGGCATGATCAATGTGACTCGTTAATAAAACGATAAGATAGATAGACATCACTACTCCTCCATGTCAACTTCCTCCTCCACTAGTGCAAGTCCTGCTGCGGCGAATTGTGAGATCCAACACATGGCTTAATAGGATTGATAGGATACTCATACCAACAAGTTGCAACTTCTTTCCCGGAAGCTCATTCGAACAGAACTCTAAGGTTAAGCGTGCTTGGCCTAGAACAATTCTAGGATGGGTGACTGGCCGGGAAGTGGGTAACCGGGTGTGCATAAGTGAGGACAAAGTGCGCAGAAAAGACTAGTGTTGGGTTGTGGGGTCAGTCTAGATATCCAATTAAGCTGCCAGGAGTGACACCCAGGGCCTAGTGGACGAGGTGTTACAAAGTGGTATCAGAGCTGACCCTCGCGGTTACACGGGCATGTGCGGGTCAGTGGCAGCCATGTGGCGCATGGCGCGTGTGTCCCGGAGTGGACACGACATGGCACATGTGCCGACACTGGACACACATGCGCGTGCCAAGAGGGGACGTTCCTAGAGTGTGCTTAATCGATGAGGGCATCGATCTTCTAAAGGGTGGGTGTATGTGAGATCCAACACATGGTTTAATAGGATTGATAGGATACTCATACCAACAAGTTGCAACTTATTTTCCAGAAGCTCATTCGAAAAGAACTCTAAGGTTAAGTGTGCTTGGCCTAGAGAAATTCTAGGATGGGTGACCGACCGGGAAGTGGGTAACCGGGTGCGCATGAGTGAGGACAAAGTGTGCAGAAAAGACTAGTGTTGGTCTGTGGGGTCAATATAGATATCCTATTAAGCTACCGGGCCCAGTGGACGGGGTGTTACACAAATCCTGCCTTGTATTCCTCCAAGCTTGTAGATAAAGTGTCAACCTTCGCCTGTAACTCTCTATTCTATGAGCACAGCCTCTCTATCACCTCGTGATCCGTGTCTAGCTCAAGGTACTCAAGCTCCAACTTAGTCTCCATATCCTTAATCTTCTTGTTCCTCTCTTGGATCCTCTTCTCTTGGCTCTTTAATTTCTTCTCTTGTCCTTCAAACTTCTTTCTCCATCTCCTTGATTTGCTTATCTTGCTCCTCGAAGGCCTTGTCCTTCTCCTTAAGTTGGACACGTAGATCATCATTGCTAAGCATCACATTAGTCCTATCAGTATCAAGGTGCCTAATGAGGCTCTCTAACTCCTGGAAGTAGTGTCGCACAGGCTTGATGGTCTCCTTAGTGGCCTCGTCCAACACAATAGGCTCTCCGTCCTCGTCGCGTCTCCCAAAGAAATGGATGTAGTGGTTCTTGAGCTCGGCAGAGTGACGTCCACATAGGCATCCTATTAGCTCCTGCATGGCGACGTCAAGGCCTCTATTTAAGTCATCGTGGAGTATCTTGAAGGCAATTTCCTCCGTTGGAGGCTCTGTCTGGCGTCCTAGCTGAGTAACCCTGAATCCCCACAAGTCTTTCCTTTGAAACTTTATGAGCTGAAGTCCCTTGATGGTAGGGATTGGAAGAGCGAGCACATTGATGAGCTCCAAAATGCGAGTCCCAAAGTGAGTTCCCTTGAATTCCTCGGCAGTGTTGTAAATGAAGTTCGACATCTTTTGCATAGGATGGAGAAAAATTAGAGATAACACGAAGAAAACATAAAGTAGTAATAGATGCAAAAAGTTAAAAACAAAAGCCAATAACATCCAACAAAACATTAATCCACACAAGTAGCGGCATACATTATTTAACTCAAGCATCAAGGTTTAATCACAACTTAGACAAAATTTTGCCATACCACATAGGTCGGTATGATCAAATTATTAACGCGAGAAAACTCCAAGTGTGGTGGTCCAACTATTAGGATACGTCGTGTCCTTCACTCACTAGTGAAGGTAGCTATTTGGGAATCCTTGGTGGCAATCTGCTTGTCTTGATCACAAGACTCACAAGCCAAGTCTATAATATCCCTCCTTAGCTGTTTTATGGTGGTCTCTAAGTGTTGGGTATGCTATCTCTCTTCTCTAAGATCCTTCTGAGTGTTGCGCATTCTACACTTAAGTCTTTTTCCAAGTTCTTCAATGGCATTCCATGCTGCATTCCCTATAGAGTCAAAGAATGACATATGCATTTCACAGTTGGTGACCATGCAGAACCCCGTTTCATTGTGGTCATCCTCCTTATTTTTATATAAGTGGAGTTGCACCCACCAATACTCTTCTCCTTCATCCACCACCGGAAATCCCTTGTACACGACTTGACCATTTATCCCCAAGCTGGTCATGAGGTTCTTGAGTGCCTTGGGAAATTCTGTCTCACATTCTAGTGTCATGGTCAATAGTGGTCCCTTCCTGACGGATTCATTGATGGTGGCCATCTACAAATAGAGATAAGAAAGTAGATTAGGAGAGGTTTTACGAGATGAAAAGAAACAAAGTGTAAAACTCATAATGGTGTTGTATTTTCCTAGTGGCTTTCTTAATATAATCCATCTTAGGGTCACAAACCTACAGGCCACACAGTGCTCTGATACCATCTGTAAGATCTCACCCAATAAGGTAGAGATCCCTGTGATTGCAGTGCTAGTCCCTGGATCGTTGTGCAGGCACCCACAGTTTAAGATGAAGTACATAGAAACAAAGGTCATTATTACATCGCAAATCCAGGAGTACAATAGTTATTACAACTCAGTTATCCCAAGGCTAACTTATTTATAGTTCTCAATATATAGCATAATAATAGAGTCTTCATCTTCATGCGCCACAGGCAAACATGTCGAGTGCAGACCCGTAACCCTCCTCACCATCAAAGTAACCTGCAACATGATAAGTTACAACCACAAACGGTCAATACAGTTGGAATTGTATTGGAAAGTGATACCATAGTTGTATAGTAGAACCTAACAACTACATGAATTTGGCTAAGTGTGGATCTGGCTGGCTTTGCAAAAAGCAATTTTTATCCTACTAGTTTGAAAATACTAAGTTTTGCTTTTACAAAACACTAAGGTACCACAAATAGACATCAGTGAACCTATACCCTTCTTCATAGTCTGGCCACGGGAATAGCCAGGGACAAAGCCATTAGTACTCTTTAAGTACTCGCAAACTAATACTAACAAGTTAAGGGGGTTTTTGTAGTAGGACACTAAGCTCTAGGGTTGTTTTGCAAAAAGCCAGATTTACCTCTACTAAGTTCAGAAGCAAGAAAAACTAGTTGAAGTTTTATAACACCTAAGTGGGAACTTGTATTTAATATCACAACTCTGTTGTGGTCAAGTCAAAGTCTCAATTCACTTCATAAGTCATTTTGAAAACAGCTGACGGGGGAACAGTATGGCCACTCCAACTGTCCATAACTGCGGATGCAGCTATTCGAATAGTTTGACACTCTGCAGAGATTGTACACTTTCACCACAACATTCGATACATCCGCCAGGAACAAATCCTGAATTCACCATACTCAGTATGCGGATAATTAATCCTAACCTTTCCATTACACGCCCTAGTATAGGCACCTCTCTTGTGAGTTTGGCCTCCCAACCATGACCAACTGTCATCTTGGGTACTGCACAGGTGGACAATCTTCACAAGGTAGCCTCATCTCAGATGTCACATCCCAAGATTTTCCAAATCTTGTAATGTGAAAAATAAATGAATAAAATAAAACTTTGTTGATTTTCAGAGTAAGAAGAAACTCTTTGAATTCAAATGGGAACCTTCAAACCTATCTTGATCAAGATAAATCCTAAAGGGATTTAAAAAGATAAACATTTAATAAAGGAAAATAAAAATATTTAGAATTACTATTTTGAATCTTTTAATAAAAAGATTTGGCTTTCAAATGAAAAGGAAGTATTTTAAATAAGGAATATTTTATAAGCCAAATTAAAACTTGGCCAAGCCTTTGAAATAAAATATTCTATTTGATAAAAATAGTGAAGGTTTATTTAAATAAAATAATAAGGATTTAATATCCAAATTCATTAAAAATAAAAGTTTACTATTTTTATTAAACATTAAAACTTATTTATTTATTTTAAACAAGTTTTCCAAGTATTCTTTATTTCCAAATAAAACCTACTGATTTGGTTTTGATAATATTTTAGATTTCAAAATGGAGTTTTGAATAAATCAAAATCTATTTGATTTAATAACAAAGGTCTATTTTAATTAATTATAAATGGACCCTAAAATAAAATTATTATTTTATTTTGTTTGGACTTTGGTTTATGTTGTTAAACAGAACCAAATTCAATTGTAAAGTGTGATGAATGTTTGAATTGATTTGAATGTTGAATTGTTGTTTGGAAATTCAAAACAGAAAATAGATTTGGAAAAGATAAAACTTTCAGGAAGAAAAAAATAGAGTCCGACTCAGCCCAGTACCAGCCCAGCTTCCCTCTCTCCCGAAGAAAACGTTTCGCACTCAGTCTTTAACCCGCGCAGGCACTGACTGGTGGACCCTCTCCCTACCTCTCTCCTCCTTCACGACGGTACACGACCCACAGGCTCACCTCCTTCTTCCTCGCTGACGACGCCCTGCTTCTCGCCCTTTACGCCGGCGATCAATTCGCGTTAACCACGGCCATTACTTCCCCTGCAACCACGTCCTTTTAATCGCCTGCGCCTTCCCCTCCTTTCCCCTCAAACACCGCAGCACGAGAGCCCCTAGGCTGCCTCAATTCGAGCTCGCAACACCTCTGCTCCGACCAGCGTCCCCAGCTAATTCCGGCGAACCACTACCTCCCCTCACCCTCCCAACCACACGAGATTACTCCCCAGCCTCTGGCGCATCTTCCTGTACCTTCCGTTCAACCGCGGGCGCCCTAGAACCTCGGCTTCGACGACCTCTGAGCGCCGCCGCGTCTGCCTCTCTCTCCGGCGACGTCCCCTGGTAAGCACAGACCGCCCCACGCCTTCTCGTTCACGCTCCCACACTCGCCACATCCTCTTGCATCTGACCATGCTCTTGTCTTGCCTTAGGGCGATCTGCAGCGTCACCTCTGACCAGGACCAGAGCCGCCCGACGCCGTTCCCCACTCCGGCGAGCAATCCTGCTAGAACCAGAGCACCCCTCGCCATACCAACACCGCCTCGAGCTTCACCGTGACCTCCTGAACCCGGTGAGCACCTCCCCTTCCCTCCTTGCTTCCTAGAACCGCCGCTAGTGCCACCGCCTGACCGTCGCCGCCGTCTGCCGCCGCGCAGCGCCGCTCATTGTTGACCAAGCAATAGCGTCCGTAGGATCTAGATCGGACGAACGTGATAGATCACTTAAACGCCGAAGGGGTACGCGACCAGAGCGGTGCGATCTGTTTAGATCCAACGCTCCGCAGAGCATGATCCTACCGAAGCGGTACCAGCCAGTAACATCGCGACGCGTGGCACCAGACGATTTAAAACAGAATTTTGAAAACAGATTTAGATGCAAACTTGAAACCCTTGTAACTTTTGATCCACACGTCCAAAATTTGCAAACTTTATATCAATAGAATCAGTGGAACAAGCCCTAGCCAACCATGCAATTTGTTTAGTAAAAAGCCTCTGGTAAAATGTTTGTTTTTGCAGAAACATTTGTATGCTTGTTTAGATTAGAAAAATTATTCCAAAATGTTTTCAAGGATAAAATCTTTGCAAATTGGTTTGTGGTGAACTTACTGACCCTAGGAACCAACCCATGGTTTTGAAAATGGATTTGGTGAAGTTTAGGATGGATTAATTAATTTAGCCCATTTCTAGCCAAATAAAAATAATGGTTTTGTTATGAAAATGTTTTTGGAGTAAAAACTTTGGGAAAATGATTTGAATCAAACCTACTGACCCTAAACACCAAGTTTTGAGAATTAGCAACTTATTTGGTGAAAGACATAAAGTTTTTGATTTGATAAAAACATTTTCCACCACATAAAATGATGATTGGATTTAAAAATGGTTTATGAATAAAACCCTTTTGCAAATGACTTTGCCACTTTAGAAAATGACCACTTTGAACCTTACCAAGTTTAGAAGCCTAGTGGAGTCCATCTTTGCAAATAAAACTACCTTTTGCATACTTGCATGCATGACTTAGTTCCTATTGTTTTATGTGTGTTTGATTGTTTGAATATTTGTTGGAATGCTAGTTGATTTTGTGATTTCTTGATTGATTTGTAGTGAAGATAGAAAAGTGTGAAACTAGCAAGATCAAGAAGTGAACCAACATTCCCTACCAAAAGGCAAGTTACACTATCATCAAAAGTCCTACTATTTTCATTATACTTAGCGGATTTTGAAACATGCATGAAAAGAATTTCTATACTTATGCTATACTAAATCCTAATAGGATACCCTTATATATATTCCTTAGTGAAAACAATGTAGTTGTTACATGCTTAGCCATGCTATATTTTGAAAAGAGATACATGTTGAGATTTATGAAGTTGAGAAAAGGACTTGTGTTTTTACATAATAAAACAAGGACTCAATGAACCACATGGGTGGACAAGGATAATTTGAGTTTTGGAGAAGGTGGCAACAAAAGGAACCATGTCTATGGCAATCTCTTTGTGTTGTGCTCCAAAAGAAAACCACCCAGGAAACTTAGAGATTGAACATGTTTCTCCAATTGTGGCTTTCGTGTACAACCACATGCTACTTATGGCTCTGGATTGGTCAACTACATTGGTAAGAGCCATGCATTGTCTTCAGGTTACTGAAAATGAGGACCTGGAATCCTACATGGGTACTGAAGACAAGCTAGCAATGGTGTATGGGAGGACCCTCTGGAAAGACTTCGTCACATTCTCAATCTGCCAGTACTCCATCTTGGTGAGCACCAATCCAGTGGCCACTGGTGGCAACAAGATGAGAGTGTGACATGTGGGTAAAGTGTAATACTTATGCAGAAGATAATAAAATCTAAGTACTTAGCCGTGTCCCCGGTTATGGACAATACTGAGCAACTGAAGCTTGAAGCTATAGGAAATCTCGACATTCCAATTTCTAAAAGAAAAACTTCTAAGTGACAACAAAAGACTTGATGCACTTGGGGGTACCAAGGAGCTCAAGAGATTTTGATAAAACTTGATGCACTTGGGGGTACCAAGGAGCTCATGAGATTTTTGACAAGGACTTGAACACTTGGAATTTACCAAGGAGTTCAAGGGATTTTTATAAAGAGATTTGACAAAAGATCAGGACCATTTTGAAAAGGTAGGATAAACTATTGCTTTCTGCAAATGAGCCTAAAACCCTACTTAGCCAAATATGCATGTAATGATAGGATCCTCTTATATTCTACATAGTAGTGAAACTTGCCAATACAATTCAGATGTATTGACCCTTGTGGTTGTAACTTGTAATGTTGCAGATTTGATTGTTTTAGAGAAGATTGATTGATTAGGATTACAAAGTCTACAACCAACATGTCTGCCTGTGGCACTTTGAAGAAGAAGGACCCCATGCTTATAGATATTCCGCTGCAATGTAATGTAATAGCCAAGTGAGCTATGTAAGATGTAATAAAATTATGTTATTCCTGGTTATAAAGTTATATTATGACCTTTGTTTCTTGATATTACATCTTAACTGTGGATGCTAGCTATTGATCTAGGGACTAGCATTGTAAACACAGGGGACTCTACCTTATTTAAAGGTTGGGACCGTTACATCAGACCTTGGCCGTGAGGGAACCCATACTAAGTTATATAAGTTTCCAGTCAAGCCCTACCCAATTTTCGGGTATTGTGGTTGTACGGTAAAATTGGAATGGTATCGCATCCAGACAACCATCAGTTTTATAAAGGGCTAAGGCTCATGCCTCAACATTTGCATCATCAAAATCATATGGTGTTTGGAAACACATGTCAAAACATTTCAGTAGAATGACTCATCATTACAAGGTTTTCATAACCATTTTCACCAAGTATTCCCATCTAAAGTTGATCAAGTTTTATGCTTAGCACTAGAATCTACAAGTGGGGTAAGTACTAGTGAGGGGTGGTAAACAAGTGGAGATTAATTAAGTTCAATCTCATGCCTTAGGATGACATCACGATTTTCTAGCTTAGGCCAAATTTAATGCTCTTTATGCAACCTTCAATTATCTTCCTAGAATATACAAGTCACTTAAGTAAACTCTAAGAGAAAGCTTTGATAAAGAAATAAAGTATAAAGCATGCAAGTAAAACTAGGATTGGGTCTCATCAAATGTGTCTAACCAAGCATGCTTAGTGCATTGCATAGGTTATCTAACTTTCATAATTGCAAGTGTTAGCTTGCATAGGTCAACTTGGTTAGTAAGGCTTGCCTTGTGCAGAGCAGTGGTTGAAGTTCTCCTCGGCTTCTTCTTCGTAGTATCCTCCTTCCTCCTCGTATCCTTGGTCGGTACTAGCGTCTATAAATAAATACGAGGTACACAATCACCAAACAATACATAACTATTTTCAATCATCACACAAAGGTGTTCTATAGATGATCTAGCATCATCACCTATCATTACAAGATTAAAGCATTTGTCTTATTTATTTTAATTTGAGAAAAGTAATTTCTACTCATTGAAAAACTACTTAAGATTTAATATTCTCCAACTCAAACATGGGATCATGTTGACACATGTCATCACCACATATTTCAGTACATGGGAATGTAATTTAAAGTGGTGTCACAATTTAATAAGGTTTAACCGTTTTATTTTAAATAATTAAAGTGACTAGAAATGCCTATGTGGCATTTTTTTTATTACTTGAACATTATTTCTATAAGTAAACCCAAATGTTTTTATATATTCTGAAAGGTATGATCAAATGTGATTTTTAAGTGTTGGAATCAACTCAAAAGATATTATGGTTGAAATTTAAAAAATATTTGAATGTAGAAAATCTTATGACTTGTTATTTTTACCAAGGTTGATCTACATATCCAAATGATTTGAATACAACGGGCTTGGATTAAGCATTTTAGTACCTTTATAACAAAATTGGTCTCATGCAATTTGGTTCACTGAATCGAGCTGGGTTGATTTTTGAAACTAGGTACAGAACTGTGTTTGAATTAAAATAGAAAAATCTAAATTCAAACGGTTGGGCTGCGCGGGAAAGGTTAATGGGCCGGCCAGTGTCACTCCGCAGCGCGGGGCTCAGCTGACAGGGGGGTTCCACCCATCAGTGGCTCATAACACATGAAGCGGTACGGGGCGATCTCGGCCGCACGATCAAAATCTAATCGAACGGCTACGGGTCATCGTCCACGCCGCCGGGCCGGCAAGCGAGATGTAACCCTAACGCGGCAGGTGGGGGTCATGGGAGGCTCACCGGGGCTCAGGCGAGGGTCGGCGATGGGGGCGAACGACGAAGTCGACGATGGCGATTCTCCTGGCACCGGCAGCTCCTCCTGGGGCGGCTCCAATCGACGGCGCCCCTCCTCCTCTGCAGCGGCGAACTCTGGTGCAATTCCATCCACCTGGTGCTCGCCTTGCTTCAGGGGTGAGTGAGGGTGATCAGTGAGAGGTGGGGAGCGAACTGGTGTGAAGAAATCGAGCGGGGGAGGCCTCTATTTATAATGGCGAGAGGGGACCGATGAGCGCAAGCTGAGCTCATCGTGGTTGACAACACAGGCATCTACCAGTGTGGGCGACGGTAGGGGCGATTCTATGTTCCCTGGCAAAGCTCATCGGCATGGTGGCGAGGCATGGGGCGGTGTTGATCGGTCGGAACGCTTCGACGCTCTGAGCGGGTCCGACGGGGTTTTTGATGGCGCACAGTGAGCATGGTCCGCGCGGTGGCGAACGGGCATGTCTGGCAAGGTGCTGGGGTAAGGGCGATCACTTACGCACGCGGCGAGGGCGGCGCGCGGTCTAGGGGTGCTGGTCGAGCGTGACGCACGGGGAGCGCTCTCGGCATGGTCGTAGAGAGGTTTGGCATGGCCTGGGCGTGTGGTCTAGTGGCTGGCATTGCTCGAGGCTGGGACAGGGAGTGGCGGTGGGGTGCTGGCTAGCTCCCAGACAAGGTTGGCGAGGCTAGTGTGGCCTCTAGCTCGCCGGCGACAACAGGGTGGCAAGTTTGCTCTCGGCCTGATCACCATTGATGGCTAGACATGCTTACAGTGATGCTAAGGATAGTTAAAGGAGCTAGATGATCTACTAAGGGCTAGTGGCAACCAGAGAGAGAACAAGTTAGGCCAAATTTACTGCTCAAAATAGTGTTTGTGATTTGTTTGATTTGAATCTGCAAGCCGTTTGATGAAATAGCCGCAAGAACTTGAGTTTTAAATTTTGAAAAGATTTTTAGCGGGTGTGCTAGGCATGTGCTGAGGATTCTGTGGGTGCTTGGGTTTTGAAAATTGAGTTTGTTTGAGTGGTTTTTGAAATAGTGGGATCTTCCTATATGAGATAGATTCAATTTTAAACTGTCATTTAAACTGAGCATTTGAATGTTTTTGGATGATCACAAAGTGGGCCTTGGTACCTTATTATGAGTACTAACAAGGGATGCAAAGATCCACAAATGTTTCTGTTGAGTTTTGAAAACTAGAGATAGCCAAAGTAGGCATGAGAGTTAATTTGGCCAAAGTGACCATTCACTTTATTTGTTTATTTTGGGTTGTTTTTCTTTGGAAAAGTTTGGGGATTGTTTAGATGATGTTTATTTCACCTAAGAATCATTTTACAAGCAAAGAAACACAGAACCATGGCAATTCAAAAGAATCCAAATTTTGAATACACACCCATATGAATGCTTTCATATTTTTAGTTGGAAAAGTTTTTGTTAACCCTAATTTTGATGATTAGAGTTTGATGATCCATGTTTAGTATTTTTGGGATGTTACAGAGACTGAAGGGAATATGCCCGAGAAGCAATAATAAGGTGGTTATTATCATATTCCTTGTTTATGATAAATGTTTATTTTTCATGCTATAATTGTATTAACCAGAAACATTAATACATGTGCGTTTAATAAACAAATAAGAGTTCCTAGTTATGCCTCTCATATAAACTAGCTCGTTTATTAACATGATGATCAAGGTTTCCTGATCATAGACCGAAGTATAATAATACGATCAAAGTCATTATGTTTAATTGCTATAACATCATTATAAGTAACTTTAGTCCTTAGACCATGAGATCATGTCAATCACTAACACCGGAAGAGTAGATTGATAACATCAAACGTCACACCATAACATGGTGACTATAATGGTGGGTTCAGATACTCCGATAATGCTATATAGAGGATCAGGGATCAAGAGTGGGATTTGTCCATCCCGATGCTGGAGAGATATACTCTGGGCCCTCTCGGTGATATCACATTGATATAGCTTGCACGCAAGTGATGGATATCACTAGAATGTTATATCATAGGAACGAGAAAAGAGTACATGTCGGTAACGAGATAAAACTAGGTATGGGGATACCGATGATTGAATCTCGGACATGTAAAATATCACGAGACAAAGTATTTAGTTACAATGTAAAAGGTTCACACGATCACAAGAAGTCATCGTTGAATGTGTGGGAGTTAGCACGGATCTCTAGGTCCCGCTACTGGTTATTGATCGGAGAGGGGTCTCGATCATGTCTGCATTATTCACGAACCATAGGGTGACACTGATGACTACAAGTGCACAGATTGTTTGTAGCTAGTTTCAAAATAAATATGTCGATCCCATAGGGAGCGGGAGTTCTGAAGTCTAATAAATCTTGAATTAAATACTGAAATAGTAATGCTAAATAACGTTCTAAGTAACAAGATAAAATGCGAGTGTTGTGTGAAAAGGTGTTTTTGGATTTTTGTGTAAGAGAATAATAAGTAAAGTAAAACAAACTGAATACAGAAAGTAAGTATCGCGTAAGTAAAAGACATGTGAAACTGTAATGTGTAAAAGCGTTCTCAGGGAGTAGCAGATACACCTCTAGCATTATAAAGAGTTTAAGGTAAAGATTATTATCATGAACATTATCAACTATGTATGTGTGGGAGGAACTCTGTATTTGGATGGATAGGCAGCAACCACTGCTCACATCATCCTCATAACCATACCAGACAAGCAATCGACATCAATGAAATTACTGCGCTATTAAGAGACTTTATCCGTAGGATGTATCCCATGGCATGTACAATGTTCCATGAGCTTCCTCCATTCCCAAGTTGATATGTAAGGAGTTCCAACAGCTTTATAGTCACTGTAAGTGCTAGCACACCTCCCTCTACCAACAAGCAGTTCCCTCCATCAAGTCCCTACAAGAGGCAAATATTGAGAGGTTGACTTCTCTCAACATCAATATGAAGATAGTCTAACACGTTGTCACATCCCAAGATTTTCCAAATCTTGTAATGTGAAAATAAATGAATAAAAATAAAGCTTTGTTTGATTTTTCAGAGCCAGAAGAAACTTTTGAATTCAAATGGAACTTCAAACCAATTTGGATCAAATAAATTCCTAAAGAGATTTGAAAAGATAAACAATTAAATAGAGGAAAATAAAATATTTTGGAATTACTATTTTGAATCATTTAGATAAAAGGATTTAGTTTCCAAAAGAAAAGGAAGGATTTTAAAATAAGAAATTATTTCACAAAACTAAATTAAACCTTGGCCAAGCTTTTGAAATAAAACATTTTGTTTTGATAAAAATAGTAAAGGTTTAATTAAAATAAATTAATAAGGATTTAATATCCAAGTTTTGTTAATAAAGGTTTTCGCTATTTCCAAAACATCAAAACTTGTTTATTTATTTAAAATAGGTTTTCCCAAGTATTTAGTGTTGTCAAATAAAACCTACTGAATTGGTTGTGAAAATAATTGGATTTCAAATAGAAATTTTATTAAATAAAATCAAACCCTATTTGAATAATAAACCATGGTCCATTTTATTAAATAAATAAATGGAACCTAAAAATATTTAAATATTAGTTTGGCTGGAATTTGGGTTATACCACTGAACAGAACCAAATTCAAAGTCACAAAGCTTGGTAATTGTTTGAACCAATTTGAATGATGTTTGGTTGTTTGAATTTCAAAACAGGAAATAGTTATAGAAAAAGAAAAGCCAGCAGACAAAAAAAAGAAAAAAATGGATTTGGACCTGACCCAACCCAGCAGCCCAGCAAGGCCCAGAACCAGCCCAGCACTCCCTCTCGCGCGAAACGTTTTTCTACCTAAACGCAAACCCGCAGAGAGACTGACTGATGGACCCTCCCCTCATTTCTTTTCTCACTGCCAGGTAGACCCCACACTCCTCATGTTCTTCTTTCTCACCCGCGCGACTCCTTCTCCCTCCCCTCGACACCGTTCCTGCCGATGATTTCGCAGCCTTAATTCGCCTTAACGCGACCACCGTTACCCGCTTTGATCACGCAGGCTTAAACGCTCATGTCTCCTCTCCATTTCCCCTCTGTCGCCCCGTCTCAACGCGCTCCCAGACGCCCCAATTCTTTCCCAAGCTCCTCTGTCTCCAACGACCTTCCTCGTTGAATTCCAGCCAAACTTCGTCACCCCTTGCCTCCCTGAGCACGCTAGCAGATTCCCCACTCCCAGACACATCTCCTGTTTTCGTTCTCGATCATGGGCGCCCAGAGCAATGTCTGCAACAAGCTCTGAACGACGCCGCCGTCCGCTCTGACTCCGACGAGCCCCACAGGTAGTTTCCGGCCGCCCCTCTTCTTCTCGTTCATGCACACAGCATCTCCGTGATCTCCTACGTCTAACCATGCTTCTGGTTTGCCTTCTTGTGACCGTAGCATTGTCTTCGACCTCGACCAGAGCCAACCGCCGCCAGACCAAACTCCCCGAGGAATTCCTCCTGCCCTCGTGCGCCCCTTGCCCCGTCGACCACACGACGAGCTTCCCCAGCCTCCTGCGATCTCGGTGAGCCTACTCCCTCCCTCTCTCGCTTCCTGTTTCGCCAGCGCCGCCACTATCTGGCCGCTCCGCCGCTCGCCGTTGTCCTAGCGCCGCCAGCTTTTGGCAAGACCAGTAGGAGCCGTTCGATCTAGATCGGGCGAGCACGATAGAATCACTTAAACCGTGAAAGGGTACGCCCTCTGGACCACACGATCTAATTAGATCCAACGCACCGCTGAGCCGATCCGGACGAATCGGTACCATCCAATGAGATTGCGACGCGTGGCCAGGTTTTCGTTTTAAAAACAGATTTGAATCTGTTATAGATTCAATTTTCAAACCCTTGCAACTTTGGATCTACACGTCCAAAAATTACAATTTTTATGTCGTTGGAATCAGTGAAACAAGCCCTAGCCAACCATGCCCTTTGTTTAGCAAAAAGCTTCTGGAAAAATGGTTGTTTTTGCAGAAACAATTGTATGCTTGTTAAGGATGTGAAAATTGTTTAAAAATGAATTTGGGGATGAAATCTTGGGAAAATGGTATGATTTGAACCTACTAACATTAGGAACCACTTTGTGGATTCAAAAATGAATTTGGTGAAACAAAATAATGATTCTTTGATTTAAAACCATTTCTAGTCAAATAGAAATGTGGTTTATTTATTAAAAATGGCTTTGGAAGAAAACCTTTGGAAAATGTTTTGTTTTAAACTCACTGACCCCAAACCCCAAGTTTTGTGATTTGAAAACATATTTGGTGAACCCTATAGGTTAATGCCTTAGTAAAAATATTTCTACACCACATAAAATGATACTTTGTTTTGAAAATGGTTTTTAAAGTGAAACCTTTTGCAAATGACTTTGCCAATTTACAAAATGACCATTAGGTTCTTTCAAATGCTTATGACCCATTAGGAACCTCTTTTTCAAACAAAACAAACTTGGCATGCTTACATGCATTATCTTAGTTCTATGATTTTATGTGTGTTGTTTTGCTGGATTGGTAGATTGAGATTGTGCCTTGCTTGATTGATTTGTAGTGACTTGAAGAGTGTGATTGTTGCAAGGACAAGGAGTGAACCCATACTCTACCAAAAAGGCAAGTGATGCTTCATACTTTTTGTCCCATTACTTTCACTATGCATTAGTGATTTTGCTAGGTAAAACTTGCATAGAATTTTGCTAAGTATAAACCTTGCTATAGAAAAACCTAGTAGATGAAACCTTAGTGGAAATCTTCCTAAGTTAAGAATCCTATCACTATCAAGCTTAGCCTAGCTAATAGAAAAGAAGGGTGGAAATATATTCACACTATGGAAAGTTTCTAAGTCTGAGGACTTATATTTTTGTTTAATAAAACAACTAAGTTAATGAATCACCTGGGTGGAATGGGACTTGCTTGGTGGATTTTGGTTGAGTGGTTCACAAGGCCCATGTCTATGGTTTACCTTGTGTATCTCACTTGTGGATTGCCACACAGGAACAAAGAGATTTGAGATGTCAAATGTTGAGAAGCTTCAAGTGCAGCCACTTGGCATTATGGGGTCTGCCTTGATCACATAGGTTGCAAGAACTTAGCCATATGGACAGTTGGTGGTAGTGTTTGATAGGTTGGAGCGCGTCCATTTTGGTCTAAGGGAAGGCTTCTGAAAGATCTTGTCTTGGGAAACCAAGTCTTGTGGGGAAAGTGCACCACCTCTGCAGAGTGTAGAATCTAAGTACTTAGCCATGTCCCTGGTAAAGGACAATTTGAGCATCAAGACATGGAAGCAATCAAGAATCTCATCATTCAAATTTCTAAGTTAAAATCTTGTGGATTGAACAAGGGTTTTGAAATCTTCAATCTTTGTTTGAGAGTTGTCTTGGAAAATATTTTGTCAAAACAAAAACTTAGTGTTTTCAAATGTTAAGGAAAAATATATTTTGAGCAATGCAAGCCTCAACTCCACTTATCCAAATGCATATAGATGATAGACTCCACTATATTACCATAGTATCACTTGCCAATACAATTCAAATGTATTGACCCTTGTGGCTGTAACTTGTAATGTTGCAGGTTTGATTGTTTTTAGTGAAGATTGATTGATTAGGATTACAAAGTCTACAAACAACATCTGCCTGTGGCACTTTGAAGATGAAGGGCCCATGCTTATAGTTATTCTGCTGCAATGTAATGTAATAGCCAAATGAGCTATGTAAGATGTAATAAAATTATGTTATTCCTGGTTATAAAGTTATATTATGACCTTTGTTTCTTGATATTACATCTTAACTGTGGATGCTAGCTATTGATCCAGGGACTAGCATTGTAAACACAGGGGACACCACCTTATGTTAATAAAGGTTGGGACACTCCCTCTACACACGTGGTCACAGCGATGAATATCATAATAAACTTTATCTTATTACAATCTCATGCTAAGGTTTCTCCATCTCCCCAAGAACTAATGATCTACTCAGACATGGAGGCAATCAACATCAGGGCAAAGATAATGGAATCTATCATAGATAAATAGTACTTGTACAAATCCACAACGAGTATGGAAATTACAACAAGATCTAGACAAGATGTAGATGAGATGGATGGAGATGGTCGTGATGCAGCGGTTGATGATGAAGATCGATGCCTTAGCCTCCTGGATCTTTGTAGGGTTAAGATGGATCCCTGGGGGATGAGTTCCCCCTCCATATCCCTTCCGGAGGTGAGGTTTCAGCAATTTTTGGTCGTTCTGTATGTCGTCTCTCCGATCTAGTTGCACGGGGTGAAACTATTTGAGGAGGCGGTGGCGACTCCAGCTATACGGCTGGAACTATGCGGCCAGAGTTCCTCCCGCCGTATAGTTGGTCGTTAAACCCACTGGATGCTGCGATCGTCTCGGGTTTTCTTCTGGTGTTATTGATATTTCCCAAATTATCAATTTACGCTATAGTTGACTCCTTTTCGCTCCAATACAACTGGTCCAAAAATTGTGTCCATCGTGTCCATCATCTGTCCTGATCCTGGTGAAAATAGACATAAAAGATGCGTGCAAACGCTGTAAAATACCAAGATCCTACCACTACATTGCAAAATAATAATATAAAACATGATGCAAATATGCACTCATCAACTTCCCTAATCTTAGACTCTTGCTTGTCCCGAGCACGGTTAGCTTAATGGATGTGATCCTCATATTCATGAAGCTAAGTCGATAAAATAAATGGGGCAGTTGCAGTATGTGTTTATCATATATGATACATAGGAATAAGTTCACGAATAGTACCTTACTCGAACCATCCGAATAATATTAGCAGGATTCCACACCTTAGTATTTAACAGTTCACAAAAGATTACTCTCAATATGATGTAAAAGTGTTTCGATTCGAACAAATGAGTTAGCGAGGTAGTCCCAAGCGTTTAGGATTAACACATTCACTTGGGATTTAAAATCTCAAACATTTCTTTGTCTCACCACAAGATAATGGTGTATGCCTATTTTATCTTTGCACATTTTCTTCTCTTTTTTTTATGCTCACACTTTTGTTTAAGTGTTGTGCAAAGGAGCTAGCCATACATTCCACTTCATGTAGGAATTCAAAGTTAAACGATCTCAATTACGAAATTACAATTGTATAGGAATCATCTTTATAGCTTGAATAATTTACCTCGTCTTGTTCTCACTCTAATTTGATAGCACTTTTAATTTTCCTTTTTTCAAGGTTTCTTTCTCAACTTAACTGATTAGATAATTTTTCCTTTGTAAATCAAACCATGAACTTACAAAATATTGACTAAATTATCTTTGTATGTTCCATTAATACCAGTGGCATGGAAGACTCCTATTGCTATCATCAAGTGCAAGTAAAATTATACTCAAGACATTCATATATCTAATAAGACAAGCACAAACTCAATAATGCTCCATATATGATAACAAACTCGGAATTTCATAAAAGGGATCAACTATTCCTGAAGGCAATTCTAATGATGCAAACTTTATTTCTAAGCTCGAACTAATGCAAAGCTAAAATAGTAATATAAAACTTATAATATAGATTATTTGATACCGTGATTATTGTAGATCACTGTGGATCCATGGCATGTAACACCACGGTGCACATCATCTTGTTGGTATCCTCCAGGGCAGTGATGTGGCTGTAGCACCTGCGCAAATCAGATTGCAAAGTGTCCACTTTATCTGCAAATTTAGTCACCAATGGGAGAAGATCGTCCTTCTTCTCTATCTCCTTGAGACGGTGACGGACTTCAACACGATGGAGTAGCTCCTGCTTCTGATATATCTCTAGTTCATGCATGCGGTCTTTGGTCTTAGGAACAACTTCTTCTTCCTCGTCCATGATTGATGGATAGGGGAAGTAGAAACCGTCCCTCCACTCTTCTTGAGGCTTCACCCTTATATGAGCACCAATGGTAGGCGTCGGGAGTGGCACCGTTTCTTCCTTGCTAGCACCTGCACCAATATTAGGTAATTCCTTACGCTTGTGTGGCATGGGGTCCGTGGTGATAAACTTGACCGTCTCCACATGCCCTTTTTCCATGCGGCTTGTGACCTTCTCTTTCTTGTTGAGATCTATGATGACTGCAAGTGCATAGATCAGTTGTAGCTAGTTTTGATATAAATATATCTATCCCACAGGTAATAGGAGTCTGAAGTCTAAGATTTCTTAAAATAAATACTGAAACTCGAAGTGCTAAAACAAAGTTCTAAGTGACAAGATAAAATACGAGTATTGTGTAAAAAGGTGTTTTGGGGTTTTTGGTATAAGAGAACAATGAGTAAAGTAAATAAAACTGAATACAGAAAATTAGTATCGCGTATGTAAAAGAGATTTTGAACTTCAGTGGGAAAAAGCGTTCTTAGGGATTAGAAGATACACCACTAACATTATAAAGGGCTAAGGTAAATATTATTATCATGAACATTCTCAACTATGTATGTGTGGAAGGAACTCCGTATTTGGACAAAGAAACAGCAACCACTGCTCAAATAATCCTCATAACCACATCAAACAACAATCAACATCAATTGAATTACTATGCTATTAAGGGACATAATCCCGTAGGACGTATCCCATGGCATGGACAGTGTTTTGTGAGTTTACTCGATTCCCAAGTTGATATGTAAGGGGTGCCAACAGGTTTATAGTCGTTGTAAGTGCTAACATCCCTCCGTCTACCAACAATTAGTTCCCTACATCAAGTCCCCACAAGAGGCAAATATTGGAGAGGTCGACTTCTCCCAACATCAAGATGTAGACAATCAAACACGTGGTCACATCGATGAATATCATAATAAACTTTATCTTATTGCAATCTCATGCTAGGGTTTCTCCATCTTGTTGGGGTTTGTAGCGTGGAAAACAAAAAAATTCTATCGCATGCACACAAACAAGCCAAGATCTATCTAATAGATTGTAGCAACGAGTCGATTAGAGTACTCACACTCGAAGATTCGAAAGCGGTTAACGAGAGCAGATTCTCGTGGGTGATGTAGTCGTACACTTGTCGATCTCAATATCGCGTAGACGATCCTTCCTCATTGTGTTCGGCAGCACTTCATGATCGGTCACACGTTCGGTACTCGATGAAGACCTTCCTCTCCCTTGTTCCAGCAGGCAGCAGAGGTTGTAGTTCTCCCCTCGCGATTCCGACAGCACGACGGCATGGTGTCAAAAGTAGAGGGAAAATCCTGCAGGGCTTTGCCTAAGCCGGAGCAGGTTATGGTGGATCTAGGGTTTCAGGCGATCTAGGTTTAGAGGGCCGGAGAGGAGGAGGTGGAGTCAGCGGTGGCACGGTGGTGCTGGACGGCGGCGGCTGGTGGCGGCGGTGACGACGCAATGTGGGGAGGGCTGGTTGTGGCCTCTTGGGGCAGCCCCTCCCCTCTATTTATCAGAGGGAGGGCAGCTTGGGAGAGGGGAGTTTGAATCCTTCCCCAAATCCCTATCCAAGTTGAAGGGAAATGACTCTTTCCTTCTTCCACTAGGAAACCATTGTTCCAGTTTGACTTTTCAAACATGTCTTTTGACTTGCAATTTGGAGCTCAATTCCTCTCTTGCAAATGCCCAACCAAGTGACCTAGGACATGATCCAATCATTCCACTTAACCATGACACATTCATGAACCATTCCCCTTCCGGTCCGGTGAACCTTCTAGACCCTTCTAGAACCTCTCTCATGAAAACATCGAAATCATTCCCGAACTCTGGAATCAGACTTTCCTTACATGAATCTTATTCTCCGGACCATTCCGGATCTCCTCGTGATATCCTGGATCCCATCCGAGACTCCGAACAACATTCGGTATCCCTACTTACATTCCATATCTACTAAACAACATTGAATCCTTAAGTGTGTCTCCCTACGATTCGTGAATTATGCGGACATGACCGAGACACTTCTCCGATCAATAACCAATAGAGGAATCTAGAAATTGATATGGCTCCCACATATTTCTACGATTAATTTGCGATCGAATGAACCACTTACATACGATACCAATTTCCCTTTCTCTCGTGATAGTTTACTTATCCGAGGTTTGATCGTCGTTATCTTTGCATACCTAGTTCAACCTCATTACTGATAAGTACTCTTTTCTCGTTCCCGTGATATGTGATCCCTTGTGAGACAGTCACATGCTTGCGAGCTAATTGGATGACATTCCACCGAGAGGGCCCAGAGTATATCTATCTGTCTTATGGATGGACAAATCCCACTCTTGATCCATGAGCCTCAACACATACTTTCCAAACACTCAATGCCACCTTTATAGCCACCCAGTTACGGTGTGGTGTTTGATGTCATCAAAACATCCTTCCGGTGATGGTGATTAGCATGATCTCATGGTCAAAGGAATTAGGTTACTATGTATCAGAAATCTTATATAAAATGAACTATTGAAATGACTTGATATTTATGCTACGCTTATCTATAGGAGTATGTCCAGCATACCATTCTCCTAATGATATGATCTTGTTGTTAATAACATCTCAATATTCATGATCGAGAAACCATGATCATATATTAACAAACAAGCTAGTATTATAAAGAGGCTTTACTAGGGACTCTAATTTAGTTTACAAATCACACAAGTATTAATGTTTCAGGTTAATACTATTATAGCATGAATGTAAACATTTATCATAAACACAAAGATATAATAATAACCACTTTTATTATTGCCTCTAGGGAATATCTCCAACACATCTCCCCAAGAACTAATGATCTACTCAGACATGGAGGCAAACAACATCATGGCAAAGGTAATGGAAACGATTATCGACGAATAATACTTGTATAAATACACAACTAGTGCAAGAGTTAAAACAAGATCTAGATGGGATGGATGGAGATGACGGTGGTGATGAAGATGCATCGATTGATGAAGATGGAGATCAATGCCTTGGCCTCCTAGATCTTCTTAGGGCGAAGATGGATCCCTAGGGCAAGTTTGTAACATCCCAAAAATATTAATCAAGATTATCAAGTTCCAATCACCCAAGTTTAGGGTTAACAAAAACTTTTGTTATTAAAAACAATGTGAATGCATGTGTGTATGTGATGAATGCATGAATGCTTGCACGGATTGGTTTAAAGATGAAAACAACATCATCTAAATCATTTCCAAGCAGAATCAAATGAAGAGAAATTCAAATATAAACATTATAAGCAAATGGTCATTTTGACCAAAGTTAACCACTAGACTACTTTGAGTGTTGCTAGTCCAAGTTTTCTAACAGAAACAAATCCAATTATTTTCACCCCTTGCTAGACCAAGTAAAAGTGAAACCAATCCCACTTTGCAAACCCACAAAAACAGATTGCAAATCTATTCAAATGACAATTCAAAATTGAATCAAGTGTAGGTACTAAGATCACCATTTCTCAAAAACCACTCAAACCAGTTCACCTTCCAAACCCAAGCAGCCAGATACTACCAAGCAAGTGACCAAATCACTCACCAAATTTCATTCAAAAATTTCAAACTTAAATTCTTGCGGCCATTTCATCAAACAGTTGGTAAGCACAGTAATCACTGCCTAACTTCTATTGTTTGTGATCAAAGCTTTGTCCAATTCTTGTCTCCAGTTCTCACCCTTGTCTTCCCCAGTGCATTGATCAACCTATCACCCCTATCCTTGCACCAGTGCCATGCCACCCGAGCTCCCACATTGACCGCCGACCATGGCTAGCTAGCAGGAGTAAACGCCACGCCCAGCCACCATGTCCAGGAGGCAGCCCACCGTCCACCGCCACCCCCTGTCCAGCCCTCGCACATAGCCAGACCCTGTACCATAGAGAACACACAGCACCCACTGTTTCTACGCCATGCCAAGAGCACGCCAGAGCGCTGTGACCGACATGCACGTACACGTCGTGCCTCGCCTTTGTTGCCCGTGCCTACACTCATCGTGACACCAGCTACTCCCTATACATCCATGTTCGCTGTCGCGCGACCCATAGCACCCGTGCCTTGTCAAAACCGCCATTGGTGCCGCTCAGAGCACCAGCCCGTTCCGACCAACCTCGACCGCCCCTTGCCGCACCATTAAATCCTTGAGCATCGCCAGGAGACCGCACACCGGCCTACACCCCGACGATCTCTACCCATGCCGCACTACCTCTCTCGCTCGACAATAAAGTAGGCCACCCCAGCCTCAATTCGCCACACCATCTCACTCCCCGCCTCTCAATGAACCTCCCACAACTCTCCCCGGAGCAAGGTGAGCTCCGCATCGCTGGAATTTCACCGGAGCCCGTCGCTGTAGAAGGAGAAGGGAGCCGTTGATTGGAGCCAACCTAGGAGCCGCTATGACCACCATTCGAACTGCCATCATCGACAAGCGCCCCCAATGCCGACCCTAGCTAGAGCCCTGGTGAGCCTCACACGACCCCACTGCCGCGTTAGGGTTTAGTCTCGTCGACGCTGCCCGAAAGAGACGACACACCCCAGCCGTAGGATCTAATCTAATCGCACGGCCCAGGTTGAAACTTACCGCTTTGCGTAGCCAGAGCCGCTGACACGTGGGACCGCTCTAGTAACAGCCCGCTACACGCGCGCTGTGCGGCTAGGCCAGCCCATTTAGCTCTCCCGCGCAACCTAGTTGTTCAAATATAGATTTTTTCCATTTTAGTTTAAACCTAGTTCTGTCAGTAGATTCAAAAATCAATTCAGAGAGTTTTACTAAACCAAATTGCATGACACCAATTTGGCTGGAAAGGTATTAATATTGTTAATCCAAGCCCGTTGGATTCAAACCATTTGCAATAAAAGATAATCTTTAGTAAACATAACAAGGCAGAGACTTTTCTGCATTCAAACATTTTTCAAAAATCAACCATAAATGCTTTTGAGTTGATTCCAACTCTCAAAAATCACATTTGACAAGTTCTTTCGGAATATGTAAAAAGATCTAGGTGTACATGCAGTAATAATGGACAAGTATTAAAAGAATGCCCCATAGGCATTTCTAGTCATGTTAATTAAATAAAATAATAATATTAAACCTTATTAAATTGTGACACCACTTTAAATCACATTCCCAATTATTAAAATATGTGGTGATGACATGTGTCAACATGATCCCATATTTTAATTGGAGAATACTAAATCTTAAGTAGTTTTTCAACGAGTAGAAATTACTTTTCTAAAATAAAATAAATAAGACTAAGGCTTTTATCCTTGTGATGATTGTGATGTTGCTAGATCATCTAGTGTGAACCTTTGTGTGCTAAATATAAGTAGTTAAGTATTCTTTGGTAATTGTGTACCTCGTATTTATTTATAGACGCTAGTACCAACGAAGGATACGAAGAGAAAGGAGACTACGAAGAAGAAGAAGAAGAAGAAGAGAACTTCAATCACTGCACTACTCAAGGCAAGCCATCCTATCAAGCTACACTATGCAAGCTAAGATAAACCATGGAAGTTTTACTTGCAAGCCTAAACCTACCAGATGCCTTAGGCATATTTGGTTATGCAACCTTGATTATACCAAATCCCAGTTTTACTTGCAAGCTTTATTCTTTTATTTCTTTATCAAAGTTCTTTATTACTTCTAGTTAGTGTGCTGTGAGTTTTGGAAAGATATTATAGGTAGCATAAAGAGCATAAAACGTGGCCTAAGTTAAGTTAGAACTAGATGTCATACTGAGGCATGAGATCTAGATTTAGATAGTCACACTTGATTAGCACCCCTCATTAGTGATTACCCTCAATATTAGTGACTAGTGCTAAGCATAAACTTGATCACTTTAGATGGGAATACTTGGTGAAAATGATTATGAAAACCTTAGAATTATGAGTCATTATAATGAATGTTTTGACATGTGTTATGAACACAATATGATTTGATTATGAAAATTTTGAGGCATGAGCCTTGACCCTTTATAAAATCTGATGGTTAGGTTCGGATGTGATACCATTCCAATTTTACCATACAACCACAATACTCGAATTTGGGTAGGGCTTGACTGGAAGTTTATATATCTTAGTATGGGTTCCCTTGCGGAAGAGGTTTGAGCTGAGGCTACCTCGTGATGATTGTCCACCTGTGCAGTTCCCAATATGAAAGATGGTCATGGTTGGGAGGCCAAACTCATACGGGAGGTGCATATACTAGGGTGTGTAATTGAAAGGTTAGGATTGATTATCCGCATACTGAGTATGGTGATTCTGGATTGTTCCTGATGTATGTATCGAATGTTGTGGCGAAAGTGTACCACCTCTGCAGAGTGTCAAACTATTTGAATAGCCGCGTCCGCGGTTATGGACAGTTAGAGTGGCCATACTGATCCGTCGTCAGATGTTTTCAAAATGACTTGTGAAATGAATTATGACTTTGACTTGACCACAACAGGGTTGTGAACATGAAAACTAAGTTCCCACTTAGGTGTTGTAAAACATTAAGCTAGTTTTCTTTACTTCTAAACTCAGTTAGAAATAAACCTGGCCTTTTGCAAATAAACCTAGAGCTTAGGATTCCTACTTGAACCACTTACTTGTTAGTTTTAGTTTGCGAGTACTTAAAGAGTACTCATGGGTTTGCCCTTGGCTATTCCTATGGCCAGACTGTGAGGAGGACTACCAGGATGATGGACAGAAGGAAGTCTATGACAACTAGGATCATCTCCCATCATCATCATTGCCTGTCACCCTGAAGATGGAGCTTCAACCATTCTACCCTTATTATATTATTTCGCTGCATTGATTGTATTAAGACTGGATCATGAGATCCTTTATTTGTAAGACCTTTATTATGGTTTGTAATGGATGATGAACTATGGTACCAATCTGTTATGTCTCGCAAAAATGGTAATCCTGGGATTATGATGTATGGCATAACAGGCATCTGGGATTAAAAACCCGGGTGTTGACAAGTTGGTATTAGAGCCATCCTGACCATAGGAGACCCTAGTTAGAATGGATGCTTGAATCAAAAACTTAGTTCAAAACAAAAGAAGTTAGTATTTATGAAAACCTATTCTCATCCTTATCACTTAGATTCTTTCATGAAAATTCATGTCTCTCAAAAATTTCTTGCAAACTTACATAAAAATTGACACACTTGATCACTCTACTAACTTACTCATCCTACATTCTTATAGATGGAGGTGAAGTATAACAAGTTCTACCAGTTGGGCAATGGAGGACAGCTCATCTTTGAGCTTGATCTAGACCAACTCTCGGAACTTCTTGAGCACCTGCACCCCGAGTTCTTCGAAGCACAGCTCAAATATCAGCAAGGACGAGAACTACAATGGCTGATTGTTGCCAATCTTAGAGGCAAGATGGAGGCACCCACCTCAGAGGGAATCCAATTCACCATAAGAGAGAACAACTGTCTAGACGGACTCGCCAGGGCTATGCAGGAAGCTCTTGCTCGTCTATGTGAGAAAGCATCAACCAGATCAATGGCACTCGCTTTTCTTATTACGCAAGGCGTGATTCTATGGGACATCCATTGGAGGTGCCAGCACATCCGGAGCTAAAGCATCACGTGGATCATCTCAGCTTCATGATGTATGACAGGCAGAAGGAGTTGGACAACGCCCGCGCATACGCCAACCACAACTATTCCATTGCAGTCAAGAAGGACCAGACCCTCACCATCCTTGCAAAGGAGTGCAAGACATTTCGCTGTCTGTGTGACAAGAAGGATCACATTATTGCCTGCCTTCGTCACAAAGTCTCAGACTTGGAGAAGACCATCCATGAGCGGGACATGCAGCTTGAGGAGAGGGAGAATGCAGGGGAAGATATCCGTGGAGACCCTTACTCCTACCTCAGTGATGATGCTGACTACCTGGAGGACCAAGCCATGGACTTCCACACTGATGATGATGATGATGATTCCGCCTTCATTGATGATCATGAAGACACTGATTGTGATGAGTATTAGCACTTGAGCACTATTGTAGGTGTGAGTTGTATCTGGTCCCACTGTATCGTAGTTTCACAGAATGGTTCTTAAAACCATCTGTTACCTTAGTGTGTTCTGTGTTTGTATTGTGTGCTATGAATGAATGAATGAAAAGAAGTTGCTAGTGGGCAAAACCTGAGTCAAACTTAAAGTTTAAAAAAATTTCAAAAACAAACCCCTAAACCTTAGAAATTTCTCTCTTGTCTCATGATCTATCTTAATCTTCAGATGCCTCGCGGAGGAAGGAGCTCATCCCCGGACTCAATGCTGCAAATCTTGCAAATGTTGGTTTCTGACCGTGAAGCTGAAAGAGCCGAACGTCAAGCCAACTTAGCCACCCTTCAACACATATCTCAGATGGCCAACAACAATCAAGGCCATGGAAACCAGGACAACCATGGATCCAAGCTCAAGAACTTTCAAAACACCAATCCACCAATTTTTAGTAAGTATGAAGAGCCATTTGATGCTGATGATTGGCTGCAGACCATGGAGAACAACTTAGAAGTCGCAGGAGTGGAAACCAATGAGAAAGTACCGTTTGCCACCCATTATCTGGCAGGAGATGCACGAGCTTAGTGGAGTAGCGTTCACACCATGAATGGAGGACATATGATGGCTTGAGATGAATTCAAACTCAAGTTCAACAGAACCCATGTGCCACCGGGTTTGATTCTGCGGATGTGGGATGAATTCAAGTATCTGAAGCAAGGAAGAATGACTGTGGTAGAGTACCGTGACATGTTTCTATATCTGTCTAGGTATGCCCCTGATGAGATTAGTACTGAAGCCAAGAAGAAGGAGAGATTCCTGAATGGTCGGCATGATGAGATGCAGACGGTGTTAGTCAATATCCCATTTGCTGACCTTGAAGCCTTAGTGGATTCTGCAATCCAGATGGAAGGCAAGATCAATCAAGCCAATGAGAATCACAATCGTCGAATGATGAATCAACTAGGAACCCACCATACCCCAAAATATCGCCCCAACTCGTCTACAGGATATGCCCTAAGAAACAATAGACCCCTGATGACCCGTCCGAACTATCCCAACCATGGAGGAGGAATTCCAAGGTCCAGAGGAAACCACAACAACAACCTCGACAACTCCAACAATTTCAACCGTCCACTGCCCAAGTTCAACAACAACAGCAACACCAACAACAACACCAATACTGCCCCAGGAACTGGAAGCAATGTTGTGCCTGTTGTAGGAAAAGAAAAGTCTCAGGTTACTTGTTATGAATGCGGAACCAAGGGTCACTACTCCAATGAGTGCCCCAAGAACCTTGCAGCAGCTACCAATGTGAATTCTCCAGCTCAGCAGCAGCTCCATGTTCATCCTAGAAGAAGATTTTCCCCAGGGAACTCACTCAACCGCAAAGGCCGTCTGTTTCACATGAATGCTTAAGAAGCCCAGGGAGCGCCAGATGTCGTGCTGGGTATGTTTTCTGTTAACTCAGTACTTGCAAGAGTGTTGTTTGATTCTAGAGCATCGCACTCGTTTGTTACAGAAGAATTTTCATGCACTAATAAGATTCAACCAACAAAACTGAAGCATGTTATGATAGTTCAAATACCTGGTTTAACCACCAAAGCTAGACAAATTTGCAAGGTCGTACCTATCAGAATCCATGGAATAGATTTTTATGCTAATCTAATAGTACTTGGAACCAAAGTTTTGGAAGTAGTACTAGGAATGGATTGGATGTCGAAACATAAAGGATTAATCGAGTATGCCAAGAAAGCCATAACCTTGACTAGTACCACTGGAGTATCAGTAGAGCATGTATCTGAAACCTTGCCACGTCAATTCAAGTGCAACAAGATTCTAGCCCAACCAACCATTGACCAAGTCCGAGTAGTCTGTGAATACCCCGACGTATTCCCAGATGTATTGCCTGGTATGCCCCCAGATCGAGATATCGAGTTTATCATTGAACTAATCCCTGGAACCATACCCATAGCTTAGAGACCTTATAGTATGAACCCGTATGAATTAGTGGAGCTAAATAAGCAACTGGATGCTATGCTGGAGATCGTTCTAATTCAACCGAGTGTGTCGCCATGGAGATCACCTATTTTGTTTATGGATAAGAAAGATGGAGGTAACCGTTTGCGCACGGATTATCGGAAGCTGAATGATGTCACCATTAAGAACAAGTACCCACTACCGAAGATAGAAGATCTGTTTGACCAGTTGACTAGTGCCAAAGTGTTTTCTAAGATTGATCTTAGAACTGGTTATCATCAACTCAAGATTCGCGCAGAGGATATTCCAAAGACTACCTTTACCACCAGATATGGACTGTATGAGTACACTGTCATGTCTTTTGGATTAACCAATGCCCCCGCTTATTTCATGAATCTCATGAATAAGATTTTTATGGACTTCTTGGATAAGTTTGTTGTTGTTTTCATCGATGAAATTCTGATATATTCTAAATCATAAGAAGAACATGAGCTACACCTGAGGACCATCCTTGGAACCCTTAGGGAGCATCAGTTGTACGCCAAGTTTAGCAAATGTGAATTCTAGTTACAAGAAGTAGGATTCCTCAGACATATTGTGTCAGCCGAAATGGAAATGGGATTCAGTTGGAATGGAATTAATCACCGGTTTGCCTACATCTAGTAGGGGAAATGACTCTATCTGGGTCATAGTGGATATACTGTCTAAAGTAGCCCATTTCTTACCTATCAAGACCACCTATCAAAGTTTGAAGCTAGCAGAGTTGTACACTGATAGGATAGTTAGTTTGCATGGAGTCCCCAAGAACATTGTGTCGGATCGAGGAACCCAGTTTAACTCGAGATTTTGGAAGAAAGTCCAAGAAGGATTTGGAACAAGACTAGATTTCAGCACAGCTTATCACCCGCAGACTGATGGACAAGCGGAGCGAGTAAACCAGATACTCGAAGATTTGTTGAGAGCCTGTGTGTTGGAATATGGATCAAAATGGGAAGACTGTCTTCCTTTCGCAGAATTCTCATAAAACAACAGTTACCAAGCCAGTTTGCAAATGGCCCCATTTGAATTTATATATGGAAGAAAGTGCCGTACCCCGTTGAATTGGTCAGACGTAGGAGAGAGTTAGATTTTCGAACCCAACATACTACGAGAAGCCGAAGAGAAAGTTCACAAGATTCATGAGCACCTTAAGACCGCCCAATCCAGACAGAAGAGTTATGCCGACAGGAGACGTCGTGACCTAGCCTTCAATATCGGAGATTTTGTATATCTGAAAGTACCACCCTTAAAAGGAATGCAACGTTTCCAAGTCAAAGGAAAGCTTACCCCCAGATATATCGGACCCTTCAAGATTTTGATCGCCGAGGAGAAGTATCATATCAACTAGAACTGCCGGAGGAAATGTCAGCCGTGCATAATGTGTTTCATATTTCGTTACTTCGCAAATATCTCCAAGTATATTGATCACAGAACCGAAGTTTTCAAGAATATTGATCACAGAACCATAGAGATCAACGAGGACCTAACATATCTCCAAGTACCCATTCGTATTTTGGAAGAACCCTTCAGAACCACCAGAACCCAGAGTATCAAGTTTCTCAAGATCCAGTGGAGTAACCACACTAAAGAAGAAGCTACCAGGGAACGAGAAGATTACATCAGGACTGAGTTTCCAGATCTCCTTAAATCCCGGTTTTCTTTTTCTCAAATCTCGGGACGAGATTTTGTTTAAGGGGGGAAGGTTTGTAACATCCCAAAAATATTAATCAAGATTATCAAGTTCCAATCACCCAAGTTTTGGGTTAACAAAATCTTTTGTTATTAAAAACAATGTGAATGCATGTGTGTATGTGATGAATGCAGGAACGCTTGCAATGCCATGTTTGATTGCTATGAAAGGCAAGTATTGGTTTAAAGAAGAAAACAACATCATCTAAATCATTTCCAAGCAGAATCAAATGAAGAGAAATTCAAATATAAACATTATAAGAAAATGGTCATTTTGACCAAAGTTAACCACTAGACCACTTTGAGTGTTACTAGTCCAAGTTTTCTAACAGAAACAAATCCAATTATTTTCACCCCTTGCTATACCAAGTAAAAGTGAACCCAATCACACTTTGCAAACCCACAAAAACAGATTGCAAATCTATTCAAATGACAATTCAAAATTGAATCAAGTGTAGGTACTAAGATCACCATTTCTCAAAAACCACTCAAACCAGTTCACCTTGCCAAACCCAAGCAGCCAGATACTACCAAGCATGTGACCAAAGCACTCACCAAGTTTCATTCAAAAATTTCAAACTTAAATTCTTGCGGCCATTTCATCAAACAGTTGGTGAGCACAGTAATCACTGCCTAACTTCTATTGTTTGTGATCAAAGCTTTGTCCAATTCTTGTCTCCAATTCTCACCCCTTGTCTCCCCCAGTGACTACCAGTGCATTGATAAACCTATCACCCCTACCCTTGCACCAGTGGCATGCGACCCGAGCTCCTGCATTGTCGGCCAAGCATGGCTAGCTAGCAGGAGGCAACGCCATGCCCAGCCATCATGTCCAGGAGGCAGCCCATCGTCCACCGCCACTCCTGTCTAGCCCTCGCACGCAGCCAGTCCCTGCACCACAGAGAACACGCCATGCCCACTGTCTCTGCGCCATGCTGAGAGCACGCCAGAGTGTCGTGCCCGACATGCACATACACGCCACGCCTCGCCTTCGCCGCCCATGCCTGCACTCACCGCAACACCAGCTACTCCCTAGACATCCCCGTTCGCCGCCGCGCGACTCGTAACACCCGTGCGTAGTCAAAACCATCGTCGGTGCCTCTTAGAGCACCATCCCATTCCGACCAACCCCGACCACCCCTTGCCGTGCCATTAAGTCCTTGAGCATCGCCAGGAGACCTCACACCGGCCTACACCCCGACGAGCTCTACCCATGCCGCACTACCTCTCTCGCTCAGCTATAAAAGGAGGCCACCCCAGCCTCACTTCACCACACCATCTCACTCCCCACCTCTCACTGAACCTGCCACACCTCTCCCCGGAGCAAGGTGAGCTCCGCATCGCCGGAATTTCACCGAAGCCCGCCGCTGCAGAAGGAGAAGGGAGCCGTTGATTAGAGCCAACCTAGGAGCCGCCGTGACCACCATTCGAACCTCCGCCATCGACAACATCGTTTACCACCAATGCCAACCCTAGCTAGATCCCTTGTGAGCCTCACACGACCCCCACTGCCGCGTTAGTGTTTAGTCTCGCCGGCGCTGCCCGACGGAGACGACACACCCCAGTCGTAGGATCTAATCTAATCGCATGGCCCAGGTTGAAACTTACCGCTTTGCGTAGCCAGAGCCGCTGATGCGTGGGACCGTTCTAGTAGCAGCTCACTACACGCGCGCTGTGCAGCTGGGCCAGCCCATTTAGCTCTCCTGCACAACCTAGTTGTTCAAATATAGATTTTTTCCATTTTAGTTTAAACCTAGTTCTGTCAGTAGATTCAAAAATCAATTCAGAGAGTTTTACTAAACCAAATTGCATGAAACCAATTTTGTTTGAAATGTATTGAAATTGTTAATCCAAGCCCATTGGATTCAAACCATTTGCAATAAAAGATCATCTTTAGTAAAAATAACAAGGCAGAGACTAGGAATTAAAAGAATGCCCCATAGGAATTTCTAGTCACGTTAATTAAATAAAATAATAATGGTAAACCTTATTAAATTGTGACACCACTTTAAATCACATTCCTAAGTATTAAAATATGTGGTGATGACATGTGTCAACATGATCCCATATTTTAATTGGATAATATTAAATCTTAAGTAGTTTTTCAGTGAGTAGAAATTACTTTTCTAAAATAAAATAAATAAGACTAAGGCTTTAATCCTTGTGATGATTGTGATGATGCTAGATCATCTAGTGTGAACCTTTGTGTGCTAAATAGAAGTAGTTAAGTATTGTTTGGTGATTGTGTACCTTGTATTTATTTATAGACGCTAGTATCGACCAAGGATACGAAGAGGAAGGAGACTACGAAGAAGAAGAAGAAGAGAACTTCAATCACTGCACTACCCAAGGCAAGCCATCCTAGCAAGCTACACTATGCAAGCTAAGCTAAACCATGCAAGTTTTACTTGCAAGCCTAAACCTACCAGATGCCTTAGGAATATTTGGTTATGCAACCTTGATTATACCAAATCCCATTTTTACTTGCAAGATTTATTCTTTTATTTCTTTATCAAAGTTCTTTATTACTTCTAGTTAGTGTGTTGTGAGTTTTGGAAAGATATTATAGGTAGCATAAAGAGCATAAAACGTGGCCTAAGTTAAGTTAGAACTAGATTTCATACTGAGGCATGAGATCTAGATTTAGATAGTCACACTTGATTAGCACCCCTCATTAGTGATTACCCAATATTAGTGGCTAGTGCTAAGCATAAACTTGATCACTTTAGATGGGAATACCTGGTGAAAATGATTATGAAAACCTTAGAATGACGAGTCATTCTAATGAAATGTTTTGACATGTGTTATGAACACAAGATGATTTGATGATGAAAATTTTGAGGCATGATCCATGACCCTTAATAAAAACTGATGGTTGGGTTCGGATATGATACCATTCCAATTTTTTTGTACAACCACAATACCCGAATTTGGGTAGGGCTTGACTGAAATTTTATATATCTTAGTATGGCTTCCCTTGCAGAAGAGGTTTGAGCTGAGGCTACCTCGTGATGATTGTCCACCTGTGCAGTTCCCAAGATGATAGATGGTCATGGTTGGGAGGCCAAACTCATAGGGGTGGTGCATATACTAGGGTCATGGTCATGGTTGATTATCCGCATACTGAGTATGGTGATTCAGGATTGTTCCTAACGGATGTATCGAATGTTGTGGTGAAAGTGTACCACCTCTACAGAGTGTCAAACTATTCAAATATCCGCGTCCACGGTTATGGACAGTTGGAGTGGCCATACTGTTCCGTCGTCAGATGTTTTCAAAGTGACTTGTGAAATGAATTATGACTTTGACTTGACCACAACAGGGTTGTGAACATGAAAAATAAGTTCCCACTTAGGTGTTGTAAAACATTAAACTAGTTTTCTTTACTTCTAAACTCAATTAGAAATAAACCTGGATTTTTGCAAATAAACCTAGAGCTTAGGATTCCTACTTGAACCACTTACTTGTTAGTTTTAGTTTGCGAGTACTTAAAGAGTACTCATGGCTTTGTCCCTGGCTATTGCTATGGCCAGACTATGAGGAGGACTACTAGGATGATGGACAGCAGGAAGTCCATGACAACTAGGATCATCTCCCATCGTCAGCATTGCCTGTGACCCTGAAGATGGAGCTTCAACCACGCTAACCTTATTATATTATTCTGCTGTGTTGATTGTATTAAGACTGGATCATGAGATCCTTTATTTGTAAGACCTTTATTATGATTTGTAATGGATGATGAACTATGGTACCAATATGTTATGTCTCGCAAAAATGGTAATCCTGGAATTGTGATGTATGGCATAACAGGCATCTAGGATTAAAAATCCGGGTGTTGAAAAAGTTCCCCCTCCAGATTCCTTCCAGAATTTAGGTTTAGGCGATTTCTAGGTGTTCTGTATGTCGTCTCTCTGAACCAGTTGCACGGGGTGAAACTATTTGAGGAGGCGGAGGCGGCGCCAACTATACGGCTGGAACTATACGACGGCGGCCTGTATAGTTGGTCATCAACTCTTCTGCCTCCTTTGATCTCTTCGGGTTTTCTTCTGGTATTATTAATATTTCCCAAATAAGCGATTTACGTAGTTTTTGACTTTTTTATCTCTAGTACAACTGCTCAAAGAATTGTGTCCATTGGATCCATCATCTGATCTGATCCTAGTGAAAATAAAAAAAAGTGCGTGTGAACTCAGTAAAATATCAAGATCCTACATCTACAATGCAAAATAATAATCTAAAACATGATGCAAATATGCACTCATCAACTTCCCCGATATCAGACTCTTGCTCGTCCTGACCAAGTTTAGCTTAATGGATATAATCGTCATATTCATGAAGCTGGGTCGATAAAATAAATGAGGCAGTTGCAGAATGTGTTTATTATAAAGTAGTTCATGAATATTACCTTACTCGAATCATCCGAATAATATTAGTAGTCTTCCACACCTTAGCAATTAATAGTTTACAAAATATTATTCTCAACATGATGTAAAAGTATTCGGTTCAACCGAATGAGTTAGTGAGTTAGTACCAAGTGTTTTTACGATTAGCATATTCACTTGGGATTCAAAATCTCAAATGTATCTTTGTCTTACTACAATATAGTGGTATATGCCTATTTGCTATTTGCACATTCGCTATTTTTCTTCATCTTTCTTTTTCTTCTTTTTCTATATATATTTGTGATCACACTTTTGTTTAAGTGATGTGCAAAGGAGCTAGCCATCTATTCCACTTCATGTAGGAGTTTCAAAGTTTAACGATCTCAATTATCAAATTCCAAATATATATGAAGCATCTTTATAACTTGAGTATTCTACCTCAAACTTGTTCTCACTCTATTTGATAGCACTTTATAATTTCTCCTTTGTTCAAGGATTTTATTTTCCATCTTAATTAATTTGATAGTTTCTCCTTTTTGTAAATCAAACCAATGAACTACCACATATTGATCAAACTATCTGTATATGTTACATTAATACTAACGGTGTGGAAGACTCCAGTTGCTATCATCAAGTGCAAGTAAAATCATACTCAAGTCATTCATATATCCAATAAGACAAAGTCAAACTCAATAATGCTCCATATATTATGATAAACTCAGAATTTTGTAATAGGGATCGACTATTCTTGAAGGGAATTCTAATGATGCAAACTTTATTTATGATATCAAACTAATGCAAAACTAGAATAGAAATAAAAACTTGTAAGATAGATTACAAGGTCTTAAAGATCTCCCCAATCTTGAAATCAAGCCAGGCGGTATCAAATAATCCCTTGCGATTATTTGATACCGTGCTTTATTGAAGGTCACTGTGGTGCCATGGCACCTAGTATCTTCTCTTCATGGGCCATCCTGAGGCGAAGGGACTGATTGATGGCCTCCAGTTCTTTAATGCGCAGCTTGTACAGAAGGTTATTATTCTCCATCACTTTCACTTTCTATTTAATGATCTCGTTGTTGTTTGGGAGGGTTTGTATCGCCTTGAGACTCATAGTAAAATCTGCTTCGGTGGTTTGCTTGATATCAAGTTTATCAAGATAAACTCGTAGCCACCAGAGATTCTTGGGCATACCCGGCGCCTCCTTGTTTATTTCTTTAATCTTCATCTAGAGGGCCTTCAACTCCCTCTTTCGGCGTTCGTTATCATCGTCAAAGAGCTCCAAAGGAGTGTGATACGTCGGAAACGTATCTATAATTTTTGATACTCCATGCTTGTTTACTATCTACTTTGCTTTGCTTTGTCTACACTTTGAGGTGTTTTTATATCTTTCGGGAACTAACCTATTAACAAGTTGCCACAGTGACAGTTGCCTTTTTCTGTTTTTGGTTCTAGAAAGGCAGAAAATCAATATTCTCATAATTGGACGGGACAAAAGCCAAAGTCAATATTTTACCGTGGGCGACACGAAGTCAAGAGGAGAGACGGAGAGGCGAGCCAGGTCCAACACACCCCCTAGGCGCGGGTGGGCCCACCCCGAGCCTAGGCAGGGTGTGGACCCTCTGGCCGCCTCCCAGCCTCGCCTCTTCGCCTATAACAAGCCCCCGATATAGAAACCCTAGGCACCCGATCAAAACTCCACGAAACCTTGTATAGTCGCTGCTACCATCGTACTTAGATCAGGGGGGTCTGAAGTTCTTCCCGGCACCCTACCGGAGGGGAGATCCTCCCAGAGGCCTTCTTCTCCGTTATGAAGCGTGAGTAGTTCCGTTCATGATCAAGATCTAATCTATTTGTAATCATGCATGTTGTGTTTGCGGGGATCCGATGGATATTGAGATTACTATGTCAGATTGATTAATGGTTTTGTCTATTTGATATTATCATGTATGTGTTGTTTGTGATCTTGCATGCTCTTCGTTGTTAGTAGCTATCTTGTCCAAGTAGTTGCTAGTGACTCTAAGAGGGGGTATTTATGCTCGATAGTGGGTTCATGCCTCTAGTTTCCGAGGGAAGTGACAGAAATCTCTTCAGTTGTAGATGTGTTGTTGCCACTAGGGAGAAAACAACGGTCTCTTGTTCATGGAACAAGTGGATTGTTTACCTTACACACTTTGCTTAAAGCAGTTGTCTGTTGCTTGCAACTTAATATTGGAGGGGGTTCGGATGATAACCTAAAGGTGGACTTCTCGTGTATATTGTTGTATTGCCCAATCGAATCTCATAGGATCTTTTTGTCTGGTATTGCATTGTTATGCCATGCTCAGATCCTGTCAATTGCCCTGCTGTAATTTGTTTACCCTTCATGCCATGTTGTTTATCTAAGGAGAGCACCTCTAGTGAACTATGGACCCCGGTCCAATCTTTACCATTGATACATCCTCCACTGTTACCTGTTTACTTGCTACAAACCATTACCTTCCACACCATACGTTTAATCCTTTGTTACAGCAAACCAGTGAGCTTGACAACCTCACTGATTCGTTGGGGCAAAGTCTTGAGTTTGTGTTGTGCAGGTTTCCACGTTGCTTGAAACACCTTTGAGACATTTCCTTCCTCCTACTGGTTCGATAACCTTGGTTTCTTACTGAGGGAAAACTTGTTGTTGTGCTGCTTCACACCTTGCTCTTGGGGTTTCCCGACGAAGTGCTTCCCAGCACCATCAAGATTTTCTGGCGCCATTGCTGGGAGGCTAAGGACGTCTTCACAAGGGGAGTCCTCCTCAACCTTTCTATTTACTTTGATTTTAGTTTTCTTGGTTTCTTTTTCTTGGTTTTGTTTGCCTCTTTTTATCAAAAACTCCAAAAAAATTAGTTTAGTTTGGTTTGCTTTCTCTTATCAAAAACACAAAAAAATTAGTGCCTACTCTAGTTGGTGGTCTGTTATTGCCTTGCTTGATCATGCTTTCTATCAATGGATGGTTTCTTTAAAACTAGTTCTTATTGGCAAGGTGGGTTCATGGAAGAAAAAAGTATTATTATAAGGAACACCATTTGTCACAAAAAGGTAAACACTTATGAGAACAAATTTATAAGTTGAATACTATTTCTAGAGACGCGTGCTATACTTATAATGTTACTTATTGCTTTGATCAATCTTGTTGCTGTAGGAGGTATAAACACCTTCCTTTTCAATGTGAGTATAATGATAATGTCACCATATCCTATTTTGTTAAAGCAAATTATGACTTTTATGATGTGGAACAAATTTAAGAATTTATTGCCTTCAAGGGTGCTTTTGAACTTGCCAGTTTGCTTGAAAATACTAATGATGCACCTTATGAATATGAGGTTTACGAGATACTCAAATTTTGATTTGATAATTATAAGGAAGAAAATGGCTATATTCTTGAATATTTTAATAGATGCTTTCCACAAATGGAAGAGACTAATGCCTTGCAGGAGCCTATGTAAGAAGAAATTGTTGAAACTGGAAGCTCATTAGATGAAAAATAGGAGGAGAGTGATGAACAAAAGGAGGAAGAATGGATATACCCATGCCTACCTTCTAATGATATTAACTCTTTACCTCCTATCTTATTTGATTATCCCACATGCTTACCAAAGGAGGATGAATGTTATGTTCCCGTGGATCCTTTTGAAATATCTACTTTGGGTAAAACCTGTGATGGTTTTAATCCCACTATTTTTGAGCTTGATAGAAATTATGTGTTTGTAGATCATGAAAAGCATGCTTTATGTGATAGCTATATTTATGAGTTTATTCATGAGGCTACTAAAAATTATTATGAGAGAGGAAAATATGGTTGTAGGAGTTTTCATGGTACTGAAACACCTCTCTACGTGCTAAAAGTTTTGAAGTTACTCTTGTTTCATCTTCCTATGCCTTTCACTTTGTTCTTTATGAATTTATTTTCATACAAGATTCCTATGCATAGGAAGTGGGTTAGACTTAAATGTATTTTGAATTTGCTTCTTGATGTTCTCTTTTACTTAATCTCATAGTTCTTATGTGAGCATCTTCTCAAATTATCAATGCCTAACTTAAAGGCGTTAAAGAAAAGTACTTGTTGGGAGATAACCCAAGAGTTTCCTTGAGTCTTGGAAGTTATTACTTCAGTAATGACCTCTCCTTACCCTTTTTGTTTGCTTTTTGTGCCAAGAATGACCTCTAATGAGAGGGAAGTAAGATTTGGGGAGTTCCTGTCACGAAACAGATTTCTATCCTCCACCATAAAAATTCGTGAGGAGTATCTGTAAGTCGGATTAAGCTTAAAATTTACGAATAAATCTCCCAGTATGTTAGATAACTTTAGTTAGTTCAACACTTTTTTATTTGAGCAACAAAACATTTTCGAAAATATCGGTTTCTACCTGTTAGTCTGTTTTGACAGATTTCTGCCAGTATTTGCATTTGCTTCTTATTGATTCCTTTTTGAGTTCTCTTTTGGGGAATAGAGCTTTTTGAAGGAGTTGCTACAGTAGCATGTGTTTATAGTGAAAAGTTTTGCTGTTCCAAAGCTAGTCCCAAAGTTCTATTATCTTTTGAATACACTAATGTTGCTAATGAAGATTGTGTGAAGTTTTGTATGAAGGAAAAAATTTCAGGTGTAGAGAAAGAATGATGTAATGAGATGAAGAATTGACAAAAACTCAAGCTTGGGGATGCCACCCCAGTTTCACCCCAAGAAATATCCAAGAGGTACAAGCGTCAAAGCTTGGGGATGCCCAAGGCATCCCCTTCTTCATCAATAAAAAGCTCAGGTCTGTCTAGACACTTCGGTTTTATAGTTTCATGCACTGTTTTGTTGTTCTTGGAGCGTCTTAGTTTTTGTTTGCTTCGCTTAGTTTGTTTAGTTTGCTTGAATAAAGTAGTTTGGACCCCCGTTCTCACTGTGTTGTTTCAAATAAGTTGCTTGGTGTTGAAAAGGAGTAGAAAGTTCTTGCTTGATAAGTGCAAGAGGAGCTTGCATTGACTGTGACTTAGACTTTAGCATGACATGTTAGGTGTTTTTTTAACCTTATGCTTAGTGATTATTGTTGTAACATTTATTGTTCCAAACAATTGGGATTTCTTAGTGTGCCTTGAAAGAATTATGCGTTGTTTTAGCATGCAAAAGCATAGTATTGTGGTATTCTCCTTTAATGCTTTGTTTGGGTTGACTTGGCACATGCTCACACCATTTTATTACTATGAACAAGTAACCATAGCCTCTATGATCATTTAGTCCTTGACTTGTATTACCACTCTATGCTTTGATTAGTAATGTTGTGTTGCTCTTCATGATTATGGCCATTATTTCTCTCTTAGTTGGTTGCTCTTAGTCTTTTGCTAGACTCCACTTGTATGTGTAATTTATACCCATGCTGCCAACTCTGAAGAAACCAAGCTATTCCAAAGTGTCCACTATAAACTCATATGCATGGTGAGTTACACCATTCTAAGTATATTCTTGTTTTCAGCTATCTTCCAATTAAAAAGTATTTTGTTATGTGAAAACTTAGTGATTAAAGCCCTCACAAACTTGATGGCACACTTTATATTCTTTGCCTCTAATAAACTTGAACCATTGTGTCATGTAAGTTGTATATGCTTGCACTTATACGTTGGAATTAGTAGAAGCGTGCTATCACCGGGAACATTTTCAACATTGCACTTGTACTTTGTACACAGTTGATATCCTACTGTTTTATCTATGGATGTCACCGATGTGAAATAAAGAGGGAGCTTGTAAGTCCATGGAGTTATGTATTTTGTGTTAGAGAAACGTCTGGGCCGCTAGCCTAAGCCATGCCGAATCATGGTGGAAACTTGTAGCATCACCATAATGAGCTATCTGTGAAGCATCCTCAATAAACAGCTATGCACATAGTAAATAAAAAAGATCGATGAGATGCTCATTGTCTGCTTGCCTTGTCATTTTGGTTATGGGATAGCTCATGTACCATGTGCAAGGGGTACCCCGTTAGCTGTTCTCTATGATACACATGTACTTACTATGACAAGAACTTACAGATGACTGAAGTTGAGTAGCATGAGGTGTGGCCCTCGTATTCAAGGGACTTGAGATTGCCAACTTATACTTTGTCAATCATATACTCCATATTTGTTCACATTAACCTTAATCACTTCAAGATGCTTATGATAGGGGCAATGAGGGCTGAAAGCTAACAAGTACCATAATTTTTGGGCGCTCTTTTTGAAACTTGAAATCCATGCTTCCCTTATGAAGGGCCTTTCTTCCACTATTTTATTGAGTCTCCACCTTCTACCTTTAGGCACCATTAAGAGAGCATAGTTGCCATTCTGTGTGCAGTGTCCCAAAAATTATTGATTGATGCATATTGTGATGTTACCTATTCTTGTGCTATTTGTATCTAGTCACTCTTATGAACTTTGAAGGTGTCCTATGCATCTATTTGCTACTCTATGAGGGACAATCTGAATGCCACCATGCCAAGTTTTCTGTATGTGAAACAAACAAACGTTTTTCAATGCATGTTATTCATGATCTTTGTTTGTAGCCTTTCATGTTGCATGCATAGTTACTATGTCCTATTGTTAGAAATCCATCTTTCATGCACATGTTTAGAGTTCTTTGATCCTAGATTTCAATGCTTGCAAATGGTTTGATCTTGGTTTTGACGATGCATGTCACCTCAAAAATTATTCTTTTATCACTCACCTACTCGAGGACGAGCATGAGTTAAGCTTGGCGATGCTTGATACGTCGGAAATGTATCTATAATTTTTGATGCTCCATGCTTGTTTACTATCTACTTTGCTTTGCTTTGTCTAAACTTTGAGGTGTTTTTATATCTTTTCTGGAACTAACCTATTAACAAGTTGCCATAGTGCCAGTTGCATGTTTTCTTCTGTTTTTGGTTCCAGAAAGGCAGAAAATCAATATTCTCGAAATTGAACGAGACAAAAGCCAAAGTCAATATTTTACCATGGGCAACACGAAGTCCAGAGGAGAGACGGAGAGGCGAGCCAGGGCAACCACACCCCCCCTAGGTGCGGGTGGGCCCACCTCGCGCCTGGGCAGGTTGTGGTCCCTCTGGCCGCCTCCCAGCCTCGCCTCTTCGCCTATAAGAAGCCCCTGATACAGAAACCCTAGGCACCCGATCAAAACTCCACGAAACCTTCTAGAGCCGTGGCCACCATCGTCCCTTGATCGGGGGGGATCTGAAGTTCTTCCCGGCACCCTGTCGGAGGGGAGATCATCCCGGAGGCCTTCTTCTCTGGTATGAAGCGTGAGTAGTTCCGTTCATGATCAAGATCTAATCTATTTGTAATCATGCATGTTGTGTTTGCGGGGATCCGATGGATATTGAGATTACTATGTCAAATTGATTAATGGTTTTGTCTATTTGATAATATCATGTCTGTGTTGTTTGTGATCTTGCATGCTCTCCGTTGTTAGTAGCTATCTTGTCCAAGTAGTTGCTAGTGACTCCAAGAGGGGGTATTTATGCTCGATAGTGGGTTCATGCCTCTAATTTCCAAGGGAAGTGACAGAAATCTCTTCGGTTGTAGATGTGTTGTTGCCACTAGGGAGAAAACAATGGTCTCTTGTTCATGGAACAAGTGGATTGTTTACCTTACACACTTTGCTTAAAGCAGTTGTCTGTTGCTTGCAACTTAATATTGGAGGGGGTTCGAATGATAACATAAAGGTGGACTTATAGTCATAGATGCAGTTGGATGGCGGTCTATGTATAATGTTGTATTGCCCAATCGAATCTCATAGGATCTTTTTGTATGGTATTGCATTGTTATGTCATGCTCAGTTCTTGTCAATTGCCCTGCTGTAATTTGTTTACCCTTCATGCCATGGTGTTTATCTAAGGAGAGCACCTCTAGTGAATTATCGACCCCGGTCCAATCTTTACCATTGGTACATCCTCCACTGTTACCTATTTACTTGCTACAAACCATTACCTTCCACACCATACGTTTAATCCTTTGTTACAGCACATCGGTGAGCTTGACAACCTCACTGATTTGTTGGGGCAAAGTCTTGAGTTTGTGTTGTGCTGGTTTCCATGTTGCTTGCAACACCTTTGAGACGTTTCCTTCCTCCTACTGGTTCGATAACCTTGGTTTCTTATTGAGGGAAAACTTGCTGCTATGCTGCTTCACACCTTGCTCTTGGCGTTTCCCGATGAAGTGCTTCCCAGCACCATCAGGGTGATCTTGATCTCCTTGCCTTGCTCGCTATTGCTTCTGATCTCCATAGGAACTGCTTTCCTTGTCCTCTTGGATCTTGGTGGCTCTATGTTGTGTGTCCTCTTGTATAAACAAGAGGTAGATTTGTTCCTGGTGATTATCGTTAGAGAGAGGCACAAGGGTAATATATAAGAGGGGTCAGAGGTTTGTAAAAGACGCGAGAAACACCAAATTCCCGTCCAAGTAAACAATCGAAACCGACTAGAAAAATAAATTGCCGATTTGGAGGAGTCCTGCGCCATAACGACCAACTATACGGTCACGGCCCGTATAGTTCTGGCCATATAGTTGGTTCTGGGCAGATATTTCCAAATATCTCGAGCCCAGGTCGGTTAGATGACCGACTACGAACCGACAAAAGTTTTTTTAATAAAGAATAATAACGAAAATGGGTCGAGGGTACTGAAGCTTTAATGACCAACTATACGGCGGGAGAATCTTCTCCAGCCGTATAGTTGCAGCCATATAGATACGATACCCCAAAAGTATTCTGCGAGAGGATACAAAAACTTTGACGACCAACTATACAGCGGGAGAATTTCTTCGGCCGTATAGTTAATATATCCCAAAATTTATTTCGCGAGGGGGATACAGAATGTTTAACGACCAACTATACGGCGGGAGATTTTTCTCCTGCCGTATATTTACAGAAACCCCTCAAAAACTTCAGAAAAACAATAGGAAAACAAAGGCAAAAATTTTAGAAGTAGAAATTGTGAAAATAAATCACTTATTAGAGTTAGAAAACTTACCTTCCAATTATCGTTTATTTAGTCGGGAGTAACAAACTCTTCTAACAACAAGGACTTCTACTTGTGAGGATTTGACCTTAGCTCATATAGTAATTCTCAGAAATGAAAATCACCAGTACTAAAGCTCCTCTCAATAATATCAGTGTCTTGCTGGACAAATATAGGTGTTGCATGCACTACCTTTGCCTCTTGTTTCTGCATGATATGCAACACAAATTCTTGAAGTAAAAGGATCCAACGGATCAGTCTTGGCTTATGAATCTTCCTATCGAGGAGTTCTTTTAAACCATCATGATCCATATGAACTCTTACTTTTGCATCAACAATATAAGAACGAAACTTATCAAAAGAGAAAAATACAGCAAAGATTTCTCTTTATTCCTTAGGATAATTCTTTTGGGCACTATTGAGAGTTCTACTAGCATGATGTATAATATTAAATCTGGGACCTATGTGTTGTCCTAGAGTTACTCCTACAACATCATCACTAGCTTCACATATTAAATTAAAAGTCATATACCATATAGGTGTTTTAATGATGGGAGAACGAGATAAAGCATATTTAAGTTTATCAAAGGCAATAAGGCATTTATCATCAAAATTGAATCTTACTCCTTTTTGCAATAGATTAGTCAAAGTTTTAGAGATTCCGGAAAAATTCCTAATGAACCTTCTATAAAATCCTACATGAACAAGAAAACTTATTATACCTTTGACGCCCCTTAGTTGTGGCATTCTTTCTATTGCTTCAACTTCAGCCCTATCTACTTCAATACCGTTACCTGAAACTTTATGTCCAAGGACTATGCCTTCTTTGACCATAAAATGGCACTCCTCCCAGTTTAAGACAAGATTGGTTTCTTCACAACACTACAAGATTCTATTGAGATTATCCAAGCAACTAGTAAATGAAGTTCCATAAATAGAAAAATCATCCATAAATACTTCCATTATTAGTTCTATAAAATCTGCAAATATAGCAGTCATGCATCTTTGAAAAGTAGCTGGAGCATTACATAAACCAAAAGGCATACGTCAATAAGCATGTAAACCATAAGGACTAGTGAAAGTTGTTTTAAGTTGGTCATCAGGATGAATAACTATTTGGGAAAAACCAGAATATCCGTCCAAGTAGCAAAAATGAGTGTGGTTTGCTAACCTCTCTAAAGTTTGATCTATGAACGGTAAAGGATAGTGATCTTTCTTTGTTTCCTTATTCAATTTCCTGAAATCTGTGCACATCCTATGTCCAACAACAGTTCTAGTAGGTATCAATTCATTATTTTCATTAGGAACAACAGTAAAGCCGCCTTTCTTAGGAACACAATGAACAGGACTTACCCATTCACTTTCTGTTATAGGATAAATTATACCTCCATCAAATAGGCGTATTATTTCCTTTCTTACCACTTCCTTCATTTCATGCTTTAGTCTTCTATTAAATTCCGCAACTGGTTTGGCACCTTCCTCCATGAATATTCGATGGGAGGCTATCATGGGACTAATACCCTTCAAGTCATCCATCGAGTACTTTATTGTCAGGTTTATTTCATGCTTTAACTTCTCTTTTCTTATCTGGTTCGGGTGGTGGATCATACTTGACCGAACCCTCTTTTGGAAGTTGATGTGTTCTCTAAAAGCTTTAACAACTTGCACCACAAGATCTGTATCTAAATAAAGATCTTTAGATAATTCATTAACATGGTTTTTTTATTATAGTCATGAATACATTCATGATCTATTTATGTGCCTCCTTCACTTCCTTGACCAAAATTCCATGAAACTCTATGATCGCGAATTCTATTAAGTAAAGCCCAAGCTTTTGTTATAGGTAAATCCATAAAAGCTCCTCTTGCACAAGAGTCTAGTTCTATTTTATTAAGTTTGATTAAACCACCATAAAAGATATGCAATAAATACCATTCAGGAAAATCATGGTGAGCACATTGACCAAGTAAAATTTTAAACCTTATATAAGCTCTTATAAGTCCTTCATTGGGACGGTTCCTCCAAGTCATTATAAGACGCCTGATTCCAAAAGATTTTGATAATGGGTAATATTTAGATAGGAATTCGCAAGCCAAATTATCCCACGTAGTAGTGGCTTCTGAGGGTAGAGATCTATACCATGAGAGAGTTGTACTTGTCAAAGTTTGACTAAAAAGTTTAACCCTTACCTCATCGGCGGTATACCCCGTTAATTGGAATGTGCCACACATATCTTTAAAACATGCAATATGCTCATATGGATCAGCATCTTCTTTATCTCCAGTAAATTGCTTCTTGTATAAAATACCAAGTAATATAGTATTTATTTCAAACCCCCTTGTCTTCTTGTTGTATTTACCTCTTTTTTAAATATCATAGGGCTTCCCAAAGCGGTTGAGTGTGTTAACACTAGTCACATGCTCAAACTCCATCATGTTGGTGGAAACCTATAACTCAAAACAAAACTTAACAAAACTAAAGTAAATAAGTAAACACTAAAAGACCTACAGCGCTTAGCTCCCCGGCAACGGCGCCAGAAAATAGCTTGATGACTGCAAGTGCACAAATCGGTTGTAGCTAGTTTCAAAATAAAGATATCTATCCCATAGGGAGCAGGAGTCTAAATTCTAAGAATTCTCAAAATAAATACTGAAACTAGAAATGCTAAAATAAAGCTCTAAGTGATAATATAAAATGCGAGTATTGCATAAAAAGGTGTTTTGGGGGTTTTGGTATAAGAGAACAATGAGTAAAGTAAATAAAACGGAATACGGAAAATAAGTATCGCGTATGTAAAAGAGATTTGAAACTTCAGAGGGAAAAGGCATTTTCAGGGATTAGCGGATACACCACTAACATTATAAAGGTCTAAGGTAAATATTATTATCATGAACATTCTCAACTATGTATGTGTGGGAGGAACTCCGTATTTGGACAAAGAGGCAGAAACCACTGCTTAAATCATCCTTATAACTACAGCAGACAGCAATCAATATCACTTGAATTACTGCGCAATTAAGGGACATAATCTTGTAGGACGTATCCCATGGCATGGATAGTGTTTGTGAGTTTCCTCGATTCCCAAGTTGATACATAACGGGTGCCAACAGCTTTATAGTTGTTGTAAGTGCTAACATCCCTATGTCTACCACCAAGTAGTTCCCTACATCAAGTCCCCACAAGAGGCAAATATTGGAGAGGTCGACTTCTCCCAACATTAAGATGTAGACAATCTAACACATGGTCACAGTGATGAATATCATAATAAACTTTATCTTATTTCACTCTCATGCTAGGGTTTCTCCATCTCCCTAAGAACTAATGATCTACTCAGACATGGAGGCAAACAACATCATGGCAATGGTAATGGAAACGATTATCGATGAATAGTACTTGTATAAATCCACAACAAGTGCAAGAGTTACAACAAGATCTAGATGGGATGGATGGAGATGATGGTGGTGATGAAGATGCAACAGTTGATGAAGATGGAGATCGATGCCTTGGCATCCCAGATCTGCTTAGGGCGAAGATGGATCCCTAGGGAAAGTTCCCCCTCTAGATGCCTTCTGGAGGTTAGGTTTCGGTGATTTCTAGGTGTTTTGTATGTTGTCTCTCCGAACCAGATGCACGGGGTGAAACTATTTCAGGAGGCGGAGGCGGCACTAACTATACGGCCAGAAATATACGTCGGTGGCCTGTATAGTTGGTCGTCAACTCTTCTGCCTCCTTTGCTCGCTTCGGTTTTTTCTTCTGGTATTATCAATATTTCCCAAATAAGTGATTTACGTAGTTTTTGACTCCTTTTCTATCTAGTACAACTACTCCAAGAACTGTGTCCATTTGATCCATCATCTGTTCTGATCTTGGTGAAAATAAACATAAAAAGTGTGTGTGAACACCGTAAAATACCAAGATCCTATATCTACAATGCAAAATAATAATCTAAAACATGATGCAAATATCCACTCATCACACTCTTCATTGTTGCCCAGTTGATCTCTGCGGGATCATAGACATCACGGTTGATGTAGATGTCACTCCAATCTTCATCGAGACCACTATTGTAGAATCTTGGCATGACGTACTCCTTGTACCTCGGGATAAACCTTTCCACCTCCTTGTTGTCGTCCTCCATGGAAGGGCTGCGAGAGCGGTCCCTGGAAGGAGTAATGAGACCCAGGGGTTTTCCATAGCCTGGGACGGGATAGAGCATGGCTAGATTGGTTCCTGGTGATTATGATTTAGAGAGAAACACAATGGAAGTACATAAGTGTAACACCCCAAAAATACAAATGAGGATCATTCCCTAATTAATCAAGATTAGGGTTAACAAAATCTTTTATTAATCAAATTCAAATCTTATTGAGTGAGTGTATGAATGCTTGCAATGCCATGTTTGATTGTTGAAAATCATGAGAAATGGTTTATAGATCAAAACCATATCATCTAGGTCAATACCAAATCAAAACAAAAGAAAATGAAAATATGAGGCATAAGACCTAATGGTCATTTCTTCCAAAGTTAACCACTAGCTCACTTTGAGCATCTCTAGCAACTAATCTCAAACAGAAAATTTCCCATTTCTTTTCACCCCTTGCTAGACCTAGTGACACTAAACCCAATGGAACTTACCAACCTTGCAGAAACATTTTTAAAATCTTTTGAGAGGCAATTCAAATTTGAATCTATCTTATGTATCAAGATAGCCATTTTTGGAAAACCACTCAAACCAACACCCCTTGGCAAACCATTGCACCCAGATACTACCAAGATTATTATCAGATCACTCACCAAAAATCATTGAATTTGGTGATGATTTAGTTCATGCGGCCATTTGATCGAACACTTGGTGATCATAGTACAGCTACCAACTATCTACTATTTGTGATCAATCAATTGCTCATCCATTGTACCCCAAATCTTTACTCTAGCTCACCCATGATCATCCCCAATACCCAGCCATGCAATTGAGCCATTCTTCTTCACTTCCTTGATCAATGCCAGTGGTACCCGAGCTCACCATGTCACAGGCCACGCCTCACTCGCTCGCGATGTCTAGCTAGTAGCCCTGACCTCACCATGTCACTCGGACATGAGTAATTGCTGTGATATTTACTCAGCACAAGAGCCCGAAGTATATTTTTACTCAGAAGGAGTTGAATATGAGGCAAAGGATATGGATAGAGTTAATCAAGGATTATGACCTTGACATTCAATACCACCCCGGCAAGGCCAATGTGGTAGCGGATGCTCTTAGTAGACTGCCGTGTAGATTAAACACCATGATTCTAAAAGAGCAACCAAGTTTTCATAAGGAGTTGGTGGATTTCAGAATGGAGCTAGTTAGAGAAGGGTTCCTTGCTAGTATCGAACTTCAACCCACCTTGATAGATCAGATCAAGGAAGCCCAAAAAGGAAATGCCAGTATTGACAGAATTAAATGTCGTGTCGGTACAGGGAAGGTACCCGGATTTACGGAAGATGAAGAAGGAGTTTTTTGGTATAAAGGGTGAATCTGTGTGCCCGCAGATTCAGAGCTGAAGCAAGCTATTTTGCAAGAATCCCATGATACTCTTTACTCCATCCATCCGGGAGGAACGAAGATGTATCAGGATTTGAAGGAGCAATTTTGGTGGCATAAGATGAAGCGAGAAGTCGGAAGCTACATCGCCAAATGTGATATCTGTCAGAGAGTCAAAGCGGAGCATCAGAGACCCGCAGGACTGTTGCAACCTTTGTAGATCCCAGAATGGACATGGGATTCAGTTGGAATGGATTTCATCACCGGTTTGCCTATATCTAGTAGAGGAAATGATTCAATTTGGGTCATAGTGGATAGACTTTCCAAAGTAGCTCATTTCTTACCGGTCAAGACCACTTATCAGAGCTCGAAGCTAGCAGAGTTGTACATTGCTAGGATAGTTAGTTTGCATGGAATCCCCAAGAACATTGTGTCGGATCAAGGAACCCAGTTTACCTCAAGATTTTGGAAGAAAGTCCAAGAAGGATTAGGAACCAAGCTGAATTTCAGCATAGCTTATCACCCTCAGACTGATGGACATAAGGAGCGAGTCAACTAGATACTCGAAGATATGTTGAGAGCTTGTGTGTTGGAATATGGATCTAAATGGGAGGACTGTCTGCCTTTCGCAAAATTCTCATACAACAACAATTACCAAACCAGTTTGCATATGGCCCCATTTGAGTTTATGTATGGAAGGAAGTGGCGTACCCCACTGAATTGGTCAGAAGTAGGAGAGAGTCAGATTTTCGGACCCGACATCCTACGAGAAGCCGAGGAGAAAGTTCACAAGATCCGTGAGCACCTCAAGACCGCCCAATCCAGACAGAAGAGTTATGCCGACAAGATATGTCTAGATATAGCCTTCAATGTAGGAGATTTTGTGTATCTGAAAGTATCACCCTTGAAAGGAATGCATCGTTTCCAACTCAAAGGAAAGCTTGCCCCCAGATACATTGGACCCTTCAAGATTCTAAGTCACCAAGGAGAGGTATCATATCAGATAGAATTGCCAGAAGAGAATTGGACCCTTCACAAGATCCTCGTGCATGATGTGTTTCATATCTCGTTACTTCGAAAGTGTTTAGAAGTCCTAGAAACGACGGAAGTTTTCAAGAATATCGATCACAGAGATGTGGAGATCAACCCAGACCTGACCTATTGTGAAGAACCTATCCATATTTTGGAAGAAGCTTTCAGGACCACCCGGACCAGAAGTATCAAGTTTTTCAAAATCCAATGGAGCAACCATACTAAAGAAGAAGCCACTTCGGAGTGCGAGGATTACATGAGGAAGGAGTTTCTAAATCTATTTAGTACCTAGTTTTTATGAATATCGGGATGAGATTCTGTTTAAGGGGGGAAGGTTTGTAACACCCCAAAAATACTAATGAGGATCATTCCCTAATTAATCAAGATTAGGGTTAACAAAATCTTTTATTAATCAAATTCAAATCTTATTGAGTCAGTGTATGAATGCTTGCAATGCCATGTTTGATTGTTGTAAATGATGAGAAATGGTTTATAGATGCAACTAATCTCAAACAGAAACTTTCCCATTTCTTTTCACCCCTTGCTAGACCTAGTGACACTCAACCCAATGGAACTTACCAACCTTGCAGAAACATTTTTAAAATCTTTTGAGAGGAAATTCAAATGAATCTATTTTATGTATCAAGATAGCCATTTTTCGAAAACCACTCAAACCAACACCGCTTGGCAAACCATTTCACCCAGAGACTACCAAGATTATTATCAGATCACTCACCAAAAATCATTGAATTTGGTGATGATTTAGTTCATGCGGCCATTTGATCGAACACTTGGTGATCATAGTACAGCTACCAAATATCTATTGTTTGTGATCAATCAATAGCTCATCCATTGTACCCCAAATCTTTACTCTAGCTCACCCACAATCATCCCTATTACCCAGCCGTGCAATTGAGCCATTCTTCTTCACTTCCTTGATCAATGCAAGTGGTACCCGAGCTCACCATGTCACTCGGACATGGACAGCACGCCACAGGCCGCGCCTCACTCGCTCGCGATGTCTAGCTAGTAGTTGTGACCTCACCTCCCCTCGCTGTCCACGCCTCGAGCAATGGCGAGACGCGGAGACCCTAGAACGACCACGCCTATTTAAGACACAGACATGCCGAGAGCACGACGGAGTGCCAAAGCCGCCTCGTGTAGACACGCCGTGACTCAACCTCTCCGCCCGTACTCGCAACCACGACGTCACCAGCCACCGCCCATACATGCCATTGGTCACCGCACGACCCCTTGACGCCTTGTCGATCCACCACTCGCATGATGATCGCCACACGCAATAGCGTCGACCCATGCCCTTCTCCATGCCTAGCTCGACCTGTAGCAACGTCGCCGACGAGCTCTTGCCATGTCACATTGCCTCAGCCTCGAGGGTATAAATAGAGACCACCCCCAGCCTCAATCTTCACACTATTCTACTCCTCTCTCACTCAGAAACACCCCTGACCTGTTCCCGGAGCAAGGCGAGCACCCTGTCGCCAGAATTTGATTGGAGTCCGCCGCTTCCGTGAGGAAAAGGTGCCGTCGATTGGAGCCACCCTAGGAGCTGACGTGACCGCCATTCGACTCGCCATCATCGAGAAGCTTGTTTGCCCACACCGCCAACCCTAGCTAGATCCCTGGTAAGCCCACAGCCACCCCCATTGTGCCGCTAGGTCAGAATCTCACCGGAGCGCCATGACGTAGACGATGAACCTAGACCATAGATCGTGTTGTAATCATAGGGATAATATTGATCGATACCGCTTCATGTTCGATGACCCGCTGACGCGTGGGACCAGCCTGAGTGAGCCAGCTGCACGCGCGCTGTGCAGTTGGGCCAGCCCAGTAATGTTTCCCGGGCGAGCCCGGTAATTCAAATCTAGTCTTTTACTTTTTTATTCAAAAACCTTTTCTGTAGTGAACTTTAAAAATCAATTTAGAGTGATTCACTACACTAAATTTAATGAATCCAATTTTTTTTGAAAGTAGATAAAAATCTCTAATCACACCCGGTGGATTCAAACAGTTTGAAACTATGGATCACTCTCAGTAAAAAGAACAAGCCAGTAGATTATGCAACTTCAAACATTTTTCTAAAATCAAGCATAAATGATTTTGAGTTGATTCCAACTCTCAAAAATCACATTTCACAAGACCTTTCTGAATATGTAAAATCCTACATACTTACATACAGTAGTCCTGAACCAGAACTAAAAGCATGACTTTCTAGTAATTTTTAGCCACTTAAATATTATTAAATAATAGGGTTAAACTTTATAAATTAGGCCAACCTTTTTAAATCCCATTCTCAAGTATTAGAATATGTGGTGATGACATGTGTCAATATGATCCCATATTTTTAGTTTAGAGAATATTAAATCCTAAGCAACTTTTCAATGAGTAGAAATCACTTCCCTAAAAATAAGATAAATAAAATCTTATCACCCTTTCTTGTAATTATAGAGATGATGCTAGATCATCTAGTGTGACCCTTGTGTAATAAATAGAAGTAGTTAAGTATTGTTTGGTGATTGTGTATCTCGTATTATTTATAGACGCTAGTATCAATCCGGGCTACGACGAGGAGGAATTCTATGAAGACGAGGAAGAGAACTTCGACCACCTTACCAACCAAGGCAAGCTAAGCTAAACCATGCAAGTCTCACTTCCAAGCTATACTGAGCATTCTAGACTATGCAAGCCTTATTATGCAAGCCTTTGTGATACCCTTTTTACTATACCAAATCCTAGTTTTACTTGCAAGCTTTATCTTTCACAAAGTTGTTCCATAGCTAATTAATTGGATGATTAGTGGATAATGAGGAAAGTGTCTCAAGAGCATGGAACTTGTTGAGAATAGATACACCAGGTTAGTACCCTACAACTAGTGACACACACCCCCTTTTGCTAGATGCTAGTGCTAATCTAAACTTGATCACTAGATGGGAACAAATGATTATGAAAACCTTGGAATGATGAGTCATTATATTGAAATGCTTTGACATTTGTTATGGACACAATGACTTGGAAGATGATGGTGAATGAAGGATGGGACTTGACTTTGATAAAAAATAATAGTTGGGTTCGGATGCGATACCATTCCAACATTTACCGTACAACCACAATACCCGAAATTGGGTAGGGCTTGACTGGAAGTTTATATGTCTTAGTATGGGTTCCCTCGCGGAACAAGGTGAGTTGAGGCTACATTGTGAATGTGACTGTCCACCTATGCAGTACCCAAGATGACAGATGGTCATGGTTGGGAGGCCAAACTCATAGGGGAGGTGCCTATACTAGGTTGTGTAATTGAAAGGTTAGGATTGATTATCCGCATACTAAGTATGATGATTCGGGATTGTTCCTGACGGATGTATCGAATGTCGTGGTGAAAGTGTACCACCTCTACAGAGTGTCAAACTATTCGAATAGCCGCGTCCGCGGTTATGGACAGTTGGATGGCCATACTATTCCGTTGTCAGATGTTTTCCAAATGACCCGTGACTTGAAAGATGACTTTGACTTGACCCCACAAGTTGTGGAAATGAAGTTAGGTTCCCCTCTAAGTAACCTAGACAACTAAAGTTAGACTTTTACTACTAGACACTGGTTGAAATAAAATTGGCTTATGTCAAACAAACCTAGAGCTTAAGAATCCCATAGAATGGCCTTGCTGCTTTAGTGAAAGTTTGCGAGTACTTCGAAGTACTCATGGCTTTGTCCCTGGCTATTACCATGGCCAAACTATGAAGGAGACTACAAGGAAGAAGGACAGCAGGACGCTTACGATAACTAGGATCATCTCCCAGCGTCAGCATTGCATGTGACCCTCAAGATGAAGCCTTGACCATTCTACCCTTATTATTATTCTGCTGCGTTGATTGTAATCAGACTTGATCATGAGATCAACTATTTGTAAGACTATTATGGTTTGTAATGGATGATGAACTATGGTACCAATCTGTTATGTCTTGTAAAAATAGTAATCCTGGGATTCCGATGTACGGCATAACAGGCATCTGGGATTAAAAATACGATATTGACAATAAGAGGGGTCAGAGATCGGTAAAACTCGCAAGAAACATAAAATTCACGCACAAGAAAAGAATCTTAACGGAACAGGGAAAAATCATGGATTTGGAGAAGTCCTTCCGCGTAACGACCAAATATACGGTCACGGCCCGTATAGTTCCGGCCATATAGTTGGTTCCGGGCAGATATTTCCAAATATCTCGAGTCCAGGTCGGTTAGGTTACTTGCTTGGAACCAACAAAACCCCTTCTTTTCAAAATAATAATAAAGATAATAAAACAAAAAAATAGGAGATGCTAGAAGGTTTAATGACCAACTATACAGCGGGAATAAATTTTTCGGCTGTATAGTTTGGTCGTATAGTTTTCAGACATCTAAAATTTCATGGAGGGACTACAGTACGTTTAACGACCAACTATACGACGGGAGAATTTTCTCCGGGCGTATAGTTGTGACCGTATAGTTTGTAGAAACCCTCAATAACTTCAGAAAAACTTGATGAATTCAAAGGTAAATATTTTAGGATATAAATTTTGAAGACAAATCACTTATTTAGAGAAAGAAAACTTACCTTGCACTTAACGTTTATTTATTCGGGGATGACAAGCTCCTCCAACAGCAAGGACTTCTCCTCTTTTGGAGGAATTGACCTTAGTTTATCTAATAATTCTCAAAAACGAAAATCACCATGACTAAAGTTCCTCTCAATAAGATTGGTTCCTTGCTGGGCAAATAGAGATACTGCATCCATATCTTTATTTCTTGCCTCTGCATAATCTTTAACTCAAATTATTGAAGTAAAAGGATCCAACGAACCAGTCTTGGCTTATGATTTTTCCTCTCAAGGAGTTCTTTTAAACCATCACGATCTATATGAACTCTTACTTTTCATCAACTATATAAGAACGAAATATATCGCAAGACAAAAATACAGCAAAAACTTCTCTTTCTTCTTTAGGGTAATTCTTTTGAGAACTATTAAGAGTTCTACTAGCATGATTTATAATATTAAATATGCGACCTATATGTTGTCCCAGAGTACTCCTACAGCATCATCACTAGCTTCACATATAAGATCAAAAGTCATATCCCATATAGGTGGTTTAATGATAGTAGCATGGGATAAAGCATATTTAAGTTTATCAAAGGCAATAAGGCATTTATCATCAAAATTAAATCTTACTCACTTTTGCAAAAGGATAATTAAAGGTTTAGAAATTCCATAAATTCCTAAATAACCTTCTATAAAACCCACATGACCAAGAAAACTTCGTATACCTTTTATATCCCTTGGTTGTGGCATTCTCTCTATTGCTCTGACCTTAGCTCTGTCTACTTCAATACCCTTACTTAATACCTTATGTCCGAGGACTTTACCTTCTTTGACCATGAAATTACACTTCTTCCAGTTTAGAACAAGATTGGTTTCTTTGCAACGCTGCAAAACCCTTTTGAGATTATCCAAGCAACTAGTAAACGAAGTTCCATAGACAGAAAAGTCATCTATAAATACTTCCATTATCTATTCTATAAAATCCACTAAAGTATCAGTCATGCATCTTTGAAAAGTAGCTATATCATTACATAAACCAAAAGGCATGCGTCGGTAAGCATATAAACCATAAGGACTAATGAAAGTTGTTTTAAGTTGGTCATCAGGATGAACAGCTATTTGGGAAAAACCAGAGTATCCATCCAAGTAACAAAAATGAGTGTGGTTTGCGAACCTCTCTAAAGTTTGGTCTATGAACGGTAAAGGATAGTGATCTTTCCTTATTCCTTTATTCAATTTCCTGAAATCTATACACATCATATGTCCAACAATAGTTCTAGTAAGTATCAATTTATTGTTTTCATTAGGAACAACAATAAAACCGCCCTTCTTAGGAACATAATGAACAGGACTTACCCATTCAGTTTCTTTTACTGGATAGATTATACCTGCATCCAGTAGGCATACTATTTATTTTGTTACCACTTCCTTCATTTTGGGCTTCAACCGTCTATTAAATTTTGCAACTGGTTTAGCACCTTCCTCCATGAATATTCGATGGATGGCTATCATGGTACTAATGCCTTTCAAATCATCCATTGAGTACCCCAAAGGCCTTGCGATGCTTCTTAAGTACTTTCATGAGTTCTTCTTCATCCCCTGAAAGGTTAACACTCATAATAATAGGGAATTTATTTGTATTGTACAAAAATATATATTTAAGTTTATATGGTAAAGTTTTCAATTCTGGGGGCGGTAATTCCTCGCCCCCTCTCTTTTCTGGCTCTTCAAAAGCCTCATCAGTTGGAGGTCCTAAAATGGGATGAGAATCGAATTCACTTTCTAATTCTTCTAGGGACTTGTCCTCCATAATCATTTCTTCATAATTTGAGTCCTCATTTGCTTCTTCTACTTGATTACTAAAGAAGAGAGTTGCCATCTCCTCAATAGTTTTTCCTTTCTCTTCTTCTCATATTTGTAGACGTCTATATTTAAATTTGGAAAAGTGGAATTATTTTCCCTCTTCCCCAAGCTTAAGAGACACAATATCCTTTTTGAAATCAACTTTGGCACCTACATCACTAAAAAAAATTCTTCCAAATATAGTTGGGCAAAGAGTGTTAGCTGGCATATCAACAACTATAAAATCAATAGTAAAAATTTCATTGCCAATTGTGGCTATTGCATTTTCAACTACTCCCATTGGAACTCTAAGAGATTTATTAGCTAACATGATTGTCATATCAGTATTATCTTTTGTAGCCGGTATGTAACATACCACCTTTTGTGTAATATAAAAAAAGGACATGTTTGAGCATTGCATGCATGCATAACACTTGCACTTTGAACGAAACCCTAAACCCTAATAGCTTTATCTCTCTTTTTGAATCAATTCAAATGGTTTATATATTTCGAAAATCCTTAAAACAAATGGAGCCCAAATTGTGTTCAGGGCCCTTAGTGATTTCAGTTATATTATACAAAAGTTTGTGTAAATTGAAATCATTCAAAACAGGTTTGAATTCCACATATAAAAAGAAACCAGAAAAAACAGAAATAGAAAAGGATTTCCTGGAAAAGAAATCTAACCTAACCCTCTCTCAGCCCGTGAATCTTTCGCCTTTCCTCTCTTCTTTCCCATCGCTGCAAGCATTGCCTTCGTCGTCGATCTCCTGCGTGTTGCGATGCCCGCGTCCGCCCCTGGATCCGCGGATAAGAACCGCTGCACCGCGCTCTCTCTCCCAGTACCCATTTCACTTCCTCTCTTCCTCTCCCTCGTGGCAGTGCCATGGCCGAAGCATCCTAGCCGCCAGTCGCCGTCGGCCTCGCCGTTTCCGGCCGCCCCAGCTCAAGCCGAAGCATCCTAGCCACCAGTCGTCGTCGGCCTCGCCGTTTCCGACCGCTGGAACCGTCGTGCTCGACTCTCTCTCCCTAGCCTCCTTCCCCCCTCACGCGCGACCTCGTTTGAGCAAATCGGAAGCTCCAGCCGCCGTCTGTCATCATCGATCCCCGCCGACCCCCAGATCGCCTCGCCTCACCGTCAAGCTCGTCTTGATCACGGTGAGCTTTTGATCCTCGCAGTGGCCTCCGATTCCTCCATCTCCCCCTGAGTCGCTCTCCCCGCATGTGCCCGACGCCGCCGCCGCTCGCCATCGTTGCACCGCCGTCTCTGGTGACCAAGAATGGGCGGCGGCACCACCAATCAACTCCCCATCGTCGCATGCGTCCAACGCCCCCAACCTCGCATCCAGGCGCGCTCGGAATCGCTGGATTCGGACTCGACCTGGGAGCAACTCCATTGATGACATCAGCATGATGTCATGCTGATGTCATATCTCTTTTTCTTTTCTTTTAATTATTTCTGAAATGGAAAAATGAATGACAGGTGGGCCATACGTGTCAGGATTTTATTAATTTCTATAAATATTTTCTGAAATGATTAAAAGTCTGACATGTGGTCCCAAGCTTGGAAATTATTTTAAATATTCCAAAAATGATTTAAAATGAATTAAAATTTGAGAAATTCATAACTAATTCATTTTAAATCAGAAAAATACAAATAATATACCAAGATGTTCAGAAAAATGAAACCTATCTAACTAAGCTCTAATCATACATTGTTAATCAACTTTGATAGCAAGTTTAATTAGAAGAACCAATTGAACCCCATAGGTGATTCCGATGATCCCCCTGTTTTAGGGTTTGGACTTTCGGAACCTCCTTTAAAGTGACCAAGCATGCTTTAGGGTTCAATTCAACATTGTTTAACTTGCCATATCATCCATATTGTGTGAGAATTGCACATGCCATGTGTTGAGTGTTGCTTTCTCTTTTCCGGTGATTGGTTCTCGCGAATAGGAACCGAACCCGAAGCTGAAGTCAACGCCACCGAAGAGCAGTATTAGTTCAACAACGGACAAGGCAAGCGAAGCCCCACTCATACATATGAATCCTATGTTTACAAAGTATTTAATTCTCGACATACGGTTCAACAGTCTTTTATCAGTAGATAGAGTAATCTTATCTGATGCATGTTTTCCTTTGTGAACTATACTACCTGATCCACTGCTCCTAGCATAACTAGGGTTTGTCTTATGAGCGTCGCTAGTGCCACAAGTTCAGTCAAGCTTATCCATGCTTAGTGATCCGATGCTGATCATTCAGGTGATGCACCAGAGATGCGGATGAATCTAGTATGGTAGGATATGTGATGTGATCAGAGATGTATAGTAAACATGCTAAGGCTTGTATGGGAGGCCACGTGGGTTGTGGTTTTTGTAGTCCCATACTTGCTACCCTTAGGACCTGATGTTCTTGCCTCTTGAACCAAGACGAGCGTACAACCACACGGGGGCCTGGAAACCCCCTCGACTCATTAACTTGCCTAGTAGATTCCATGAGTCACATAGTTCGGGCTTTCCATTCGACATACGCATATTGGTTGTTCTTGAATGGAGGTGAAGGATGTGCATTCATAACAGGGAGGTAAGCGTGGCCGGGAACAAGAGATGCCTGGCATCCGTAATCTTGAACCCCGCACACATCATTAGGGACCGGCTTCGGGACTTGACCCGTTATGGCGGCATCTCCCTAGTGCATGACTCATGGTCTCGGCGAAATCAAGGTAAAGGTCATGGTCAACCACTCTCTGTGGGCCCTCCAAGGAAGAGGGCTAATATATTGGCATTAAGAATCGGTTGGTACGTGTGGGTAAAGTTGTGCACCCCTGCAGGGTTATTAATCTTTTAGAAAAGCCATGTCCACGGTTATGGACGACTTGGGAACGGATTCTGTGATCATAGAGAACTATAACCGAATGTTAAAACTTGTCAACTAAAGTGAGATCCGGAATACTTCCTTGGGGTTGTTGAGGGGGTAGTCCGGGAAGAGAGGTTCTATTGATGATGGTTCTTGGTGGATATCAAAGATGATTTTAAGAGCTAGAGTTGAAGTCTTCTTATCCACTTTTGAAAATGATCTAACTAGACGAGTTTTCTTTTTTCCCCTTGTTTTGAAAAAAAAAGATGGATTTATGCAAAATAACTCCACTAGCCATAAGCCTTGCGGAGTACACCATGTACTCATCCTTGCTTCGTTGATGTTTTTCTACAGATGATGCTACTCCAACTGAAGGTGGTTTCTACGTCGAGGTCGACGAGTAGTTGGGGTTCCCGGGCAGCAGCCTAGGATCTATGGAAGGGTCGCTACTTCTGTTATGGCCTCTTAGGCCCTTTGCTAAGTTCGTTGTTTAGAAAAACTTGTTTTCTTCCGTTGTTTGATGTAATGATGGGTCTGTGACCCCTGTTTGTATGACTGGTTTGTAACTCTCTTAAGAGTTTACCTTATTAATGTATGGTTTGTATGTTCTGTAATGTTACCGATCTTTCCCTACGTGTTTCAGAATTTAGGTTAGGCTTATATCAGATGAGGATCTGGTATTTGTCTAGCCCTGATCCCGGGTCGTGACACGGTACTATCTCTTCTTTTATTTTTAAATAAAAATCATAAGATATAACATTAACTGCAGTGCCAAGATCACATAAACCATAATGTGATGTTTCTTTAAATATGCAGGGAAGAACATGCTTACCCACATCTTTTACCTTAATTTTACCTTCAACCAGTACGAAAGTCTCTTTATCAAGTTCAACTATGTTCCAATATGCATACATAGACATAATTGCTTGCTTGGTTACCTCTTCATCTTTGGCTTCAACCAAATGTTCTTCAACTTTTGGCACACTTTCCTCTTCTTTCTTCTGTTGTACTGTTTTAACCTGTTCATATTCCAAAATATGTTTCTGCACAGTATTAGGTAAAGGTATATCATACATTGGTTCTAGGGAGGCCAGTTTTGCTTTAACTTCTCTTTTCTTCTCAGGTTCAGGTGGTGTATCATACTTGACCGAACCCTCTTTTGGAGCTTTGATATGTTCTGTAAAAGCTTTAACAACATGCAACACAAGATCTGAATCTAAATAAAATTCTTTAGATAATTCATTAACATTTCCCTTTTATTACAATCATGAATACAATCATAATCTATTTCAATGCATCCTTCGCTTCCTAGACCAAAATTCCAAGAAACTCTATGATCGCGAATTCTATTAAGTAAAGCCTAAGCTTAGTTATGGGAAGATTCATAAAAGCTCCTCGCGCGCAAGAGTCTAGTTTCAATTTATTAGGTTCAATTAAACCGACATAAAAGATATGCAATAAATACCATTCAAGCAAATGATGATGAGGGCACTGATTAAGGAAATCTTTAAATCTTATATAAGCTCTTACTAGTCCTTCATTAGGACGGTTCCTCCAAGTCATTATAAGACGCATGATTCCAAAATATTTTGATAAAGGATAATACTTGTTAGAAACTCACAAGATAAATTATCTCAGGTAGTATTAGATTCTGGGGGTAAAGATCTATACCATGAGAGAGTTGTGCTAGTTAGAGTCTCACTAAAGAGTTTCAGCCTTACCTCATTAGCAGTATACCCCAGTAATTGGAAAGTGCCACATATATCCTTAAAGAATGCAATATGCTGATACATCCAAAACGTATCTACTTTCCCGAACAATTTTGCTATTATTTCTCCTCTAAACTTGTGTGATTTGGATACAACTAACACGGACTAACGCTGTTTTTAGCAGAATTACCTTGGTGTCTAGTTTTTGTGTAGAAAATCAACTATTAGGAAAAATCCCAGAAAATATGCCAAAAATTATATTTCACCAGAAGATCCAGGGAGCCAGAAGACGAAACGGAGTGGAGGCCTGGGGGGCCCACACCCCTGCCAAGCGCGGGTGGGCCCTGCCCCGCGCCTAGGAGGTGCGACCACCCCAGGCACCCCCTCGGGCTCCCTCTGCGCCTATAAGTTACCCCTTGACCTAAAAACCGAGGGGGGTTTGATGTTTTCTAGAGAAGAGTTCCGCTCCACCGGCACCATCAGAAACCAAGATTCGCATCCAGAAACTCTGTTCTGGCACCCTGCCGGGACGGGGAATTTGGAGAGGATCATCGCCATCGTCATCACCAACGCCTCTCCATCAAACATCGATGTTTCCCTCATCCATGAGTGAGTAATCCCCCGTTGTAGGCTTGGGGATGGTAGGTATTGGATGAGTTCTATCATGTAATCGAATAAGATTGTTAGGGCATAGTGCCTAGTATCTCTATTAGTGCTATTTGACTTTGTTGCAACTTGTTATGCTTAATGCTTGTCACTAGGGACCGAGTGCCATGATCTCAGATCTGAACTTATTATTGAATCATTATGATAGTATTGTTTGTGATCTTATCTACAAGTTGTGTACACATATCATTGTCCGAATCCAAAGGCCCCGAAGTGACAATAATTGGGACAATCGGAGGGGATAGCTGTGGTGTGAGGATCACATGTGTTCACGGAGTGTTAATGCTTTGCTCCGGTGCTCTATTAAAAGGAGCACCTTAATTGCGAGTAGTTCCCTAGAGGCCCCGCTGCCACGGGCTGGCTGGACAGAAGATGTTGTTGAAGTTCTCATTGTGAGCACATATGACTATATATGGAGCACATGCCTAGGATTGTTTAGTACTTAGATGCTTGTTATTATTTATCTGCAATGCCCTAGATCTTGAATTTACATGTTTAGACTCATCCATGCAACACCCATCCATCCATCCCTATGCCTACCGCACTCGAATCCCACTATTTATTGTTACTGTTATTGTTGCTCCTGTTTTGCTGTTGCTACTACAAACTATTGCTACTGATAAACTTTTGTGAGCAAGAACTATTTCCATGTGCAGCTGAATTGACAACTCAGTTGTTAAGGCTTGCAAGTATTCTTTGGCTCCCCTTGTGTCGAATCAATAAATTGGGTAATACTACCCGCGAAGACTATTGCTATCCCCTATACTTGTGGGTCATCAAGAATATTTTCTAGCGCCGTTGCCGGGGAGCATAGATTTATTTGTAAGTTCACTTGGATCTATTATTGTTCACTGCTACTCCTTTCATCATGGGGATGTCTCGTGATGGAAAGTTTCCTATTTTACCATCCACTACAAGAAGAGGTACAGTCCTAAACACCTCTGTTGCTCTTGATTCACCGTCTGTTATAAGTAAGCTTGTTACACCACCACCACATACTCATGCTACACACATTGCTACTACTGCTGAATCTGGAACTGCTTTTGATGCTCATGATGTTACTTCTACTGTGCTTGATGCGACTGGTTCATTAGGTCCTTTTCTAGATGCTACTATGGCTAGTCTAGGAAATACCAAAACTCCAAGTGAAGACACTATTACACCTGTTAGCTCACCTAAGTCTAGTGAGAGTTATGATATTAATGATGGTTACATTGAGTTCACTGATAAATTTATTGAGGAGTGTCGAAACACACATGGTACTAGTGCTATTAAGAGTCTCCTTGCTAGACGCACCATTATTCCTAAGTTGTCCTCTGATCCTAAGTTTGCCACCTCTCCCATAGATATTAAAGATAAAGATTATAATTTCTCTCTTGATTTATCCTATAAAGAACCTTTCTATGGGACTAAAAATGAGAGCGTTGTGGCTCATATGAATGAGCTTTATACTATGAGTGCTTTATTCTCTGATGATTTTAAGATGCGCAAGTACTTTGTTACTAAGATCTTCCCTTTTTCACTAAAAGGAGAAGCTAGGGCTTGGTTTAATAGATTACCTCCTAGTTCCATTGATAGTCTTGCTTGATTGCTTCTTTCTTCCAGAAATATTTTCCTCCCAGTGCTAGACATGCTGCTTTGCAGAGACTTTTTGATTTTAAACAGGGAGAAGAAGAGAAATTGCCTGAGTCATGGACAAGGTTCTGTGACTTGATTCATGCACATCCTGGATGTCCATTACCTAAGAATGAGCTTCTTGATATTTATTATAATGGACTAACTGATGATTCTAGGACATACCTAGATAGCTTTGCTGATTGTGTTTTCAGGAAAAGGACTCCTACAGATGCTGAAGAACTAATGGCTAAAATAAGCAAGAATTATGATGATTGGACTTTAACTGAGCTAAATACACCTGAGCCTATTACTCCTGAACCAGTTGTTCCTGAACTAGTTCCAAGACCAAATAAGAGGGGAGTTATTGCATTAAATGATGAAGTGATGAAGGAAGCTAAGAAGTGTGTAAAGGAGAAAGGTATTAGAGATAAAGATGTGAAGAATCTACCTCCTATAGAAAAATTATGTAAGCCAATTCCCCACTCATCCACTATTGAGGTATACTCTCTCCAACACTTTGATGAAGGTGATATTCCCTATGGTAAGCCTCCTGATCAATGTTTAGAGGAACTTGACATTTTTATTGTTAAACAAGGTAGTTTTAATAAACAAGTTTAGAATCATTTATTGGAAAACTCTAGAGCTATCAATGAGTTGAAAGATATTGTGGAAAGAACTTCTAATGATATTAAAATGCTTTGTAAACACTTTCAAATGGTTCAAACCCAACTTGATCAACTTGCTAAGGTACAAATGGATATGCTAGTTAATGCTTATGGAGATAAACATGCTTATGGAATTAGAACTAGGAGTGGTATAGCTACTCAAGATCCTTTATATCCCGAAGGACATCCTAAAAGAATTGAGGAGGACTCTAAACAAGGTGAAAGTAGTGGTAGTCCTCGTAAGACAAGAAAAATAAACATAAGGTAGTTAAGGAACCACCTGAACCTGCTGTAGATCCTAATACTATATCTGTCTCTGATGCTGAAACTGAGAGTGGTAATGATAAAAATGATGCTCCTGATAAGGAGGACGGTGAGGAAGAACTTGAGAAGAACACTAAGAACACTAGGTACACAAAGGAAGATTTTATTGCTAAGAAACATGGTAGTGAGAGAGAACCTTGGGTGCAGAATCCTATGCCTTTTCCAGATAAGAAACACAAGTCAAAGGAGGAAGAACATGATGACCCACAAGTATAGGGGGTTTATCGCAGTACTTTCGATAAATACGAGTGTCGATCCCAACGAGGAGCAGAAGGTGTTGACTAGTGGTATGGAGCAGGAAATCTCTGCAAATACTTAGCAAACGGATTTTTAGGGGTTTTCTAATAGAGCAACAAAACAATATGCAAGTAATAAAGAACAAACGCAGCAAGTGGCCCAATCCTTTCTTAGAAAAGGACAAGCCGGTGGAAATACTTATAAGGACCAAACGTTCTCGAGTACACATGGGAATTCTGTCAAGTGCTTTCGCTTCAAATAGCTGAGTACTCTTCTTTGGTGTTGTAAGTGTTGCGTGGGTGAACCTGTGCTAATGTACCAACCTTACTTGGACTAATACATACTTATGATTAAACCCCTTGCTAAAATCCATAACTATAGGAAAGTAATTAAGATATAAATCTAACCATAGCCTTAAACTCTGAGATCCTACGCTCCCTTATGCAAAAGTGTCCTAACGGGGGTTCAGGTTTCTATCACTCCGCCAAATACACAATGCATTCCCCTAGGCCCATAAATGGTGAAGTATCATGTAGTCGACGTTGACATGACACCAATAGAAGAATAGCACCACAACTTAAATACTAACCATTGAATAATAACTCAACACAAATCCACTAATAACAACATGACTTCTCCCATGTCCTCAAGAACTAAATGAACTACTCACGAGACATCATATGGATGAAGATCAAGGATGATATGATAATGGATAACAATCTGAACATAAACAATAATCCAATGGTTCCACTCACAAGCATCAACTACAATAGTAATTAACACCGGGAAAATTTCCCCTAAGAACTAAAGCAATATCCAACACAATTGTTACAGCAGGACGTAGTGGTGATGATGGTGCTGGTGGAGATGATGGTGTGGATGATGATGATGATGATCCCTATGAAGCCTAGATTGACCATGGTGTTGATGGCGACGATCTCCCCTCTCCGGGAAGGAATTTCCCCGGCAGAAATCTGTCTACTAGAGAGATATTTTCTCTCTCGGTGTTTTCCGCCCCGCAGAGGCGGCAGAAATGTATATGTGGTCCCTCTCCCAGCCTTATGGTTCCGTAGGGAAGATATAGGTGAAGGGGCGGAGTCGGGAGCCGGGCAGGTGGACCACACCTGCCCTAGACGCGGCCGAGGGTGGGCCCGCGCCTAGGGGGGTGTGGCCCTCCTACGGCCCTTCTTCGTCCCTCCTTCTGGCTTCCTCTGTCTTCTGGAAAAATATAATTTTCCCATATTTTTCTGGTATTTTTCTGATCTTCGCGAAATTGCATCAAAACGCCTTCTTTTCCATCAGAATCCAGACTCCGGTAGTCCATCCTCCAAGAATCATCCAACATGCATAAACAGATGAAAAGCCATAAGTAATACCTCATAATAAGACAAATATCAATGAATAGAGGTAGATTATGATATAGAATGGTGATGCAAATTGGGCGTATCAGAACACTACAACAAGTTTTGTTAGTGGATGAAACCTTTATTTTTGCAAATTCCTTTGACTGATGCTATTAAGTTGTCTCTAATAAAAGGAAGATTCCTAATGAGGAGGTTTCTACTTTGCTTGCTAATTACTCCTTCAATGCTAAGGTTCCAAAGAAACTTGGTGATCTAGGTATACCAACTATTCCTTGCTCTATTAAGAATAATTATGTTAGAACTGCTTTATGTGATTTCGGAGCTAGAGTTAGTGTTATGCCCTTTTCTCTCTACAAGTGACTCCAGCTAGAAAAGTTGATACCAACTGATATATCTTTTCAAATGGATAATAAGTCAACTACTATTCTTGTTGGTATATGTGAGAATGTTCCTATTCAAGTGGCTCATAATTGCTTGGTTCTAACTGATTTTGTTGTGCTTGAAATGCCTGAAGATGATAATATGTCTATTATTCTTGGGAGACCTTTTCTTAATACTACAGGTGCTGTTATTAATTGCAATCAAGGGAAAGTAATATTCAGTATTAATGACAAAGATCATACTGTCTATTTCCCCAAGAAGGTTGCTAAAAGCTATTACCTGAATTCCATTGAAAATATTGAGAGCATCAAGGTTGGAGAAATATATTGTCCCATTCCACAAGAAAATTTTGAAACTATTATGATTGGGACCATTGCTATCAAGTATGAGGTAACATAATCACCTTGTGGATTCCAAAGTTTTGTTGCATATAAGATTGTTTTGGTAACAAGACTTGATCAACCTTGTTAATAAAAGGATTTTAATGAACAAAATAATGTTTTCACTGTGGTTATACTAGCTTTCTTTTACTTTTCTCCTTCCTAGTCTTTGCGTTTCTTTTGCTAGCTTTGGTTTTGTTAGTTGTTTGCTTGTTAGAGTGCCTTAGAACTTCTGTAGTTTGCTTTTGCTTCTTCTGAAAAAACTGTTTCTGCGAGAAAATCAATTTTCATACCCTGAAAATTGGCCAAAAATAAGTTTCCCGAAAAATTCAAAATAAAATTTTCATCGAAAAAAGGGGCAGAGGGACACCTGGAGTGACCCAGGGGGCCACCCCAGGCGCCCACACCCCAGGTAGGTGCGGCGTAGGCCATGGGTGGCGCCTAGGGGGTCTAGCCCACCTGGGCCTCTTCAAGGTGCCTCCTCACAGACATCTTCTTTCTCTCTCCCGAAAAACACCGGAAAACTTGCACAAGCTCGAGTTCTTGCTGTTCTTGCTCGTGATTTTTGATCTCCTTGCTCATCCCATCGTTGTTGCTGATTTTTGGAGGGATTGCTCATTGGTATGTGCCTCCTCCACTTGTCCAATTAGATTTGTGATTGGTAGATTGTATCTTGAGTATTTTGTTGCTATAGGTGACAGGTTGTGTGAGCTTGCATGCTTGTTCTATGTTTAGAAATTTCATTTTGATGCATGTGTAGCCCTCTAGCAAGTTCCTATACTAGTTTCTCATCATTTATCAACTTGGAAATCACTTGGTTTGATGTTTGTCTAAAAATTTCAGAAAAGAGTGGTCATGGACAACCACACATTTGGAGAGATATTTGAGAGTTATGCACCTAGAAGTTCACGGCCTTAAAGATCATCCTCCCGTGCTAGGCCCTCATACAATGAGGATCTTATCACTCTGTGATTCCGCGATGAGGGAGATGAGGGGGATATGCACCCCTCCGCCTTTCCTTGCCAAACCTTCTTGCAGGCTGCTAGGATTCTTGATGATTTTATAACCTTGGTTCGGAGGGCTAGACTAACAAGCCTTATGCAGGATGAGAGCGTGCAATATGCTACGCTCACTAAAAATTTGTGGAGAGCTTCTCCTTTACTAACAGCATGTTTAATCCAGATGTTTCTTTCAAAATTTATGGTAGGTCTTACCATATAACATTTAAGAAATTTTGTGAGGATCTGGGACTTGGTATAGCTGGGTCAGCAAAGAAGATTCCAGCTCAACCCTCTGATTTGTTGGAGCTCTACCGTGGAATAACCAATGATGATAACCGTAGAGCTCAACGGGAAAAGATAAGAAACATTCAGCTTCCAGCCATCAGGTACTGCACCTACTATCTTGCCACTAGTGTTCTTGGTAGGAGAACACTAGTAATATTTCCAGCTATCATTTGGCTTTCTTAGCTGCTGCGCTCAACAATGATACTAAGTAAAATCTTGGTTCTCTCATTGCTCGTCGCTTAACTGCTAAGGGACCCATTTATGGGGGAATTATTGCTATGCGTGTTGCTACTTCCTTGGACATTGCTGTTGATCCAAATGATCCAGTTTTGGCTCCTCAGAGGCTTGATCTTGCTTCCATGAAGGCGCACCACTTTGTCACCACTATCTCTACCCTTGATAACTTGGTTTATAAAATGTTGTTTATTGAAGGGGAAGAGAGAGAGATCCCTCTACCCAAAACCACTTTGTTCAATATTTCCCAGGGACCTTTTTCATGCTCCAAGGAGGAGATGGATGACAAGTTGCACTCTCTTAGCTTCCATGGGCACTATCAGGAGGAAGCGCCCTCATATGACCCCGTTGTACACTACACAGGAGAGTCCTCGAGCTCGTACCAGGACGAGGGAGCCTCCTCGTTGTACTACGGAGGTGCACCTACTTGGGCACCATGGGATTGAGCCCCACTTAGGCCAAAAGACTAAGCTTGGGGGGAGGTATACCGACATCACACTCATCTATATATCATGTTCGTTCGGTTCTTTGTATATCCATTGTTTCGTTTTCTTTTTGGTTTTTGTTGCTGCTTTCTTAAAACACAAAAGTACCAAAAATATTTTCGTTGTTTCTCTTGGTTTGTTTCCTTGCTTTGGTTTGCCTTAAAAGAAAAATCCAAAAATATTTTTCTTTGTTTGCTTTGCTTGTTTAAAAAAATCAAAAACACCAAAAATATTTGTTGTTCTTCTTTGGTTTTGTGAGTTCTTTGCAAGGTTCAGCCGTCCTCAGTGGATTTTGGTTTCATGTTATTATTCAAGTCACACAAGTGAAGGGAAATAATGAAGATTAAGACAACTTGAGGAGTGGTAAGAGGCTGGTAACGAACTCTATTTGTTTTTCATTTTTGTACATATACTCATCACTATGAGCATGCTTAGTCTGTTCATGGTAAGGTATATGTTTCTGATGGATGCTTAGTAGTTCTTGCTTGTCTATGATTAGCTCCAGCTCGCTAATAGTTTGTAGCATGTCATATGAATGTTTGCTTGCATTGTTTTATTCATATTTTGGTATGATATTGTGGTATCCTCCTCTGAAAGTTTCATGTGAATCGACTTGGCACATTCTCACGCATGCATATGACTAAACAATAGTCAGTAAGCCTCGACGATTTATTTTTCCTCAGAGTGCTAGTATCACCTTCATGCCATAATTAGTCATGTTTTGTTGCAAGCATGATTATGACAGTTATTGCTCTCTCGTTTGTTGCTCCCTCTCTATTGCTAGCCTTCACCTGCACTGAGTATGAGCTCTACTTGTGCTTCCAACTCCCCAAAACCAATATTGCCAACCGTGTCCACCATACCTACCTATTAGCATCACTTGCTATTTCAGTGCATATTCTATATGCCTTGTTTTCTTCCAAATAAAATGTTTGTCTGTTTTGATAAAGTTAGTTAGTAAAGCTCTCACGAACTTGATGGCACACTTTATTCCTTGCACTTAATAATCTTGAACCATTGTGACTTGTCCATGAAAGTTATATGCCGGGAGTTAGCAGAACCGTGCTATCACGGGGAACGCTTTCAACACTTTTTGGATATCATATCCAGTTGATACTTTGCTCTTTTGTTTACGGATGTCGACGATGTGAAATAAAAGGGGAGCTTGTGAGTTCATGGAGTCTATACATTGTGTTAGAGAAACGCCTGGGCCGCTAGCCTAAGCCATGCCTAATCATGGTGGAAACTTGCAGCATCACCATAATGAGCATTTATGAAGCATCCTCAATAAAAAGCTATGCACATAGTAAATAAAAAGATCGCTGAGATGCTCATTGTCTGCTTGCCTTGTCATTTTGATCACGGGATGGCTCCTGTATCATGTGCAAGGGGTACCCCGTTGGCGGTTCTCTATGATATGCATGTATTTACAATGACAAGAACTTACAGGTAACCAAAGTTGAGTAGCATGCGGAGCGGCCCTCGTACTCAAGGGACTTGGGATTTCCAGTTTATGGTCTCTCAAGCATATAACTCAGATTGGACCTCACTTTCACCTTAACAATATGAAGATGCCTATGATAGGGGCAATGAGAGCTCAAAGATAATGAGTACCTTCCTTTCAGCATTTGGAAGCCTTTTAAACTTTTCAAAACCTTTTCACTTCCATGTTGAGTCACCACTTATTCTATGAGCACCTTCTTGAGAGCATAGTTGTCATTCTTGTGTTTGTCTCAAAACTTGGTTAATTATGTCATGACTTTGATGCTTGTATCTCTGATATCTTTACCTCTAGTCTTCGCCTGAACTTCAGAGGTGCCTTGGCATTCATATTGTGCTCTACAAACAAAGGCAAGCGAGATACCACTCTATCATACCTTTCTATGAGCATTGCAATGTTGCTTATATTTATGTTCCTTGCTACTTATTATTATTGAGTTGGTTTCTCTTCATAGCTTGCATTGACTATTGAGTAGACTTGGTTGCATACTTCTTATTATGAATGGTTTAAGCATCTACTCATGTGTTGAGAATATATACATCATATGAAGCAAATGTGTTCGTGAAAGTTCTTTTATCGCACTCAGTTTTCAACTGAATTGCTTGAGGACAAGCAATAAGCTAAGCTTGGGGGAGTTGATACGTCCAAAACGTATCTACTTTCCCGAACACTTTTGCTATTGTTTCTCCTCTAAACTTGTGTGATTTGGATACAACTAATACGGACTGATGCTGTTTTCAGCAGAATTACCTTGGTGTCTAGTTTTTGTGCAAAAAATCAACTATCAGGAAAAATCCCGAAAAATATGCCAAAAAATATATTTCACCAGAAGATCCATGGAGCCAGAAGACGAAATGGGGTGGAGGCCTATGGGGCCCACACCCCTGCCAGGCGCGGGTGGGCCCTGCCCCGCGCCTAGGGGGGTGCGGCCACCCCAGGCACTACCTCGGGCTCCCTCTGCGCCTATAAGTTACCCCTTGACCTAAAAACCGAGGGGGGTTCGACGTTTTCCAGAGAAGAGTTCCGCTCCGCCTCCACCATCATAAACCAAGATTCGGATCTAGAAACTCCATTTTGGCACCCTGCCGGGACGGGGAATTTGGAGAGGATCATCACCATCGTCATCACCAACGCCTCTCCATCAACCATCGATATTTCCCTCATCCATGAGTGAGTAATCCACTGTTGTAGGCTTGGGGATGGTAGGGATTGGATGAGTTCTATCATGTAATTGAATAAGATTGTTAGGGCATAGTGCCTAGTATCTCTATTAGTTCTATTTGACTTTGTTGCAACTTGTTGTGCTTAATGCTTGTAACTAGGGCCCGAGTGCCATTATCTCAGATCTGAACTTATTGTTGAATAATTATGATAGTATTCTTTGTGATCTTATCTGCAAGTTGTGTACACATATCATTGTCCGGATCCAAAGGCCCCAAAGTGACAATAATTGGGAGAAGGGGATGGCTGTGGTGTGAGGATCACATGTGTTCATGGAGTGTTAATGCTTTGCTCTGGTGCTCTATTAAAACGAGCACCTTAATTGTCAGTAGTTCCCTAGAGGACCCGCTGCCACGGGCTGGCTGGACAGAATATGTTGTGCAAGTTCTCATTGCGAGCACGTATGACTATATATGGTGCACATGCCTAGGATTGTTTAGTACTTGGATGCTTGTTATTATTTATCTGCAATGCCCTAGATCTTGAAGTTACATGTTTAGAATCGTCCATGCAACGCCCGTCCATCCATCCCTATACCTACCTTTTCGAATCTCCTTTCTTTGTCTTTGTTACTATTGTTCTGTTTTCTTGCTCTTTGTTCCTACTACAAACTGTTGCTACTGATAAACTTCTATGAGCAAGAACTATTTCCAGGTGCAGCTGAATTGACAACTCAGTTGTTAAGGCTTGGAAGTATTCTTTGGCTCCCCTTGTGTCGAATCAATAAATTGGGTAATACTACCCGTGAAGACTGTTGCGATCCCTTATACTTGTGGGTCATCATATGCTCATATGGATCAGGATTTTCTTCATCTCCAGTAAATTGCTTCTTGTGTAGAATACAAAGTAGTAAAGGATTTATTTCAAAACCCCTTGTCTTATCATTGGAGTTGTCTATTTTATTAATATCATAGGGTTCCCAAAGTGGCTGAGTGGGTTAGCACTAGTGAAATTCTCAAAATTCATCATGTTGGTGGGACCCTGTAAATCAAAACAAAACTTAGAAAGGCTAAAATAAATAAGCAAAAACTAAAAGACCTACATCACTTAGCTCTTCTGCAACGGCGCCAGCAAATAGCTTGATGACTACACGTGCACAGATCATTTGTAGCTAGTTTCAAAATAAAAACATCGATCCCACAGGGAGCGGGAGTTCTGAAGTCTAATAACTCTTGAATTAAATACTGAAATAGTAATGCTAAATAACGTTCTAAGTAACAAGATAAAATGTGAGTGTTGTGTGAAAAGGTGTTTTTGGGTTTTTGTGTAGGAGAACAATAAGTAAAGTAAAACAAACTGAATACAGAAAGTAATTATCGTGTATGTAAAAGAGATGTGAAACTGCAATGGGAAAAAGCATTCTCAGGGATTAGCGGATACACCTCTATCATTATAAAGAGTTTAAGCTAAAGATTATTATCATGAATATTCTTAACTATGTATGTGTGGTAGGAACTCCGTATTTGGACGAATAGGCAGCAACCACTTCTCACATCATGCTCATAACCACAACAGATAAGCAATCGACATCAATCGAATTACTGTGCTATTAAGGGACTTTATCCGTAGGATGTATCCCATGGCATGGACAATGTTCCGTGAGTTTCCTCGGTTCCCAAGTTGATACGTAAGGAGTGCCAACAGCTTTATAGTTACTGTAAATGCTAGCACACCTCCGTCTACCAACAAGTACTTCCCTCCATCAAGTCCCCACAAGAGGCAAATATTGAGAGGTCGACTTCTCTCAACATCAAGATGAAGACAATCTAACACATGGTCACAGCGATGAGTATCATCATAAACTTTATCTTATTTCAATATCATGCTAGGGTTTATCTATCTACCCAAGAACTAATGATCTACTCAGACATGGAGGCAAGCAACACCATGGCAAAGATAATGGAATCTATCATAGATGAATAGTACTTGTATAAATCCACATCGAGTATGGAAATTACAACAAGATCTAGACAAGATGTAGATGAGATGGATAGATATGGTGGTGGTTCAGCGATTGATGATGAAGATCGATGCCTTAGTCTCCTGGATTTGCGTAGGGTGAAGATGGATCCCTGGTGGATGAGTTCCCCCTCCAGATCCCTTTCGGAGGTGAGGTTTCAGCGATTTCTGGTTGTTCTATATGGCGTCTCTCTGATCCGGTTGTACGGGGTGAAACTATTTGAGGAGGCGGTGGTGGCTCCAGCTATATGGCAGGAACTATACGGTCAGAGAATTTGCTCCCGCTATATAGTTGGTCGTTAAACCCACTGGATGTTGCGATCGCCTCAGGTTTTCTTCTGGTGTCATTGATATTTCTCAAATTAGCAATTTACGCTGTTTTGACTCATTTTCGCTCCAATACAACTGGTCCAAGAATTCTGTCCATCGTGTCCATCATCTGTCCTAATCCTAGTGAAAATAGACATAAAAGATGCGCGTGAACGCCGTAAAATATCAAGATCCTATCGCTACAGTGCAAAATAATAATATAAAAAATGATGCAAATATGCACTCATCAGACACACTTAAGGAATACCGACACCATTTGGAGCAAATAAGATGCCAGAGAAAGAAAAAGAAAACGCTGGAATTATTTCAATAGAAACCGGAATTGTTTTAGGTGAAATTTCTGAAATTGGTTCTGCATGTGAAATTAAAATGTTGCAAGGGGTTTTATGTGAATGTTTTTTAATTAATGTAATTAACAAAATTCTGAAATAAATAAATAAAAAGAGTTTTATTTAATGAGAGATTGCATTAAATTTGGTGGAAATTTAATGGGATTTTGAGTGGAGGAAATGGAGAGGCATTTTTATGAGTGGGAGCTCCACTCGCATGAATGGAGGAAGAGGTGGGGTACCCTCTTTGGCCGTCGGCCTTGGCCCTTGGCTGCCCCCTCCTCCTATAAAAGGATCCCCTCCTCTCACTTCTCACTCACACCTCCTCATGAAGGATCTCTCTCCCCCTCTAGAATTTCCCCATGGTCTCGGACTAGCGAGATACATGTTCCCGGTGGCTTTTTCTAGAGCGAGGATTTGCTACTTCTGCTACATTGCTGGAGCAAGGTCGCGGTGGTTGTAGGGGTTTCGGACGTGTGTGCGATCACGGATGCTCTGCTAAGTCGCGGGGCTATCGGACTTCTACACGATATTGAGATCGGCAAGAGATCGACTACATCACCAACGAGTCCATACTCATAAAGATTTATCGGTCTTCAAGGGTATGTATTCTGGATGTATATCCACCCGTTGATTGTATCTAGATAGATGGATCGTGGCGTATCCAGTTCCCATCATAGGAAAAAATTTGTTTTCTATGTTGCGAACCTAACACGCGGTTATGGACGAATTGGAGCACAGTTTCTCGATCATAGACAACTATAAATAAAGTTTACTGTTATAATTTGACTTGTATCTGATATGACTAGTAAGTTGGATAACCACCTTGAAAGAATTTATAAAACTGCCAATCATGTGAGTTTCCTTAGTAGGACTTCCTCGTTTGGTCTCGAGGGGGAAATACCAGGATGGGTATGTTTGGTGTCATTATCAGTTTGGTTCCAAATAGGTATTTATTATCTCTCTCTGATAGCCGCTAGTTGTATCAAGTCTCTATAGGTTGTTTAGTGCATGCTTCGCTGCCGCTTCATTCCACCATACCTATGTAGGCGAGAGCCGCTGAATTCTAAGACTCGCCTTGTACTAGGCTCAGTACTGACCGCTCTCCTTTTCCTTTGCCCTTTGTCGTCACCCCTTTTGTATAGCAGGTTTGAGATCTCCGTTGTTAGGATGGTTACGCTTCTGGCTTGGCCTGGGCAGGGTTATGGACGCCATTGGTTAATCTTCAGGGCTCTTAGCTCAATTTGCATCTTATCCGTACTCATATGTGTATCATTTTCAAGGTGATTTGGATCTTTGTACTGTATATTTGTGTTCTTGGCTCGTTAACTCGTTGATTTATATGTATGTTCTGTGGGTTCCATCTTGGACTATTTTGTAATGATATTACTTCGTTTTCCACCCGCATGCAAGTGCCTGGTGGACATCTTTGAATCGATTCTATGCGGGTTTAGCGGGAACCGCTGATACTTGCATAGGGCCAATTTGAGGGTGTTATAAAGTGGTATCAGATTTCAGCAGTTACGATACCCAATAGGTCTAGCATGTAGGATAACCAAGCTAACGGACGTTATAGAGTGTCAAAACAATTTTAGTAAATCGGTTGGATTGATCTGATTAGCTCTGTTTCTACTCCTTACCCCTATGCTATTCTCCTCTTACATCTGCGTGTTTTTAATATGTTCTCTTATCTTTTCTTCGAGTCTAGGAATTCTTGTGGTTGGGTTTCGTCGTACCTTTAGGGCTTCGCTTCCATCCTTCCGTAATGGTGCTTCGACATCTGGTCTTAATGCTATCCGATGTATCTTTCATCTGTTGAACCTTTAGTGGACCGAAAATTCACTAAAAAATTCTTTATATTTTCTGGTGTTTTTTGACATGACGACATCATCTACATCAGATCTGATGAAGAGTCAGAATTACTCCTTTGTTTTCGAACATCCTTTATCAAGATCTTCAGTCTAAATCTCGAGGTTAGTTGCGTAATTCTTCTATTCATGTACAGAGTAATGCTTTGAATGCGGGATGGAGTCTCAACCATACCACTACACTTATCATTTGTTGTTGTACATTGAATGGTGGATCAATGCAATTTTACTTATTCTACTGAAGTTAGAGGTGGTCGTGTCTTTTGATACCTCTACCTTCGTCTTTGTTTCTCCGGGGTGTTCTCTCAATGAACGTAAGCAACGACCCCTTGTTGGTGGTGTTGCCGATTTCAACATTGAGCAAGAATCATTGTTACTAGTGTTGCATGGACCTGCCCGAAGCGCAAAGGTTCGGATCGTCGGCCTTCTTTCCCGTACCATGAGGCGGATCTCAAGGGCGAGCTCCATTGTTAGTGCTATTGAATTATAGCACCCCAGGAAAACCCCTACTAGAAAATCTCTTGGTATTTGTTTGTGCATCATCATGACTGCATGCTCATGTCATCATGCCACATTGCATTTGAGCATCATCATGATGTCATGCATATGTTTTCCTAAAAGTATTCTCCAAAAGCCTATTTTGTTTTCTAGATATTCCTCCCCTTATTTCAAATCAAAACCCTAGGTTCGTCTGGATATTTTATTTTCCTAAAATCTATTTGTAAATGTATTATTTTAAAAGAAAGGAAATAAATATTAAATAAAACTATTTACCGGGGAGGCAACCTAGACCGTAGGACAGGCCACCTACTACCCTGGCAGACCCGGCTAGACTAAACCCTAACCCTAGATCAAACCTAGACTACCTAAACCCTAATCCTGACCACCAAACCCTACCTACCCTGGCCGCCGCCACACACACACCTAACACACATATGCACACACACTCATGCCCACGCACGCCACGGTCGCACCACGCCCACCTGCCGTGCTACCCCGCTCGCGGTACATGAACCCATCCCACACACTACGACCGACGTGGCACCCCATTCTTGTCCCGCGCGCGCGGACCCACCCCGTGGACCCACCACGCACGCCCACCCACTAACCGACATGAACCCCGTGTCGCCTCTCTCCCTACCCCGCTTCCCTCGTCCTCTTCCTCACAGCCGCCGCCTAGGCCTAGCCTCACCCCTCCTCCTTCCTCCAGCATCGCATGACCGTGCCCATCTTGCTGACCTGCCCGAGCATGCTAGACCATCTCTGCGTGTTCTCGTCTTCCTCGCCTTCGTGCCACCCCGTCGTCCTTGTCCCGTCGCTGGCCGCCTCTGCATGTCTCCTCGAGCCACATCCCTGTCGCCTCGTGAGCTCCGTTGCCGCCACCCGGTGCGGGCCGCACAGTCTCGTCCTCGTCACGTGGCCCGAGCTTGTCAGCCCACTGCAGCATCCGCGTGCCCTGCCGCTGCACTAAAGGAGGTCGCCCATGTTGAGCTTTGCTGCCCAGTGCGCCACCACGCGAGACCCTGCCGCCGAGCTCCGTGGCCGCCCATCATCGTCGGCATCTGCCACCCCTACGGTGCGTCCTCTCCTGTGCCACCCCGCCGCCCCAGCTGCGGCCCCGTTCGCGTCCCTACTGCTGGCCATTGATGCCCATGTCTCTGTCCTCGTGGTTTATGTCCTAGTGTGCCTCCACGGATACCCTCGTCCTTGACACTATGCCTCCCGCTTGTCTTCAACATCATCATCTAGAGCGCCTCCTGCCAAAACACGCAGTCGCCTCCCGTATTGTGCTCCTTCTGGACGCGTGCAGATGTTAGCACATCCATCATGTCCTCCTGCTAGACCCCGACCCCTGGCCATGTGAGTTTCTGTAAGATCCCTCCTTTATAAAGGAAAAAGGATCCCTGTGATTGCAATGCTAGTCCCTGGATCAATGCTAGCATCCACAGTTTAAGATGAAGTACACAAATACAAAGGTCATTATTATAGACATTCCAGAGATAAACATAGTCTTTACAACTCCAAGGCCACAGGCCTAGTACAAGAGTTTGAATAAGTGAATAAATAAAAGTCTTCATCTTCTTGTGCCACAGGCTAACATGTTGAGTGTAGACTCATGACACCTAATCGTCATCAGAGTAACCTGCAATATCACAAGTTACAGCCACAGTGGGTCAATACATTGGAATAGTATTGGCAAGTGATACCTTAGTATAATTTAAGTGGACTAGATACTATATGCAATTTGGCTAAGTGTAGCTTGGCTTGCTTTGCTCAAAATAGGTTTTGCCTATTAGTTAAAATCGCTAAGTTTTTCTTTGTCAAAAATTTTCCCAAGGAACCACCAATAGACATTGAGGTCCTTTACCCTTGTTCACCCACAAGTTTTTACTTAGAAATTGGGATGAGGAGATTCTTGATAGCTTCCATGTCTTGATGCTCAAGTTGTCCTTTTCCAGAGACATGGCTAAGTACTTAGATTTTTTCATCTGCAGAGGTTGTGCACTTTCCCCACCAGACTTGATTTTCACCAAGACAGGACCTTTCAGAAGCCTTCCCTTAGACCAAATGGACGCGTTCCAACCTATCATTCCCACTACCACCAACTGTCCAAATGGCTAAGTTCTAGCAACCTATATGATCCAGGCAGAGCCCATATTGCCAAGTGGCTGCACTAGAAGCTTCTCAACACTTGGCCTCTAAAATCTCTTTGTTCCTGGGTGGCTTTCCACAAGTGAGATACACAAGGTTCACCAGTCCCCTGGCCTTGTGTAACCACTCAACACAAACCATTTCTTCCATTCCACCCAGGTATTTCATTAACTTAGTTGTTTTATTAGGCAAAACACAAGTCCAAAGACTTAGAAATTTTTTCATCATAGCATGTATAATTCACCAACCCTTGGTTGCTACTAGCTAGGCTAAGCATGGCATAGATAAGCATCTTAACTTAGAAATTTTCCTAGCAATTCTACAACTACTAGGATTTCCCAACATGGCATATAAGTAAAATATAGCATGCAAGACTAGCAAAATATTTCTAATGCTTAGTAGAAAACATAGGGATAAAAAATATTCATGAAGTACCACTTGCCTAGGTAGTTTGGAGAGTAGCTACACTCCTCACAATCACAATCACTAGCACCAAAATCTACACAAAGAAATATAGCAACAATCACATACAAATCATATACAATCAAAAATATATGCATGCATACAAAATGATATGTGATGATTTTTAAAATTCAACCAAGCAAGTAAACAGTACTGGTTCATAAACAAGTTAAAAACTTGACAAACAACATTTATTTAAACCCTAAATCAATTCCTAAACTTTTCATATACTCAAATTAGCCCTACACAAGTTTCTGCAAATAAAACCATTTTAATAGAAGCAAAACATTAAACACATTGCATAATTAGAAAGATCTTGCTCTCCTGATTCCAACGGTATAAAATTTGTCAAATTCTAACATGGGGATCAAAAGTTATAGCCAAAACAAATTTAAACATCTAATATATTCAAATTCTGTTTTTAAACTCTAACAGATGCCACGCGTCTTATTCTAATTGGCCCGTACCGCTTCGCGTAGGATCACGCTTCTAAGCCGTTAGATCTACTTAAACCGCACGGCTCAGATCTACTCGTAACGATTCATTAAGTGATCTAATCGTGCACGCTGGATCCAGATCTGACGGCTCTGGATCAAACGACCAAAGCTGGCGGCGGCTTACGGCGAGCTCTACTGGCCACGGCGCTTCTGAGATGGCTAGGGGGTCATCGGAGACGCTTACCAGGAACACGACGACGTGTTGAAGCTCAACCTAGCGACGGCTTGGCAAAGGCTGCAAGACGGAGCTCGTCGGAGTTGCGGGCGGCGTCTGCTGCTTGCTGTCGAGGTTGTTGCCGAGGCTCTTCGTCGACCCAACACAAACCATATGGTTCAGGAGATGTGCAAGGATTTGGCGATCAAGTCAGTACTAAAGGGAAGGCAAGGGGCGGTCTGGCTTTACCTGAATCGCACGTCGGAGTCGAGCGGCGGCTCAGGTGCTCGCGGGTGAGAATGAGGACGTCGCTCTGGATCATGAGAAAGCAAACGGAGGGCATTAACAGATGCGCAAGATCATGCTGGTCGCAGTGGTTTGAATGAGAGGCAAAGGGGCGGTCTGTGCTTACCGAGATTCGTCGCCGGAGCGCGTCTGTCTGCGGCGGCGCAAGTGCGATTATGGGCAGCCTGGTGGCGATGTGGAAGCGCTGAGTGAGGGGAAATGGTCGCAGAGAGGTGGGGGTTAAGTAGGCGGAGCAGGGGCGAGGATCGCGCGCGGAATCAAGGGCAATTAAGCGAGGAATCAACGCGGCAGTGAAGGGCGGAGGAAACGGCCGGCGACGTGGTCGGGGCGCGATTTGGGGAAGACGAGGGTGAGCTGGCGAGGTCCACCAGTCAGCGAGTTAAATAGAGAGGGGGTGGGGTCCTGGCCAAGGGCTGGTCTGGGTTCATTAGAGTGAGAAGGAGAGAGGGGGAACCCAGGTGGGCTAACTGGGCTGGATCTGTTGCTGGGCTCAATTGCTGGCGCTGGCCTTTTTCTATTTATTTTCTCCTTTTCTTTTTCTGTTTTGATTTTCTGGAATGATTTTCAAATCCAAATCAAATGAGTTTGAGTTCAAATCTTCTCTAGGTTTTTATACTGTAAACTTTGCACTCAAATGTGTGTCAAACACCACTGTTTAATCAAAACACTTTGTTCATAAGAAAATAAAATAAAACCAAGCCTTTATGATATATATTCAAATAGGCATAATATTGGTTTTATTACTCATTTTGTTTTGAACCTTGTTCAAACTTTTGAAAGTGCCTAAGTTTGAAGTTCAAACCTTACTGAACCCAAACAAGTATTCTTCTCCTTGGAAGATAGCACTAAGGCTAGAGTAAACTTACATGAAATAATAAGCATAAATGCTTCTGTTTTTGAAATGATATGTTTGAAATGAAAATCATATGATCATGGATGCATGGATGATATGCATAAGTTTGAAACATGATTTTAGGGATGTTACAAATCTAACCCCCTTAAGGTGAATCTCGCCCTCGAGATTTGGATTGGCTAGCAAATAGGTGAGGGTGGTCTTTCCGAAGATCATCTTCTCTTTCCCATGTGGCTTCCTCTTCGGAATGATGGTTCCACTGAACTTTGGAAAACTTGATAGTCTTAGTCCTTGTGACTCTTTCTGCGGTCTCAAGAATCTTGATAGGCTTATCCTCATAAGTGAGGTCACTTACCAATTGTACCTCCTCCAAAGGTATAGTATCCTTCAAAGAAGTTTCTTCCATTTCTGGATGACATTTCTTAAGCTGACTCACATGAAACACATTATGGACAGCAGACAAAGACTCTGGTAATTCAATTTCATAAGCAACTTCTCCTTTGCGACTTAGAATCTTGAATGGCCCAACATATCTTGGGGCCAACTTTCCTTTGACTCCAAACCTCTTCACTCCACGAAGTGGTGACACTCTAAGATAAGATCTATCACCAACTTCGTAGGTGACTTCTCTACGCTTAGGATTCGTGTAGCTTTTCTGTCGGGACTGTGCTATCTTTAATCTGTCTTTAACCAACTTGACTTTCTCTTCGGCTTCTTTGATAAGTTCTGGTCCGAACAAGCTTCTTTCTCCCACACCATTCCATAACAATGGGGTGGTACACTTTCTCCCATAGAGAAACTCAAACGGTGCCATCTCAATGCTGGCTTGATAGTTGTTGTTAGAAACTCTGCGTAAGGCAGACTTTCATCCCAACTGGCTCCATAGTCTAGGGCACATGCCCTCAACATGTCTTCAAGAATCTGATTAGTCCTTTCTGTTTGTCCATTAGTTTGAGGATGAAAAGCAGTGCTGAATTCCAACCTTGTTCCCAATGACTCATGTAGCTGTCTCCAAAAATGGGATGTGAATTGAGTTCCCCTATCAGACACAATACTCTTGGGCACTCCATGTAGACATACAATTCTGCTCATGTAGATTTTGGCTAACTTAGCACTTGTATAAGTTGTCTTCACGGGTATGAAATGAGCCACTTTAGTTAGGCGATCTACTACTACCCAAATAGAATCGTATCCTGACCGGGTCATTGGTAATCCGGTAATGAAATCCATACCAATCTTGTCCCACTTCCAATCAGGAATAGGTAGTGGTTGAAGCATACCGGCTGGTTTCTGATGTTCCGCTTTCACTCTACTACACACATCACACAAAGCAATGTGTTCGGCGATGTCCTTCTTGAGATTATTCCACCAAAATCTTTCCTTCATATCCATGTACATTTTGGTGTTACCCGGATGAATGGAATACGGTGAGTTGTGTGCTTCTTGCAAAATTAGTTTCCGAAGCTCCGGATCTTGTGGAACACAGATACGTTTCCCATGCCATAAAGTTCCCTGTTCGTCTTCATGGAACCCTTTGGCTTTTCCTTTGCCAATCTTTTCTTTAATCTCTTCAATTTCCTTATTAATCTTCTGGGCTTCTTTGATCTTGTCCAAAAAAGTGGGTTGAACATCCAAATACATGAGGTGTCCTTCAGGCACAATCTCCAATTTGAGATCTCTAAATTGGGCACACAAATCATCTGGCAATTCTCCTTTGGTAAGGCCATTCACAAAAACCTTACGGCTTAAGGCATCCGCTACAACATTTGCTTTACCGGGATGGTATTGCAAACTTAAGTCATAATCCTTGATGAGTTCTAGCCATCTTCTTTGTCTCATATTAATTTCCTTCTGGGTGAAGATATACTTCAAACTCTTGTGATCTGTGAACACTTCACATCGCTTTCCCAAAAGATAGTGTCTCCATGTTTTGAGTGCATGGACAACAGAGGCTAACTCTAAATCATGAGTAGGATAGTTCACTTCATGAGTTTTGAGTTGTCTCGAGGAATACGCCACAACTTTTTCTTCTTGCATAAGTACCACACCCAAACCGTGATGAGATGCATCACAATATACTTGGAAATCTTTTTCCAAGTCCGGCAAACACAATACTAGTGCTGTCACAAGTCTCTTCTTCAATTCCTGAAAACTGAGTTCACAACCTTCAGACCAAGCAAATTTCTTGTCTTTCTTTAGCAGTTCTGTCATAGGCTTAGCTACCTTGGAGAAATTTTCAATGAACCTTCTGTAGTAACCTGCTAAGCCAAGGAAACTACGAACTTCTTTCACTGACTTGGGAGATTCCCATTCAGTTACAGCTGAAACCTTAGCAGGATCAACTGCTACACCATCCTTTGTCATAACATGTCCAATAAAACCAACTTCATTCAACCAGAATTCACACTTGCTGAATTTGGCATAAAGTTTATGCTCTCTTAACTTCTCAAGTATCAAACGCAAATGTCCTTCATGCTCTTCTTTGCTCTTGGAGTAGACTAAAATGTCATCGATGAAAATGACAACAAACTTGTCAAGGAATTCCATGAACACCTTGTTCATCATATTCATGAAGTATGCTGGAGCATTGGTCAAACCAAATGGCATCACGGTATACTCATATAATCCATACCTTGTGGTGAAAGCTGTTTTAGGTATGTCTTGTTCTCTTATCTTGAGTTGAAAATAGCCTGACCGGAGATCAATCTTTGAGAACACACAAGCTCCTTCTAGCTTATCAAACAAGTCATTGATTCTAGGCAAAGGGTATTTGTTCTTGATGGTCACCTCATTGAGTGAACGGTAATCAATGCATAACCTTTGACTTCTATATTTCTTCTCCACGAACAAAACTGGGGCTCCCCAAGATGAAGAACTTGGTTGAATAAATCCTTTCTGCAACTGCTCTCCGAGTTGTTTCTTGAGTTCTTTCAGTTCATCAACTGACATCTTATATGGTCTCTTTGCTATTGGTCCAGATCCTGGTATCAAGTCAATAAGGAATTCCACATCTCTGTCTGGTGGCATTCCCGACAATTCTTCCGGAAACACATCCGGATACTCACTCACAATTGGCACACTGTCTATACTAACCCCCTTAAGAGAATTTAGCATACTCCTTCTGGCTTCAAAGTTGGTCTTGAATCTGATCCTTTTATTTTCTGGAGTTGTGAGTGAGACAGTATGGTTGGCACAATCTATCACTCCCTTGTGCTTAGTCATCCAGTCCATTCCCAAAATGACATCCAATCCTTGGGAGTTTAGAATTATCAAGTTAACGGGAAACCTATACTTCCCAAACTCTATGACTAGATCATGACATCCTGAATTCACTATCATTTCTCCACCAGGAGAACTCACTTTTATAGGACACCCAATAGTTTCCACCGGCAGTTCATTTCTTTCAACAAATGCTCTTGATATGAATGAATGAGATGCACCAGTATCGAAGAGAACAAATGCTGGAACAGAATTGAGTTTGAACTTACCAGCAACAGCATCAGGCTCCTCATATATTTCCTCCACATTGATGTGGTTCACCTGTCCCTTTTGAAAAGGGTTGGGCTTGTTGGGTCCTTCAACTTTCTTTTCTGGGCATTCATTTGCATAATGCCCCATCTTCTTACACTTGAAGCATTCAACCTGACTAATGTCTTTCTTGACAGGCTGGCTTCCACTTCCATTACCACCGTGGTGGCTCTTGTATCCACCCTTGTGGTTCTTGTACTTGTCATTGTCATGACTACGGTGATGCTTGTTGTCATGACGGTTGTGGCTGTGGTGCTTGTTGAACTTCCCATGCTTGTGGGATCCTGAGCTTCCACTGTCATCATAATGGGAACGTCTGTGTGACGATCCCGAGTTGTGCTTGTCTGAGTGCTTTCTCTTCCTGCTTTCAACTTGCTTTATTTTGTTCTCCAAAATAGCAGCCTTCTCACAGAGAGACTGATAAGTGGGAACATAGGCCACTGCCAACTGTAGGTTCAATTCATCATTTAACCCTTCAAGGAATTTTTCTTTCCTCTTAGCATCTGTGTCAACTTCATCCGGTGCATATCGCGCCAGATTGTTGAACTCCTCAATATATTCAGCCACGCTGCGGTGGCGCTGCTTCAGGTTGTGAAACTCTTTCTTCTTCAGACTCATCACTCTAGATGAGATATGAGCAGTACAAAAGCCATCCTCAAAGATAGCCCATGTCACATCTTCTATGGGAGTGATGATATGGAAGTTATCCCACCAAGTGGCGGCTGGTCCTTCCAGCAAATGTGCTGCAAATCTGACCTTTTCAGCATCAGTACAGCCCACAGTTACCAAATCCTTGTTCACAGAGCGTAGCCAGTCATTGGCCACCATGGGATCAGTCGTTCCTGAGAACTTTGCTGGCCTCAATCTCAAGAACCTGGTAAGCATATCAAAACCCGGTGGGTTGTTGTTGTTGTTATTGTTGTTATTGTTGTTGTTGTTGTTTTGGTTCTGGATGAGCGTCGTCATCATTTGCATCAGCTGAGTTTGAGCGGTCATCATTTGCCGCATTTCTGGAGTGATGTTGTTGTTGTTGGGGTTGGGGTTTGCACGACGGGGAGGCATCTGTGGTTGGTTCAATAGAGATAAGAATGAGATACACATAGATGCTTTCATGCACAATACATCACATAAACAATCACAAAGCATGCAACATAATGATAAAGGTTCAACAACCAGATAACAAGTTCGCAAAGTAAAACACACACAAATAACAAGCCATCCACATGTTGGATGGTCAAATAACAAGTTCCCAATCAACAAGTACGATAATAGATGATAAATGAGTAGTCAAATCTACTCCTCGGCATCAACCTCCTCCTCGACAAAGGTAAGACCTGCATTCTCCATTGCGGTCTTGTATTCCTCAACATTGGCGGTCAAGGTCTCTATCTTGGCTTTGAGAGCCCTCTTCTGGGAACGAAGCCTCTCAATCACCGTTTGCTGATGCTCGAGCTCGAAGTCCTTGGCCTGCAGTTCTTCAGTCATGTCCCGGATCTTCTTGTTCCTATCCTGGACTCGCTTCTCCTGACTCTTGAACTTTCTGTCCTGGCTCTTGAATTTTGCCTCCATCTCCTTGACTATCTCATCTTGCTCCGCGAAGAGCTTGTCCTTCTCGCGAAGCTGCACCTGGAGTTCTTCATTGTTGAGCATGACGTTGGTCCTATCAGTGTCCATGTGCCTAATGAGAGCCTCTAAGTCCTGGAGGTATAGACGAATCGGCTCTGCTGTGTCCCTCGAATCGTCCTCGAAGTCGATGGACTCTCCATCCTCATCACGTCTACCGAAGACGTGGAAGTGAGTACCTCTAACCTGTCGGGAGTGTCTCCCTAGCAGACGTCCTATCAGATCCTGCATGACTACCTCAAGACCTCTCTCCTTGTCATCGTGCATGAGCTTGAAGATGATGGGCACCGTGGTAGGCTCTGTCTGGCGTCCGGGCTGGTTGACCTTGAAGCCCCAAAGGTCTTTCCTCTCAAACTTGGTGAGGGGAAGTACCATGATGGTAGGAAGAGGGAGATTGAGCAAAGTAGTAAGCTCAACAATACGAGGACCAAAGCGAGTTCCCTGGAACTCCTCAACAGTGTTGATGGTAACAGTAGGCATCTATTTATAAGATAGAAAAAGTTAGAACAACACTATTCAAGATACAACACAAGGCGAAACATCACATACAAATCCTTGGAAATCAAAACACACAAGTCATGGCACACATGGATCCATTACAACAACCAAGGTTCAACTTATTTTAAAGCAACATTTGGAAAATAAGGTGATAAGTGGTGGTCCAACTAACGAAGTACGTTTACAATCCTATCTCACTGGATCTGTTGGCTAACACAATGTTTCTAGAAGCAATCAGTCTATCTTGCTCTCATGACTCCATCACTAAGTCTATAATGTCTCCTCTTAAGGTTTGGTACCTTCCAACTCTTGGGTATGTTTCTTCTCTTCCTTTAGATCATTTTGGAGGTTGAGCATTCTGCACTTGACTCTATCACCAAGTTCTTTGATGGTCTTCCAAGCTGCATCCCTTGCTGATTCAAAGAATGTAGTGTGCACCACTGAATTGGTGAACATGCAGAATCCTTTTTCCTGGTGGTTGTCTTCCTTGTTTTTATACAACTGAAGTTGCACCCACCAGTATTCAACTCCTTCATCCATCACAGGAAAACCTTTGTACACAGCTGCACCTTGTATCTCTAATGCAACCATGAGGTCCTTGAGAGCCTTGGGGAATTCTGTCTCACACTCCAAGGTCATTGTCATGAGTGGTCCTTTCCTTACGGCTTCGTTGATGGAGTTCATCTACAAATAGAGATGAGAAGAAGATTAGAAAAGTTTACGAGAAGAATAGACAAGTGTAGAGGTTGCTGAAAATTTTTCCTTCGTGGTTTCCAATCCTAGGGTCATAATCCTACAGGCAACACAGTGCTCTGATACCATCTGTAAGATCCCTCCTTTATAAAGGAAAAAAGGATCCCTGTGATTGCAATGCTAGTCCCTAGATCAATGCTAGCATCCACAGTTTAAGATGAAGTACACAGATACAAAGGTAATTATTACAGCCATTCCAGAGATAAACATAGTCTTTACAACTCCAAGGCCACGGTCCTAGTACAAGAGTTTGAATAAGTGAATAAATAAAAGTCTTCATCTTCTTGTGCCACAGGCTAACATGTTGAGTGTAGACTCATGACACCTAATCCTCATCAGAGTAACCTGCAACATCACAAGTTACAGCCACAGTGGGTCAATATATTAGAATAGTATTGGCAAGTGATACCTTAGTATAATTTAAGTGGACTAGATACTATATGCAATTTGGCTAAGTGTAGCTTGGCTTGCTTTGCTCAAAATAGGTTTTGCCTATTAGTTGAAATCGCTAAGTTTTTCTTTGTCAAAAATTTTCCCAAGGAACCACCAATAGACATTGAGGTCCTTTACCCTTGTTCACCCACAAGTTTTTACTTAGAAATTGGGATGAGGAGATTCTTGATAGCTTCCATGTCTTGATGCTCAAGTTGTCCTTTTCCAGGGACATGGCTAAGTACTTAGATTTTTCCATCTGCAGAGGTTGTGCACTTTCCCCACCAGACTTGATTTTCACCAAGACATGACCTTTCAGAAGCCTTCCCTTAGACCAAATGGACGCGTTCCAACCTATCATTCCCACTACCACCAACTGTCCAAATGGCTAAGTTCTAGCAACCTATATGATCCAGGCAGAGCCCATATTGCCAAGTGGCTGCACTAGAAGCTTCTCAACACTTGGCCTCTAAAATCTCTTTGTTCCTGGGTGGCTTTCCATAAGTGAGATACACAAGGTTCACCAGTCCCCTGGCCTTGTGTAACCACTCAACACAAACCATTCCTTCCATTCCACCCAGGTGTTTCATTAACTTAGTTGATTTATTAGGCAAAACACAAGTCCAAAGACTTAGAAATATTTTCATCATAGCATGTATAATTCACCAACCCTTGGTTGCTACTAGCTAGGCTAAGCATGGCATAGATAAGCATCTTAACTTAGAAATTTTCCTAGCAATTCTACAACTACTAGGATTTCCCAACATGGCATATAAGTAAAATATAGCATGCAAGACTAGCAAAATATTTCTAATGCTTAGTAGAAAACATAGGGATAAAAAAATATTCATGAAGTACCACTTGCCTTGGTAGTTTGGAGAGTAGCTACACTCCTCACAATCACAATCACTAGCACCAAAATATACACAAAGAAATATAGCAACAATCACATACAAATCATATACAAGCAAAAATATATGCATGCATACAAAATGATATGTGATGATTTTTAAAACTCAACCAAGAAAGTAAACAGTACTAGTTCATAAACAAGTTAAAAACTTGCCAAACAACATTTATTTAAACCCTAAATCAATTCCTAAACTTCTCATATACTCAAATTAGCCCTACACAAGTTTCTGAAAATAAAACCATTTTAACAGAAGAAAAACATTAAACACATTGCATAATTAGAAATAGCTTGCTCTCCTGATTCCAACGGTATAAAATTTGTCAAATTCTAACGTGGGGATCAAAAGTTATAGCCAAAACAAATTTAAACATCTAATAGATTCAAATTCTGTTTTTAAACTCTAACAGATGCCACGCGTCTTATTCTAATTGGCCCGTACCGCTTCGCGTAGGATCACGCTTCTGAGCCGTTAGATCTACTTAAACCGCACGGCTCAGATCTACTCGTAACGATTCGTTAAGTGATCTAATCCTGCACGCTGGATCCAGATCTGACGGCTCTGGATCTAACGACCAAAGCTGGGCGGCGCTGGCGGTGGCTACTGGTGGCGGCGAGCTCTGCCTACGGCGGCGCGGCACTACAGATGGCTAGGGGGTCGTCGGAGACGCTTACCAGGAACACGACGACGTGCTGAAGCTCAACCTAGCGACGGCTTGGCAAGGGGCGCACGGACGCAGTCGCTGGAGCTCGTCGGAGTTGCGGGCGGCGTCTGCTGCTTGCTGTCGAGGTCGTTGCCGAGGCTCTGCGTCGACCCAACACAAACCAGATGGTTCAGGAGATGTGCAAGGATCTGGCGATCAAGTCAGTACTAAAGGGAAGGCAAGGGGCGGTCTGGCTTTATCTGAATCGCACGTCGGAGTCGAGCGGCGGCTTAGGTGCTCGCGGGTGAGAATGAGGACGTCGCTCTGGATCATGAGACAGCAAACGAAGGGCATTAACAGATGCGCAAGATCATGCTGGTCGCAGTGGTTTGAACGAGAGGCAAAGGGGCGGTCTGTGCTTACCGAGATTCGTCGCCGGAGCGCGTCTGTCTGCGGCGGCGCAAGTGCGATTGTGGGCAGCCTGGTGGCAATGTGGAAGCGCTGAGTGAGGGGAAATGGTCGCAGAGAGGTGGGGGTTAAGTAGGCGGAGCAGGGGCGAGGATCGCGCGCGGAATCAAGGGCAATTAAGCGAGGAATCAACAGCGGTGAAGGCGGAGAACGGCCGGCGACGTGGTCGGGGCGTGATTTGGGGAAGACGAGGGTGAGCTGGCGAGGTCCACCAGTCAGCGAGTTAAACAGAGAGGGGGTGGGGTCCTGGCGTCAGTGGCCTATTGGGTTCGTTCGCGAGTGAGAAGGAGAGAGGGGGAACCCGGGTGGACTAACTGGGCTGGATCTGTTGCTGGGCTCAATTGCTGGCGATGGCCTTTTTCTATTTCTTTTCTCCTTTTCTTTTTCTGTTTTGATTTTCTGGAATGATTTTCAAATCCAAATCAAATGAGTTTGAGTTCAAATCTTCTCTAGGTTTTTATACTGTAAACTTTGCACTAAAATGTGTGTCAAACACCACTGTTTAATCAAAACACTTTGTTGATAAGAAAATAAAATAAAACCAAGCCTTTATGATATATATTCAAATAGGCATAATATTGGTTTTATTACTCATTTTGTTTTGAAACTTGTTCAAACTTTTGAAAGTGCCTAAGTTTGAAGTTCAAACCTTACTGAACCCAAAAATTCTTCTCCTTGGAAGATAGCACTAAGGCTAGAGTAAACTTACATGAAATAATAAGCATAAATGCTTCTGTTTTTGAAATGATATGTCTGAAATGAAAATCATATGATCATGGATGCATGGATGATATGCATAAGTTTGAAACATGATTTTAGGGATGTTACAGTTTCTTCCCAATGCCACATAGGTTATTGTCAAGGCCATGAAGGTTTGAGTTGTGTTTTCTGTTTCCCTATCTATGTTGTTCCCAAGATCTTGGAAAGGCACAATCTCGAAAAACCCCGATGCCACACTCAAGTCTGACACCGACCTACCGAAAGGTGATAGCGTCGAACCTCAAGATCTTACTCATGGAATTGGAAGCGTATCATCATGAACGTCAAGGCCTCCTTCACGAAATCGATCAAGATGGATCATCAATGCTTTCTTCATGGATCCAAAGACCGAACCTCGGCGTGCCAAGTTCTTCCTCATGGATCCGAACACCTCGAGTTCACCTTCACGGATCCGGAAATCCTGAAGCCCAATCCGAAGACCGAACCAAACCCCATTGAACCCCAAGTTTGCCGAACCCCATGTGTGACCCTTTTCCGAGACCCATATTTTTATAATATATAATATATATCTGTTGCATATAAATTGTTCTTGTCGCATACATATTGTGTGGTTTGGAGGCATTATGTTAATTCACCTCATAATTAAATATGGAGATCATATGCGGGTGAATCAAGTCTTATATTGTCTCCGTTTAAATTCGTGTAGCGAACCATCATGTTTTGCCTTGTTAAGACAACATTTAAACTTCAGGGTATCTAAACAACTTGAACAACTTCATTAATTGTCGGGACCCTGGTTTCGCTTAATATTGCCTAATAGAATCGCATCTTACCATACCATGCATCATATATGCATCATGCCCGATCTTCTGTCGTAGTATTAAATAGTGCATCCGGTGTTTCTTTTAGTGCTTTGCTTTTTCACGGATTAGGACGTTGAGTTGAGGCGAGCTTCGATCCGATCTCCAGTGTAACTTCAGCAGTGTTTCCTAGGCGAGCATTCTCCCCTTTCTACCTATTTAGCATTTATAGTCTTTAATTCCTTCTATTGATCTATTACTACCTGTGTTGCGATGCTTTAGTTTCCTTACGCCTATTATATTACTTGCAGCCCTAATATTGCCTTGGACACCTCCTATTACATGTTTGGTAGTCAGTCGGCCTTGCGAGTCGTAGTTGCTTTCTCAGGTATCACTTCACATCGTCGATATTCCACTGATGCTTGGGGTTGGCACATGCTTAATGGTGGAGATGATCATAGCTTTAATTATAACTTGTTAATTAAATGTGGGAAGTAGATATAATTAATGTAGAGACACAGGTGGGTAATAGTTGAGATCTGGTTATTATCCTGCCCCTTGTGTCCACCTAGGACCCGAGTTCCTGACACCTGTTCCGAGACTGAGCGCGCTAACCACATTTAGGGTGGGCACCCCTATTGGCTTAGTACCTGATTTCAAAGTATTGTTTTGGATGCCACAGACTAGTTAGGGATTTATACGTTACCTACTGTACTTATGCCATGTATGAGATGTTTATTACCTGTTGCTCAACGAGCATTTATTATTATTGCATAGGTGCGGCACTTTGTCTCAGGAATATATTGTCTATGACCTCTATTCGCGTGACAAGTCCACGCAACCTCTGGGTCCGTACGAGGATTAGCTATACCTCGTACGGGTAGCTCTTTTTAGGTGGCCCCCATGTACTTTCTTTGGGTCTGGGAAAGAGTCGTGTCCGAGGCCCCGTCGACATACCTGTAAGATTATGAGATTGTCATAATATGTTGGATGTATTATTGAGCCTCTCGGGCGAGTATATATAGGCGTACAGGGAGCGATTTGGAGTACAAGACAAGTAACCTACTTGGAGTACAAGACAAGTAACCTAGTCTATCCCTAACAGATACGTATACTCTAACATCCCCCCACAGTCGTAGCGGTAGCATCGTGAACAACTGGAGCGTCCACGGTCGTTTGGAGAGCGAAGTAGACGGTGTCGACATACCCCTAAAGTGGTAGCGGGAACGTTGTAGACGGTGTCACGTCGCAGAAGCTTGAAACGTAGAGGATGCTGGTGAGGAGCTCAGGCGAGGTGGTAGCCCTTGTGCCGGTGTCGAGTGAGACGAGAGCGGTGGGTGCTACAACCTTGGTCGAGGTAGCCGCGCGAGGGTTCGCCGTGGTCGATGTCGTGGTCGGGGTTGCCGGTGTCGAGGTAGCCGAGTAGAACGACGGAGACGCGTCAGGGCAGTCGTTGGAGAGAGCGATGCCGAAGCCGATGCAGTCCGAGCCATCGAGAATGAGGTGCGGCCATGGCTTTGCCAAAACCAGGCGCATGTCGGGGACGAAGGCGTACTCTGGTTGTGCCAAAACCGAGTATGTGAAGTCGAAGTCGGTATGACGCAGTCGAGGCAGATGTAGAGGAGGTAGTCGATGCCGATGAAGACATTGTCGAAGCCGATGAAGACGAGGCGCTACAACCGGGCTTGCCAGACTCGGGAACGCGTCGGGGACAAAGGCACGCACCGGTGTTGCCAGTACCGGGCATGCGAAGAATGGGACCAGTAGAAACAACTTCACGCCATGTCGGAGAGGAGACTAGCAGAGGAGGACTCGACGATGGTTGCGTTGCGCAGATCGGCGAGGTGTCGATGTAGGCCGCGGTTGTCGGAGTAGACGAGTAGGTGTGGTCGAGGACGATGGCGACGACGTCATGATGGACGAAGACGTAGAAGGCGGCAAACCAGCGACGACCAAGAGTGGTCATTTTGGATGCCTAGACGGAGGGGCAGTCGGCGGGACCTACGACAGCCAAGAGTGGCCATGCAGGCTACCTATGGAGATGCGGTGGAGGTGCTCGAAGTAGGCGAGGAAGAACCCGACGACGTGACGAAGACCATGTGCGGACGGCGGCGACCCGCGCCGAGGGACGTGGCGCGGTGGAAGCCTGCGACGTCCTTACGGGGTGAAGGTGATGACCGCGTGCAGCGACGCTACTGCCCGATGGGGAGGCGTAGTTGCAGGGCGCGAGTCGGTGCAGCGGCGTGAGAACCACCAGCGACGGACACGCCTGAGAAGGTGCGTTGGTAGCCGGCGGCGGGGACCAAAGGCGGCGATGCTACGGCCCGAAGGGGCGACGCAGCGGCAGCCCGATGCTCAATCGGTGGTAGGCGCGTGCTCGGGGACGTACTCGGCGGAGACGAGCGCCAGATCGGTTGATCAGACCGACGGCGGCGTTATACGCGCCAAGTCCGTGACGACGGCAGATCAGAATCCGCGGCGTCGTTGTCGGTGCAATCCCAGGCGATGACGGCGAAGACAATCTGAGGGGGGTTGGCCCCGGCAGCCTCCCAAGGAAGCCGCAACAGCCGGCCGCGGTGCGCGGCAGCCTATCATGAGGCTGCGACGGCCTACAGAGGAAGGCACAGCGGCGCAGGTGACATGCGCACGGATGCGGTGTAGATCGTCGATGCAGATGGTCGGAGTAGAGGCGCGGCGATGACGACGGCGATGGGCGACTCAATCCGATCTAAGATCCGTAAACCAAAAAATAAAACCGATCAAGAGATCGGAAAAAAAGACTTGCAGAGCAGCCGATCACGGATCGGTGGACGAACCATGCGTACGGGTTGCGTGGCCCCCGGCGGAGATCATGGAGATTGACCTCCCCAGGGGTGGCGCGGTGCGGAAGCGGAGGCGGCGGCTAGGTCAAGGACCGTGCCGCTCTGATACCATGTAAGATTATGAGATTGGCGTAATATGTTGGATGTATTATTGAGCCTCTCGGGCGAGTATATATAGGCGTACAGGGACCAACTTGGAGTACAAGACAAGTAACCTACTTAGAGTACAAGACAAGTAACCTAGTCTATCTCTAACAGATACGTATACTCTAACAATACTGATAGGTATATGTTAATTTATCTGGCAACAAGGATTGAAGTGCATATGAAAACTTTGGTGCACCCCTATGGGATTAAATCTTTTCGAAAAGTCGTGTCCGCGGTTATGTACGACTTGGAGTACAGTTTCTCGATCATAGAAAATTATAACTAAAGTTTACTATTATAATTTGACTTGTATCTGATATGACTAGTAAGTTGGATAACCACCATAGAATGAATAAATAAAACTGCCAACCGTATGATTTTCCTCGGCAAAAATTCCTCGTTTACTCTCGAGAGAGAAATATCAGGATGGGTATATTTGGTGTTAGTATCATGTTGGTTCTGAATAGGTCTTTCTTATCTCTCTCTAATAGCTGCCAGTTGTATCAAGTCTCTATAGGTTATTTAGTGCATGTTTCGCTGCCGCTTCAATCCACCATATCTATGTAGGTGAGAGCAGCCAAATTATAAGGCTCGCCACGTATTGGCATCACTACTGACCGCTCTTTTTTTTATTTGCCCTTTATCCGCATTTGTTTAGCAGGTTTTAGATCGCCGTCGTTAGTAGGGTTACCCTTATGGCTTGACCTAGGTAGGGTTATGGACGCCATTGGTTAATCTTCAAGGCTCTTAGCTCAGTTTGTATCTTATTCGTACTCAGATGTATATCGTTTTTAAGGTGATTTAGATCTTTGTATTGTATGTCTGTATTCTTGACTCGTTGAGTCGTTGATGTATATGTATGTTATGTGGGTTCCATTGTGGACTATTGTTTAATAATATTACTTCGTTTTTCACGCGCACGCAAGTGCCTGGTGGGCATCTTTGAATCGATTCTATACGGATTTGGTGGGAACCGCTAAAACTTGCATATGACCGATTTGAGGGTGTTACAAGAGAGCACGCAGCGTCATGTAGCGACAGGAGACGCCAACAGAGCCAGCTTTACGAAGGAAGGGAGAGCCCCCGATGAGCAGGACTTACTCCATGCAAAGTAGCCGTGTAAACCAGGACTTCGAGGGGCAGCAGTGTGGTGACCCTTCCCGCCCAACATTTGGGGGAAGAGGCCGGACGCCCCTATAAAGGGAAGGATTCTCCTACCTTAGAAGGGATTGATCCTTGAGATCTGAAACACTAGACATTCATCCACATGTGTACCCTTGCGAGACACCGCGAGCAATACAACCAAGCAGGAGTAGGAACTTTACCTCCTCACGAGGGTCCTAAACCTGAGTACAAAAACACATGTGTTTACTCACTGTCGTGTGCGTGCTCCGCCCTCTCCATCGTCGTCAACAAGCTCCGAACGTGTGATTCAGCCCCCTCTCGAACTCAGGGTTAGTCGTACCCCTTGTTCCTTTGTGGGACACATTCTCCGACAGCTGGGCGCGACCTCCATGAGACCATCCCGATGAGGCACCCATGGCCCTGTCGTCCTCCACACAACCGCAGCGTCGAGGCAAACCCCTGGTTGCCGACCACCCAACAGCCACCATGTTCCCAGGGTTGCCGCCACGGCATCCTCATCTTCTGCGACAGACGCCACAGAAAACACCCCATCCTTCTATCCGCTGCCGCCGTCGTCCACCACTCCCATCGAGCGCAGCTACGACATCCCGCACGCAGCCAGCAGAAGGTACGTGCGCGCCCACCAGCAACACAGCCGCCGGCCCGGGCCACGGCCCTTCCAGGCTTAGATCGGGCCTACCGCCTCGCTAGACGCGGCCGCCGCGGGAGGCGGCCACTCCGCCGCCACAAGCCCAGCGAGCGCGGGATCCAACCCCATGACGACGCCGCGTCGAGCTCCGCCAGCGCGCTGGTGCCAAAACCCCGCCATCGCCCCACACCAAGCCGCCCCGTGCGTCCACCGCGCGCTCTCCCCACACCACCTTCGGAGGCCGGGGCCGCCGCCACCACGGCGGAGCCAGCGGCAGCGGCAAAGAGGTGCCGACGAAGGAGATGGAGCCAGGCGGCGTGCATGGTTTCCCCGTGTCCGGTTTCATCAATTTGGGACCGTCTCAAACTAGCTAAAGACTTTCTGCTCACGGTTTCAAACCGGAATCCAGTGAACCCGATACGAACCATAAATTTGTCCCGTGTAGGCTGGTCTCTTGGTTTAGCTGATTTGAGACCAAACTTTGAACAGGGTTAGACATGACAATTAATTGCATATACAGAACGAAACAAGTAGTATCGGATTACTCCAGAGACGTGAAGCCCTATAATCCGGAATAGAAGTAGTCCACTAGTTTAGTGTTTGGATTCGAGACCAGATGTGAAGCTTGCTTGCCTATTTGGTTCCAAAATCGGAGTGAATCCTGCATAGCCCTTCAGCAATTTTAGAACTGCTACGCTAGGAATGTAATCCCTTGTTTTGCTGATTAATGGAACTCTTTTTACCCTAAAAAAAATCAAGCCGTGGAATTACAAGCTGTCCATTTTTCCGAGTAAGGATAGGGACACTGTACCAACAAACATGCCGCTATGTGACTCGTATAGTCGCATTGTTGCTCATCATCACACACCAAAAAGTCGTCGCTTGCTTTTCATGGTCCTGAATATGTTTCCCTCGTGCCGCACGCCCCCAACAAATATCAACTTTTAGACGTGACAGCACTAGTAGTATATTGTATATGAACATATGTGTACTAGCAGCCAGCCGCAACAAAACACATCCAGGATAGTATTTTTTGCCAAATCTGTTCAAATCTGGTAACTTTAACCGAGTCTGACCTTTCCACGAAACTAATTCGGAATCTGACCCCTGGGGTCGGTGCCATTTTAAATGGCGCCGAAGTTGTGCAGTTCGGCGCCAAGTCCTAGCAGCTGGGAAGCAGGCCAGAGAGGTCGGCGCCATTTGATACGGCGCCGAGGTGAGTTCGGCGCCCTATCAAATTGCGCCGACCCTCCTGCTTCCCAGCTACGACTTGGCGAATCAGATAACTTCGCCATTTAAATGCCGACCAGGTCAGATTCCGAATTAGTTTCGTGAAGGGATCAGATGTGAAATTAGTTTCGCCAAAAGGTCAGATTTAGCAAAAAATACTCCAGAATAAGAGAGAAACTATTGGCTTATGTGCGCCTTTTCAGTGCTGTTGTTTTCATGAGAAGTAGTAGTAGTCATTATTACTTGGTTTTATCACATCATGCTCACGATTCTGAAACAACCCCCTTATACAGAGAAAAACATGATGTCATAATTGAACGATTTCAGCAAACGAAACAAATAAAAAAAGCATGAAACGAACTTTGATGCCACTAAGTTCAAAACATGAATGTTTTTCAAAAGCGAGTGACCTATGCATCAATCGATGTACTGATGTACACATCCATCTTTATTATGTCACCTAAGGTCGATACTTGAATCAACCAACGGTAGAGATCAATCGTACAACAAGTAAGCATCTTGTAATCTAGTAGCATGCCACCATCTAGAATTATATGTAGATATCTGAGCAGACGTCAGCAAACTATTGCATCTTGTAAAAATAAGGTCATCCGGTCCAAAAAGAAAAGTGTAATGACCATAGATGAATCTAGTGTGTACATGGCCAGATTTGAGACTTTGGGGTCCGGAGCGAGACTATAAGTTACGGCTTAATATAGACATCACAATAATAATAAATTAAAATAAATAATAGTGCCAGAATATTTTGGTCTAAACTGTTATCTATGTCGTCCTTTTTTCGGCCATGGATTGAACACCGGAAAGGACATGCGGCGTCATCGCTACCTAGCCCTGCTCTTTCAGGAGGCGGGCCCCATGCGGGCCAGGGCAACAGATTATCTACCGCAGACGTGTGTCGCGCGTGCCAACGTACCACACATCGCTGGATGGTAGAACACACGCTTGCCATGGGTCCGCCATCAGCGGACGCAGGTCAGACCGCACTCGATGAGAGGCGTTTTAGGGGCGACAACACTGCCCACACACCGGTTTGCAAGGCTCGTCCAGAGCCGACGTGGGGACATGAGCTCATTAGGGTTGTGGTTTCTCACGGTAATGGGGCCTGATTGGAGCCAACATGACACCATAGACCCTAGCCAGCCGCGGTTTCTCGCGGACGCAGGGCCCGTCCAGAGCCGACGTAGCGTCGCGAGTCCATGATGGATGCAGTTTCTCGTGGTCATGGGGCCTGACTCACGTGGCACAATTAGCCCATGTCGGCCGCGTCTTCTCATGGACGTAGGGCTCAACAAAAGCCAACGTGGCGCCATAAGGCCATGCCGGACACATTTATTGCGGACGTGGGTCCCTTCTAGAGTAGACATGGCGTTGTGGTCTCTCGCGGACGAGCCCGTTTGGAGCCAGCATGGCCTGTACGGTGTCATGTGGTGCCATAAGCACATGCCGGCCGCGGATTATCGCGGCCAAAAGCACAGTTGGACGCGTAGACTCTAGCCGGACGCGGGTTCTCCCGGACGACAGACAAGCTGGCGGTGTAGAGTGTCACATGCGTAGGTTAGAGACAGAACTCACACGCTCACTAGTAGAAAAAAGGCTATCCGTGTTGGAGATATGCCCAAGAGGCAATAATAAAGTGGTTATTATCATATCTACATGCTTATGATAAATGTTTACATACCATGCTATAATTGTATTAATCGGAAACATTAATACTTGTGTGATTTGTAAACATAAAAGAGTCCCTAGTAAAGCCTCTTGTTAAACTAGCTTGTTGGTTAATATATGATCATGGTTTCTTGATCATGAATATAGAGATGTTATTAACAACAGGGTCATATCATTAGGAGAATGATGTGATGGACATACTCCTATAGTTAAAGCGTAGCATAAAGATCAAGTCATTTAATATAGTTCATTTGCTATAAGCTTTCTGATACATAGTAACCAAATTCCTTCGACCATGAGATCATGCTTATCACCATCACCGGAAGGATGCTTTGATGACATCAAACACCACACTATAACTGGGTGGCTATAAAGGTGGCATTGAGTGTTCGGAAAGTATGGGTTGAAACACATGGATCAAGAGTGGGATTTGTCCATCCATATGATGGATAGATATACTCTGGGCCCTCTCGGTGGAATGTCATCCAATTAGCTTGCAAGCATGTGACTGGCTCACAAGGGATCACATATCACGGGAACGAGAAAAGAGTACTTATCGGTAACGAGGTTGAACTAGGTATGCAGAGATACCGACGATCAAAACCTCGGATAAGTAAAATATCGTGAGACAAAGGGAAATTGGTAACGTATGTAAGTGGTTCATTCGATCGCAAAGTAATCGTAGAAACATGTGGGAGCCATATGAATTTCCAGATTCCTCTATTGGTTATTGATCGGAGAAGTGTCTCGATCATGTCCGCATAATTCACGAACCGTAGGGAGACACACTTAAGGATTCGATGTTGTTGAGTAGTTATGGAATGATGAGTAAGAGACCGAATGTTGTTCGGAGTCTCGGATGGGATCCGGGATACCACAAGGAGATCCGGAATGGTCCGGAGAATAAGATTCATATAAGGAAAGTCCTATTTTGGAGTTGGGGAATGATTCCGGTGTTTTCACCGAGAATGTTCTAGAAGGGTCCGGAAGGTCCGGCACTCCAGAGGGGAAGGGTACATGAATGTGTCATGACAATGTGGAATGGTTGCATCATGTACTAGGTCACTTGGCTGGGAAAAAATAAATGGAGAAATCAAATCCTAGTTTGAAAGTCAAACGCCAATTTGAAAAAGTCAAACGGCAAGTTTGCTTGGTGGAGGGAGAGTAGGAAACCTACTTAGGGAGGAAGTCCCTCCTCCACCGCCCGGCCAAGGAGAAGGAGTTGGAGGAGGACTCCCTCCTCCTAGCTGCCTCCCTCCCACCTATAAAAGAAGGGGCAGGGGTGCCCCCTCTTCCCTACACCCAACTCACCTCAAACCCTAGCCCCAAGCCGCCGGCCTCCTCCCAAGTCGTCGCCGCCTAGGGCCCTCCCAAGTCGCCGACTAGGGTTTCCCCAAACCCTAGCCGCCGGCTACACCTCTCCCCTTCGTCTAGACCACCAAGGCCTCTCTCATAGTCCACCATACTCGCTCTGGCTTAAGGCGAAGCCCTGCGAGATCTCCCCTCTACTTCCGACACCACGCCGTCGTGCTGCCGGAATCACGAGGAGAGTGCTACAACCTCCGCTGCCTGCTAGAACAAGGGAGAGGAAGGTCTTCATCGAGTAACGAACATGTGACCGACTGCGGAAGCGCTGCCGGAACACAGCGCCGGAAGGATCGTCTACGCGATCTTGAGATCGGCAAGAGTACGACTACATCACCCACGAGAATCTGCTCTCGTTAAATGCTTTGGAATCTTCGAGGGTGAGTTCCTCTCTCGATTCGTTGCTACAATCTAGTAGATAGATCTTGGCTTGTTTGTTTGTATGCGGTAGAAATTTTTTATTTTCCATGCTAGGAACCCCTACAGTGGTATCAGAGCCGTGTCTATATGTAGATCTGTTGCACGAGTAGAACACAATGGTCATTGTGGGTGTTGATGCTTTTGTTGTCGATTGCTTCTTGTGTACTTTGCATCTTGCGGGATGGTGGGATGAAGCGGCCCGGGCTAACCTTACATGACATCGTTCATGAGACTTGCTCCACGCTTGACATGCAACTTGTATTGCATAAGTGGCTTTGCGGGTGCCTGTTTCTCCCAACATAGTTAAGATTCAATTTACAACGGGTGATTGACAATACTAGTATCAATGTTTTGGTTGTTGTTCGTAAGTTAGAACGACACTTATTGAAAGCCCCAAACCACGTAAAACATTCAAAGAAAATTAGAGGCGTCTAACTTTGTTTTGCAGGGGGTGTGCTGTGATGTGATATGGCCATCATTGTGATTGTATATGATGTATGCAATGTTCCTTATTGTAAGTAGGCAACCGACAGGAGCCATATGGTTGTTTTTTTAAATTCCGTTAAGACCCACGTGTCTATTATTCAAAGTAGTTGTAATAGTTGATGCTGGTGGACGACAACCATGAAGCGGCGCCATTGACCTTGACGCCATGCCGGTGATGATGGAGATCATGTCCGTGCTTGAAGATGGAGATCGGAAGCACAAGAAGAAAGGCCATATCATATCACATATTATGAATTTCATGTGATGTTAATCCTTTTATGCATCTTGTATTGCTTAGTTCACGATGGTAGCATTATAAGATGATCCCTCAAGCACACAATTTCAAGTTTTAAAGTGTTCATCCTTAGTAAGCACCGTTGCTAAAGCTCGTTGTTTTTAAGCACCACGTGATGATCAGGTGTGTTAGATTCTGCGAGTGTATACAACGTGAGCAAGCCAGATTTTCTCATGCGGAAGCTAAGGTTTGATCTTGACGAGCCTAGCATGTACAGACATGGTCTCGGAACACAGATCACCGAAAGGTAAAGCATGAGTCATATAGTAGATATGATGAACATGTTGATTGTTCGCCATTGAAGCTACATTAACTCTCGTGATGATCGGTTTTGATGTGGTGGATTGGGTTCGTGTGATCACTAGAACAATGTGAGGGATATTGTTTTGAGTGGGAGTTCAACGGCAATATGATTAAAAGTTGAACACTATTTATCATAAATTAAATCAAAGTGAATTTGCATAATTGTTGTAGTCATTGGCATCCGTTCACCACCTTGCGCTTAGTTATAATTGAGATGATAGAACTATAGAATTCTGGTTAGTTACTTTACGAACTGGTATCGTATTGTTTTGAAATGTTAATCTAAAGTTTAAAAGTCCCATTGCAAACTTTCAGTAAGTTTCGATTACTCCGTGAAGTTTAATAGTTGGTATTAAATCAAGAGTAACAATTCCAGTGTTAGTATGTAAGCATCATGTTTATCTCCATGATTCTTGATATTCGAAAGATAGTTTCAATATCAAGGTAATCTAGGAGTTGAAAGAGTTGTTTCAGAAACCATCATGTATGGAAGATATTGCGATATCTAAAATGATGTTTTGGTTACAACATGATAGAGTATAATATGGCAAAGTTTATGTTCTCATATTTGATGAGAATTTACAAAATGTTGGAGACACTAGTTGTCCTAATCCTCCAAAAGGTTTTGGAGAGCAACATTATACTCGCGATTCACCGTTATAAGATAAAAGTAGCTTGATCATGAATAGTACCGTGAGAAGGGTGAATATTTGATGTAGGTAAAATGTTTACTACATCAAGAGATTACTAAAGAAAGGAATTTGAAAGAACACCAAACATTTGATGATGGTGATCTACTTCAAAGTGCAAGTCCAAAGATATTGGTATTTAACTATACACGCTTTGGACTATGTGTCATGTGTATGGCTCCACTATTGATGTTGATAGATTCTTTCAAACAGAGAAGGAAATACTGAAAGAGAATCTCATAAATATATGGCAGAAAAGAAAAGACTAGAATTGTTCAGCTTAAGTATATAGATGATATACGTGTTATGGTTGTATTCTTTGCTTGTTAAATAATGTGGTTCTTAAGTATTGGATACTGAATTTGTTGGGATGAATCGTCATACGAAACAACAGAATTCATGAACTGCAATGGCCTAAGTAACTAGCAAAATAATATGTGATAATGTTCATCGAGAACAAATAAAAGGCTATTGTGTTGCACGTTAAACATCAAAGCTTGCCTTCAAGATTTGTTTTATCAGGTATTATGAGAACAAAAGGGTTGTTCAAATAATTGTCGTAATCCATAAAATATGGATGATTTACAAATCTCGTTGGAGAAATCACATCCATAAAACTAGTGCTAAAAAATGTCGAAAGACAAATTGATTGCAAGATCACTTAGGAAGTGACATCGCCGTTTAAATTATATTGGAAAGAAAACATGAAGAAACTCCATCTGGATGGAATTTTGGAGTCTTTTGATTTTTGATCAAATGACGCTTGTGAAAACTTTCTTAGAGATAATTAAAACTTTGTTCATAGGCCAAAAGGGAACAAATGACTAGCTTATTGGAACTTGTACATATTGTTATATGAAGTCCATTATGTGTAGTCAAGAGCGATGGATTTCAACTTCATATGCTTTCTCCGAAAATTTGAATGAATATATGAATATTTACTTAATAAGGATGAATTATGAAACATTTGAAAAGTTCAAAGACTTTCAAGATGAAGTACAAAATCATTGTAACAAGAATATAAATAGTTTATGATAAGATGATAAAGGAAGATATTTGAGTTACAAAGTTTAGCATAATACCTAAGATTTAAGGAATCGTTCCGTGGATTTGCATTTTCCGAAACACCATAAGAGTATGGAGCATTCGAGATATGTAATTAAAACCTTGTTTGACATGGTAAAATCAAAGGTGTAATTCATAAAACTGCCATTATATTTTAAAGATTAAAAGCTTTAGAGACTACCGTTTTTCCACTGAAAAGAGCTTCATCATAATCCGCTGAAATGACACCATATAAAGTTATGGTTTGGGATTCAACCCAAGTTGTCCTTTCTTAAAAATTGGCATGCTATGCATAAGAAATATGTTTGCAACCAAAGTCGGATGAACCTGTCTTTATATGTTATTTAGAATAAAAGTTCCTCCATAACATCGGAGACAAAAGTGTTTGTCGCTTAGAACGTCAAGTTTCTTTGAGAAGGAATTTTTCGTGAAAAGATAAGTGGGAGGACAATAAAACTTTGATAAGGTTAAAAGAACCTTAGCTATATGTGCAAAGTTGCGCAGGGCCGAAAAGTGTTCCGGAGGCAGCAACAATGCTCATGGCTCACGTGCCTCAAAGGTTGTGGTCACGGAGATCTAAGTTTCTATTGAAACAAGTAGGTCGGGTAAACCATCAAATACCAAGATTTGAGAGTTAAATCATTATTTGACAATAATGATCCGACTACATGCAAAGAAGTGATGATGGGCCCTGACTCCATAAAATAGCTTGAAGCCATAAAATCCGTGATAGTTCCATACATGAGAAATCAAGCTTTGAACTTGAAGGACCCTCGATAAAGGTGTAAGACCTTACAGTCGTGTTTGGATCTATAAAGAAATAAACATGGATGTTTCACATATATGAAATAGTCGACATGTTGGGAAAGAGTTCACAACAATGTTCAAAGGTTGACTATGACAAGATTTGATCTTTCATAGCGATATTTAGTCTAGACGGATTAATGTAGCAACCACTACATATAATTTTGTTATGTGGTAGTTGAATAAACAAAACAAAGTTCTTCTAATAGAATTGTTACCTAGGATGTGTGCATAACACGGTCCAAAGGGTTTTGTTATTTCAAAGGATGCTAAAAGCATATGCAAACTTCAATGGTTGAAGTGAGCATCACGGAGTTGGAATCTTCACTATGATGAAACTGTTAAAAGAGTTTAATTTCATCGGAGACAATGAAGATGCTTGCATTTCCAAGAAATTAAGTGGGAGCGCTAAGACATATTTCTAATACATTATGTGGAAGACATATTGGAAATGATGTATCTTTTATTAACACATATTAAGAATTTCATCCCGATGAAATATTTAGGCAAAACCCAAATATTTGGCATCAATATCTATATAGATAGATTGAGACGCTAATATGGTTGTGCCGAAAGTACATAGATGATATATTGAATGAATTCGATATAGAAACTACAAAAAAAAATCTTGTCGCACATAAGGGATTGAATGAGTTCAATATTGATGATATATTCAAGTGTATTGACACTTAATAAGTGAAACAAAGATTCAAGTATAGATTGATACTTGATGTATGAAATCACAAAGAGTATTTATATCAATCATACTGTAATATGTACAAATTCAGATATGTCCTATGCTCTAAATGTTATGAGCATATACCAGAATGATTCATAAGATGATCATTGGATGATAGTAAGGATATTCTTATGATCTTTTGGAAGAACTAAGAATATATTGTTTTGAAGAAGTGACAAATAGATGGTTAGTTCATTGTAAAAGTACTACATTGATACTAGTTTTTGTCACAAAGTACAAATTAAGTTTATCTCAATCTAAACTAAGGGTGGCACAATATAATGGAAAGTAAGTTCCATAATGGATTTGGATGAGTTCCAAAGTTAAGACATTGTGACAGATACTACAACAAAAGGGCTAAGTATATAACTGCTATTATAGCAGCTAAAGAGGGAATTTGTGTCAAGTAGTTTGTTATCAAACTAGGTGTAGTTCACAGCGGGATAATACTATGAAGATATATTGTATGACAATATTCTCAACATGTTTTAGCCCCAAAGAACTAAAGGTCTCACCAAAGGACCAAATTTATACAAAGCCATCTCATTAGAGAATGAGTGATGCGTAGAGACACAAAGACATGCAATTACACACGGACCTGGAAGTGTCAGATCCGGAGATCAGTTGATCACTAGCAATCGTGTACATACAACACCGGAAAGCCATAGGTGTTAAATACACAAAGGTTTGAAACTAGATTATTGACTCTAGTGCAAGTGGGAGACTGTTGGAGATATGCTCAAGAGGCAATAATAAAGTGGTTATTATCATATCTTCATGCTTATGATAAATGTTTACATACCATGCTATAATTGTATTAATCGGAAACATTAATACTTGTGTGATTTGTAAACATAAAAGAGTCCCTAGTAAAGCCTCTTGTTAAACTAGCTTGTTGGTTAATATATGATCATGGTTTCTTGATCATGAATATAGAGATGTTATTAACAACAGGGTCATATCATTAGGAGAATGATGTGATGGACATACTCCTATAGTTAAAGTGTAGCATAAAGATCAAGTCATTTAATATAGTTCATTTGCTATAAGCTTTCTGATACATAGTAACCAAATTCCTTCGACCATGAGATCATGCTTATCACCATCACCGGAAGGATGCTTTGATGACATCAAACACCACACCGTAACTGGGTGGCTATAAAGGTGGCATTGAGTGTTCGGAAAGTATGGGTTGAAACACATGGATCAAGAGTGGGATTTGTCCATCCATATGACGGATACATATACTCTGGGCCCTCTCGGTGGACTGTCATCCAATTAGCTTGCAAGCATGTGACTGGCTCACAAGGGATCACATATCACGAAAACGAGAAAAGAGTACTTATCGGTAACGAGGTTGAACTAGGTATGCAGAGATACCGACGATCAAAACCTTGGATAAGTAAAATATCGTGAGACAAAGGGAAATTGGTATCGTATGTAAGTGGTTCATTCGACCGCAAAGTAATCATAGAGATATGTGGGAGCCATATGAATTTCCAGATTCCTCTATTGGTTATTGATCGGAGAAGTGTCTCGATCATGTCCGCATAATTCACGAACCATAGGGAGACACACTTAAGGATTCGATGTTGTTGAGTAGTTATGGAATGATGAGTAAGAGACCGAATGTTGTTCGGAGTTTCGGATGGGATCCGGGATATCACAAGGAGATCCGGAATGGTCCGGAGAATAAGATTCATATAAGGAAAGTCCTATTTCGGAGTTGGGGAATGATTCCGGTGTTTTCACCGGGAATGTTCTAGAAGGGTCCGGAAGGTCTGGCACTCCGGAGGGGAAGGGTACATGAATGTGTCATGAAAATGTGGAATGGTTGCATCATGTACTAGGTCACTTGGCTGGGAAAAAATAAATGGAGAAATCAAATCCTAGTTTGAAAGTCAAACGCCAATTTGAAGAAGTCAAACGGCAAGTTTGCTTGGTGGAGGGAGAGTAGGAAACCTACTTAGGGAGGAAGTCCCACTCCCTCCACCCGCCGGCCAAGGAGGAGGAGTTGGAGGAGGACTCCCTCCTCCTAGCCGCCTCCCTCCCACCTATAAAAGAAGGGGCAGGGGTGCCCCCTCTTCCCTACACCCAACTCACCTCAAACCCTAGCCCCAAGCCGCCGGCCTCCTCCCAAGTCGTCGCCGCCTAGGGCCCTCCCAAGTCGCCGACTAGGGTTTCCCCAAACCCTAGCCGCCGGCTACACCTCTCCCCTTGGTGCCTCTAAACCCTAGACCACCAAGGCCTCTCTCATAGTCCACCATACTCGCTCCGGCTTAAGGCGAAGCCCTGCGAGATCTCCCCTCTACTTCCGACACCACGCCGTCGTGCTGCCGGAATCACGAGGAGAGTGCTACAACCTCCGCTGCCTGCTGGAACAAGGGAGAGGAAGGTCTTCATCGAGTACTGAACGTGTGACCGACTGCGGAAGCGCTGCCGGAACGCAGCGCCGGAAGGATCGTCTACGCGATCTTGAGATCGGCAAGAGTACGACTACATCACCCACGAGAATCTGCTCTCGTTAAATGCTTTGGAATCTTCGAGGGTGAGTTCCTCTATCGATTCGTTGCTACAATCTAGTAGATAGATCTTGGCTTGTTTGTTTGTATGCGGTAGAAATTTTTTATTTTCCATGCTACGAACCCCTACAATCCGTTCGTGCCTCCTAACAGCATTAGTCCCGGTTTCGTCACGAACCGGGACTAATGCTGGCACGCTTCCCGGTTCAAGTGGGCACGGGGGCCAGAGGCATGCGTCCCGGTTGGTAGGGGGCATGCGTCCCGGTTTGTAACACAAACCGGGACTAAAGGTTGGGCGTCAGCTACGTGGCGTGGCACACGCCTTTAGTCCCGGTTTGTGTTACAAACCGGAACGTATGATCCCGTCCTCTATAAATGCGACGCCCCAGCCCTCTGCCTCCACTTTGTTTTTTCTTGGTGGAAGGTGTGAGGGGTGTGCTAGTTTTTTTCCCCTATGCATGCATTCAATGTGTTTGATGAAATGTTTGAGTGAATGATGCCGTTCAATTTCTCATAGAACAAAAATATAGAAGGTGTCAGAGTCGTACTTGAGCTTTCTCTCCTCTTTATTTCCCTCGATCGAGGTTAGCAATCTTATCTTTTCTCTGTCATTGATACGATGCATTTGTCGATGTGAATTGGTCATTTATCTATTTATGATGTCCTGTTTTTGATAAACTTACTTATATGATGCAGATGAACGGTCGGGAATGGATGTACGGTGACCGGCGTGTACCCGGGTATATGAAAGGCGTGGATAAATTTATCGATGTGGCTACGGCAAACAAAGAGAATGGTTTTATACGTTGTCCATGTGTTCAATGTCGGAACAACAAGGAGTACTCTTCCTTCAAAATCATTCGCGGCCACCTGATTATGAAAGGTTTCATGCCCAACTATAATTGTTGGACCAAGCACGGGGAAAGAGGGGTTATGATGGAAGATGGTGAAGAAGAAGATGATAATAACAACTATCATCATATGTTTCCTGAATACAGTGATACTACAATGGAAGACAATGGAGAGGAAGGAGGTGAAGAACGGGCATCAGATGAGCCGGCTGATAAACTTGGTAGGGTCATTTCTGATGCAAAGCGAGACTGTGAAACATAAAATGAGAAGTTGAAGTTAGAGGGCATGTTAGAAGATCACAAGAAATTGTTGTACCCAAATTGTGAAGATGGCAGCACAAAGCTCGGTACCACACTGGAATTGTTGCGATGGAAGGCTGAGTGTGGTTTAACTGACTCCTCATTTGAAAAGATGCTGAAAATAATGAAGCCGAAGTTTCCAAAACATAACGAACTTCCCGAGAGTACCTACGAAGCAAAGAAGACTCTCTGTCCTCTAGGATTAGATGTGCAAAAGATACATGCATGCATTAATGCGCATCCTCTACATGTAAGGAGTATGAGAATTTAGATAAATGCCCAGTATGCAATGCATTGCGGTATAAGATCAGACGAGATGAGCCTGGTGATGTTGAGGGAGAGCCCCTCCGGAAGAGGGTTCCTGCTAAGGTTATGTGGTATGTTCTTATAGTACCAAGGTTGAAACGCATGTTCAGAAACAAGGAGCATGCCAGGTTGTTGCGATGGAACAAAGAAGACCGTAAGAAAGACGGGAAGTTGAGACACCCTGCTGATGGGTCACAGTGGAGAAAAATCAAGAGAGACTTCCCAGACTTTGCAGGTGACACAAAGAACTTATGGTTTGGTCTAAGTACGGATGGCATGAATCCTTTTGGGGAGCAGAGCTGCAGTCATAGCACCTGGCCCGTGACTCTATGTATCTACAACCTGCCTCCTTGGTTGTGCATGAAACGTAAGTTCATTATGATGCCAGTGCTCATCCAAGGCCCGAAGCAACCGGGCAACTACATTGATGTGTACCTTAGGCCATTAGTTGAAGAACTCTTACAACTGTGGGGCAAACCAGGTGTACATGCATGGGATGAGAACAAACAGGAGCCATTTGATCTACGAGGGTTGCTTTTCATAACCATCAATGATTGGCCTGCTCTTAGTAACCTTTCAGGACAGACAAATAAGGGATATAAGGCATGCACACACTGTTTAGATAAGACTAAAGGTACATCTTTGCATAAATGCAAGAAGGTTGTGTACCTGGCGAATCGACAATTTCTTCCGACCAATCATCCCGTAAGAAAGAAAGGCAAGCATTTCAAAGGTGAGGCGGATCACTGGAAGAAGCCTAAACTCCCTGCTGGTAATGATGTATTTGGTATGGTCAAGGACATATAAGTAATCTTTGGAAAGGGTCCCGGCGGTCAATCAGTTCCGAACGACGTCGCTACAGGACACGCACCCATGTGGAAGAAGAAATCTATATTTTGGGAGCTGCCATATTGGAAAGTCCTACGTGTCCTCTCTTCAATCAACGTGATGCACGTGACGAAGAATCTTTGCGTGAACCTGCTAGGATTCCTAGGCGTGTATGGAAAGACAAAAGATAAACCAGAAGCACGGGAGGACCAACAAATTATGAAAGACCCAAAGAACATGCATACAAAGAACAAGACGGATAAAGGGCGTCACTTAAGTCGTGCCAGCTATGCTCTTACCAAAGAAGAGAAGGAAATCTTTTTTGAAGTCCTTTACAGTATCAAGGTGCCGTCTGGCTTCTCATCTAATATAAAGGGGATAATAAATGTGGCAGAGAAAAAGTTCCAGAACCTGAAGTCTCATGACTGTCACGTGATTATGACGCAGTTGCTTCCGATTGCATTGAGGGGGCTTCTACCAGAAAATGTTCGAGTACCCATTGTGAAGCTGTGTGCATTCCTTAATGCAATATCTCAGAAAGTAATCAATCCAGATATTCTGCCAAGGTTACAGAAGGATGTGGTACAATGTCTTGTTAGTTTTGAGTTGATGTTCCCACCATCCTTCTTCAATATTATGACGCATCTCCTGGTTCATCTAGTGGAAGAGATTGCCATTCTCGGTCCGGTATTTTTGCACAATATGTTCCCCTTTGAGCGGTTCATGGGAGTCTTAAAGAAATATGTTCATAACCGTGCTAGACCAGAAGGAAGCATCTCCAAGGGATATGGAATAGAGGAGGTCATTGAGTTTTCTATTGACTTTATTCCTGACCTTAAGCCGATTGGTGTTTCTGATTCGCGGCATGAGGGAAGACTAAGTGTAAAAGGCACGCCGGGAAAGAAAGCAATGATATGTAGGGACGGGGAATCTTTCACTAAAGCACGCTACACAGTTCTACATAATTCCACCTTGGCAGCTCCGTATATCGAGGAACACAAGAATATTATACACTCCAAAAACCCGTGGAAGCCTGAATCATGGATTACAGATGAACACATGAAGTCTTTCGGTGGTTGGATGCGGACACATCTCTTGAATGACACCACTGTTGGAGATCAGCTATACTTGTTGGCTGCGTCACCATCTTCTACTATATTGAATTTCCAAGGGTACGAAATAAATGGGAATACATTCTACACGATCGCCCAAGATAAAAAGAGCACCAACCAAAATAGTGGTGTCCGCTTTGATGCAATAGACGAGAATGGACAAAAGGACACATACTATGGTTACATAGAGGAGATATGGGAACTAGACTATGGAGTCTCTTTTAAGGTCCCTTTGTTTCGCTGCAAATGGGTCAACCTGAATGGGGAAGGGGTAAAGATAGACCAGATGTACGGAATGACAACAGTGGATCTCAACAATCTTGGTTATAGAGATGAACCATTCGTCCTAGCCAATGATGTGTCTCAGGTTTTCTATGTGAAGGACATGTCCTCCAGACCGAAAAAAATAAAAAATATGCAAACGGATACATCATATGATGAGCTAAAGCGTCACATAGTTCTTTCAGAGAAAAGAAACATCGTGGGAATCAAGGACAAGAAAGACATGTCAGAAGATTATAATAAGTTTGATGAAATTCCGCCCTTCACAGTGAAAACTGACCCAAGCATTCCGTTAAGTAAAGAAGATGCTCCATGGTTACGTCTGAAGCGATCATAAGGAAGGACATATGCCAAGAAGTTCATGCTCATATTATGTAACTCTAGTTCATGTCTGGCCAGGATATCTTTCGCGGTTTGTGGCTTGACCGGGACTATATATAGGGGGGCCTTTAGTCCCGGTTTTGTAGTCTCAGTTTTTAATATTAATAAATGTCTTGAGTGTTAGTCCTGTTTTGTGGCTGGACCGGGACTATGAAGAAGTTGTCCCGATTTGTACTTACCATTAAGATCTGATCTCCAAACGCGCGCGGTCACATATTAGGGAGTGCCTCTATGACCAGTTTCTTGGAGATGCCGGGGACTGGGATCCGGCGGCATCTCCCTGAAATTGGTCGTAGTGGTGTCCCTGCTCTCGCACACATATCTTGCAGCTTGTAACTTCTCTAACTAGATCAATACACCTCGGAGCTAACTAATTTCACATATTAGGGAGTGCCTCTGTGACCCGTTTCTTGGAGATGCCGGAGGACTGGGATCCGGCGGCATCTCCCTGAAACTGGTCGTAGTGGTGTCCCTGCTCTCGAAAACAATATTGGAGATGCCTCAATCAGGCTGGAGGACTAGACCCACAAGGATGCCTATTTATAGTACAAGCAGCTCGGCATAGTGTCGACACTTACGACATAATGTCGACACTCATCCCTATTATTAGTGCTGACTCGTGTTTTGTCCCGGTTGGTGTCTCCAACCGGGACTAAAGGTTCATCTTTAGTCCAGGTTGGTGACACCATCCGGGACAAGGTACACGCCGCACGACATAATGTCGACACTCACCCCTATCATTAGTGATGTTGTGCCCAGCCTGCCGAAATCCCTCCAACCGGGACTAAAGATGAACCTTTAGTATATTGAAAATCCGAACAATGAAAATCCTTCGCGTGGTGTCATATTATGTGACATAGTTGAAAGGAAAAATACCAGACTTGGTATATTGATCATGTCTCGAAAAAACCTTCACAAAATGACCTATCATGTTCGAGGTTCCATGGCTTTAGGTCCAAATGACCGATGTTATGTGCTGAATCACGGCATAGTTTGTGATGTTGTGCCCATATTATGCATTCATGTGGACATTGGTATGGAGAACAATGTTGCAGGAGGAAGTTTTCCTTTTCGTCGCACGGAAAAGCCCTTTCCCATTTTCCGAGCGCAAAAAACGGGTCGTTTTGTGAAGTAACCACCAAAATGCTGTTTCAGAATGCTACTGTCCCATTTTCCTAAAATACTAGACCACCTTACATGGACTATCTCCCAACCGGGACATCTCAAACCTTTTCGTTCATCCCGGGTAAAAATTATAAATGTCTGCCGAATCGGTAGGAAGTGGGTCCGATTTGTACTACAGGTACATGATCTGACGCCCGTGATTTTTTAAAAAATCATTTTTAGACTTGCAATATGTGGTTTCTTCAGAGATCCAATGCAAGTTGTAACGATGCTCGTCTCCTATCTTCATGCACGCCGGTTCGACCATAGTTAGAAATTCAAAAAATTCAAAACGTGCATAAGAAATTCAAAAAAAATCCGAACAATGAAAATCCTTCGCGTGGTGTCATATTATGTGACATAGTTGAAAGGAAAAATATCAGACTTGGTATATTAATCATGTCTCGAAAAAACCTCCACAAAATGACCTATCATGTTCGAGGTTTCATGGCTATCGGTCCAAATGACCGATGTTATGTGCTGAATCACGACATAGTTTGTGATGTTGTGCCCATATTATGCATTCATGTGGACATTGGTATGGAGAACAATGTTGGAGGAGGAAGTTTTCCTTTTCGTCTCACGGAAAAGCCCTTATCCATTTTCCGAGCGCAAAAAACGGGTCGTTTTGTGAAGTAACCACCAAAATGCTGTTTCAGAATGCTACCGTCCCATTTTCCTAAAATACTAGACCACCTTAGATGGACTATCTCCCAACCGGGACATCTCAAACCTTTTCGTTCATCCCGGGTAAAAATTACAAATGTCTGCTGAATCGATAGAAAGTGGGTCCGGTTTGTACTACAGGTACATGATCTAACGCCCGTGATTTTTTGAAAAAATCATTTTTAGACTCGCAATATGTGGTTTCTTCAGAGATCCAATGCAAGTTGTAACTATGCTCATCCCCTATCTTCATGCACGCCGGTTCGACCATAGTTAGAAATTCAAAAAATTCAAAACGTGCATAAGAAATTCAAAAAAATTCGAACAATGAAAATCCTTCGCGTGGTGTCATATTATGTGACATAGTTGAAAGGAAAAATACCAGACTTGGTATATTGATCATGTCTCGAAAAAACCTTCACAAAATGACCTATCATGTTCGAGGTTTCATGGCTTTCGGTCCAAATGACCGATGTTATGTGCTCAATCATGGCATAGTTTGTGATGCTGTTCCCATATTATGCATTCATGTGGACATTGGTATGGAGAACAATGTTGCAGGAGGAAGTTTTCCTTTTCGTCGCACGGAAAAGCCCTTTTCCATTTTCCGAGCGCAAAAAACGGGTCGTTTTGTGAAGTAATCACCAAAATGCTGTTTCAGAATGCTATCATCCCATTTTCCTAAAATACTAGACCACCTTACATAGACTATCTCCCAACCGGGACATCTCAAACCTTTTCATCCATTCCGGGTAAAAAGGACAAATGTCTGCCGAATCGGTAGGAAGTGGGTCCGGTTTGTACTACAGGTACATGATCTAACGCCCGTGATTTTTTGAAAAAATCATTTTTAGACTCGCAATATGTGGTTTCTTCAGAGATCCAATGCAAGTTCTAACGATGCTCGTCCCCTGTCTTCATGCACGCCGGTTCGACCATAGTTAGAAATTCAAAATATTCAAAACAGGCATATGAAATTCAAAAAAAATCGAACAATGAAAATCCTTCGCCTGGTGTCATATTATGTGACATAGTTGAAAGGAAAAATACCGGACTTGGTATATTGATCATGTCACGAAAAAACCTTCACAAAATGACCTATCATGTTCGAGGTTTCATGGCTTTCGGTCCAAATGACCGATGTTATGTGCTGAATCACGGTATAGTTTGTGATGTTGTGCCCATATTATGCATACATATGGACATTGGTATGGAGAACAATGTTGCAGGAGGAAGTTTTCCTTTTCGTCGCATGGAAAATCCCTTTTCCATTTTCCGAGCGCAAAAAAGGGTCGTTTTGTGAAGTAACCACCAAAATGCTGTATCAGAATGCTACCGTCCCATTTTCCTAAAGTACTAGACCACCTTACATGGACTATCTCCCAACCGATACATCTCAAACCATTTCGTCCATCCTGGGTAAAAAGGACAAATGTCTGTCGAATCGGTAGGAAGTGGGTCCGGTTTGTACTATAGGTACATGATCTAACGCCCGTGATTTTTTGAAAAAATCATTTTTAGACTCACAATATGTGGTTTCTTCAGAGATCCAATGCAAGTTGTAACGATGCTCGTCCCCTATATTCATGCACGCTGGTTCGACCATAGTTAGAAATTCAAAAAAATTCAAAACAGGCATAAGAAATTCAAAAAAAATCCGAACAATGAAAATCCTTCGCGTGGTGTCATATTATGTGACATAGTTGAAAGTAAAATACCAGACTTGGTATATTGATCATGTCTCGAAAAACCTTCACAAAATGACCTATCATGTCCGAGGTTTCATGGCTTTCGATCCAAATGACCGATGTTATGTGCTGAATCACGGCATAGTTTGTGATGTTGTGTCCATATTATGCATTCATGTGGACATTGGTATGGAGAAAAATGTTGCAGGAGGAAGTTTTCCTTTTCGTCGCACGGGAAAGCCCTTTTCCATTTTCCGAGCGCAAAAAACGGGTCGTTTTGTGAAGTAACCACCAAAATGCTGTTTCAGAATGCTACCGTCCCATTTTCCTAAAATACTAGACCACCTTACATAGACTATCTCCCAACCGGGACATCTCAAACCTTTTCGTCCATCCCGGGTAAAAGGACAAATGTCTGCTGAATCGGTAGGAAGTGGGTACGGTTTGTACTACAGGTACATGATCTAACGCCCGTGATTTTTTGAAAAAATCATTTTTAGACTCGCAATATGTGGTTTGTTCAGAGATCCAATGCAAGTTCTAACGATGCCCGTCCCCTGTCTTCATGCACGTCGGTTCGACCATAGTTAGAAATTCAAAAAATTCAAAACGGGCATAAGAAATTCAAAAAAAAATCGAACAATGAAAATCCTTCGCGTGTTGTCATATTATGTGACATAGTTGAAAGGAAAAATACCGGACTTGGTATATTCATCATGTCTCGAAAAAACCTTCACAAAATGACCTATCATGTTCGAGGTTTCATGGCTTTCGGTCCAAATGACCGAAGTTATGTGTTGAATCACGGCATAGTTTGTGATGTTGTGCCCATATTATGCATACATGTGGACATTGGTATGGAGAACAATGTTGCAGGAGGAATTTTTCCTTTTCGTCGCACGGAAAAGCCCTTTTCCATTTTCCGAGCGCAAAAAACGGGTCGTTTTGTCAAGTAACCACCAAAATGCTGTTTCAGAATGCTACCGTCCCATTTTCCTAAAGTACTAGACCACCTTACATGTACTATCTCCCAACCGGGACATCTCAAACTATTTCGTCCATCCCGGGAAAAAGGACAAATGTCTGCCGAATCGGTAGGAAATGGGTCCGGTTTGTACTACAGGCACATGATCTAACGCCCGTGATTTTTTGAAAAAATTATTTTTAGACTCGCAATATGTGGTTTCTTCAGATATCCAATGCAAGTTGTAACGATGCTCGTCCCCTATCTTCATGCACGCCGGATCGACCATAGTTAGAAATTCAAAAAAAATCAAAACGGGCATAAGAAATTCAAAAAAAATCCGAACAATGAAAATCCTTCGCTTGGTGTCATATTATGTGACATAGTTGAAAGGAAAAATACCAGACTTGGTATATTGATCATGTCTCGAAAAAACCTGCACAAAATGACCTATCATGTTCGAGGTTTCATGGCTTTCGGTCCAATTGACAGATGTTATGTGCTGAATCACGGCATAGTTTGTAATGATGTGCCCATATTATGCATGCATGTGGACATTGGTATGGAGAACAATGTTGCAGGAGGAAGTTTTCCTTTTCGTCGCATGGAAAAGCCCTTTTCCATTTTCCGAGCGCAAAAAACGGGTCGTCTTGTGAAGTAACCACCAAAATGCTGTTTCAGAATGCTACCATCCCATTTTCCTAAAATACTAGACCACCTTACATGGACTATCTCCCAACCGAGACATCTCAAACCTTTTCGTCCATCCCGGGTAAAAAGGACAAATGTCTGCCGAATCGGTAGGAAGTGGGTCCGGTTTGTACTACAGGTACATGATCTAACGCCCGTGATTTTTTGAAAAAAATCATTTTTAGACTCGCAATATGTGGTTTCTTCAGAGATCCAATGCAAGTTGTAGCGATGCTCGTCCCCTATCTTCATGCACGCCGGTTCGACCATAGTTAGAAATTCAAAAAATTCAAAACGGGCATAAGAAATTAAAAAAAATCCGAACAATGAAAATCCTTCGCGTGGTGTCATTTTATGTGACATAGTTGAAAGGAAAAATACCATACTTGGTATATTGATCATGTCTCAAAAAAACCTTCACAAAATGACATATCATGTTTGAGGTTTCATGGCTTTCGGTCCAAATGACCGATGTTATGTGCTGAATCACGGCATAGTTTGTGATGTTGTGTCCATATTATGCATGCATGTGGACATTGGTATGGAGAACAATGTTGCAGGAGGAAGTTTCCTTTTCGTCGCACGGAAAAGCCCTTTTCCATTTTTCGAGCGCAAAAAACGGGTCGTTTTGTGAAGTTACCACCAAAATGCTGTTTCAGAATGCTACCGTCCCATTTTCCTAAAATACTAGACCACCTTACATGGACTATCTCCCAACCGAGACATCTCAAACCTTTTCGTCCAACCCGGGTAAAAAGGACAAATATCTGCCGAATCGGTAGGAAGTGGGTCCGGTTTTTACTACAGGTACATGATCTAACGCCCGTGATTTTTTGAAAAAAATCATTTTTAGACTCGCAATATGTTGTTTCTTCAGAGATCCAATGAAAGTTCTAAATGAGCCATTTTTCTTCCCGCCATTTTTCTTCCCGCCAGTTCTTCCCGCCATTTCTTCCCGCCAGTTTTTCCCGCCAATTCTTCCCTCCAGTTATCTTCCTGCCATTTCTTACTATATATATATATGTGTGTGTAGGGTTGGCCTCCATTGTCATTGCACATCTCTAGACTCATATCTTCAACCTCATCAATCTTTCCCATGACTTCCACCGTACCACTAACCCCCAGGGAGGCGGAGGCGCTTTGCGCCTCGAACTACCCCTGCCCGCCACTCGTGTCCCTGCGGTCGGATGCCAGCGCCGAGGCGTGTCGGTTCCTCCTGTCCCTCTAGGTGTGGCGCGTCGGATGACCATCACGAACCACTACTATTTCGAGCTCACGCCGAAGCAGCGGAGGAATCCCAGATGGCATCCCGACTTGGGAAGCCTTCTTCATGGATCGGCGTGAGAGGGCGCTCGCCAGGAACGAGGAGGACGGCCCACCTCCTCCGAACTTCAACGAGGTCGGTCGTCGGCTGTGGTGGCGCGGACAAACTCTCCAGAGCTTCATGGCCTACGACACGGCCGCCGACTCTAACCCCCGCCTGCGCTACCCTCAAGTCCAACCCACTCGTACTCAGCCTTCAAGGTTCAATTCTGGCGACCCATGACAAATGACGACGGTAGTGGCGAAATTTACGACTACAGTGGCGAGTATTATAGGTGTAGGCAGGAGCATGACTGAATCACTCCAACACGGCAAAACAAGTTTGGCTGATTGTGGCTTAATCTGGCTATGTATCTTAATTTTCAGTTCTTCTATGTAACTTTGTGTTAGTTGCGTTATGTACTTTAATTCCAGTTCTATTCTAATAAAATTTTCTTTTCGCCCATTATTTCCCGTCCTTTTTTCTCGCCCATTAATATATAAAAAATATAAGTTAATTCAAATACAAATTGAAAACATAAAATGGTTTTGAATTAGTTATTCAAATCCAAACACTTTTTATGTTTAAAGTTTTTCTAAATTCCAAATTAATATTCAAAAAATATAAGTTAATTCATTTTAAATGGTTCATAGTTTAAATGGTTACATTAATTATTTTTAAAAACAGAAAATGATTTTGAATTATTTATTCAAATTCAAACACTTTTTATGTTTAAAGATTTTATAAATTCCAAATTAATATTCAAAAAATATAAGTTAATTTATTTTTAGTTTTCAATGGTTCGTATTTTAAATGGTTACATTAATTATTTTTTAAAAACAGAAAATGGTTTTGAATTAGTTATTCAAATCCAAACACTTTTTATGTTTAAAGTTTTTCTAAATTCCAAATTAATATTAAAAAATATAAGTTAATTCATTTTTTATTTTTAATGGTTCATAGTTTAAATGGTTATATTAATTATTTTTAAAAACAGAAAATGGTTTTGAATTAGTTATTCAAATTCAAACACTTTTTATGTTTAAAGTTTTTCTAAATTCCAAAGTAATTATCATTTAAAAAACATTATAAATTTAAACCCCAAAATAAAAAATAAGGCGGGAACAGAGAGAAAATTCCTGAAAAAAATTGAAAACAGGGTCATATGTCCCGGTTGGAGCCACCAACCGGGACTAAAGACCCCTGCGCGCACCCCTTGGGATGATGAAAAAAATTGAAGTATACGTCCTGGTTGGTGGCTCCAACCGGGACGTATGACCCTTTAGTCCCGGTTGGAGCCACCAACCGGGACAAAAGGTCCTTTGGTTATATCTGGGTGCCCCTCCTCTTATTCTTCCCCATCTCACAATCTCTCCTCGCGCACGACGTCGTCAGGCTGCCCCGCCGCCGTGCACGCCCTACTGGTCGCCCCTCGCCCAGCCAAGAGTGCAGGAAGCTTCGCCTCGTCGCCCCGAGGCTTCTCCCCGACGGAATCGGCCCCGCTCGCTCCCAATCGTCGCCAACGACTTTGTCACCCTCGAGCCAGACGATCGCCGCCGTCGATTCGCCGGCTCCCGACCTCGCCTCACCTCCCCAACACCACCACCGCACACCTGGTGAGCTGTTGGTCCTCGTGGACCCTCTCTCTCGCCCCCTCTCGCTCTGGTTCCTCCTCCCCGTCGACCACCTGCCACCACCGCCGCTCACCGTTGTCATGCTCCCTCTCCGGTGACCTTTTGGAGGCGGCGCCGCTACTCTTTGGCTCGCCTCAACCTCCTCTCTCTAACGCGCACGCGCCCTAGATCGCCCCCTAACGCTGTTCCCCGTCACCGTCCTGCAAGCCACCGCCGGCGTGACGTCACCCGTGCGTCAGCACGACCCAGCCAGGGAGCCACTTTGCCTGCGTGGCTTGCCTATGTGGCCTCTGGCCGACAGGTCAGCCTCTCTGGCTAGCCCCAGCCCGAGTGAAAAATGCCCCTAAACCACTTTTGCTTGTGTGGCTGCTGAGGTGGCTCCGGGCCCCTCACCATCGTGGCTAGGTATGCTCATGTGTAAAAAGTTTAACCAGCTTTTAATAACTTCAGAAATAATTATAATTTTATAAATTCAATAACTTTTAATTTATAAGTCAGAAAAATATGAATAATATATCAAAATGTTCAGAAAAATGAAACCTAGATATCTAAGCTATAATCATGCAGTGTTCAACAACTTAAATGACAAGTTTAATTAGAAGAACGAATCCACCCCTCTCGTGTGTTCTGGAGTTTCTCCGAGTTAGGGTTTTCACCCCTCAGAACACCGATTAATTGTCGAGAATGCTTTAGGGTTACATTTCAATGCAATTCAACTTGTCATATCATCATACTTTCTTGAGCATTGCATCGATGCCATGTGTTGACTGTTTCCCTTTCTTTCCGGTGTTTGGTTCTTCCCGGTAGAATACGATATCGAGATCGAGATCGAAGCCAGAGATCAACACCGTCGAAGCTCGAAGAAAAATACTTGACCAACTGTAATCAAGTCAAGTACAAGGATCCTGAAGCTCTGCTTTCGGCTATCAACAGGCAAAGGCAAGCATAGCCCCACCATGATATAATCCTATGATTTCGAAAGCATTTCAATTCTTGCCATGATGCATACGATTCTACTGTGGTATTTTATCGATAGATAGAGTGTCCTATCTGTTGCATTACTCCCTTTGAGCTTATATTACCTGTTCCACTGCTCCTAGCATATTAGGTTTATTAGGTTTATTAGTTTGGATTATTAGGTTTATTATTAGTTAGGTATTATTAGGTTTATTAATTAGTTAGGTATTATTAGTCTTCGGCCCCACTGGTCAGTCACTGTGGGTAGCCCCAGACCCGATGAAAAACTACCCCCCCTGTGCTGATGTAAAGTGACACAGTAACTGTTTTAAAATGGTTTAATATTTTCAGAAATTGATATAAACTTGTAAATTCAATAACTAATGATTTATAAGTCAGAAAAATACCAATGATATATCAAAATGTTCAGAAAATTGAGAGCTATGTGTCTAAGCAACCATAATACATTATCAAGCAACTTTAAACCCTAGTTTAGTTAAAGAAACATTGACACCCCTTATGTACATGTGGTTTCGCCGATGTGTCCTTGCTAGGGCATCCCGAACCCTTTTAAATCGATGTTGCACCAAGGGTTAGTGTAGGATCTCTAAATCTGACATGTCATACATATTGATTGCGCATTGTATTATGCCATGTATTGATTGCCGCCTTTCTTTCCGGTATTGGTTCTTCGCGATAGGATCCGAGCCCGATGGTTTCTCCAAATTAGGGTTTCTGATATTGTAAATTCATTTTTATTATTGTCTATGTATATATTAGGGTTTCTCCAAATTAAGGTTTATATCTCTCAACAACGTACTTAACATTCTCCCTTAGCCGCTTTGACTTATCCTTTTCCACCTATGTAGAAAATATGGACCCACACGACAGAGACGAAGAAAAGAAAGAGTTGATCCAAGGTGTGATCCGCGGGGAAGAAAATTTAGATGTATCGACGTTTCTAAACAACTTCGGTGAGGGTGATCCTCTTTTTGCCGGAAGATACGACTTGTTTGAGGTTGAAGGTGATGCCTTCCGCGAGGGAGAAGGCGATGCCTTGTGTAATCGAGAAGACGACCGCTCTGGCGAGGTGCATGTAATATAATTAATTCATTAATTAATCATCTTCTATCTATATAGAAATAGTAACGATGATCTTTCTTCTTTTAGCCCTCCGGATCGAAAAAATCTACTGAAAAGAGCGGACGAGGCCCAACCAAAAAGTTGGAAGACCATGAGAGGTTCAGGATCAAAGATATCACTGAAGACGGCAAACCGACGGCTCCCGAAGTTGTCGCAATCAAATTTGTGGCACAATGCGGAGTAATCGTTAGGGACTTAATCCCGATCACCATTCAAAATTGGAATAGGCCTGCTGATGCGGAAGAAGAGGGAACATGTTTGTTTGTCCCTAACAAGGCCAAAGATTTATTGTGGAAGAGTCTCATGCTTAATTTCAAACTACCGAAGATAGAGCTGGATCCAAATGCGGAGGATCCAGTTGAGGACGCCTTAGAACATGGGAGAGCCATGGAGGCTAAGTTCAGGGAGTGGGCTATGAAGAACATGGCCCAGTGTTTCACCAACTGGAAGAAAAGATTGCACCTTGAATATGTTGTGAAAGAGAAGACTCCGGATTTCAAGAAGATTCAATTTGAGAAGATAAAACCATTATGGGCTGAGTTTGTGAATTACAAGACATCATAAAAAAGCTAAGAAAATGTCTGCAATGAATAAGCTGAATGCTGCTAACAAGAAGTATCACCATACTATGGGGCAAGGTGGCTACAGGGCTGGCATTCCTAAGTGGGAGAAACTTGAGAATGAACTGCGTGCTAAAAAGATCATCCCAGAGACAGACGATTGGATCAAACATGCAAGGAATTGGTTTTACGGGCATGGGGGCAAGTTGGACTCGGAAGGGATGTTATATATAACATACGACATAAAGAAGACCCCTTGCCAATGGAGAAGATGAGAAAAGCAGTAAAGGCTGTTAAAGATGGAGACTTCATTCCCAATAGAGAGAATGATGAGCTCACACTCGCCCTTGGAAATAAGGAACATGATGGACGAACACGAGGCACAAGCGGCTCCAAACCATGGAGGACTGGGTTTCCCGAAGAGAGGAAGAAATATCCTGATAGAAGCCGTCATAGGAGAAAGGACAAGGCGGAAGTTGAAGCAGATATTCAGAAAGAGCGAATGCATATAATTGAAGAACGAATAAAGCAACAACAAGATGAAATTAACGCACTTAAAGAGCAAAGTACTACCAGCCCATCTCAGCAGCACACTACATTCGATGCTACCGGCCTATCGAATAATCGAAAAAGCAGTGTGGCTTCCACCGAGGTCCCGGGTGATGACAATGACGATGACGATGGTGCACCGACGATGGCTCTTGTTGGCTACCCAGTGGATGATATCACACAGATGACACACTGCGAGCTACATGTCAAAGTTGTGAACATATCAATGAAGGTGGTGGTCGGCTATGCCTTACCAATTGGACCCACACCAACTTACCACTGTCGTCCGGTTCCACAGGGCTACGCTGTTGTCGGGGTGGATGAAATCATGCCCACCTTTGAAGTTTTGAAGCTTGACTACCCTGATGGTGAAGGGGATGTGACTGAACTGGGAGAAGCAACAAACGTCACCATTCTATGGCCAAAGGAATGTATCGTGCTTCGAAATCACACGCCAAGGCCATCTTCGTCGTCGCCTCACCCATCTCCAGAGAGGTCGTCGCTGCCACGGCAGCCGTCTTCGTCGCCTCACCCGGCTCCGTCGCCTCACCAATCTCCGACGCAGCCATCGCCGCAACAGCCATCGCCGGCGCCTCAGGATGAAAAGCTTAAGCGTACCGCTACTCTGCGTCGTGCTAAGCAATCGCCTAAACGTAAACAAGAGCCTCTTCCAAAAGTACCAAAGGTTCCTCCCAAGAGAGCTTATGATGGTACTGAAGAGGAGACTATGGCTATCGTTGATGTGGAAACGACAGCGTTTTTCGCTAAGCTGAGACGGCCGAAAGAGCTAGAGTTCCCCAGCACCAAAGAAGAAAAAGGCAGAGTGTTCAAAATGCTAAAGACTCTTCATCAACCCGAGCCAAAGCTGTCATCAGACTATGAGTCACATGCGGCACAACAAGCCTCGAAGAGCAGTACTGATGCAAGCGAGAAATCTGTTGCCCAGCTCGGAGAACAAGCAAAACAGTCTTGCGCCCCTCTCAAGGTGATTTCCCATACCAATGTGGGGTTGAGCAAATATGGGGCCGAAGAGCAGTATGATCCAGAGGTAGTTGCACAATACGGAGAAGCTATCGATGCCTAAGGTATGAGTATTGCCCAATACTTATCTCAGTTAGAGTACTTCCCCGTGAGTGAAGTAGCATACAAATACCAGTACGGCAAACCTCTCGTCAAACCTGAGGAGGTAGATAATCTTCCAGCAAAAATGCGAAGATTGCATAACTGGTACATGCATGCCACAAAGGCCGGGGCTAACTGGATAGTGCTGAGGGTTACAAAAAAGCATTATGGGAAAGAAATAGATGACATGATATCCATTGAATTTGATGAACTATTTCAATTATTCAATCAAGACGCCTTGTACAAATCGATCATCAGTGTCTATTGTCTGTAAGTACTAATTCTGTAATTAATTTAGTCTCTAGCTATCTCACCTCGTTTATTGCATGTATATAATCATACTATAATATGCAGAATGAAGATTCTCGAATGCAGCAGAGGACAAATCTATGACATTGGCTTCATTGACCCATATAGGGTTCATCAAGCTAATCTCAAAACAAGCCCCCAGGATACAGAGGATAATATCGTACACGCATTAAGGTTTCAATAAACCAGAAGGGAAATACTATTTCCTTACAACTTCGAGTGAGTGTTATTATCTTGTATACACTTTCTATTTTTCTTACTCGATGTTAAGTATATAATTGATTAGTTATGCATGCGCAGCTTCCACTATATTATGTTAATCATTCAACTTGATAAAGGGCGTGTACTAGTCATGGACTCGAAACATAAACTCCTTGAGCAGTGGAAGGACATGCAGATGCTTCTCCAGCGGTAATTCTAATCATTACGACACTATATCGGCAACGTTCGTGAATTTTATGATATCAAGTAGTTAATAACTTCTTTTATTCGTTTTCTTCGCCGGGCAGCGCTTGGAAACGGTTCACCAACAAGGCTAGGGGTGTTTGGAAAGAGGAGCTTACATTTCAAGCACTAGATGTAATGTAACATCCCAAAAATACTAAACTTGAATCATCAAACTCTAATCATCAAAATTAGGGTTAACAAAAACTTTTCTAAATAAAATTATGGAAGCATGCATGTGAGTATGCATTTCATTTTGAATTCTTTTGGACCACCTTGTTTGTGTGTTTCTTTGCTTGTAAAATGTTTCTTAGGTGAAATAAACATCATCTAAACATTTCCCAAACTTTTCCCAAAGACAAATAAATCAAAACAAAGCTAAATGAGTGAATGGTCATTTTGACCAATTTAACTCCCATGCCTACTTTGGCTGTCTCAAACTTTTAGAACCTAACAGAAACTTTTCTGGATCTTTGCACCCCTTGATTGTACTCATAACAAAGTATCAAGGCCCACTTTGTGATCATCCAGAAACTTTCAAATGCATTGTTTAAATGGCAATTCAAAATTGAATCTTTATCATATGAGAAGATCCCACTTTTTCAAAAACCACTCAAACAAGATCAACTTTCAAAACCCAAGCATCTGCAGACTCACCAGCACCAACCTAGCACACCCACCAAAAATCTTTTCAAAATTCAAAACTTGAATTCTTGCGGCCATTTCATCAAACACATTGCAGACACAAATCAAAAAAAATCCAAACACTGTTTTGAGCAGTGAATTGAGCCTAACTTGTTCCCTCTCTGGGCACCACTATCCTCAGTAGATCATCTAGCTAACTAAACCAAGCACTAGCTCCACTGTAAGCTTGGCAATGCCATCAATGGTGAACAGCCGAAGCCACCCATGCCACCCCAGTGTAGACAGCAATCTAGGAGAGAAACTAGTCGTGCCAACCTTGTCTAGAAGATCACCCATGCCTCACTGCCCCCTCTCGACCAGCCCTGCCTCGAAGACGTCGAACACAGCACCCAGGAACGCCGCGCCCGTGCCTCTATCAACCATGCCGAGCATGCGCCAGAGCGCCACCCTCGACCAAAGCCCATGCATCGCCACGCCGCCGCCAAGGTGCATACACGATCACCACCGTCCCAGGAGACCGCCAGACATCCCCATTTGCCGCCCCATGCCTCACAGCTACCGCTCGCCGTCGAAGACGCCGCCTCTGCCGCGCAGAGCATCGCGTGTTACAGACCAAACCGCACCGCCCCTACGCGCGCATTAAAACCGTAGAGCATCGCCAGGAGACCACCAAGCGATCGCCACCGCCGGCCATGCCTCTAGCAGCCCGTAGCCGTGTCGCCACCGTCGCCTGCCCATGCCGTTCGGTCTCACCGTCGCGACTATAAATAGAGGCCTTCCCCGCTCGAATTCTCCACACCATTCCACTCCTCTCTCACCCAGAACCATCCCACCTCAGTCCCAGAGCAAGACGAGCAGCGCATCGCCGGAATTGCGCCGGAGCAGGCCGCCTCTGGAGGAGAAGGGCGTCGTCGATTTCGTCCACCCCAGGAGCTGCCGCGACCACCCCTGAGTTCGTCGTCGTCGACTTCGTCGTTCGCCCGCCTCGCCGACCCACGCCTGAGCCCCGGTGAGCCCCCAACGACCCCACAGCGCGCTAGGTTTACATCTGCTTGGCGTTGCCCAACGTCGACGATGACTCTCAGCCGTTGGATTAGAACCAGATCGAACACACCACGTTGCCCCGTACCGCTTCGCACCCCCTGTCTCACTGACACGTGGGGACAACCACTTAAACAGCCCGCGGAAGCGCTGCGATTAGCAGGCCGGCCCAGTATCATTTCCCGCGCAGCCTAGCTATTTGAATTTAACCTTTTCCATTTTATTTCAAACACACTTCTGTACCCAGTTTCAAAAATCAACCCAGGTCGATTCAGTGCACCAAATTGAATGAAACAAATTTTGTTAGAAAGGTCTGGAAGTGCTGAATCCAAGCCCGTTGGATTCAAGTCATTGGGCTCTATAGATCGTCCATAGTAAAAATAACAAGGCAGAAGCTTTTCTGCGTTCAAACATTTTTCAAATTTAAACCATAATAGCTTTTGAGCTGATTCCAACTCTCAAAAATCACATTTAACCATACCTTTCAGAATATATAAAAATATATAGGTTTACTTACAGAAATCATGTTCAAGTAATAAAAGAATTCCCCATAGGCATTTCTAGTCACTTTATGTAATTAAAATAAAAGGGTAAAACCTTATTAAATTGTGACACCACTTTAAATCATATTCCCATGGACTAAAATATGTGGTGATGACATGTGTCAACATGATACCATGTTTGGTTTGGAGAATATTAAATCTTAAGTAGTTTTTCAATGAGTAGAAATTACTTTGCTAAAAATAAAAGGAATTAAACCAAGCTTTAATCTTGTAATGTTAGTGATGATGCTAAATCATCTATAGGACCCTTTTGTGTGATGATTGCAAGTAGTTAAGTATTGTTTGGTGATTGTGTACATCGTATCTATTTGACGCTAGTACCGACTAAGGATACGAGGAAGAAGGAGGATACTACGAAGAAGAAGCCGAGGAGAACTTCAACCACTGCTCTGCACAAGGCAAACTTATATTGACACTGATGCAAGCCTAATACTACTAGTTGAATGTGCAAGCTAACTCTTGCAACTTAGCAAGCTAACACTTGCAATTATGAGAGTTAAATAACCTATGCAATGCACTAAGCATGCTTGGTTAGATACATTTGAAGATACCCAATCCTAGTTTTACTTGCAAGCTTTATACTTTATTTCGTAATCAAAGTTCTTACTTAGAGTTTACTGGAATCAATTGTAGATTCTACAAATATAATTGAAGGTTGCATAAAGAGCATAAAACTTGGCCTAAGCTAGATAATCTTTATGTCATCCTAAGGCATGAGATTGAACTTAGTAAAACTCCACTAGTTTACCACCCCTCTTTAGTACTTACCCCCACTTGTAGATGCTAGTGCTAAGCATAAAACTTGACCAACTTTAGATGGGAATACTTGGTGAAAATGGTTATGAAAACCTTGGAATGATGGATCATTCTATTGAAATGTTTTGGACATGTGTTTCCGAACACTTGATGATTTTGGTGACAAAAATGATGAGGCATGAGCCTTAGCCCTTTATAAAACTGATGGTTGTCTGGATGCGATACCATTCCAATTTTATCGTACAACCACAATACCCGAAGATTGGGTAGGGCTTGACTGGAAACTTATATACCTTAGTATTAGTTCCCTCACGGCCAAGGTCTGAGCTGAGGCTACCTTGTGAAGATTGTCCACCTATGTAGTACCCAAGATGACAGTTGGTCATGGTTGGGAGGCCAAACTCACAGGAGAGGTGCTTATACTAGGGCATGTAATTGAAAGGTTCGGATTTATTATCCGCATACTGAGTATGGTGAATTCAGGATTTGTTCCTGACGGATGTATCGAATGTTGTGGTGAAAGTGTACAATATCTGCAGAGTGTCAAACTATTCGAATAGCCGCGTCCGTGGTTATGGACAGTTGGAGTGGCCATATTGTTCCCCCGTCAGATTTTTTTTAAATGACTTGTGAAATGAAATGAGACTTTGACTTGACCACAACAGGGTTGTGGCATGAGATACAAGTTCCCACTTAGGTGTTATAAAACTGCAACTAGCATTCGTTGCTTCTAAACTTAGTAGAGATAAATTTGGCTTTTGCAAAATAACCCTAGAGCCTAGTGCCCTATTACCAAAAACCCCTTTCACTTGTTAGTATTAGTTTGCGAGTACTTAAAGAGTACTCATGGCTTTGTCCCTGGCTATTCCCGTGGCCAGACTATGAAGAGGAGTACCTGCAGGATGGACCCCAAGAAGGTTACGACAACTAGGAACATCTCCCATCGTCAAGATTGCGTGACCTCAAGATGGAGCTTACGCCACGCTAAGTTATTATTACATATTCCGCTGCTTGAAGTTGTATTAAGAACTAGATCATGAGATCCCTATTTGTGTAAGAACGTATGTATGGTTTGTAATGGATGATGTACTGTGGTATCCAATTCTGTTATGTCTCGCAAAAATGGTAATCTTGGGATTGTGATGTATGGCATAACAGGCATCTGGGATTAAAAATCCGGGTGTTGACAAGTTGGTATCAGAGCCATCCTGACCATAGGAGACCCTAGTTAGACTGGACGTTTGAATCAAAAACTTAGTTTTAAAACCAAAGAAAACAAATATTTACAAAAACCTATTCTCATTCTTATCCCTTTGATTCTTTCATGAAAATTTATGTTCCTCAAAAACTCTTGCAAAATACATAAAATTTTGACACACTTAATCACTCTACTAACTTACTCATCCTATATTCTTATAGATGGACGTGAAGTACAGCAAGTTTTATCAGTTGGGGAATGGAGGAGACCTTATCTTTGAGAGGGATTTGGACCAGCTTTCGGAACTTCTGGAGCGTCTGCACCCCGAGTTCTTCGGAGCTCAGCTCAATGATCAAGGGGGAGAAGATCTGCAGTGGCTAATTGTTGCAAGTCTCCATGGAAAGATTGAACCTCCCACTGCGGAAGGAATTCAGTTTACCTTAAGAGAGAACAACTGGCTAGATGGACTTGCCAGGGCCATACAGGAAGCTCTTTCCCGTCTGTGTGGGCAGAGCATCAATCAGATCAAGGGAACCCGCTTTGAGTTTTGCCCAAGGCGTGATGCTAATGGACAACCACTGGAAGCCCCATACCACCCCGAGCTGAAGACTCAATTGGAACACCTCAGCTTCATGATGTACGATCGTCAGCAGGAGTTGGACAACTGCCGTGACTACTCCAACCACAAGTCTGCCATCATCAAGACGAAGGATCAGACCATCGCCATGTTAGCAAAGGATCGCAAGTCTCGCCGCCGTCAGCTCGACAAGAAGGAGCGCATCATTGCCCGTCTTTGCCATCGTATCTCATATTTGGAGGAGACCATCCACGAGAGAGACATGCAGTTGGAAGAAAGGGAGAATGCAGGAGAGGATCTTCATGGAGACCCCTACTCCTATCTCAGCGATGACGGTGATTTTCTGGAGGATCAGGCTATGTACTTCTTCACCGATGAGGACGATTTCGCCTTCATCGATGATGATGAGGATGATGAAGCCACAGATTCCGAGGAGTAGTAGCACTTGAGCACTAGCGTAGTGAGTAGTATTCGGTCCCACTGTATCGTAATTTCCAGAATGGTTCTTAAAACCATCTGTTTTTCTTTCTTGTGGTGTGTGTTGTACTGTGTGCTATGAATGAATGAATGAAAAGCAAGTTGCTAGAAAATCTGAGTCAAACTTTAAAAACTTTTCAAAGACCCAAGACCTTAGAAATTTCCCTCTTTTCTCACGATCTATCTCAATCTTTAGATGCCACGTGGAGGAAGTGGTTCATCCCTGGACCCGATGTTGCAGATTCTGCAAATGTTGACTTCTGACCGCGAAGCTGAAAGAGCGGAACATCAAGCCAACCTAGCCACCCTGCAGCAGATAGCTCAGCTTGCCCACAACAACCAAGGACACGGAAATCAGGACAACCATGGACCTAAGCTCAAGAATTTCCAGAATACCAACCCACCTGTTTTCACTAAGTCAGAAGAGCCCCTAGACGCCGATGATTGGTTGCAAACCATGGAAAATAACCTAGAAGTCGCTGGAGTGGAAGCCAACGAGAAAGTTTTGTTCGCCACCCACTATCTAGCCGGAGATGCCAGGGCATGGTAGAACAGTGTTCACGCAATGACCGGAGGCCAAATGATGACCTGGGAGGAATTCAAGGTCAAGTTTAGCAGAACCCATGTGCCACCAGGTTTGATCAAGAGGATGAGAGACGAGTTCAGAGAACTGAAGCAAGGACGGATGACTGTAGTAGAATACCGTGACAAATTCTTGTCATTAGCTAGGTATGCCCCGGATGAGATCGACACCGAAGCCAAGAAGAAAGAAAGATTCCTGAATGGTCTGCATGATGAGATGCAGACGGTATTAGTCAATATCCCCTTTGCTGATATTGAAGCCCTTGTCGACTCGGCCATCCAAATGGAAGGAAAGATCAACCAAGCCAATGAGAACCGCAAGTGTCGTATGATGCATCAGCCAGGAACCCATCAGACCCCAAAGTATCTCCCTAACCCATCTCCCGGATTTGCCCCAAGAACCAACAGACCCCCGACGAACCGTCCGACCTATCCCAACCGTGGAAACCCTAGTCCCGGAGGAAATCACCACAATCCCGGCAACTCTAGCAATTTCAACTGTGCCCCACCCAAGTTCAACAACAACAATGTTACCGCCAACACCAACACTGCCCCGAGAACTGGAAGCAATGTTGTGCCTGTAGCAGCAAAGGACAAGTCGCAAGTGACTTGTTATGACTGTGGAAATAAAGGCCACTATTCCAATGAGTGCCCCAACAAGAAGAATGTCGCAGCACCCAATGCCAACGCCCCATCTCAGCAACAGCGTCGTGTTTAGCCAGGAAGAAGGTTTGCCCCAGGGAATTCGCTCAACCGCAATGGCCGTCTTTTTCTCATGCATGCTGAAGAAGCTCAGGAAGCGCCAGACGTCGTGCTGGGTATGTTTTCTGTTAATTCAGTACTTGCACGAGTGTTGTTTGATTCTGGTGCATCGCACTCATTTGTCACTGAAGAATTTGCATGCACTAGTAAAATTCAACCAACCAAACTGAAGCATGTTATGATTGTTCAAATTCCCGGATCAACCACCAAGGCTAGGCAAATTTGCAAAGTCGTCCCTATCCAAATCCATGGCATAGATTTTTATGCAAATCTGATAGTACTCGGAACTAAAGGTTTGGAAGTAGTACTAGGGATGGATTGGATGTCCAAACATAAAGGATTAATTGCCTGTGCCAAGAAAGCCATAACCATGACCAGTACAGCCGGAATATCAGTCGAGCATATATCTGAAACCTTACCTCGCCAATTAAAGTGTAACAAGAGTATAGCCCAACCTACCATTGACCAAGTCCGGATAGTCTGTGAATACCCCGATGTATTTCCAGATGTTTTGCCCGGTATGCCCCCAGATCAGGATATCGAGTTTATCATCGAACTAATCCTCGGAACCGGACCCATAGCCCAGAGACCATATAGTATGAACCCGTCTGAGCTAGCAGAACTGAAGAAGCAACTAGATGCCATGCTGGAAATTGGATTGATTCAACCAAGTGCGTCACCTTGGAGGTCACCTGTATTGTTTGTGGATAAGAAGGATGGAGGTAACCGTTTGTGTACGGATTATAGGAAATTGAATGATGTCACCATCAAGAACAAATACCCCTTGCCCAAGATCGAAGATTTTTTTGATCAGTTGACCGGTGCCAAAGTGTTTTCTAAGATTGATCTTAGGAATGGCTATCATCAACTCAAAATTCATGTAGAGGATATTCCAAAGACTGCCTTTACCACCATATATGGATTGTATGAGTATACGGTCATGTCTTTCGGATTAACCAATGCCCCCGCTTATTTCATGAATTCATGAATAAGATTTTTATGGACTTCCTGGATAAGTTTGTCGTTGTTTTCATTGATGACATTCTGATTTATTCCTAATCAGAATAAGAACATGAGCTACACCTAAGGACCATTCTTGGAACCCTTAGAGAGCATCAGCTGTATGCAAAGTTTAGCAAATGTGAATTCTGGTTACAAGAGGTAGGATTCCTCGGTCACATTATATCAGCCGGAGGAATTGCCGTTGACCCTGCCAAAGTGAAAGACGTAGAAGATTGGCAAGCCCCAACCACTCAAACCCAAGTTCGTGCATTTCTCGGATTGGCGGGATATTACCGCAAATTCGTAGAAGGATTCTCAAGTATCGCCAGACCCATGACCCAATTGCTGAAGAAAGACAAGAAGTTTGAATGGACCGACAAATGTGAAGCGAGTTTTCAAGAACTCAAAAGGAGATTGATCTCAGCCCCAATCTTAATCATGCCGGATATCACGAAGCCCTTCGATGTGTATTGTGATGCATCCAAGATTGGTCTCGGATGTGTGCTAATGCAAGAGGGAAAAGTTATATCTTATCTATCTCGACAACGGAAGCAACATGAGCAAAATTACCCAACCCATGACCTCGAACTCGCAGGCGTAGTTCTAGCCCTGAAGACATGGAGGCATTACCTGATGGGAAACCGTTGTGAGATCTATACGGATCACAAGAGTCTGAAGTATATATATTCACTCAGAAGGAGCTGAATATGAGACAGAGGAGATGGATTGAACAAATCAAGGATTACGATCTAGACATTCACTATCACCCTGGTAAAGCCAACGTGGTAGCAGATGCCCTTAGCAGATTGCCGTGCCGCTTGAACTCCATGATTTTGAAGGAGCAACCAAGCCTTCACAAAGAGATGGAAGATTTTCGAATAGAATTAGTGAGTGAAGGATTTTTGGCTAGCATAGAACTTCAACCCACTTTGATCAGTCAGATTAAAGAGGCGCAGAAAGGAAATGCTAGTATCGACGGAATCAAGCGTCGTATCGATATAGGCAAAGTACCCGGATTCACCGAAGACGAAGAAGGAGTTCTGTGGTACAAAGGACGCCTTTGTGTACCATCAGATTCTGAGTTGAAAGAAGTTATTCTGAAGGAGGCTCATCATACTCTTTATTCTATCCATCCCAGAGGAACTAAGATGTATCAAGATTTAAAGGAGCAATTTTGGTGGCATAAGATGAAGAGAGAAATCGGAAGCTATATCGCCAAGTGTGATATATGTCAGCGAGTCAAGGCCGGACATCAAAGACCCGCTGGATTGTTGCAACCCTTACAGATTCCGGAATGGAAATGGGATTCCTTTGGAATGGACTTTATCACTGGACTGCCTACCTCTAGTAGGGGAAATGACTCTATCTGGGTCATAGTGGATAGATTGTCCAAAGTCGCCCATTTCTTGCCCGTCAAGACCACATATCAGAGTTCTAAGCTAGCGGAGTTGTACATTGCTAGAATAGTTAGTTTGCACGGAGTCCCCAAGAACATTGTATCGGGTCGAGGAACTCAGTTTACCTCGAGATTCTGGAAGAAAGTCCAAGAAGGTTTAGGAACCCGCCTAGATTTCAGCACCGCGTATCACCCTCAGACCGATGGACAAACGAAGCGATAGAATATGGATCCAAGTGGGAAGACTGTCTGCTGTTTGCAGAATTTTCATACAACAACAGTTATCAAGCCAGTTTGCAAATGGCCCCATTTGAATTCATGTACGGAAGGAAGTGTCGCACCCCTTTGAACTGGTCGGAAGTAGGAGAGAGTCAGATTTTTGGACCCGATATCCTACGAGAAGCAGAAGAGAAGGTTCACAAGATTCGTGAGCACCTCAAGACCGCCCAGTCCAGACAGAAGAGTTACACCGACAAGAGACGTAGAGACCTTGCCTTCAACATAGGAGATTTTTTTATCTGAAAGTGTCGCCATTGAAGGGAATGCAGCGTTTCCAACTCAAAGGAAAGTTAGCCCCCAGATATATCGGACCTTTCAAGATTTTGAACCGTCGAGGAGAAGTGTCGTATCAATTGGAACTGCCCGAAGAGATGTCAACCGTGCACAATGTGTTCCATATCTTGTTACTTCGCAAGTGTCTCGAAGTCCCCGAGAAGACCGAAGTGTTCAAAAATATCAATCACCGGACCATAGAGATCAACGATGACCTGACCTATCCCGAAGTACCCATCCGTATTTTGGAAGAAGCTTTCAGAACTACCCGAACCCGAAGCATCAAGTTTCTCAAGATTCAGTGGAGAAACCACACATAAGAGGAAGCTACCTGGGAGCGTGAAGATCACATCAGGACGGAGTTTCCCGATCTCTTCAAATCCTAGGTAATCTTTTTCGTCCTTTTTCAAATCTCGGGACGAGATTTTGTTTAAGGAGGGAAGGTTTGTAACATCCCAAATATACTAAACTTTAATCATCAAACTCTAATCATCAAAATTAGGGTTAACAAAAACTTTTCTAAATAAAATTATGGAAGCATGCATGTGAGTATGCATTTCATTTTGAATTCTTTTGGACCACCTTGTTTGTGTGTTTCTTTGCTTGTAAAATGTTTCTTAGGTGAAATAAACATCATCTAAACATTTCCCAAACTTTTCCCAAAGACAAATAAATCAAAACAAAGCTAAATGAGTGAATGGTCATTTTGACCAATTTAACTCCCATGCCTACTTTGGCTGTCTCAAACTTTCAGAACCTAACAGAAACTTTTCTGGATCTTTGCACCCATTGATTGTACTCATAAAAAAGTATCAAGGCCCACTTTGTGATCATCCAGAAACTTTCAAATGCATTGTACCGCCAGACATCCCCATTTGCCGCCCCATGCCTCATAGCCACCGCTCGCCGTCGAAGACGCCGCCTCTGCCGCGCAGAGCGTCGCGTGTTCCAGACCAAACCGCACCGCCCCTACGCGCGCATTAAAGCCGTAGAGCATCGCCAGGATACCACCAAGCGATCGCCACCGCCGGCCATGCCTCTATCAGCCCATAGCCGTGTCGCCGCCGTCGCCTGCCCATGCCGTTCGGTCTCACCGTCGCGACTATAAATAGAGGCCTTCCCCGCTCGAATTCTTCACACCATTCCACTCCTATCTCACCCAGAACCATCCCACCTCAGTCCTGGAGCAAGACGAGCAGCGCATCGCCAGAATTGCGCCGGAGCAGGCCGCCTCTGGAGGAGAAGGGCGTCGTCGATTTCGTCCACCCCAGGAGCTGCCGCGACCACCCCTGAGTTCGCCGCCGTCGACTTTGTAGTTCGCCCATCTCGCCGACCCTCGCTTGAGCCCCGGTGAGCCCCCAACGACCCCCACTGGCCGCGCTAGATTTCTGTCTCGCCGGCTTGCCCAACGTCGACGATGACTCTCAGCCGTTGGATTAGAACCAGATCGAACGCACCACGTTGCCCCGTACCGCTTCGCACCCCCCTGTCTCATTGACACGTGGGGACAGCCACTTAAACAGCCCGCGGAAGCGCTGCGCTTAGCAGGCCGGCCCAGTATTAAGAACTGGATCATGAGATCCCTATTTGTGTAAGAACTTATGTACGGTTTGTAATGGATGATGTACTGTGGTATCCAATTCTGTTATGTCTCGCAAAAATGGTAATCCTGGGATTGCGATGCATGGCATAACAGGCATCTGGGATTAAAAATCCGGGTGTTGACATGTAAGCACCACCATCTATATCCGCGCATCTCTTTGATTCTAGTTTTGATACCGTTATTATCATGCTTGATTATTATTTTGATTGAACTATGTTCTCGTAAAGTGCCTGACACAGGGACCAGGGAATAATTTATGTGGATACTATGTTTGCGAGTTCATCCGGCAGACGTGCTATGAGAAGGGCAGAAATTTAGAGCAACTCCACGTACGCAAAAAATACTCTATAGTTTTTAATTACCATCAAATTGTGTTTAGTTTCATTCATATAGACTGACTCCTTTTTTAAATCAGATCGAACGTCTACGGGACGGTCTTCTGCCAAAGGATCGCGTACGAGCAATTCAGGAGGAATTGGCGGGATTCTTGAATGCAGAAGTTCTAAATCCAAAAGGGGATTACTATTCGGGTGTGTATAAATAATAGGGATTGTACAAAGAGCTTATTTTGTATGTAGTGCATGAACTCGATCCGTGTATCGAATGTAATATGTTCGACACTTGGATCTATATTGTCATGATGATCCTGTGTAATATAATGGTTTCTTCATTGATGAGTGCAAAACACTAAATAAACAATAAAACAACATAAATCAATTCTCTGTCACGGCAACAAAAGTTGCCAAAATGAATTCTCTGCCGCGGCAGAGAAATGTGTCAAATATCTGCCGCGGCAGACGGTTGCTCCACCCCCCCTCCCCCCTCGCCCTCTGTCGCGGCCACATATACCCCTTTTGTCCCGGTTGGTGGGGCAACCGGGACTAAAGGTTGGGGCTTTAGTCCCGATTTCCCCGTCCCGATTGGATAACCGGGACTAAAGCCCCTTACCAACCGAGACCAATGGGGTTGTTCCCACTAGTGGCTGAAAGGCTATAGGCACCTTCATGCTGTGTTTTTGTATTATTGTGTGGCATATACATGTCCTCCTCTTCTCGTCCTCTTCATGTATTCTCTATGCACCACTTCTCATTGCTTCTCTCATCTATCTTCGCCCTTGAAGTCGTCACCGATGTTTTGGTAGGACTACGTGGTAGGACGTCGGTATTTCTAGTTCGTCCTCGGACGTGTAAGTGCGCTCGCTTTTCTGTCGCTCACTTTCGGTCTTTTTGTTGGCTGCAATCGTGATTCCTGTGTTTGTTATTTTTACGTTTTTCGTATTCGTTGACCTTCTTTGTTTTTTGCAGCTTTTAGTCTCTAGATTGCTTTGTCGATGCACGTTCCAACTAGAGAGGTCCCGGCCTTCGGCTTCCACCCATTGTGTGTCCTGCGCGATGACCATCTTCGAGGTATGTTTCTTTTTATTCTTTTGCGTCTTTTCTCGTTTTAGTTGTCCACCGACGATTCTTTTTCTTCTGTTCTATGGGGTAGAAGGTTCGCTCACGCGGTAGCTCGCTCTTCTATTTCTAGCCGTACTTTCTCAGTCATATTTTTTTGGCAGCTATTCTATTAGACGTTTACGTTTCTTGATTAGTTTGATGTTTTTCTTTTGTGTTCATTTCATAGGTTTTTTTGGAAGCGGTTGCAACAGAGAGGACACGGCCACGACGCTCTCTCTGTTGTCAACATCTGAGGTACGACTTTACGCATCTACGTTTCTACTTTTCATATATATGTCATCACGATTATGCAGCGAATAGAATCCTTAGCTCATGTCTGGGCGCTAACGATGTTTCTTGGTTTTCTTTGTCTTCAGGCGGCGAACATGAGATTCATAAGTCCATGACGCATGCTGGAAGGAAGGTCGCGCTTTATTTTGCACGTACAGCTTTCATATACGTATGATGCAGACTGTATTTCTCTTGTGTTGCATCTATTCTATGGTACGTTTTTTCTTATGTTTTTTTCGTGTTATTATTGTTATTTTTTATTTCTTTTATTTATGTTTCTAAATTTGTTTCCTTCGTTCATCGTGAAGGTCTATATTGCGGTGGTTTCTTAGAGTTGGCGGCAACAAGTCGCCGGATAGTTCTTACGTCTTTGATGTGTTGTCGATTGTCTGCGGCAGTCTTCATCGATGTTCCTATGGGTTCTCTTATGCCGTGTCGTCGATGGATTTACCGATTCATCCGACGGTGATGGACAAATCCGAGTTTGCGAAGAAGATGGACGCTCTCAACATGCGCATCGATTTGGTGGAGGCTCGAGTCTCTCTTCTCGAAGTCAAGGCTGACGGTCTGAAGACGGCTTTGCACGAGCCAGGCGCGGTGTTCAGATTGTCGCCGTCGGGTCCTCCCACGACACTCTTGAAAGGTTGCTGGAGTCTCTGCCTTCAAAGTTGTGATGATGTAGGTGATGATGACGTCGAATAGAATATCGTAAAGCGTCGGAGTGGAATATATCAGTATTGTACTAGGATCAGTGGTAGCGGTTCATGCTTGTCAGATCCAACGCATGGTACAAATACCACTTCTTACGTGTGATCTTTGACGCTTTAGTGAAGCTATTAGAGTTGTGTTTGTGTTATCTTATGACTCTAGCCTAAGTCGGTTTGGGTCTAATCGTAGGCTGGCCGACGTCCCTCCTCTCTTCTATATAAACATTGTAATATTGTCTAAATCAATACAAGTTCTTATTCTACCAAAATATCATGGTATCAGACGTCTAGGTTTTCCGCAACTGGGATGGCTCCTCCGCCAAAACCGTTGCCGCCACCGTCGGCTCCGCTATGGACCATGGCTGAAGCTCGCGCCGCCGGCGCACCACCCTCCTCCTCCTCCTCTACTCCTACCCACCAAATACCCCAATAAATCCCTCAACTATCTCTTGCCGACACGATCGCCGACGTCTCTCCCTTCATCCTGATCGTCTTAGATCTCGCCAAACACAACTTCTACCACTGGCACCACCTGTTTCACGTGCATCTCAGGCCCTGCGGCCTTCACCGCCACATCGATCCCGCCTCGACAGCGCGCTCCTATGATCTGCGCTGGGTGAAAGACGATCTCGCCATCAGCCAATGGATCTACACGCCGATCTCCACCGAGCTCTTCAACCTTGTCTCCACTGACGACGCCACGACAGTGCAACTTTGGACTGCCCTCCAGCAGCTCTTCCAGGACAACTCCGGCTCACGTGTCAACGCCCTCCACATCGAGCTCCGCAACAGCACTCAAGGCGACTCCCCCGTCACCGTCTTTTGCCAACGCATCAAGGCCATCGGCGACGAACTTCGGGAGCTCGATGATCCCGTTTACGACCGTGCACTCATCAACGCCCTTCTTATCGGGATCGACAATCCATTTTAAAAGCAAGTTGCCATTATTCCTCTGCTGAAACCTTACCCTAGCTTCGCCGAGGTGCAATCTATTCTGCAGCTCGAGTCCCAGAACCAAGCACGCAAGGCTGCCCGTCCTCCTCAGGTGTTTCACACGGCGCCTCGCCCGCCACTCCTGCCTACTCCTGCTGCACCACCGACGGCCCCTCCTGGATGGCATCCAAGCCCCAATTACCGCGGCAAAAATCCTGTGTATCGGCCACCCGCCCCAGCGTCGAATCCTTAGCCGCGGCCACCTACTCATGCACCAGCTCCACCAGCGCCGACTCCACCAGTGCCGCCACCACCCTCCGCCATGGCACCTTGGCAGCCGCAGCATGACCCATGGACGGGTCTCGTTCAGGCCTGACCGATGCCCTGGTCGACCCCCTCTCCGTACGGCGCCCCACCGTCTTACATCGGGCACTGGAGTCCCGGCCTCCGCCCCTCCATCGGCGCACCCCGGGCCTCTCGCACCTCGTCCTACGCAGCAGGTCGACACCGCCCAAGCTCCATTGACGGCATAGATGTTGTCGCCACAGCAATACATGGCTCCGCCGACGTCGCTGCCCCACATGTACCACGCTCCTCCGGCTCTTCAGTACATGCCTGCGTCACCCGCTCCGTCAACCGCTCCACCAAGCTAGGACCAAGCCGCCTTCATTGCTGCCATGAAAAATTTCACACTCAACAACCACGAAGGTACAAATTGGATTTTTGATTCTGGTGCTTCCTCGTATATGTCTTCAAATATGGATTTTCTGTCAGCTTGTTCTTCCTCTCCCTTTTCTACCATCACCATTGGCGATGGATCCTCTATTCCAATCTCATGCACCGGTCACTCTTACATCATTAATCCAAACGTAAATTTTATCCTTTGAAATATTTTAGTTGCTCCATCATTAATTAAAAATCTAATCTGTTCGCAAATTCACAATTGACAATAATATTTCCATAGAATTTGATCCCTTTGGTTTATCTGTGAAGGATCTGAAAATGGCGGCGGTCCTCGCTCGTTACAATAGTTCGGGCGATCTCTATCCTCTCCATGGCGCACCTACCTCCACACCTCAAGCCATGATTGCCTCTGTCGATCTATGGCATCGTCGTCTCGGTCACCCCTGTGTCATCCATGTTGCAAGAGTTTAGCATCCCTAGTTCTAGTTCTTCTAATGATCCCTCTATTTGTAATGCTTGTCAATGCAGCAAACATATTAGATTATGTTTTGGCACATCAACTACCTATAGTACTTTCCCATTTGAGTTATTATATTATGATTTATGGACCTCTCCCGTCCCTAGTGTTTCAGGGTTTAAATATTATCTTGTTATTTTAGATGATTACTCTCACTATGTTTGGACCTTCCCTCTTCGTGCCAAATCAGATGTTCACAAACTCTTCATTAATTTTAGGCAATATGTTCTAACCCACTTTGGTCTCCCAATTCGCTTCATACAATGTGACAATGGAAAAGAATTTGATAATAACCAAAATCGAAATTTCTTTCTCTCCCAAGGTATCCTCTTTCGTTTTTTCTGCCTATACACATCTCCTCAAAACAGCAAGGTTGAACGTTTCCTTCGCTCTATCAACGACATCTTGCGCACCTTACTAATTCAAGCCTCTCTTCCACCATGTTTTTAGGCTGAAGCTCTACAAACAGTCGTATATCTTTTAAACATCTGACCAACTAAAACATGTCCTCTTTATTCTCCCTTCCAATCTCTCTTTCTATCTCATCCTGATTATTCTGATTTGCGTGTTTTTGGTTGTCTATGTTTTTCTAACACATCCTCTACCGCCGCCCATAAACTAGCTCCAAGATCTTTGCCGTGCATATACTTAGGTCCATCCGATGATCACAAAGGATCACGATGTTTTGATCCTTCCTCCGGTCGTGTTATTATATCTCGTCATGTCACCTTCGATGAAAATACTTTCCCTTTTTCAACCGTTCATTCCTCGCCGATCCCTAAACCTATGTCACCATCTCATGCCCCTATAGCTCGTCATTTTTTAGTGCCAATCGTCACCCCCGCTGTGGCTGCCGAGCCCTCTGCAGCGGCAGCACCACATCCTGCCGAGAGCCCGCAGCAGCCTGCCGCGTCACCTTCCTCTACCGCGGCAGACTCTCCTGTCAACACGTCCTCTAGCTCGGTCTCTCCCGCGTCAACCACACCTTCTTCTTCAGCAACTAATCCACTTCCTAGTAATGTCGTTCCCATACCTATTCCCACCAATGATCATGTCATGTGTACTCGTGGCAAAAAGGGTTTCCATATTTCCCGACGTTTTCTCAATCTTTCAGCTACTCCATCGATCTTACCTATCCCAAGCTCCTACAAACGTGCTCTTCTTGATCCACTATGGCACTCTATCATGAAAGATTAATTTGATGCTCTTATTCAAAATAATACATGGACTCTTGTTCCTAAACCATTCGGCGCCAATATTGTTTCAGGGAAGTGGGTGTTTCGTCATAAGTATAACTCTGATGGGTCTTTGGCTCGCTACAAGGCTCGTTGGGTTTGCATAGGTTCTTCTCAATAACAAGGAATTGATTTTGATGAAACCTTCTCTTCTGTTGTCAAGCCAAGCACTATTCGCATCATCCTTAGTCTTGCAGTTTCTTCATCCTGGCCTATTCACCAACTTGATGTAAAAAATGCTTTTCTTAATGGTACTCTGAATGAAACTGTTTATTATCAACAACCATCTGGATTTGAAGATCCCTCTAATCCAAATCTTGTATGTCTTCTAAAAAAATCTCTCTATGGTCTTAAACAAGCTCCTCGGGCATGGTTTCAACGATTTGCTACATTCATTCAAACTATTGGTTTTATCCCTTCCAAATCTGACACATATCTCTTTATTTTCCAATCTTCCTCTCACACGGAATATCTTCTTTTATATGTAGATGATATTGTTCTTACAGCTTCTTTAGATTCTTTTCTTCAACATATCATCACTCTTCTTAACAAAGAATTTTCTATGACTGATTTAGGATCACTTCATTATTTTCTTGGTGTCATCGCCACTAGAACATCTTCTACTCTTTTTCTTTCTCAACGACAATATATTATTGATCTCTTGAACCGAGCTAGCATGATTGACTGTCAACCCTGTCGTACACCGGCTGATGTTGGCACCAAACTTTCGGCTGGCGGTGATCATGTTCCAGATTCAACCTTATATCATAGTCTCACTGGTGATTTACAATATGCTACTCTTACCCGAGCCGACATCTCTTATTCTGTTCAGCAAGCATGTCTCTATATGCATGATCCTCGTTTACCTCATCTTTCTCATGTCAAAAAGATTCTTCGCTACTTAAAAGGAACTCTTGATCATGATCTATTACTTAGCTCATCTTCTCCAACAAGCTTGACAGTTTATTCTGATGCAGACTGGACAGGATGTCCAGACACTTGACGATCCACACCCGGCTTTTGCGTTTATTTGGGTGATAATCTTGTTTCTTGGTCATCGAAAAGGCAGGTTACGGTATCCCGGTCTTCGGCTGAAGAGGAATACAGGGCGGTTGCGCATGTTGTTGCTGAAGCAGTTTGGATACACCAACTACTTGTGGAACTCCAGCGCCCCGTCGAGCACGCCACTATTGTCTACTGCGACAACATATCAGCTGTCTATATGGCCTCTAATCTTGTGCAATATCGCCGTACCAAGCACATCGAGATCGACATTCACTTTGTTTGGGAAAAGGTTGTTGTTGGAGAAGTTCGTGTTCTACATGTTTCAACAAGTGCACAATTTGCAGATATTTTTACCAAAAGACTCCATCTTGCGTCCTTCATCGACATAAGCTCCAGTCTCAACATTGTGGCGCCCGATGTTCACACTGCGGGGGATATTAGAGTTTGTGTTTGTGTTATCTTAGGACTCTAGCCTAAATCGGTTTGGGTCTAATCCTAGGCTGGCCGACCCCTTCCTCTCTTCTATATAAACATTGTAATATTATCTAAATTAATACAAGTTCTTATTCTCCCAAAATATCAGAAGCATCATTCCGTACGTAGTGTTTAGGTACTCCTTTGTAAATAACAAATGTTCTGTTTTGCATTTGGATGATGTGCTTTTATTTGTATTACAAGGAGTTAATGCCATTTGTTTACTATCTAGATGCTTACAAAACATCTCTGATGAGATTATCAGTATCTTTTTATTTAGCCTTTTGTCTTTTTATCTACTCAGTCAGCGTCAGAGGAGTGTTCCATCTTTTCTTGCAACCTAGACCCATGAAGTTGCCAATGCTTTTACCAATTATAGCATTGTTGCTACAAATACTTATAATCGACCCATAATCCAAATCCAGAGGTTTGCCTCATAGGACAACAAAATTGTTAGCGGACCCTAGAGTGTGACAATGTTACGAACATACTTAGAGGGTTACCATCCTTTATTCAACACGTCAAGTTTTGGTATACATCTAATTATAATTCCACGTTGAGTGATTTTTTTGGGTTCTGATGTGTGTTTTATTGTCTTTTTGTGTGTCTCCTTCCTTCCTTCTTCCGCTATAAAGTCGTTCCATGCGAGTTGTGTCCTCTTTGTCCGAGAAAATTACAAAAAACCACCACATTTGAGGCTAGGGTTTCAAAACACCACCAAAAATTTAAAAAATTTCAGAAAACACCGGATTTGGGGCATGAGGTTGCAAATAGCACTGATCTGGTTTTGACGCCGCTCTAACAATGATTCTGACTGGTGGGGCCCGATGGTCAGGCTGACGTGGCACATCTGGATGGCCGGGCGTAGACGGCCGTTAACGGCACGGTACGCTCCCGCCCCTTGTGCATCGCCCTCGCCGGCACCCGTACACCGCCGCCGCCGTGCCGCTCCCGCACCGGCCGCGCCCCGTGCTGCTCCGGTCAGCACCAACCAGCGACGTGCTGCCATGTGGCCGGATCTCCCCTGTGCTCGTAGACGCCTCTAGCCGGAGCTCGTGCTCGCCTGTGCCCGTGGTGCCCCAGCTGTGGCCGGCGGAAAATCCCCATCCCTGCACTCGCATGTGCCCTTGCCGGCCCCTGGCGAAGCTCGACCGCGCCGACCATGGCTAAAGCTTGCCCTCTCAGCCCCCCTGGTGGAGATCAAGCCCCTGGCCGGAACTCGACCCCGCCACTCCTGGACAGATCTTGCCCGAGCCGGCCCTTGGCAGAGCTTGCCCGCGCCACCTCCGTTCGCTCGCTCGCCTGCACGCCTAGATGCACGCGTTTCACCGCCGCCGCGCCGCCCTGTTCTGTTCCGTCCAGCGCCGCCTCGCCCGTCCCCGTCCCCGACCAGCAGCGCCCCTCCCGGCCGCGCTCGGCCGGGCCTCGCCCCACCGCAGCAACACCGCCGCCGCGCAGCCCCGTCCCGCTCCGTCCAGCGTCGCCTCGGTCCCGGTCTGCAGCGTCCTGCCCCGCCCCAGACAACACCGCCGCCGCCCCGCCCCGTGCCGCTCCGTCTAGCGCCGCCTCGGCCCCAGCCAGAAGCATCCTGCCCCGCCCCAGCCAGCATCGCCGCCGCCCCGCCCCGTGTCGCTCCGTCCAGCGGCGTGTTGCCCCGCCTCGGCCCCGGCTAGCGGCGCCCCGCCCGGCCACGCCCCGTTAACGGCCGTCTATGCCCGGCCGTCCAGATGTGCCACGTCAGCCTGACCATCGGGCCCCACAAGTCAGATTCATCGTTAGAGCAGCGTCAAAACCAGATCAGTGCTATTTGCAACCTCATGCCCCAAATCCGGTGGTTTCTGAATTTTTTTAAATTTTTGGTGGTCCTTTGAAACCCTAGCCCCAAATGTGGTGGTTTTTTGTATTTTTCTCTCTTTGTCCCCTTCTCGTTCAATCTATTTTCTAACATCTCTCACCCACTCATCTTATCTCGACTGCCTCTTCTTTTCGCGATTTCAGCTTGCCAAGAAAAAAATACATCAAATTGGCTTATTGTTTCCGTGTCATCCATGAAGGTTAGTGATCAAATGGTAAAACGTTTCTAGCACTGTGTTTTTCCTTGCCCTCGGTCGATTTTTGTACTTTCGTTATGAAAATGTTTGTTTTTGCTTTATCACGCGTAGCGTCCTAATTCGTTTTAATGTTTGTTTTTGCTTTATCACGGGTAGCATCCTAATTCGTTTTGAGGTTCAGTCGAGGAGGTGAAGATCCGGCCGCGATTTCTTCTAGCGAGCCTCATGCAAGCTCTTGGTTTTCCATTGCTTGTCTATCGTTTGGAGTACATCTTAGACGGGAATCTGATGCCAACGGTCGTCTTCTATACATTGCCTTTCAGGGTTGGAGGTCCTCCATTCGGGCACATGATGACCGGATATTCCCATTCAGGGGCGGATCCAGGCCCAGGGCAACCTGGGCCATGGCCGGCCCAGGGCAACCTGGGCCATGGCCCGGGGCACATCGAAAACCAGTACTTACCACCTAAGAATTTTTTTTTGGCCCGGGGTGTAGCCCAACACTGCCCCGTTAAGCCTCCCTATGTGACTCGCTAGAGACTCGGTCGTGATTACTGGGGAATTCCTTATCCTCGTTCGTGCCCGCCGTTGTTCCGTCGTTCTTCCTCGTGGTCGTAAGAAACGCTCCGCCAGTGCCAACCGGCTAGGGCCAGGCCGACGCCAGTGACGCGCCACACCGGCATGGTGTTTGACGCCCTTGCCCCGGCCTGCCGTGCTCCCTAGACCGGCAGACCTCGACTCCCCCTGACAGGTAGCGCCGCCCGACAGTCTGCCTACTCTTATGGCCATCGCCACCCTCCTGTCGCTGAGTCACTCTGCCTCCTCTACTCGGTTGTATCTAATTGGAATTTGGAATTTAGTATATTATCTGCCCGTCTACGGCCTCTGATTTGAATTCAGCTAATTGAATTGGACTGGATACACTCATAGAGTCATACACTAATCCAATTTCAGTAATTGAATACACTAGTAAGTAATAACTGATTGGAATTTCGATAATTGGATTAATTTCTTTGTAATTGATTTGAACTTAGCCTTTTCTAATGAAATATTCTTCCTCTCTTGAAGGTATTGGTTCTTATTCTACTTATTGATGAGGTTATGGGAGGCTTGGATAAACTAAACTAGTGATTTGGTAATATCTTTTTTATCTTGTACTACTATTTCTAGTTTTGTCATCTAGCATGTACATTCTTAGATCGTTGACGATTAATTTGAAAACATATACGTGTTAATGCACCAAAAAAAATTGCTATTAGAAGAGTTTTTTAGTACTACCTCTGATCCTAAATAAGTATCATTATTTTGAACTAGAGTTAGTTCAAACCCGTAACACTTATTTTGAATGGGAGGGAGTAGTTTTTTTATGTTTACTCTTTGGCCCAGAGCTTGCTTCAATCCTGGCTCCGTCACTGTTCCCATTCTACCGCTAGACATGCCGAAGACGAACTATCTACCCGTGCTATTGCCTACGCGGAAGGTATGGAGATTCAACATATGCCAAGAAGAAAAAAATCGAGAAAGAAAACTTTCACGTGGAGGTTAAAGTACGGCTGCTTAGAGAAAAAGAGAATCGGAATAGAACTGCTATGAAAGAACTAAACTGGGTATGCGCTGCGACTATCTATGTCATTGAATTCGCTCGCCGTAGGTGGCACTCAGTTATATGGATACGGTGCACGCAGACCGCCGGCAGAGATTTCCCACCGCTGCGTGGCTCGGCTATAGACGATGCGAAAGTCACCGACGAGAGAAAGGAGAAGTGAGAGGGATACTACACGACGCGCGCGTTACGCCGAGGGCAAAAAGCCGTCGGCGTAGGTAAAATGCCGTCGACGTACCATACGCCGACGACTGCCCTTGGCGTAGCCTCCTCGGCAAAGAGCTCCCTCGGCGGAGCACATAGAGGCCGTCGGCGTATCAAAATGCCGTCGGCATATGCTACGCCGAGGGCAATGCCCTCGGCGTAGCGGTCGTCGGCATAGCTTGTCGACAGATTGCAAAAACATTATTTTAAAAAAAAATAAAAAAAATTATTTTTTGTCTCAATTTTTGAATCTCTAGATTGTTTGACTCGTTAATCTCTCACTTTGAACATTTAATTGCAGTCTTGGTGAACTTCCCGGACGGTCACCCATCTAAATACTACTTCCGCTCCAGCACGCTTAACTTTCTCGTTCCTTCAGAATCTGTTTCCGCAAAGTAATTCATACATTGTTGTCAATACTATGATATCAATCCTATTAACCCTTATATCAACATGTCACATGTTTGTATTTTTTGAAATTACAAACAATTATTTAAGTAAACATTAATGAATAAGTAAAAATATTATTGAATTCAAATAAAAATATAATAATTTTATTTTTTTGTATTTTTCTATTTAATATGGAATAATTAATATCTTTAAATCTGTAAGTCGGAATTTAACAAATAATATGTCTAAATTGATCAGAAAAATGAGAGGAATCCAAATATGATATCCATATCAACTAATCACAAACCCTCTATTTTTGAATTATCTATTTGGTGGTTGCTTTAAAAAATTCCTTTTTTGCGCTCGGATAATGAAAAATGGCTTTTTGGTGCAAAGAAAAGGAAAATTTGTATTGAATCTTTGATAAAATAGCATAATGTGAACCTAAAAATGATTTTTGTAAAAAAACATGAGCATCGGATCATGTACCTGTAGTTCATATTCGACCACTTCCTGATTCTACAGAATTTGTCTTTTTCACCAGAGGTGGACGGAAAGGTTTCGGATACCCCTGTGGGACATTGTCCATATAAGGTGGTATAGTATTTTTGTAAAATATGGTGGTAGCATTTTGAATTAGCCATTTGGTGGATGCTTCACAAAATCGTTCGTTTTTTGTGTTCGGAAAATGGGAAATGGCTTTTTGGTGCGATAAAAAGGAAAACTTTCTCCTGCAACATTGTTTGACATCTCATGATGCATGTGTATGCACAATATGGGCACATTATCACAAACTTTGTCTTGATTCTAGCCATAACATTGGTCATTTGACCCGAAAGCCAAAAAACCTCGAATGAGATAGGTCATTTTGTGAAGGTTTTTTTGAGACATAATCAATATATCAAGTTTAATATTTTTACTTATAACTATGTCACATAATATGATACCACACGAAGGTTTCGTATTGTTTCGATCGTTTTTGAAATTTTTATGCCCGTTTAAACTATCGTCAAACTTTGTCGAACGGCGGGCATGAAGATTCTTAGCTCGGGGACGAGCCTCGCTAAACTTGCATTGGATCTTAACCTAAAAATTATTTTTGTAAAAAAACATGAGTATCGGATCATGTACATGTAGTTCATATCTGACCCACTTCCTACCGATTCGGCAGGAATTTGTCTTTTTCACCAGAGGTGGACGGAAAGGTTTCGGATCCCCCTGTTGGGACATTGTCCATATAAGGTGGTATTGTATTTTTATAAAATGTGGTGGTAGAATTTTGAATTAACCATTTGGTGGTTGCTTCACAAAATCGTCCGTTTTTTATGTTCGGCAAACGAGAAATGGCTTTTTGGTGCGATGAAAAGGAAAACTTCCTCCTGCAACACTGTTCGCCATCCCATGATGCATGTGTATGCACAATATGGGCACATTATAACAAACTATGCCTTGATTCTAGCCATAACATTGGTTATTTAACCCGAAAGCCAAGAAACCTCGAATGAGATAGGTCATTTTGTGAAGGTTTTTTTGAGACATAATCAATATATCAAGTTTAATATTTTTACTTATAACTATGTCACATAATATCACACACCGCGAAGGTTTCGCATTGTTTCGATCGTTTTTGAATTTTTTATGCTCGTTTTAAACTATCGTCAAACTTTGTCGAACGGCGGGCATAAAGATTCTTAGCTCGGGGCCGAACCTCGCTAAACTTGCATTGGATCTTTGATAAAATAGCATATTGTGAATCTAAAAATGATTTTTGTAAAAAAACATGAGCATCGGATCATGTACATGTAGTTCATATCTGACCGACTTCCTACCGATTCGGCAGAAATTTGTCTTTTCACCAGAGGTGGACAGAAAGGTTTAGGATCCCCCTATTGGGACATTGTCTATGTATGGTGGTATAGTATTTTTGTAAAATGTGGTGGTAGCATTTTGAATTAGCCATTTGGTGGTTGCTTCACAAAATCGTCAGTTTTTTGTGTTCGGAAAATGGGAAATGGCTTTTTGGTGCGACGAAAATGAAAAATTCTTCCTGCAACATTGTCCGCCATCCCATGATGCATGTGTATGCACAATATGGGCACATTATAACAAACTATGCCTTGATTCTAGCCATAACATTGGTCATTTGACCCGCAAGCCAAGAAACCTCGAATGAGATAGGTCATTTTGTGAAGGTTTTTTTGAGACATAATCAATATATCAAGTTTAATATTTTACTTATAACTATATCACATAATATGACACCACGCGAAGGTTTCGCATTGTTTCGATCGTTTTTAAAAAATTTATGCCCGTTTTAAACTATCGTCAAACTTTGTCGAACGGCGGGCATGAAGATTCTTAGATCGGGGCCGAGCCTCGCTAAACTGGCATTGGATCTTTGATAAAATAGCATATTGTGAACGTAAAAATAATTTTGTAAAAAAACATGAGCATCGGATCATGTACATGTAGTTCATATCTGACCCACTTCTTGCCGATTCGGCAGGAATTTGTCTTTTTCACCAGAGGTGGACGGAAAGGTTTCAGATCCCCTGTTGGGACATTGTCCATATAAGGTGGTATAGTATTTTTTTAAAATGTGGTCGTAGCATTTTGAATTAGCCATTTGGTGGTTGCTTCACAAAATCGTCCGTTTTTTGTGTTCAGAAAATGGGAAATGGCTTTTTGTGCGACGAAAAGGAAAACTTCCCCCTGCAACATTGTTCGTCATCCCATGATGCATGTGTATGCATAATATGGGCACATTATCACAAACTATGCCTTGATTCTAACCATAACATTGGTCATTTGACCCGAAAGCCAAGAAACCTCGAATGAGATAGGTCATTTTGTGAAGGTTTTTTTAGACATAATCAATATATCAAGTTTAATATTTTTACTTATAACTATGTCACATAATATGACACCACGCGAAGGTTTCGCATTGTTTCGATCGTTTTTGAATTTTTTATGCTCGTTTTAAACTATCGTCAAACTTTGTCGAACGGCGGGCATAAAGATTCTTAGCTCGGGGCCGAGCCTCATTAAACTTGCATTGGATCTTTGATAAAATAGTATATTGTGAATCAAAAAATGATTTTTTTAAAAAAACATGAGTATCGGATCATGCACATGTAGTTCATATCTGACCCACTTCCTACCGATTCAGCAGGAATTTGTCTTTTCACCAGAGGTGGACAGAAAGGTTTAGGATCCCCCTGTTGGGACATTGTCTATGTATGGTGGTATAGTATTTTTGTAAAATATGGTGGTAGCATTTTGAATTAGCCATTTGGTGGTTGCTTCACAAAATCGTCTGTTTTTTGTGTTCGGGAAATGGAAAATGGCCTTTTGGTGCGACGAAAAGGAAAACTTCCTCCTGCAACATTGTTCACCATCCCATGATGCATGTGTATGCATAATATGGGCACATTATCATAAACTATGCCTTGATTCTAGACATAACATTGGTCATTTGACCCGAAAGCCAAGAAACCTCGAATGAGATAGGTCATTTTGTGAAGGTTTTTTTGAGACATAATCAATATATCAAGTTTAATATTTTTACTTATAACTATGTCACATAATATGACACCACGCGAAGGTTTCGTATTGTTTCGATCGTTTTTGAAATTTTTATGCCCGTTTTAAACTATCGTCAAACTTTGTCGAACGACGGGCATGAAGATTCTTAGCTCGGGGCCGAGCCTTGCTAAACTTGCATTGGGTATTTGATAAAATAGCATATTGTGAACCTAAAAATGATTTTTGTAAAAAAACATGAGCATCGGATCATGTACATGTAGTTCATATCTGACCCACTTCCTACCGATTCGGCAGGAATTTGTCTTTTTCACCAGAGGTGGACGGAAAGGTTTCGGATCCCCCTGTTGGGACATTGTCCATATAAGGTGGTATAGTATTTTTGTAAAATGTGGTGGTAGCATTTTGAATTAGCCATTTGGTGGTTGCTTCACAAAATCGTCCATTTTTTGTGTTCGGCAAATGGGAAATGGCTTTTTGGTGCGACGAAAAGGAAAACTTCCTCCTGCAACATTGTTCGCCATCCCATGATGCATGTGTATGCACAATATGGGCATATTATAACAAACTATGCCTTGAATGTAGCCATAATATGGTCATTTGACCCGAAAGCCAAGAAACCTCGAATGAGATAGGTCATTTTGTGAAGGTTTTTTTGAGACATAATCAATATATCAAGTTTAATATTTTTACTTATAACTATGTCACATAATATGACACCACGCGAAGGTTTCGCATTGTTTCGATCGTTTTTGAATTTTTTATGCCCATTTTAAACTATATATAATGTTTTATGTTTTACTTAATTTTTATTTACAAATGTGTAATATTTGAGTGTAGATAGATAGGTCTTATTTTTCAGCAAATTTTAATATATTATTTGTATTTTTCCGAATTAGAATGATTTAGTTATGATTTTTCAAAATTTAATGAGATAAAATAAAAAATAGCTACGCCTAGGGCAGCCTTCGTCGTAGCATAGGATATGCCGAGAACAATTTTACGCCGACGGCTGCTTGGCGGAGCTGACCTAGACGATGACTACGTCGACGGTCCCGACGTTTGGCCGTCGGTGTAGCTTGCCATTTCTGTAGTGGGACTGGCCGGATGAGGGGGTCGGCGAGCTCCCTGCTTGCATCCGGGTGAGAGCATCTTGAGAGATTTTTTTTTCTACCCGTCACTCGGCTTGGGCAGGATATAAAATTCGTTGATCAAGACAAAATTAAACAGGCAATTTGCAACTATATATACGAAATTAAACTAATTACCAGCCATCTGCAAAAATCTAGAAACCAAACAACTGGCTGCTGTTGAGAACAAATAACGACTCGTTAACGAACAAGTCGTTAATCCAACTTCCGTCCGTTGCCGCGACGTGCACCGGCGACATGATCGGCCTGGCGAAGTCCATCTCCTGGAGCAACGCGGCAGCAGCAACAGCCGGTGCTGCCGGCGACGGATCCCACTCCCAGCAGTCACTGTCGGCCGCAAACTCGGTCGGCGTCGGATTCGCGCCTGCGACGGTGCAACCGCTCCATGTGATGTCCGAGGTCGCCGGCGACTGAGTGCCGGTACTGGCGGCGCTAGAGCTGCTAGCAAATACCGCGGCGTCGTCTGGAGCTGCTAGGGACTTGGTTCGAGCGGTAGTCTCGAGGATAACCGGCGCCGCCACCGCCTCGGCTGTCTTGCACCTGTGCTCCGAGATATAAACCACCGTGTACTTGGGCTGTCCACCGTCGCCGTCACCGTCCTCGTTGCGTTGCACCGTCCGTTTGGCCGGGCAGGCTTGGTCCATGCTGTTGGTGCATCGGTAGTAACTCCTGCCATGGATGAAATCAAGTAATTTAGCTTTAGTCACCGTACGAAGTTATACTGAATTTGCAACTGGGGCGAGCATGCGTGTAGCTAACTAGTAGTACAACGTAAGCTTGCTGGATGCATGGTGATGCGACCGATGTGATGGAGATGGATGCGTCATCGTGTATCACGACTACATGCATGAATTGGGGTCGATGTCCCAACTAACAAGTGGTGGGGAATCACTGTGGAGAGATGAGGGCGCGTGACTGCAAGCTGTCCGGTACGATAGCGAAATGTCCTCTTTTAGTTAGCTTGGATGGCTGGTGCCATATTGCATGCCCTCCAAGATTTTGAGATTGGTTTTGTGGTTAAAGCAATCCGTGTTATCCTATTAGACAGAAAAGGAGTACTATTTATGTACAAATTGTTTTGTTTGTGTTTTGAATAGGATTAGATAACCTAATTAGCAGCCGGTTTTGCTATTTTTGTGGTGATGGAGAAAAAATGAACTATATCTAAAGGGTTTTGCTAATTCTCATAATTAAGTTAGACCTCGGTCAGATCCTAATTCACTAGATTTGTATCATAATTTGTGTGTCATGTGAGTTGCAAGTGGTGTTTCAAGTGGGATTTTCAATTGTGAGTGAGATTGCATCTACTAAGATTTTTCTAGTTGCAAGTTAGATTGTAACTAAGATATTCCTAGTTCCAAATGAGTTTGCAATTGAGATTGTACGACATCACTTAACTGTCGAGAATTAAGAATTAGACACATGAAGCCAACCCCTCTTGTCTTGGCTCCGACCTCTCTGACGGAGAGAAAGAAGGCGTGGGCGAGAAATTGGAACAACTCAATTCTATAATAAACTGAAATGCTTGCAAGTGTTTACCTTGGGTACTTGGCCGCTTCGATTTGCTTCTGGCCGTACTTTTTCCACTGGTAGCCGTCAAAATCTGGAACCGTCGTGACGATCGTGGTGGTGGGCGTCCCCTCCTTCCTCCTCCTACTACGAGCAGCCTTCGTCGCAGTCGAACAACCACCACCACGCTGCTTTTGCTCCTCCTGCGGGTGTCCCTCCCGGACTCTCTTGCTTCCCCTGCCCCGCCGTTTGCCGCAGGACGCCGGCGCCTCCACCGGCAAGCTGCAGCGCTCGACAAACAAGTCGGCTGACAGCGACGACGACGACCAGGACATGCTGCCGCCGGCTGCAGACGGCGGGGGCGGGGACGGGAAGAGAAGCTCGTGCAGCTGCGCCACCAGCTCCCTCTCCCGGCACCGCAGCTGCTTCCCGTCCGGCGGCGCCCCGCAGCCGCGCCCTCCACCCTCGGCGCCTCTATTCAGCTGCATTTCAGTTCAGATCGCAGTACGAGTGTGGGAGTGTGTATTGCTGTTGCTGCTGCACCGGCCGATGGCTGCCTCAAAGTCTCCAAGTCGCGTCTTTATAGAGGAAGGAGGATCTAGCTGCAGTCCTGACGCCACTAGGCACGTGGGTCCCAGATGCTTTAAACGCCCACGTGGCGGTCCTTCCGTGGTGGCCAATCGGAAAGGCCCGGAAAACGTCGGAGCAGTGTTGCCCGTGTGAGACCCACACCGATAGAAATCGTGGACAGGGATATGCATGATAGGACATGTTCTTGTACACATGCATACGTGATGCACGCGCGCATACGTACAATCACACGAGGTACATCATGTGTATTCTACACAGGCTCGATCTGCTAGTCCGTACATACATGGATAATAATTGGAGAAAAAGGCTTTGTGTCGATGTCTAGATGATGATATTGCTCCATTTTTGTGAACACGCATTCCAACTGGTAGCCGTCAACCATATTATCAAATTTCATGTTTTCAGCTCAAAGTTCATCAAGATTAGTTTTGCAAAAAAAAACAAGCCCATCTCTTTTCAAAACTTGTTTGGGCGGTGGATTCATCGGTCTTGTTATTCCGCACAACTTTCATCATGCACATTTGTTTTCTTTATCGAGAATTATAGCCGGGTTACTGGTTTTTTTCCATGATGTAGGCGACTCGTACATGTGTGCCTCTTTGTATCTCTTAGTGCACTCTTTCCTATCCTTTTATCCTTATGGCAATACTTAGGTGTATGATGGTCTCTACACGATAAAGTTCTACATGGACAAGATATGGTTCTATTTTTGTGAAAGATTTCAAATCTTGTCAACCGTAAATCTCCACTCCCCGTGTTTCTGTTTGATGTTCGTAGAGATTGACTTTGAAGAATCCAACACAACTTTAACCGCTGGATGTTTTGCCTTTCAAGGATCCCCACAAATTGGTGGATGGTGCGTCGACAAGGAGCGCCAAGGTGAAGTCTCGTTTCTTCGGAGGGTGCCGGCGCTGGTCGAGATGTGGCTTTGTTTCTTAGTATATGACATGTTCTTTTTGTGTTGTATTTGTTATGTCTGTGTTGGCGGTCTTTGGACTAGCCATGGAGTGGAGTGGAGTCCGTACTACCATCGTTGCTCGCAGCGAGTGATAGTCATCTTATAGCAAAAATTCTGCCTTTTATAAAATTATGGTACGCCTTTGACGTACTCGCGAAAAAAAAGATCACAACAAATTGGTCTGGAGTTATTTGCAAAATTGATATTGTGGACAAAATTACACCATGCTGGAAAGACGTCAGCATATATATGGCCTAACGTACTAGGAACGAAACGAAAAGTGATCGTCGTATGTAACGAGCCTGATGTAGGCATGGACACATGGAGCCCTTGTCCTCACTCTACAGAATGTAGGCATGGACACATGGGAGTAGAATGGACAGGATGCGCTCAAATCGCCCCGTGGGACATGTCCCAACCGTGACAGAATGAGCAGTGAAGCACTCTAGACCAGACGATGCACATGGCCATCGAGGATCGAGCTGATGGAGCTGGAGCTTCTGGGTACCCATCATGTCACGCAAACACGGTTGTGTGATGCACGTGTAGTTCTGTTCTACACAAGCCATTTTCATCTTGGGAACACCCGGCGCCGGCGGTGTGCATTCTCCAGGCAGATGGGTACATGAGATTCTATGTGGCTGGTTTAGCGACAGAGTATATCGATCAGTCCACACACAAGAAAAGCAGCGCGCGTCGAGGTCGAGCTCAAGTGGTACCACACAGAATATGTGGTGCGCCAAACCCATAATTCACCAAATTATCTCATAATCGATTTTCTAGTTACATAAACACAAATATAAACATACCACTCTATACCACTATGTCTGTCCCGAATTAGATGTAATATCCGATTTGTCTGAATTTACATTTATCTATACACGTGAATACCTGAATCTTCGACATCTAATTCAGAGAGTATTTTACATGGGTCTTGAATCAGGTTTTCGCTCCGCTATATTAATATAGCAAACCACCGATACAAATAAGTCTACTGCTGGGGCAAACAGCACAAGGCAAGCCCAAAAGAAAACAAAAGAAATAAGAAAAGAAAACAATGCCGACAACGACGGCTCGACGAAAACGACGATGTCGCGCAATCGCTGCACCCACCGAAGGATGACCACCACGCTCCTCGCACTCCGACACGCCGCGTACCAAGCAACACCTCTAAGAAGAAAAGCGACGATGCCGACGTTGTTGCCCGGACTAATCCTAGGGTTTCTCCCGGTACGCTACGAAAGTAGGGAAATGGAACACCCGACGACCTTTAGGAAGGATGGTGGCACCCACAAGCGTCACTGCGTCGGGGCCGGCAAGGCCGACAGGGATTTCACCCGACTCCAAAACCACAACCCCGGGCAAGCCGGAGCACACCACCAACTACGCCGCCCACCAACATGCGCCACCACGGTCTTGCCATCATCATCGCCGTCTCACCACGACACCCGCTGCAAGGTCGGACAGACCGAAAGGAAACAACCGAGGGAAAGGGTTAGCAGAACCATCACCACGCGGGAGGGAGCAACCTCCACCGACAGAAACGGTAATCGGCCGGACGCCGCGGTTCGAGCATACCAAACCACAAGCAATTGGAGGGCGGCAGAAGCTTAGCCCCCCGGAGGATTTCCTCCACCGCCAATGGTAGGCGCCGACTAGACGCGATTGCAAGGACACACCAGGCCGAAAGGCCCGGCCGAGCCCTGGAAGGGCTCGTAAAGTCCTCGCCACCACGCTGCATCACGTAGGCCACCGCTGCCGCTACCCTCGAAGAAGCCATAGGTCTGGCCGGGGCAGAAGGGCCTGTGAAGCTACCACCGCCACGCTGCAGAAAATGTGGCATCATCACCACAAGCCCCTGCCCAAGGTGCTCCTCAATTCACCGGAGACACACCGGCCCGAACCATCCCGCTTAGACCCAGATCGGGACCAAAGGGCCCAGATCTGGGTCGAACACCGGCCACCGCGGCTGCTTCGCCGCCAAGGGAAGCGGCCCCGCCTCAATGTCGCCCCAGCCATTGCCGAGAATGCCCGTCGGCCGACCTGCACCACCGCTAGCAGCCACCCCCGACGGAGGCGCTCGCGCGTGGAAGAAGAACCGTCGCCGCTGGCACACCACACGCGCCGCCCAGATGGCACCCACCGGAGACGAGGACGGGGACACTAGTGCGGACCGCTGGCGGGAGAGCCCTGGCCGCCGTGCGGGGAGGAGGAGGCACCTCGCCTGCTCCTCAGTGAACTCGGTTTCTCGACTTCCCTTTTACATGTGTCTCAAACCCATCTACTTCATACGTCCAGAAATAAGTGAAATAAAATTGTTTAGATTCTTATATGTAACGTGTTTTAGTGTATACATAAATATAAATCTCCACGACAAATACAAATCACTTATTCTAGAACTGAAAAAGTAGTAGCACCTTTCCGTTATAGCAAGTCGTTAGTTATAAAGACCCAGCTCGTAACTACCGGACCGGCAGTAGGCAGAAGCTCTTCCACGCACCAAGTCTTGCGCGTCAACGTGGCATTAAGACTCATGTCCAGTTCGTCCAACTCCAATGAACCTAGGAGTACAATAATAAAGTTGTACCAGTAGAACGGACCAGGACCAGATCGCACTGTGCATGCGTTGGTTGCACAGGTCAGAATTACGTCCACACAGGTGACGTCGTGCCCTTGACGTAAGCGTGCCTAGCTATGGTCCGCTCATTCCTCTCGCTGCCAACACTGTCTTCTTCGCCTGCTTGGTAATCTCTCTCTCCGTTCAGAAATTTAATGCTATACGTTTTAGCTAGATATATTAATTTTACAAAACTAAAATGTGTTATACTTTTTCCGATGTTTTAGGTTTATTAAGACAATATATCTAGACTTTTTTTTTCTAGGTTCACTCCAAATCTAAGTGAAACTATATACTAAAAGAAATCCAGATATATTTGTTTCACAAAGCTAAAACATCTTATATTTTAAAGGACACAGCTAGAGAGCCTCCGGAGGCTTGTTAGTCTAACCCAGCCCTCACTCCAAAAATAGTGGTGTACGGTGACTATATGGGCGTTTAATTTTGTACAAGAAAATTTTAAAAAGTCATAGCTCTTAAATCATGTGTTGAAATTGTGATCCGTTTCCACCATTATGCTTCTCGTGATAAGATCTTTAAAACTAGATCTCATTTATATATGTTCCAACAATTTTTTTTTCAAAAAACAACTTAGTGTTGCGTAAAAATCAACTTACTATCTTGGAGAAAGCAACTTCATACAAATAGTTTCTTACACTACTTTTTCGTATTTTGGAGCTAATTTAATTTTTTAAATACTCGCTTAGCAACACATAGTCAGCAACGGATGCAGTACTTGATTCGGTCGATCTAACGGCCGTAAAACGGAGTCTGAATTGAGCAAACCAGCATCCAATCACTTTAACAATTGGGTAATATCGTTGATAATTTTTTTATGGTAGACAACTTAATAGCAATAAAAAATACAACTTTATACAAAACAATATTCAACCTTGTAGCAGTGTTAGGAAGCTTCATGACAATGTTACATAACTTCACAATAGTGATGCTAGACGACTTAGGACCATTGGTAGGCAACTTAGGCACAACGATAAACAAGTTCATGATAATGATGCTAACTTGCATTTTATGCAAGTTACTGCAACTTCTTGAAATAAGTTATAGCTACTCTAGTGTAGATATACCTAACTTCACAGATGAGATAAGGTATGCAACTTAACCGTAGGGGTATACAACTTAGCAGTAATGGATATGCAACTTAGCACATATGTGAAGCTATAATGCACTGTCTACAATACTTAGCGAATGTGTGAGATAAAAAGTTATTGAAAATACAACTTAGCTCATATGTGGAATCAACAATACCACCTACAAAAATATAACTTGTCATATGTGTGAAGAAATAATTTGATGTCTTCTTGGCAGCCGTCGCCACAAGTACAACTCTATTTTGATCAACACGGATGTTGCCGGTGCCACGAGCACGATACGAGGCGCAACGCGAGATGCAAGAAGCCGAAGAAGATGTTGCTTTAAGACCGGCGATGCTAAGATGGAGGAGGGCCGAAGAAATAATTTACTTAACCCAAGTGGATATGCAACAGTGTTTGTTCTATATACAACTATGTTGGATAATGGTGCAACTTAACCCTAGTCAGTATACAACTTAGCAATAGTGGGTATCCAACTTAGCACTAGTCAAAATACATCTTAGTATTATTGAAAATACAACTTAGCTCGTATGTGGAACCAACAATACGACAAAAATACAACTTTTCACATGTGTGAAGAAACAATTTGATGTCTTCTTGGTAGCCGTTGCCACAAGTACAACTCCATTGTGATCAACACGGATGTTGTCAGTGCCACGAGCATGAGGCGCAACGCGAGATGCAAGAAGCCGAAGAAGATGTATCTTTAGGACCGGTGATGCTAAGATGGAGGAGGGTCGAAGAAACAATTTACTTAATCCTAGTGGGTATGCAACAATGTTTTTTCTTTATACAACTATGTTGGATAATGGTGCAACTTAACCCTAGTCACTATACAACTTAGCAATATTGGGTATCCCAATGTAGCACTAGTTGAAATACATCTTAGCATTATTAAAAATACAACTTAGCTCGTATGTGGAACCAACAATACCACAGATAAAAATTACAACTAGTCACATGTGTGAAGAAACAATTTGATGTCTTCTTGGCAGCCGCCGCCACAAGTACAACTCCACCGTGATCAACATGAATGTTGATGCCACGAGCACGACACAAGGCGCAACAGGAGATGCAAGAAACCGAAGAAGATGTCGCTTTAAGACTGACGATACTAAGATGGAGGAGGGCCGAAGAAATAATTTACTTAATCCTGGTGGAATGCTAAGATGTCGTTTTAAGACCGACGATGCTAAGATGTGAAATTTACACTCCACGTACAAATGAATTAATATTCAGAAATACCAAGAAAATAATACTTTCAGCAGAGACGATTAGTACTAGCTCGGCTATCATTCTTACCGTTGAGGAGTACAATATTCTTGCACATCATAAATCCATAGAGTACTACATATGCTAGCATGCAAGAGAACAAACCGAATACCGCCAACACCGAACTGAATGTGTTTATAGCCTAGAACAAAGACTTGGCTCATGTCTATGGCCCGTGAGCTGCAGACTTTCAGAGGAGCGGAGATGCCATGGATTTGCCGGGCGTCACCACCATTATCTTCATACCAGCTTCCTCTCCACCACGTCGATGTTCTGGGACACCCTGCTGACCTTGCACCGGCCTCGCGTGAGCCGCGCCCTACACTTCCTCTTCTTCCCCCTGACAAGTGCCGCCTCGCCTAGCTCGTCCCGCAGCTCCCTGTCACCTCCGGCTCCGGCCTCCAACACCAACATTGGCGGTCGCAGCGGGAGGGAGAGGAGTTCACTGGGATGGTAGGCCGGGGCACCGCTGGATCTCGCCCGCGGTGGCCGGAGCCCTGGGGCGGCATGCCATGTTGTGCGGGGATGATCACGCCGGCGATGGGGAAAAGCAGGGCGGCAACGACAGTTGAGCGGGGAGGCAGTTCACGGGGCTAGCAAAGGTAGCGCGCCGCCGGTGGGAATCCACTCGGATGGAGGCAGAGAACACGACGGGGATCAAGATCGCGGACGCGTGGGAGTTTTTGTCGGGAGGTGGGCGTGATGCAATGATTTAGTCGATCAGACGGTTAAGAAGCGGGGCTCAGATGTGTTAACTGGCCTCCAAGCACTATTTAGCAATTGGGTATTTTAAAACGGAGGAAGTACTATTTTTGAACAGAGCGAGTAGCAATTAAAGGAGTCTCAACAACACCCAGTTGGATCTCTTTTCCTAGTAGAAGAGCGAGCTTTATTAATCAACCAACAGAATGTTTAGAGGGGTTCCCACATTAGTAATGGATCATTAAAGCACGCATGTCTACTAAAATTTAAGGTAGTCGTTGTTCTAGTTACTCCGTCTACTAAAATCGTGAGACTCTTCCTTCCTCTTTGTTATCTCCTTTAAGATCATCATATAGTGGACTCCTTGCATTGGTTTCCCTTGGATCTCCTTGACAATATTTCTTTTGCCATTTTGGCCTTGGACGTTGCAACGATGCCTAGGCATGGGCCGACATAGGGCCGGCCTCCAGCTTTGTGCCCATATAATGTTGTGACCGTTCATTATATTTTGGATAGATTTGGATTTAAACATTCAAAAGATAATTAAGTAGTATGCAATGGGTAAATGAAGGCACTCGAACATATGAAGTGGGGGTAGACATCCTGATGAGTCCAACCGCTCTTCTAATTTTTCTCCTTCTTTACTATAAAAAATGATTAAATAATAATAATGAAGATAGCTCTCAATGCACATGCTTTCAAGATCTTAACGGAAAAAATTATATTTGTTGTAAAATGTTAAAACAAATCACACAAATGGATATTAGGTTGATATTTAAATTTTTGTCGAGTAATACAACAACTTTTTATGTTTTCAAAAATAAGAATGTATGTTCAAATTCCAAATTCTAGGTAAGTTATAGAACTGGATCCCAGTGTGAAGTTAGTTTGACATACACTGCAACACTCCCTCTCCACATCACGCAATGATACGGGGCTGAAACTTTTAAGAACAAGCACGACCGACTAGGTTTTGAGTCTATTCTAGTTTGCACAAGTTTAGGTATAGATGCCAAATACAAAGTAATATCAAACATCTCCATTTCACCGCTCTACTTTATGATGCTCTGTGCAGCGTGCACCAAGAAGGGCTTGAAGCTGAATCTCAGGGAGCTACACTACAGGAAACGATAAATAGGCCGACGGCTGGGGCCCGTCGGCGTAAAGCTCGAACCCGTCGGCGTATCTTTGGCCCGACGGGCTGTCGGCGATGCCCGTCGGTAGTACCTCAGGCGTGTATGAAAAAAACCGTCGGCGTATACATTCCCGTCGGCCTAGGCCCACCTAGAGCCCACCTGGAGCAGCTAACGGCCGTTAGCGCGGGAATTTATACGCCGACGGCATAGCCGTCGGCCTAAGATGCCACTTGCCACTGTGGTCGCTCACGCCCTGATACGCCGACGGCATAGCCGCTGCCCTCTCGCCACTGGCTCCGCCACCTTCATTGGATCGCTGACGGCATAGCCGCTCTCTCGCCACTGGGCTCCTCGCGTCCTTACGCCACGGGTGTCCCACTGGCAAACTCTGTCTGCTCATATGGTCTGACGGCATTGCGTCATTTACTTTAGGACTGGGTTTTTTTTTGCATTTTGTTTTACTTATTCCCGTCAAATTATATATTCCCGCATTCCCAGATTCCAGACACAGCACATGCACAAACATAAGATCATCATCGTCAAAAGAACATAACTAGGTCATTCATACATAGGATCATCCATACATAGGTACATCCTCATCCAAACAACATAGCTAGTACATCCACACATAGGTACATCTCTAAGTGCATCCTAACACATGCACATGCCTACACCTCCGGAGAGCTACTCGAGAGACCCATGTCTCCCCGCGTGAAGAAAGGTGAAGCTTGACGTCGAGTAGCCGTCGAACCAAAGACGGAAGAAGGAGAAGTACCGCCATGACCACCACCACGGTAGAAGGAGAAGCACGCCACCCTCAAAGACGATGGAAAGAAGGAGAATCACCGCCCGCCACCACCACCACCAGCACCACCACCACCACCGGAAGCACCAGGAGAAGCACAGCCGGTATGAACCGGTGTCATTGCGCGCGAGATAGTCGGCGAGGCATCAGGACGACCAAAGTGTGTATTGCCGGAGCATCCTGGTCCCTACATGTTTGAGGCAGAGTTAGCAACCACCAAGACACAGGTTTGTTGTAACAACCGGTTTGACAAAAAACTTACCGGGGTCCCTGAGTAGAAGGTCAAAGCATATTCGGACTTTGATGGGAAGATTGGCTGCGGCCCTGGCCTAGGTGGCCGTGGCGGTAGAGTGGCTCGCTCTCCAGTGCCATAAAACCTCTCCAAAAGCTGCAAGATAGTTTAGATATGAGGCATTGCAGAAATAAAGATTCAAACTAGGGAATGCGAGACTTGTCATATTTTGCAAAAATAAAGGTGGAAACTTACATCATCGCGTAACTACGCCTTTCGTAGGCCGCTCGGGTCTGGGACCACGTCTCGAGCGTCACCAAGTGTTCCGCAAAAGCGGCCTTGTAGGCCACGTCCAAAACACAATTTCAAAAACAATGAATCTCATCAACTTAGCCACTCACGAATGATTTTCAGAAATATGATGGAAATGAGAAAAACTTACATCGTCGTTCGCTCGGGAAGGCCGTCGAGGCGAGATAGCAGGGTCGTCGGCGGTGAGGATAGCCTTGATCCGCGTGAGGCTCAAAGCAGGAGTTCGCGGGATCACCCTATCGAGAATCTTGAAACGGCCGTGCTCCCGGCCGCGCCCCGCCACGACCACCGCTCTCTCGTCGGTCTCCGCTGCTCTAGGATCTTCCACCTCCGGATGAAAACCAGTGAACACCTCGAGGTAGTTAGCACCATCCTCCTTGGCAGTGCCATAGAACTCTGGAAGCGAGGGCTGAGGCTGGGACATATCAGGCTTCTTCTGCTTCATCATTTCCCATACTTCATAGTCAGAACAAGGCCTCTCTAGATGTGTGTCCTGCATGGACAAAAAAATGTTATGCGTATCAAGTAGGATCACGAAGGGAAATAAATACAGATTATTCCATGTATACATGTATACCATATGGGCCTTGAGGCGACCATGGTTGCGGTTTCCCGCACAGTGTGTCCCTCCGGAGCCACGGTTTGCCTTGTTCCGCTCGCTCAAGGCATTGAACTCGGCGTCTTCCCCGCGCCACCTCGCCGATAACGCCAGCCATGCGTCCTCCTTACCATCGGCCCACGTGGGCATAAACTGAAAAAACAATACTCATTTGAAGAATGGATAATGCAATTAGCAACAACATAGAATCTGATTGACAATTTACTTACCCCGGCATAATCTTCCTCGGTCATCTTTGGTTGGGCCTTCACATTCAAATGCTTCGGCGCCCTCTTTCTCAACTTCTCGGAGCTGTATAGACTGGTGGTGGTATGCTTCTGATTGTAAAACTGCTACCGTGTCAACCTCTGACAAGCCCCCCGCAAAGTCTTGTCTGCCTTCTCCTGGTCCTCCGGAAGAACCCTATAGAATCTCTGTAATCATACATACAAAATATTGTGAGGGTCATAAGTTAGCATGATGGGGTCATCAACTATGAACGAAACTCGAAAACTTTGCCTTACCCAAAACTTAATGATCACGGCTTCAGAAGCTTTCCCAGCATAGCCCGAGTTTTCGGCGGCCTCATAGTGCGCCCAACTGGTGGCTAGCTTCCTCTCGCCGTTGGGGACGGGGGTGTAAAAGTCTGGCCAAAATTTCCTAATCAGAGCTCCAACCAAGGTGTTAGGCGCACGGGTACCTGGAGGAAATGTCCAGTTGCTGCACAATAGTAAAACATTAGTACATGCCAAATTCTTATGACCAAAATGAAATTACATGTTCAAAATTAGTATAGCCACTTACTCAATGCCGTTAGGCGTAATGATGGGTTTCTCCTCCTCAGAAGCAGGTTCGTCCACTGGGACACCCAATTCCCCACGAATCTTTGGCTTCTTCGGCCGCGTCGACGGCCCCGACTCCTGTTCTCGGGGCTTCCCCTCCGTGTCTCGAGACTCCCCCTCCTGGTCTCGAGAATCAAAGTCCTGGTCTCGAGACCCCCCTCCTGGTATCGAGACTCCCACTCCAAGTCTCGAGACTCCTCCTCCAAGTCTCGAGACTCCTCCTCGTCAGGAGACTCCGAGTAAGCAGACTCGAAAGCCACGTCGCCAGAAGCGGAGGGTAGGTCACTCAGAAGGCGTAAACCTCGTACTCCAACTCGTCCTCGTCCTCCACCTCGTCATGCGCCTCGTCCTCCGCCTCGTCCTGCCCTCGGGGAAGTCCGCCTCCTCCCTCACCTCGTCCTGCACCTCGTCCTGCCCTCGGGGGAAGTCCGCCTCCTCCCTCACCTCGTCCTGCACCTCGTCCTGGCCTCGGAGGAAGTCCACCTCCTCCTCCCTCACCTTGTCCTCCTCCTCCCGCATTGTCGTCATTGTAACGCGAGTTGGGAATGGGTGCTCTTCCACTTTTGGTAACCTTCTTCTGCTTCCACTTAAGGATAGAGGACGGTGATTCCTTGCGTTGGCTCATATTGGTCAATCACCTACATTGAGAAGAGGTAAACAATTTAGTCAAGCATAATAAAGATATTAAACATAAATACTAAGCATAATAAAGATATTAAACATAAATACTAAGCATAATAAAGATACTAAGCATAATAAAGATACTAAACATAGTCGAGGCATAAAAGACATAAAAGACCCTCACCACTCATCATCATCACTCTCATGTGTATGTCTTGGGTTCTCATCAGCACTATCAACATCACTATCACGTGAGAAGTAAGTTGGAGGTTCATCGCAGGGTGGAGGCTCATCGTTGCCATTGTCTGAATATAACTTGGTGAGCATATCAATGTCCTTTATATTCGTGACTACCTCACCACGAGTATGTGCATTGTTCTCGAGGTTCTCAAGATCTTGTAAGTCAAAGTCCCCAAAGTTCTCTTGTTCTTGATAGAAAACTCCCTCGTATGTTTTAGGGTCAATGTTGTTGTAATCGTCGTCGGAGGGCATGGGTAGCTTACCACGTGGCGATACCTGGAACACGACTTCCCAGCCCTTGAGTTCCTCTTTCTGACATGGGTAGGGTAAATAATAAACTTGTTTGGCTTGGTGGGCCACAATAAAGACATCGGCTCCACTATAGGTGGTTGAAGGCCTAACTTCAACTAACCCAATGGAAGGGGTACTTCTATGTCCACCGCGTGGGTCGAACCAGTGGCATTTGAACACAACAAGCTTGAGTTCTAGGGGCGTATTATTGAACGTCAGCCCGTATACGTTTTGTAACCTTCCATAGTAATCAAAGTCATCGGCTCCTCTGGTGAAGACCCCGATATTTACAGTTTTTGCATTTGGCCGACGGTTCTGGTAAGACTCTGTATGGAATCGATAACCATTCACATCATACTTCTCATACATCTCGACTTTACGGTTACAACCCTGGGAGACACATCTTAACTCATCCGACATCTCAACTTTGGGATCGGCTCCCTACAAGTTGCGTACAAATTGTGCATTAGTTACGTGTAATAAGAGGGACAAGTCACGGATTGCCAGGTAAGAGGGACAGGTTATAAATTACCTTTTCATAGAACCAAGACGTGAAATTTTTCTTTCCAGGGGCACCCACTTTCAGAAGGCTTTCCAACTCCGCGTCATCGGGATCCGTCGTTCCCAACCACATTTCATCCGTGAATTGGCTAAAAGGAGAAAATACGTATTAGATCGAAACCGAGATACTAGTTGCAAATGAATTTGTTCACCATTTTACCTAAGGAAACTGGGCACTTGATTTTCTTCCTCATCTTCATTCTCACCGCGGACCACTTCCTTCATGTTCATAAGCACATAGAGCATTATGCAATCCTTCTCTTACTTTTTCAAGGTATAACTTGTTGCGCCACCGGCCTTGCCACCGGAAGAGGAGGAGCTTGGGGTCATGCTTCGGCTCGTCGACATTGTACCGACAGACCTGGTTATGCATAGTGGGAACATCACCGCCATAGTATGTTGTCGTGGCGTCTGTTATCTCCTGGAGGAGAGTTGCCTCAGCTATGCATGCTTCAATCTTATTTTTGTTTCCACATTTGGTTCGAATATACTTAAACTCTCTCTCAATACAAAACTGCCAGCAAGCACGGTCCACCCAAGAGTGCCTCGTTCGCGAGATGCACAATGAGATGTAACATCGGAGTAAAGAAGCCTGGCGGAAAGATCGTCTCTAACTTGCATAGCAACTCCGGCACTAGATCATGCAGCTTTTCAAACATCAAGGACATATCGCTTGGCAGGCGTGCGGAAGAAATGACTCAACTCGCAAGCACTCGCGGATATGCTCTGGGAGATACCCTCGAACCATCACGGCATCAGCTCAATCCATATATGATAGTCGTGACTCTTGAGCCCAGTGACTTTTCCAGTTGCCAAATTGACTCCCTTGCTCATATTCGAACAATAACCATCTGGGAACATCACGACGAATTTGAGCCACCTCAATGACTGCTTCTTTTGGAGGCTATCAAGGCAGTAGTAGGCATGTGGCTTGACCCAATTTTTTAGATTGCATTTAGGAGGTTGCATGCATAGTCTCTTCCTATCACATAGCTCCTCAACATCGACTCTAGCCTTGACATTATCCTTTGACTTTTCAGGAATGTTCAGAATTGTGTAAAAGAGAGACTCTGCGACATTCTTTTCAGTGTGCATCACATCGATGTTATGGGGAAGTTCGCAGTCCTTGTAATACTCGAGCTTCGTTATGCCTTCCTCGTGTGTCCAGTTGTGCGTTTTTCCATATCCCTCAAACTGTGGGAAACCAGACTCGGTACGCACGAGAGCACGTAACTCGGCATCAACATCAACACCATCGAACGTTGGTATGTCTTTTTCTTCAAGCACAACTTTGCCCTTGATGAAGTTCTTTTTGTCTTGTCTGAACGGATGGTCTCCTTTGAGGTATGGTCGATGCGTGTCAAATGCGGAATACTTTTTACCCGCCTTTAGCCAAAGGAACTCAAGTAGATGCTCGACACTGGGCATGGCCACTTACCGGTATACACCATCCGCAGAATAGGGCGTACCCGGGCATGTCGTGCATGGAATAGTGGAACCAAACTTTCATGTAGAAGTTTGTCTTTGATGCACGGTCGTATGTCAACGTCCCGTGGTGCCAAGAGTGGTTCAGATCTTCCACAAGTGGTTGCATGTACACACTCAAATTCTTCCCCGGGTATTCAGGCCCTGGAATGATCAGCGACAGGAATATGGTCTTCCTTTGCATTAGGGCTCCGGGAGGGAGATTGAGCGGCATAACAAACACGGGCCAGCAGCTATACGGTGATTCGACATACCATATGGATTGAATCCATCTGTTGCTATAGCAATTCTAACGCTCAGCCTCTCTGCCTCATCGGGATGGTCTCTATCAAAGTTCTTCCATGCCTTACCATCAGATGGATGTCCCATCTTTACCCGTCCTTGCTCATCCTCATATCTCTTCCCCGTCTTGTGCCACGTCATCTGTGTGACAGACTCCTTGGTCATGTAAAGCCGCTGGATTCTTTTTATGAATGGGAGATAACGAAGAATCTTCATGGCGACTTTTGTTTGCGTCTTCTGACCATCGTCTCCCACCTCATGATACCTAGAGGCCCCACACTTGCTACAGTAATTGTCATCCACAAACTTGTGCATGTATGCTAGGGCCACAAGCATGTTCTCGTGGCATCCCGGCACTCGGGCGGTCCTTTTCCGATGAAACCCTAATCCGAGGGCCCCGCGGGTCTACCCCCGTAGCATTCTCCGTACGAGGGTTGAACAACACACTCTCTCGGTGGTTTAGGTTTGTTTGGGTCATATCTACATGGAAAACCAAGGATAGGCCCAGGGTTCCACCGGTCTACCCTCGTTTGGCCCGCGGCGGGAGCCTACTCCTACATGTCCAGCACGCTTCTATAGGTGTTATCGCATGCAACGTGGACGGTCACACCCAGGAGCTAGGTTTTCCGTCTAGGGGCAATCCACCACCCTTGTGCATGTATGCTAGGGCCACACGCATGTTCCCGTGGCATCTCGGCACTCGGGCGGTCCTTTTCCGACGAAACCCTAATCCGAGGGCCCCGCGGGTCTACCCCCGTAGCATTCTCCGTACGAGGGTTGAACAACGCACTCTCTCGGTGGTTTAGGTTTTTTTGGGTCATATCTACATGGAAAACCAAGGATAGGCCCAGGTTCCACCGGTCACCCTCGTTTGACCAGCGGCGAGCCTACTCCTACATGTCCAGACGCTTCTATAGGTGTTATCGCATGCAACGTGGGCGGTCACACCGGAGCTAGGTTTTCCGTCTAGGGCAATCCACCACCCTTGTGCATGTATGCTAGGGCCACATGTTCCGTGGCATCCGGCACTTTCGGGCGGTCCTTTTCCGACGAAACCCTAATCTGAGGGCCCCACGGGTCTACCCCGTAGCATTCTTCGTCGAGGTTGAACAACGACTCTCTCGGTGGTTTAGGTTTGTTTGGGTCATATCTACACGGAAAACCAAGGATAGGCCCAGGGTTCCACCGGTCTACCCTCGTTTGACCTGCATGAGCCTACTCCTACATGTCCAACACGCTTCTATAGGTGTTATCGCATGCAACGTGGGCGGTCACACCGGAGCTAGGTTTTCCGTCTAGGGGCAATCCACCACCCTTGTGCATGTATGCTGGGGCCACACGCATGTTCCGTGGCATCCGGCACTCGGCGATCCTTTTCCGATGAAACCTAATCCGAGGCCCCAAGGGTCTACCCGTAGCATTCTCCGTCGAGGGTTGAACAACGCACTCTCTCGGTGGTTTAGGTTTGTTTGGGTCATATCTACATGGAAAACCAAGGATAGGCCTGTGGTTCCACCGGTCTACCCTCGTTTGACCAGCGGCGAGCCTACTCCTACATGTCCAACACGCTTCTATAGGTGTTATCGCATGCAACGTGGACGGTCACACCCGGGAGCTAGGTTTTCCGTCCAGGGGCAATCCACCACCCTTGTGCATGTATGCTAGGGCCACACGCATGTTCCCGTGGCATCCTGGCACTCGGGCGGTCCTTTTCTGATGAAACCCTAATCCGAGGGCCCCGCGGGTCTACCCCCATAGCATTCTCCGTATGAGGGTTGAACAACGCACTCTCTCGGTGGTTTAGGTTTGTTTGGGTCATATCTACATGGAAAACCAAGGATAGGCCCAGGGTTCCACCGTCTACCTCGTTTGACCTGCCAGGAGCCTACTCCTACATGTCCAAAGACGCTTCTATAGGTGTTATCGCAACGTGGGCGGTCACAACCGAAGCTAGGTTTTCCGTCTAGGGGCAATCCACCACCCTTGTGCATGTATGCTAGGGCCACACGCATGTTCCCGTGGCATCCTGGCACTCGGGCGGTCCTTTTTCGACGAAACCCTAATCCGAGGGCCCCGCGTGTCTACCCCCGTAGCATTCTCCGTACGAGGGTTGAACAATGCACTTTCTCGGTGGTTTAGGTTTGTTTGGGTCATATCTACATGGAAAACCAAGGATAGGTCCAGGGTTCCACCGGTCTACCCTCGTTTGACCCGCGGCGGGAGCCTACTCCTACATGTCCAGCACGCTTCTATAGGTGTTATCGCATGCAACGTGGACGGTCACAACCGGGAGCTAGGTTTTCCGTCTAGGGGCAATCCACCACCCTTGTGCATGTATGCTAGGGCCACACGCATGTTCCCGTGGCATCCCGGCACTCGGGCGGTCCTTTTCCGACGAAACCCTAATCCGAGGGCCCCGCGGGTCTACCCCCGTAGCATTCTCCGTATGAGGGTTGAACAACGCACTCTCTCGGTGGTTTAGGTTTGTTTGGGTCATATCTACATGGAAAACCAAGGATAGGCCCAGGGTTCCACCGGTCTACCCTCGTTTGACCCGCGGCGGGAGCCTACTCCTACATGTCCAGCACGCTTCTATAGGTGTTATCGCATGCAACATGGACGGTCACATCCGGGAGCTAGGTTTTCCGTCTAGGGGCAATCCACCACCCTTGTGCATGTATGCTAGGGCCACACGCATGTTCCCGTGGCATCCGGCACTTTCGGCGGTCCTTTTAAAGCGAAACCCTAATCCGAGGTCCCCACGGGTCTACCCCCGTAGCATTCTCCGTACGAGGGTTGAACAACGCACTCTCTCGGTGGTTTAGGTTTGTTTGGGTCATATCTACATGGAAAACCAAGGATAGGCCCAGGGTTCCACCGGTCTACCCTCGTTTGACCCGCGGCGGGAGCCTACTCCTACATGTCCAGCACGCTTCTATAGGTGTTATCGCATGCAACGTGGACGGTCACAACCGGGAGCTAGGTTTTCCGTCTAGGGGCAATCCACCACCCTTGTGCATGTATGCTGGGGCCACACGCATGTTCCCGTGGCATCCCGGCACTCTGGCGGTCCTTTTCCGATGAAACCCTAATCCGAGGGCCCCGCGGGTCTACCCCCGTAGCATTCTCCGTACGAGGGTTGAACAACGCACTCTCTCGGTGTTTTAGGTTTGTTTGGGTCATATCTACATGGAAAACCAAGGATAGGCCCAGGGTTCCACCGGTCTACCCTCGTTTGACCCGCGGCGAGAGCCTACTCCTACATGTCCAGCACGCTTCTATAGGTGTTATCGCATGCAACGTGGACGGTCACACCCGGGAGCTAGGTTTTCCATCCAGGGGCAATCCACCACCCTTGTGCATGTATGCTAGGGCCACACGCATGTTCCCGTGGCATCCCGGCACTCGGTTGGTCCTTTTCCGACGAAACCCTAATCCGAGGGCCCCGCGGGTCTACCCCTGTAGCATTCTCCGTATGAGGGTTGAACAACGCACTCTCTCGGTGGTTTAGGTTTGTTTGGGTCATATCTACATGGAAAACCAAGGATAGGCCCAGGGTTCCACCGGTCTACCCTCGTTTGACCCGCGGCGGGAGCCTACTCCTACATGTCCAGCACGCTTCTATAGGTGTTATCGCATGCAACGTGGACGGTCACAACCAGAAGCTAGGTTTTCCGTCTAGGGGCAATCCACCACCCTTGTGCATGTATGCTAGGGCCACACGCATGTTCCCGTGGCATCCCGGCACTCGGGCGGTCCTTTTTTGACAAAACCCTAATCCGAGGGCCCCGCGTGTCTACCCCCGTAGCATTCTCCGTACGAGGGTTGAACAACGCACTCTCTCGGTGGTTTAGGTTTGTTTGGGTCATATCTACATGGAAAACCAAGGATAGGTCCAGGGTTCCACCGGTCTACCCTCGTTTGACCCGCGGCGGGAGCCTACTCCTACATGTCCAGCACGCTTCTATAGGTGTTATCGCATGCAACATGGACGGTCACAACCGGGAGCTAGGTTTTCCGTCTAGGGGCAATCCACCGCCCTTGTGCATGTATGCTAGGGCCACACGCATGTTCCCTGTAGGGGTTCGTAGCATGGAAAACAAAAATTTTCTATCGCATACAAACAAACAAGCCAAGATCTATCTACTAGATTGCAGCAACGAGTCGATGGAATAACTCACCCTCGAAGATTCCAAAGTGTTTAACGAGAGCAGATTCTCGTGGGTGATGTAGTCGTACTCTTTCCGATCTCAAGATCGCGTAGACGATCCTTCCAGCGCCACGTTAAGAAGCGCTCCCTTGATCGGTCACACGTTCGATTTCGACGAAGACCTTCCTCTCCTTGTTCCAAAGGCAGCGGAGGTTGTAGCACTCTCCTCGCGATTCCGTGACTGTGGCGTGGTACCGAAGTAGAGGGAGATCCCAGGTCGCCTTAAGCAGTGCGAGTATGGTGGAGCTTATGAGAGAGGCTATTAGTGGTCTAGTAATTAGACACACCAATTAGAAGGCTCTAAACCAATTAGAAGGCTCTAAACCGAAATAGCTCTAAACCGGGGTTTAGGTCTAGGGTTTAGTTTAGAGGATAGGAACTTGTGTGTACTAGGAGGGGAGCCTGCCCCTCCTTATATAGGTGGGAGGGCCGGCGGCCAAGGGGAGGGAGTGGAGTCCCTCCCCAACTCGGCCTTGAGGTGGGCGCGGCTTGGGAGGAGGGAATCCCTCCCCAACTCGGTTTCCACTTCTCCTCCTCTTTCCACTTTCCAAAACTTGCCGTTTGACTTTCAAACTAGCCGTTTGACTTTTCAATTTAGGATTTAAATAAACCATTTATTTTGGACAGCGAGAACACTTAGTACATGATGCAATCATTCCAACTTACAATGACACATTCATGTACCCTTCCCTTCCGGAGTCGGACATTCCGGACCTTCTAGAATGTTCCCGATGAAAACACGGAATCATTCCGCTACTCCAAACGGGACTTTCCTTATATGAATCTTATTCTCCGGACCATTCCGGATCACCTCGTGATATCCGGATCCCATCCGAGACTCGAACAACATTCGGTCTCTTTCTCATAATACCATAACTACTCAAACAACGTCGAATCCTTAAGTGTGTCTCCCTACGGTTCGTGAATTATGCGGACATGATCGAGACACTTCTCGAACAATAACCAATAGAGGAATCTGGAAATTCATATGGCTCCACATATTTCTCGATTACTTTGCGATCGAATGAACCACTTACATACGATACCAATTTCCCTTTGTCTCACGATATGTTACTTATCCGAGGTTATGATCGTCGGTATCTCTGCATACCTAGTTCATCCTCGTTACTGATAAGTACTCTTTCTCGTTCCGTGATATGTGATCCCTTGTGACCAAGTCACATGCTTGCAAGCTAATTGGATGACATTTCACCGAGAGGGCCAGAGAATATCTATCCGTCATGTGGATGGACAAATCCCACTCTTGATCCATGTGTTTCAACCAATACTTTCCGAACACTCAATGCCACCTTTATAGCCACCTGTTACGGTGTGGTGTTTGATGACATCAAAGCATCCATCCAAAGAAAGGTGATATGCATGATCTCATGGTCGAAGGAATTAGGTTACTATGTATCAGAAAGCATATAGCAATTGAACTATTGAAATGACTTGATCTTTATGCTACGCTTATCTATAGGAGTATGTCCACCATATCATTCTCCTAACGATATGATCTTGTTGTTAATAACATCTCAATGTTCATGATAAGGAAACCACAATCATCTATTAACCAACAAGCTAGTATTATATAGAGGCTTTACTAGGGACTTCAAATTAAGTGTACAATTCACACAAGTATTAATGTTTCCTTGTTAATACTATTATAGCATGAATATAAACATTTATCATAAACACAAAGATATAATAATAACTACATTTATTATTGCCTCTAGGGCATATCTCCAACAGTCTCCCACTTGCACTAGAGTCATCTAATCTAGATTACATGGTAATATACCGAACACCCATGGCAGTTTGGTGTTGGTCATGTTTTGCCCTCGGGAGAGGTTTAGTCAACGGATCCGCCACAGTCAGATCTGTGTGTACTTTGCAAATCTTTATATCCCCATCCGGATATGTTCTCGAATAGCGTGGAAACGCAGCTTGATATGCTTGACTTCTTGTGTGACCTTGGTTCTTGCGCATTGGCTATGGCGCCCATGTTATCACAGAGATAGACATTGGGTCCAGGTAGCACTAGGAACCACACCCACTGTAATGAACTCTTTCATCCATATCGCTTCTTGTGAAGCCTCCGGCGACCATGTATTCGATTCAGTTGAAGATCTCGCCACAACGCTTTGCTTTGCACTCCTCCAGCTAACGCTGCACCATTCAAAATAAATCATTATCCAGTTGTGATTTAGAATCATCCGGATCGGTGGTCCAACTACCATCGGTGGAACCATTAACATCGAGCTGTACATCACCACCATCAGAAAGCACCATATCCTTAGTTCTTCTCAAGTACTTAAGGATGTTTTTGATCATTGTCAATGATCCACTCTGGATCACTTTGATATCTGCTAGTTAGACTAACGGCATATGCGATGTCGGGTCTAGTACATAGCATGGCATACATTAGAGATCCTATGGCTGAGGCATAGAGTCTTACTCATCCTTTATCTATCTTCGCGATGTCGGACTTTGAGTTTTACTCAAGGTCGTATTAGCAACATGGGCAAGAACCCTTTCTTGCTATCTTCCATTCCAAACCTCTTTAGAACTTTGTCCAAATATGTACTTTGTGACAATGATATTTGGCGTTTCGATCTATCTCTATAAATCTTTATGCCTAATATGTAAGCTGTTTCGCCAAGATCCTTCATTGAAAAACTATTATTCAAATACTCTTTGACACTATTAAGAAGGTCTACATCATTCCCAATCAACAATATGTCATCCACATACAGTATTAAGAATGCTGAGCTCCCACTCACTTTCTTGTAAATACAAGCTTCTCCATAAGTTTGTATAAAACCAAAACTTTTGATTACTTTATCAAACATTGATTCCAACCGGGATGCTTGCTTCAATCCATAGATGGACCGTTGAAGCTTGCATACCTTGTTAGCATCTTTAGGATCGACAAAACCTTTGGGTTGCATCATATACAACTCTTCATCAATGTCTCCATTGAGGAATGCTGTTTTGACATCCATCTGCCATATCTCATAATCATAATATGCAGCGATTGCTAACATAATCCTCACAGACTTTTAGCTTCGCTACCGTGAGAAAGTCTCATCGTAGTCAACTCCTTGAATTTGTCGAAACCCTTTTGCGACAAGTCGAGCTTTATAGACAGTAAGATTACCATCAGCATCTGTTTTCTTCTTGAAAATCCATTTGTTCTCGACAGCCTTCCGGCCATCCGGTAAGTCCACCAAAGTCCATACTTGGTTTTCGTACATGGATCCAATCTCGGTTCATGGCTTCTTGCCATTTATTGGAATCTGGGCTCATCGCTTCCTCATATGTCTCGGGGTCATCGGTGTTGTCCACCAACATGACATTCATAACGTAATCATACCAATCTGGACTGGTACGATTTCTCGATGACCTCCGAGGCTCAGTAGCAACTTCAACCGAAGTTTCATGATCACCATCATTAGCTTCCTCTCTTATTGGTGCAGGCACCACAGGAACTTCTTCGGTCTGCGCTACTCGCAATTTAGAGAGAAGGTTCGACAGCGTGGTCGAGGTCTACGTTCGTTCCAGTCTGTTCTTTCGAGAGAAATTCCTTCTCTAGAAAGGATCCATTCTTAAGCGAAGATTTTGCCTTGGATCTATGATAGAAGGTATACCCAATAGTTTCCTTGGGTATCCTATGAAGACGCATTTTTCCGCTTTGGGTTCAAGCTTGTCCTAACGTAACTTCTTTACATAGGCTTCATCCCCAAACTTTAAGGAACGACAATTTAGGTTTCTTCCCAAACCATAATTCATACGGTGTCGTTTCAACGGATTTAGACGGTGCCCTATTTAAAGTGAATGCGGCTGTTTCTAATGCATAACCCCAAAATGATAGCGGCAAATCTGTAAGTGACATCATAGAACGAACCATATCTAAGAGAGTTCGATTACGACGTTCAGACACACCATTACGCTGTGGTGTTCGGCGGTGTCAACTCTGAAAGTATTCCACATTTCTTCAAATGCTCGCCAAACTCGTAATTTAGATATTCACCTCCACGATCGAGCGTAGAAATTTAATCTTCTTGTTACGTTGATTCTCTACCTCACTTTGAAACTCCTTAAACTTCTCGAAAGTTTCGGACTTATGTTTCATGAAATAGATATACCCATATCTACTCAAATCATCCGTGAAGGTAAGAACATAACGATAACCACTGCGCGATGCTACACTCATTGGACCACACACATCGGTATGTATGATTTCCAATAAGTCTGTAGCTCGCTCCATTATACCAGAAAATGGAGTCTTAGTCATTTTACCCATCAGACATGCCTCGCATCTTTCAAGTGATTCAAAATCAAGTGATTCAAGAAGTCCATCGAATGGAGTTTCTTCATACGCTTCACTCCAATGTGACCAAGGCAGCGATTGCCACATATAGGTCGAATTATCGCTTGATTTCAAACGTTTAGCTTCAATGTTATTGATATGTGTATTTCCACTATCGAGATTCAATATGAATAGACCATCTATCAAAGGTGCATGTGCATAAAACATATTACTCATATAAATCGAACAACCATTATTCTCGGATTTAAACAAGTAACCGTCTCGCAATAAACAAGATCCCGATATAATGTTCATGCTCAACGCAGGCACCAAATAACAATTATTTAAGTATAAAACTAATCCCGATGGTAGACGAAGAGGTAGCGTCGACCGCGATCACATCAACCTTTGATCCGTTTCCCTACGCGCATCGTCACCTCGTTCTTCACTAGCTTCCGTTTATTCTGCGCTCCTGTTTGAGTTACAAATATGAGCAACCGAACCCGATTATCAAATACCGGGCACTACTACGAATACTAGTGAGATACACATCAATAACATGTATATCGGATATACCTTTCTTCTTGATGTTGCCGTTCTTCAAATCCGCCAAGTACTTTGGGCAATTCCGCTTCCAAAGGACCTTCTCCCTTGCGGTAAAAGCACTCAAGATCGGGCTTGGGTCCAGCCTTGGTCTTCTTCTCGGCGTGGTAACTTTCTTACCACCCTTCTTGAAGTGTCCCTTACGCTTAGACTTGCCTTTCTTGAATTTGGTGGTCTTATTGACCATCAACACTTGGTGCTCTTTCTTGATCTCCACTTACGCAGATTTTAACATAGCAAATAGTTACGCAACTCTTTGTTCATGTTACGCATGTTGTAGTTCATCACAAAGTTCTTGTAACTTGGTGGTAGTGATTGGAGGATGGTAAACCCCCAAAGTATTAGGAATCACTATACCCAAACTTTGAAGTTTATTTGCGTGCCCGGACATCTTAAGCACATGCTCACCGACGGAGCTACCCTCTTCCATCTTGCGGTTAAAGAACTTTTCAGCTTCATAACTTTCAATTGCCGCATGAGTCTCAAAGATTAATTTGAGATCCTCGACAATATCATATGGATCGACTCTTCAAACCTTTTTCAAGCTCTGATTCTAAACCATACAAGATAGCACACTGAACTATGGAGTCTTGATTCTTCCGAGCGAGGTAAACATTCTTTACTCCATCGGTAGCATCATGCAGGTGGGTCACATAGCGGTGCATCCAGCACATAGGTCAAATTACCAGCTGTGAGGACAATCCTCAAATTGCGGAACCAATCCGCGAAGTTGCTTCCATTGTTTTTCAACTTTTCTTTCTCTAGGACCGCATTAAAATTGATGGTAGGGGCTGCCATTGATCTACAACATATTTGCAATAGTTTAGACTAAGTTTATGACAAATTGAGTTCAAATTAATTAATGAACTTAAACTAGGTGAACTCCCACTCAAAACAACATCCCTCACATTGTTTTAGTGATCACACGAACCAAATCCACTACATCAACACCGATCATCACGAGAGTTGATATAGTTTCAATGGCAAACAATCATCATGTTCATCATATCTACTATATGATTCATGCTTTACCTTTCGGTGATCCGTGTTCCTGAGGCCATGTCTGTACATGCTAGGCTCGTCAAGATCAAACCTTAGCTACCGCATAAGCAAATCTGGCTTGCTTACGTTGTATTCACTCGGAATCAAAGACACCCGATCATCACGTGGTGCTTGAGCAAGCTTTGGCAGTGCATACTAAGGGTGAACACTTTAGAACTTGAAATTTATGTGCATGAGGGATCATCTTATAATGCTACCGTCGTCTACTAAGCAATACAAGATGCATAAAGGATTAACATCACATGCAATTCATAATATGTGATATGATATGGCCTTTCTTCTTTGTGCTTCCGATCTCCATCTTCAAGCACGAACATGATCTCCATCATCACCGGCATAGCATCAAGGTCAATGACGCTTCTTCATGGTTGTCGTCCACCAGCTTCAACTATTACAACTATTTTGAATAGACACGCAGGTCTTAATGTAAATTAAAGACAACCATATGGCTCTGCGGTTGCCAACTTACAATAAGGAACATTGCATACATCAAATATAATCACAATCATGTCCATATCACATCACTGCACACCACAGCAAAACAAAGTTAGACGCCTCTACTTTCTTTGCATATTTTACGTGGTTTGGGGCTTTCAATAAGTGTCGTTCTAACTTACGAACAAGAACCACAACATTGATACTAGCATTGTTGATCACCCGTTGTAAATTGGATCTTTACTATGCTAGGAGAAACAGGCACCCGCAAAGCCACTTATGCAAATCGAGTTGCATGTCAAGCGTGGAGCAAGTCTCATGAACGATGTCATGTAAGGTTAGCCCGGGCCGCTTCATCCCAACATACCGCAAGATGCAAAGTACACAAAAAGCAATCTACAATAAAAGCATCAACGCCCACAATGACCATTGTGTTCTACTCGTGCAATAGATCTACATATAGACACGGCTCGATACCCTTTGTAGGGGTTCGTAGCATGGAAAACAAAAATTTTCTATCGCATACAAACAAACAAGCCAAGATCTATCTACTAGATTGCAGCAACGAGTCGATGGAATAACTCACCCTCGAAGATTCCAAAGTGTTTAACGAGAGCAGATTCTCGTGGGTGATGTAGTCGTACTCTTTCCGATCTCAAGATCGCGTAGACGATCCTTCCAGCGCCCGTTAAGCAGCGCTCCGCAGTCGGTCACACGTTAAATTTTCGACGAAGACCTTCCTCTCCTTGTTTCAGCAGGCGGAGGTTGTAGCACTCTCCTCGCGATTCCAAGACACTGTGGCGTGGGTACAGGAAGTAGAGGGAGATCCTGCAGGCTTCGCCTTAAGCCGGTCAGTATGGTGGATCTTATGAGAGAGGCTATTAGTGGTCTAGTAATTAGACACACCAATTAGAAGGCTCTAAACCAATTAGAAGGCTCTAAACCGAAATAGCTCTAAACCGGGGTTTAGGTCTAGGGTTTAGTTTAGAGGATAGGAACTTGTGTGTACTAGGAGGGGAGCCCTGCCCCTCCCTTTATAGGTGGGAGGGCCGGCGGCCAAGGGGAGGGAGTGGAGTCCCTCCCCAACTCGGCCTTGAGGTGGGCGCCCGGCTTGGGGAGGAGGAATCCCTCCCCAACTCGGTTTCCACTTCTCCTCCTCTTTCTACTTTCCAAAACTTGCCGTTTGACTTTCAAACTAGCCGTTTGACTTTTCAATTTAGGATTTAAATAAACCCTTTATTTTGGACAGCGAGAACACTTAGTACATGATGCAATCATTCCAACTTACAATGACACATTCATGTACCCTTCCCCTTCCGGAGTGCCGGACATTCCGGGACCTTCTAGAATGTTCCAGATGAAAACACCTAATCATTCCGCTACTCAAAGCAGGACTTTCCTTATATGAATCTTATTCTCCGGACCATTCCGGATCACCTCGTGATATCCGGATCCCATCCGAGACTCCGAACAACATTCGGTCTCTTTCTCATAATACCATAACTACTCAAACAACGTCGAATCCTTAAGTGTGTCTCCCTACGGTTCGTGAATTATGCGGACATGATCGAGACACTTCTCCGAACAATAACCAATAGAGGAATCTGGAAATTCATATGGCTCCCACATATTTCTACGATTACTTTGCGTCGAATGAACCACTTACATACGATACCAATTTCCCTTTGTCTCACGATATGTTACTTATCCGAGGTTATGATCGTCGGTATCTCTGCATACCTAGTTCATCCTCGTTACTGATAAGTACTCTTTTCTCGTTCCCGTGATATGTGATCCCTTGTGACCAAGTCACATGCTTGCAAGCTAATTGGATGACATTTCACCGAGAGGGCCCAGAGAATATCTATCCGTCATGTGGATGGACAAATCCCACTCTTGATCCATGTGTTTCAACCAATACTTTCCGAACACTCAATGCCACCTTTATAGCCACCACATTACGGTGTGGTGTTTGATGACATCAAAGCATCCATCGAAAGGTGATATGCATGATCTCATGGTCGAAGGAATTAGGTTACTATGTATCAGAAAGCATATAGCAATTGAACTATTGAAATGACTTGATCTTTATGCTACGCTTATCTATAGGAGTATGTCCACCATATCATTCTCCTAACGATATGATCTTGTTGTTAATAACATCTCAATGTTCATGATAGGGAAACCACAATCATCTATTAACCAACAAGCTAGTATTATATAGAGGCTTTACTAGGGACTTCAAATTAAGTTTACAATTCACACAAGTATTAATGTTTCCTTGTTAATACTATTATAGCATGAATATAAACATTTATCATAAACACAAAGATATAATAATAACTACATTTATTATTGCCTCTAGGGCATATCTCCAACATTCCCGTGGCATCCCGGCACTCGGGCGGTCCTTTTCCGACGAAACCCTAATCCGAGGGCCCCGCGGGTCTACCCCTGTAGCATTCTCCGTATGAGGGTTGAACAACGCACTCTCTCGGTGGTTTAGGTTTGTTTGGGTCATATCTACATGGAAAACCAAGGATAGGCCCAGGGTTCCACCGGTCTACCCTCGTTTGACCCGCGGCGGGAGCCTACTCCTACATGTCCAGCACGCTTCTATAGGTGTTATCGCATGCAACATGGACGGTCACAACCAGAAGCTAGGTTTTCTGTCTAGGGGCAATCCACCACCCTTGTGCATGTATGATAGGGCCACACGCATGTTCCCGTGGCATCCCGGCACTCGGGCGGTCCTTTTTTGACGAAACCCTAATCCGAGGGCCCCGCGTGTCTACCCCCGTAGCATTCTCCGTACGAGGGTTGAACAACGCACTCTCTCGGTGGTTTAGGTTTGTTTGGGTCATATATACATGGAAAACCAAGGATAGGTCCAGGGTTCCACCGGTCTACCCTCGTTTGACCATGGGCGAGCCTACTCCTACATGTCCAGCACGCTTGTATAGGTGTTATCGCATGCAACGTGGACGGTCACAACCGGGAGCTAGGTTTTCCGTCTAGGGGCAATCCACCACCCTTGTGCATGTATTCTAGGGCCACACGCATGTTCCCGTGGCATCCCGGCACTCGGGCGGTCCTTTTCCGACGAAACCCTAATCCGAGGGCCCAAGGGTCTACCCCGTAGCATTCTCCGTATGAGGGTTGAACAACGCATTCTCTCGGTGGTTTAGGTTTGTTTGGGTCATATCTACATGGAAAACCAAGGATAGGCCCAGGGTTCCACCGGTCTACCCTCGTTTGAGCCTACTCCTACATGTCCAGCACGCTTCTATAGGTGTTATCGCATGCAACGTGGACGGTCATAACCGGAAGCTAGGTTTTCCGTCTAGGGGCAATCCACCACCCTTGTGCATGTATGCTAGGGCCACACGCATGTTCCCGTGGCATCCCGGCACTCGGGCGGTCCTTTTTCGACGAAACCCTAATCCGAGGGCCCCGCGTGTCTACCCCCGTAGCATTCTCCGTACGAGGGTTGAACAACGCACTCTCTCGGTGGTTTAGGTTTGTTGGGTCATATCTACATGGAAAACCAAGGATAGGTCCAGGGTTCCACCGGTCTACCCTCGTTTGACCATGGAGCCTACTCCTACATGTCCAGCACGCTTCTATAGGTGTTATCGCATGCAACGTGGACGGTCACACCTGGGAGCTAGGTTTTCCGTCTAGGGGCAATCCACCACCCTTGTGCATGTATGCTAGGGCCACACACATGTTCCCGTGGCATCCCGGCACTCGGGCGGTCCTTTTCCGATGAAACCCTAATCCGAGGGCCCCGCGGGTCTACCCCCGTAGCATTCTCCGTACGAGGGTTGAACAACGCACTCTCTCGGTGGTTTAGGTTTGTTTGGGTCATATCTACATGGAAAACCAAGGATAGGCCCAGGGTTCCACCGGTCTACCCTCGTTTGGCCCGCGGCGGGAGCCTACTCCTACATGTCCAGCACGCTTCTATAGGTGTTATCGCATGCAACGTGGACGGTCACACCCAAGAGCTAGGTTTTCCGTCTAGGGGCAATCCACCACCCTTGTGCATGTATGCTAGGGCCACACGCATGTTCCTGTGGCATCCCGGCACTCGGGCGGTCCTTTTCCTACGAAACCCTAATCCGAGGGAACCTGGTCTACCCCGTAGCATTCTCCGTCACGAGGGTTGAACAACGACTCTCTCGGTGGTTTAGGTTTGTTTGGGTCATATCTACATGGAAAACCAACGATAGGCCCAGGGTTCCACCAGTCTACCCTCGTTTGACCCGCGGCGGGAGCCTACTCCTACATGTCCAGCACGCTTCTATAGGTGTTATCGCATGGAACGTGGACGGTCACACCCGGGAGCTAGGTTTTCCGTCTAGGGGAAATACACAACCCTTGTGAATGTATGCTAGGGCCACACGAATGTTCCGTGGCATCCGGCACTCAGGCGGTCCTTTAAAGCGAAACCCTAATCCGAGGGCCCCGCGGGTCTACCCCCGTAGCATTCTCCGTACGAGGGTTGAACAACGCACTCTCTCGGTGGTTTAGGTTTGTTTGGGTCATATCTACATGGAAAACCAAGGATAGGCCCAGGGTTCCACCGGTCTACCCTCGTTTGACCCGCGGCGGGAGCCTACTCCTACATGTCCAGCACGCTTCTATAGGTGTTATCGCATGCAATCGTGGGTTAACCAATATACTTTTTTGGTAGTTTTCGTTTGTTTAGGTTATACCAATGTAATTTTTTGGCCTTTAAAAGCGTGCATGCGATAACCTTCACACGGTATAGGGTTTCTCCAAATAGTGGGTTCGATGCCCGAGTGTCCCCAAAAGAGAGGGGTTTCTACGGTTTCCCCAAAAGAGAGGTTTCGGTTCTTCGAGGTTCGTACAAAATGAGACATATCTTCAATAATTATGTTGTAGTTGTGTATTATATGTGTATTTTGTTGTTCCTATTTTACATTTATATTTTCGCATCGGGTTCCGAAAGATTCGCGTCGTATTCTTTGCTTTAAGGTGGGATACGCGAAGATTCGTGTGGTTAATTTACAAACACCAATTTATTTATAAATTACATCTACATTAAATTAGCGTGGAAAATAAATAAATAAATCAAATATAAGTACTTTAGACATTGGAGAAAAAAAACCTAGGCCGACGGCTTTGCCGTCGGCGTATAGGGTGCCACTGACTAGGCCGACGGTCCGGCCGTCGGCGTAACTGTGCGTGCAACGGCCCGTTAGGTGGGCCGTTAACTAGGGCTTAACGCCGACGGCCCCGTATAGGCCGACGGTCACCGTCAGGAGGACGCCGACGGTTTTTCTTCGCCGACGGCTACCGTTGGCTCTTCTCTCCCTACGCTGACGGCAATCGTACGCCGACGGCTGGATGGCCCGGCTGACGAATCCGGGGAAGTGGGCCGACGGGCCCGACCTTTCCCTGTCGGCGTATACAGACACCGTCGGCGTATCCCTTATTTCCTGTAGTGCTATGGGACCGGTGGCACGTTCTCCTTAGGTGTCGGCACCACATGCTCTTCGGCGAGTGGTTTATGTGCTTCTAAAGTTCATGCCTAACGCACTCAATACAATGTAAGTTTATGTTCACTGTTTAGACTGCATTGGTTTTCTTTGTTCTCCTCGGGTTGATTTGCCGGAGCTGGGTGTGAGATCATCTCTGATGTCGATCCTTAGATTCAGCAGAGAAGACATCTCTGTTTGTTGAGTTTGCTGAGGCATATCTTCAATCTACGGCTCAACCTCCTACTTCAGAAGCGTCGGTCAACACGCTTGCTAGTTGTGGTGCTAGCTCTACACTTGGCCAGATTGTAGGAGGCCCTTGAAGAATACAATCGCAGGTTATTCGAGTCTTGAGTTCTCGTCGAACCTCCTGGCAGGCTCTAACTGTGCTCTTCGACTATTTATAGTTCGCTTTTCTAGCAATTTGTTTGATATGTGTGCGATTAGGGGCTTTCCCCTTTAGTTGCATGAGTATGGTTATAACTTTATTTTTGTGTTAATGAAAGCTCGGGTCCTTCAGGGCCCTCCTTGGGTTAAATTTAATGCCTGGTTTTGGCCATCCTCTGTGGTTTTCGCTGGTGATATAACCAAGTAATGTCGTAAATTTGTCTAAATTCGCATATATCTACACGTCTAGTATGTGCAAATATAGACGGTTGTGTGGCGGTTAATATGAAATGGAGAGAGTAGCTATCATGTCATGACGTAGAAATGCAAGTAGATCCAACCAATGTCTCACTTCTAGTTTATTTCATAATTTACAGTGACAAAATTTTATAACAAAAATCATAAAATAAATTTGAAATGGGAATTTGACGGGATCATGCTTGACACCTTATTACGACGTGTGTTACACATTTAGGTACGTGTCAATATCACCTCACGCGGTTGTTCACATGGAAAATATATGTATGAATGCTCTATCGAAACAAAATAGCGTCGCTGTAGGCTACGAGAATAGGATTACGCGTCGCAAGAAGTGAGGCAATCAATTGGGTGGATGATATAGGCGCACAGTTCGATACTAGCACCGGAGCTAGGAACCACAATTTTCTAGCACAGTAGTCTGGACTCTGGACTCCAGACCCGACCGACGTGAAACTTGCTTGTTTCCCAGTAAGGACAGTGACACTGTACCAACAGACATGCTACGTGCCTTGCATGGTTCCTCATCACACACCAAAAAGTCGTAGCTTGGTTTTCAAGGTCAAGTATATAAGTTTCCCTCGTGCCGCACGCTCCCTTAGAGGTGACCGTGGTATTTGTGGACAAGACAGAAAGCATTGGCTTCTATCGCACCATTTTCAGTGAAGTTGTTTTCATGAAAAGTTGTCATCGTGATATCATGCTCGTGATTCTAAGGCTAGTCATAGCGGAAGTAACTTGACTAGTAACATAGTTCTAAATGTATTGCCAACTAAGGATTTAGATGACATGACATGCAATTAAATGATGAGTAACTAGCTATGTTACCATAACATCACACATTTCAAGGCAAAATGAGTCTACATTGCAATAAAATAAGCCTTTGCATGACACCACACATATGTTACTTTCCACTATGGAGGTAGTAACTTAGACTAGTAACATACACATATTACTACTCTAAGTTACTTCCCACTATGACCAGCCTAAAACAACACCCTTGCAAAAAATAAATTACCGTCATAACAAGCCTTGCTTGTCTTAAGAAATAAAAAGACAATTATCTTGCCATATCAAGATTTCTAAACTTTTTTACTACCTTACATGGAAATGATTCTAGAACTTTGGTGCAATTAAGTTCAAAACATTGATGCAGGACTTCAAATGTTTTATAAGGGAGGATGCTGGATGCGGTAGTTCCTTATGAAGGACAAAATTACAAAACCCATCACAACTAGGGCTAAGGTTTCAAAAAACCACCAACTTTCGAGCTTTGACTAAAAACCATCACTTCAAAGTAACAACGTGACAGATATCCACCAATTTCTCCTAACCACTAAGTTAAACATGATTATGACATGTGGGCCTCCTCTATCAGGCTAACGTGGCAGCTCGCGGACGGTTCTGATTGGACGGCCATTAACGACACTGTTTCTGACTGGACAAGCCCACTATCAGCTGACGTGGCACGCGGTAGACAGTCTAGGAAACAAATGTTAAAGTTGTATTACTTTCTAGGTTTTTTAAGAACTTTGAGGACCCCACTTGTTAGTGCACTCTCCTCTCTTTTCTCTTCCTGTGAAGTGGACCCCAGTTGTCATCCCTAGCCTACAGCCACAACACCCATGGAAGGGCAAGGTCGGCCGGTCGCAAGGCAGGGGAAGCATGCGGCGCCGCCTGCAACAAGCGAGGTACCCACCGATCAAGCTCGCGGCAGGGAAGGAAGGGGATCCGTCGGCCGAGCGCATGGCGGGGGAGGGGAGAGTCTTCGCCAGTGACCGGGATGGGGTGAGGGGGCACATGGTTCCCTGACGCCTAGCTGAGAGCTGCCGCCATTCGCCGGGCCCCGCCTCGCGACATGACTCCCTCGTCCAGATGTGCGGAATCCCCTGGGCCTGACTACACCCTCCCATGCTAGAGGAGAGGAAGCCTAACAGTGGGAGCCCCGCTACTAACAGGGCTCCGTCGAGAAATTACCACTGTAGGATGCTCTGCCATCCCTAGAAGACAACCAAGTCCAGGCGCACCTCCCAGGCCTCTCTATCGACCCCTGCAAGGTCTAGAGCGCCACATCCCTCCACTATCCCCACCCAGCGTGCTTCCATTGGACTCCCTACTTCCACCACCACAGATGGGATGAAGCGTCGTCTTTCCTCTCTACCGAGCACGTGAATGTCGGACCTGCCGTGTTGTTGAGAAGTGAGCAGGAGAGGCGGGGTAGTTGAAGACGATGCTGGAAGGGGGCCTAGCCGACGATGAGAGAGACTAGAAAACGGTGGCACAAGAGATTGGGGATATTGACTCTGCAAATTTACAAAACAAAATTGAGTTAGCCAATTTAACGACGCCATAGCTTGGTCGCCCCCCTCGCCGCTACAGGGGAGGGATGATTTTTTGAACACTATCCAGGAATCCACCTCGCTCACTGTTGAGCCGTCGATTCCCTACCCTTTGACTGTTGCTGCAGTGGCGGGAGGGTGGGGATCGTCGGTCCACGACCTGTACGTAGTGTAGGGTTGCATAGGTTGCTTGCCGGCGGTGCTATGGAGGCGGAGGCGTCGATGGCGCGACATTTTGAGGCGAGGCTCGTCCTCTATGGCGACGACGCTTATCGGAGCTCCGTGGCCGAGCTCTCGTGTTCCTTGAGCTCTTAGGTCTTCGGATCTGGAGAGTTCATCCACCCCTCACCGGCAGGCGTGGCGGTCGATCCCAAGTTTGAAGAAGAAGATGGAGGAGGAGATGTGGTGTCCGACGATGAAGATGGTTGCATGCGATGTAAGCTCTCAGGAGATGGCGTCCGGCGACTTCCCATTCGCGGAGGGGTTGCATCTGATCCAAGCCAGTAAGGGATGCAGTGGCGGCAGCCGCCACCGGCAGCATCGGGCTCACCATCGACATCGAGATCCGACTCGGCTATATTTTTTTCTTTTTACTGGATTTTTCTATAAGAACTGGATAGTAATATCTACTCCTCTTTTCCCGAAAAAAATGGCCATCCAGTATGAACTGCCTGCCAAGTGCTACGTTGGCATGATAGAAGAGGCCCACCTGTCAATCTCGCGTTTAATTGCCCAAGGACGAGGGTTAATAGAAAGGGAAATGATACTATTCCCCCAGGGGATTTCGTGTTTCCATCCCACGGGTCAACACGTCGCTCTCCTCCACGCCCACGCCTCCCTCCCGCAGGCCCACACCCAAGAAACCGCCTCCTTATCCTTTACCCTCCTCTCGTTGTTTCTCGCATCTTCTGTAATCCCAAGGAACGCCATGAGAGACCAGAGAGCTGGCAGCCTCTTCCCCACCCAGCACCGGCGGTGCCCAAACCACGCGCCGCCACCTCCCTATCCACGCGCCGCCGCTCCAAGCCACACTCCCGTCGACTCAATCCCTAATCCCCAATCCCACTAGCCATGCCCTCTCTCTCCAACCTCCGACAAGGACCGATGCCTCGAGGTGGTGCCTCTTCGTGCTACTGCTGCTAGAGGGATGTCGGCCTTGCTACCAGGAGGGCACGGCTTCGCTATAAATGGCGATCTGCTTTGCTACTTTGGGTGCTCCCCGCTGCTACGAGAAGCCACCGGCCTTGCTATAGAGCCATGGCGGCGTCTTATTCTCCGGCGACGGTGTTGCTACAGAGGAGCGATGACGTCTTCCCGGCGATGATGTATTTGCTACAAGCGGAGGGAGACACTGCTACAAGCGGCGCGACCCTTTGCTACTGAGGCACGGCGAGCTTGCTACAGAAGAACGACAACATCTTCCCCGGAGACGACATCTTGTTGTCTTCTCTGGCGATGACGTCTTTGCTACAAGCGGAGGGAGACACTGCTACAAGCAGCGTTAGCCTCTGCTACAGAGGCACGGCGACGTCGTCTTCCCCGGCGACGGTGGACGTCTTCTCTGACGACGGTGTCTCTGCTACAAGTGCAGAGAGACACTGCTACAAACGGAGGGAGACACTGCTACAAACGGAGGGAGGCGCTGTTACAATAGCGCAAATTTATTGCTACATGGTCTCCGTGAGGTCTAACGGCGAAAACCTCCTACGAGTCTCCGGCGAGATCAGATATGCTATATTAGCGCAAATTTTTTGCTACATCTGTTTTCTGAGTTTGCTACAATAGCGCAAACTTCTTGCTACGAGGTCTCCGGCGAAATTCTCCGGCGAGTCTATGACGGAGTGAGTTCTGCTACATTAGCACAAATATTATGCTACATAGTGTCCGGCGAGGTCTCCGGCGAAGTCTCCGACGAGATCTCTCTTTTCTATTTGTCTCATGGACGAACCGTTTTTGCTACAGTGTAGCAAAAGCGGGGCGTATGTAGCAAAAGCGGGTCTGAGTGTAGCAAAAGCGGGATTTGAATGGACACATGTCAGCATGAGGACCCGGGGATCAGAAGTTTTTATCACCCGGGAGACGCGTAACACTGTCCTAATAGAAAGTGGCGGGATATCTATCACGGTGTTATTTTGGAAGGGTGGTTTTTTTCGTCACAAACCTGAAAGTTGGTGATTTTCTTAAACCCTAGCTCTAATTGCGATGAGTTTTTATTATTTTCTCCTTCATAAGAAATGACGCCGATGATCACTCGTGGCAGGTGAAAGATATACGCCGACCAGGACGCCTCTTACAGGGCACCGAACACCCACTCTGGGAGGTATGGGCTTGGCCAATTTAGGTGTTTGACGTTTTTTCTTATGTTTTTTCTTTTTTTCATTCATGTTTTTTATTTTCGGTTTCTTTTTCTTTGTTAGATTTGAAAAATGTTCAAATTAGACAATGTTTAGATTTGAAATGTTAAAATTCAAAAAACTACACACTTTTGAAAAATATTTATGTTTAAAAAAGTTCAGATTTAAAAAGTTAGATTTAAAAATTTCGTTCAAATTGAAAAAAAAATCAGATTTTAAAAATATTCAAATTTTTGAAATGTTCGGACATTCTTGTAAAACCAATAAAAACCGAAAACAGACGAGAAACGGGAAATCATGCTGGAAAACCGAATAAGAAACCAGAAACCAGGCTGGAAAACTGGATTGGAAACTAAATCGCTTTATATGAACTTGGCCCAAAGCGTCACAAAGGGTGTGCCGCAGGCCATATACACCGATCTGGTCGGTGCTCGTGGGCAGCACCAGTAAGTAATCAGACCACAAACATGATAAATGGACCGCCATTTTAACATTTTACGGGCCGATTCCTGCACCGGATGACTACTGTCAACGATCCCCAGCCCAACTAAGCTAACTTTTCTCTAAAAAAAGCAAGTTAGACTGCGTTCCCTCAATAAAGAAGTTTCTACTTCCTTCGTCACATATTAGTTGACTTAAATTTGTCTAGATTCAAATGTATTCAGATATATTTTAGTGCTATATATATTCGAATTTAGAAAAATCCAAATCAACTAATATGGATCGAAGGGAGTAAAATTTTGTTACCAACAAATCAACGTCAAAGCTATCAAATAGAACAAATCAATGTTAAAGAAAGGTCGATGAGATAACACCCACTACAAGTTACCAATAAAATAAGTCAAATTTTCCTCCCTAAAAACGAATTAGTAAACTCCCTAAAAAGTAAAACAAACACAATCAAAGTATTAATAATAATTAACTTAATGTGACCAATTGCCGTTCTAATAATTTACAAACAACGCAAGTACCCTTACTATGCCCTACACAATGTTTGCCCAACTTACACTACTAGGAAAACGGCTATAGGTAATCAGCACATCCGTGGCTCACATGGTTGAAGTGCCCCACGGCTAAAACAGGCGTGGCTCACCTGTGGGCAGTGCCCTACTAATAACTAGAACAACCGTGGCGCACATGACTATAGTGCGCCACAGAGGTGTGGGCCAGGGCCTGTTGGCCGCCAAACATCTCAGAAGCGCACTATAGTCATGTGCGCCACGGTTGTTAGTGTCATCTGTGGCGCACATGGGGTGGTGCGCTACGCCTAAGCGCATGCCCCCCTCTGCTCTGAAACGGCCACAAACTTCTGTGGCGCACTCGGCCTAGTGCGCCACAGGGAGTAGGAGCATCCGTGGCGCACATGGCATAGTGCGCCACAGATGTTTGTACTCCCTGTGGCGCACTAGGGCCGTGTGCGCCACGGATGTGTCGATTTCTTTAGGACAGCACTTTATGTGCACATGTGTGACCACATCCACCACACCCCACACTTCACTTTCCCCTTCTTCTTCCTCCTTAGATCTAGTCGGGATCTTCTCCTTCCCACCTCAATTTCTCCACACATTCACCATTTTTAGCATGTAAAACTTGCTTTGGATGTTACATAAGTAATAGAGGAGGTCTCCGGTCTCTCATCTATCCTTCTCCGGTCGACGCGCGCACCTCTCCTTTCCATCTTTCTCGCGATCGGTCTCTCATCTCGGTAAGTTGTCCATGTAAGGATGTGTTCATGTGTATATGGATGATGCTGTGCTCATATGTATGTAGATGATCGATGCTCATGATGTGTGTATGTGGAGAGGATCGATGGTCATATGTGTGTGTATATGGAGAGTATCGATGATGCTCATGCATGTGTGTATGGAGAGGATAATGATATGTTCATGTGTGTATGGATCGGTCTCTCTCTCTTGTGTTTGTATGTGAACAAGTTGCCATTTGTTTTGCCAAAATGTTGATTCATTTCCATTTTGGCAAGACTTTGGCATTCATAAGGTCCTAATTTTAGGATAGGTCATGCGAAATTTTCTATCGACCATTGCATGCATGCATTCATTATGTGGTTCTAATAGACTTCAAAATTGTACCGTGTACATCGTGCGAGCAAAAATGGTCCGCATAATGGCCGAAGGCATTGTGGCTAGATTTTTGAAATGTGCGATGGCCGACATGATCTGAAATAACAAGACAGATATAAGATGTCGCAGAAGATGCAAACTCAATCTGGGTGATCGACCCAGATTCGGGAATCTGCAGCGCACTGCTCGCCATGGTTTCATGGATGGATACACTCGTTGGATAAGCGATGGCGTAGATGATGGAGACGGTGAAGAAGGTGGCAAACATGGCGATGATCATCATCACGGCGAACAGGCGAGATGATGAAGAGTCTCTGGAGATGGTGAAGGTGCGAGCGACCGGGATGATGATGATCTAGATGCGGAGGAGCAGACGACGATGGAACAACGTCGGTGGTGCGGGACCCTTTATGTGCAAGAGCTGCTTCTCAAGCGGGCATTTAGTAACGCCAGCTGCCGCTAGAGAAAGCCAAGCTTCGCAACTTGAGAAAGACGCGGTTACTCCATTGTATGAAGGATGCAGGCCGATGATACGGTTGAATGTAACGCTCAAGGCTATGGAGATGAAGGCAAAGCACAAATTGAACGACGCAAGCTTGACGATATGATGGCATTCTCGCACGATCGTCTCCGGAGAACACATGTCCAACTAGTATCGAGGATGCCAAGAAAATCGTATCCTCTCGATCTACCGACGTTAGATATCACGTATGCATCAACGATTGCATCATTTATCGGGGCGAGGACGTGGAAAAAATGACATCTCCGGGGTGCGGCGTGAGTCAGTACAAGAAAGGAAAGAAAGCACCTCGAAAAGTGGTATGGAACTTTCCTATCACTCCTCGTCTGCGGCGCTATTTCACGTACCCTAAGGCGAAGCTCATGCGATGGCATGCGTAAAGGAAGAAGCCGGAGATGATGATGACCCGAAAGGATGAGCTGGCGACGCACCCTTCGGATGCTAGCGCTGGAAAGCATTGGACCTCGAATTCCTGAATTCGGTGGAGATTCGAGGAACATCAGGCTTGGTGCGAGCACCGATGGACTCAATCCGTTCGGTAGCCAGAGCAGCACGCACGGCACTTGGCCTGTGTTTGTATGGATGTACAACCTCCCTCCATGGTTGTGCATGAAGAAGAAGTACATACAAATGAGTATGCTAATTCAAGGGCCGAAACAACCTGGTACCGACATCAATCTGTATCTCGAGCTGTTGAAAGAGGAGCTAGCCACGTTATGGGAATCTGGAGCCAATACTTACGACGCCGTCGCACAAGATTATTTCACTATGAGAGCCGCGTTGGTCACTACGGTGCAAGACTATCCAGGTTGCGGGTATATCTCGGGGCAGGTTATCCAAGGATTCTGCACATGCGTTAGGTGCATGGATAACACAAGCTATCTCCAACTAGAGAAAGATCCAGGGTCATCGAAAACCATGTTCATGGCGCACCGGAGGTGGCTCGGCAAGAATGATCCATGGAGAAAACGTGGAGACATGTTCGATGGCAAATCAGAGACCCGAGGAATCCCAGAGCGTAGGAGCAGCGAAGAAGTGGAAGAGTTGCTGAAAAACTGGAAAGATTGTCCTAAGCCTGGAAAGAAGCGAAAGAGGCGGCAACAAGACAAGCCGCTGATGAAGGTATGGAAAACAAGGTCTGTTTTCTGGGAGTTGCCATACTGGAAGTTTCTCCGCACGCCTCATAGCCTCGACATCATGCATATCACGAAAAACGTGTGCGAGAGTCTGGTCACCGAGAGGGTCGTCGCATACTGCATGCAGACTTCGATTTTCGACGCGCAGACTTTGATCGAGCAAACCTCGTCGCGCTACAGCATTTAGAACTGGTCGATCCTTGGGTACAGAAGCACAAAAGGTTAATCGAGAAGAAGTACAGTGACCAGGGCTTACAGAGGACGCGAGGAGAAATAATCAAAGAGCACAACTCAGATTTCACACGTTGGTTTAGGCAGACGCTCCTTGATAATCCCCCGCGCTCGCATTGTTCTGACACGGAAAAGATCATATTCACCTTGTCGCAGGGACCGATGCAAAACCTGGTGACCTATCAGGCGTATGATATCAACGGCTACACATTCTACACGGAGGAAAAGGACAACAAGTGTGATTATCAGAACTTCGCGTAACATCGAATTCTACACGATGACAACATGAAGGAAATATTCTACTGGAAGAATCGAGGAGATCTGGGAGCTCGACTACTGTGGACAAAAGGTGCCAATGTTCCGTGTCAGATGGGCAAAGAGCGTCGAAAGAGAAGACCGGTATTTCATAACCATGGTTATAACCGAAGCAGCCAAATCCAAGGCCACGGTGCAAGCGTGGCGCGAAAAATGAACCGTGGTACGGCTACCAAAGTGGACCAATGTTTTTCATTACCGACCCGACAAAGCCTAGCCGTGTTGTCGTGAGGAGAGGAAAAGAAATATCATCGGAATGGATGGAGTCGCCAACGAGCAAGACTTGACCGATCTGGCGATCCAAAGATTGAAGATGATGACGACTACGATGCAGCAACATACATCACAAGAAGAAAAAGGACAACCCTACCCAAAAAAGGTAGCCCGTTCGAAAGAAGAAACATTAAAGTGCCGGGGCTAAATTATTCAACCGCGACAAAGAAGGGAAAAAAGATTGTAAAACGCTAGCTCAAAAAATATTGTAAACGCGTGGTCGAAAAAGATTGTAATATTCATGGACAAAGTATTATGAAATTTAGTTATACTTTAAATCATATTTTTGGGCATTTTTGGAATATTATTACTTTTGGAATATTTAAAAGTATTTTAAAATCAAAATAAAACTTCTATGGCATATATCACCACTTTTGGGCATTTTTTGGAATATTTAAAAGTATTTTTAAAATCAAAACAAAAAATTGGGGCACTGAGATTCGAACACAGGTGCTCTCAGGTTTAGAATAGAGTAGTGGGCAGAACCAGTGGGATAGGCTAGTATAGTTGTTAGCTAGTGGGGCTGTAGTTCTCTTATGCAGTAGTTAGAAGCCGATAGGCGTAGCGCACTATCCCATAGTGCGCTACAGATATCCGTAGCGCACTATGGCTCAGTGCGCTACGCCTAAGTGGCTTTATCCACACGTGGCGCCCGACCCCCTCTCTCATCCCCATCTCTCCATCTCTCAGCCCGAAGCCGAAGGACCGCCGCCGCCGCTCTAAGGAGGAGGAGGCCTGCCCGCGCCCGAGGAGGAGGAGGTCCGCCCGCGTCTCAGGAGGAGGCCCGTGTCCGAGGAGGAGCAGCCGCCGCGTCTCAGGAGGTGGAGGCCGCCGTCGTCCGCCCGTCGTCCGCCCGTCAGAGGTGAGCGTCGCCTCTCCCCTCTCTCCCTCTCTCCCTCTCTCTCCCTCTCTCCCTCTCTCCCCTCTCTCTGCAGGCCATGGTTAGGGTTCTGCAGGCCCCTCTCTCCCTCTCTCCCCGCTGAATGTGCAAACTGGTAGAGATTGCATCAATCATGGGCTCGATCATTGTTGTCCATGCAGTCATCAACTACTAGTAGTAGTAGCAATTCTCTGTAACAATCTCACCAGAAAAGCTTTAAAAAAGTGCAGCAATGGCCAACTAGAGTTCAAGGATACTCCATTCAGAATTGTTTGTAACTGATTTTACTCTATGAAAGCTTCTATAGAAAATGGAAAGTGAAAAGCCTCATGTAAATTCTGTATAGAACATATGTCATGTACTGATGCCAATTTTTCTCTAGCATATGATAAAAGCCTGGGAAACTTGGTTGATAGCAATGTGCTGCACCATAGATCATTCCAGAAAATAAAACTGAAACCATTGCCTACTTTTCCTATAGTCATGGCTCTCCATTCATCATCAAGACTAAATATCCCTCTCTATCAAAATGATCCACATTGTGTAACTGTATGGGGAACAAACTCATGATAGTAAGTGTCCCTTATCAATTTGACTCAGGGAAAATCAACATTATTATAGAATTTATCCAAGTGTAATCAGTAATGCTTTGTTCTGAATCCTGAGATCCAATATTCTCAATCCTCCTTTTTCTTTTGGCTTGCAAATCATATCCCAAGCAGCCAGTGAATTTACTCTTTCCTTGTTTTTTCCTTCCTCCATAAGCATCTTCTTCTAGCTTTATCAATGATCTCAATAACCCCCAGGGGAATAACCACAGTACACATGAAGTACATTGCCAATGAAGACAAGACAAAATTAACTAGAATGAGATTGTCTCCATAAGACAAAAAAGATATAGTGGCATTCAGTCTTCTTCCAATTATGTTAATAATTGTTGAGAAATCCTTGAAGAGGGTTTAGTAGTGCCCATGGGTAAATCCAAAATGTAAAAGGCATGGACCCAAGCTGACACTCAAAAGCATAACTTGAAGAAATCTTCCTTGATGATATGCAGGCATTTTTCACAAAGAAACCATTAAAACCATCTGGTCCAGGTGCTTTATATGGTATTAAGAATTTAACCAATCCATATATTATTTTATCAAATAGGATTTTATCACATAATTTATTTTATCAAATAGGATTTTCAAACCGTGTATGTGCAAGGTAGTAAGATCCTTCTTTCAAGTAGATGTCCATTTCTGGCTTAGATATTACAAAAGTTTGCAATGATTGTTTATATAAATGATTAGACAAGATAAAATCATCTCATGGACAGTCTATGTACAAGAAGCTAGCTAGGGTTAGCAAATTTAGCTTGGTAAAAAGCATCTGGTTTTGCACTCCTAGGTGGACACTCCTGGGTGCACCCCCTAGCTTCGGGTTTATCCAAATTTAGCTTGTATCAGAGGTGCACCCCCTAGCATCTTGTTTTGCACTCCTGGGTGCACCCCCTAGTTTGTGGTTGATCCAGCAACTACAAACAATGTGTATATACTGATGAACTTGTTATTTTCTATCATATTTGCTGTCATATACTTGCTGACATATAATCCATACTTGCTGTCATAAACAATGTGTACAAAAAATGTGTACACATTTACTGATGATCCATACTGTCATATAATGACAGGTGCTAGATGGTTAGGGTTTGACAGTGAGCAAATTATGTTCTTGTGAATTATGGTTAGGGTTTGGGAGTGAGCAATGTACTAGATGGCCATACTGTTATCTTTATTGTGACTTATCTGCAGATGTCATACTGTTATCTTTCACAAGAAGTCAGTGCTACTTGTTTATATAAATGATTAGACAATATAAAATCATCTCATGGACAGTCTATGTACAAGAAGATAGCTAGGGTTCACCCCCTAGCATCTGGTTTTGCACTCCTGGGTGCACCCCCTAGCTTCCCCCTGCCTAGCAGCCACAACAAGTTCTGTAGTGGCTGATACAAGTTCTTCCTAGCATCTGGTTTCCTAGCATCAAGTTCTCCTGGATTTGTTTAGCTTGATTCATTGTAGTGGATGTAGTAGCTTGCAGTTAGCTTGTAGTTGCTGTAGTAGGTTAGTGTTAGCAAATTTTATTGTAGTTGCTGTAGTAGTTGCCTAGCATATGGTTTTGCACTCATGGATTTTAGTGTTGTTTGTGGCTAGGAGATATATGATCCTAGTTATGCTGATGATGATCCTAGTTTGTGGCTGATCTAAAATGCTCTGTGATGGTCTAGTAGTGCTGAAATGGTGACCATATAATCGACCATATTTGCTAGTCTTGATCTAAAATGCTCTGGTTTGAAAATACATGGTGAAAACTTGCATCATATAATCGACCATATTTGCTGTCATATTTGATGTCATATAAGTTATTTGTTGTCATATAAGTTACTTGTTGTCATATAAACTTGTATTTGCTTGCTGTCATATAATGACAGGTGCTATAATCTGCATGTATTTGCTTGCTATCATCAATGACAGGTGATATAATCTGTGGTGATATAATTGTAGCACTTGAAATTGTGATTGTGCTTGTATGAGGCACTTTATTATGTCGTGTATGCAGGTTCTTGTATGAAATGAGTCCCGATTTTTGCCGGAATGTTGATTAACTTCCGTTTCGGCAGAAATCGGGCACTCCTAGTTTAAGGAAATTAGCAAAGGTCATGCCGGATTTTTCCGTGCATTTAACCAATTATTTGTTTTTATTAGTGCAAAGATGTGTGATAACGACGAGGCTGGATGTTCTAAGCGCATCAGCGCTGAAGGAGAACTCAAACCTCCGAATAAACAATTGACATTCTGGGAGGCGGCCCAGCGGCTAGAAGACGATGAAGAATACCATCCTTCGGAGAGCGAGGATGATGAGATGGAAGACGCAGAGGAAGAAGCCGAAGGAACGGCGGACGATGAAACCACTGATGGCGGCGAGGGCACAGGGAGTGGTAGCAACCCTCCTAAGAAGAAGAAGAAGAAGCCGAAGGACCGGCACCAACACGGTCGGCATGGTCGGGAGGAAATTACCAAGTGAGCCTATTAGGGTTCCTTTGGAGCCCGCCTTGTCGTCAAAGTGCGGTGGGCAAGTGGCGGCGATCACCGGACAACCATCTCGATCAACACCGAGAATCTCCGGCATAAAGATAATGGCCACTTGCACACTCCTCTTGAGAAGCTGCCGCCAGATACAAGTTCCCGCTAAGTATCGAACACAAATTATCATGGGAGCAAGTAAACAAATCCGCCCTCACAAAGATGAGCACCGCCACAGCCGGTGGAGAACCGGATAAAGAAGAAGATCTATAAAGAAGGCAAAAGTCTCGAGGAGATCCAGAAGATTGACCCGATCACCGAAGATCAGTTCCGGGAGTTCAAGGAGAGGTGTGAATCCGAAGAGCCTGGCCAATAGTAATCAGGTAAAGGTGCTGCAGGCGATTAATATAGGTCATCACCATCTCGGATCTGGTGGATACAGAACCGCGGAGGCCAAATGGAATAAGGAGGACAAAGAGTATAGATCAAATGGGATAGAAAACCCTTTGCCAAATTCGAACCGGCAGGTTCGAAACTTCATCGAGGCCCGTTACCATGTGGACCCAAAACCAAACAACTCACCGCAGATCCTGCGGTGAAGGAATTCGAGAAATTGTGGTAAGTATAATCTAATTACGCGGATCAACACGATTGCAATCTAATCGATGATCTAAATGATTCAACATTACTTCTTCTGCAGGAGGAGGAAATTGTTGCTAGTCATGGATCCCAGGGTTCCTCATCCCAGGGGTCGACGGCGGCCACCCGGTGGGATAACCCTTTTAACAGGGCGATGAACCGGGCCAAGAAAATAGAGCCGGTTACGAAGAAGCCGTCGTCGGCTGGCCGTCTGGCCGGCCTCGGGGGTAAGAATTGGGTGGATCATTTTGGTCCACCGCCGAGGACGCATGTGGCGCCGTCGGGAAGGAGCGAGGAGGAAAACCGAGAGGTTCAAGAACTTAAGGCACAAGTGGCGCGGATCCCGCAGATCGTCCAAGACAACCTGGCAATCACCCTCACGTCCTTCCTGCCTACCTTGGTGGAGTCAATAGCGAACTGGAGTGCGGGTGGTCGAGTAGGGCCGTGCCCGATTCCAAGCATGGTCAGCAGCCACTCGAACAACGCGGCACCGACGAATCAGGCGAACTACGTGTTCGTGACTCCGCCAGCTAGCACCGCGGTGCCGCAAGTGTTGGTGACTCCCCCTGCCATCACCGCGGCGCCGGAGTACATGTTGGTGCCCCCCTGCCATCGTCGCGGCGGCACCGGAGCTCCAAGCACCCGTCGGTAGGGAGAATACACCGGCGGCCAGCACCGCGCCATCAAGCAGCCCTTCCGTCTCTTGCACGCCCGTCGCCGTATGCGGTGCGTCGACATTAGCCGATCTCGACGCCATCACGGTAAACAAATTGCTTTAATTACCGCCTTTCATGCCATCTATTACTCTTATGGCATCTCGCTCTGACGACGCCGTACATGTTTTCCGCAGACGGATGTTCCTTGCACTCTCTTATGCTACGTGAACAACGAGTTGAGGATGTTGCCAAGGTACCATCGGTCAACCTTGCAGCGACGTTCCACTCAAAGCCGATGCCGATAAGCGTGCATGTGGTTAAAATTAGTCGGGTGCTAAGGGGCTGCGATGACTGGAACCTCCCATTCAACCCCCAGGAGCGGATGAAGAAGAGCCGTCTGTCCTCAGAAGTTGCTTCGGCTTATTCTTGCTATGGCCAAAGAGCATGATCCGTTTGGGGACGGCGGGGGCCATCACGCCACAGAGACCAAAGCGGTGGCAAGGCAAGTGGCCTTTACCGCCCTCGCCGTCACCTCCACGCGGTGGGTCGGATGATCATGTTGATGATATGCACATGGCGCAGGATCCGCCGAGGACGACGAAGACTGGAATGATCACTTCTTCAGCACTCAGTTTGGCAACGAAGAAGACCTAGCTGGTGGCCCCACAGAGAAAGCCACTATCACCAAGCGTCTGTTTGGTTCTCAGGAGACGCCTCCAGCTTGCGCCTTTACAAAGCCAGCTGATACAACCAAGCGGCCCTTTATTCTAAGCCCTGACACACTACATAGGGCGGCCAGTGCTCAGATTGCGGTGCCTGCCCGCTCTCCAAAAGGAAAAAAAGGCAGGAAAAGAAAATCTAGCAGCTCAAGCTAGCCGGTGGCGTCAACAACTGCGAATCCGATCAGGTTTCGGGACGGGCCACCAAGACCCGAGGGTATTATGTGGAGGATTCATGTGGCGGGTGAGCCCATGCTACCTAAGAATTTGCGGAAGCTCGCCAGTTCTGAACTGCAGAGTGTGCATGATAAAGGTCTTTGACGATAGAGAGACACCTTCTATCGGAGAAAGATCCCTCGCACCCGGTATTCGTGGTTAAGGTGCCACCAGGCTTGGGCTTCGTCGACACTGCCCTCGCGGATATGTTCTTCCTACGGTTCGATGACATCTTCAATATGTTCCACCTATACCCGCTGCACTATACCATGGTCCGTCTCTTTTCTCTCAGCCTGGCCACGCAGATCATTAGAGAGAACACACCGGGCATCGCTATAGTGGACACCTACTACATGCGTGACGGCTGCTTGGGTTCCCCCGCCGAACGACGTATCGTGGCCTCGTACCTAAAAAGAATCCTCGTGGCGAACAAGACAAAGGAATACATTCTCGTGCCTTACTTTCCCGAGTAAGTCGTTATTCACTCGCCACCGTCGATTGGCTTTATTAGATCATCATCATTCTTTTTCCAACACATTCCAGTTGAATTTTTTGCGTAGAGAACACTGCACGCTCATCTCCTTATCGCCGAAGCATTCCCACGCCACGTATTTCGACTCGGGGAGTCTAGAAAAGAAGAAAAACTACGACAAGATCAAGGAAGTTCTGGATGATGCTCTCACTGGCTTTGCCTCGACGGAAGGCACCAGCTTCGTGCGTAAGAAGGTCAAGTTCGGCAGGCACGTCTTCAACCACGTAACGGAGTTCCCCTGCGTCAATCAGCCGGAAAACAGTAAGAAGGAAGCCTACTACGCACTCCATCACATGAGGGCGTTCCTACTTGACCAGCAGAATTCTACGCTGCCAGATCATCTCAAACAGTGGGCCGAAGCAAAGGCCAAGATCAATGATTCGGATATTAGACAAGAGATGTATCGCATCCAGCAGCAGTTTGGGGCAATCATCTTTCGTGATGTCATGACTTCGGGGGGGATCTTCTACGGAGGAAATATCCCGAATAAACGTGACATAGAAGATCGCCTAGAGATGCAGGGTGACTATAGGAAGTTCATGACGAGACAGGGCGTCCTCCCGTTCCCTAAGCCGAGCCAGAAGGCTTGATGTTGGCCTAGTTGTAGTTACAAACTATAGATGACCTTTGTGTGTGTGTGTGGACGACAAGTGAACTTATTTTGCTTATTATTATTATATATCAATCAATGCTTGGTTTTTTTGCTTACTCTTTGGTCCTTTGCTCAATGATCCTTCTTTTTTTCCTTACTCTTTTTTCGAGAATAATGCCGATGATTGAAAGTCGTGGCACACTATATATGTGAATGTGCTACGATGGGACTGTGAGCCTTGTGATATGCACAAGTCCAGGTCTTGTGCATCCTACTTGGCTCACCGTTCCATCGTAGCATATTCCTGTGTCCAACGACCTATGTATATATATGAGGCATTCTTTTCGAGTTATTTTTGTCTTTTTCGAGAATATGCCGATGATTGAAATGTCGTGGCACAATATATATGTGAATGTGCTATGACGGGATAGTTAGCCTTGTGATATGCACAAGTCCAGGAATTGTGCATCCTACTTGGCTAACTGCTCCGTCATAGCATATTCCTGTGTCCAACGACCTAGCTAGTTATATATGAGGCATTCTTTTGAGCTACTTTGGTCTTTTTGAGAATAATCGATGATTGAAATGTCGTGGCACACTATATATGTGAATGTGCTACGATGGGATTGTACGCCTTGTGCTATGCACAAGTCTAGGTGTTGTGCATCCTACTTGGCGTACGGTTCCATCGTAGCATATTCCTGTGTCCAACGACCTATGTATATATATGAGGCATGCTTTTTGAGTTACTTTGGTCTTTTTCGAGAATAATTCCGATGATTGAAATGTCGTGGCACACTATATAGGAGTACTTTCTATAAGTGTATCTTCATATGCGACTTTAATTATATATGTTTTTTTCAATAGTCGGTTAATTATTATTGTCAACTTATAGATGACGTGGTACGTCGTGTATAAGGGACGGGTTCGAGTCACGATGATTGGGAAGACTGCCGGAGACAGTGCTGCGTTTCAGCGGCAATAGCTACAAAGGGTACAACACTATGGCGGAGGCGGAAGCTAGATACACGCGCTATCTAGCGGGAGTTAGGACAAGGAACCGGATGAAGACCTACACCTTCGTCGCGGCGGTGATCATGTTTATCTTCTTTGGTTATTTATCCCGCGTTTGTGTCTAGCTAGATAGTTTAGATGTCTAGGCGAGCTTCCGAGCTCTAACTTGTTCGATCGACACATGTATTAGCATGTCACCAACTACTACTTTGTAACATGATCGAAACAATGTAACTTAGACTATGTATTCATGTATGAGACTTATCTATATGTATTTGTTTCAATCTTGTTTTTCATATTGAGTATTTATATATATAATTGTATATCTTGTATCTGTGTGTATATCTGCTGTAATATTGTATATAATCTGTATTGCATATAATCTGGCTCGGAAATTTAAAAAAACAAAAAATACATCTGTGGCACACATGGTCTACCTTCTGTGGCGCACTAAACCTAAAGCGCACTATGGAAGTTTAGTGGCGCACTAGGTAGTGCGCCACAGGAGATCCCAGGGGTAGCGCACCATCCCAAACTTCTGTGGCGCACTAGGAGGTGCGCTACGCCTATCTCTACACAACCGTGGCGCACTAGGCAGTGCGCCACGACTGAGAGATAGCCGTAGCGCAAGGCCCGTGGCACACTGCTAGTGCGCCACGGATGGGCATTCCTGGTGCGCCACTAACAGCCTGTTTCCTAGTAGTGTTAGTACAATAATCCTCAAATCAGATTTTCGTCCCGCTTTATAAAATAAAACCATAATGGCCATATAGATACAAGGAATGGGGAGACCTCTTTACAAAGCATATCAAGATAACCAAGAAAAACACGGAAGACCAAAACTTGCCACTGAAGACACCGAACCGAGACCTAGGAGAACTGGCGCTCCACGAGGAGGCCCCCAAGAGGGTAACACATCGGGCCGCCGCCATTAAGACCGATAGTCAAGGGTTTTCATCGGGAACCGTAGTGCGGGAAGGTAATCACAACGGCACCCCAAGAGGGCTACGACACCGTAGGCATCACCACCATAAATTGGCACCAAAGCAGTGAGATTTTTCCCAGAAAATCCTTCTCCCCACTCCTAGTCTTAGACCATCCACTGACCCTAAATAAGGCCTCCGACACGCGATCTGGGAGCTACCAAATCCTAATCTAACATATTTTCCTATGCCAATTCATGACCACATCTTGGACCCTTGGCAGCTGGCTCTTCTTTACACCAGAACAAATAATCCTTCCGTCCTAAATTAATTGACACAACTTTGTCTAAAATACGGATGTATAAACAAAACTAAGTCAATTAATTTGGGAAGGATAGAATATTTAATCTAATAGTCAAAGTCTCTAAGATAATAGAGAAACCAATCCACCGACGCTCCATGTGTTCTCCCTGGAGACACAAGGGCGGAACCCTAGAAACCTCTACACTAGTCCCCATCAGCTCTCCTCTCACCACCAGTACTGTATCACCGCCCTCGGTCATAGTGGTGGCAGGCCGTAAGTCCAAACATCGTGGGGTGGGGGGATTTGGCTGGTTCTTGCAGGCGTTGAACATAACAACCATGGATAGGGGTGGCGGTCGGGCTACAACACGAGGGAACCAGAGCGGCGGCTCCGGGCGGGCGGTGGTGTCATTCCCTGCAGGGGAAGGCTGGCCAGGAGGCGACGCGGGCATAAGCGCATGGCTGCAGTGGATCTCGGGATCCAACGCCCATGACTGGGGGGACTCTCCTATGTGGTGGCGCGAGCGTCAGGCGGAAGACCGGCGGGGCTAGCTGTGATGCTTCCCTAGCTCGTGGTGGGTGATGGCTGTGAAATATAGCCATCCATGTCCGCATTTAAACTAGATATTATTCATATATTTGATAAAATATCTCTCTAAAACCTGCCACTAATGCCTAATGATCAAAGAGGTATGCAATCCTTTCTTGCTATTTTTTCCTGCACAGATAATGACGTATAATGATGTGAATCACTACATAAATACCAAAGATACGAGATTTCCAACACATCAAAGAAACCAGGAGCCATGAAGTTAATACTGAAGCTTTAACGACCAATTATACGGCAGGAATTTTATTCCGTCTGTATAATTGGCATCGACTTCATTAGGTCAAACAGAACAACTTTCGTGAAGGGACCCCTATATAAAGAGGCTTCGGGCGACGGGAAACATCTGCTTCTTTTCGACCTCAACTCTCCATGCCACCAGAAGCTGCCACGCCGGAGGAGTAGATCTAGATCTAAACCTCTAAACCCTTCTCCACCACCATAGCCATCTTCCACCACTTGTAATAGTAGATCTCTTCTCCAATTGGTGACATTGTAAGACTATTTGCTATCAACCTTATGATCTCTATTAGAATGTTTATGAATGTCGATTTCATCTCTATGTGTGGGTAATTCTCCTTGGGCTAAGGTCTTCGGCCTAGCCATGTAGCCTTTTGTGCATATTATTTATCATAGATGGGATCATTTATTAGTTTGTATGACATGATGATTATAGTACCCTCTCTTGTCTCAATCTAAGGACTTGTCAGGTACCCAAGACCCCGAGGATTTATCCAGGTAAAGGGAGTGTGAGTAATGACTGATCTGCAGGATAGGAAACCCCAGTGACAAAAAGGGTAGTACGGTTGTATGTGAGGAATTTACTTGGGATTAACGGTGACATCACGATGCATATCATTAATTCTCTTTCTTATATGGATGAGACTAGTAGGTTATTGCTATAAGCGGTTGCAAAGGCGATAACAATTATGGATGCACTGCTCACATATAATTATCTTGTTCTAATAATTACATGCATACTTTGTTATTATCTATTATTTCCATCAGATGTTTTGCACAGCTACTGGTGAAAAGTGAAGACCCTAGGCCCTCTCTCTTTCCATCATCATCAACAACAAAAAGATCGCAAACTCTTGGTCTGGTGAAACGCAATAGGAATTCTAAAACTCTTGAAGGTCCATTTAAGTAATCTCACTTTGCTTTTTTCTTCTCGGGGTTTCGATAAACCTAGGCCTACTAGGGAAAAAGAGCTATACTACATCTGTAATCCTGATCGAAGGTATCAACCTTTTTTCTGGCGCCGTTGCCGATGAAGCAATAGCTACCCTGGTGAAGTTAGTAGGAACCTTGCTAGTTTTAATTCTCGTTTTTTAATTTTGTTATTTTGCTTTCCGTCTTTATTTGAAAAACCAAAAAAATAGTTAGCCTTTTAATTCTTGCTTTATCATCATGAGTACTTGTTTAAGAAAATACAAAAACATAGGAAGTATGGCTGAAAAAAAGCTTGGGGAGTTTGCAACTCCTATTAGTCAGCCAACAATTGTTGCTGAAGGTTATGAAATTAAGCCCCACTATTTAAGTTTGGTTCAACATAATCAATTTGGAGGCTCTAATGTAGAAGATGTAGGTATGCACTTAAATACTTTCACTAAAATATGTGATATGATGCGCATTAAAGATGTTGACCCCGACGCGGTCAAGTTGCGCTTATTTCCTTTCTCTCTTAGAGGAAGATCAAAAGAATGGTTGCTATCATTGCCTAGAAATACTATTGCATCATGGGTGGAATGTACTTCTTTATTTATGACTAAATTCTTTCCACCTGCAAAGATTATGCAACTTAGATCTAATATTACATGTTTTGGACAGGAAGAGCGTGATCCACTAGCACTTGCATGAGAGAGAATGAAAGAATGCATGAGAAACTGTCCCATCCATGGGATGGAAGATTGGTTAATTCTACATTTATTTTATAATACTCTTAACCCTCTGTTTAAGTCTATGCTAGATACTTCAGCTGGAGGAAAAATTATGGGTAAGCAAATTACCGAAGCAAAGCAGCTGCTAGACAATATACAAGACAATCATGCCCAATGGCATGTTGAAAGATCAAACACAAAAAAGGTGAACTTCTTCACACCTCAAGAAAATAAAGAACTCAATGCTAAGTTGTATGAGCTCATATTAGCCGTTAAAAGTAAGGAAACCCCGATAAGAGCTACTCCTGAACCAACTATTGAAGAAATAGACTTCATAGCTCGTAATGATTATAACCCTGCTTGGAAAAAGAATTATAATCCAAACTTTTAGAAATATTATTCTAGTCCTGCAGGTAACGCTAATAATAATATGGCATCAAGTAATACTAGTCTCCAAGAAACTCTTAAATCTTTTATGGATTCACAAAATGAGCAAAACAATATTCTAGTCAAAATTAGGGAGAATCATGATGCTATGCTTGGTAAATTATCTAACTAAGCTATTAGTTTGAGAAATGATTTGCAGGCCTTCCAAGAAAGAACAAGGATTGTTGAGGCAGAGCTAGGTAAGATAACCGAGAGTCAAACTCGCATTCTAGCTAAATTTGCAGGTAAAGCTAAGCCCAATCCAGTTGAAGACCTCAAGATGATAAGAATCCAAATGGAGGAGCCAGAAAAACTTGATTATAGCTATGCTCCTTCACCGAACTACATAGCTGAAGATCTTGTAAAAAGGATCAACGTCAAGATTCCGGTAAGTGAAGGAAATGAGGAAGCCATGTATCAACACTTCATTAATCAGGTAGCAATGAAGGTACGTGTGCTTGAAGAAGGATATAAGAAAATTGCTAAAAAATTGCTTGTTAAGCTAGATGATATATTTGAGCCTACTATTAAGATTAAAATTGGGACTAATGAAATAGCTGTACTCTATGATCTAGGTGCAAGTGTTTCAACAATTCCAAAGAATCATTTTAACAAGTTAAATCTTGGCTCTTTTGAAATCACCGAACTAAAATTACATCTAGAAGATTCTACTTATAAACAAGGAGTAGGCATTAAAGAGAATATATTAATGTACATTAAAGGCTGTTCTACTCTTATTGATTTTTTTATTGTTGACATGCCTGAAGATGCTGTTGCACCTATTATATTAGGCCATCATTTATTAAGAACTATTAAGGATTTGATCAATTTGCATGAAGGGAACGTGAAGCTCCAATTACCTTCGCGGGATCCTATTGTTACTCATTTCCCTAGGAAAAAGAAGGCCAAATAAGATGATAAGGAGGCCATCACTTTGAATTCCAGGTACTTTGGAGTGGGTGTTCCACTCATATGTCCTAAGTGAGCAACATCAAAGTCAAGCTATTGACCATAAAAGACCACTGCATGGGAGGCAACCCATGTGAAATAAAGGTTTGAGTAAAAAATTTAAGTTTTAGTTTAAGTTTTATATAGAATAGAGAGTGCTAGAAAACTCTAGTGAGAAGGAGAGATTCAGTGGTACTAAAAATTCCTGTTTTATACATGCCAAAGTTGGTCGACAATTTAGTCTGTCATTTTGATGTCAAAACGAGGTGTTTTGCTAAGTTTTAGTCTAAAATGTAATTCTTAAAGAAATAGAAATTTTTTGATGTGTACAGAAGCTTTAACAACCAACTATACATCGGGAATAAAAATTCTCATCGTATAGCTCCGGCCGTATAGTTATTTGACCTATCGACATTTTTTTACCCCAGGATACAAAAGGTTTGACGACCAACTATACGGTGGGAATAAAAGTTCCGGCCATATAGTTATAGCCGCCAGGAAAGAAACCCTAGAAACCCTAAAATTTTGCTGTCAGACCAACTATATGACGGGAACAAGTGTTCCGACCGTATAGTTGCGTCCGACCACTTAAATGCACGGGGAGGTACCCAAAATATCAAAACATCAATCCTTTTTTTATCTCTTCTACCTCCAAACTCTCTCAAAACCTCAAGGGATCTTCACCCCTACCCAATTTCGTTCGATTTCCTCGCACACAAGTGAACTACAGTATGTTTCTCTTCCGATCCTCCAATTACTTTTCGCGAATTCATCTCTGATCTATTGTCATTATCAATCTAGGGTGAAAATTATTTTGAACTAGTTGCCATGATTATCTTGCCTAGATTATTATGTTGAGGAGATTCTTTAGTGTGCTATGATGAGGATTATGCTATGACTATTATTGTTGGATCAAAAAGTTTTATAATTGTCTTTCTTATTTTTTTAGAAGATGAACACGAGGAGCCAGCCACGTGCTCTTGCTGCTGCTAGTTCTTCTCGGGCTGTATTTCAGGAACGCATGGGGATTTGATTCAAGAATGAGTCTCACCGTGAACATTTCGACATGATCAAAAACCGAGAAGTTAAGGCAACCAAGTGGGCTTGCCCCGTCACATTGAACCAACTCGGTATTTCTGATGACTTAAATTTACTCTGCAATAGAGTTGGCCTGCAAAACATTGTATTTCATGATGCACCAACCTATCGCCGGTTAACCACTGAATTTCTTAGTTCTTTGAAAAGCACCATTAAAGCATGACATGGGGAGGATAGAATTCCTTTCTGACTCATGAACAATAATTATTAATATCGCTTGATGAATGATGTAATTGTTTTGGTTTATCCAACAATGATCCAAATGCTCCGCGCGCATCTTTTACCAGCATAGAACCTTCCCCTGAACTCTGCTATAATAGAATAAGCTTTACTTCTACAGTCAGCAAAGGGAAAATATTCAACATCTTGACATTCGTTATTTGTTCTATGTTATTGCTAACACCTTGCAGGCGCATAATGAGTTTACAAGACTCGATGAGGACGACATCTTAGTCCTCGCAAAAGATGCTTTCAACTATGACAACTTGTCACTTCACTTGGGCATAATAATTGTGCGCTACTTGGAGTACCAATCCAACCAAAGCCAAGGACCAATTACTTGTGGAGGTGTAACATCCCAAAAATATCAAACAATGATTATCAAATTCCAATCACCAAAATTAGGGTTAACAAAAACTTTTGTTAATTCAAATCATATGAATGCATGTGTGTATGTGATGATTGTATGAATGCATGAATGTACTTGTGTGATTGATCTAAATAGCAAGGACTGGATTAAACATGAAAACAACATCATCTAAAACATTTCCAAGCAGAAACAAATCAAGAGAAAATCAAAAACAAAACAAATAAAGCAAATGGTCATTTTTGCCAATCTTGCTCACTAGGCCACTTTGAGTGTTTCTAGTCCAAGATTTCAAACAGAAACTTTTCCATTTCTTTTCACCCCTTGATAGACCAAGTAAAAGTGAATCAAATCCCACCTTTCAAACTTGCACAAACATTTAGCAACTTGATCCAAATCACATTTAAAAATTGAATCTGATTCATATGTGAAGACCACCCCTTTTTAAAAACCAACCAAACCAATTCCACTTGACCAATCCCACTAACTAGAGACTCCCTAATATGTAACCAACACATCCACCAAGTTTGAATCCAAAATTCAAATTTGAATCTCTTGCGGCCATTTCATCAAACACCTTGTAATCAACAAACATCAAACACTATTAGGAGCAGTGATTTTGGCCTAACTTGTTCCCTCTCTGGTTCACATCAAACTTTTAGTAGATCATCTAGCCCATTTAACAAGCTTTAGCACCACTGTGAGCTTGCCATAGCCATCAATGGTGACCAGGCCAAGCTCAACTTTCCACCTCTCAGTCGACAGCAAGCTAGGAGAAGCACCAAGCCTACCAACCATGTCTAGGACGCTCTCCACCGCCACCCCTGTACAAGCCTCGAGCGCAGCCAGCCCCTGGACCACACAGCTCGAGCATGCCTCTCTACGAGCGAGGCGAGAGCGCGCCAGAGCACCAACCACGACACACGCCCACAGACCACGCGCCGCCCTCGCCGCGTGCAAGCAGGATCGCCAGCACCCCAGCAACACCACAGACATGCCCGTTTGCCGCTGCGTGGACCGTAGACATTGTGCACCATTAAAACCACCGTCGGACCCGCTCAGAGCACCGCGATGTTCCGACTGTTTCTCACCACCCCACGCCGCGTGACCTTGCTGTTGAGCTTCGCCAGGGAGCACAACATCGCCCCCCTATCGTCGCCCATGCCATTAGCCCGCTGTGCCGACGACCACGACGAGCTCAGCCCGCGCCCGTCGGTCCCCTTTAGGCACTATAAAAGGAGGCCACCCCAGCACGAATTCTTCACACCATCACACTCCACTCTCTCTCAGAATCACCCCACCTCACCCCTGGAGCAAGGCGAGCAACACATCGCCGGAATTTGGCCGGAGTCTACCACGGAGGAGGAATAAAGGAGCTGTTGATTGGAGCCGCCCTAGGAGGAGCTGCCGGTACCAGGAGGATCGCCGTCGTCGACTTCGTCATTCGCCCCCATCGCCGACCATCGTCTGAGCCCCGGCGAGCCTCCCACGACCCCCACTGGCCGTGCTAGGGTTCTGTCTCGCCGGCGTTGCCCGACATGGACGATGAACCACAGCCGTAGGATTAGAGCTTGATCGTGCGGTCCACATCCTCCCATACCGCTTCGCACCCCCTGTCTCGCTGACTGGTGAGGTCATCCACTTAAACTCACCCGTGCGTGCGCTGTGCGTAGTGGGCCGGCCCAGTTAACATCCCGCGTGACCTAGTAATTCAAATTTAGGTTTATTCTTTTAGTTTCAAACTTAGTTATGTACCTAGATTCAAAAATCAACCTAGCTCGATTCACTGAACCAAAAAGCATGAAACCAATTTTGTTAGAAAGGTACTGGAATTTTTAATCCAAGCCCGTTGGATTCAAACCATTTGGAATTGTAGATCACCTATAGTAAAAATAACAAGGCAGAAGCTTTTCTGCATTCAAACATTTTTCAAAATTCAACCATGAAAGCTTTTGAGTTGATTCCAACTCTCAAAAATCACATTTAACAAGACCTTTCAGAATATATAAAAATATCTAGGTTTAGTAGCATAAATAATGGTCAAGTAATAAAAGAATGCCCCATAGGCATTTCTAGTCACTTTAATTAATTAAAATAAAAAGGTTAAACCTTATTAAATTATGACACCACTTTAAATCACATTTCCATGTACTGAAATATGTGGTGATGACATGTGTCAACATGATCCCATGTTTTTAGTTGGAGAATATTAAATCTTAAGTAGTTTTTCAATGAGTAGAAATTACTTTTCCAAATAAAATAATTAAAACCTTGCCTTAAAGTTTGTAATGCTTGTGATGATCCTATATCATCTAGTGAAAACCCTGGTGTGATAAGTAAGAGTAGTTAGGTATTGTTTGGTGATTGTGTACCTCGTATTTATTTATAGACGCTAGTACCGACCAAGGATACGATGAGGAAGGAGGCTACTACGAGGAAGAAGCTGAGGAGAAATTCAACCACTTCTCTGCACAAGGCAAGCCTAATACTACTAGTTGGCCTGGCAAGCTAACACTTGCAACTTAGCAAACTTACACCATTGATACCCCATCCTAGTTTTACTTGCAAGCTTAGTATTTTATTTCTTTATCAAAACTTTTATTTGAGTTTACTTGGTGACTTGTAGATATTAGAAGGATAATTGAAGGTAGCATAAAGAGCATAAAACTTGGCCTAAGTTAGATAAATCTTGATGTCATCCTGAGGCATGAGATTGAACTTAGATAATTCACACTTGATTACCACCCCTCATTAGTGTTTACCCCCACTTGTAGATGCTACTACTAAGCATAAAACTTGATCACATTAGATGGGAATACTTGGAGAAAATGGTTATGAAAACCTTAGAATGATGAGTCATTCTACTGAAATGTTTTGACATGTGTTCTTGAACACCAGATGATTTTGATGATGAAAATATTAAGGCATGAGCCTTAGCCCTTTATAAAACTGATGGTTGTCTGGATGCGATACCATTCAAATGTTACCGTATAACCACAATACCCAAAAATTTTGTAGGGCTTGACTGGAAATTTATATACCTTAGTATGGGTTCCCTTGCGGCCAAGGTTTGAGCTGAGGCTACCTTGTGAAGATTGTCCACCTGTGCAGTTCCCAAGATGATAGTTGGTCATGGTTGGGAGACCAAACTCACAGGAGAGGTGCCTATACTAGGACGTGTAATTGAAAGGTTAGGATTGATTATCCGCATACTGAGTATGGTGAATTCAGGATTTTTTTCTAACGGATGTATCGAATGTTGTGGTGAAAGTGTACCACCTCTGTAGAGTGTCAAACTATTCGAATAGCCACGTCCGTGGTTATGGACAGTTGGAGTGGCCATACTGTTCTATCGTCAGATGTTTTCAAAATGACTTGTGAAATGATTTGTGTCTTTGACTTGACCACAACAGAGTTGTGATATTAAATTCAAGTTCCCACTTAGGTGTTATAAAACTTTCAACTAGCTTTCTTTGCTTCTGAACTCAGTAGAGATAAATCTGGCTTTTTGCAAAACAACCCTAGAGCTTACTATATCCTAATCAAAACCACTTCACTTGTTAGTATTAGTTTGCGAGTACTTAAAGAGTACTCATGGCTTTGTCCCTGGCTATTCCCGTGGTCAGACTATGAAGAGGAGTATCAGGAGGATGGATAGCAGGAAGGTTACGACAACTAGGATCATCTCCCATCGTCAGCATTGCCTGTGACCATGAAGATGGAGCTTCGCCTACGCTATTGTTATTATTACGTTATTCCGCTGCTTGAATTGTATTAAGACTCGATCATGAGATCCTTATTTGTTGTAAGACCTTATGTATGGTCTGTAATGGATGATGTACTATGATATTCAATATTTTATGTCTCGCAAAAATGGTAATCCTGGGATTGCGATGTATGGCATAATAGGTATCTGGGATTAAAAATCCAGGTGTTGACAGGAGGCGTCATTGATGACCCACAAGTATAGGGGATCGCAACAGTCTTCGCGGGTATTATTACCCAATTTATTAATTCGACACAAGAGGAGCCAAAGAATACTTGCAAGCCTTAACAGCTGAGTTGTCAATTCAGCTGCACCTGGAAATAGTTCTTGCTCACAGAAGTTTATCAGTAGCAACAGTTTGTAGTAGCAATAGCAAAGCAACAACAACAGTAGAACAAGAGCAATAGTAACAAGTAACAGTAACCGGTGGGATTCGAGTGCGGTAGGCATAGGGATGGATGGACGGGCGTTGCATGGACGAGTCTAAGCATGTAACTTCAAGATCTAGGGCATTGCATAAATAATAACAAGCATCCAAGTACTAAACAATCCTAGGCATGTGCTCCAAATATAGTCATATGTGCTCGCAATGAGAACTTGTAGAACATCTTCTGTCCAGCCAGCCCGTGGCAGCGGGGCCTCTAGGGAACTACTGGCAATTAAGGTGCAACTTTTAATAGAGCACCGGAGCAAAGCATTAACACTCCGTGAACACATGTGATCCTCACACCACAGCCATCCCCTCCGGTTGTCCCAATTATTGTAACTTTGGGGCCTTTGGATCCAGACAATAATATGTGTATACAACTTGCAGATAAGATCACAAACAATACTATCATAATGATTCAATAATAAGTTCAGATCTGAGATCATGGCACTCAGGCCCTAGTGACAAGCATTAAGCACAACAAGTCGCAACAAAGTCAAAATAGCACTAATAGAGATACTAGGCACTATGCCCTAACAATCTTATTCGATTACATGATAGAACTCATCCAATCCCTACCATCCATAAGCCTACAGCGGGGGATTAATCACTCATGGATGAGGGAAACATTGATGGTCGATGGAGATGCGTTGGTGATGATGATGGCGATGATCCTCTCCAAATTCCCTGTCCCGGCAGGGTGCCAGAACGAAGTTTCTGGATCCGAATCTTGGTTTCTGGTGGCGGCGGTGGAGCGGAACTCTTTCTGGAAAACTATCGAACCCCCCTCGGTTTTTAGGCCGAGAGGCAACTTATAGGCGTAGAGGGAGGCCAAGGGGGTGCCTGGGGTGGCTGCACCCCCATAGGCGCGGGCAGGGCCCACCCGCGCCTGGCAGGGTTGTGGGCCCCCCAGGCCCCTTCTCTGTCTCGTCTTCTGGCTCCGTGGATCTTCGGGTGAAATATAATTTTTGGCATATTTTCTGGGTTTTTTCCTGATAGTTGATTTTCTGCACAAAAACAAGACACCAAGGTAATTCTGCTGAAAACAGCGTCAGTCCGTCTTAGTTATATCCAAATCACACAAGTTTAGAGGAGAAACAATAGCAAAAGTGTTCGGGGAAAGTAGATATGTTTTGGACGTATCAACTCCCCCAAGCTTAGCTTATTGCTTGTCCTCAAGCAATTCAGTTGAAAACTGAGTGCGATAAAAGAACTTTCACGAACACATTTGCTTCACATGATGTAAATATTCTTAGCACAAGAGTAGATGCTTAGACAATTCATAATAAAGAGTATGCAACTAAGTCTACTCAATAGTAATTGCAATCTATGAAGAGAAACCAACTCAATAATAATAAGTAGCAAGAAACATAAACGTAAGCAACATTGCAATGCTCATAATAAGGTATGATAGAGTGGTATATCGCTTGCCTTTGTTTGAAGAGCACAATATAAATGCCAAGGCACCTCTGAAGTTCAAGTAAAGATTAGAGATAAAGATATCAGAGATGCAAGAATCAAAATCATGACATAATTAACCAAGTTTTGGAACAAACACAAGAATGACAACTATGCTCTCAAGAAGGTGCTCATAGAATAAGTGGTGACTCAACAAGGTGGCGAAAATGGTTTTGTAAAGTTTGAAGGGCTTCCAAATGATGAAAGGAAGGTACTCATTAGCTTTGAGCTCTTATTGCCCCTATCATAGGCATCTTCATGTGGTTAAGGTGAAAGTGAGGTCCACTCTGAATCATATGCTTGACAGACCATATACTGGAAATCCCAAGTCCCTTGAGTACGAGGGTCGCTCCGTGATGACCCACAAGTATAGGGGATCGCAACAGTCTTCGCGGGTAGTATTACCCAATTTATTGATTCGACACAAGGGGAGCCAAAGAATACTTGCAAGCCTTAACAACTGAGTTGTTAGTTCTGCTGCATCGAGAAATAGTTCTTGCTCATAGAAGTTTATCAGTAGCAGCAGTTTGGTAGTAGCAACAGCAAAGCAACAACAACAACAGCGACAGTGAAACAACAACAATAGTAATAGTAACGGTAACAGTAGGATTCAAGTGCGGTAGTCATAGGGATGTATGGACAGGCGTTGCATGGACGAGTCTAAACATGTAACTTCAAGATCTAGGGCATTGTAGATAAATAATAAGAAGCATCCAAGTACTAAACAATCCTAGGCATGTGCTCAAAATATAGTCATACGTGCTCGCAATGAGAATTTGCACAACATCTTCTGTCCAGCCAGCCCGTGGCAGCGGGGCCTCTAGGGAACTACTAGCAATTAAGGTGCTCCTTTTAATAGAGCATCGGAGCAAAGCATTAACACTCCATGAACACATGTGATTCTCACACCACAGCCATCCCTTCCGGTTGTCCCAATTATTGTCACTTTGGGGCCTTTGGATCCGTACAATGATATGTGTACAACACTTGCAGATAAGATCATAAACAATACTATCATAATGATTCAATAATAAGTTCAGATCTGAGATCATGGCACTCGGGCCCTAGTGAAAAGCATTAAGCACAAAAAGTTGCAACAAAGTCAAATAGCACTAATAGAGATACTAGGCACTATGCCCTAACAATCTTATTCGATTACATGATAGAACTCATCCAATCCCTACCATCCCCAAGCCTATAGTGGGGGATTACTCACTCATGGATGAGGGAAACATTGATGGTCGATGGAGAGGAATTGGTGATGACGATGGCAATGATCCTCTCCAAATTCCCCGTCCCGGCAGGGTGCCAGAATAGAGTTTCTAGATCCGAATCTTGGTTTCTGGTGGCGGCGGCATAGCGGAAGTCTTTCTGGAAAACTATCGAACGCCCCTTGGTTTTTAGGTCAAAAGGCAACTTATAGGCGCACAGGGAGGCCGAGGGGGTGCCTGGGGTGGCTGCACCCCCTCCAGGCGCGGCCAGTGGCACGGCCAGGGGTGCCTGGGGTGCTTGGAGCTGATCACAAGCAAGCAAGAACTACTAAGCATCCATAATGACATACACCTTACACAAACAGGCTAAGCATGCTCACAATGATGAGTATATGTACAAAAATGAAAACGAATAGAGTTCATTACCAGCCTCTTACCACACCTCAAGTTGTTTTAATCTTCATTATTGCCCTTCACTTGTGTGATTTGAATAATAACATGAAACCAAACTCCACTGAGGACGGCTGAACCCTGCAAAGAACTCACAAAACCAAAGAAGAACAACAAATATTTTTGGTGTTTTCGATTTTTTAAAGAAAGCAAACAAAGCAAAACCAAACAAAGAAAAGGCAAACCGAACAAGGAAACAAACCAAGAGAAACAACGAAAATATTTTTGGTATTTTTGTGTTTTTGAGAAAGAGGCAACAAGAACCAAAAAGAAAGCGAAACAATGGAAATACAAAGAACCGACCGAACAAGATATATATATATATATATATATATATATGAGTGTGATGTCGGTATACCTCCCCCCAAGCTTAGGCTTTTGGCCTAAGTGGGGCTCAATCCCATGGTGTCCAAGAAGATGCACCTCTGTAGTATGTCGAGGAAGCTCCCTCGTCCTGGTATGAACTTGAGGCCTCCCCTGTGTGATACACAGAGGGGTCGTATGATGGTGCTTCCTCCTGATGGCTGGGAGTTGAATATTCTTTATCTTTCCTTGTTGAGCTCTGCGATCATCATCATTGGTTATTCCTCGGTAAAGCTCCAACAAATCAGCAGGTTGAGCTGGAATCTTCTTTGCTTACCTAGATGTACCAAGTCCCAGGGTCTTACAAAATTGCTTCAAAGTCATAGAATGAGCCCTACCATAAATTTTGAAAGAAACATCTGGCTTGAACACGCTGTTAGTAAAGGAAAAGCTCTCCACAAATGTTTTAGTGAGCAAAGCATATTGCACGCTCTCATCCTGCATGTAACTTGTTAGACCAGCCCTCCTAACCAAGGTCATAAAATCATTAAGAATCCCAGCAGCCCGTAAGAAAGTTTGGCAAGGAAAGGTGGAGGGGTGCGCATCCCCTTCATCTCCCTCGTCACCAAATCGTGGAGTAATGATATCCTCATTGTATGAGGGTCTAGTACTGGTGGATGACCTTGGAAGCCTTGCCCTTCTAGGTGCATCACTCTCAAATATTTCACCAAATGTGTGGTGGTCCATGACTTCCTTTTTCTGAAATTTTAGACAAGCATCAAACCAAGTGATTTCTAAGTTGATAAATGATGAGCAACTACTATAGGAACTTGCTAGAGGACTACACATGCATCAAAATAAAGTTTCTAAGCATAGAACAAGCATGCAAGCTCAAACAACCTGACACCTATAGCAGCAAAATACTCAAGATACAATCTACCAATCACAAATCTAATTGGACAAGAGGAGGAGGCACATACCAAGGAGCAATCCCTCCAAAAATCAGCACTTGAGATGGGCTGAACAAGGAGATCGAAAATCGCGACCAAGAACAGCAAGAACTCGAGCTTGAGCAAGTTTTCCGGTGTTTTTTGGGAGAGAGAAAGAAGGTGGTTTTGAGGAGGCAGCCTGGAGGGGCCCAGGTGGGCCAGACCCCCCTAGGCGCCACCCCTAGGTAGGCCGCGCCTACCATGGGTGTGGTGGCCTGGGGTGGCCCCCTGGGTCACTTCAGGTGTCTCTCTGCCCCTTTTTTGGAGAAAAAATTATTTTGAATTTTCTGAGATTTTTCGGGAAACTTTATTTTTGGCCAATTTTCAGGGTATGAAAATTGATTTTCTCGCAGAAACAGTTTTTTCAGAAGAAGCAAAAGCAAACCAAAAGCCAAACTACATGAGTTCTAATAAACTCAAACAAACAAACAACTAACAAAACCAAAGCTAGCAAAAAAAGGCAAATACTAGGAAGGAGAAAAGTAAAAGAAAGCAAGTATAACCACCGTGAAAACATTATTTTGTTCATTAAAATCCTTTTGTTAACAAGGTTGATCAAGTCTTGTTACCAAAACAATCTTATATGAAACAAAACTTTGCATTCCACAAGGTGATTATGTTACCTCATACTTGATAGCAATGGTCCCAATCATAATAGTTTCAAAATTTTCTTGTGGAATGGGACAATATATTTCTCCAACCTTGATACTCTCAATATTTTCAATGGAATTCAGGCAATAGCTTTTAGCAACCTTCTTGGGGAAATAGACAGTATGCACTTTGTCATTAATATTGAATGTTACTTTCCCTTGATTACAATTGATGACAGCACCTGCAGTATTAAGAAAAGGTCTCCCAAGAATAATAGACATATTATCATCTTCAGGCATTTCAAGCACAACAAAATCAGTTAAAACCATGCAATTATGAGCTACTTGAACAGGAACATCCTCACATATACCAACAGGAATAGTAGTTGACTTATCAGCCATTTGCAAATATATATCAGTTGGTATCAACTTTTCTAGCCAGAGTTTCTTATAGAGAGAAAAAGGCATAACACTAACTCCAGCTCCCAAATCACATAAAGTAGTTCTAACATAATTATTCTTAATGGAGCAAGGAATAGTTGGTATACCTGGATCACCAAGTTTCTTTGGAACCTTACCATTGAAGGAGTAATTAGCAAGCAAAGTAGAAATCTCCTCATTAGGAATCTTCCTTTTATTAGAGACAATATCCTTCATATACTTTGAATAAGGAGGCAACTTAATAGCATCATTCAAAGGAATTTGTAAAAATAAAGGCTTCATCCACTCACAAAACTTGTTGTAGTGTTCTTCCTCCTTTGACTTGTGTTTCTTACCTAGAAAAGGCATAGGTTTCTGCACCCAAGGTTCTCTCTCTTTACCATGTTTATTAGCAATAAAATCTTCCTTTGTGTACCTAGTGTTTTAGTGTGCTTCTCAGGTTCTTCCTCAACTTCCTACTTATCAGGAGCATCATTTTTATCATTACCACTCTCAGTTTCAGCATCAGAGACAGATATACTATTAGGATCTATAGCAGGTTCAAGTGGTTCCTCAACTATCTTATGTTTCTTTTTCTTTCTCTTACGAGGACTACCACTATCTTCACCTTGCTGAGAGTCTTGCTCAATTCTTTTAGGGTGTCCTTCAGGATATAAAGGATCTTGAGTAGCTATACCACTCCTAGTTCTAATTCCATAAGCATGTTTATCTCCTGAAGCATTAACTAGCATATCCTCTTGTACCTTAGCAAGTTGATCAAGTTGGGTTTGAACCATTTGAAAGTGTTCACAAAGCATTTTAATACCATTAGAAGTTCTTTCCACAATATCTTTCAACTCATTGATAGCTCTAGAGTTTTCCAATAAATGATTCTGAACTTGTTTATTAAAATGACCTTGTTTAACAATAAAAATGCCAAGTTCCTCTAAACATTGATGAGGAGGCTTACCATAAGGAATGTCACCTTCATCAAAGTGTTGGAGAGAGTGTACCTCAATAGTAGATGAGTGGGGAATTGGCTTACATAATTCTTCTATAGGAGGTAGTTCTTCACATCTTCAGCTCTAATACCTTTCTCCTTTAGACATTTCTTAGCTTCCTTCATCACGTCATCATTTAATGCAATTACTCCTCTCTTCTTTGTTGTTGGTGTTGGAACTAGTTCAGGCATAACTGGTTCAGGAGTAATAGGCCCAGGTGTATTTAGCTCAGTTGAAGTCCAACCATCATAATTCTTGCTTATTTTAGCCATTAATTCCTCAGCATCTGTTGGAGTCCTTTTCCTGAAAACACAATCAACAAAGCTATCTAGGTAGGTCCTATAATCATCAGTTAGTCCATTATAATAAATATCAAGAATCTCAGTTTTAGGTAATGGACATCCATGATGTGCATGAATCAAGGCACAGAACCTTGTCCATGACTTAGGCAATTTCTCTTCTTCTCCCTGTTTAAAATCAAAAAGCCTCTGCAAAGCAGCATGTCTAGCACTGGGAGGAAAATATTTCTGGAAGAAAGAAGCAATCAAGCAATCAGGGCTATCAATGGAACAGGAGGTAATCTATTAAACCAAGCCCTAGCTTCTCATTTTAGTGAAAAAGGGAAGATCTTAGTAACAAAGTACTTGCGCATCTTAAAATCATCAGAGAATAAAGCACTCATAGTAGAAAGCTCGTTCATCTGAGCCACAACACTCTCATTTTCAGTCCCACAGAAAGATTCTTTCTCAACAATATCTAAATAAGATAAATCAAGAGAGAAATCATAATCTTTATCCTTAATATATATGGGAGAGGTGGCAAACTTAGGATCAGAGGACAGTTTAGGCATAATAGTACGTTTAGCAAGGAGACTCTTAATAGCACTAGTACCATGTGTGTTTCGGCACTCTTCAACAAAATCATCAGTGAACTCAATGTAACCATCATTAATATCATAACTCTCACTAGACTCAGGTGAACTAACAGGTGTAATAGTGTCTTCACTAGGAGTTTTGGTATTTCCTAGACTAGCCATAGTAGCATCTAGAAAAGGACCTAATGAACCATTCGCATCAAGAACAGTAGAAGTAACATCATGAGTATCAAAAGCGGTTTCAGACTCAGCAGTAGTAGCAGTGTGTGTAGCATGTGTATGTGGTGGTGGTGTGACAAGCTTACTTATAACAAACGGTGAATCAAGAGCAGCAGAGGTGTTTAGGACTTTACCTCTTCTTGTAGTGGATGGTAAAATAGCGAACTTTCCATCACGAGACTTCCCCATGATGAATGGAGTAGCAGTGAACAATAATAGATCCAAGTGAACTTACAAATAAAGCTATGCTCCCCGGCAACGGCGCTAGAAAATAGTCTTGATGACCCACAAGTATAGGGGATCACAGTCTTCGGGTATTACCCAATTTATTGATTCGACACAAGGGGAGCCAAAGAATACTTGCAAGCCTTAACAACAGAGTTGTCAATTCAGCTGCACCTGGAAATAGTTCTTGCTCACAGAAGTTTATAAGTAGCAACAGTTTGTAGTAGCAGCAGAGCAGCAACAACAGTAGAACAAGAGCAATAGTAACAATAACAGTAACCAGTGGGATTTGAGTGCGGTAGGCATAGGGATGGATGGACGGGCGTTGCATGGATGACTCTAAACATGTAACTTCAAGATCTAGGGCATTGAAGATAAATAATAACAAGCATCCAAGTACTAAACAATCCTAGGCATGTGCTCCAAATATAGTCATACATGCTCGCAATGAGAACTTGCACACCGGAGCAAAGAATTAACACTCTGTGAACACATGTGATCCTCACACCACTGCCACCCCCTCCGGTTGTCCCAATTATTGTCACTTTGGGGCCTTTGGATCTGGACAATGATATGTGTACAGAACTTGCAGATAAGATCACAAACAATACTATCATAATGATTCAATAATAAGTTCAGATCTGAGATCATGGCACCCGGGCCCTAGTGACAAGAATTAAGCACAACAAGTTGCAACAAAGTCAAAATAGCACTAATAGAGATACTAGGCACTATGCCCTAACAATCTTATTCGCTTACATGATAGAACTCATCCAATCCCTACCATCCCCAAGCCTACAGCGGGGGATTACTCAATCATGGATGAGGGAAACATTGATGGTCGATGGAGATGCGTTGGTGATTACGATGGCGATGATCCTCTCAAAATTCCCCGTCCCGGCAGGGTGCCAGAACGGAGTTTCTGGATCCAAATCTTGTTTTCTGGTGGCGGCGGAGCAGAACTCTTTCTAGAAAACTGTCGAACCCTCCTTAGTTTTTAGGTCGAGAGGAAACTTATAGGCGTAGAGGAAGGCCGAGGGGGTCTTGCACCCCCTAGGCGTGGGCAGGGCCCACCCACGCCTGGCAGGGGTGTGGCCCCCTAGGCCCCTTCTCCGTCCCATCTTCTGGCTGCGTGGATCTTCGGGTGAAATATAATTTTTGGCATATTTTCCGGGATTTTTCCTGATAGTTGATTTTCTGCACAAAAACAAGACACCAAGGTAATTTTGCTAAAAACAACGTCAGTCCGTGTTAGTTGTATCTAAATCACACAAGTTTAGAGGATAAACAATAGCAAAAGTGTTCGGGAAAGTAGATACGTTTTGGACATATTAGTCATCACCGTGCTCGCCAATGTCCTTATCCATTGACCTAGGTGAGTTAAAACCGATGCTAGGTGAGCGACATGTTGGTTTCTATACTTTGAGGGCTTGTGGAATGCTCATGTAAGACCCTCGCCTGATAAGGCTGAGTTCATGTGTATAGTGCCAATCCCTGGATCGGTTCACTGGCACACACAGTACAAAATGATACCAAATATAACTGTGCATCATAAATACAACGAATATGATCCAGAATTTACATTATTTATTCAAGTACACAGCGGAAAACGAATACAAGGTAGATCTCCATCCTCCAAATGTGCCACAGGCGAACAATTGTTGAGTGGAGTCTCGCGACCTATGAACGATCACTCAGATACGATATAACCTGCAACATGAAACGTTGCAGCCACGAATGGTCAATACATTGAATATATGGCAAGTAGGATAAAGTGTTTAACAACAGATCTATCAACTACCTGCTTATTTGGCCAAGTGGAGTTCAGTCTCATTTGCATAAAGCAACAGTTTTATCCTAACATTTGTAACAAAGTAGTTTTCCAATACGATAAATAGGACACTCTGGTTCACTCCGAGGTGCTCCTACCCAATTATGTTCACCCAACAAGTTTTAAGTAATTAAGAAATAAGGATGAGTGAGAAATATCATAGCATCAGTATCAGGTCACTCAAATTGTCCATAACCGGGGACACGGCTAAGCACTTAGTTTATACACCCTGCAGGGGTTAGTACACTTTACCCATGTGACTTGGCCAGCCCAGCTCGTACCACCACTCTCATATTGGGTGATGATAGGGAGAAGTCCAAGAAGGAACCGTTCGGGAAGTAGCTCCCCAAACCCGACACGCACCGGTCCAACCTACACTATCTATATCTCTGGATACGTGGGTTCGAGTTACCACAACCTACCGAGTCCAACCAACCGCCCATTTCATTATTGGCACATGGTTGTACACGTAAGCTACCAAATAAAGAAACCAATCATTTTCTGTTGATACCTGGTTGCCTTTCCGCAATGTTACCACCAAAAATTATCAATCCCATCACACCCAGGAGATTCGTTGATTAAGTTGTTTTTAGTTTTCATAAACCAACACATTTAAAAACAACTCCAGTGATGTAACCCAGCCCTCGATCAACACAGCATGGCTAAGCACATCTACCAACGGTGGTTCATCTAAAGGAAAACCCTACCACATAATAGGACATAGCATAGCATATACACATCAATTCCTACAGATGCAATTCTACAAAAGCATCTACAATGCATAGGAAAACAATAGGATATTTATGACCAAGATAGCACCACTTGCCTTTGTTGTAGATGTAGTCGATTAGATAATCCTCATAGATATAATGGTTGCACCCGTCATAATCTCAATACTTGCAATCCTAGTAGTTGCACTCACAGTAGTTGCACTCCTCGCAATCTAACGTTTGAAGCAAACACAACAACACAACATTCAAAACATTGCAATCTTTCAACAATGCAACAATACGATAAAACAATGATGAGAAAATGCATGCATGATGATTTAATAAGTCACAATGGTTGTATTTAGTTCTCTGAACATTATTAGATCACATGATGCATGTGGAAAGTCATTTAATGCATTAAAGCATTTATTATAAAAGCTATATGCATTTAATATGGTTTATCTCACTTTAATTCAACTACTGATGTTTCTATTGTATTAAATTGTGAACTAAATGCTACTGGATAGGTAATGTAATTTATAACCAGTAGCAATTTGAATCACCTAAAAAGGGGTTATAGATATTTTTTTATGATTAAAACACTATTGCAATGAGTTTATAGTTTTCTGCATGCATTTATATTTTAACAGTACCAAATAATTTGGCACGCAATTTCTATGAATATATATTATCAATACAAAACATTACCAATTGGTTTCACTAATTTCCGAGTTCTGGTTAATTTTCTAGGATTTAAATACTAGTTATAAGGGTTTAATTCATTTAAATTAATTACTTCGACAAAAATTATATATAAGGTTAGATACATGTTCCACATAAAACAGGGATTCCAAGGACATCTTATATGTATTTTTATTCTCTATAAATAATTTACTATGATTTATTTACTCCAAATAGGTCATTTAAGCATTTAAATGATTACGGCAAAACCTTACAGTAATTGCATGAACCAACTGCATAAAAATAATCTACATGAAATTAGCTTTCCAACGGTATATTATTTGCTATTTTTGGATCAGTAGATTATTTCCTATGATTTTTACAAGTTAAATTGATTTTCTAATTATATTTCAATATTTGTAAAACACGGGGGAATATTCCCGCTGACTGGGTCAAGGGCGACGTGGCGCTGACTGGGCCTTTGACCGGTCAGTGGTCCACTACGTCTGTCAACGCGGGATCTGGTCCGTCCATCTTGAATCGGACGATCTGGGCTGAAGCTTGCTCACCTCGCTCGCTTGTCGTGGCGGCGCTCGATGAGTGGCGCGAGCTCGGCCGGTGATGGTGGCGAGCGATCTGGAGGTCTCCTGGCCTGGACAATAAGTCGATGAGAAGCGAACATCTGTGGCGGTCTCACCCGTGTCCCTTGCATCGTCTGTATCTTCCTGTAATGGTGGCACGACGCGGCTGCAGCGGTGCGGTCCACTTGGAGCTCCGGCAGCGTCGGTTGCTTCTCCGGGGGCTCTGCAGAGGGGGAAAGGAGGTCAGCGTGAAGCGGTTCAAGGAGGGGAAGCGAATGGAGAGTAAGGTGTGAGCTCGGGCGCTCGGGAAGGTCGAGGTCGACCTCGATCTGGCTCCAATGGTGGCGACGGCGAAGGGGATCTCCGGCGAACAATCCCAATGGCCTGGCGGCGTGGAATTAGGGTATGGGGGAGGGGAAAAGCGGAGGTCATCGAGGGTTAAACAGGAGGGGAGATTGGATGCAGGGGAAACACGGATCGATGCGGAATCGGCCGTTATTTTATCGGGCGGTTCGGAGTTCTTCTCCGTCACGGCGAGGAAGATGACCGGGGTGGGGTCCCCGTGTCAGCGAGAGGGAGATGGAAGCGGTCCGATGTGCTGATCCTCTTGCTTTCTAGGCTCGCTCTGGGCTGCTCATGCCAGTGGGTGGGCAGAGGAGAGAGGAGGGCTGCCTTGTAGATAGGGTAGTCAGTTTGTTCCCCCTTTTTTTCTTATTCATTTTATTTTATTATTTTCTTACTTATTTTGTAGCTTTTGTTTTAGGCCTCCAAATTGAACCAAATCAATTTCTAAAAATTTATAAATTCAAAACACACCTTTTAGGATGTATAGAATATGGTTTTACCAAAGTTGAAAATATCTATAATGCCATTTGCTTACAAGGAATTACATGACTAGTTGCATTAATAGGGAATTTGGGTTTAGAATTTTTAGGAAATATCCCAAATTTATTTTAGGACATACAGGGAATACTTTTCATCAATTTTAATATGTACCAATCCATAGGTCATGTTGTACTTAAGAACTGGGGAATCCGTTTTAGGGTGTTGGATGATAGAATTCTTTCTTAGGGTTTAAGTGCAATGGTGTTCATGCATGCTTCATGATTTTGATTTTTGAAATCTTGCGCACCAGTTCTACAATCCATAATCAATCCATGCCCTTTTGCCTATATGGCTACTTAGGTCATAACAAACCAACATAAGGTTTTGAATCAAGGTTGAGAGGATTTTCAATTCAAAAAGTTTCTTCTCTTTGAGAATTTTCAACAAAGTCAAATAATCAATCAAGCTTATTTATTTATTTCACATTCCAAAATTAGGAGAATTTTGGGATGTGACAAACTACCACCCTTAAAAGAAATCTCGTCCCGAGATTTGGGAAGGCTAGAAAGAAACAAAGGTTCGGGATCCATTAGGATGCTACCACCCTTAAAATAAAATTGACTAGGTCATTTCTCGAGGATTCACTTAGCTCGATTGGTTCTCTTTTAGACTTTTATTGGCACAATGTCTCTAGCACATTCTAAACATCATGATTGATAGTTTCCGAGAAAGCACTTCTTAAACTAGCAAAACTCTCATGGTGGGCAAATAGGGAACGTTTACTTCACGGTGCCCATAATTCACGGTTTGGATTCATCCTTACCGTACATTTCTATGCTTAGCAATGGATGCTTTTAGAAGGGTGTAACAATATAACATTCTAGGGTTTAGGCTCAACGTCGACTCTCTGCTAAGGTTAAAAAGGTCACTCAAGATTCGCAAAGCCAACAGTACAAGAGCGAATAATAAAGAGTAGTAGAAATGGTGATCAATCCATCCTGCACCCAAATCATTACCCTGTATGAGGATAGGTGAATCACGTTTTTCTATCACTCGGGCATTCTCACTTGCCTTGAAGAATGTTTCCATGGGCACGAACTAATGCTCTATGTATACTCCCATGTATTTAATCAACAAAGCTACTACTAAAACTAAACTATCGATACTTCAACTTTCAGGTTGCGTAATCTACTACATGACGTCATTTCAACACTTCATACTCCCACATCTTTTTTTCCATTAGATAAAGCATTCTCCTTCCTAAATGCATTGTGTTGTCAAACCTTCCACTTAACACATCATTATATCTCCAAGGGTTCAAGATAGGGAAGGATAGATTCTATAGGAAAGAAACGACTAAGAAAATAATCCTACCCATAACTATATGAAGCAATCAATGTCACAAACAAGGAAACAATCATAAGAAATCAAGACACAAGCAAGCACTTGCATAACAATAATACAGAGGTCTAAACTTAGTAGTATATAACCACAAAATAGTTTGAAAGCATTGTGAACAATACTAGAGTAAAATAGAGCAACATATAAGCAACAAACAAAATCTGTCAAAACGGTACTGCAGGTTTCATGAATTTTTATGACCGACCTAAACTCTTCAGGAATTTTATCCAATTTTTGTGCATGTACTACAGGTAATTACGCTCCAGATCCTATTTTTTTAGATTTTTCTGAGTTACCAATAAAATATTAAAAATCGTGCGGTACAACAGGTCAGGCAGAAAACTGCAGCAGTAATCCCACGAATTTCAATCAATTCACACCATTAAAATAATTTTAAACCACACGAAAACTCCTGCAACTTTAGAGTTTCAAAACAACATATTCTAAGAAAGACATCACATAATATGGTATAGTACAAACAAGCAAGCAACCTATATTGTCATACCACATAAGTTGGTAAGAACAATATGCTAACACGATAGCGATGATCTCCTAAAGAGATAAAATATGGTGGTCCAGACCTACCCAAACTTGGTGAGATGTTCATTTATGTCATGTTATTTGTTCTTTACTTGTAGGCCAACTCTCATATAGTGATTTGCTTTATAGAAAACTATTAATAACATTTTCCAATTCTTGTAGTTTTTATGGTAGATCACTTCTTCTACTAATCAAATGAATGGACATCTACAAGTTTGAACAAGGAGAGGTGTTGGAAAATGATATACAAGAAATATAAGAACTCTAATAAGTATAAAATATGATAGTTCTCCTAATAGAGGTCTCCTATTGCTAATCCATTTACTAAGGTCACGATCCTACAGTCAACACACAGCTCTGATACCATCTTGTAACACCCTCACCTGATAAGGCTGAGTTCATGTGTATAGTGCCAATCCCTGGATCGGTTCACTGGCACACATAGTATAAAATGATACCAAATATAACTGTGCATCATAAATACAACGAATATGATCCAGAATTTACATTATTTATTCAAGTACACAGCAGAAAACGAATACAAGGTAGATCTTCATCCTCCAAATGTGCCACAGGCGAACAATTGTTGACTGGAGTCTCGCGACCTATGAACAATCACTCAGATACGATATAACCTGCAACATGAAACATTGCAGCCACGAATGGTCAATACATTGAATGTATGGCAAGTAGGCTAAAGTGGTTAACAACAGATCTATCAACTACATGCTTATTTGGCCAAGTGGAGTTCAGTCTCATTTGCATAAAGCAACAGTTTTATCCTAACATTTGTAACAAAGTAGTTTTCCAATACGATAAATAGGACACTCTGGTTCACTCTCAGGTGCTCCTATCCAATTATGTTCACCCAACAAGTTTTATGTAATTAAGAAATAAGAATGAGTGAGAAATATCATAGCATCAATATCAGGTCGCTCAAATTGTCCATAACCGTGGACACGGCTAAGCACTTAGTTTATACACCCTGCAGGGGTTAGTACACTTTACCCATGTGACTTGGCCAGCCCAGCTCGTACCACCACTCTCATATTGGGTGATGATAGGGAGAAGTCCAAGAAGGAACCGTTCGGGAAGTAGCTCCCCAAACCCGACACGCACCGGTCCAACCTACACTATCTACATCTCTGGATACGTGGGTTCGAGTTACCACAACCTATTGAGTCCAACCAACCGCCCATTTCATTATTGGCACATGGTTGTACACGTAAGCTACCAAATAAAGAAACCAATCATTTTCTCTTGATACCTGGGTGCCTTTCCGCAATGATACCACCAAAAATTATGAATCTCATCACACCCAGGAGATTCGTTGATTAAGTTGTTTTTAGTTTTCACAAACCAACGCATTTAAAAACAACTCCGTTGATGTAACCCAGCTCTCGATCAACACAGCATGGCTAAGCACATCTACCAACGGTGGTTCATCTACAGGAAAATCCTACCACATAATAGGACATAGCATAGCATATACACATCAATTCCTACAGATGCAATTCTACAAAAGCATCTACAATGCATAGGAAAACAATAGGACATTTATGACCAAGATAGCACCACTTGCCTTTTTTGTAGATGTAGTCGATTAGATAATCCTCATAGATATAATGGTTGCACCCATCATAATCGCAATACTTGCAATCATAGTAGTTGCACTCACAGTAGTTGCACTCCTCGCAATCTAACGTTTGAAGCAAACACAACAACACAACATTCAAAACATTGCAATCATGCAACAATGCCACAATACGATAAAACAATGATGAGCAAATACATGCATGATGATTTAATAAGTCACAATGGTTGTATTTAGTTCTCTAAACATTATTAGATCACATGATGCATGTGGAAAGTCATTTAATGCATTAAAGCATTTATTATAAAAGCTATATGCATTTAATATGGTTTATCTCACTTTAATTCAACTACTGATGTTTCTATTGTATTAAATTGTGAACTAAATGCTACTGGATAGGTAATGTAATTTATAACCAGTAGCAATTTGAATCACCTAAAAAGGGGTTATAGATATTTTTTATGATTAAAACACTATTGCAATGAGTTTATAGTTTTCTGCATGCATTTCTATTTTAACAGTACCAAATAATTTGGCACGCAATTTCTATGAATAGATATTATCAATACAAAACATTACCAATTGGTTTCACTAATTTCCGAGTTCTGGTTAATTTTATAGGATTGAAATACTAGTTATAATGGTTTAATTCATTTAAATTAATTACTTCAACAAAAATTATATATAAGGTTAGATACATGTTCCACATAAAACAGGGATTCCAAGGACATCTTATATGTATTTTTATTCTCTATAAATATTTTACTATGATTTATTTACTCCAAATAGGTCATTTAATTATTTAAATGATTACGGCAAAACCTTACAGTAATTGCATGAACCAACTGCATAAAAATAATCTACATGAAATTAGCTTTCCAACGGTATATTATTTGCTATTTTTGGATCAGTAGATTATTTCCTATGATTTTTACAAGTTAAATTGATTTTCTGATTATATTTCAATATTTGTAAAACACGGGGGAATATTCCCGCTGACTGGGTGTAGCATCCCAATTGTTTAACGATTGCAATGCTACTAGCCTAGTCTATATAATGGCTACTTCCTATATATAATTGTTGCATCATAATTATATCATGCTCATGTCATCATGCCACCTTGCATTTGAGCATCATATAAAACCCTTTTTGTTTTGGTTCTTCTCTCATATGCATTATTAATTGTATTTGCCTCTTGATATTGTATTTGGTTATTGATATATTGTTTAAATGCCCAAGTTGAGTTGGGGGCATATCTTTTATTCAACTCCATCACTTTTCTCTGTCACCACCTTATAATTCCACCATCCAACTAAATATGAGCTTTGCACTTTATTGGGTTTTACCTCTAGCTCATGTGGGTTGGGATGGATCCAATTCTATTTCCACATGCTCTCATATTAGCATCATGTTGTTTTCACATTATTGATATGTGGAGCCACATTTGCATGCATTATGAGTAGCGCTCCTTGTCCTAGCTTTCATATGGATTATAATGGATTTATGCTCATGTTGGGATATTTTTGGGACTATTAAACATCTAGTGGAATATACACACTAGCAAGTCCCAATTGTAATCAAATATGATCATCTCTATCTACTCCACTTGGAACTTTCATTTAAATTCTTTTGCTTGGCCTTACTCCACATTTTGGGTAATGCATAGGAATAATGCCATGCTTATTATTTTATTTTCACAAGGTTAGAACATGGCATTTAATGTTTTTGCATGGGCCATGCAAAGCACCACCATTCTTTCTCCTTTGGTTTCTCTTTGGTTTTTGAGTGGATCCTTTCTTTTGTGAGCTTCCTTTCTCTCTTATTCTAAACCCCCTCATCTTGATCTTGTGTTTGGATCATGTTAAAACCTCACACCACCTCTTCTCTCATCTCACTCTCCTTATCCATCATCACATCCTCCACCCTTGCTTGATCTTAGTGGATCACCTAATCTAACCCTAAACCCCCTCTCTCTTTTTCCATCTAACCCTAACCACACCTCCCTCACCTCACCCCTCTCTAGCTAACCCTAGCTACCCACACCCCTCTCACCTCACCCTCTCCTCTCACCATGCCGAGCCTCCCCTTGCAGGTCCCACCTAGCCACCCTACTCCCCCTGGCCGAGCTACCCTCCTACCCCAACCCTAGCACCAACCCTAACCCGAGCCCCCTCTAGCCCCAACCCTAGCTCACCCGAGCCTACCTTCCCTCTCTCCTTCTCTCTGCCAGCAGCCCCACCCGAGCCTACCCCTCCTTGGACGCTCTCTGGTCCCACCTGGCAGCCCCATGCGCCTGCCCTGCCCTAGCCTCACGACAAGCACGTGAGAGGACGGAAGAAAAGGTGGCCGAGACCACCTTTTACCTCTAACCACTCCCGCACACCACCTCCTCCCTCTCTCTCGCTTGCCCTCATCCACACGTCTCCTCTGCCCCTCCCAGATCCGCCCAGAGCCCTGCCGCTCCTCTCCTCCCTCTCCACCGACGCCCACCCTCTCTCGCCGGCCGCCGCCAGCACGTCGTCGTCTTCGTCGTTCCGACCGTCAAGCGCGTTGAGGAGGTGGACTGGAAGACCAAGGGAATCCCTCTGCTTCACCCTGGACACGCTGTCGAGGAGGAGAAGGGCTGGAACCGCCGGTACCGCCGCCATCGTCGCCAAACCCTAGCCCGCCGGAACGTCTGCGTCGTCAACGATCGGCCACTCCTCTGCCCGATCTGACCGCACCAACAACCCCGCGGTGAGACCACGATCCTCCCTGACACCTCCGTCCTCGCCGTGGCTCCCTGTTCTCGCCGGACCAACTGCCGAAGGCCTCTCGTCAGGCGTGGCGTCGTCCTCTGCGTCATCGCGTCGCGAAGAACCTCATCTAACCGCCCATCCCCCTCCTAGCAACCTCCCCGAGCCAGCCGCACTGGCTAGCCCCATCAGCGTGGACGGCCGCGACCCGCGTTCGATTCCCCCCGCATCACATGTTTTCCGTCGAACCGTGGAGACGAAGAACAGCAGTGCTGTTTTGCGCTTAGCCCTCCTTTTGTTTTCGCCAACCCAGTCCGAGCCCACCAGCCAGCCTCTGTGGAAACTTTGCAAAGAGCACCCCGTAGAATCTTAGCCCTAACCCGCGCTCCAACCCCAGCCCCTCCTGTCAGTCCCTGTCTCCCTCGCCGCTGTCAAGTGGGCCTGCGCCAGATGGCCCACCCCGCAGCCTCAGTGGCTAGGCGAGCCCGCGGTGACAGAAGGTTTTCCTGGACGCTGTGTCGCCCAGTCAGCCTGGCCCCACTTGTCTGTGGCTGTGGCTAGATCTGGGTTGAGTAAGAAAAGGATTTCTGTTTTCTGTTTAAAATTTAAACCTTTTCAAATTTGTTTTAAATTCAAATTTAAATCTGTTTTTGAATAACTTTTGAAATATAATTCCAAATTAAACATGTAATATATGTTTTGAAATCAGAAAAATGTGAGGAATTCAATTATGCTCTTCAAAATATATTTTGAACACTTTAAATTTCGAGTTGATTAAAATTACAATAAAATGTCCTTTTTCTTAATTAATTAATAACTCTTGTTTTATAACTCCGAATTTGACAAATGATATGTCTAAAATGATCAGCTCGACGAGACCTTTCTGTTTATGCATTCCATGTTCTGAATTGCGGCATGCATCATATAAATATAAAGTGTACAACAACTTAATTGAGGAAAAAGGTGACTAAAACACCATAAAATGTTTTATTCTTGTATTCCACACCTCACCCATGCCATGCTACATTATTGCCATGCAAATTGTGCATCATTCATCATGGCATGATTGTTTGCTTGTCGCATTTAATTCATATGCTTGTGCACTTTATTTATGTTGGCCCTTGTTTGTTTGGTTCTTCTTCGAATAGACGCTGAGCAGTGGATATATCAAGAAACCCAGGAGCACTACCCAGATCCATCCCTCGCTTCAACTGAGCTGCCAGGCAAGCACTACCACATGCTTGCATACATATAGTACCTATTGCCTCTATCTTATTCTTGCATCATGGAGTCGCGATTGCATTAAACTGAATCCCAAGTATTGCATAGCCTTTACTTTTAAACCCCACCGAAGCTTGTTCCCCCATCCCATGAGCCATTACTACAGGAGTTGTTTGAGCCATGCGGGTCGTAGAACAGCATGTGTAGGGTATGTGAGTGTCTGATGGATAACGAGGTACCTATACAACTTAATCTGAGTAGTAATGGGATAACTAATGAAAGTGGCACCGGTGAGCAATATCTGCTATTTGGTTTTTCATGCTCACTTGTGTCCCGTAGGACCCCGAGTACTTGATTCCTGTTCCTTGAATATTCGCGCTATCCACATCCAGGAGGCTTATGAAACCCCCTGAGCCAGAGCTTGATTCATTCTTATTTCTTGGGGCCACAAAGTAGTTTGGGGCTTTATTACTATTCTGTACTTATGCCATGCTTACTGCTTTATTTAAGATTGTGCGAGGAGCACCTGTACTGTTTAGGTAAGCGGAGTGTTTTCACGGTATCGACAAGCCCAGTCACACTTTCGGGTTCCCAGTCGTTTACAGCCATTGACGCAAACCTTGAGTCCGTCTCGGAGCCGGCCAACTTCGTTGCGGGTAGCTTAATGGGGTGGCCCCCTGAAATATTTCTGAATCCTGTGATCGCTTTGTCGTGAATGCCTCGTTGGGTTTTGATTTGGTTTTTCCGAGGTTGATCGAGTGTGTGTTGCTATTTGTGCACCCCTGCAGGGTAAAACTTTCTGAAAGCCGTGTCCGCGGTTATGGACGACTTGGAGCATAGTTTCTCGATCATAGACAAGTATAACTAAAGTACCGCTTTTAATTTGACTAAGTACCTGACTAGTAAATAGTGCAACACTCATGGAATGGATAATAAAACTGCCAACGGATGGGGGTTTGTTCGTCCGCTTCCTCGTTGGTAAGCGAGGAGGAGGATGGATCTGTTAATATTACTGTTATAACTGTTGTTATTAATTCACGGACATCCGTCTATCTATGGTTAGGCGGATGGTTAGCGAGTATCTATAGAATTGTTAGGTATTATCTTTTGCTGCAATTGCGTCACCCCAGGTTGTGTCCCCTTTAGAGGCATAAAGACTTGCTGAGTACCCCTAGGGTCTCACACGATAAATTGTTTGATTCAGATGAACCGGTATGCTCGCAAGATGGATACTGGGTGGAGGAGACGAACGATGAGAGCAACGACCACTCGGTGTAGAGATTCCGGGAACAGGGATCCGTGAGATCTGTGGGCGGGATGAGTTTATTTATGGGGCATCTTATGCCGATTTGCTTCTTATCCATACTCGGATCTTGTTTTCCGCTTCTGCCTGATACTCTGATGTTTGATGTATGAGGAGATATCCTAAACTATTATATCTATCTAGGATATTTGGATCTTGCCGTATGGCGTTGCAATATTTCTATTTCTTTTAGATGGAATGGCTCTGAGGACTGTTGTATGGTGGCTTGCATACATACTCATTTGTGTATGCAGTTGATCCCTTCGCCTGCCGATTACGCCGCCCGTTCTTGTCCTGATGTTTGGAAATGGTTAGGACGGCCGAAAGGTCTACCTGTGAGTGGCATTTGGGCCCCACCGTACTATTTTAACCATTTCCGCTCATCCAGGCTTGCAACTAGGAGCGTAATTCACCGAGGTAGTTACACTGGGTCAAGGGCGACGTGGCGCTGACTGGGCCTTTGACCGGTCAGTGGTCCACTACGTCTGTCAACGCGGGATCTGGTCCGTCCATCTTGAAACAGACGATCTGGGGCGCGAGTTGCTTGCTCACCTCGCTTGTCGGCGGCGGTGGCTCAGTGACGGTGGCACGAGCTCGGCCGGTGATGGTGGCGAGCGATCTGGAGGTCTCCTGGCCTGGACAATAAGTCGATGAGAAGCGGGCGTCTGTGGTAGTCTCACCCGTGTCCCTTGCATCGTCTGTATCTTCCTGTAACGGCGGCACGACGCGGCTGCAGCGGTGTGGTCCACTTGGAGCTCCGGCAGCATCGGTTGCTTCTCCGGGGGCTCTACAGAGGGGAAAGGAGGTCCGCGTGAAGCGGTTCAAGGAGGGGAAGCGAATGGAGAGTAAGGTGTGAGCTTGGGCGCTCGGGAAGGTCGAGGTCGACCTCGATCTGGCTCTAATGGTGGCGACGGCGAAGGGGATCTCCGGCGAACAATCCCAATGGCCTGGCGGCGTGGAATTAGGGTATGGGGGAGGGGAAAAGCAGAGAGCATCGAGGGTTAAATAGGAGGGGAGATTGGATGCAGGGGAAACACGGATCGACGTGGATTCGGCCACGATTTTCTCGGGCGGTTCGGAGTTCTTCTCCGTCACGGCGAGGAAGATGACCGGGGTGGGGTCCCCGTGTCAGCGAGAGGGAGATGGAAGCGGGCCGATGTGCTGCTCCTCTTGCTTCCTGGGCTCGCTCTGGGCCTCCGCGGCTGCTGCGCGCTGTGCACAGTGAGTGGGTGGGCGGTAGGAGAGGAGTGGGCTGGCTCGGGTAGATAGGGTAGTCAGTTTGTTCCCCCCATTTTTTTCTTATTCATTTTATTTTATTATTTTCTTACTTCTTTTGTAGCTTTTGTTTTAGGCCTCCAAATTGAACCAAATCAATTTCTAAAAATTTATAAATTCAAAACACACCTTTTAGGATGTATAGAATATGGTTTTACCAAAGTTGAAAATATCTATAATGCCCTTTGCTTACAAGGAATTACATGACTAGTTGCATTAATAGGGAATTTGGGTTTAGACTTTTTAGGAAATATCCCAAATTTATTTTAGGACATACAGGGAATACTTTTCATCAATTTTAATATGTACCAATCCATAGGCCATGTTGTACTTAAGAACAGGGGAATCCCTTTTAGGGTGTTGGATGATAGAATTCTTTCTTAGGGTTTAAGTGCAATGGTGTTCATGCATGCTTCATGATTTTGATTTTTGAAATCTTGCGCACCAGTTCTACAATCCATAATCAATCCATGCCCTTTTGCCTATATGGCTACTTAGGTCATAACAAACCAACATAAGGTTTTGAATCAAGGTTGAGAGGATTTTCGATTCAAAAAGTTTCTTCTCTTTGAGAATTTTCAACAAAGTCAAATAATCAATCAAGCTTACTTATTTATTTCACAGGATGTGACAGCTCACTAGGATAGGTGGTGTTTATTATCTGCATATTGCTGGAGCCGGGCGTCTCTATCCCGCTCCTTTGCCGAATGGTCTTTTCTCTATCGAGGAAGGACGCGTGCTTTCTGACTTGCAGGTTGAGCAACACCAACCCGAGGAAGATATTCCGGATGAGGATGAGGACCAAGAGGAGGAGCAAGTAGTCCCTCATCAGGAGCAACAGCAACCAAGCCAGTTCACTACATATCAAGATTTCCATGAACTTGGAGGAACTATGGAGAGAATGCATAATATTGCCCTCAACCTTCGAGAAACAACAAGTAACCTCACAATTCAATTTTCGGACTGGAGTTACAACTTTTCCCCCCACCACAGTGATTTTATGGGCTTGCAAAAGCCTAAGCTTGGGGAGGTTTTCTATCTATTTTTATATTTTGATTTCATTTGCTTTATTTTATTTTCGAGGTTATGCTTTTATTTGAGTTTACAAGCACTCATGTTGGTTTCCCCAACACTTTATCTTAGTTATTTTATTTTGTTTAAGATTCTCAAGACGAGCTTTGCCGCCAATTTTCTATTCTTTAAATTCCCCTTCTCAAAAACCACAAAAAGATTTCTCCATTTATCTTTATTTTCCCTCTCTCTTTTTCTTTTCGCCTCGAAGTTCTCGTTGAGTTGTAGGAGAGTGATTTACTTCAAGTTTCCAAGAAACAAATAACAAGGAAAGATAGAAGTGGAACCAAACATGAGAGATATGCCTTATGACTCCCCACTTTTGAAGTTTGAGAAACCCATGCTAGTTAGCAGTAATGTTAAGATGTTATATCGGTGGAGTGAGTCTCTATATTGTAGTAAAATTTTGTTTGCGTAAGTACTTAATTGGGTATGTTTTGTTCCAGCTCTTGTAGTTAACCAAAGTCTTGCCTAAAAATTTGCAAAACAATTGAAATAAGAAAAATTCTCACATTGAAGACTTGGGTGTTGTAGTGTTTAGTCTTGAAAGCTTATTCCTAGAGACACTCAACACCACAGAAAATAATAATTGACTTGATAGCTCTCTTTGAAAAGATTTGTTCAATTGAATTAATGTTTAGCGGTTTCTGTGAGCATGCCAAAGTTTGACTTATAAATCATAAGAATGATATAGCTTTATGCGTGTCAAACTTCATGGGATGCCAACAACTCCGCTAGCCTACGAACGATCTTCATGGATGAAACTCCTAGATTTCGGCTATGAGTTGACTAAACATATGTAGTAGCAATCCTATAATGGGTAAGATTCTTGGCACTCCCGGGTAGCTATAACATGATAGAATCACTCCTCTAGCTGATATGAGTAATCATTATGCAAAAGGAACAAAACCTTAGTGATGCCATGAGTGTCTATCATAGCCCGATAAACTAATGAAATATTTTGGCATGCTCTCAATTACTTAAAACCTGAAATTCTTGAAGGGAATTGAATAGAAAAGTAGTGTTTGAAAAGTCTTGATTTATTTATGTGGGAGAATTGAGAAGGTTTAGTGTATATGCTTTTCATGAAAAATCTATGCTGAAGTTTTTTAGATTAATAAAGAGGAGGAAACACGAGACTACAAATCATGAGTAAGATGATCCTCTCATTATTTCAGTTTAAATTCTGAGTTCTCTTTTTATTTTGGTTTTCTTGCTCGAGGACGATCAAGTTTAAGCTTGAGGAGGTTTATGGCTATGAAATATAGCCATCCACGTCCCCATTTAAACTAGATATTATTCATATATTTCATAAAATATCTCTCTAAAACCTGTCACTAATGCCTAATGATCAAAGGGGCATGCAATCCTTTCTTGCTATTTTTCCTACACAGATAATGACGTATGATTATGAGAATCACTACATAATGCCAAAAATATGATATTTCCAACACGTCAAAGAAACCAAGAACCGTGAAGTTAATACTGAAGCTTTAACGACCAACTATATGACGGGAATTTTATTCCGGCCGTATAGTTCTGGCCGTTTATTTGGCATCAACTTCATTAGGTCAAACAAAACAACTTTCGTGAAGGGACCCGTATATAAAGAGGCTTCAGGCGACGGGAAAGATCTGCCTCTTTTCGACCTCAACTCTCCCTGCCACCAGAAGCCGCCATGCCGGAGGAATATATCTAGATCTAAACCTCTAAACCCTTCTCCACTACCATAGCCATCTTCGACCACTTGTAATAGTAGATCTCTTCTCCAATTGGCGACATTGTAAGACTATTTGCTACCAACCTTATGATCTCTATTACAGTGTTTATGATTTTCGATTTCATCTCTATGTGTGAGTAATTCTCCTTGGGCTAAGGGCTTCGGCCTAGCCATGTAGATTTTTGTGCATGTTATTTATCATATATGGGATAATGTATTAGTTTGTATGACATGATGATTGTATTACCCTCTCTTGCCTCAATCTAAGGACTTGTTAGGTACCCAAGACCCCGAGGATTGATCTAGGTAAAGAGAGTGTGAATAATGATTGATATGCAGGATAGGAACTCCAGTGACAGAAAGGGTAGTACGACTGTATGTGAGGAATATACTTGGGATTAACGGTGTCATCACGATGCATATCATTAGTTCTCTTTCTTTTATGGATGAGACTAGTAGGTTATTGCTATAAGAGGTTGCGGAGGCGATAACAATTATGGATGCACTGCCCACATATATTATCTTGCTCTAACAATTACATGCATACTTTATTATTATAAATTATTCCTATTAGATGTTTTGCACAGCTACTGGTAAAAACCGAAGAACCTAGGCCCTCTCTCTTTCCATCATCATCAACAACAAAAAGATCGCAAACTCTTGGTACCATGAAAACGTAATAGGAATTCTAAAACTCTCCAAGGTCCGTTTAAGTAATCTCACTTTGCTTTCTGCTTCCCGAGTGATACATCAGAAATGTATCTATATTTTTTGATGTTCCATGCTTGTTTAGTATCTACCTTGCTTTGCTTTGCTTTGTCTACACTTTGAGGTGTTTTTATATGTTTTTTGGTACTAACCTATTAACAAGATGCCATAGTGCCAGTTGCATGTTTTCTTCTGTTTTTTTGTTCTAGAAAGGCAGAAAATCAATATTCTCAAAATTGAACGGGACAAAAGCCAAATTTAATATTTTGTCGTGGGGAACACAGAGCCAGAGTACGAGACGGAGGGGAGGCACCAGGGGGCCACACCCCCTGGTGGTGCGGGCTAGCCCTATCTGCGCCTGGGGTGTGTGACCACCCTGGTCGCCCCCTGCCTAGCCTCTTTGCCTATAAAGACCCCCTAATGCAGAAACCGTAAGTATCCGATCAATATTCCACGAGACCGTCTGTAGCCGCTGCCACCATCGTCCTAGATCGGGGGATCTGAAGCTCTTCTCAGCACCTCTGCCAGAGGGGAGGTCATCCCGAAGGCCTTCTTCTTCATCATGCCAGCCTCCGGTATGAAGTGTGAGTAGTTCCACCTTGGACTACGGGGTCATGTAGAGGCTAGATGGTTGTATCTCCTCCTTTGTGCTACCATGTTTAGATCTTGTGAGCTCTGTTCATGATCAAGATCATCTATTTGTAATCATGCATGTTGTGTTTGCGGGGATCCGATGGATATTGAGATTACTATGTCAGATTGATTAATGGTTTTGTCTTATTGATTCTATCATGTATGTGTTGTTTGTGATCTTGCATGCTCTCCGTTTACAGTAGCTATCTTGGCCAAGTAGATGCGCTAGTGACTCCAAGAGGGGGTATTTATGCTCAATAGTGGCTTCATGCCTCTATTTAATCTAAGGGAAGTGACAAAAATCTATAAGGTTGTAGATGTGTTGTTGCCACTAGGGAGAAAACAACGGTCTCTTGTTCATGGAACAAGTGGATTATTTACCTTACACACTTTGCTTAAAGCAGTTGTCTTTTGCTTGCAACTTAATACTCGAGGGGGTTCGGATGATAACCTGAAGGTAGATTTATAGTCATAGATGCAGTTGGATGGCGGTCTATGTATCTTGTTGTATTGCCCAATCAAATCTCATAGGATCATGAATGTCTAGTATTGCATTGTTATGCCTTGCTCAGTCGTGTCAATTGCCCTGCTGTAATTTGTTTACCCAGCATGCCATGTTTGTTTATCTTAAGGAGAACACCTCTAGTGAACTATGGACTCAGGTCCAATATTTACCATAGATACATCTTCCACTGTTACTGTTTAATTTCTGCAAACCACTATTACCTTCCACACCATACAATTAATCCTTTGTTACAACAACCGGTGAGATTGACAACCTCACTGTTCGTTGGGGAAAAGTCTTGAGTTTGTGTTGTGCAGGTCTCCAAGTTGCTAGCAACACTTTTGAGTCGTTTCCTTCTCCCTACAGGTTCAATAACCTCGGTTACTTACTATGGGAATACTTGTTGTTGTGCTCATCACACCTTGCTCATGGGGTCTCCCAACGAAGCGCTACCATGCGCCATCAACAAGTATTCTGGCACCGTTGCCGGGGAGGCTAAGGACGTCTTTAAAAGGGGAGTCCTTCACAACCTTTCTCTTTACTATTTTTTGTTTTGCTTAGTTTATTTTTCTTGGTTTTGTTTGCCTCTTTTTATCAAAAACTCCCAAAAAATTGTTTAGTTTGGTTTGCTTTCTCTTATAAAAAACACAAAAAATTAGTTCCTGCTCTAGTTGCTGCTGTTGTTGGCTTGCTCCACTTTTGCCAAAATGAACTCTGCTGAGAACACCAAGTTGTGTGACTTCACTAGCACAAACAACAATGGTTTCCTAAGTACTCCTATTTCTCCACCTACTCCTGATGCTACCTTTTATGAAATCAAGCCTGCTTTGTTGAATCTTGTGATGAGAGAGCAATTTTCTGGTGCTAGTTCTGATGATGCTGCCGCCCACCTCAATAACTTTGTTGAACTTTGTGAGATGCAAAAATATAAGGATGTAGATGGAGATATTATTAAGCTCAAGTTTTTTCATTTCTCCTTGAGAGGAAAAGCTAAAGAATGGTTGCTATCCTTGCCTAGAAATAGTATTGATTCTTGGATTAAGTGCAAAGATGCTTTTATTGGAAAATACTATCCTCCCGCTAAGATTATATCTATGAGAAGTGATATTATGAAATTTAAACAAATTGATAATGAACATGTTGCTCAAGCTTGGGAAAGGATGAAATCTTTGGTTAAGAATTGTCCCACTCATGGACTTGCTGCTTGGATGATTATCCAGACTTTTTATGCAGGTTTGAACTTCTCTTCAAGAAACCTGTTGGATTCAGCTACTGGAGGTACCTTTATGACCATCACCTTGGGTGATGCAACAAAACTCCTTGATAATATGATGGTTAATTATTCTGAATGGCACACTGAGAGAGCTCCACATGGTAAGAAGGTAAATTCTGTTGAAAAAACCTCCTCTTTGAGTGATAAGATTGATGTTATCATGGCTATGCTTGTTAATGGAAAAGCTCCTTTAGATCCTAATAATGTTCCCTTAGCCTCTTTGGTTGCTCAAGAAGAGCAAGTTGATGTGAACTTGATTAGAAACAACAATTTCAACAATAATGCCTATAGAAATAATTTTGGCAGTAACAATAATTATAGGCCTTATCCTCCTAATAATGGAAATCCTACAACAATACAAGAAGTGCCCCCTCTGAACTTGAAGTCATGATCAAAGACTTTATTAGTAAACAAACCACTTTCAACAAGACTGTGGAGGAAAAGCTTTTGAATGTTGAGAAAAATATTTCCTCTTTGTCTGAAGCACGGTCCTCTTTGATTAATAAAATGGCTGATAAACCTGGAACTTTGGAAAGTACCTTTGCTGCTACTCATGCCATACAAGTTACTATTGATGAAAATGTTAGACTGTTAGCCCAACTACATGCTAAGTGGGAAAAAGAAGCTGAAATTGCTAGAAACAATAGTGTGTGCACTATCACCACCACCAATATGGATGCCACTAAACCACAAGAAGTCCCTATTCCTCCTACCACAATTCCTAAACCCAATGAGTCTACTAATAGTGATGCTAAATTTGATTTTGATCTTGATGGTTGCAATATTTCTGAAGTGATTATGTTCCTGCAAAAGCTTGCTAGAAGTCTTGATGCTATTGATATGAATGTGGCTTTCACCAAACACATTACAGATCATCTTATTAAAATTAAGAAAGAGAATTTGAAACACAAAGCCTCTATTCCTAGGAAAGTAGAAGATAGTTGCGAACCCATTATTAATATGCAAGTGACTGACTTTGACTCAAAGCTTCATGTGACCCGTGTTCTAGTGTCTCTATTATGCCTAGAAATATTTATGAATGCTTGATTTTCCACCTTTGGAAGATTGTTATTTGGATGTCCCACTTAAAGATAATGCTAAAAAGAAACCCATGGGGAGTGTTAATGATGTTATTATTATGGTTAACAATGCTTATGTCCCTGTTGATTTCTATGTTTTGGATGTTGATTACAATGCTTCTTGTCCTATTACTTTGGGAAGACCTTTTCTTAGAACTGTTGGTGCCATTATTGATATGAAAGAAGTCACCATTAAATATCAATTTCCATTAAAGAAAGGTATTGAACACTTCCCTATGAGGATATAGAAGTTGCTTTTTGCTCCCCCTTTGAAAACAAGGTTTGATGTTAATGCTTCTTCATTTGAAAATACTTGATTCTTGCTTATTGTGCCGAACTTAAAGGCGTTAAAGAAAAGTACTTATTGGAAGATAACCCAAAAGTTTTCTTGAGTCTTGGAAGTTATTACTTCAGTAATGACCTCTCGTTATCCTTTTTATTTGCTTTTTGTGCCAAGAATAACCTCTAATGAGAGGGAAGTAAGATTTGGGGAGTTGCTGTCCCGAAATAGATTTTTGTGCTCCACCGTAAAAATTCATGAGGAATCTCTATAAGTCGGATTCAGATTATATTTTCTGAATAAATCCCCCAGTATGTTAGATAACTTTCGTTAGTTCAACAATTTTTTAGTTGAGCAGCAGAAGGTCTTCAAAAAATCGGTTTCTACCTGCTGGTCTGTTTTGACAGATTTATGCCATTATTTGCATTTGCTTCTTATTGATTCCTTTTTGGGTTCTTTTTGGAAAACTGATCTTTTTGAGAGAATTGCTAAAGTAGCTTGTGTTTTTAGTGAAAGTTTTGCTGTTCTAAAGCTAAACCCAAGGGTCTATTATCTTTTTGAATACACTAATGTTGCTAATGAAGATTGTGTGAAGTTTTGTATGAAGGAAAATTTGCAGGTGTAGAAAAGAATGATGTAATGAGATGAAAAATGGACAAAAGCTCAAGCTTAGGAATGCCACTCCAAGAAATATTCAAGAGGTACAAGCGTCAAAGCTTGGGGATGCCCAAGGCATCCCCTTCTTCATCAATAAAAAGCTTAGGTCTTTCTAGACACTTCATTTTTATTGTTTCATGCACTGTTGTGTTGTTCTTGGAGCGTCTTAGTTTTCATTTCGTTTGCTTAGTTTTCTTGAATAAAGTAGTTTGGACCCCTGTTCTCACTGTGTTGTTTCAAATAAGTTGATTGGTGTTGGAGAGGAGTAGAAAGTTCTTGCTTGAGTAGTACAAGAGGAGTTTGCTTTGACTGTGACTTAGACTTTATCATGTCATGCTAGGTGTTATTTTGAACTTATGCTTAGTGATTATTGCTGTAGCATGACTTGTTCCAAACAATTGGGATTGCTTAGTGTGCCTTGAAAGAATCATGCACTTTTTTAGCATACAAAAGCATAGTATTGTGGTATTCTCCTTTGATGCTTTGTTTGGGTTGACTTGGCACATGCTCACACCATGTTATGACTATAACAAGTCACCATAGCCTCTATGATCATTTAGTCCTTGACTTATAGTACCACTTTATGCTTTGATTAGTAATGTTTGGTCACTCTGCATGATTATGGCCATTATTGCTCTCTTAGTTGGTCGCTCCCAGTCTTTTGCTAGCCTCCACTTGTATGAGTAAGCTCCGCTCATACATCAACTCCCAAGAAACCAAGTATTCCAAAGTGTCCACTATAAATTCCTATGCATGGTTTGTTACACCATTCCAAGTATATTCTTGTTTTCATCTATCTTCCAATTTAAAAGTATTTTGTTAAGCTCTCACGAACTTGATGGCACACTTTATTTTTCTTGCCCCTAATAAACTTGAACCATTGTGTCATCTATGTTGTATATGCCTGCACTTATACGTTGGAATTAGCAGAACCATGCTATCACGGGAAACACTTTCAACATTGCACTTGTATTTTGTACACAGTTGATATCATGCTATTTTGTCTATGGATGTCGTCGGTGTGAAATGAAAGGGGAGCTTGAAACTCCATGGAGTTATGTATGTGTGTTAGAGAAATGCATGGGCCACTAGCCTAAGCCATGCCTAATCATGGTGGAAACTTGCAGCATCACCATAATGACATCTATGAAGCATTCTTCTTATGAAAGAAAAAAAGAGATAAAAAAGTGTAACATCCCAGATTTTATACTAGGATGTTGTTAGTTCCATGCATCATCCTTGCATCATTGCATTCTACAATTAAATTTTTACAACAAACCCTAAACACCTAAACCTAGCAAAACCCTATTAATGTTTTGCCATTTGTAAGCATTATTATAGTGGTCAAGTTTGACCCTTCTAAAAACCTTGTAAAAACATTAAACTATGGCCCTATGTTGACCACCTTAATTTTATAAAAAATTAGAAACAATTTTTATCAAGTTTGGATTTATTTTGCAAAAGTTATTTAGGTTTACTAAAAACAGAAAAAGGAAAAATGTTAAAAAGAAAAAAAAAGGCCAGCAAGGCCAGCAGCTAACCTAGCTGGGCCGGCTCGCCAGCCCACCCCGCCTCAGCCTGCAAGCAAGTCAAGCTTGCCGGCGCCCACTTCTCCCCTCCGCCACCGACAACCATACCCCACCTGTCATCCCTCTCCTCTCCCCCAACGTGAACGGGACAGAGACCCCGTCGGCCACGTTCCTCTGCCCTCCGTGTCTGGCCAGGACTCCTCCCCCAGGCCGTGTATATATGATCAGCCGCGCAACCCCCCCCCTCCGTTCTCAAGCTCGTGAAACCCTAGCCTTCCCCGGTTCCGCTGGTTCAAGCCACCGCCGACCAGGTGAGTTGGAGTCGATGTCGAGCCTCCCCTCTCCCTGCTCTTCTCCCTGGGATGACCCCTACGCTCGACCGTTTTGTCTCACCTTCCTTGCCCAATGTCTACCGCAGCGTGCCATCGCCAATTGCTCGCCGGAGCTGCGGGAGAGGCGCTACCGCCGCCACCGTTAGAGGAGGAGAAGGCCGAAATCGAGGCGACAGACGGGACCGCGAGGAGGAGACGATCACCAGCGGCAGCTTCTTCTTCCTCGAAGTGCACCAGAGCGCCGCCGCCGTCGCCACCGACACCGCCGCCGCTCACCGCCACCGTCGTCGAATAAGAAGTCGCCGCCCCACCTCCGTTCGATCTTCGATCTGTGGCTCGGATTAGATATTGACCCGAAGGGGTATGCGCCAATCACACGCCGCCACGTGGCCGCCACGTCAGCTCGCCACATAACCGCACCGCGCTGCGCCGCGTCACCCCCCCGTTGCCAGCTGGACCAAACAGAAACTGACACATGGCGAGTTAATAAGTCAGGGTTAGATCAGTTTGCAGATTTGAGTTAAAAACTTGCAAAAATCATATAAAATTGAATATTTGGCCAAATTTAGCTTATAATATACCGTTGGATTCCTAATTTTATGTAGAATCCAAATCTGCAATAATATCCCAGGTTTACAGTAATGTTTTAGGTGTAGATTTTAATCACTAGATTGGAGTGTTTATTCTATAGAAAAATAATTAAAATTCTGTTTTAATTGATTCTTGTTGCAATGACCTTGTTTCCATAATGCCTACTAGACAAAATTATACAACTTTGCTTAAGATCATTAGATCTAGTTTGGGGCTAATTAGATGGTTTGATCTCCTTATAATCCTAGGATTTGTTTTAGTGACTCTATTAGATCTAAACCCTTGGGAAAATCAATCCTAGTGACACCCTTACACTATCACAACACAAACTTGCTACCTTGATCAATTTAACCAACCTTGCATAAAATACCATGTTGCATGCATGCATGATTTTCTTTGTGATATGCTTTGAGCAAGTTGTGATCAGATCTATGTTTGTGATTCGTTAGATTGCTCGGAGTGCGCTAAGGAGTGCTATTGTGTAGAGTGCTTCTCGGATCAAGGCAAGTTACACCACTTATTCATAATTTTGTCCCAGTTTTGATTCTATGCATGTGATCTTCAAAATTCTGTAGTATGCATATGTAGGATGTTCTAGTAGATTTTCCCCTTAGTATTATTTTGCAAGTGCGATGATTTTGTAGTATGCCATGAGTAGATCTATACTTAGGATTTCCCATCCTAATAGGTTACCCCTGTTTTTGCTAAGTATTGCTTGCTATGCTATATATACAAAGTACCGTTGGGGGGTTCGAAAGACAAAGAATTTTTCTAAGTATAAAGGCTCTCTAGAGCAAACTTTTCTTCTCAAATCCACTTCAAAATAAAACTAAGTTTTCTTCTGAGCGGAATGGTTGTCGGGTCAACGAGTGAGATTTTGGTGGAGGACGCCCAGAATCAAAGAAGTCTGCCATGTTTCAGAATTCAGAAGCTTCCAGTGCAACCACAATACATTATGGGCTCTGTCTTGGCCTAGTACTTAGTGGGAAACCTCACCTGGGTACCAACATTTGGAGGTTCTTGGCACGGTTAGATCCGGAAGGTAGAGGGGCTACTAAGGGAAAGCCTCGCCATGGTCTTGTCTGTTAAGGGACTTGATCGTGGATTGTGGGTAAAGTGCACAAACTCTCGAGAGTATTGCAATCTGATTGATCAGCCGTGTTCACGGTAACAGAACAACAACGAGCGTCTGAAGGATGGAGCCTCTGAAGGATCTTCCTCTCTCTTTTCTAAAACAAAGTTTTGAAACCCCATGGCGTGCGTAATATCGCCAATGGGTGGGAATTTGGGAACTTGGTGTGTACTATCCAAGTGACGCTTGGTGCGTAATATCCAAGTGTTTGGTTGTTTGGACACTTGGTGCGTAATATCCTCGTGTGCCACTCGACCTTATCTTATATAAGCAAATGTTTACAAAGTAGGACAATCTACTATTCTTCTCTCTACTTAAGAAAACTAGCTTTGAGCAAATGAACTCTACATCCTATACCAGCCTTGCATGTAGAGATAGTCTTTTCTCTCCTTGGTGTAATTTGCCAATACATTCAAAGTATTGACCCAACTTGTTGGCTGCACGTCTTATGTGCAGAATCCAAAGATTGAAAGGTGCGTAGGGGTCGCGGGTCTACACTCGACAAGCCTGGCGCGTTGATGGACTCATGCTGCTTTTATGTTTCCGCTGTTATTTGAGCTAGCTTAAAGCTAAGCAATTTTTGTAATAAATTCATACTCTGGATTCTCCGTGTAATAAAGACTTTGTGTTTTACATGATATTCCATCGACTGTGAGTGCTAGCTATTGATCCAGGGACTAGCATGTTAATCACAGGGACTTAGGATCCTTAACGATCCGAGGTCACTACAAAAAGAGATCGAGAAAAAGAAAAAAAATATGATAAAAAGAGGAAAAAGAGAAAAAACACCATATTCCCATGGTAAATAAGAAGATTGCTGAGATGCTCATTGTCTGCTTGCCTTGTCATTTTGATTATGGGATAGCTCCCGTATCATGTGCAAGGGGTACCCCGTTGGCGGTTCTCTATGATACACATGTACTTACTATGATAAGAACTTGCAAGTAACTAAACTTGAGTAGCATGAGGAGCGGCCCTCGTATTGAACGGACATGAGATTGCCAACTTATACTTTGTCAAGCATATACTCCATACTTTGTTCACTTTAACCTTAATCACTTCAAGGATAGGGGCAATGAGAGATGAAAGCTAATAAGGGTGTGTTTGGTAGACTGCGCCACTTGGAATTCACTCTCTCACTAGAGATATCTGACCTTATACAGGCTGGTCTCAGATTTTGTGAAGTGTTTGGTAGACTGGGTGTGTTCAGAAAAGCTCTACTGATACTCTGTTTGGTAGCTCGTATAAGCCAAGATTGGCCCAAAAAATGAGAAATTGCAGAACAATCCAAACTTTTACACAAAGGCCCCTAAACAGAAACAAAAAAAGCAAGCAGACCCTCTTCTTCCTCAAATCGTTTGCTGGGAGCCTGTTCGTCGCCGATGAAGAGCTATGGGGCGCCGGCGGTGGGTGTTGAGCGGTAGGACGACACGATGGTGGGTGGTTGATGCGGCGGTGGGCGACGGCGCGACCTGGTGCCGTTGCTCATGATGACGCGACTTGCCCTTTCTTCTCTGTTCCTGGCCAAGCTGAGCTCCGCCCTTGTCGCCCTGCTCGTCCTTGACCAACGCCCTCGGCCCATATCTCGCAGGAGCCACCCACCTTGTCCGCTCGGTCGTCCGGCTTCATGGAGCTCGCCTATAGGACCTGGTACTGCTGCTCATAGGACCTGGTGGTGTTGCTCGGGCCCTTCCTCCACCTAGTGTTGTTGCTCATGACAGGTGGCGCGAGAGGAGGAGCTTCGGCGGCGACGGGGCCTGACGTCCCTTGTTCCTGCTAGGTTGGCCCGGGAAAGAGGAGAGACGTGAGGGAGGGTGGCCGTCGTGGATGGAATCGAGGAGGCGTTCGGGCGGGAGGTTGCGATAGAGGAGAGTTCGGGGGAAATGGGAAGTGGGGCAATTGACCCCTGCGAGATTCGGTCCAGGGTAAGGCACGGGGCCAATTTTTTGGTCGAGGTCAGCCCTGCCCACATGCGAAGCTCGTTTTCAGCTTCACAACCGAGCAAGGCTGAGGGGCCTTTTCGTGCGAGGCGGGCATTGCCGAGGGAGGAAAACCGGGCTAACAGACACCTGAAACTCGGCTGAGATGGGATTTTCTGGGTTGGACCGATCTACCAAACACACCCTAAGTACCATAATTTTTGGAATCTCTTTTTAAGACTTGAAATCCCTGCTTCCCTTACGAAGGGCCTTTATTCCACCATTATATTGAGTCTCCACCTTCTATCCTTAGGCACCAGTTAAGAGAGCATAGTTGCCGTTCTTAGTTTTATGTGCATTGTCCCAAAACTTATTGATTGATGCATATTGTTAATATTACTTGTTCTTATGCTATTTGTATCTAGTCACTCTTATGAACTTTGAAGGTGTCCTATGCATCTATTTGCTACTCCATGAGGGACAAGCTGATTGCCACTATGCTATGTTTTCTGTATGTGAAACAAACAAACATTTTTCAATGCATGTTATCCATGATCTTTGTTTATAACCTTTCATGTTTCATGCATTGTTACTTTGTCTTACTGTTAGAACTCCATCTTTCATGCTCATGTTTAGAGTTCTTTGATCCCAGCTTTCAATGCTTGCAAATGGTTTGATCTTGATTTTGATGGTGCATGTCACCTAAAAAATTATTCTTTTTATCACTTACCTACTCGAGGACGAGCAGGAGTTAAACTTGGGGATGCTTGATACGTCGGAAACATATCTATAATTTTTGATGTTCCATGCTTGTTTAGTATCTACTTTGCTTTGCTTTGTCTACACTTTGAGGTGTTTTTATATGTTTTCTCGTACTAACCTATTAACAAGATGCCACAATGCCAGTTGCCTGTTTTCTTCTGTTTTTGGTTCCAGAAAGGTAGAAAATCAATATTCTCGGAATTGGACGGGACAAAAGCCAAAGTCAATATTTTACTGTGGGGAACACGAAGCCAGAGTACAAGACGGATGGGAGGCACCAAGGGGCCATACCCCCTGGCGGTGCAGGCTAGCCCTAGCCACGCCTGGGGGGTGTGACCACCCTGGCCACCCCTACCTCGCCTCTTCTCCTATAAAGACCCCCCGATGCAGAAACCCTAAGTACCCGATCAATATTCCACGAAACCGTCTGTAGTCGCCGCCACCATCATCCCTAGACCGGGGGGATCTGAAGCTCTTCCCGGCACCCTGCCGGAGGGGAGATCATCCTGGAGGCCTTCTTCATCATGCCAGCCTCCGGTATGAAGTGTGAGTAGTTCCACCTTGGACTATGGGTCCATGTAGTAGCTAGATGGTTGTATCTCCTCCTTTGTGCTACCATGTTTAGATCTTGTGAGCTCTGTTCATGATCAAGATCATCTATTTGTAATCATGCATGTTGTGTTTGCGGGGATCCGATGGATATTGAGATTATTATGTCAGATTGATTAATGGTTTTGTCTTATTGATTCTATCATGTCTGTGTTGTTTGTGATCTTGCATGCTCTTTGTTTCTAGTAGCTATCTTGGCCAAGTAGATGCTAGTGACTCCAAGAGGGGGTATTTATGCTCGATAGTGGCTTCATGCCTCTATTTTATCTAAGGGAAGTGACAGAAATCTATAAGGTTGTATATGTGTTGTTGCCACTAGGGAGAAAACAACGGTCTCTTGTTCATGGAACAAGTGGATTGTTTACCTTATACACTTTGCTTAAAGCAGTTATCTGTTGCTTGCAACTTAATACTGGAGGGGGTTCGGATGATAACCTGAAGGTGGATTTCTAGTCATAGATGCAGTTGGATGGCGATCTATGTATCTTGTGGTATTGCCCAATCGAATCTCATAGGATCATGAATGTCTAGTATTGCATTGTTATGCCTTGCTCAGTCCTGTCAATTGCCCTGCTGTAATTTGTTTACCCAGCATGCCATGTTTATTTATCTTAAGAAGAACACCTCTAGTGAACTATGGACCCCGGTCCAATCTTTACCATTGATACATCTGCCACTGTTAGTGTTTACTTTCTCCAAACCACTATTACCTTTCACACCATATAGTTAATCCTTTGTTACAGCAACCAGTGAGATTCATAACCTCACTGTTCGTTGGGGCAAAGTCTTGAGTTTGTGTTGTGCAGGTCTCGTTGCTAGCAACACCTTTGAGTCATTTCCTTCCACCTACTGGTTCAATAACCTCGGTTTCTTACTAAGGGAAGACTTGCTACTGTGCTCATCACACCTTGCTCTTGGGGTCTCCAAATGAAGCGCTACCACGCACCATCACTGAGGATTCGATAAACCTAGGTCTACTAGGGAAAAGATCTATACTACATCCGTAATCTGGATCGAAGGTATCGGTGGGTTTTGGCTGAGGTTGCCAGAAGTGGCCCCCAAGGACATGCAACATAGATGGTGGATGTTTCAATGGTGTGAGCGAGGAAGCCATATCCGGTTGGATCTGGCGCTTGAGGGTTGCAAGTGGTCTGGCCTTAAGCAGGATGCATGATGTCGAGTTAGATTCGGGCAAAGGCCTTGTCTTCGGAAGCTGGACGAGGCCGACGATGGCGATATGTCTACAAGTGTCTCTCCCTTCTTGAAGGCATTTTTTATGTGATGTTTCCATTCTTGTTTTGGGGACCCTCCAGGGAAATCCCTAGATCCAGCGTGATCGGATGAAGGCGCTCATAAGTTGTCCTTCCCTTGGGGCATAGTTTTTGGATCTTTCTTAGGCCAGAGGGACCAAGTTTACGATGGTGGTGGCGTAGTGATGCGCGGATGTGAGTAGCGGGATGTCCTCATTATAGGTTATCCTGCGTATTTGGGTTCCTGTGCGGTGTCGTGCCCTGATGCGACGTCGGAGCTGAAGTCATAGGTGGCGGCAAGTCGACAACGATGCCCCTGATCAGTTATATTGATGCATTGACTTCCATCTGTGGCGTGGGTTTCGTTTGTGCTAGGTGTGCAACTTCTCCTCCGATGTTAGTTGTTGAACTCAGAGCTGCCTCTTCCTCGATGTTTTTTAGGTCGACTATTTGGCATGAGCCGACATGGGTTCCAGCATATGTTGTGTCGAGGTCCCTGGCATTGGTTGTTGAAAGCAAAGTCAAAGTCATTGGTCCGAGTAGGAGTGATGACGATGACACTCGATGACAATCTTAACAATGTTTTTCTCTTCTCGACAGAGCGTGGGTGCTTTGTGTGGGTGGCCAGGTCGGTCGGATGACATCGGTGTACCTAATACCGATTTTCGGCCAGTTCCCCGCTAACTAAGCAGTCAATCTCTTAAAAAATAAAATTAGGCAAAATTTCCCTTTTTGCTAAAAAAGTGCAGATCTGCAGATACAACTAAAAATCAGATATTTCTGAAGCATGATCCTGGGGCAACCTTTAATGTACATCAACGTAAGTTGAGGATTCTATATTTGAGAACTTCCAGCTGTTAAATCGCAACTATGAGTACACCTTTCACACTTTTCCTAAAGAAACAACATTTGCCAGAGGACATGGATTGATTTTCTTACTCAGACTATTAAACAATACACGTTCTCATCTTTCTGGAGATGAATAGTACAGTACCATTTATGACAAACTAATTAATTTGCATGTCACATATATGCTACTAAAACGTTTGTAAGAAGGATCCAAAGTACCGACTCGACGACATTATTCCATATGGGCGTGATGCTACGAAAAATAGACACATCATATGCGTCACGTTAGCGAAAACCACCATTTGGCAGTTCCTGATCTTAAATCAGATTGTGAAGTCTCGCATGTTAAGCATCTTGTTACTGTATGATATGATCTTTAATAGACACGATCAGAAATTTAATGGTTAGAGGATATGGTAGCTAACCATGGGTTAACCAGCACTAATTCAAGCGATCCTCGTATCTGTCACAATAATTCCTTTCCAATCACGTTGATGGCTGCCTGTAATCTGTTCATCCGATACTCTAGTATAAGAACACGGTATATCTCCTTCTTTTCATACATCTCAATCTCAAAACACACCATCCCTTTCGCTTCAGGTACCTTGTTTGTTGTAGCAGCAATCTGCGTCCATGGCTCGCAAGAAGGTGACCGTGGAGTACATCGCAAACGACCCAACCCGCAGATCGACGTGCAAGAAACGCATCATGGGCGTGATCAAGAAGGCGGGCGAGCTGTCGATCCTGTGCGGCGTCGACGTGTGCTGCGTGATCCGGCCCGAGGGCGAGTCGTCGCAGGCGCAGGTCTGGCCGTCGCTCCCGGAGGTGACGCGCATGATCGAGCATCTAAGGTCCATGCCCGAGCTCGACCAGTGCAAGAAGAAGATGGATGGGGAGGACTACGTCCGGGAGCGCATCAGCAAGATGGAGGAGCAGCTGCGCAAGGCCGAGCGCGACAACCGCCAGCGCGAGACCATGCTCCTCCTCAACGACGCCATGGTCGGCCGCCGCAACCTCGAGGGGCTAACCGTCGAGCAGCTCATCAGCATAGGCTGGAAGACGGAGAATCTTATCAAGAATATCAAGGACTGCCTCCCGCGCCGGAGCGGGCAGCAGGCCGGCGTGCAGGCTCATCCGCTTGATTACGCTCCGACCATCACCGAGGTGGAGGCCCCGCACCCACAGCAGGGATGGGACCTCAATGCCGTGGCGTGCAGTGGCAGCCGCAGTGGGAGCTGGAGCTATGGCGGTGTCGGCGCCACCGGGGACGAACTCGGCAACATGGATGCAGGATTTGTGTGGGCTGCTCAGGGTACAAGTTTTCCTCATGTGTAAAGGAGACTGCTTGGATGCAGTGTTGCCACCAAAATAATTTTGTAGAATATGCATCTGTCAGAAAAAAAATCCGTAAAATGTAGTCGCAGTACCAATTATGAAGTCATATGTTGCAACGAACTTTTTTTTATATGTTCAAGTTATCCTTAGATTTTCAATTTCCACAAACTAAAGAGGTTATTCTTTTAAATGATATCGTCCTTATCTATTCTCCCATCGTTCTGTATCACAGCTTCTTTATAAAGTTCTGACGACATCGTCCTGTATCACAGCTTCTTTATAAACTAATAAAGAGGGCCTGACGACATCGTTCTGTATCACAGCTTCTTTATAAAGTTGAACCTCAGTCCCAGTTTATAGGGCGCCCGCCACATTTTGAAGCTCAAACAATCAATTTTACCAATAAAATGTGGATTATATACTAGTACAAAAATTACACTACTACTCCCTCCGTTTGGGATTATAAGTCCCGCGCAGATAACTAGGTTGCTATTTTGAACAACAAAATATAAATATTATAACATAAAAATTATACCATTAGAAACTTTAGAGGTTATATTTTCTAATGGTATAACTTTTGTAATATATAAGTTATATTTTATTGGTTAAATTAACAACCTAGGTATGCGCGTAGGACCTATAATCCCGAACAGAGGAAGTACTTCCTCCGTTTGAAAATAAAAGATATTTTAGGTTTGTGAAATAAATGTATCTAGACACCTTTTAGTGTAATAGGTTCAAATGAATCTACACAATAAAAGGTGTCTAGATATATTTACTTCACAAATCTAAAATATTTGGACTTTGCTATTCGGCAACCATTCTAGGATTTGTAAATCCTGGCGGGCGTTCCGTGGCATGCAATACAATAAAACTGCTCATGTCAGCATAATTAAATATAAGATTTAAAAAATCAAAAGATTTTGTAGCTCAAACCATTAATCGGATTTAGGATCCGTTTTCATCGTTGGATAGTCTTGACGAGAGCTTCAAAACTAGCTAATTTTTTTTAAATAATACATTTTTTTATTGATTTTCACAAATAATACGCAAATTTGGCACCGAGCGCCTTCGTCGGTTGAGCAGACGACAGGTGGTGTCGTCCGTTGAGGAGACGACGCCCCTGAGCGTCGGCTGTTCGCCAGACGAATAGGTTGATCGTCGGTTGAGGAGACGACGCGTGCTGTCGTCCGTTGAGGAGACGACGCCCCAGTGCTTCCGCCGTCGATAATACTGCCGCTAAATAATCGTCCGCTCCTCGGCAATCCTTCCCGCCAATTTTTCCCGCCGGTACTCCCCGCCAATTTTTCCCGCCAGTAATCCCCGTCCTTTGTTCCCGCCACTACTTCCCGCCCTTTTTTCCCGCCATGACTTCCCGCCCTTTTTTCCCGCCTATTCGGTTCGGTGCCTCTATAAATCCGGGCAACGGGATGTATCCTTTAACCCAGTTCATCTCTTCCTCCTCTTACTCTCTCATTTCCCTCCTCTTCTCTTGCTCTCGCATTTTCCTCCACTCCTCTCCACTATGACCGACGCGTCTCCCTGGCCTGTAGATATGTCCATTGGGCTTTTCTTCATAGCCAGAACTGTTGTGATAGGCGATACGTATCCCGACTGGGATACGTTGGTAATGAACCATGATGCTCTCGTTATGCTTGGTAAGTCACTTCATCGAAGAGGGTGGAAACTGAAGACCCTAGATCAGGTACGAGCAGAGCTTGTCAGGATCTAGGCAAGGTGGGACAAGCTCACCTTGGTCCTGGGAAAAGCTCGCAGTTTGGAGCGGGCGGATGCACCTTGGTCCTGGAGAGAAGATAGCGAAGATGAGGATGATATCTTCATGCCGCCACCCGTTGGAAGCAAGGCAAGAGCTGAGTGGGACAAGAGGCAGGAGAAGAAGAAAGAGCAGGCCAAGAAGAGTCAAGCTGACATGACGGAGCAGGTTGTGGCACGAGGGCCTGGAGAGAAGAGAGCGAAGATGAGGATGATATCTTCATGCCGCCACCCGTTGGAAGCAAGGCGAGAGCTGAGTGGGACAAGAGGCAGGAGAAGAAGAAAGCGCAGGCCAAGAAGAGCAAGTGCGAGGGATCGTCCAAGGGAAAGGGCGAGGCATCATCGAAGGGAAAGGGAAAGGCATCATGCTAGGGATAGATAGGACTCTTATTTATGTACCGCAAGTTATGTTGAACTATGTTGCAAGTTATGTTGAGTAGTTTGTCGAATAAAATCATGAAATAATAGAATGATGTCTCATACATAGATAGGTAAATGACTGATACATAAGTAGATATCATCGTGTCGATGACGAGGTGGCGGAGGCCTCGTGTACTCCATCCATATCTGGGGTGGCATCACATCACGGCGAGGTGCAGATTGACCCTTCACCTTGATCCTGTGTATCCCGTGTGGGGATAGGTGGTGGAGTACTGGCTGATATCGCTAAACCAGTCTACCGCTCGTCTTGGTCTCCGCTGATGATGGTCGCGATCTTGTCCCATGTAACGGAGTCTCCTGCTAGTGTACAAGAAATGAAGTACTGAACAATGGCATACTGCATCTAATAATAGTAGGAAGGGACACGCTTACCATGAGGATGAGATTGTGGTCGATAAGCAAAGTCCATGTAGGGGATCGGCTGCTGATGCTGCCATTGTTCGAAAGTAATCTGGTTCTGCTACAACCGGTCGATATTAAATCGCGATTGCTGCCACGGGTCAAGTAACTGTGATTGCTGCCACCCAGCCTCCAGCCTGGTCTGGAGGTGGTGCTCTCGGCGCGCTGTGAGAGTCGTGGATGAGGCCCGGGCGGAGTGGTGGAGAAATATGCTCTCGTGCCATCCCGAGCCTCCAAAGATGGTCCGAGAAGGTGGCTGCTCCATGGATCGAGGTGGGCGCTCCTCCACCGAGTGACGCGCGGGCGCTGCTGCGTGGATCGACGTGGCGCCTTCCACCGAGTGACGCGGTGGGCGTTGTGCTTCTCGGTGTTGAACGACGTCTGAGACGCTGGTGCACGTGATGGCCGCGTAGATACGCCGCAGCTTCTCCTCGACCCGCCGGGCAAAGGATTGAGCCTGCTGACGGGGCACAAGAGGAACGTTCGAAAGCGATCGTTCGTACTGAGCCACCTCAGTCTATAGCTCCCACATCATATCGGCCTGCATTTGTCTCATAGTTAGGTATGCACTACATAGGCACTCATGTTGATTATGCTCTAAATAAAGTACTTACCATGATCGTCTGGACTCGTGTTGGTAGCTAGGGTATATCTCATCGTCATGTGCGTGTGGAATGGACGTAGCCATATCATCGACATGTACCTCTGTAAGTATACGTGGAATAGCTCCATATCAAACGGGTCAGCGTGCCACACTTGTGTTGGTGCATTCTGCCACTCGTTGACGTAAATCCCCACCCGTTGGAGCCATTGAGTGGCGGTCTTGCTACTTTTCCGAGAGTACCTGTCATTAGAATTTGTTAGACCATCATTAAATAACATAGATGAAGTATAAGACGCATTCCTTATGTACATATATTTACTTACGCGTGCACGACATCTGGAAGGGGAACATCCGGACACGGGGGATCTACCATCTGGCAAAGACCAAACTGTCGCATGACCCTCTGTTGAGACATCTCCTCAACTTGGCAATCAAAGATGATCTTCGATGTAGTCAGCCAGTACTCTTGATCTCTAGTGCACATAATAGATAACCCGCCGGGATAACGCATCCAGTGAGTGCCAAATGTAGGCAAATCAATTTGCTCTTTGTCGAACAGCAGGTCAGAGTGGTAGACAATTCTTTCATGTTCCTGGTTGCCGACTATTTGGTTGACACTTATATCTGGACGGCCGATAGGGAACCTCTCCCATGACCACAGTTGCAGCAACAATGGGCATCCTAGCAAGGCAGAACTGTCCTTGGTTAACTGGCAAGCATTGCACATACCTCGGTACGTAGCTGCTAAGACAGCTGAACCCCAACTCCACTGTGTGCATTCTTCCTGGCACGTCGCCTCCGCGATCCCTCTAGCAAAATGGATGTATCGCGCACTAATGATCGACACGTGGTTCTCAGTGAACATCACCTTCCTGAGCAGCCACATAATGTATGCCTGGGCTGCGTAATCTGTGGCGCGATCATCGGAGTGGCCGGAACCCAAACCTCTCAGATCTGCATTGGCAAATAGAACAATTTTCAGTACATGATACTTCTCCAACAAAATAGAACAAATAAATGAAACACACCTGATACTGCTCCAACCATCCAAATTTTGGCCCATGATTGTCATGGCCAAAGGCCTGAGCTCCATCACGGATGCCAAAGAATCGTTGGGCCATGTCTTGGGCCCAATTTGCCGGTGGATCCACTGGGCCTATGGGCACGCCAGCCAACGGAAGTCCCAGCAAGTACGAGACGTCCTGAAGGGTAGGAGCCATCTCTCCCCATCGAAAATGGAAAGTGTGAGTCTCGGGCCTCCATCGATCCACCAAGCACGTGAGCAAAGACGAGTCGTACTGTAAGCGACTAGTCTGGAACCCAAGTTGTCGCCCTTCTATCTCCTCCATACGAGTGGCCTCAACCAAACGAACGAATGGTAAGAGCCCAGCCCACTTCAATCTACATAAGAAGAAAGCAGAACAGTTTAGTCACATTGGCCCATAAATATCCCAACAGCAAGAGAAATAAATGTCACATGCCTCTGAAGCCAATCAGGATGTATGCACCAGTTCGAAATGGGAGTGCGAGTCACTAGGTGCTTCAAGGACCCCGGGTTAGCATCCAAGATCACGATCGGTGCTTTCTATCTATGTCAGCATTCAGCAAAGATCCCGCCATCTGCACATTAGTTCCACACATATTGCAAATTTAAGACATAGTTCCACACATATTACAAATTTAAGACATAGTTCCACACATATTACAAATTTAGTACATAGTTCCACACATATTACAAATTTAAGACATAGTTCCACACATATTGCAAATTTAAGACATAGTTCCACACATATTACAAATTTAAGACATAGTTCCACACATATTACAAATTTAAGACATAGTTCCACACATCTAGTTTCTTCCTCTGCCTCTTCTTCCTCGGCTGCCACGTCCACGAGGAGCAGCTCCACCAGTCCCGAAGATGTGGCAACTGGTGTCTATATGACCAAATTGATCACACAGAAAACATTGCCTAGTAGGGCCTCCGGCTTCAGATTCATCCATATCATTACAGATGCGGACACATTGTTGCCTTCCTCTTCCTGTCCTCATCAGTTCAGGATCTGGGATGTAAACCCTTTCACCTGGATTTACTTTATTGAAATTTCCCCATGCCCTATATCCCATCATCTCGCCTGTCCACGTATTGACCACCGCGTCCTTAACGAAATAAGGAGACACAAACGAGATCGCATCCATACCCATCAGCCCGCATGCAGCTAGTACATGAGAGCAAGACAGATGCAACTTTGGGTTTATTGCACATGCATGCACTCACACGTTGGCTTCGTTGCTTATCCTCACCTCCTGTGTCTTTACCTCTTCTCCTGTTCCAATCCGGTTGGAAGGGAGGCGTACCTCGAACCTTCTTTCCTGATTACCGATGGCGATGACATGCATGGACCGAGCCTTCTCCATCTTGGCATCCATGTAATGCATGATCTTTGAACAATACCTCGTGTTTGGGTTGTTCATGATATGCATCTGAGCCATCTGGAGTCTGTCTCTGAAATACTTCAGAGTTCCGGTGAAAATACACTCCACATTGGCTGTTAATGGTAGAGCCCTACTTCCTCTCAAGACAAAGTTGTAAGTTTCAGCCAGATTTGTAGTCATGACGCCAAACCTAGCACCATGAGTGTCATGCAGAGACCACCTCTACAGCTCGTGTTGTATCCATTCCTGAAAATTTTTAATCCTTCCGCCAGCCTTCTCCTAGTACCGGGTTGGTCAAACTGGCAAGTCACAAAGGGCAATGGGTTCTTCCTTCGTGGTGCTGCTCTGTTGTTGCTCAGGCAGCTAACGCCAGATGAGTCAGCGATTGCCGCTCTAGCTGCTCTCCTCTGAGTCACATGTTTTTTAGTGAAGTCATCAAGATAGCCACGACACTTGATATACTTCCACTCTTGGTTCTGCTTGCAAAGCTTCTTGAATAGGTTCATAAGAGCCTTGTTCCTGAACTGTGAGAAAAAATTGGCCCCTAGATGTCGCATGCACCAACGACTCTGCATGTCCAGCCATGGAGTTACTTCATCAGGAGTGGGCTGTGTGAGCTTCTTTATCGCGCTTAGTATACCTGGATGCTTATCATGAAGCACGCATACATTCGGTGTATCTCTCACAATTGCTATCTTCAGCTGAAAACCATACCCAACTCTCGGTGTTCTCGCTCTCCACGAAAGCAAAAGCAAGTGGAACCACTTGATTGTTTCCATCTTGGCCTATGGCAGTCAATATCTGACCCCTATACTTGCCAGTGAGAAATGTACCATCCACACAGATGACTGGTCGACAGTGAGTGAAAGCTTCTATGCATATAGCAAATGAGAAGAACACTCGATGAAGTACCCTCAAATTAGGTTCATGTGGCAATGTAAAGTGTTGGATGTCCACGTAGGTGCCTGGATTCCTAGCCTGCAGTGTCTGGAGCATCCTAACAACACAGTCATACCCGTCTCGAAACGAACCAAACCTTGCCTCCAGTGCCCTTTGCTTAGTCCTCCAAGCCTTCCCGTATGAAATATTGTAGCGGAATCTGACAGAAACTTTGTTAATGATAGCTTTCACCCCCATGGCTTTGCCCTCCACTATCTCTGTGTACAACAGTCTAGCCAGGAGGGTTGACGTGAGGTTACGATGGTCCTGAAGGACACTTTCAAGTGTGCATGTGTGCATCACAACATCGGTGACCTTCCAGTTTGTGTCATACCTAGGGACATGGGCATGCACCCTTGCAGGACATCCAGCTTCCTCGCAAACCAATGTCAAATATTGTTGTGATGACACCTTCGTTTTCATGACCCGTTGCATGGACATTGACCACTCAACAATTGCTTCCTGCAGATGTCTCTTGCTAGGATATAATGCACCCGGAGAGATGTTGTTCGCGTGATAATGCCACGCCGAATCATGCCCATCGTTCACAGTCATTGCTGCTGTGTTGTCATTATTCCATGATGCCGGAATAGGTTGGTCGATCTCTTGTTGATCAGACTCGCCAGAATCATCAGCCGTATCACTATTGCCTTCTGAGTCTTCGGCTTCCATTTGATGTTGCAACAAACCATCATATATCTCGTCCTCATCAGCTTCGCCATTGAATATGTCTTCCCCTAATCCTTCACCACCGTCCTCTGATACATAACCATCACCCCCGGTGTGTGCATAGCTACTGTGACCTGATTCATACCCGCCGCCACCCTCTTGGGCCTGACTACTCTGGCCATGATCATAACTACCTCCAGCATGACCGGTCTGACTACTCTGGCCATCATCATAACTACCTCCAGCATGACCGGTCTGACTACTCTGGCCATGATCATACCCAGCCTCTTTCGCCACAGGTAACACTAAGAGACTGGGGTTAACTTCTCTTTTCTGGCAAGCTTGCACAAATTTGACCTATTTCTGTTGCGCTTCTATTTGCCTTAAATAAAAATTAGGGGTTTGCCTTGACTTAGTCCATAAAGCATGCACACCGACAGTATGGGTAGGAGGAAGCCCTAAACGAACACATAACCAATCCTTCAACTGAGTAACGGGCACTGTTTCAGGATTCTGAAGCACTTCATCCATAAATCTAAACTCGCTTAAATCAACTCCGTGCTGGTTTATTCTGACGGAACCAGGACCATACAAGAACCTAAACACTACATTATTTGACATGATTTTCGACCTAAAAATACCAAAAATAGTCAAAAACAGGTACATTGACACATAATACTCTACAAATATCTTGCATCTAACAGACCCCATCAAACGCTACCTATGAACATACACACATGACTGCAATAAGCAAGAAATTAGGGTTTACCCTTGAAGCGCATGAAGTCTGCCGCAGTGCCGCCTCAGGTCAACGGATCAGCACCTCCACCATGCACCTTCCTCAAGTCCCAGCACCAGCCTCCACCATGGCCATTGCTCAACAAGAACACCACCAGATCCCTCCACCAAAACGCCTCAAATCACTACACCAGGCTATTTCATAGTAGATCGGGACTCTACTAGCTTGCTAATGTGTTAGAGCAGCGAGTTTGGATAGAAATATAGGCTACAAATCGGTGCAACGGCTGAGAAAATGAGAGCAAGCGAGAGAGGAAGAAGAGCTAGAGAGGAGCTAGCAGACGCGCGAGCTGGAAATGAGAGCAAGGCGACAGACGCAGGCGGGCTGCTATAATATAGTAGGGTCGTCTGCTTAAGGACTGACAGGCGAGTCGTCGTTCAGCTCAACTGACGCGGTGACTCGGCACCCGACAGCTTGGTCGTCTTTTGAAGAAAAGGAGACAGCGCCATCGTCCGTTGAACCGCCGACACGGCTGATCCCTGACACCCGACATGTTTGGTCGTCTTTTCAACAAAAGACGACATGTTGGTCGTCTGCTCAACCGACGAAGGCGCTCTGTCGTCCGTTGAACGGACGACGGACCGACAGAACTGAAATTTGCCAAATTTGCGTATTATTTGTGAAAATCAATAAAAAAATGTATTATTTAAAAAAAATTAGCTCGAAACTAGATCACATATTGGTATGTTTCGATGAAATTTTTTCGAACCTAAATGTTACCCACCCCTAACACATAAGTTATCCAGATCATATCACGTAAGTTATCCAACCAATAACATATAAGTTATCCACCACTACAAAAATGTACTCAGAACAATATAAAAGTTATTCTAATTGTTCGGTTTCGTCGCCCGTCGCCGCTCTCACAGCGTAGGAGCTACTCAACCTCGAAAGGCTAACGTGTCAAACATCAAGAATAATTTTTTTAAAGGACCTAAAACTAAAACTTCTCTTGCATATGATATAATAAATGGAGTCTTATGCCCCACCCACCCATCACCCATGAGACATGTGAAAACGTCTCTACCCAACCCGTTTATATACTGGATAACTTATGTGTTACAGGATGGATAACTTATATATTATGACATGGATAACTCACGTGTTAGGGGTGGATAACCTTTTGGTCCATTTTTTCTCTCTGAAACGTATCAACATGAGATCTAGTTTCGAAGATCTCGTTGCGACTAGCTCAATGGTAAAAATGGATCTTCAATCGGATAAACGGTTCGAGCTATAAAGCTTTTTAAATATCCAGTCTTCTATATTAAACGTTGATGTCAACCATTTTGAATTGTAACACATACATGCACTGGTTGTCGGAACGTCCGCCAGAAACTGACATCTACCGACCGGTCTGAGACTAGAAATCCCGAAATATTTTATATTTCTAAACTGAGGGAGTACATTTGTATTTGTAATAATTTTTCAACAGTATATCTTTAATGTCACACGAGTCATATACTACTCCCTCTGTTTCAAAATATAAGATGTTTTAGATTTGTAAAGAAAATGTATCTAGACATTTTTTAGTGTGTAGGTTCACTGAATGTTTAGTTACATTCTCTTTACAAATCTAAAACATCTTATATTTTAAAACGGAGGGAGTACCTGTGAACCTGCATGGGCTAGAAAATTTTCTGTTTACCATTATGGTGCAAATCAGAGATACTGTTAACCTTTCAAACATGCTTGTGTGCTTCACAAAAATACACATGATATGTGAATAGGAAACTTCAGATATGTACAAATGAGAACTAGTATAAGTTTTTACAACCACCTTGTGTAAGGTCTAAGTATTTCTATATTTTTTTTGAAAATGGGCGTATTTATTAACCAAATGTTTAATTCTTACACCCGGCCTCTGCATAACTAAGATGCACACAGCCACACGAACGACAGACTAAGACAAAAAGTAGATAAGCATTACAAAAAGGCACTAAAAAATAAAAAGTCTAGAATCTAGGATAGATCAATCCTCAGATCAAGCGGCCATCCATGTCGTGAGAAAATGTTCCTCGCCGTGTCCTCCAATCGCGTACATCCGTCCAGAAATAAGTCGCGAAATTTCATGCGTTGGAGAATATTCCATGATCGAAGGATAGCCGTAGCTCGATAAATAACCTGCAGAGGAGAAGACACAATGTTATTAAAAATCTTGTCATTTCTACAAAGCCATAGCGACCATATAATGGCAACCAATTACCAAAAACATTGGTTACTGAACGTGGAGAAAATAAGCCAGAAGATATTTGGATGAATGACCATATAGAACGAGCAAATTTGCACTGAAAGAATAAATGGCGAATTGTCTCATCTTGATGACAAAAAACACATTGTGTACTTCCATGCCAATTCCTCTTTACAAGATTATCTTTTGTTAGAATTACCCCTTTCCGTAGATACCATGCAAATATCTTCGTCTTAAGGGGTATTTTCATTTTTCAAATTTTACTATTATCATCGACTAGGAAATCAGGTTGGACCAAAGCTTTATATAGTGAGCCAACAGAAAATTTACCACTTTCCAGTAATTTCCATTTGAACACGTCAACACCGTCCGACAATTGTATCCTGGATAACCGTAATAATAGATTGTTCCAAGATAACAGTCTAGATCCGATGAGACTTCTTCTGAAAGACACATTAGGAGGATATTCCTCCATCACTGTGGAGATTGTATCCCCTTTGTGTCTAACAATTGAATATAGAGCTGGGTACTGTTCGCGAAGAATAGTTTGGCCTAGCCACTTATCTTCCCAAAACCTAATTTGTGATCCATCCTTAATCTCAAAAGCACCAAAACGAAAGAAATGTTTCTTGGTGGCCATAAGACCTGCCCAAAAATGTGAATCTCCGGGTTTCCAAACCACTTGAGACACAGCTTTGGAGCCCACATATTTCCTCCATAACATGGTTTGCCAAACGCCTTCCTCAGTAAGTAGTTTAAAAAGCCATTTGCCCAGAAGCGCGGTGTTTTTGACTTGCAAATCGTGTATGCCCAGTCCACCAAACTCCTTCGGCCGGCAAACCACATTTCATCTGGCCAGTCGATATTTCTTTTTCTCACTATCCCCTTGCCAAAAGAATCTTGAACGGAAATAATCCACTTTGTTCAAAACCCCTTTTGGCATTTGGAAAAACGAGATCATATACAGTACCATATTAGTAAGTACTGAATTTATAAGTACTAGTCTTCCCCCAAGGGATAACAATTTTCCTTTCCAACTATTAAGACGTTTTTGTAGTCTTTCCTCAACAAGTTTCCATTCAGCAATTGTGAGACGCCGATAATGAATCGGTATTCCCAAATAATTGATTGGAAACTGACCTGCACTACTGAAAAAGTTCAGCATATAGGTGGGCCTCGTTTTGGGCCTCGCCAAAACAATACAAATCACTCTTATGGAAATTTATTTTAAGCCTAGATAGCAGCTCGAATGCTGATAATATTAATTTCAGATTCTTAGCTTTCTCCAGATCATGTTCCATAAAAAGAATTGTATCATCAGCGTATTGAAGAATAGAAAGTCCACCATCAAAGAGATGTGAAACTACACCTTCAATTTTACCATCAGCCTTTGCTCTCTCAATAAGGATAGCCAACATATCAGCCACTATGTTAAATAGTAAAGGCGATAATGAATCCTCTTGTCTCAGTCCTTTCTTGGTCTGAAAGTATTTGCCAGTATCTTCGTTTACTTTAATGGCAACACTACCCCAGACACAAACGACTGAATCAGAGCACGCCACTCCTCAGAAAAACCTTTCATACGGAGTGTTTGCTGGAGGAAAGACCAGTTAACTTTGTCATATGCCTTCTCAAAGTCAATCTTGAACATTACACCATTTAATTTTTTTGAGTGTAGTTCATGGATTGTTTCATGCAGAATTACAACCCCATCTAGGATATTTCTTCCTTGCATGAACGCAGTTTGAGACGGGCTAACAACATTGTCAGCAACCGAATTTAGTCTAATTGTAGCAACTTTAGTGAAAATTTTAAAGCTAACGTTAAGCAAGCAGATTGGACGGTACTGTTGTATGCGTTCTGCATTATTAACCTTAGGCGGTAAAATTATGTTACCAAAGTTGAGTCTAAATAGATCCAATTGTCCAACTTGTAAAAAATCAAACAAATTCATCAGGTCCTCCTTGATAACGTCCCAGAATTTTTGGTAAAATTCCGCTGGGAATCAATCAGGTCCTGGTGCTTTGTTATGTTCCATTTGGAAAAACGCTTTCTTGACCTCTTCCTCGGTATATGAGGCAGTTAGAAAGCTATTTTCTTCATCAGAAACCTGGGAGATATCGGACGTTTGGGACTCATCCATAGAGAAAGAATTTTCCACTAGGGCCCCAAACAAGGATTTATAATACGTAGTGATATATGACTTCAGATGCTCCTGTCCCTCAATCATACCTTCGTCCTGAATCAGAGAGTGAATAAGTTTCTTCTTATGCCTGCCATTGGCAACTGCATGGAAGTATCTAGTATTCGCATCTCCTTTCAGTATGAATTTAGCTTTAGAGCGTTGGTACCATTTGAGTTCCTCCTCGCGCAGAAGTCGGGCTATCTCTGCATTCGATTGGCTTTTAAGCTCAATTTCTTGTGCAGTTAATGGCCTTACTCATGGAAGCCTCTAAGTCATCTATTATAAGTGTTAGGCGAATTTTTCTTTTTTAGGATACCCGTTGTGCCTGGCCCAACCTCAAGAACTTATGAAGTACGCATTTTGTTATTCCATCGTAGGATAGGCGTTTGGCCACCTACCGGTTTCTCCCAAATAGCCTTAACCATCTCGTAAAAACCATCACGGATCATCCAACCGAGTTCAAATTTAAACTCATTCGTAGACTTCCGTGGCGGTGATCCAAAAGAAAGAAGTAAAGGGGCATGATCCGACAAAGCCTCAATACGCTCTAGAGCACGAACAGTATGCACTACCCAAAAGCAACAGATGAGTACGGTCTATAAAATGGAAATATTGCAACCAACATATAGAAGAAAACTTGAAGCGTAACTAGTTCAGAATGAGAATATTTTTGTAGGTACCAATATAATTTACAAAAATCGCTATAGCTTTGAGGGAAGATTGTGCAGAACAATGGAAAGAATCCTCAAACACATCCAAGACCATATGGCATGTCCAGCTTCATGAGTGAAGACGACATGGAATAAGTACAAAAAAGTGCATCGCTGAAGAAGGATAGATGAAGGTGTATATATATGTTATTCTGAGTTATGAATGTTAGGTGTATATTGTATATTGTATTTTCCCATCTGTTAGGGGGTTTCTTGCATATTTGCGTCCTGTACATGTACTGCATATGTGGCCTTTGGCCCTATGATAATGTAAGTTGCATATTCATAACATGGTATCAGAGCTATAGGTTTTTTATTTTTCGCACGCGCAACTCGTGTTGTCTCCGATCCAATCTCATCGGCGTTCGCCGCCGTTGGTCCTACCGTCGCCGTCGTTGGTCTTCTCTTCTCCGCCAACTGCGTCGGTCTGCCATCCCTGGGTGTCCGCCCGTCTCCCCCGGCTACCCTCCGTTTCGGATTGGCCTCGGCTCGGCCTCCGCTTGCTCCGCCTCCGCTCGTCCGTCTGGTCGGACTACCCCGGGCCGCTGCTGCCCGATCTGCCAGGCCCCCGCTCAGATCTGTCCGCCACCGCTCGGAATAGGTCGGCCCTGCTTCGATCTAGCCGGCTATTACTTGGATCTTTTCGGCCATGTACTGATGCTAGCTGAATTGGAAGGGAATCAGCGCTCGTGAACAAGCCAGACACTCTTCTGGTCTTTGACCGAATCTCGCTCTACTTCAAAAAAAAGGGAAACGTTTGTTGTTCTTGTTGTCGGGCGTTTTTTTTCTCTCACTCGATGACGCCTTCCGCTGCTCCCGTCTTGCACTCGGGCCTTTCTTCGGTCCTTGGTGCTTGTCCATCGACACCGTGTATGTCGGCTTGCCACTCTACATCGACTTGCGTGGCCTCTTCACGCGGTTATGGCTGCCCTCCGCCGACTTCATCTATGTCGGCTCGCCGCTCTTCGTCGACCTTCGCGGCCTCTTCCCGCTGTTATGGCCGCCCTTCGCCGACTTCGTCTACGTCGTCCTGCCGCTCTACATCGACTTTCGCGGCCTCTTCACGTGGTTATGTCCGCGCTTCGCCGACCCCTTCTATGTCGGCTCGCCGCTCGACATCGACTCTTGCGGCTTCTTCAGGTGATTGTGACCGTCTTTCGTCGACTCCGTCTTCATCGGCGTGTTGCTCTCCGTCGCCACCTTTGGCGGCCTCTATGTGTGTGGGTGACAGCTCCTCATCGGCACCTGATTGTACCTCGACCTCTCCAGCCATGCCCCTCTTTGCGCATGAGATAGCGCAGCTTCGATGCCTGCTTGATGCTTGAGATTCTTCATCGACAGGTTCTGCTGGTTCTGCGACTGAGTTTTCTGGCATTGAGCAACCACCTCCTCCTTCTCCAGGTACATCCCCATGGCTTCTTGATAGTGGAGCTTCTTTTCATATGACTCCTGATTCTTCCTTCTTGCATTCTGTTCGACCTGTTGACCCTCATGTTCGTGTTCTTACTATCGATGGTACCCTCCTTCCAGTCATTAGTCGAGGCATTCTTAGTACTTCCTCGTTTCATGTTCCTTCTGTTGCGCATGTTTCTCAACTTAACATGCAACTCTTTTCTGGTAGTCAGATTGTCGACTCTCGTTGTAGCATCACTCTCGACTTTGATTCCTGTTCCGTTCAGGATCGTCGCACCGACACTATGCTTGGTGCTGGCCCCCGCCGCCATGATGGCCTCTGGGAGCTTCACTGACTTCGTCTTCCTTCTAATGCCACCGTCGCCAGTTCCTTGGCAAGTGTAGCCGTTGCTACTAGATCTTTTCAGCAGTGGCATCATCGTCTTGGATATTTATGTGGTTCTCGACTCTTGTATTTAGTTCATCGTGGTGTTCTAGGGTCTGTCTCCGGAAACGCTTCTTTGGATTGTCAGGGCTGTCGGCTTGGTAAGCAGATTCAGCTACCGTATCCTCACAGTGAGTCTGTGTCCGAGCGTCCTTTTGATCTTGTTCACTTCGATGTTTGGGGTCCAGTTCCCTTCCCGTCGAAAGGGGGTCATCGCTACTATGTTCTCTTTATAGATGATTTTTCTCGTCACACTTGGATATATTTCATGTCTTCTCGTAGTGAGGTCTTGTCTATCTATAAGAAATTTGCTGCCATGGTTCGTACCCAGTTCTTCACTCCTATTCGTGTGTTTCGTGCAGATTCTGCTGGCGAGTATATCTCTCATTCAATGCGCGCTTTCCTTGCTGAGGAGGGTACTCTTGCTCAGTTTTCTTGTCATGGTGCTCATGCTCAGAATAGTGTGGCTGAGCGCAAGCATCGTCACCTTCTTGAGACGACTCGTGCGTTGATGATTGCCGCTTCTCTTCTACCTCACTTTTGGACTGTGGTTGTTTCCACTGCCACCTATCTCGTCAATATTCAACCCTCTGTTGCTCTGCAGGGTGGTATTCCTTTAGAGCGCCTCTCTGGTCATCCTCCTGATTACTTGGTGCTTCGTTCATTTGGTTGCGTTTGTTATGTTCTTCTTGCCCCTCGTGAACGCACCAAACTGGCCGCTCAGTCTGTTGAGTGTGTTTTTCTTGGATACAGTGATGAGCATAAGGGCTATCGGTGTTGAGACCCCGTTGGTCGTCGGATGCGCATTTCTCGTGATGTCACGTTTGATGAGACGCGTCCTTTCTATCCTCGCCCCACCTTTTTGACCTATCCGATGGAGGATATATCCTTTCTACTTTTTCCTGACACACCTCCCTCTGTTCCTATTGATCCTCCTTCGGGACCTATTATTGTTGATGTCTCACCTTCGACCCCGTTGTCCTCCTCCCCCTAGTTCTCCTCCTTCTTCTCCTGATCCTCCACCCACCTCACCGTTGTCTCCTTTTCCCTTCCATTATTCTCGTCGCTCTCATGCTCCGGATCCTCCTCCTGATGTCCCTTCTTCTTCCGATATGTCTTCTTCTTCTGACGAGCTTCCTTCTCCTCTTCCGATGACTTGTTTTCGTCGTCCACCTGATCGTTACTCTCCTAGTCAGTACGGTCTCTCTGTTGCCCTCGAGCCGACTTCTTATCGGGATGCTGAGCGTCATATCGAATGGCAGCTTGCCATGGCTGAGGAGATTATTGCGCTTGAGCGCACTGGCACCTGGGATCTTGTCTCTCCCTCTCCCGGTGTTCGTCCCATCACGTGCAAGTGGGTCTATAAAATTAAGACCCGCTCGGATGGATCTCTTGAGCGCTATAAAGCACGTCTTGTGGCTCTTGTCGTGGCTTTCAGCAGGAGCACGGCCGTGTCTATGATGAGACCTTTGCCCCTGTGGCTCATATGACCACTATGCGCACTCTTCTTGATGTCCCTTCTGTTCGACACTGGTCTGTGTCTCAGCTTGATGTTCAGAACGCTTTCCTCAATGGAGAATTGAGTGAGGAGGTTTACATGCAGCCTCCTCCTGGGTATTCTGTTCCCGATGGGATGGTTTGTCGTCTTCGGCGTTCTCTTTATGGCCTGAAACAGGCCCCTCGTGCCTGGTTTGAGCGCTTTGCCTCTGTGGTGACTGCTGCTGGTTTCTCTCCCAGTGCTCATGATCCAGCGTTGTTCGTTCACACTTCTCCACGTGGACACACTCTTCTCCTTCTCTATGTTGATGATATGATCATTACTGGTGATGATCCTTAGTATATTGCCTTTATTAAGGCTCGTCTTCGTGATCAGTTTCTTATGACTGATCTTGGTCCTCTCGGCTCCTTTCTTGGGATTGAGATCTCCTCCACTTCTGATGGCTTTTCTATCTCTCGGGAAAAGTATATTCAGGATGTTTTTGCTCGTGCTGCTCTTGGTGATGAGCGCACTGTTGAGACTCCTATGGAGCTTAATGTTAAGCTTCATCCTACTGATGGTGATCCTCTTCCTGACCCGACGCGTTATCGTCATCTTGTTGGGAGTCTTGTTTATCTTGCTGTCACTCATCCTGACATATCTTATCCTGTTCATATTCTGAGTCAGTTTGTCTCAGCTCCTACCACTGTTCACTATAGTCCTCTCCTCCGTGTTCTTCGCTATCTTCGTGGCATGATCACTCGTTGCCTTTTCTTTCCTCGTCCTAGCTCCATCCAACTTCAGTGCTACTCGGATGCTACGTGGGCGAGTGATCCTATGGATCGTCGTTCACTTTCTGCTTACTGTGTGTTTCTTGGTGGTTCACTCATTGCTTGGAAGACGAAGTAACAGACGGCGGTTTCCCGTTCGAGTGTTGAGGCTGAGTTGAGAGCTATGGCCTTGTTGACTGCTGAGGTGACTTGGTTACGGTGGTTGCTTGCAGATTTTGGGGTCTCTGTTACGACACTCACTCCAGTTTTGTCTGACAGTACAGGTGCTATCAGTATTGCACGTGATCCGGTAAAGCATGAGCTTACTAAACATATTGGTGTTGATGCTTTTTATACACGTGCTCAGGTGCAGGCTCATGTTATTGCGCTTCAGTATGTGCCTTTAGAGTTACAGTTGGCGAATTTCTTTAAAAGACACAGACTAGAGCACAGCATGATTTCTTACTCTCCAAACTCACTGTTGTGGGTCCACCATAAGTTTGAGGGGGGGGGGGGTGTTAGATGTATATTGTATATTGTATTTTCCCCATCTGTTAGGGGGTTTCCTGCATATTTGCATCATGTACATGTACTATATATGTGGCCTTTGGCCCTCTGATAATGTAAGTTGCATATTCATAACAATGAACTCCTAAGAGAGGAACAAAAATGCAAAAAGATCATATATATTGATCACTTGGACCTTCGCTGCTAATTTCAAAAAGTAATGTTAAACTTGCACTTGGATCGTCACCAAGTGCAGGCACATTGTAGTTCAACCTCTTACACTGGTACTCATATATATTCTTTTTCCACCCATGATGTCCTACACTATGAAGACATCATGGGTGGAAAAAGAATATAGAAGAGAGATTTCGGCTGGTTCTTGACTCATAGAAGGAAGGCTGCAAACTAATCATAAGGACATTCTTACATAAATATTATATTCTAGACCGAAAAAGAATATAGAAGAGAGATTTCGGCTGGTTCTTGACTCATAGAAGGAAGGCTGCAAACTAATCATAAGGACATTCTTACATAAATATTATATTCTAGACCGAAAAAGAATATAGAAGAGAGATTTCGGCTGGTTCTTGACTCATAGAAGGAAGGCTGCAAACTAATCATAAGGACATTCTTACATAAATATTATATTCTAGACCCAAACAGATTTATACTGAAATTGCTATAGCTGGTACCTTATATAAAGAAAACTTGTAGACCCATATGTCATTGTGCTGTATTGCATGAGTACACGCTCGTAGTGCTCAAGAAAGAGTAGGAAGTTTATTCTTTCCTTCTTCCATATAGAATTTGCAGAACAAAGCAGTCTGTTCTTTCCTTCTTCCCTACAAAATTGGCAGAATATCGTTGTAACATCTCAGGGGAAAATCTAACTGAAGGAATGTATCTATGGAAACACCCTGTCCTGAACTCATCATAACTGCAATACCCATATCATTTTGGATAGGTGAGTCAAAATTGTACGACTGAAATATTGATGGACAAACCACATTTGAATACCGATACATAGCTACCATGGAACGGTTTTATTACTCAGACTATTGAATATTACACCTTCTCATTGTTCTGGAGACAGGTAGTACAAATGATGACAACCTAATTTGCACATACAAATATATGACCAACAAATCTGTAAAAGGATACAAAATGCCTGCAGAAAGATGATGAAACGCAGTAGGTGCAGGCTGGAGGGACGAAGTTTTACTTCACGACTCAGTCTCTACCTTTCTTTACATGATATGACGCTGTTTTCTAAATTCAGAGACCAGCTATTAGTGTCATGATACAACATAAAAACGTTCAACTTTACAGTAAAGGTCTTCGCTTGAAAAACCTCGTAGTGTGGGCTGCAGCATACACTGAGGCAGGGGAAGCAGCACATTCTTAACATTCTAGCTTCCTTGAGTGATTTGAAAGGAGGTTGAATGTGGATGGTGAATTTGCAAAAATAACTGCATAACCGTCATCCATGTGCTCTGCTCCTTCAGGGAAGAGCTGCCATAAAAGGCAGCCTCCTCCAATCATTCCTCTCTCCCAAGAGTTCAAGAAGTTGCTGTAAACTGTCTGCATGAAAGTTTCGCGGAACTCGCTATCGAACTTCCCATCCTTAAGCGACAACCCAAACTCCCCGATCACAATGGGCATGCCCAGCAAGTTGGCTGCATCATCAATATGTTGTTGCATCCAAGTGTTCACAAACTGAAGGTGATTTTCCTCTATTGAGTCAGGCAACCTAGCAAAAGGATCTTAAGCTCAGTCATGACAGTAAATTCCATAATTCAGAGAAATGGCTTAATTCAGTTCCTATAGCTAATCAGCTATGTGTGTCAGGTGGAATTAGACATGAGAACTCACCAAGTGTCAGAATAAATATGAACTGAAGCCAAATCAATTCCCAGTGCTTGATGGTTCCTAATGAAGTCTGTTCCAACATGCCCTGAATAATCATCTGGATTGACGAGCAAAAGTTCCGGAGTAGATGGACCATAATACCCTTCAACACCAATCTCCACAAGGTGCAGAGGATCTATAGACTTCACCTAAGATGCCATCTCTTCTATCCATGCCTACAGGAAACACATGTCTTCAGAAATGTGCAGTGGGTACACATACATGGAACATACAAGTTTACAAAAATAAGACCCCAAAAAGGACCTGCAGCGTATCGCCTGATGGATCTGAAGAGCAGCGCGGTTCATTAATCAGCTCCCAGGCAAGAATAGTAGGATCGTCTTTGTAGGCCACATTTGTGATTGTGTTTATTCTTGTCACAACAGCCTACGCAAAGGAAACATATGCACAATTTTTAGGACTACAGAATTCAGGCTGTCAAACTAAAATTAGCAGAAAGAATTATCTGGTATCATTTTATATACCTAGGCATATGACAAATTCTATTGCTCGCAAACAGCAGGATAGATATCAGCAATCGATGCCTGGTGGTTAGTTGACATGGCAAAGCAGAAATTTACCTCAACAAAAGCTTTGTAGTAGCTCTTAAGTGTTGGATCAGAGAAGAAATCATCGTCAGAAGTAAGATCTACGCCAGCCTCCTTGCCCCAGCTTACATACTGTGCCTTCCCTCCATAATCTTCCCAATTATTACAGAGTGCCAGTATCAGCCGCATCTTATACCTTCTTGCCTCGCTGACCACGAAATCTAGTGCCTGGCAAAAATGGTGCTGACAAAATCAGATACAGCAGCACTGCTGTGGAGAGATCAGACTTTCTTTAATAGAGACACGAATTTCTTTCAAGAAATGGATGATGCGCATCCAGTTTCATTCTTTATTGTGTGTGTATGCGAGGAGTGGGTCAGTGGGGCATGTGAATGGCAGATCAGTTTCATCAAACTCATGGCATAAGAAGGGGAAGATCTAGCAAACTTGTTGATGATCTAACAAGAAAATGGCTACTCGGGCACGCATTTCATCAAGCAGGTAACTGTCTCCACACTCCACAGACAGCTCACCTGGAACACCTCTTCGTCGTAGCAGAATGGCGCCGTCTGCAGCGCGCGGTACCCGCCGTCGTTGAACTCCCAGGTGCGGCAGACATTAAGCCCCGCGCCGGCCGCCTCGGAAATGGCCGCGGTCACCCGCGGGCGCGTGGCCCCGTCGGCGGCGAAGGACATGAGCCAATAGGTGTTGAACCCGTGGATGATGAAGGGGCGCTCCGCCGCAGCCGTCACCAGGTGCGCGCCTCGCCGCTCCACTGCCGCCCACTCCTCTTCCGCTTCCGGCTCCGTCGACATGGTGGAGGAGGCGACGCCGAGGAGGACGTAGGGGAGGAGCGAGATGCGAGGCGTCGTAGTGCTCCAAGCGGTGGCGGTCAAGGGACACCTCATATCGCCCATGAAGTCAACGGCTTCGTCCGTCCGCGGCGTGTTTGGTTGAATTTCTTTTTTTTAATATTATCATTTCTGCCACTACGACCGATCTAATACTCAGTTTTACTATTTAACCGAGCAAAACTCTAATTTTACCACTATTCCATTAAAACACTTTTTAATTTTGCCATTCTGTTATTTTTTTCACCGTTAGTCTATAATCAGTTTTACCATTTTAGGTTTTCCACCCCTTTCTTTTTAGAGTTAATTTTATTTTTAACCCCCTAATTTTATATTTTTAATAATATTTACCCTACATAACATTAAGTACTTTCATTTACCTATTCAGTGAAACTTGTGACATGTTTGTTTTACCTATTCTATAACATGTGACCTCGGCATATCGCATTAGTGTCGTTCATGAATCATTTTGTGTGTCTCTCAGTACCATATGCCAAGGCTAATCAGTTTAATGAGCGGTAAAATAAGCAGCAATGCTAAGAGATATTTGATGCAGTACCTGCTCATGTTCCACACAAACCAACAATGCTAAGAGATGGCAGAATAAAAATATTAATCATGTGAGATACAAAATAAATACAAAAGAGATGCAGAACTAGAATGGCAAAAATGATTATAGACCAACGGTGAAAATATGATGGAATGGCAAAATTGAGGAGTGTTGTAACTGAGTAGTGGCAAAATTGGAGTTTTGATCGGTCAAATGGCAAAACTGAGTATTGGGTCGATCGTAGTGACGCAAAAGATAAAAATCCTTTTTTCTATACACGTCCTATTTTTTATTCTTCCCTATCCAAATCATAAAATTTGGTGTGTCCACTTCAGTGTGCTATATGGCTTAGGCTCGCGTGTGAAGACCCAACAGTCGTGGAAATTTCCCCATGCGGTCCTGCTCTCGCCTTCCCCATTCAGCTCGACCACTCACATGTCGCCGCTGCATTGATTCGCCTGGCCGTGCTCTCCCACCGTAGTTCTGTCGCCGCCACGCCTCCACACAGCTTTCCTGAGAGCACCGCCGCGATAAACCGAGCTAGCAGCCGCCGTCGCGTCCTCTTTTTTCCGCTGCTAGACTCGGCGTTTTGGCGCCACACGAAGGACGATTTGGTAGCGTCGTGCTGCCGCAGCGCCGCGCAGACCTCAACGGGGGCGATGTCATCCTCGAGCCGAGACGCAACTTGGCGCATTGTATGTGCTCGTCGAAATCACCGAAAGGTACGCATCGTCTCCGCATCCTTTTTCTTTATTAGATTAATTAATAGAAGTAAGTTCATTTGTCCTATATGTTTGTAGATGATCTTGTCTTTTGATTCATCGGATGATGAATTTTATATGGAGGAAGAAGAGAGCTTCTTGATGTTATTTGCTTGGCGAGCCAATAAAACGCTGAAGCAAGGTGGCTCGGTTTTTGATAGATTAAAGTTATGGAGAGAACGAATCGAATGCCACAATAGGTTGATACGGATGTATTTCGACGAAAATCGGACATACCCGGAGAACTACTTTCTTCGGTGTTTTCGGATGAGCATCAAATTGTTCAAGCATATTGTGGAGGAGGTGATGAAGTATGATCCCTTTTTTCAGGAAAGAAAGAATGCCTCTGGAGAACTTGGGCATGGCACCTATCAGAGGATCACCGCCACCTTGCGTATGTTGGCATACAGTATTACCAGCGGATCTAGTTGATGACAATTTGGCTATGAGTAAGAGTCAAGCTATCATGTGTGTCAAATTCTTTGCGGTAGAAATTGTGAAAGTGTTCGGCTCCATATACTTGAGATCCCCAATGCTGAAGATACGTCTAGGATTTTGGAGATCAATAAGGTTCGGGGTTTTCCAGGTATGCTTGGTTCCGTTGATTGTATGTATTGGAGTTGGAAGAATTGTCCTGCGGCATGACATGGATAATTCAAAGGAGACAAAAAGAATTTCACTATAATCCTTGAAGCCGTGGCTGATCATGAGACTTGAATTTGGCATGCATTTTTTTGGAATGTCCAATCCATGCAATGACATCAATGTTCTTCAACGGTCACCACATATGACAAGGATTGCATTGCGTGAAGGTCCGTCGATGGAGTTTGAAGTAAATGGCCATAAATATCAATATGGCTACTATCTTGCCGACAAAATCTATCCAAGGTGGAAAATATTTGTGAAGCCGGTCCACAAACTCAAAGGTAAGAAACAACTTCATTTTCACAATGCACAAGCGGCGGCTAGAAAAGATGTGGAGAGAACATTTGAGATTTTGTAGGCCCAATTTGCTATTGTGAGAGGACTGGCTAGATTTTGAGACCAAGGGTGCCTTTGATACATCATAAATGTTTGTGTCATCATGCGTAATATGATCATAGAGGATGATCATGGCAAAGATGTTGATTACTCCTACTATGACTTGATGGGAGTTCCCGTGGTTGTGGTAAAGAGGGTTGTTAGGATGGCATGTTTGATTGCCTCCTACCATTCGATTCGATGCGGTGAGGTGCATGATGAGCTTCAACATGATCTCATCGAGGAGTGGTGAAAAAGGAATGGACAACAATAGTGTCTTATTTGTATGTTTATTACATTGTTGGAAAATAATTTATTGTATTATTGACGAACAATTTGTTGTATTGTCCTTGCACTATTTGCTTGTGTTGTAATAATAATAATAAGTATACAATTTATTGTAGATTTATTTTGGTTTGTTTGATCTTGTTGATTATATAGTTGTGTGTGTTCCTTGTTTACACCGATGCACGTGTTGTAAATTTGCAGCATGGAAAAGCTGCAAATTGCAGCGTCCGGTGAAGCTCGCGTCGACGCCACGCGCTGCAGGCTTACAGGGCGATGCATATGACTTTTAGCGCGCTAAAATATGCAGCGGCTGTTGGAGTTTCTCTTATGTTGGTCATATAGTCGATCTGGAGGGAAGGAATAACCAGGTCTTTGGAATACCTACAGAACCCTTCCCTAAACCGTCGATCAAATAAAGAAAGAAACAAACTTGTGGATGTTGGGAGGCGGAAGTTGTTTTAATCTGCAACCTGATGAGCTTAAGTTTCTATTTTTTTACTTTCTGTTTGCTCTTTTAGTATGGGATGTTGCTCGTTTTTCTATAGTCCGATGTGGTGTTGGGTTATATAATCTGGACTTTGGCTATTCTTTGGTCTCATTATATCACATGCAGTTCTCATGCATGGTTCAAGAAAAGCCTTTAGCATGCCTTTCCTTATGGAAAATGATACCATGCCCCACGGGGATATCTGGCTTCTATATCCAGCGTGAGTGGACCAACCACGTTCGGCCAAAACTTATATTTTCCCTAGTTCTTTTCATTAGTAAAAGATCACGAATGCCGCCTAGAGGGAGGATGAATAGGCGGTTTAAAACTTTTACGAGATGGGCTTAACAATGGCAGAATAAAAATAGCATTTTCTTTTGTTAAGCACAAAGCCTATATATACTAAGGTTCACCTATGTGTACCAACAACTTATGCTAAGAAAGACAAACAACAAAGTGATAGCAAGATAGATTACTTCAATCACGAAGGTCATCACAATGTAAAGTACATAAGTAAAGATCTCGGTGTAGATATAACCGAGTCACGGGGGGACGACGATATTTTTTAGAGTTCCTTCCTACACGGAAGTATGTTTCGTTGGATGGGTGGGCGGTACTAAGACCACCATCACCACAAGAGGCCACACCCTATTATCGCGAGCACCCGGTGCACGGCAAGTACCCGATCCACTATGGAACACTTGAGGGAGGTCAAGAAACCCGTACAAGATTGGGGAAATCTCTAGAACTTAATTGGAGGCTCCCAATAAATGCCACCAAGGCCACTAGCTTGAGGATAGCTCCACAACTTAATTGTAGGTCCCAAGAATGCACCACAAAGGCCACATACCGTCTAGGGTTCCAACAACCCAAGAGGGAAAAGCTTCTTGAATTTCACCAACCAAATCCTCCGAGAAGAACTCAAACCGATTCACCTAATACAGATTGCAAGAACACCACAAATATGCTCCAATCCTTCACTCTCAAGTTCCAACAAAGCTACTAAAGCTATTGGGGGAACAAGAGAGGAAGAACACTAGGAGAACACCAAATCCTCCAAGATCTAGATCCCAAAGATTCACTCACAAAGAGATGAAGTGGTTTGGTCAAATTATAGATCTAGATCTCCTCAATCTTCCTCTCAAATGGATGCAAAATTCATTGGATGGGGAGGAAGAAATCAATCTTAAAGAGGGGTCAAATATTAGGACAAAGATTGGGAGGAAAAGGGAGAAGAAGCAAAAAGGAAAAAGGGAGAAGAAGCAAAAAGGAAAAAGGGAGAGAGAGAGAGGCTTAAATAGGGTCAAAGGAAAATCTGCCCGTTTTCTCCTTTTTCCGGACTGGGCCGGTAGTACCACCCGTCCACCCAACAGGGCAAGCAGCAAGTCAACGCGGGCGGCTGGCGAGCGAGCTGGCAAAGCAACCTAGCGATCGAGGAGGCGCGAAGGGGATTGGGGCAGCACGCGGCAGAAAGCGAGCGGTGGGCGAGTGCTAGGCGAGAGAGAGGCGATGCACGCGCGAGAGAGTGATGATGGCTCAGTTGATGTAGAGCCTGTTGAGAACCCCAAGAGCAAGGTATGATGAGCACAGCAGCAAGTTTTCCCTCAGTTATGGAACAAAGGTTATCGAACCAGTAGGAGAAATAAACCACTTCCGAAGGTGTTGTGAGCAACGTGGAATCTGCACACAACACAACCAAAATACTTTACCCCAACTTATGAGTGAGGTTTTCAAGCTCACTGGTTTTGCTGAAAACAAAGGATTAAATGTATAGTGTGGAAGAAAGTAGTTGCCTATAGTAATTGCAGAAAGTAAACAGTAAACAATAGATAGAATATCAATGGAAAGGAATGGACCAGGGTCCACAGTTCACTAGAGGTGTTTTCTCCATAAGATAAATAACATGCTGGGTGAAAAAATTACAGCGGGGCAATTGACAAATAGATAATGCATAACAATGCATGTACATGACATGATGATCACTATAAGATTCACTTGGGCATTACAACATGATACATAGACCCTAATCCAACTGCATCTATGACTAATAATCCACCTCCGGGAGATCATCTGAACAACCCTCTGGTATTAAGTTGCAAGCAACAGATAATTGCATTAAATTTGTCACTCTCCCAGATTACTAGAGGCATGAACCTACTATCGAGCATAAATACCCCCTCTTGGAGTCACAAGCAAATACTTGGCCAGAGTAACTACCAGCAACAGAGAGGATGCAAGATCACAAATAACATAGACATGGTAGAACAATAATCAATCTGACATAATACTCAATATCCATCGGATCCCCGCAAACACAACATGTAGCATTACAATAAGATGATCTTGATCATGATAGGCATATCACAAGATCTAAACATGGTGGCACAAATAGGAGAAACAACCATCTAGCTACTGCTATGGGCCCGTAGTCCAAGGATGAACTACTCACCCATCACTCCGGAGGCAGGCATGGTGATGAAGAAGGCCTCTGGGATGATTTCCCCTCTCTGGTAGGGTGTCAGGAAGAGCTTCAGTTCCCTCCCTATCTAGGGACGACGGTGGCGGAGGCTATGGACTTTTTCGTGGAATTCTGATCTGGTCTTTAGGTTTTCGCCTCAGGGGGTTTATATAGGCGAAGGGGCAAGGTCGATGGAGCACCAGGGGGCCCACACCCTAGGGAGGCGCGCCCCTGGCCACGCCTGGCCCAGGTGTGGCCGCCATGGGGTGCGTCTCCCCTCTCCTTTGGGCTCTGTGTCGTGTCGGGGAAAATAGGAACTTCGGCTTTTGTTTCATCCAATTCCGAGAATATTAATTTACTAGTTTTTCCAAAACCAAAACAACAGAAAACATGAAACTGGCTCCGTGGCACTTGTTAATATGTTAGTTCCAGAAAATTCATAAAAATGCCTCAAAGTGTAGACAAAAACATAATATAATTGGTGCAAAACAAGCATGGAGCATCAGAAATTATAGATATGTTTGCGACGTATCAACATCCCCAAGCTTAACTCCTACTGTCCTCTAGTAGGTAAGTGATAAAAAGAATAATTTTTTAGTGACATGCACCATCACAATCTTGATCAAGGTATTGCAAAGCATTGATAGCTAGGATCAAAGTACTCTAAACATAAGTATGAAAGATATATTTTTAACAATAAGACATAGCAACTATGTTGCAAAATGAAAGGAACACAAACAAAAGATCATGAATAATGCTTTGAAAGACATTTGTTTGTTTCACATATAGAAAACATAGCAAGAGTGGTATTCAGTTTGTCCTTCATGGAATAGCAAAACATAAATGCATAGGACACCTTCAAATTCATAAGGGTGACTAGATACAAATAATTTAAGAACAAGTAATACCAGAATTATGAATCAATCAACAAGTTTTGGGACAATGCACATTGAATTCAGAATGACAACTATGCTCTCTTAGCTGGTGCATAAAAATAGAAGATGGAGACTCAACAAAAAGTAAAAAGAAAGGCCCTTCATAGATGGAAGTAGGGATTAAATGGTTTTATAAAGCTTTCAAAAATTATGGTACTTATTAGCTTTGAGATCTCATTGCCCCTATCATAAGCATCTTGAAGTGATTAAGGTTAAAAGTGAGTGAAAATATGAGTTATATGCTTGACAAATCACAAGTTGAAAATCTCATGCCCCTTGAGTACGAGTACCGAGACCTCATGCTACTCAACTTTGGTCCCAAGCAAGTTCTTGTCATTGTAAGTATATGTGTATCATAGAGAACCACCAACGGGGTACCCCTTGCCCCATGACACAGGAGCTATCCCATATCAAAATGACAAGGCAACAAACAGTGAGCATCTCAGCGATCTTTTTATTTGCTATTTGCATAGTTTTTATTGAGGATGCTTCATAGAATGCCACTATGGTTTTGCTGCAAGTTTCCACCATGATTAGGCATGGATTAGGCTAGCCGTCCAAGCATTTCTCTAACACATATACAAACTCCATGGACCTGCAAGTTCCCATCTTATTTCACACCGACGACATCCATAAACAAAAGAACATGATATCAATTGAATAAATAAGTGCAATGTTGAAAGCGTACCCCATGAAAGCATGGTTTTGCTAATTACCCTCTTACAGTTTGCAAGCATATAAGCATCATAATATAGTCATAATGGTTCAGGTTTATTAAGTGCAAGAAATAAAATGTGCCTTCAAGTTCGTGAGAGCTTTAATCACTAATTTTCACATAACAAAAATTTAATTTGGAAGATGGATAAAAACATGAATATACTTGGAATGGTGTAACACACCATGCATATGAATTTATAGTGGACTCTTTGGAATAACTTGATTTCTTGGGAGTTGGATGCATGAGTAAAGCTCATACTCAGTACAGGTGGAGGCTAGCAAAAGACTGGGAGCGACCAACTAAGAGAGCAATAATGGCCATAATCATGCGGAGCGACAAAACATTATTAATAAAAGCATAAAGTGATATCACAAGTCAAAAACTAAATGATCATAGAGGCTAAGGTGATTGGTTCATAGTCATAACATGGTGTAAGCATGTGCCAAGTTAACCCAAATAAAGCATGAAAGGAGAATACCACAATATTATGCTTTTGTATGCTAAAACAATGCATGATTCTTTCATGGAACATTAAGAAATCTCAATTGTTTGAAACAAGTCATGCTACAACAATAATCACTAAGCATATGGTCAAAGCAACATCTAACATGACATGATAAATTCTAAGTCATAGTCAAAACAAGCTTCTTTTTGTACCACCATAAGTGATACGTCCAATTTGTATCACCATTCTATATCATAATTTGCCTCTATTCATTGATATATGTCTTATTATGAGGTGTTACTTATGTCTTTTCCTCTGTTTTTGCATGTTGGATGATTCTTGAAGGATGGACTGCCGGAGTCAGGTTTCTGATGGAAAAAGAGGCGTTTTGATGCAATTTCACGAATATCAGAAAAATACTAGAAAAATATTGGAAAATTATATTTTCCCAGAAGACGAAGGAAGCCAGAAGGGGAGGCGTAGCTAGGCCACAGGGCCCCACACCCCTAGGCACGGATCCCCCTAGGCCGCGCCTAGGGCAGGTGTGGCCCACCTGGCTGGCCTTCGACTCTGCTCTCTCGCCTATATCTTCCTCTCGGAACCCTAATACTAGGGGGGCGACCACAGAAAGATTTCCGCCGCCTCTGCGGGGCGCGAAACACCGAGAGAGAAAGATCTCTCCAGCAGACAGATTTCTACCGTGGAAATTCCTTCCTGGAGAGGGAGATCGTCGCCATCAACACCGTCATCAAGCTAGACTTCATCAGGATCATCATCATCATCCACACCATCATCTCCATCAGCACCATCATCACCACTCCATCCCGCTGTAACAATTGTGTTGGATCTTGCATTAGTTCTTAGGGGAAACTTTCCCAGTGTTAATTACTATTGTAGTTGATGCTTGTGAGTGGAACCATTGGATTATTGTTTATGTTCAGATTGTTATCCATTACCATATCATCTTTGATCTTGATCCATATGATGTCTTGTGAGTAGTTCGTTTAGTTCTTGAGGACATGGGAGAAGTCATGTTGTTAGTAGTGGATTTGTGTTGAGTTATTATTCAATGGTTTAGTATTTAAGTTGTGGTGCTATTCTTCTAGTGGTGTCATGTGAACGTCGACTACATGATACTTCACCATTTATGGGCCTAGGGGAATGCATTGTGTATTTGGCTATTAATTATGGGGTTGCCGGAGTGATAGAAACCTGAACCCCCGTTAGGACACCATTGCATGAGGGAGCGTCGGATCTTAGAGTTTAAGGCTGTGATTAGGTTTATATCTTAATTACTTTCCTATAGTTGCGGATGCTTGCAGGGGGTTTAACCACAAGTATGTATTAGTCCAAGTAAGGTCGGTACATTAGCACAGGTTCACCCACACAACACTTACACCACCAAAGAAGATTACTCAACTATTTGAAGTGAAAGCACTTGATAGAATTCCCATGTGTCCTCGAGAACGTTTGGTCCTTATAAGTATTTCCACCGGCTTGTCCTTTGCTAAGAAAGGATTGGGCCACTTTCTGCAGTTGTTCGTTGTCTTTTTTACTTGCACTTTGTTTTGTTGCTTTATCAGAAAACCCCTAAAAATCCGTTTGCTAAGTATTTACAGAGATTTCCTGTTCCATACCACTAGTCAACACCTTCTGCTCCTCGTTGGGATTGACACTCCTATTTATCAAAAGTACTACGATACACCCCCTATACTTGTGGGTTATCAAGACTATTTTCTAGCGCCGTTGTCAGGGAGTGAAGCGCTATTGAAGAGTGGGAACTGGTAAAGGAAACTTCTACTGTGAGTATTGCTTTTTGTTTATGTTTGTTACTTTGTTTCCAATATGGATAACCCACTTGGTTTTATGTTTGGGAAAACTACTACCACTGTTAGGGTAGTAGATGAACCACCAGCTATTGAGATAGAACCTTTTAAGATACCTACAAGTATTATTGATCGTGTTATGGATAATTATTATTTAAGGGATGGAACTGTCCACCCTGGTGATCACTTTCTTTTTATCCATGAATTACGCGGGTTGTTTAAGTGTGCAGGTATCACAACTGAACATGTGAAGAAGAAGTTACTCTCTATATCCTTGAAAGGGAGAGCTAAAGAATGGTATAAGCTGCTGAAGAATGGACAATCCATGGAATGGGAGGAAATGGCTTCTCTCTTTTATTCTAAATTCTATCCTCCTAGTGAGATTCATAAGGATAGAAATCTGATATATAAATTTTGGCCTCATGATGGAGAGAGTACAACTCAAGCTTGGGGGAGATTGAAGTTACTAATGCTTAAATGTCCTATTCACGAACTCGCTAACAATATTATTATCAATAACTTTTATGCTATGCTTTCTATCCATGATGAAGATTTACTAGATGCTTCTTGTGCTGGATCATTTACACGTATGAAGGAAGAAGCTAAATGGGATCTCCTAGACCATATTCAAGAGAACACTAAAGCTTGGGAGAATGACAAAGGAAGAAAGTGTCGTGGTATTGCCGATGAGTACGCCATGGAGGGGTCCTCACAATGTTTGTTTAGAGACATGGGGGAAGGCGGACGGTTGACAGGTACGAGGTAACACGTCTTACCCAGGTTCAGATCCCACGACGGTGGCGGAATCCTACTCCTGCTATAAATCACTATAAGGGCAATACGCCGAGTTACAGGGTTTGGTTCGCTATGCGAGGTAACTAGAAAGTCTAAGTTAACGTGCGCTAAAGGCTCCCATAGGCCCAACTTATATAGTCGCCAGGTCCTAGGGTTACAGGGAAAAGTCCTAGCCGGACAGGTTACAGAGTCCTACACTGTCTATTACTAGTCTTGCGTGTCTTGTACTCCAAGGCTCCGGGTACATCGGTGACTCCAACCGTAGCCTTCCTTTATCCGTCATGGGCCTCCCTTCTGGATCCATCTAACTGGGCCGCCCAGCAGGCCATAGGCCATGCTACCAACTGTGGGCCACCCAGGTTAGCCGGATAAGAGACATGCTATGAGGATACCCATATAGCATATCCCCAACAGTATCCCCCGGAGAACTCCGAGATCTTGCGCCGTCTTGCCTCTTCATGTTGTATGCTCCGTCTAGATGGATGTCGGCAAATCGTCAAGCAATATCTTGTAGTCCTCCCAAAGAACCCTGCAAGGTTTTCTCCATCTTCAACATGTAAGTCGGAGAAATGCTGAATCTTCCATCATACTCTTCCGTAGTCGGACTGGATCCGTCCATGCCGGAATCTTCTGATGGGACGGCTCATCTGCCTATGTCAGCTAGGGCGACGTAGGCGTAGGTCAGCGATGCTTTGTAACTCACATATGCAGAGAACACAATCATGTCCAATTTTCCCGCGTGAGAGATAGGAACCGTTGGCGGTGACGGTTGGGACGTGGCGAAATTTCCGTGCACGTTCGCGAACACGTCTTCTACGCGGCAACCGTCCGATTAAGCGGCACGAATCGTGATGCTAGAGATGATAAATAGTAACTGCGGTGGAACTTTTACTTTTTCACCTCATTCTCTCCTCGCATCGTCTTCTTCCTACAGCGCGTGCCCCCTCGAGCTCTCCGCGCAATATAAGCGAAAAACCCTAGTTCCAATCCTCGTCAGTCACCTCCAAACCCGCACAATGGCCAGCATCAGCTCTACCCCTTCCATGGCGGCGTCGGGCGAAGCCGCGACAAAGCTGGCGAGCTCCGTCGTCGTGCCCCTAGAGGGTTTGGTCATCCCCGTCTCGGCGGTGGTTGAGTCCACCGGCGATGACCATAATCCAGCGGCGCTGGAGCCGCTGGAGGAGGAGCTGGACTCTCACAAGGGCGATTGGCGCGGTTCGGACATCACCGACCATGATATCAAGGAGCTGATCGCCGAGGGCTACCTCCCTGCGACGGAGGGGCTCGCCTGGCGGGCGGCGTCGGCCGGCGAGGTGACACCTTCTCCCCAAGCCGAATAAAAGGTGTACCTCAAAGCCCAATTGGTACGCGGTGTCTCCTTTCCCATTTCTAACTTCTTCCTTTCCGTCTTGAATCACTATAGAGTCCAGCCCCAAAACCTCTCTCCCAATAGCATCCTAGCGCTTAGCAATTACGCGGCGCTCTGCGAGGGTACCTAGGGATTAAGCCTAGGCTAGATCTCTTCGTGTATTTCTTCACCGTCAAGCGTGAAGCCGGAGATAGCAAGGACGAACTTAGGAACTTTGGCACCATAAGCTTCAAGATCCGTCCTGGCCGGCGGTTCCCCGACATCGTCGGTCACGAGTCCTGCAAGAACTGGCAGCGTACTTACTTATACAGCCAAGATATCCCTCTGTCTGGCCGAGAAGTAACGTACCCGGACTTCGTTGACGGAGCCGCCGCCGAAACTTCGACATGGAGATCACAGGACTCCCTTCCCTCCGACATCGACGCTTCCCGCGCCATAAGGCGGATAGAGTGGTTTGTAGAGACAAGTTTGACCGGCTTGGACCTAGCCATGTGATGGTTCATCAGGCGAATCCAACCTCTGCAGCACCGCGTGAAGCTAATGCACGAGTATACCAGCGATAGAAGGGATAGCCTCCGCATCTCCGTGGACAATTTCTCGAGCGACTCCGTTGTTGGAGAGGTAACCCTGGATAGGGTAAAGACAGGGAAAGACGAAAGGATGTCCCCTGTCTAGTTTCCGAGTTACAGTCTGAATCGGCCGAATCCTGTAGAAGTCGGCTGAGATATGACTCTTACAATGAGGGCAAGGCATTACCCGGCCGAGATACTGTGTAAGTCGGCCGGGTTAGCCCGAGTGATCTTGATGCATGTGGGGCAAGCAGCGGTGCTAGCTAGAGTCATGATCCGGACGTGAAACTTCATCAACACTGGCGAGCGCGTGGTTTCTGGCCTGGTCCGGAGATTCGATCTCTGTGACTATGCCAGCGACAACGCGGGCAGCTTCAGGGGAAAAACTCCCCCGCGGAACGGTGTCTTCATTAGTTTGGGCGAGCACAAGGTCTACGTCGGCATCGACGTCTCCGGCATTTACCCTCACTAAGTTGTTGTTGCAGGAGAGCCGCCCCTTAGCGCCGCCAGCCGTCCGTGCGGAGCACATCCTGTGGGCAGCGTCGAGGTGATGGTCGCAGCCGGAGCGCAGGTGGGAGTAGCGGGTGCCGGATCAACCAGAGACCCCGCCGCAGGCGTTCAGAGCACGCCCAAGCAGACGGCACCATCCTCTGAGGTAATCCCTCCAATGACCAAACAGGCCGAGGTACAGGACACTACCCCAAAAGCACCAAGAGTAAGAGGGCCACCTCTGGAAAGGCCAGAAAACATTCTTCAGGAAACCATAGAAAACTTGACTACCCCTGTAGCACCGATACTTGATCCGGCTAATGCTCAGGCAGAGTTAGAAGAAACCAGGCAAAAGGTGCTGGTAGAGGCAAAAAAGGTGTCGGCCCTGCGGGAGTCTCTAAACAGGACCCTGCGAGAATATGCCAAAGCTAACAAGCTTGACGTCGCTCCCGAACGGGTGGACGAGTTGAGAATGAGAGGGAAGAACCTCATAGATGATATCAATAAGGATCATGATGCTCACAAGGCAGAATCAGTTGATTTGGGCTTGCCGAGGTACAGTACCCTGGCAAAGAACCTAAGAGCGGCAAATGCCGCAGCATTAGAGTTAGAGGGTTTGACAAGCGAAGCCCGGCAGAAACAACAAGAAAGAGTGAATGAGCTGGTGCGCATAGCGAACCAGCAAAATGAATAAATGCTCAGGGTAGACCCGGCGAGGCCAGGGTCCTCGCGAATGGTTCACTCGGCTGGAGCAGCACCAGCCTTGTCAGTGGCAGCAGCATCCTCGCCCGGAAATAATGTACGAAAGGACAAAGCAGTAACTTCAGGAAAGAGAAACAAGCAAATTGTTCTGTATGATCCGGCAATAGCTGGAAAAGCAAACGAGAACAGAGGCAATGGAAGCCGAGGTAACAGTGGCGAGAGGAATCCCGGCCGTATTGAAAAAGATGGCGGAAGCCGAGGCAATGGAGACCTCGGCAGAAGACACTCGGAAGAGGCAATCACGAGAACAATACCCCGGTTGAAGTAAGGAGAGAACCGCCACTCAACCCACAGCCAAGACATGAACCTCGGCAGGAAAGAGAAGCAAGACCAGCTCGCCACAATCAAGTGAATGAAAGATACAATGATGGTTATTCCGAGATGGAATATGCGATCCATGGTGGAAATAACCACTATGGAATGCAAGACAGAGTTCTGTACAGAGATTTTCCATCAAATGATGCGAGAGTAAAGCTAGACCGGTTATACCGGTCCGAGTTGCTGGAAGAATAGGGTCCACCAGGCCCGACGTGCTTTGGTCCACGGATCATGGGCGAACCACCTGTGCCGAACTTTCAGCTAGCGAGAGGCACGAAAACATATAATGGGAGTACCAAACCACAAGACTTGTTGATTGATTATGCCACTGCTGTGAAAATAGTAGGTGGGAACTTATGATGGGCAGTACGATATGTCCCACAAATGTTGGAAGGACCAGCTAGGGTATGGCTGAATAATCTACCAGCAGGCAGTATCAACTGTTGGTTAGATTTTGACGAAATGTTCACAAACAACTTTACCAAAGACATACAAGAGGCCAAACAGGCATGAAGTTAGCCATGTGCAAGCAGAGGCCGAATGAAACAGATAGAGAGTTTTTAACTCGATGGTGTAACCTGAGAAACTCGTGTGAAGGAGTTATAGAGTCGCAAGCAATAGCTTGGTTCGCTCAAGAATGCCGTTATGCCAGTGTGTTGTGGCAACGTCTACAAAGAGATATGCCGACCACATTGGCAGAAACTATCAGAATAGCGGACTCCTATGCATTAGGAGATCCAACGCAACCAGAATTAATGTCGGCAGATCATCGGGAGCAACAAGACCAATATGCAAGAGATTTGGCCGGGTCATCCAGGCGCAATGACTTCAGAGGAAGAAGAAGAGAAGAAAGGCCGGATTATAGATATAATTCGGCCCAAGTGGCAGCGGTAGCGCAGGATCAGCCGAGTCACGGAGCGACTCAACGGCAGAAAAACGGTCCTCAGCAGTGGACACCAAGGAATGAAGGAAAAAGACAGTGGACCCCAGAACAAAAGAAGCAATGGCAGGAGAGGCCCAAGTACACGTTCGAATCTATGTTAGATCAGCCGTGTAAATTTCACACGTCAAACCCATCCAGGCCAGCCAACCATACGACCCGCCAATGTGCATGGATGAAGAATGCAATGGGAAACCCCGCTGGCATTCAGGCAGCGCCCCATCAAGTACATCAACAGCATCAACCACAGTTGACTGGGGCAAATGCACAGCAACTGATGTTACCGCCTCCTCCCCCGAGATACGATAACTCGGACTGGAGGGATGCGGTACATCAAGTGATGAACCAAGTTCAGGATGGAAGGACAAATCTAGGGAATACTGGACGCAATGATTACAGAGAACATCATCAGTCTTATTGCGTGTTCACAACGGAACAGCAAGACAAGCAGAGTGTGCAGCGCTGGCATATGGAAGTAAATGCAGTTATGCCGGCAGTGCCAAGATATATGCCTTGGTCAGATCAGGAGGTAAGTTGGAGCATAAAGGATCACCTCAAGATAATGCCGAATCCGGGGTCGTATGCACTCGTGTTGGATCCGACATTTGTTGGACCAAGCATTAATGTGAAATTTTCAAAAGTTCTCATTGACAATGGAAGCAGTATCAACATCATGTACAAAGATACCATGCATAAACTCGGAATATCGCAGAACATGCTGCAATCCACGAGGACCACTTTCCATGGGATAGTGCCAGGGCTTTCATGCGAACCCATTGGTAAGGTCCGAGTGGATGTGTTATTCGGCACAAGAGATAACTGCAGAGCAGAAAACTTAGAGTTTGAAGTGGTGGATCTAGAGAGTTGTTATCATGCTTTACTCGGACGGCCTGCGCTGGCCAAATTCATGGGCAGCTGTCACGTAAGTTATCTGAAAATGAAGCTACCCGGACCACAAGGAGTGATAACAGTAGCAGGGGATTACAAGAAGTCAATGGAATGTGCTTCAGCCGGGTCAAATTTGGCCGAGTCATTGGTTATGGCAAGAGAAAAAAGAAGGATTCAGGAGGTAGCAGCCCTCGCTCAGTCGGCACAGCTGAATATGTCGGCACTAGCCAATCCACATGGAAGTGTCTCCTTTCAGCCGACTAAAGAAACGAAGAAGTTTCAGATAGACGAGCAATTCCCAGAACGTACCGTTACTATTGGTGCAGGCCTAGATGCTAAATAGGAAAGCGAGCTCACCAACTTCCTCCGTGAGAATCGGGACATCTTTGCATGGTCAACTCAGGATCTGCGAGGTGTTCCGAGGGAGTTGGCTGAGCACTCTCTAAATGTAAGGCCAGGAGCAAGGCCGGTGAAGCAACGTCTCCGCCGCTTCGCCGAAGACAGGAGAAAGATAATAGGGGATGAAATAGCTCGGCTCCTCGCGGCCGGGTTCATCATGGAGGTGCTGTATCCGGATTGGTTGTGAAACCCGGTGCTAGTGGAAAAGAAGAAAGATGATCCGAATGTAGCCATTGTATGGCGAATGTGTATCGATTACACGAACCTGAACAAGGAGTGTCCAAAGGATCCTTTTCCATTACCTAGAATAGACCAAGTCATTGATTCGACCGCTGGTTGTGAGTTATTGTCATTTGTAGACGCGTATTCTGGTTTTCACCAGATACCGTTGAATCCGGCCGATCAAATAAAGACTGCGTTTATTACCCCGTATGGGGCTTATTGCTATCGCACAATTCCATTCGGCCTGCGAAACGCAGGAGCAACCTATCAGAGATGCATGCAAAAATGTCTACACGATCAGATAGGAAAAAATGTGCAAGTATATGTAGATGACGTGGTCATCAAAACCAAGGAAAGCAAAACGCTACTGGATGATATACGGCAGACTTTCGCGAACCTGAGAAGGTTCCTAATGAAGCTTAACCCGGAAAAATGCACATTTGGCGTGCCGGCAGGAAAATTACTCGGTTTTCTTGTATCTAGCCGAGGTATAGAGGCCAACCCAACAAAGATAAAGGCAGTAGAAAGAATGGAGTTGCCAAGGTGTCTAAATGACGTACAGAAGTTCACAGGATGTTTAGCCTCGCTCAGCCGGTTTGTATGTCGGCTGGGAGAGAAGGCACTACCACTCTATCAACTGATGAAGAAATCAGATAAGTTCATTTGGACTCCACAAGCGGACAGTGCGTTTCATGAGTTGAAAAAGATGTTGGTCACAGCACCCATCTTGGCTTCTCCATTATCAAAAGAGCCTATGTTACTCTATATAGCGGCTACCAACAGAGTAGTGAGTGCTGTAGTCGTCGTAGAACGACTCGAAGATGATAAGTCGGTACAGAGGCCGGTGTATTATTTGAGCGAGGTGTTATCCGCTTCAAAGCAAAATTACCCACATTATCAGAAGATGGCTTATGGAGTGTACATGTCGGCAAAGAAGCTTAAACATTACTTCGAAGAGCATCCCATCAAAGTGATCTGTGAAGCGCCCATAGCCGACATATTGAGCAACAAAGATGCAAGTGGCCGAATAGCAAAATGGGCAATCGAGTTGTCACCATACGCTCCATAATTCGATAGGAGAGATGCAATCAAATCTCAGGCGGTCGCCGACTTCTTCGTTGATTGGGCCGAGGTGCAGTATGAGCCACCATTACCAGACCCAAATTATTGGACGATGCATTTCGATGGTTCCAAACTAAGAAATGGTCTGGGGGCAGGAATAGTGTTGACCTCGCCCAAAAGATATCAGCTGAAATATGTGCTACAAATACATTTTGCCGCATCAAACAACGTAGCTGAATATGAAGCACTGGTCCATGGATTGAAAGTAGCAAAAGAGATTGGCATACGCCGAATCTTATGCTATGGGGACTCGGATCTAGTAGTACAGCAAGTCTCAGGCAATTGGGACGCATTAGATGATAATATGGCTTTGTATAGATTTCATGTGCAAAAGATCAGTGGATACTTCGAAGGGTGTGAATTTCACCACATACCTCGGGCAGAAAATGATGCCACAGACACGTTGTCAAAACTAGGATCAACCAGGCAGTCAATTCCCCCAGGTATTGCCCTGGAGCACCTCAGGAAACCATCAATAACCCCATCACCAGAATCCGAATCTATCTTTATTCTGGCAAATTCAGCAGAAGATAATGTGCCGATGGAAGTAGACCAGCAATATAATTCGGGGATCCCCAAGAGGAGGACAGCAGAGGTAAGCATAATTATGGAGAAAGCCGAGGTAGTTATGTCAGCGGAAATAGAGAGTGAGACCACACCAGAAAAAATCACACCGGTATGGGCGCAACCCATATTCTCCTTCCTTAAAGATGCGATTTTGCCGAATAATGAAGTGTTAGCAAGACAGACAATAAGGAGAGCAAAAGCTTATACAATCATAAACAATGAGCTATATAAAAGAAGCGTCACAAGTGTATTGCAAAGGTGTGTCAGCTCGGCAGAAGGCCAGGAGATCCTCCTAGATATACATCAAGGAGAATGTGGACACCATGCCTCATCTCGTGCCTTGGTGGCCAAAGCATTCAGGCATGGGTTTTATTGGCCAACGGCGTTGAAAGAAGCCAAAGAGCTGGTTGAAAAATGCAATGGTTGTCAAAGATATGCAACAAAGATACACATGCCGTCGTCCGAGTTAAAAACGATACCCATTACTTGGCCGTTTTCTGTGTGGTGCTTAGATATGGTGGGACCATTTAAGCCGGTCCGAGGGGGGATGACCCACATATTGGTTATGGTGGACAAGTTCACAAAATGGATTGAAGTGAAACCAATAAAAAAATGCGATGGGCCCACAGCAGTGAAATTCCTCAAAGATATTATTTTAAGATATGGGTACCCACACAGTGTTATTACAGATAACGGCACAAACTTTGCAGAAGGAGCTTTCGCTAGGTTTTGCCAAGAGAAACACATAAGATTAGATGTTGCCTCCGTGGCTCACCCAGCATCTAATGGGCAAGTGGAAAGGTCTAATGGACTAGTATTGTCAGGAATAAAACCACGACTAGTCGAACCATTGCAAAGGTCGGCAGGATGTTGGATTGAGGAATTACCAGCAGTATTATGGAGCCTCAGGACTACTCCGAACAGATCAACATGTTATACACCATTTTTTCTGGTATACGGGGCAGAGGCCGTGCTTCCAGCCGACATAATACATGACTCGCCAAGAGTTACTCAATATACAACTTCAGAGGTAAATGAAGTGGCTCGGCATGATACTGTTGACTTGCTAGAAGAAGCTAGAGAGCTGGCACTATCACGATCAGCTATTTATCAGCAGAACTTGCGACGATATCACAGCAAGAAGGTGAATCCAAGAGTGTTCAAAGAAGGGGATTTAGTTCTCCGACTGGTGCAACGTACGGCCGGCATGAACAAGCTATCACCTCCATGGGAAGGACCATTCGTCGTGAGCAAAGCATTGCACAATGATGCCTATTACCTAATCGATGCTCAGTCCCCTGGAAAGAATAGGGCAGACAAAGCTGGCGAGGAAACGAAAAGGCCATGGAATGTAGCTTTACTTCGTCCATTTTACTCGTAGTATAGTATCTCAGGATCAAGCACCAATTATGTATTAAACCTCGGCATCCAGAGCAATGACTCGGAGACTGCCATATGTTATTTCAATTTCATCTTATGTATTAAACCTCGGCATCTAGAGCAGTGACTCGGGGACTGCTATGTGTTATTTCAGTTTTGGGTTATGTATTAAACCTCGGCATCCAGAGTATGAACTCGAGGACTGCCATATGTTATTTCAATTTTATGTTGTATTAAACCTCGGCATCCAGAGCAGTGACTCGGGGACTGCCATATGTTATTACAATTTCATCTTATGTATTAAACCTCGGCATCAAGAGCAGTGACTCGGGGACTGCCGTGTGCTATTTCAACTCTGGGATATGTATTAAACCTCGGCATCCAAAGCAGTGACTCGGGGACTGCCATGATCTATTTTAATTTTGGGTTATGTATTAAACCTCGGCATCCAGAGCAGTGACTCGAGGACTGCCATAGGTTATTTCAATTTTATATTGTGTACTAAACCTCAGCACATTGAGCAGCAACTCGCCAACCGTCTTATATTATTTCCGAAGTTTGGTTTACACACTAGACTTCGGCGCCATAGGCAGTAACTCGGGGACTGCCATATATTGTTCCGAAGTTGTGGTTAGCCTTTGATACAAAGAAGGTATCAAACTTCGACATTCAAAGTAAGAACAACTCAATCTCGTATGATATTCGGAGCTCACACCTAGATTAACTGACTAAACTACGGGAGTACAAAGGTAAAGATACATTCCAAAATTAAGAAATCGCGGGCCACCACAGCAAGGATTCGGACGAACAAGACCACTTAAACAAAGTGATAACAATTACAAACATATGTGTCTCAGCAGCACACGGCAAAAGAAATTCATGCCATACAGAAGACGGACAAATGTTTCACGTACATCATACACCCGGCATACCAGGGATAAGAAATGACTTAAAGGTTTTTAGCCGGAGAGGCAGCAACTTGGTCAGGGGCTGGGCACTCCGAGGTAGGAGGAGCTTCGGCCGAGGTTGCCCCGCCCTCCATAGACCCAGGTGCGACTTCGGCGGAAGCCCGAGGCTGCTGAGGCGCATCAGTTTGTGCAGTTGAATGCCTAGTACCTTTGGAGGAGGATCGCGCGTCGCCGTTGCCATCCGAGCTCGAACTGGAGTCACCAGAAGTAGCCGAGTCATCCTCATCTTCCCCTTGTTCAGCTGAATCGTTATCCGATGCATCCTCCACTACGACCTCGTCGTCCGGGTTCGGAAGGAAACTCGGACCTTCATTCCAGGTATGCACGTCGGCATACTCAACAAGCTGGAAAGCGCGAGCTTGCCGAAGAGCGACGAAGGCCGGGTCCTCAACCCAACGGGAACCAGTGCACAAATTTCTCAAGATATCAAGAGAAATGTCTTCATACCATGACATGATAACAGTGAGAGCCATATCAGCGCCAGCTCGTCCGGCTGATTCCCTCCAAAGACTTAGTTGCCTCTCGGACGCCATTAGTCTTTTCACCAGCAATTCGACCTCATTGATATCAGGAGTCCCAGAAGTATTCGGCCAGAGAACATGGTAGGCTCGGATAGCTCGCACCAAATCCACCGCCCATAATCTTCATCGGACCAAGCTGCGGCGCCGGACGGCAACCAGGAAATCTTCCATCGAGTACTCCGAGTTTGCGTCAACAGGGACACCTCGGCGCACACGAGCAGCAAGAACCGCTTTAGAACTCACGGGCTTAGCTTCTGGAAAATGATCTGCGCAAAACACGAATGCGTCAGGAGGCAGCAGGAACAAAAAACGATAATCCGGCCGGGCTAAGAAGCTTATGATGAATATAACTCATCATTATCTGAAGATCTTTAGCCTAGTCAATTTTGCTCTTCTCAAAGCGAGCGATCTCCTCGCTCATTCCCCGAGTTTTCAGTTCGGCAGCCTCGAGGAGCTCTTTATTCTTCTGCAGTTGCAGAGCTAGCCGATTTTTCTCCTCGGAGAACTCCTGGTCGACCTTTTCTAGTTCGGATTTCTGAGAGAGCTTAAGGGCCTCCACCTCGGCGCGCAGGCGAGCTATTTCATCATCCTTTTCTTTTAGCTGCGCCGAATGAGTAGCGCTTTGTTCTAAAAAATGCAGCATCACGTCAGGCATGGGCGTGCAATCTTGGTGAGATGCTGCAAAGGTTTGTAACTCGGCTTTACCAAAGCCAAACGAAATAAAAGAAACTTAGCGCACATTTTAAAGAGGGAAAGGTATAAGGTAAAAGGGAAACTAACCTTCCAGGCTCTTGACTTTCTTCTCAAGACGGATGTTGAGATTATTGATGTTACCTGTTCACCAAAAAAGTGAGCCAACATCTCGCATACAAAACAATAAAGATGTCGAAGATGACGGAAATAATTATCAACTTACCAGCCTTTTTCACCACAGGAATGACTTTCACATATTTTTCTTCCAATTTTCTGTGCGAAAACAGTAATCTTTGAAATTCGGCAGTCCGCCGGTCATGTGCAACCTGAACAATGGAGAAAACAATGAATGGATATTCAAAGCCAAAACAGATCCGAGTTAAGCGAAACTTAACCCGGATCTAGGTGGCTGGATATTCGAAGCCAAAACAGATCCGAGTTAAGCGAAACTTAACCCGGATCTAGGTGGCTGGATATTCGAAGCAAAAATAGATCCGAGTTAAGCGAAACTTAACCCGGATCTAGGTGGCTGGATATTCGAAGCTAAAACAGATCCGAGTTAAGTGAAACTTAACCCGGATCTAGGTGGCTCGATATTCGAAGCCAAAACAGATCCGAGTCAAGCAAGACTTAACCTGGATCTAGGTGGTGGGATATTCAAAGATCAACTAAATGAAAGTCAAGCAAATCTTAAGGCAAATCTAGCCGGATATAGATTCAAACCCTAATGTTAAAATTAAATTAAGTAGAGCATCATTAAACTTCCAAGCGAATAACAAGTTATTTCCTTGCAAGTTTCGGGGACTAGAGTATATAGTAGCATCTGGAGAATTAGTCAAAACTTCGCAAAACAGCAATTACCTCATTCATGTTGTTACTATCAAGGATGATCTTGGCAGCTTGATCCAAGCGGCCGCTAATGTCGGAAAGCTTAAATGGCTGACTGATTGGATTACCCTCAAACTGATCGGCAGCATTCCAATTATTGGCATATTCCACCAACGAGCCGAGGCTGTTCCCACTAGCCGTCCGAGTTAGGACTTTACCCCGGACGTGCTGTGTAACCACCACGGCCGTAGGGCTTTTATGAAGAGCAAGCTGGGTACTGGCGGCCGGAGTAACGGAGGCTTTGGTGGGGGCAGTTCCTTTGCGCAGCACATCGGTAATACTCGGCTGAGAAGAGCCGACAAGACCTTTCTAGGAAGTGGAAGCCTTGGTGGTGACAACTTTTATTGCTTTAGAGGAGGCATCAGCAGGAGCCGATGCCTCGGCAATGGGAACGGTGCCTTTAGGAGCCGGAGGGGTCACGGTCGCAGAGGGCGCCGAGATATTGACGTCCTTGGCCGGGGTTGGAGTTACTATAGAAACTGCGGGGGTAGAAAGAGGCTTAGAAGAGACGCTCGGATCCACAGAGGGGGCAACTGGTTCGGTGGAAATCTCGGAGGGCCGAGTGGAATCGACGTCAACAAAAGGAGTCTCAGGCACATCGTGACGAGGGGGCGACTGATTCGGAGCTGGAGGAGATGCAGCACGAGCAGGACTGGGAATCCTGGTATCTTCAGCGGGCGGAGGAGACGGCTGCCGAGTCACATGGCTAGTCATGCTAGGACCGCCGGGCTTAACAGAAAGCGGAGCACTACGAAAATAAGAGAGAAAGAAAGGCGTCAGATTAAAAAGCAGAAAGAGAGAAACAAGAAATATGAGCAAAAGGAACTTACCCTGCGACTCCAGGCATGGTCTTGCGCCTGGGAGGATTCAGAGTGGATTTCTTCATTCGTTCTTGGGGGCCGCCTCTGAGGCACCAGCAGGAGCCCCACGTTTCCCCGAGGTAACAGGGGGCCGGGAAGCAATAGGCTCGGCGTCGTGAACCTGACCGGCCGGATTAGCTGGGAAAGTAGAAGCCGGAAATGCATAAGAAATGGGCATTGCGGCAACTACCTCTAGAACTTGGACCTCGTCCGAATCACCTTCCTCCTCGTGGGCCGAGGTCTTGCCACGAGCACGAGCCGGGGCGAGATCCGACTTGGGGACGAACTCTTCCGAGTCCGGCTCCCCAACGTCCGGGGTATTCCGATCCGCAGGCCACGGAAGGGACAGAACCTTGGCATCCTCGCCCTTCTGTTCTGCGAACCTCTGTAAGACAAGAAAGAGGAAATTAGCAAAAACAGTTACGGAAATGGTTGGAAAACAAAGCGTTAGTAGTTAAGCTTACTTCGGGAGGGGGACGCTCGCGGGTGAACGGCTTCAATCCCCAAGCCCAGTCCTCAGGCATCTCCATCTTGAAGATAGCTCGGACACGCTTATAGATGAGATAGTTGTCCAGCTCCACGGTCGAGACTCGGTTGGGGTCAAGAGGACCGCTCATGTAGCAGAGTTTGTGCGTCCGTTTCTGGAATGGGCAGATTCGGCTACTGATAAAGGTAGCCATCAAATCTTCGCCGCGTAACCCGGCGCGGATCAGCTCTTTAAGCCGAATCTCAAAAGCCTCGGCCAAGGCGTGACTCTTCCTTGGATTATAAGTCCAATTCACCTTGGAGGGCGTACCAATGGAGAATGCAGGGAGCCGAATCTTGTCCTCCGTTCCCGTGTTCTTGACATAGAAGAAGGACTTGTGCCACTTCTTGCAGGACTCAAGCCCTGTAACACGAGGAAAAACGGATTTCCTCCGAGGTGTAATGGACGCGGCACCACATTGAGTAAGCAGTTTCTCGGAAGGGTGCAGAGACTTGTTAGGGACAACGTTAGAACGAATCTGGAAGAACTTCGACCAAACATGCACGGACGGCCATAGGCCGAAGTACCCCTCCGAGGCAGAGATAAAAGCAGAGAGAGAGGCAATGGCGTTTGCAGGAAGGTGATGCGGCTGAAGGCCGAAGTAATCAAGAAATTCCCTAGCAAAGTCGCTAAGAGGGAGACCAAAGCCGCGTGAGAAATGCGACATGAAAACTACATACTCGCCTTCCCTAAGATCCGGAGAGGACTCACTGCCGGGTAAGCGACAGGAGACCTCGGCGGGAATCCTTCGAGTCCGAATAAGCCACTCAATCTCGCGGCGAGTAACGGAGGAGCCCTGCCACGAGCCTCGCTCGGGCCCAGAGCCAGCATCGTCATCCTCTACCAGGGCACCAATGAAGGAGCTAGACATGGGCTCGCCAGAGAAATCAGCGGAGGAAGAACTAGCGGCAGAGGAAAGTTTAGAACTACAGGGCCCCGTCGTGATTCTACACGGAAACGGCGGCGGAGCAGCAAAGGAACCACCGCACGAAAACAAAAGGGAAAGAGAGGGATCTAGAGGAAAACCTAGGCGACGGGACCGGAAAGAACTCACCGGCGATGACGCCGGAGCTAGCGAACAAGGACGAGGCGAACGGAGCAACGCGACGGAGTCCTCGCCGTCGGAGGTTCAGATGAACGCACGGCGGCGGAGCTGCGAACGGGCACAGAAGCAAGAGGAAGAAGAAGGGCGCGGGCGAGCGAAAAGGGGAAAGTGAATTCCCCAGCGCCGCGCCCCTCTTTATAATCGAGCCACAAGCGAGGTAGTGGGATCGTGGGTGTGGCGGTTGACCGTGTAGATCGTGTGCGCAACGCGACCGCACGTCGTTGAGCGGAACCGCACCGAGGGCCACACGGTAGCAAAAAAGGTCGCGATCCCCAAGGGAAGCGGCACACGAGGCGTCGCAGCGCCGGTGCGACAGGCACAGTAGTAACTGTAGCCTGTCAGTAAATACTATAGAGGAACAAAAAACTAGAGAAACAATGATGGGGATGACACGTAGGACGAGGCGTACGCGAGAAGCTACGATGATACCTCGGACGAGAAAGAAATAACTCGGAAACAATGCGGAAAGAGTGTCATGAAACTGATACGGCCCGGCCGAGGTTATCGGTGGGGCCACACCAGCTTCGGGGACTAATGTTGGGGAGGTAACCCCGGATAGGGTAAAGACGGGGAAAGACGAAAGGATGTCCCCCGTCTAGTTTCCGAGTTACAGTCTGAATCGGCCGAATCCTGTAGAAGTCGGCTGAGATATGACTCTTACAATGAGGGCAAGGCATTACCCGGCCGAGATACTATGTAAGTCGGCCGGGTTAGCTCGAGTGATCTTGATGCAGGTGAAGGACAAGCCGAGTTACGCGAGGAAGGGCCGAATGATACGAAGCTTGCAGGAGAAGGAGAAGTCTAAAGTCAAACTCTAGCCGCAAGCTAGGAAGAATCTGAGCGGAGCCAAGCACTAGGGACAAAGGCGCAAAGCGATAGAGAGGCAGAAGGAGGTCACGGAGGTGACAGTCCAGAAGCCCGAGGCGCACAGGAGGGGCCCTCTGAAACCTTGCCGTCATTAGGGGAGCGACAAGGAAAGGGGGGCGCCGAACTACTATATTGGGACAAGCATATTCCTCGAATATGCTTGCCACATCAGCCCTAGAGGAACCCAAGGCTCTCCTTTATACGGGGAGGCTTGGACCCTAAGGAAGGGATCGGCTCATTCATGGTACCGTTAGGCTGGTAAAGTTCTTCCTTCTTGAATACAGCTCGAGGAGCGCTTGTAGCCCAAAGAAGGAGAAATAAAGATCTTTGCCTTTGCTTTCTGTGTGTAGAATCAACTGCATCTTCCCTCCCCAGATCCCACTAGCATCCATTGGCCCCATACTTTAGCCTACCCATGGCATCTGCCGTTCCACCACCACGACATCCGTCAAGATCCGTCTTAAGGACATCGTCAAGGTGAAGGACAAGAAGCGTGGCTTCGCCATCACCTACGACATGTTCGTAGACGGCAAGTGCCCAAAGGTAACTGTTTATTTTTTGTGTATGACATATACTCCAGTTCTTCCGTCTAGCAACTGCCATCCCATCTAACACGGTGGTTCTTCACTTAACAGCTTTGCGACATAGATGAGGACAGCATGGCTCCTCAAATCTATGATCCGAAGATGAAGGAAGTCACCGTCGTGTCCGATGATGATGCTCCGGCGGTGCGAAAGCGGAAGAGCTCCACCTCTGACGCTGCCGACGGAGGCAAGAAGAAGAAGACGGAGGGTGGAGCCTCCAAAAAGACTACCGCTGCCCTGGAGGCGGAGAAAAGAAAGACCATCGGGATCCCCTTTGCCAAAACACCCCCACTTGTGTAAGCTTCTTTTCCTCCGACATTGTCTATTTATCTGTCTTGCTCCTGTACTTATGCATTTTGCACGTTTCAGGAAGAAAGCCACGACCAGCTTGAAGAAGACCTCCAAAACATTGGGGGCTTCTAAAACCATTAAGGACATGCTGCATCGCGACGCATCTCCCGCCATCGCCCCTGTCACCCCTTCTGTCAAGCCTTCCTCCGCTCCAACAAGCTCACAAGCTAAGGAGGCATCTGGCCCTTCCGCCAGGGAAGTGGACTCGGGCGCCTCTACCGAGCTCGCTGTTGTCGGCGAGCAGGAGACGCAGGAAAGTGCCGCCCACCAAATGGATGAAGCTCTGGCTAAGGATGCCATCGGTAGCGGTAAGGCGAGGTGGAAGCTGGTACTTCTGCCGAAGGCGGCGGCCTCGCCCCCTAGAAACCCATAGAGTTCCCGAAGATAGTCTATCCGACACTTACGCCAGGTAGCACTGCTCTGGTTCCTGGTGCGGCGCCGACATCTCTGACGTGAGGTCTTGAGGAGCTCCTTCGACAAGCAGATATCTTGTGAGGAAACAACATATCCTTTGGCAAGCTGCTGCCCGAGAGCGCTACCAATCTCAAGATCATTGCACTTGTAAGTTTTATTTGCCTTTTTCATTTCATATGAGTATCCCACTATAGCCCCCGAGGATTTAGACGGAAAACCAAAGGTCTTTGCGTCTGGATGCACTAAGAGTAACTAAAGTAGAAAACTTCTCACTGTAGCCCCCAAGCATATAGGTGGAATGAATTATCCCGGCTAGATGCTTTTTAGAGTAGCATACGCAGTGTTTATAAATTTCAATGCTGTAGCCCCCAAGCCTCTAGTTGTAACTGAATTAGTTCCGACTAGATGCTTAAAGAAAAGCTAAGCATATATCCGAGTTAAAACTTTATACTATAGCCCCCAAGCTTCTAGTTGTAACTGAATTAGTTCCGACTAGATGCTTAAAGAAAAGCTAAGCATATTGCTAAATCAAAAACTCTCGCTGTAGCCCCCAAACGTCTAGGTGGAAAATTTCTGGCTAGATGCTCCAAGCAGACCAAACAACGTTTAACTTTTTTTCCCTTTTCCACAGAACGAGAATGCTCGGAGGGGCATGGCCAACGACAAGTATCAGAATATGCGTGCAGACTTGGAAGCTGAAAAGGGTAAAACTGCCTTGTTGAAGGAAAAGATCACCAAGAGCAAGCGTATGTTTTCTTTTTCGCATTCCGACTTGGTTTTGTGCCCATATTCTCCGAGTACTTACTGTGTACTTTAATTTCTCCAACTTTGTAGAATATGTTGCCAAGGCCAAGGACATTGTCGAGCAATCCAAGCACATTCAGCAGCTGGATAGCAAAAAAAAATCCTTAAGGAGGAGAGGAAGGACATGCTGAAAATGCATGAGGAGTCAATGAAGGTCCTGCAGGACTCCGCCTCCGAGGAGATCAACCGCTTGAAGGAGGAGATCTCGATCCTAAGAGATCAGAAGAAAGCTGCCGATGAGCAGAATGAACGCCATCATGAGGCATACAAGCTCCTCCAACAAGAACGGGACTCCTTGGCGGATACCCTTTGGCAAGCTGAGGCCAACATCTTCAGTAAGTTTTCTCCGCCTTGGATTAATATAGTCTGGATACTTTAAATTTTTGAACTCATGTGCTCCTTGTCGGAATTTGCAGCTCCTATGGGTTTAACCCGTTCGCCTCCTCCAGCCAAGGAATGCATGGTTCTTGCCGGCAACTTCATCAACACCGCCATCACGAAAGCAAAAGAGATCGCCAAGCCCCTCCAGATCAACATCAAGGAATCAGACTCTGTGGCGAAGTACTCAGAGATCTTGCGCCGAGCTCCCGATCATATCACAAGCTGGAAAGCTTCATGTGCCTGGGCTGGCGCAAGGATGGCGCTGTCAATGTTGAAGGCACACTATGAAGATGCCGACATCAATACGGTGACCTCTGGCATTCCCGACGTGGATGACGATGGCAAGGCGATTAATCACGAATCCATCTTGTAGTCAGTCGCGGGCTATGACACCAGGGTTGCCGAGTTAGTCGACGTCAACGTCTTCGTGCCGAGGAATACCATCGATGACGGCAACCAAAGCTCCTCCAAGTCTCTTCACACCGCCGACTTCGAGGGTGGTTCTCCTGCTGCCGATGATGCTGCTTCCAAGTCGCCTGCACCAAAGGAATGAAAAACAACTTGTAATATTTGTTTCACCTTTGGTGCGTATGCGGAAAAAACTATGTTTTTAACTTAATGCGGAAAACAATGTTGTATGTCCTGCTACTTAAGAATCAGTTTCCACCATGTATATATTTTTAAGCAAGTGCTGGTTTATCCATTACTCTGGTTCTTATGCTTGACCTTTCATGAGTCGGAAGACTCGTTGTCGGAACCATGCACTTAGGTGATGATGCCCAATGGCACCTTCAATAACCTAAGCACAAAATCGCCGACAATAAGTGCCAAAAGTCACTACTCCAGAATCCACATAAAAACGACAAAGAACGTGTAGAACAGAAAACTTAAGCTAACGCCCGTAGGCGGAATTTTCACAAGTGCAATCGCAAAACTTGTGCATAAAGGTTTTATATGATCCAAAAATGAACACTAAAGGAGGTAAAAGACTCATAAATATGAGTGAACCAGAGAGCTTTATTTCATTGATCATATAAGAGGTACACAATTAGATAAAAAATGCTAAGTGTAAAAAGGTCGTAGCTGTGCTATGTGCCATGGCCGATCAAGCTCCAGGTAGTCAACATCCGGGTCACGTCGCTTACGCTTATGATCCTCGTTGGGTCAATCCTTCAGTTCACGATTGTCAACGAGGTAGTAAGACCCATTGAGTAGCGCCTTGCTTATGATGAACGGTCCTTCCCATGGCGGGGATAATTTGTGTGACTTCTTCTGCTTAAGTCGGAACACCAAATCCCCTCTTTAAACGAGCGATGCCGAACACGGCGACTATGGTAGCTGCGTAGCTTCTGCTGGTAGATGGCGAATCTTTGGCATGCCAAAACACGCTCCTCCTCGAGAAGGTCCACATCTAGGCGTCTGGATTCTTCAGCGTCATCTTCGTCGTAGGCGTCTACTCTTGGTGCATCGTGAAGTATGTCGGAAGGTAGGATGGCTTCTGCTCCATATACCATGAGATAAGGGGTGTAGCCGGTGGATCCGTTGGGTGTGGTTCGTAAACTCCACAGCACAGATGGCAATTCTTCCGCCCAGGCTCCAGCTGCTCTATGTAGCGGTGCCTCAAGACGTGGCTTGATACCCTGCAGAATTAATCCATTGGCTCACTCAACCTGACCATTGGATTGTGGGTGTGCCACAGATGCAAGGTCAAGTCGGATGCCCTTCTCCCAACAATAAGCCTCCACTTCTCCGACTGACAAGTTGTTGCCGTTGTCGGTGATAATGCTATATGGGAGACCAAATCTCACCGCCAGATCCCGGACAAACCTGAGGGCAGTTGCCCCATCAAGCTTTCTAATGGGTTTAGCTTCTATCCATTTAGTGAATTTATCAACTGCTACGAGCAGATGTGTAAACCCACAGGGTACCATTTGTAACGGTCCAACGATGTCTATCCCCCAGACTGCAAACGGCCAAGTTATCGGTATTGTTCGCAATTCTTCAGCAGGAACATGTGGTTGTCGGGCATAATACTGGCATCCCATGCATGTCTCAACCAGCTTGTCGGTGTCCGCCTTCGCAGTCAGCTAGTAGAATCCTTGCCGGAAGGCTTTCGCGACCAATGATCGAGGAGCGGAGTGATGCCCGCAATCTCTAAGATGGATTTCGCGTAGGATTTCCATACCTTCTAGCTGAGAAACACACTTTAGGTATACACCATGTAATATCCCAGATTTTATTTTATGATGTTACTAGAAGCATGCATCATCCTTGCATCATTGCATCCTACAAATAAATTTTGCAACAAAATCCTAACACCTAAACCTATCAAAACCCTATTAAAGATTTCCATATGTAAGCATTATTGTTGTAATAGCTTGACCCTTCTAAAAACTATGTAAAAACATTAAAACATGGTCCTATGTTGACCACCTTACTTTTATAAAAATTTAGAAACAAGTTTCATCAAGTTTGGACTTTATATGCAAAAGCTACTTAAGTTTTACTAAAACAGAATTAGAAAAATGTTTAAGGAAAAAAAAATAGAGGCAGCAGCTAACCTAGCTGGGCTGGCTCGCCAGCCCACCCTGCCCCAGCGCCGCGCCAGCCCACACCGCCTCCTCCACCGACGCACGGGACCCACCTGTCATCCCTTCCCTCTCCCCCAACGAGAACGGGACAGAGTCACTGTCGGCCACGCTTCTCCCCCTCCGTGTCCAGCCAGGACTCCCCCCCAGGCAGCGTATAAGAACTCAGCCGCGCGACCCTCTCCTCCGTCCCCAAACTCGCAAAACCCTAGCCCTCCCCCGTTTCCGCTGGTTCGAGCCGCTGCCGACCTAGGTGAGTTTGGAATCGACGATAGAAGCTCCCCCTCTCCCTGTCCTTCTCCCTAAGATGACCCTTACGCTCGACAGTTTCGTCTCACCCTCCTTGTTCGATGTTTACCGCAGCGTGCCGTCGGCGATTGCTCACCGGAGCTGCGGGAGAGGTGCTGTCACCGCCACCGCTTGAGGAAGAGAAGGCCGAAATCAAGGCAACAGACGGGACCGCGAGGAGGAGGCGATCACCCGTGGCTGCTTCGCCTTCCTCAAAGAGCACCAGAGCGCCGCCGCCAGTCGCCACCGACACCTTCGCCGCTCACCGCCGCCGTCACCTCCGCAGTAAGTCGTCGCGCCCCTCTCTCCCATTCGATCTTCAATCTGTGGCTCAGATTAGAAGTAGACCCGAAGGGGTACGCGCCTATCACGCGGCGCCGCGTGGCCGCCACGTCTGCTCGCCGCATCAGCGCACCGCGTCAGCACCACTTGCCTAGTTGGCCCAATCAGAAACCGCCACGCGTCGTGCTCTGAATTAGGGTTAGATCTGTCTGGCAGAATTAAGTTAAAACTTGCGAAATTCATAAAAAAATAAATACTTGGACAAATTTAGCTTATAATATACCGTTGGATTCATAATTTTATGTAGAACCCAGATCTGCAATAAAATTCCAAGTTTACAGTAGGGTTTTCGGTGTAGAATTTAATCTCTAGATTAGAGTGTTTATTCTATAGAAAAATAATTAAAATTCTGTTTTAGTTGATTCTTGTTGCAATAACCTTGTTTCCATAATACCTACTGAAAAAAATTATAAAATTTTGCTTAAGATCATTAGATCTAATTTGGGGCTAATTAGATGGTTGGATCTCCTTTTAACCCTATGAATTGTATTAGTGGCCCAAATAGATCTAAACCTATTGGAAATCAATCCTAGTAACACCCTCAGCACTATTGCAATCCAAATTATGCTACCTTGGTCAATTTAGAAAACCAATCTTGCATAAAATACCATGTTGCATGCATGCATGATTATCTCTGTGACATGTTTTGAGCAAGTTGTGATCAGATCTATGTTTGTGATTCAATAGATTGTCCGGAGTGCGCTAAGGAGTGCTATTGTGTAGAGTGCTGCTCGGATCAAGGCAAGTTACACCACTTGTTCATAATTTTTGTCCCAGTTTTGATTCTATGCATGTGATCTTCAAAATTCTGTAGTATGCATGTGTAGGATGTTCTAGTAGAATTTTTCCTTAGTATTATTTTGCAAGTGCGATGATTTTGTAGTATGCCATGAGTAGCTCTATACTTAGGATTTTCCCTCCTAATAGGTTACCCCTGTTTTTGCTAAGTATTCCTTGCTATGCTATATATACAAAGCACCGTTGGGGGGTTTGAAAGACAATGAATTTTTCTAAGTATAAAGGCTCTCTAGAGAAAACTTTTCTTCTCAAATCCACTTCAAAATAAAACTAAGTTTTCTTCTGGGCGGAATGGTTGTCGGGACAACGAGTGAGATTTTGGTGGAGGACTACGCCAGAATCAAAGAAGTCGCCATGTTTGAATTGAAGCTTCCAGTGCAACCACAATACATTATGGGCTTTGTCTTGGCCTAGTACATAGTGGGAAACCTCACCTGGGTACCAACATTTGGAGGATTCTTGGCACGGTTGGATCCGGAAGGTAGAGGGGCTACTAAGGGAAAGCCTCGCCATGGTCTTGTCTGTAAAAGGACTTGATCGTGGATTGTGGGTAAAGTGCACAAACTCTCGAGAGTATTGCAATCTGATCGATCAGCCGTGTTCACGGAAACAGAACAACATTGAGCATCTGAAGGATGGAGCCTCTGAAGGATCTTCCTCTCTCTTTTCTAAACAAAAGTTTTTAAAACCCCATGGCGTGAGTAATATCGCCAATGGGTGGGAATTTGGGAACTTGGTGTGTAATATCCAAGTGTCGCTTGGTGCGTAATATCCAAGTGTTGGGTTGTTTGGACACTTGGTGCGTAATATCCTCGTGTGCCACTCGACCCTATTTTATCTAAACGAATGTTTACAAAGTAGGGCAAATCTTCTCTTCTTCTCTCTACTTAAGAAAATCTAGCTTTGAGCAAATGAACTCTACAGCCTAAACTAGCCTTGCATGTAGATATAGTCTTTTCTCTCCTTGGTGTAATTTGCCAATACATTCAAAGTATTGACCCAACTTGTTAGCTGCACGTCTTATGTGCAGAATCCGAATATTGAAAGGTGCGTAGGGATCGCGAGTCTACACTCGACAAGCCTGGGGTGTTGATGGACTCAAGCTGCTTTTATGTTTCCGCTGTTATTTGAGCTAGCTTAATGCTAAGCAAATTTGTAATAGATTCATACTCTGGATTTTCCGTGTAATAAAGACTTTGTGTTTTACATGATATTTCATCGACTGTGAGTGCTAGCTATTGATCCAGGGACTAGCATGTTAATCACAAGGACTTAGGATCCTTAACAATCTGAGGTCGCTACAGATGGTATCAGAGCACATCGTTGCCTGTAGGACGTGACCCTAGGATTGGAACCACCTCTAACTTGTGTTCCTTACTTGCTTTTCTACTAAGTTATTTTCCGCACTTCTAGTATCCGTTCTCCTCTACTTGATTATGTATCTAACTTTCGTTCCTCTAACTTAAAGATGACAAGCTTCCTCTACGACACCGTCGCGGACATCGAGCCCCTTCGCTTTGGTGGATGCCTCATGGACCTACTCACATGTTTGGAACTTCCCCTCCCAACAATCCAGGGGAGCACAATGAAGAAACTCCACAAGGACGGCTGTTGGGGAGTCAAAGTCATCCAGCCAGGAAAAGAGCGAGGCGAGAACCCGGAGGAAGACATAGCAATCCACATTGTTAGCGATTCCAAGGAGAAGGCCCTTAGCATCAGCTTGCAGCAACTCATTGGTCGCCTATGCGGACGTCATCATGAAGCTCTCCAAGGACACTGCGGCGGCCTCTTTGGAAGACAAGATGAGGAAGGAATTCCCATGGAGTTAACCTTTGAGGAAAGAACTTCTACCAAGCGCTGAAGGACCCAATATCAAGATTTGGAGTGCCACATCCATGACCTTGAAAAGGGTACCTTCCTCGAGATATTGAAGAACGACGAGCTATGCGCCCTCATCAAGGAGAAGGAAGAAATGATCAAGAAGCAGGAGGAGGCAATGAAGCTCCAAGAGATAAAGTTCCAGGACCAAGAGAAGAAGTTCGCTAACCAAGAGAAGAGGGTGATAAATAAAAATAAGAGAATTAGGGAACTCAAACAGGAGATCGATGGAACTGAAGTGCAAACCGAAGGCCTTTGCAAGATAATCAATGATGTGCGTGCTTCCAAGAGGGACTTGGCAAAGCAACTTGAAGCCGCAAAGAAGTCAAGTTTAGTGGAGGAGCTACAAAGCGAGAAGGAGGGACTTCAGGAGCAGCTAGAAGCCACTACCAAGAAGCTGCAGGATGAGATAAAGAACCTCCAAGAGAAGCTTGAAGCCACCACGAAGGAGATGGGGTTGTACAAGACAACCCTAGAGCAGGAAGGCTACTCGTTCGAGGACGAGGAAGAGGAAGGCGTGGAAGATGTGTAATAGTTGGACCACCTTTAATTCTATAGTAGAACGTTATTCGCGATTGTAATAAAGAAAATTCTGGTTTAGTTAAACTTGGTTGTTTCTGTGTTAAGTTGTGTTAATATGTATTGTGTGTCTTGTGTGCTTGGTGTGTTTTCATAAGGGTAGGAGTTTATTACTTAGTCCTTCTGTCTATTTCTTAACTTTTCTCTCAAACCCCACAGATGCCGCCAAGACGCGTGAACGCCGAAATTCCTCAGGAAATAGCACAACTTTTGGCCACCCAGAACCAGCTGATCCAACTGCTCACTCAGAACATGCAAAACAACAACAACAACCCGCCACCTCCACCACCACCTCCGCCACCACCTCAACAGGATCGCTTGACTCGGTTTTTGAGGCTGAACCCACCTACCTTCACTAGCAGCACTGAACCAATCATCGCTGATGACTGGCTACGTACAATCAACAAGAAGCTAGACACCGTGCAAGCTGTCGGAGCCGACAGGGTACGTGATGCCGCACACCAGCTTGAAGGACCTGCTGCAGAATGGTGGGATAACTACCAAGTCACCCACCCAGATATTGATGCTATCACTTGGGAGCAATTTGAGTTAGCTTTTCGCACTCATCATGTGGCTGCCGGTATTATGACTTTGAAAAGGCGCGAATTTCGCGACCTACACCAGCTGCACCGTTCTATCACCGAGTATGGTGAGCTTTTCAACAAGCTAGCCCGTTATGCACCCGACGATGTTTCCACTGATGCCAAGAGACAGGAGGAGTTCCTAAGAGGACTCAATGATGAGATATCCATTCAGCTTGTGGACTACCGCTCGTTGAACGAAGTGACGATTAAGAATAAGTATCCTCTGCCCAACATCAATGACTTGTTTGACCAGTTAAAGGGAGCAAGTGTGTTCTCAAAGATCGATCTGCGATTAGGCTACTTTCAGCTAAAGATTCGAGAACAGGATGTGCCCAAAACAGCATTCACCACAAGGTACGGATTGTATGAGTACACTGTGATGTCTTTTGGTCTAACCAATGCCCCAGCGTACTTCATGACCATGATGAACAAGGTGTTCATGGAATATTTGGACAAATTTATCTTGGTATTCATAGATGATATACTCATATACTCTAAGGATGAGAAGGAACATGAGAAACATCTGCGCCTTATTATGGAGAAACTAAGAGAACACAAGTTGTATGCCAAATTCAGCAAATGTGAATTCTGGTTAAAGGAAGTGGGATTCCTTGGTCATGTTGTGTCAGCAAAAGGAGTTGCCATAGATCCTGGTAAGGTAGCTTCCGTGACAGAATGGGAGTCACCCAAGAATGTGGGGGATATTAGGAGTTTCTTGGGCCTCGCAGGATATTACCGGAGGTTCATTGAAAAGTTTTCCAAAATAGCAAAACCCATGACGGAACTATTGAATAAGGAAAAGAAATTCTTATGGACCGAGGCATGTGAAGCAAGTTTTCAAGAATTAAAGAAACGCCTTGTAACGGCGCCAGTTCTGTGTCTGCGTGATATCCAGAAGGATTTTCAAGTCTATTGTGACGCTTCTCGACAAGGACTTGGAAGTGTATTGATGCAGGATGGGAAAGTGGTATCCTATGCCTCCCGGAAACTTAAGAACCGCGAACATAACTACCCCACACATGATTTGGAACTTGCGTCTGTGGTTCATGCACTCAAGGTATGGAGACACTACCTCATGGGCAAACATTGTGATGTGTTCACAGACCACAAGAGTTTGAAGTACATATTCACCCAAAAAGAGTTGAATATGAGACAAAGGAGATGGATTGAACTAATTAAGAATTATGACTTGGATTTACAGTACCGTCCCGGAAAGGCAAACGTGGTGGCTGATGCCTTAAGTCGTAAAGTATATGTGAATGGACTTACCGCAGGTGAACTTCCAGAGGATTTATGCAAGCAATTCAGGGATCTCAGGCTAGAGATAGTTCCGAAAGGACACGTAGCGACTATGGAAATAGAGTCTACCTTCCAAGAGAAAATCAAGGAAGCACAAAAGGGAGATAAAGAGTTGGAAGAAATAAGAGTTAAAATAAGTGAAGGAAAGACAAAAGAATTCCGTCTGGATGAATAAGGAACCCTTTGGTATGGGAAGCGTTTGTGCGTTCCCAATGACCCCGACATCAGGAAGTTGATTTTACAAGAAGCTCACGACTCACCCTACTCAATCCATCCAGGTAACACGAAGATGTACATGGATGTGAAGGATAGATTTTGGTGGAATAACCTAAAGAGAGAAATTGTAGAATATATTTCTCTGTGTGATGTATGCAATAGAGTTAAAGCCGAGCATCAGAAACCGGCAGGACTACTTCAACCACTACCTATACCCGACTGGAAGTGGGACAAGGTAGGCATGGATTTCATCACGGGATTGCCCCGGACTCGTTCTGGATTTTATTCCATCTGGGTTGTGGTGGACCACTTTACCAAGGTGGCTCACTTCATCCCCGTAAAGACCACGTATACAAGTGGTAAGCTTGATAAGATATACATGTCAAGAATTGTAAGTCTGCATGGTGTTCCCAAGGGAATTGTATCAGATAGAGGCACCCAGTTCACTTCAAAGTTTTGGCGACAGTTACACGAGTCTCTTGGAACCCGACTAGAATTCAGTACTGCCTTCCACCCTCAGACAGATGGCCAAACTGAAAGGGTGAACCAGATTCTAGAAGATATGCTTTTATTTTATGATGTTACTAGAAGCATGCATCATCCTTGCATCATTGCATCCTACAAATAAATTTTGCAACAAAATCCTAACACCTAAACCAATCAAAACCCTATTAAAGATTTCCATATGTAAGCATTATTGTTGTAATAGCTTGACCCTTCTAAAAACTATGTAAAAACATTAAAACATGGTCCTATGTTGACCACCTTACTTTTATAAAAATTTAGAAACAAGTTTCATCAAGTTTGGACTTTATATGCAAAAGCTACTTAAGTTTTACTAAAACAGAATTAGAAAAATGTTTAAGGAAAAAAAATAGAGGCAGCAGCTAACCTAGCTGGGCAACAAGCAAGCTCACCAGCGTCGCGCCAGCCCACACCGCCTCCTCCACCGACGCACGGGACCCACCTGTCATCCCTTCCATCTCCCCCAACGAGAACGGGACAGTGTCACCGTCGGCCACGCTTCTCCCCCTCCGTGTCCGTGTCCAGCCAGACTCCCTGTGCAGCGATAAGAACTCAGCCGCGCGACCCTCTCCTCTGTCCCCAAACTCGCAAAACCCTAGCCCTCCCCCGTTTCCGCTGGTTCGAGCCGCCGCCGACCTAGGTGAGTTTGGAATCGACGACAGAAGCTTCCCCCTCTCCCTGTCCTTCTCCCTAAGATGACCCTTACGCTCGACAGTTTCGTCTCACACTCCTTGTCCGATGTTTACCACAGCGTGCCGTCGCCGATTGCTCGCCGGAGCTGCGGGAGAGGTGCTGTCACCGCCACCGCTTGAGGAAGAGAAGGCCGAAATCAAGGCAACAGACGGGACTGCGAGGAGGAGGCGATCACCCGTGGCTGCTTGCCCTTCCTCGAAGAGCACCAGAACGCCGCCGCCAGTCGCCACCGACACCGCCGCCGCTCGCCGCCGCCGTCACCTCCTTGAGAAGTCGCCGCCTCTCTCCTGCTCGATCTTCAATCGTGGCTCAGACAGAAGAAGAACGCCGCGCCATCACATGGCACCGCGTGGCCGCCACGTCTACTCGCCGCATCAGCGCACCGCGTCAGCACCACTTGCCTAGTTGGCCCAATCAGAAACCGCCACGCGTCGTGCTCTGAATTAGGGTTAGATCTGTCTGGCAGAATTAAGTTAAAACTTGCGAAATTCATAAAAAAAAAAATACTTGGCCAAATTTAGCTTATAATATACCGTTGCATTCATAATTTTATGTAGAACCCAGATCTGCAATAAAATTCCAAGTTTACAGTAGGGTTTTTGGTGTATAATTTAATCTCTAGATTAGAGTGTTTATTCTATAGAAAAATAATTAAAATTCTGTTTTAGTTGATTCTTGCTGCAATAACCTTGTTTCCACAATACCCACTGAACAAAATTATAAAACTTTGCTTAAGATCATTAGATCTAATTTGGGGCTAATTAGATGGTTGGATCTCCTTTTAACCCTATGAATTGTATTAGTGGCCCAAATAGATCTAAACCTATTGGAAATCAATCCTAGTAACACCCTTAGCACTATTGCAATCCAAATTATGCTACCTTGGTCAATTTAGAAAACCAATCTTGCATACCATGTTGCATGCATGCATGATTATCTCTGTGACATGTTTTGAGCAAGTTGTGATCAGATCTATGTTTGTGATTCAATAGATTGTTCGAAGTGCGCTAAGGAGTGCTATTGTGTAGAGTGCTGCTCGAATCAAGGCAAGTTACACCACTTGTTCATAATTTTTGTCCCAGTTTTGATTCTATGCATGTGATCTTCAAAATTCTGTAGTATGCATGTGTAGGATGTTCTAGTAGAATTTTTCCTTAGTATTATTTTGCAAGTGCGATGATTTTGTAGTATGCCATGAGTAGATCTATACTTAGGATTTTCCCTCCTAATAGGTTACCCCTGTTTTTGCTAAGTATTGCTTGCTATGCTATATATACAAAGCACCGTTGGGGGGTTTGAAAGACAATGAATTTTTCTAAGTATAAAGGCTCTCTAGAGCAAACTTTTCTTCTCAAATCCACTTCAAAATAAAACTAAGTTTTCTTATGGGCGGAATGGTTGTAGGGACAACGAGTGAGATTTTGGTGGAGGACGGCCGCCCAGGAATCAAAGAAGTCTGCCATGTTTCGGAATTCAGAAGCTTCCAGTGCAACCACAATACATTATGGGCTTTGTCTTGGCCTAGTACATAGTGGGAAACCTCACCTGGGTACCAACATTTGGAGGATTCTTGGCACGGTTGGATCCGGAAGGTAGAGGGGCTACTAAGGGAAAGCCTCGCCATGGTCTTGTCTGTAAAAGGACTTGATCGTGGATTGTGGGTAAAGTGCACAAACTCTCGAGAGTATTGCAATCTGATCGATCAGCCGTGTTCACGGAAACAGAACAACATTGAGCATCTGAAGGATGGAGCCTCTGAAGGATCTTCCTCTCTCTTTTCTAAACAAAAGTTTTTAAAACCCCATGGCGTGAGTAATATCGCCAATGGGTGGGAATTTGGGAACTTGGTGTGTAATATCCAAGTGTCGCTTGGTGCGTAATATCCAAGTGTTGGGTTGTTTGGACACTTGGTGCGTAATATCCTCGTGTGCCACTCGACCATATTTTATCTAAACGAATGTTTACAAAGTAGGGCAAATCTTCTCTTCTTCTCTCTACTTAAGAAAAACTAGCTTTGAGCAAATGAACTCTACAGCCTAAACTAGCCTTGCATGTAGAGATAGTCTTTTCTCTCCTTGGTGTAATTTGCCAATACATTCAAAGTATTGACCCAACTTGTTGGATGCACGTCTTATGTGCAGAATCCGAAGATTGAAAGGTGCGTAGGGATCGCGAGTCTACACTCGACAAGCCTGGGGCGTTGAGGGACTCAAGCTGCTTTTATGTTTCCGCTGTTATTTGAGCTAGCTTAATGCTAAGCAAATTTGTAATAAATTCATACTCTGGATTTTCCGTGTAATAAAGACTTTGTGTTTTACATGATATTTCATCGACTGTGAGTGCTAGCTTTTGATCCAGGGACTAGCATGTTAATCACAGGGACTTAGGATCCTTAACGATCCGAGGTCGCTACACACCAGTAGTGCTCCTTTTGTAGAGTTGTCCGTTGATTATGGTATAACCCTTTGCTCAATGTACTATTTGTCATCTTTTGACCTCGTCGTCGGGCAAAGTTCCGTGTTCGAGATATTCCATGAACGGTTTTATCCAAGCCGGAGGGACCTTTGCCATCATGTTGACGAAAGAGTCAGCTCTGTCCGGGTTGTCGATGTCGGCTCCCTTCATGGAAGGTGTGCGCAGATGCTCTAGGAAAACTCATGGCGGAATTCGTTTGCGCCCTGATCCAAGCTTAGACAGCAGATCAGCCGCCTCATTTTGCTCCCTAGGCACATACTTGACTTTGTATCCCAAGAAGCTCTTGGCTATCTCGTCCATTTCGTCTCGATATGACGCCATCATAGGGTTCCGCGCATTCCAGGTGCCAACCACCTGCTGGGCAACCAAGTTGGAATCTCCACAGCAAACTATGTGCTTGATGCCAATATCCTTGGCTACACGTAGTCCGTGAATGAGTGCTTCATACTCCGCCATGTTGTTTGTAGCCTCGAAGTGGATCTGCAGAACATAGTGTAGCTTGTCTCCTGTTGGTGACTGTAGCAATACACTAGCCCCCAAGCCGTTGAGCAGCTTTGATCCGTCAAAGTGCATCACCCAGTACTCTGGTTCCGGCAACGGAGTAGCATCTGGCATCTCCATACAATCTGCAACAAAATCCGCCAAGGCTTGTGACTTGATAGCGTTGCATCTCTTGTAGGTGATCTCGAAGGCGGCAAGTTCAATGCCCCACTTCGCGACCCTTCATGTAGCGTCGCTGTTGTTGATAATGTCGGACAGTGGAGTCTTGCTCACCACTATGATTGGGTGCTCCTGAAAGTAGTGCCTCAGCTTCCGAGAAGCAAGGAATACTCCATAAGCTATCTTCTGGTAGTGCGGGTAACGCTGCCTGGACTCCGTCAAGACCTTGCTTACATAGTAAACTGGTCGCTGAACTCCGTGCTCATAGCCTGGTTCCTTCCGCTCTACCACGACGATGCTGATTACCCAGTTGGTTGCCTCCATGTAAATTAATAGGGGCTCGCCAGGCTCGGGTGCTGCAAGGATGGGCGCTGAGGAAAGAATCTCCTTGAGCTGCTTCAATGCTGCATCTGCTTCGTCCGTCCACGTAAATTTGCCCGCCTTCTTCAGTAACTTGTAGAGTGGCAGAGCCTTCTCTCCAAGTCGGCTGACGGACCGACTAACTGCTACAACACAACCTGTTAGTTGTTGAATGTCCTTTAGGCATGTCGACGGTTTATGTTTAAGATGGCCTTGATTTTCTCCGGGTTGACCTCGATTCCATGCTGGGAAACGATGAAACCCAACAATTTGCCGGTTGGAACCCCGAAGACGCACTTCTTAGGGTTAAGCATCATGTTGTATTTCCGGAGATTATCAAAGGTTTCTTTTAAGTCGGAGATTAAGTCATTTGACTTTTTAGACATCACCGTGATATCGTCCACATATGCGTGAATGTTCTGACCAATTTGGTCATGAAGGCAATGTTGCATTGTCCGCTGGTACGTAGCACCTACGTTTTTCAGCCCAAAGGGCATCGTAACATAGCAAAACGTGCCATATGGGGTAGTGAAAGAAGTGGCCAATTGGTCCGACTTCCTCATCTTGATCTGGTGGTATCCTGAGTATGCATCGAGAAAACACAAAAGCTCTGAGTCAGCCGTCGAGTCAATGACTTGGTCAATGCGAGGCAAAGCAAACGGATCTTTGGGACATGCTTTGTTCAAACCGGTGTAATCAACGCACATTCTTAATTCATTGGTTCCCTTTTTGGGGACAAGTACAGGATTTGCCACCCATTGGGTGTGAAGGACTTCTCGGATAAAACTAGCCTTAAGTAATCTAGCTATCTCTTTGCCAATGGTGCGTCTCTTCTCATCTCCAAAGCGTCGTAGAGGTTGCTTCACTGGTTTGCATTTTGGATCAATATTTAAGCTGTGCTCGGCAAGTTCCCTAGGTACACCTTTCATGTCGGCAGGTTGCCAGGCAAAGATGTCCATATTCTCATGGAGGAACTCGACGAGCGCACTTTCCTATTTGGGATCCAGGTTTGTCCCAATGGCGGTGGTCTTGGAGGCATCGCCTACCACAAGTTCCACCGGCTTGGTCTCGATGGCGGCCTTGAATGCAGGAGCGGAGTCGGAGATCTGCTTCTTCAACGCGGGCATCTCTGAGTCATCGACCTTGCTCTGGATCTCTTTGAATTATTTGCTGTAGAGGACAGCTTCTGCGAAGGCTGCTTCATTAATCTCGCAGCCCCTTGCCTTGGTAAAGCTTCCGGATATGGTGATGACACCGTTTGGCCCGGGTATCTTGTTTGTTGTAGAAGAAGCATGGTTTTTCCATGAACGCGTGGAATATGTCGCGGCCGAATATGACATGGTACACGCTCTTGAAGGGGACCACCTCAAAGGTCTTGCGCTCTTGGCGGTAATTATTAACATCGCCAAAGGCGACATGAAGTGTGATGCACCCAAGGGACCGAGTCTCCTGACCAGGAACATGCCATGGAATATGGTGTTGGTCCGCCTTAGGTTTGCCTCCATCAAGTTCATCTTCTGTAGTGTATCCAGGTACATGATGTTGATGCTGCTTCCACTATCCACCATGCATTTGGTGAACTCCACGTAGTCAATCAAGGGGTTGATGACCATGGCATATTGGTTCTCCGTAGGAATAAGGTCTGGGTGGTCCTTCCTGTCCCAAGTTATTGGAACCTCCAACCAGAGCAGGTACTGGGGAACTGGGGGTAGAGTAGCCATCAGGATCCTTAGAGAGGTCTTCTGTTATCAGACGGTGGGGGTGCCAAGGAAAGTGTGGTAGATTGGTGCCTTCTTCGCGACGGGGTTCTTGACCTTGTCGTCGCTCTTGGCGGCGTGCTTGGGGTCAACGTCCTCGTCCATGTCACTTGAATCCTTGGATTCCTCCTCATTCTTCTTCCCCTTTCCCTTGCCTCGCGGTCTGTTCTTCCGACTTTGCTTGTAGCCAGACTCCGGGTCTTCCTTGAGGTTGTTGACGAACTTGAAGTGTCGATTGGTATGGGTGGCCTTGCCATTGACATCGAGGTGTATGAGGCACGGCATATCGCGGTACTCCTCGTAGGTTCGAGGAACGCGAAGCGGTGCCGAGGTAGTTTCACTTCCTCGTTGCTGCCCACGACCAGCTCCCCGTCCTCGGCCACATTGTCTGCCATCACCTCGTCCTGCAAAAGTCATAGCGACCATGTTGGTAGATTGCTTTTCTTCTGGAGCGGTTTTCCGCTTTGTACTGCTGTTCCTCCGAGCTTGAGTTGGAACAGCCGTTGCCGGCAAGGAGCCACGAGCATCGTCGGCGGCGGCTGCGAACTCACTAGCCAATTGAATCATATGGTTCAAGTCAAGCTGGTGATTGTCCGGCAAGAGCTTCAGCTTATGCCGGAGCAACGTGCCCCTCTCCAACCCATCTATGAAGGCGTCCATAGCGGTCTGAGTGTGCACTCCTGCGCAGGAATTCTTCATATCTAGCTAGCGGGAGAGGTAGGCGCGAGATGTCTCATCTTTCTCTTGCATGCACCGCTGTAGATTGCCAACAGTGCAGGGACGCTTGTATGTACCCTCAAAGTTCTTGGTGAACGCTTCTTTCATGTCCAACCAATTGTAGATGGATTTCTCCGGCAAGTCGTCGATCCATTGACGGGTCGTGCCCGCCAACATTAAAGGGAGGTACTTGACGGCGAAGTTGGGGTTGCCTCCGGCAATCTCCACCGCGTTGCCGTAGTCCTGCAACCATGTGGCTGGCTTGGCGGTGCCGTCATAGGGCTTGATGGTCTTGTCAATTTGGAAACCTTTGGGGTAAGTTGCGGACCGTATTGCAGGTCCAAAGCAACGTGGTCCCAGGTATGGTCCTTCCCTGGCCTCGTGGATCTTATCGATCCGCAAACATGCGTCGTACGGCTCCGGGTTCTTCTTCTTCTTGTCAACAGGGGATGGACTGCGTGAACGACGTGGGTCTCCTTCGCCATGGTGAATGCTAGGTGGCGACAGAGGCGGAGGTGGCGATGGGTTAGCCTTCTTGTTGTTACCCTCCTGCGACGCCTCGCGCCTGTCTCGGTTGCTTGTCAGACGCAGAGGGTCATGGTGTGACCTGCTCTTGTGTCCTTGGTTGCGCTATCCGTCATGACGGGTCTGCTCCGCATTGTCGCGGATGACGATGCCGCACTGCCTTGGCGGGGGCATATCCGTACGATGGTGAGCCTTGGGATCTTCGCGATGTCAGGGGGATCGAGACGGTGGCGATGGGCGACGAGGTCAGGCCTTTTCTCCGTGGTTAGAGGATATGGGGATAGCATCCTTCCTGTTGCGTGCATCCCTCCGTCTTTGTTCGGATGAACCCGTCTGGGACCCGACATCAAGAGGAGATCTGTCCCTTGGCGGCTTATACTGGCTAGACTGGCAGAGCGCTGGGTCAGACTCAAGCCTCTGAGAGGTCGTCTTTTCCTGCTGCTTCACCGCCTTGGCCACTAGGTCATAGACCTATTCCACTACCTCGGGCGATCTATCCTGCTCTAGAAGGGTCATGGCGATGGTGATGTTAAGGAGTGGGGTGGGCATCACCTGTTTGCCTTCACTGTCAATGTATGGCTTGGCATGTTCCGGCTTCGAGGGAGCCCATCCTAGGTTTCGATGTACACCAGGATCGTTGATGACGCGAGCTGGAGCTTTCTTGGACTTCTGCTGCTGCAGCAGAGTCTTGTATTCGGCCTCCATTGCTCTAGCCTTCTCTATGGACTTATGTGTGTTGACTAGATCACGATCCAGCTTAGCGCCCTGCTCCGTGATGGCCTGCACTTCCTCCAGCAGCTGCTGATGTTTCTCGTCGAGCTGAGTCACGTTCTGGATATGAGCTACGGTCAGTGGCTCAACGAGGAGATTGTCATACATCACTCTATCAGCTAGAGTAACTTGGGCAGCAGCAGACGTAGATGCCGGAGGCGGCAAGTTTGTGGTGTTGTTGTTGCTTGGGCCGATGCCGAGTTCCTGCGGCTGCTGCACTGGGTTAGGTGGAGGAGGCATGACCTTTGCACGATCATCATCAGCAGCAATAAGTGGCTCCTTCCCCATGTCCAGCGCTGTAGGCGGATCTCGTCTGGGTTGATCTTCATCCATCGCCGTCCTAGTGGTGACGAACATCTCTCGAGACACGACGACGTTGTTGGCTTGCTTGTAGCGCGTGTACTCCTCCTCCATCTCCTGCATAGCGGAGTCTAGCTCTTCTGGACTGAAATCTATCTCTTCCGAATCTGCACTGAAGTCAGCATAGAGCGCGTCAATCATAGAGTTGGAGGGTGCCAGGACTTCCTCGATGACGGGCGGTGGAGGTGCAACGGCAGCAACGATGACTGGAGGTGGTGGCGAGCTGCGACGATGGCGGCCGGAGGCAGTGGCTGAATCGGAGGGGCTCCGTCAATGAGCGCAAGCGCTGTCTAAACTGCCGCTTCAGCCTCCGTGTAGTTGTTGACGGTGTTCACCCTGCCTTCGAAGGTAAGGAGGCCTGACGCCTGCTGCTGTCTTAGATAATGTCGGAGAAGCGTGCCATGGTCCAGTCCTTCCATAAAGTGATACGTATCATCATCATTGGGGTAGTGGGCCAGATCGGCTCGTATATGGAGCCACCTGGCCAAGTAATCGCAGGGGTTTTCGCCCTCTCTCTGAACGCAACAATCCAGATCAAAGATGGTAACCACGTCGACGAACTTGGATCTCTGCTCTCCAGACGCACGGGCGAAGCCGGCGGACTTGCATCGATCTTCCACCTTTATATCTTGCACAGGGGCGATTTGGGTGGGCCTTGAATTTTTCTGATCTTTACCGGCAAACTCCAAAGAGAGATCCGACATCGATCCTTCCGCGAACGTGTCCTGCCCGTGGGCGGTCCATGCGGGCCTTGATGCTCCTCCGACTCCCAGGGAACTAGTGCCCGAGTCAGTTTCGCCGATGAAGAGGTGGATGTCTCCGATAGGAACGATCGAACACCGCGTAGGGTTCATCTTCGCCGGGATCCAGAACTCGTCGGGAGGGATGATCGGAATGTTGCCGGAGAAGAGAACGCGACCGATGGCTAAGGTTTCGCTGATTCCCACGAAGATCTTGGTCCTCGCCCGTTGAAGAGCCTGAAGCGCCTCTTCCCCACGGTGGGCGCCAACTGTCATGGTATTGCCGACGAGTACGCCATGGAGGGGTCCTCACAGTGCGTGTTTAGAGACGTGGGGGAAGGCGGACGGTTGACGGGTACGAGGTACCACAACTTACCCAGGTTTAGATCCCACGACGGTGGCGGAATCCTACTCCTGCTATAAATCACTATAAGGGCAATATGCCGAGTTACAGGGATTGGTTCGCTGTGCGAGGTGACTAGAAAGTCTAAGTTAACGTGCCCTAAAGGCTCCCATAGGCCCGACTTATATAGTCGCCAGGTCCTAGGGTTACAGGGAAAAGTCCTAGCCGGACAGGTTACAGAGTCCTACACTGTCTATTACTAGTCTTGCGTGTCCTGGTACGTCGGTGACTCCAACCGTAGCCTACCTTTATCCGGCATGGGCCTCCCTTCTGGATCCATCTAACTGGGCCGCCCAGCAGGCCATAGGTCACGCTACCAACTGTGGGCCACCCGGGTTAGCCGGATAAGAGACATGCTATGAGGATACCCATATAGCATATCCCCAACAGAAAGTCAGGTATAAATTATGATTATGAATGCATAAAATCTTTTATGGGAACTGATGACTTCCGTGATATTAGTAATGAGTATGGTCTTGATCCTCAAGTTCTTGCGAAATGTTTTAAGGCCTTTGCCTCTTACATTGAAATTCCCAAGAAAGAGTGGGACAAGTACCATGCTCCTTATAAAGACATTGTTACCCATGTTCCTGCTAGCATAGAAGTTTGTACTGTTGATCCTATTTTGCCTGAACCTTATGTTGAGAAAATCCTTTTTCCTTCTAAGGTAAAGGAACATTCTATCATAGCCAATGTGGTTAGCAAAAGTGCAAAGAAAACTGTGGAACTCAATGAGCAAATAAATATTGAGCCTGTGGTAGCTATTGTGAAAGATCTTGTCACTAGAAATATAGAGGATGAGCATATTGTCTTTTGTGAAGACGCTTCTAATATTGTCTCTCATCCTAGAAAAGCTAGTGTCCCTATGCTTTCTGTTAGAATTGGTGATCATTGTTACTATGGTTTATGTGATATTGGTGCTAGTTCTAGTGTTATTCCTTATGAGCTTTACAGGGAAATTATGCATGAAATTGGTCCTTGTGAGCTTGAGGACATTGATGTGGTTATTCACCTTGCCAATAGAGAGACAGTTTGTCCCATTAGCATTGTAAGATATGTGGAGGTTCTTTGTGGTAAGATTAAATATCCTGCAAATTTTCTAGTACTTGGTTCTGAAGCTAGTAAAACCTATCATATTATCTTTGGTAGACCCTTCTTGAATACTTGTGGGGCTATCATAGATTGTAGGAAGGAAAAAGTTTTGACTAAGTTTGATGGAGAGTCTTATGAGTTTAATTTTTCCAAATTTGCTAAAATTCCTTATGAAAGTGAACTGCCTAATGAGGATTTCAGGGTTGAACAACTTTCTGCTATCTCTCTTGCTCCTGACAATGCCTTGCAGCAGTTTATGGAAGATCATGAAAGTGATGTCTTCATGAAGGAAAGAAATGAGATTGACGAGGTTTTGCTTCGTCAACCTGAGTTACTTAAGCATAATCTACCTATGGAAGATTTGGGTACCACACTACCACCTAAAGGGGACCCTGTTTTCGAATTAAAACCTTTACCTCATGATCTTAAATATGCTTATCTTGATGATAAGAAAGTATATCATGTTATTATTAGTTCTAAACTTTCATGAAAGGAAGAAGAAAGGATATTGGAAATACTAAATAAACACCGAGGAGCTATGGGCTATACTCTTGATGATTTAAAAGGAATTTCTCCCACTGTATGTCAGCATGCTATTAATATAGAACCTGATGCAAAACCAGTTGTTGAGCACCAACGCCGTCTAAATCCTAAGATGAAGGATGTGGTAAGAAATGAGGTATTAAAACTCCTTGATGCTGGCATTATTTACCCTATTGCTGATAGTCAATGGGTTAGCCATGTTCATTGTGTTCCAAAGAAAGGGGGAATTACTGTTGTACCTAATGAAAATAATGAGCTTATACCCTAGAGAGTAGTGGTTGGGTATATGATGTGCATTGATTTTAGGAAGGTTAATAAAGTTACTAAGAAAGATCATTATCCTTTGCCATTTATTGATCAAATTCTTGAGAGGTTGTCCAAAAAGACTCACTTTTGTTTTCTTGATGGTTATTCTGGGTTCTCTCAAATTGCTGTAAAAGCACAAGACCAAGAGAAAACCACTTTCACTTGTCCTTATGGCACTTATGCTTATAGGCGTATGCCTTTTGGTTTATGTAATGCTCCTGCTACCTTTCAGAGATGTATGTCTGCTATCTTTTATATTTTCGTGAAGAAATTGTGGAGTTTTCATTCTCCGTCTATGGAACTTCTTTTGATAACTGTTTGCACAACCTTGATAAAGTTTTGCAGAGATGTGAAGAAACCAACCTTGTTCTTAATTGGGAGAAATGCCATTTCATGGTTAATGAAGGGATGGTTCTTGGACACAAGATCTCTGAAAGACGCATTGAAGTTGATAGAGCCAAAATTGAAGCAATTGAGAAGATGCCTTGTCCTAGAGATATTAAAGGTATTTGTAGTATCCTTGGTCATGCTAGTTTCTATAGGAGGTTTATTAAAAATTTCTCCAAAATATCAGAGCCCCTTACTAATATTCTTCAAAAAGATGTACCTTTTGTTTTTTATGATGATTGTAAGGAAGCTTTTAAAACTTTGAAGAAAGCTTTGACTACTGCTCCAATTGTTCAACCACCTGATTGGAGTTTACTTTTTGAAATTATGTGTGACGCTAGTGATTTCGCTATGGGTGCTATCCTTGGGCAACGTGTTGATAAGAAGTTGAATGTTATTCATTATGCTAGCAAGACTCTAGATGCTGCTCAAAAGAATTATGCTACTACTGAAAAGGAGTTCTTAGCTGTAATCTTTGCTTGTGATAAGTTTAGACCCTATATTGTTGATTCAAAGGTCACTATTCATACTGATCATGCTGCTATTAAGTACCTTATGACAAAGAAGGACGCTAAGCCTAGGCTTATTAGATGGGTGTTGCTTTTACAAGAGTTTGATCTACATATTGTAGATAGGAAAGGTGCTGAAAATCCTGTTGCTGACAATTTATCTCGTTTGGAAAACATTTCTTTTGACCCTTTGCCTGTTAATGATAGTTTTCCAAATGAGCAGTTGGCTGCAATAAGGGTAAGTCCGCATGAGAGTCCTTGGTATGCTAATTATGCTAACTTTATTGTTTCCAAGTATTTGCCTCCAACCTTTATAGCCCAACAAAGAAGAAAATTCTTTTATGATCTAAGGCATTACTTTTGGGATGACCCACACTTATATAAAGAAGGAATAGATGGTATTATGCGAAGATGTATTCTAGAATTTGAACAACAAGAGATATCGATAAAATGCCATGGCAGTGTTTATGGAGGACATCATGCTGGGGATAGGACTGCACAAAAGGTTTTACAATCTGGATTTTATTGGCCTACCCTTTTCAAGGATGCAAGGAAGTTTGTCTTATCATGTGATGACTGTCAACAAGTTGCTAACATTTCTAGACACAATGAAATGCCTATTAATTATTCTCTTGTTATTGAACCTTTTGATTATTGGGGATTTGACTTTATGGGTCCTTTTCCTCCTTCAAAAGGGTATACTCATATTCTTTTTGTTGTTGACTATGTTACAAAGTGGGTAGAAGCCATACCTAAAAACAACGCTGATGGTAAGACCTCTTTAAAAATGCTTAAGGATGTTATTTTTCCTAGGTTTGGTGTGCCTAGATATCTCATGACTTATGGAGGCTCTCATTTTATTCATGGAGGTTTTAAAAAAACTCTCGCTAAGTATGATGTAAACCATAGAATTGCTTCAGCTTATCACCCCCAAACCAGTGGGCAAGTAGAACTCTCCAATAGGGAAATTAAATCTATCTTGCAAAAGACTATTAATAGATCTAGGAAAAATTGAGCTAAAAAGTTGAATGACACTTTATGGGCTTATAGAACTGCTTATAAAAATCCTATGGGGATGTCTCCTTACAAAATGTTCTATGGGAAAGCTTGTCACTTGCCTTTAGAATTAGAACACAAAGCTTATTGGGCAGTGAAAGAGTTGAATAGAGATTTTAAACTTGCTGGTGAGAAAAGATTGCTTGACATGAGTACCTTAGATGAGTGGAGAAGTGAAGCTTATTAAAATGCTAGACTCTTTAAGGAAAAAGTAAAAAGATGGCATGATAGGAGAATTCTCAAAAGGGAGTTCCATGTTGGTGAGGAAGTTCTTTTGTATAGGTCTCGTCTCAGATTTTTTGTAGGGAAACTACTCTCAAAATGAGAAGGACCTTTTGTTATTAAGGAAGTATATCGTTCAGGTGCCATCAAAATATCTTCTTTGAAGGATGACACAACACAGGTGGTGAATGGTCAAAGACTAAAACATTATATTTCTAGAGATTCTTATAACGAAGATGATGATATTATTCAAATGGTGACTTCAGAAGAATTTATTAGGAACCAAACACCGGAATCTGCAGAGTCTGTCTTTGAATAGGTAAAAGTGGTGAAAACAGAAGGTTCGTGTAAGCCCAATATTTTTATATTTCTGATACTTTTATTACATATGGAAAGCTACGAAATGAAACAGAGGAGGAAACGGAGGCCGGGGTGGCCACACCCACCCCAGGCGCGGGCCCCAGCTGGCCACGCCTGGAGGGGGTGTGAGCCCCCCGAGCTCCGTCTCCGCCTCGTTTTCGTACCAGTACCTTCCTTATGCTTTGAAACTTCGTAATATATAACCCCCCCGGGTTCCTCGAGGTTCTTGTATCGTGTTCTCTTCGTTTTTTTGTTTCGATCTGTTCCTGGCAGGCAAATTCTCAGTTTTGGAGCCACAATGTCTTCCTCTGGATCACCCATGGAGGATTCCTCTGTGGATGTCATCAACCCGTACATGTATGAGTTGAGGATTCATCCCAAGGAGTTGATTCTCAAGGATGGGAAGGTGTAGATGAAAGAAGTTCAAGGCCCTAAAGGAGAAGGCAGTCTGGAAGACATGATGGAAGCATTGGAGCAGGAAGTTTTCAGGTACAAGAAGATGGCAGAACGCGAAGTGGATGTTATTCACAAGATAAGTTCAGAACTCATCTCCAAGCATGAGGAGGAGGTTGCTAAGCTCCGAGAAGAAATCTTCTCGCTCCATCAGACCACCAACCAATTACAGGCACAACTCTACGACATACAAAATCAAAACTATGAGTATGAGGCTAGATTTAGTCGCATAAGCTCTGCTGCTAGTTTTAGGATTGTGGAAACCAGGATGTATTTTTTGGATGGGGAACCTTTGCCTTGGAAGTTTGATGATGACAAGAGAACACCACCACCTCCAAAGGAGTAGTTCGTCATCAGGTTTGGCATCCCCTTGGCTTGTTCCAAGCTTGGGGGAGTGCCGCGGTATCACATCATTATCTTCTATCTTTTACCTTTTTAGTGGATTCATATCTTTGGTAGAGAAGTTATCTTATAGGTTGGATTGCTTGTGGAAGTATCTCTCCTTTAGTTGATTATCTTTATATCCCTTGGTGTGAGTGCCTTTATGAATATTAATGAGAAGTTCCATCTTTTACTTTTTGCACTTCTTATTTTAGTTTGCAATCTCTATTATATGATTGATCTTGTTGATCAGTATTGGCATCACTTTGGGAGCATCAATTAAATCTAAATTGGTATTAGCAAACCAAGCTCTGGTCAGTAACAACACTTTTTGAGGTTTGAAAGGAAACGAGAAAAAGCTTACAGGTATTTTGTATCATTTATTTTCTTTCTTGATTGGCTCATAAGCTTAGTATTCTTTAGTTAAGATCGTTTGTGTCTTCAAGGAAGATTGCATGTTTGGCTTTATCACTTGTAGGTTTGCTTGTTTCTTTCAACTCTTTTGCTTGCTACCCAGCCTTGCTAGCCAAAAACATGTTTTGAGAAGGCATACTTCTCATGTTTCCAATCCCTTTGAACCAAACCTGTGCCATTTGTGTCCACCATATCTAACTATTAGCATTATTGCTATTTCAAGCAAATTCTCAAGATTCATCTATCTTTCGAATTAAAAAGTGTTTTGTTATGTGAAAACTAGTTAGTAAAGCTCTCACGAACTTGATGGCACACCTTATTTTCTTGCCCCTAATAGACTTGAATCATTGTGTCATCAAAGTTGTATATGCTTGCATCTATACGTTGGGATTAGCAGAACCATGTTGTCACGGGGAACGCTTTCAACACTTATGGATACATATCCAGTTGATATCATGCTCTTTTGTCTATGGATGTTGCCGGTGTGAAATAAAGATGGAGCTTGTAAGTCCATGGAGTGATGTATGTGTGTTAGATAAACGCTTGGACCGCTACCCTAAGCCATGCCTAATCATGGTGGAAACTTGCAACATCACCATAATGAGAATTCTGTGAAGCATCCTCAATACAAAACTATGCACATAGTAAATAAAAAGATAGCTGATATGCTCATTGTCTGCTTGCCTTGTCATTTTGGTTATGGGATAGCTCATGTACCATGTGCAAGGGGTACCCCGTTGGGGGTTCTTTATGATACACATGTACTTACAATGACAAGAACTTACCGGTGACTAAAGTTGAGTAGCATGAGGTGCGACCCTGGTACTCAAGGGACATGAGATTGCTAACTTATATTTCATCAAGCATATACTCCATCCTTGTTCACTTTAATCTTAATCATCTCAAGATGCTTATGATAGGGGCAATGAGGGCTCAAATCTAGTAAGTACCATAATCTTTTGGAAGCTCTTTATGACTTGAAATCCCTGCTTCCCTCTATGAAGGGACCTTTCTCCTATTTTCTGAGCTGAGTCAGTAAACCTTCTTCCTCTCTATCTCCAGCAAGCATTTGAGTTATTGTGTTTCAAGCATTCATATGGTGATTTATTCACTCATGTTCTTTAGCTTCCTTGTTTTCACAAGACTCTTATGTACTGAGTATTACTTTGAAAGTCGTCATTGTGAAAAACCTGTTTGAGCAAAGAGTACTCCTGTTATAAAACTTCTTCAAAAGCTTTTTGTGAAACTGTTTGCCAGCTGTTCTCTAACCAAGAACAGAAGTTTGCCAATTCCAATTATGATTTATCTTTATGCATCTCTATTATGACTCCTATACTTGTTGCAAGCTAAGTTATATAATGGTGAGTTGCCTTCTTCTATGAGTTGTGTAATGGTAAGTGTGATGCTTCTTGTCTGTATTCTTTTATCGACACTTCACTCCATAAACCTATGGACATGTTTACTGAGCTCAGTTTTCGCTTGGGGACAAGCGAAGGTCTAAGTTTGGGGGAGTTGATACGTTCAATTTGCATCACCATTCTATATCATAATTTGCCTCTATTCATTGATATATGTCTTATTATGAGGTGTTACTTATGTCTTTTTCCTCAGTTTTTGCATGTTGGATGATTTTTGAAGGATGGACTACCAGAGTTAGGTTTCTGATGGAAAAAGAGGTGTTTTGATGCAATTTCGTGAAGATCAGAAAAATACCAGAAAAATATTGGAAAATTATATTTTCCCAGAAGACGAAGGAAGCCAGAAGGGGAGGCGTAGCTGGGCCATAGGGGGCCCACACCCCCCTAGGCGCGTGTCCCCTGGGACGCGCCTAGGGCAGGTGTGGCCCACCTGGCTAGCCTCCGACTCCGCCCTCTCGCCTATATATTCCTCTCGGAACCCTAATACTGGGGGGAGACCACTGAAATATTTCCGCCGCCTCTGCGGGGCGGAAAACACAGAGGGAGAAAGAGCTCTTCGGCAGACAGATTTCTGCCGGGGAAATTCCTTCCCGGAGAGGGGAGATCGTCACCATCAACACCGTCATCAAGCTAGACTTCATCGGGATCATCATCATCATCCACATCATCATCTCCATCAGCACCATCATCACCACTCCATCCCGCTGTAACAATTGTGTTGGATCTTGCATTAGTTCTTAGGGGAAACTTTCCCGGTGTTAATTACTATTGTAGTTGATGCTTGTGAGTGGAACCATTGGATTATTATTTATATTCATATTGTTATCCATTACCATATCATCTTTGATCTTGATCCATATGATGTCTTGTGAGTAGTTCGTTTAGTTCTTGAGGACATGGGAGAAGTCATGTTGTTAGTAGTGGATTTGTGTTGAGTTATTATTCAATGGTTTAGTATTTATGTTGTGGTGCTATTCTTCTAGTGGTGTCATGTGAACGTCGACTACATGATACTTCACCATTTATGGGCCTAGGGGAATGTATTGTGTATTTGGCTACTAATTGTTGGGTTGCCGGAGTGACAGAAACCTGAACCCCCGTTAGGACACCATTGCATAAGGGAGCGTAGGATTTCAGAGTTTAAGGTTGTGGTTAGGTTTATATCTTAATTAGTTTCCTGTAGTTGCGGATGCTTGCAGGGGGTTTAACCACAAGTATGTATTAGTCCAAGTAAGGTCGGTACATTAGCACAGGTTCACCCACACAACACTTACAACACCAAAGAAGAGTACTCAGCTATTTGAAGCGAAATCAATTCACAGAATTCCCATGTGTCCTCGAGAACGTTTGGTCCTTATAAGTATTTCCACCGGCATGTCATTTGCTAAGAAAGGATTGGGCCACTTGCTGTAGTTGTTCGTTGTCTTTATTACTTGCACTTTGTTTTCTTGCTTTATCAGAAAACCCCTAAAAATCCTTTTGCTAAGTATTTACAGAGATTTCCTGCTCCATACCACTAGTCAACACCTTCTTCTCCTCGTTTGGATCGACACTCCTATTTATCGAAAGTACTATGATACCCCCATGTACTTGTGGGTTATCAATAAGCATGAAACATTCTACTCTTTTCCAACACCAATCGACTTATTTGAAACAACTCACAAAGATAATAACCAATAAATACCAGAGAGCTTGTCTCACCAACTACAAAGAAGAACTAAAAAGTTCTAAGCAAAAATAAGAAGAAAACTAAAGCTAAAAGCAGTGCTAGCAAAGGAGAACACTCACAGAACAATAAGAGTGAAAACTAGAGTGTTCTAAGCAATGAAGAACGGGGTGTGACTTCTCCAAAAGAAGTGTGCTGGGATCCAACCAACTTATTGTAGCAAAAATAAACACATAGTGCATGAAGCAATAAAAATGTAGTATCTTAATAGAAGACCTGAGATTTTGTTGATGAAGAGGGGATGCCTTGGGCATCCCCGAGCTTTGACGCTTGTACCTCTTGAATATTTCTTGGGGTGACACGGGTGGCATCCCCAAGCTTGAGCTTTTGACCATACTTCATCTCATCACATCATTCTCTCCCTACACTTGAAAACTTCCTTCATACAAAACTTCACCCAATCTTCATTAGCAACATTAGTGTATGCAAGATAATAAACCTTTGGGTTCAGTTTCAACTCAAGTGAATCATCCATTAAAACATAAGCTACTGTAGAAATTCATTTTAAAAGCTCAAGTGATCAAAAGAACTCAAAAGAAATCGATTTAAGAGGCCAATACAAATAATGCCAGAAATATGTCAAAACAGACCTGCAGGTAAAGACCGATTTTTTTGAAAATCTTCTGTTGCTCTAATCGAAAAGTGCAAAACTAACAAAAGTTGGGGAAATACCAGGGGCATGCGCACCAAAATTGCAGATTAATACGATGTTCTGGGATTTTTCACGATTTTTTACAATGAAGCACACAAATCTGATTCGGGAGAGCAACTCCCCAAATCTTACTTCCCTCTCATTAGAGGCTATTCTTGGCACAAAACCCAAAAAAAATGATAAGAAGAGGTTATTACAGAGGCAATAACTTCCAAGACTCGACAAAAGAAAAACTTACTGAAATAAAAAATTGGGTTATCTCCCAAGAGTGCTTTTCTTTAACGCCTTTCAGCTAGCCACAGAAATCAAGAATTAAGTATTTTCAAATGAAGAAGCATCAACATAAAAAAATTCTAATAAGAGAGTCAAAAGATAGCTTCTTTATTGTTCGAGGGAAGTGTTCTATACCTTTCTTGAGTGGGAATTGATATTTAATGGTGCCTTCCATCATATCAATAATGGCACCAATAGTTCTAAGAAAAGGTCTTCCCAAAATAATAGGACAAGAAGCATTGCATTTAACATCCAAAACATAGAAATCAACAAATACAAAGGTATTGTTAACCATAATAAGAACATCATTAATTCTCCCCATAGGTTTATTTTTAGCATTATCATCAAGATGGACATCCAAATAACAATCTTCCAATGGTGGTAAATCAAGCATATCATAAATTTTTCTAGGCATAATAGAGACACTAGCACAAAGATCACATAAAGCTTTGAAATCAAAATCATTAAATTTCATATTAATGATGGGCTCCCAACCATCTTCTAATTTCCTAGGAATAGAAGCTTCATGTTTCAATTTTTCTTCTTTCATTTTCACGAGAGAATTTGTAATATGTTTTGTAAAAGCCATATTCATAGCACTAACATTAGGACTTCTAGCAAGCTTTTGCAAGAACATAATTTCTTCAGAAATATTGCAACCATCAAGATCAAAATCAAAATTATCATTTAAGGTAGTAGAACTTTTGTCTTCCATATTTTGAATTTTTTTAGCATTTTTATTGGAAAAAGTTCCAGTAGGTTTAGGCAATGTTGAAAAAGGAATGGGGACTTTGTTTACACCAATTATTTTACCATTAATAGTAGGAGGTTTTCTAATTCAACATCACTAGTGGTGGTAATGGTACAAATTTTAGTCATATTATTACTTCTAGCAATTTCATCTTATATTTCCCACCTAGCATGCAATTCAGCTAAAATCCTAACATTTTCATCAATTCTAACTTTAATGGCATTCAATGTCTTGATTTCTTTAACATAATGAGGCATAACTTTTAATTTAATAAGTTCAACATCAAGGGCAAGGCCATCAACTTTAGAAGCAAGATCATCAATTTTTCCAAGCTTTTCCTCAACAGTTTTATTGAAAGCGGTTTGTGTACTAATAAAATCCTTAAGCATGACTTCAAGTTCAGAGGGTGCACTTCTATTGTTGTTGTAGGAAGTTCCATCAGCATTACCATTATTAGATGTATATGGCCTATAATTATTATTACCATAAGCATTGTTGCTAAAATTATTACTTCTAATAAAGTTCACATCAACTTGCTCTTCTTGAGCAACCGAAGAGGCTAAAGGAACATTATTTGGATCAATATGAGCTTTTCCACTAACAAGCATAGACATAATAATATCAATCTTATCACTCAAGGAGGAGATTTCTTTAATAGAATTAACCTTCTTACCTTATGGAGCTCTCTTGGTGTACCATTCAGAATAATTAATCATCATATCATTCAGGAGATTTATTGCAGCATGCAAAGTGATGGACATAAAGGTACCTCCAGCAATTGAATCCAACCAATTTCTTGAAGAAAAATTCAATCCTGCATAAAAGGTTTGGATAATCATCCAACTAGTCAGTCCATGAGTGGGGCAATTATTCACTAAAGATTTCATTCTTTCCCAAGCTTGAGCAACATGTTCATTATCAAATTGTTTAAATTTCATTATTTTACTTCTCATGGATATAATCTTAGCATGAGGATAATATTTTCCAATGAAAGCATCTTTGCATTTAATCCAAGAATCAATACTATTTTTAGTCAAAGATAGCAACCAATCTTTAGCACTTCCTCTTAAAGAGAAAGGAAGAATTTAAGCTTAATAATATCTCCCTCTACATCCTTATATTTTTGCATTTCACAAAGTTCAACAAAATTATTAAGGTGATAAGTAGCATCATCAGTACTAACACCAGAAAATTTCTCTTTCATAACAAGATTCAGCAAAGCAGGTTTAATTTCATAGAAAGTAGCTTCAGTAACATGTGGAGCAATATGTGTGCAAATGAAATCATTGTTGTTTGTGCTAGTGACGTCACACAACTTAGTGTTTTTAGGATTAGTCATTTTTGCAAGATTAACGCAAGCCAACAAAAATAGCAACTAAAGTATGAACTATTTTTTTTGCGTTTTTGATAAAAATAAACAAACCAAACAAAGAAAAATAAAAACAAAGTAAAGAGATTGGTAGTGAGAGACTCCCCTTGCAGAAATCTTCTTTCTCCCCAGCAACGGTGCCAGAAAAGCTTGATGAGCCTATTGGGAACCCCAAGAGCAAGGTATAATGAGCACAGCAGCAAGTTTTCCCTCAGTTATGGAACCAAGGTTATCGAACTAGTAGGAGAAAGAAACCACTTCCAAAGGTGTTGCTAGCAACGTGGAATCTACACACAACACAACCAAAATACTTTTCCCAAACTTATCAGTGAGGTTGTCAAGCTCACTGGTTTTGCTGAAAACAAAGGATTAAACATCTAGTGTGGAAGAAATTAGTTGACTGTAGTAATTGCAGAAAGTAAACAGTAGATAGAATATCAATGGGAAGGAATGGACCAGGGTCCACAGTTCACTAGGGGTGTTTTCTCCATAAGATAAATAACATGCTGGGTGAACAAATTACAACGGGGAATTGACAAATAGAGAATGCATAACAATGCATGTACATGACATGATGATCACTATAAGATTCACTTGGGAATTACAACATGATACATAGATCGTAATCCAACTGCATCTATGACTAATAATCCACCTCCGGGATATCATCCGAACAACCCTCGGGTATTAAGTTGCAAGCAACAGATAATTGCATTAAGCAAAGTGTGTAATGTAAACAATTGAATTTCCCTTGGACCAAGGATTGTTGTTTTATCCCTAGTATCAATAGCTCATCTACAATCTTAGAAGTTTCAGTCACTCTCCCAGATTACTAGAGGCATGAACCTACTATCAAGCATAAATACTCCCTCTTGGAGTCACAAGTAAATACTTGGCCAGAGTAACTACCAGCAACGGAGAGCATGCAAGATCACAAATCACATAGACATGGTAGAACAATAATCAATCTGACATAATACTCAATATCCATCGGATCCCCGTAAACACAACATGTAGCATTACAATAAGATGATATTGATCATGATAGGTAGGTCACAAGATCTAAACATGGTGGCACAAATAGGAGAAATAACCATCTAGCTACTGCTATAGACCCGTAGTCCAAGGATGAACTACTTACACATCACTCCGGAGGCAGGCATGGTGATGAAGAAGGCCTCCGGGATGATCTCCCTTCTCCGACAGGGTGCCAGGAAGAGCTTCAGTTCCCTCCTCATATAGGGACGATGGTGGCGGCGGCTATGGACTTTTTTCATGGAATTCTGATATGGTCTTTAGGTTTTTGTCTCGGGGGGTTTATATAGGCGAAGGGGCAAGGTCGGTGGAGCACCAGGGGGCCCACACCCTAGGGAGGCGCGTCCCCTGGCCGCGCCTGGCCCAGGTGTGGCCGCCCTGGGGTGTGTCTCCCCCTCTCCTTCGGCTCCGTGTCGTGTCGGAAAAAATAGGAACTTCGGATTTTGTTTCATTCAATTCCGAGAATATTTCTCTACTAGTTTTTCTGAAACCAAAAATAGCAGAAAACAGGAAACTGATTCTATGGCACTTGTTAATATGTTAGTTCCAGAAAATTCATAAAATGCCTCAAAGTGTAGACAAAAACATAATATAGTTGGTGCAAAACAAGCATGGAGCATCAAAAATTGTAGATACGTTTCCAACGTATCAGATTGCAGCGGCCCAAGACAAGCGGCGGCGGCGGACCTGGGCGAGCAAGGCGGCTAGGCGGGGTAGCTAGGCTGGCCCGGTAGTACCGGCCTGCCCAACGGTAATACCGCTTTGGACGGTACTACCGGCCTGGGCCTACCGGGCGAGACAGTGCGTAGCACAGCGCACAGGGGAGGGCGGTATTAGCTTGCGGTACTACCGCTCGGCCCAAGAACAATTTTTTTCTTTTTCTTTTTAAATCAAACAAATAGGCAAATTCAAACGGGAATAAATTGAGCTAGGAAACTCCGATCGACCCGAAACCAATTTTGTTGGAAAGAGGACGACAAGAGCTACCTCCCTTGGTGAGAATATTTCATGTATTATAATGTGAGATATCTCCCTTGGTGAGAAAATGGAAAATCTCCAAGGTAAAAAACGCAATAAGATATAAAAGGGAAATCTGTTTTTGATAAACTAGAGCTTGTTATGAATATTACCACAAGCTCTAGAACCTCAAATGGATAAGATTCAAATAACAACGAAGAAATATGATGCTAAGAATGCAAAGGTTTGAGCTCTCTCCAAATGATATGATTCAAAGTGTAAGATGGTTAACCTAGAGGGGGTGAATAGGTTTCTACAAAATTCTTTATAATCTTTTGCAAGTTTTAGGCTTTGCGGAATATAAGTGAGCCTAAATGCAAACTCGTTGAGGCAACCTAGATGATATACAATATACTTCAAGATCGAAGGCTATCACAAGATAAACAACACAAGTAAGAGATCAGTTGAGGAATAACCGAAGCACGCAGAGACGAAGATGTATTCCCGTGTTCACCACCTTTGGGAAGGGGGCTACGTCATGTTGGAGAGGTGTGAGGTTCCACGAAGGATTCCTCACGCGCCACAAAGGCTCACCTTGTTCCCCGAGCCTATCCCACGAAGGAATAGCTCACTTACTCGTGATAGACTTTAAAGTAGTCTCCAAACCCTCACAAACTTTCCACGGAGCAAATCACAAGCCGAATGCCTCCGGGCGACCCTAGCCGCCTAGGGTTTCCCACAAACCCAAGAGTAACAAGCTAACTCGATGAACTTAAGGGGGAATGGACTTTGGCTTGGTGGAAACGTAGATCGGGACCTCCTCTTTCTTTCTACCAAAGGGATTTGGATTTGGTTGGGTAGAATGGGAGATCCTCAAGATTTTGTGTTTCAACAATGGGGGAGAGAGAGAAATCTTCAAGAAATGAAATGTTAGCTCAAGTGCCTAACCTCACAGTGGAGAAGAAAGGGGTATATATAGTGTGAGGGAAAAAATAGCCGTTTGGGGGTTCCGGCGACAGAACCGACAATAAGTCCGGTCGGACCGAGTTGCTCGCCGGAATTTCCGGCGACAGCTCTGGTCGACCGGACCCCACGCCAGAATTTTCAGCGGCGACCGAAATTCTCGGCGAACAACCGAAAGGCTATGCAGTAAGCGATATCGGCATACACCTAGAATTTCTGACGGCGACCAAAAATTCCGGCGACAGCACCGGCGCCGCCGACGCTTTTTCCGATTTCGCAGTAACCTCTTTTGACTCATTTTTCAAGGATGTTTTCTCTCTCTCTTCGAACGGGTGTGTGGTGGATGATGAGAGGCATATTTGGTGTAGAACATCCCCAAAGAGCACATTGAGATCACCCCTCTTCATAGTGCGGTGTTTCCTATTTGACTCAAGAGTAAATAAGAGAAATAATAAACAACAACACCGACTCTCCATAAAGAAACGAATGGGGGGTCACCCATTACCTATCACCAACAACCTGCGGACTCTCACCTATAGAGAAGCTAATAGAAACATTAGTCCATTCTCTAGCTCCGATGTCATAGTTAACCAAAACACTAGACAAGGGCTATTTGCCCTTTCAATGATCGAGTTACTCACTCGAGAGCACCTCTTAAAAGTACATCTATCTATCCTAAACCCGGTCTCCCAACTAACAACATGAGGCCAGCAAAAGTGAAAACCTATCAAGATTATACCTTTGCCTTGAGCAAACCACTTGAGCACGATGAATACGATATTGTCCTTCTCAAGATGGACACCTTTCTTGATTCCTCTTTCTTGCGCTTGCTAGATGAAGACTTGCACTTTGCTCCCCCATACACTATAGGGAAACCTATACTTTGACCTTGTCTTTATCGACCCATGATCACCGAGGATGGCAAGCATCAAATACGAGATCTTCTAGAGATGGCGCATTTTGAGCTTGCAAAAAACTTCTTCTTCTTCATAGAATCTACCTTGAAGCCAACACATGCTCCAAGCGATGCCAATGGACAATTCCTACAAGTGCAACTTAATACACACATTAGTTCATAAAGATTGTCATTAATTACCAAAACCACACATGGAGCCCACATGTTCTTTCAATTGGAAACAAATCAAACCACACAAAGAGTAGTGAGCCATGGCATTGGTCCTCCCCAAGATTTTCACACCTCCACGATGTCTTCCTCCCGGTGTCCCTGCCTCCTCCTCAAGGCCCTAGCGATCACCGGCGATGATCATATATGACCCCCTTATTTGCCCCCCTAAATCCCACGCCCGTCTCCTCCTTGTCATCTATCGCACCTCCAATCTCAAGCGAGGATATGATGACCTCCTCGTCTCCCGACCCGTCTCATTGTCGTCATCCCCCAGTGGCGAAGGTATTGCTATGGTAGCGACGATGTTGATGTGGAGGTGAGCCTCGTTCCCGCTTCTGCAGGTGTGGTGGTGCTACCATGGCCATGGGGCGACGACGGAGGGCCATGCTATCATGGGAAAATGGTGATGGTACCATGGGTGATGACGTAGGGCCATGCTACCATGGGCAAACTGTTTTGCTACGACGGTTCTATGTTTTTTGTTACAACTGTCATGTGATTTTTCTACAACTTTGCTGTGATTTTGCTATAATCGTCCAATGATTTTGCTATGTCTGTTCCGTGATTTTGATATATTTGTCCTATGATTTTGCTATGACTATTATGTGATTTTGCTAAACTAGTACATATTTTTTTCAACCTATTTTCCCAACCGGAGTCTTTGTTTGGTACACTAACATATCTTTGCTATAATTGTTATATGTGGTTTTACTACAACTGCGCAAATGTTTTGCTACGATATCTCCGGCGTAAGTCTTCGATGAAGTTGGTTTTTCTATGATAGTACCATTTTTTGATACGAGGTCTTCGACAAAATTGAGTTTGCTATAGTAGCAGACCGTTTTTGTTACAATATTGCAAAGTTTCTCCTATAATATTGGCAAGGATTTTTTTCTACTTTCTAGCTAAACCGTTTTTGCTACATATTATAGGACGAAGGGAGTAATAGCAAAGAGGTTTTCTTTTTGGCTAGCTAAATAGTAACAGTAGCAAAAGCAGGAGCTTGGGCAAAAGAGAGACACATGGCAGCTTCTGACCCCAGGATCTGGGGTTTTGATCTTCCAGGGGACGCCCAACAGCGCTCCTTCCCTACTGGTCTGTGAATTGGGTTCAGCTATCCGCAAGATAAAAAGAACACAATACATCACCGGCCATTTCATTCACGGCCACAAAAGTGAAGCATATTATTTCACTAGGATCGGATCAAGGAAGAAATTGATCTCCTTACAGGTAAACAGAACAATGGATCAATCAATCTAGTTCTAGTGGCACATAAAGACGTTTTTTCTCAGAGCAAGCAGTGGAGTCTCGTTCCCTCGGAGCTGTAACGCTTAGACTTGTGGTTGATCATGTGCAGGCGACCATCAGCGCGCACCACCTCAACACCCGTCAAGACGGTAAGATGAATGATCACTATGTCATCGTCCATCCCGTCTACTACGAAGGAGTATGCTGCTGCGCGTCTCTCGACCTTTGCAAAGCTTGTGGCGATGCAGAACCAGAGGCGGAGCCAGAATTTATCATTGAGGAGGGCAATTAGAGTGTATTAGTGTTATAAGTTTGATTAGGGGGGCTAAAATAGATAAAACATTATATAAATAGTATTTTGATGGATAGTTTTAGTTAAAAAATCAAAATCATAGCGGGAGGGCACTGCCCTTGCTCGCCCCTCCCTGTCTCCGCCCCAGCAGAACTTACCCGAGCCCAGGTTCACCAGGGCCCCCTTCTTTTCAGCTTATGATTCTAGAGAAGCTCGATTTTAGAAGATTGTTGGAAAAATCTGTGGTGGGGAGAAGCTCACACAATTTACATTTTTCCATTCTTTTTAGCTTATGGAATTTGGGATTCCAAACGTCTTGAACTGTGAAATATCTACAATGCCCTGCAGCTGGGAGGACGGCATGGGGAGCTCGAGGTCGCCCGATGGAGGGAGGGGGAAGAGATCGCGTGGGGTGGCGGCCGTCGGTGAGCGGCGGAGGCGGCGGAGGCGGGGCCATCAGGGGCAGGCGGCGTCGGGGCAGCAGACGAGGTGGGGCAGCGGAATGGAGCGGCGAGTCGGAGGCGGGCTCAGCGGCGGCGGCGGCGGGCGCTGGCGGCAGCAACGACGGCGGGCGCTGGCGGCGGCGGGGTGAACCCTAGCTGGTTCATGTCGATGCGGGGCAGATGGTATTTCTTTGTTCCCTTCGGTGGCAATCCCATGTAAATAGTACAAACACGAGGGGTAGCCGGGGAAACCCTTTGGGCCGTGGGTGGAGAATCGCGGGAATCCTTCAGAATCAGGTCGCCGGCTGATTCTGGGTTCACGTACGTTTTCTGATTTTCGGTGAAAGGAGTTGGACCCTTCTTTTGGGCTTTTCCAGATTTTGGGCTAGAATCTGTTTTAGAAGCTGAAAAGAAGGAGGCCAGGTGCCGCTGCTGCAGCTGCCACTCGTCGGGCAGGCGGTCGAGATAGTTCCAGTCGTGCACCGCCACCGGTGGCCGGGAGGAGGAGGCGGAGAGGTCAGAAGCTCGCAGGCAGTGGTTGGGGTTGTCAATGGCGTCGAGGCCGAACCAGAGGCCGAGCTCAGGGACGTACACCGCCGCGCCGTGGAAGGGCAGCGCCCAGCTGCCAGTCCGTCTCCACTCGCCCTTCACCGTGTCGAAGGCAAACGCGCCGACATCCACCGACGAAACACATATTGTCGTGTCGTCCACCACCGCCGCCGACGATGGAGAACACACCTTCCCCGTCGCTGCTCGTGCCATGCGGCGGGGAGGGAAGACGTTTCCAGTTCCACCACTGCTCGATGTCCACGCATCGATCCGTAGAGTAGCTGCTCCTGCTGTAGTTCAAGACTTCGAACCTGCTGCCATCATCTCCGCTGCCCATGACATAAAGCTGGTGGTCATCCCGGCCAAATCTGCGCCGGGTCATGGACAAGGAGATGGAGTCGCTCTGCTTGCAGAAGTTGGCTTGGGGCATGGGGAAGACGGACTCCAGGTCGAGGTCGTACATCACGTTGCCGCCGAAAGGGCCGCCGAACATGACGGAACCCTCTCCCTGCCCTCTAAGAAGTGAGAAGAAATGCATGGTGGTTGTGTCGGCTACCCCTGGCGGCATCGAGAACTTGGTGTTCGGCTTGGGTAGACTCTTGAATCTCGAAATCGTCGACAACCATCCCTGCTTCTTGTTCGCTCTCGCCGCCACTTGCGCCGCCGCTGCTTTCTGCGCGTCTTGTGTTGATGGGTGGAAGAGATACGGCGCAGCGAATTTACCCTGTTGTGGTGATCGTGCAGTATCATGTTCACAAACTTACGATTCATTATAAATCGCCAGAGTAACCAAGACAGAAGTCGGAGTATCCTGAAGAGATATAGGAGAAAAGAGTTGAGAATAGGAAACGGTTGGTAGACTAAGATTGCACTCGAAAAAAAAAGATGGAATTGATACGAAAGATGTGAAGTTTGGGGAGAACAACAAGAAATCGGATGTTCATACCAGCAGCTGCAAATCTAATCCCGTGTGCCTCCAATTCCAGATTCCATAGACCCGGCGCGGTTTAATCACGCAAGGATATCTTTACAGATCGAAGACGGTTAGATGAGGCAGGGCAAGTGAAAGAATATCTAAAAGTTGGATCGATGGGTTGGAGAACTGGTGCACAAAGGCGGCGGCGGAGAGGAGGCGTGGCCGCGTGTGGGGATGTTCTGGTTGTTGGACCGCATGGGCTAAAATATTTGCTTAGCTTGCCCATCGCGGAAACCTCTTTGAATGTGGCTCCGGTCATTTGCTCCAGTGGGTTGCACATTCGTAGGAACAAGGATTTTAAGGCAACTTCACGTGGCGGAGTGCCGATCCTGCCCAGAAAATCTGAAAATTATAAAAAAATTGAAACTTATATAATATTTTTATACTGTTCACAGAATGTTTTAATAATGTTTCAGTCGATTTCAATTCTGTTTCAATTAGTAATATCAGCATGACGTCATGCATGTACAGGCTGAAAAAAACTAAACAAACGCACCAATCTCAAAGCGGGAAGGAGCGATAGATAGATGAGACTCCTGCATGTGAAGTTGCCTTTAGAAATGACTTTCTGACATTCATAACCGAAGCACATCACACTCTCCCATTCTCCCAAGCCAGAGCCAGCTTGAACTTCCTCGGCGCTGCCTTTTCCTATTAGTGGAGTTCTCACTTTCCCTGCAAAAAAAATGTGGAGCTCTCACTTCCTATTGTAATCCAGTAGCAACTTCTCCTGAACCTCCTTTCACCTATTTCTCCCCTCTTCTCGAATGCCCTCCTATCCGAGATAGAATTCCGCTCGCTTACTGCTCTTCCGGATGGATCACCCCTTTCCGAATCTCTATTCCTTTCTCATGATTCCTTTCTCTTTGATAGTTCCAATGTTGTTTTTCTTGATTTTAAATTGTCTTATCTTCTTCACCCATATGATGGGAACCTGATTCTAGTGTTGTGTGATGTTGGGTCTTTTCATTTCGCGACTCGCAAGTACTACATCCGTTCTTAAATATAAGTTGTTTTGGCGGCACAAAATAAATTGCCAAAATGTCTTATATTTAAGAAGTGTTTGTTCTTATTTTATTGTCGCGTGTTGTCTCCGCTCTATAGACGTCTTTACCTTTTTTTGTCTAGTTGAGTGGTTCCTCTAATGCCGGTTAGTACTACATCCGTGCTACGTGTTCCTGTTTGGTTATTCATCATGTTCTGCGAGTACATGTTTAGCTGCTATTTGTTTCCGTTCATCCTGTTGTTTAGTACATCTAGTATGTTCGAGTTACATGAGCTACTAGCTGGTTTTATCATGCTTAATATTCTGGAATTAATCATAGAAATTATGCATAATATTCCAACAATCCAAAAACCTTATTGTAGGCAATTTCCTGAATTAACAATGGCTGGTTTTACCGATGCACTGAGGCCGGATAAGTTTACCGGTGTGCACTTTAAGAGGTGGCAGTACAAGGCTGAGCTTTGGCTGACCACGATGAAAGTGTTCCATATCAGTAAAGGCAAACCTGAAGAAACTATATCTGGCGAGGATCAGAAGAAGTTCGAGGATGCCAATACAGTCTTTGTGAGATGTATTCTGAGCATTCTTGCTGACCGTCTGTGTGATGTGTTTATGCACATAAAAGACGGGAAAGAGCTCTGGGATGCACTGTATGCCAAGTTTGGTGCTGCAGATGCTGGCAGTGAACTGTATATCATGGAGAGCTTTCATGATTTTAAGATGACTAAGGACCTTCTTGTGGTTCAACAAGCTCATGAGATACAGTGCATTGCCAAAGAGCTCGAACTCCTTAAGTGTACCTTACCCAACAAGTTTGTGGCGGGTTACATTATTGCTAAGTTGCCCCCTTCATGGAGGAACTTTGCCACAACTCTCAAACACAAGAGACATAAGATATCAGTTGAAAATCTGATAGCGTCCCTTGATGTTGAGGAGAAGGTTCGGGCTAAAGACACTACGGAGAAAGGAGAGAGTCATGCTACTGCCAACTTTGTGCAGAAAGGCAAATATGTAGGCAAGAACAAAGGGAACTTCAAACCCTCCTTTAACAAGCATGTAAAGACTACAACCTTCAAGAAGAAGAAGACGAACAGGGACAAGAGTGAACTGTCGTGTTACACTTGTGGAGAGCCCGGCCACTTTTCCAAGGACTGTCCAGAACGCGCAGACCGCAGAGGGAAAAAGGCCAAGACTGTCAACGTCGTGACCGCTAGCAATACTGATGGGTATGGTAATTTATTTACTGTTCTTTCAGTATTTCAATCACCATGTTGGTGGCTTGATACAGGTGCTAATGTTCATGTGTGTACTGACATCTCTATGTTCACTTCTTATCAGGTCGCTCGGGATTCATCTGTCCTAATGGGGAATGGATCACATGCTTTTGTTCGTGGTGTTGGCATGGTGGATCTGAAGTTTACTTCCGGAAATATCGTGCAGCTAAGGAACGTGTAGCATGTCCCTACTATGAACAAGAATCTCGTTAGTGGCTCCCTTCTATGCAGAGATGGGTTTAAGGTTGTCTTAGAGTCTAATAAAGTCGTTGTTTTGAAACATTGACAATTTATTGGTAAAGGTTATGAGTTCGGAGGCTTGTTCCGGTTTTCACTTTCAGAGTTTTGTAATAAATCCATGAATCATATCTGTGGTGGTGTTAATGATGATACCAGTGTTTGGCATTCTCTTTTATGTCACATTAATTTTGGTTTGATGTCTCGGATGTCCAGTATGAGTTTAATTCCAGATTTCACTATTGCCAAAAGTTCTAAGTGCCATAGTTGTGTGCAATCAAAGCAACGTTGAAAGCCTCACAAGGCTGCCGAGAGGAAAAACCGCACACTAACTGCCTTGGTGAATTCCATGTTGCCACTGCTGGTTTATCAAAGGCATGGTGGGGGAGGCTTTGTTGACTTCATGTCATGTCCTGAATAGAGTTCCTAACAAGAATAAAGAAAAGACCCCTTATGAGGAGTGGGTTGGGATAAAACCATCACTTTCGTATCTGCGCACTTGGGGGTGTTTGGCAAAGGTCAACATACCGATCCCCAAGAAACGCAAGCTCGGACCCAAGACAGTGGATTGTATCTTTCTAGGATATGCTCCACGGAGTGTGGGCTATAGATTTCTAGTGGTTAAATCTGAGGTACCTGATATGCATGTTGATACTATAATGGAATCTCGTGATGCAATATTCTTTGAGAATATTTTTCCTATGAAAGATATGCATAGCATTGGTAGAATTTCTTCTGAAATACTTCCTGAATCTAGTGCATCTATTGAGAATTCTGAACAACCACATGAGGAATTCCTTGAGAAGCATGACAATGAACCTCTCACGAGGGGTAAGAGACAGAGGGTTGCAAAATCCTTTGGTGATGATTTCATCGTGTACCTTGTGGATGATACTCCTAGATCCATTACTGAGGCATATGCATCCCCTGATGCAGATGATTGGAAAGAACTATCCAAAATGAGATGGACTCGATTCTTTCTAATGGAACTTGGAAATTATCAGAACGACCCTATGGTTGTAAACCTGTGGGATGTAAGTGGGTGTTTAAGAAGAAGCTAAGGCCTGATGGTACTATTGAGAAGTACAAGGCGCGTTTTGTAGCTAAGGGATACACACAGAAAGAAGGCGAAGATTACTTTGACACCTATTCACATTTCGCTAGACTGACCACCATTCGAGTACTACTATCCCTGGCTGCCTCTTATGGTCTTCTCGTTCATCAAATGGATGTGAAGACAGCTTTCCTTAATGGAGAGATGGAAGAGGAGATCTATATGGATCAGCCGGATGGGTTTGTGGTAAAAGGTGAAGAGACAAAGGTGTGTAAGTTATTAAAATCTTTATATGGCCTAAAACAAGCACCTAAGCAATGGCATGAGAAATTTGACAGAACTCTACTTTCTGCTGGCTTTGTCATTAACGAGGCTAATAGGTGTGTTTACTATCGCCATGGTGGGGGCGATAGTGTTATATTATGTTTATACGTGGATGACATTCTGATCTCTGGTATAAACATGAAAGTGATAAATGAAGTCAAGTCTTTCTGTCAAAGAGTTTTGATATGAAAGATCTGGGAGAGGCTGATGTGATTCTGAACATCAAGCTTATTAAGAACGAGAATGAGATTACTTTAACGCAATCTCATTATGTTGAGAAGGTCTTGAGCCAATTTGGCTTTAATGATGGCAAGACTTATCCAACACCTTATGATCCCAGTTTGACATTACGAAAGAATAAGAAGGAACCAACATATCAGCTGAAATATTCACAAGTTGTTGGTTCTCTCATGTACTTAGCAAGCGCTACAAGACCCGATATCTCTTTTGTTGTGAGCAAGTTGAGTAGGTTCATGTCTAACCCGGGTATTGATCATTGGCATGCACTTGAAAGGGTCATGCGCTATCTATGTGGTACAATGAGCTATGGGATTCACTATTCAGGGAATCTTTCTGTGCTTGAAGGATATAGTGATTCGAATTGGATCTCTGACGTTGATGAACTCTACGCCACGAGCGGGTATGTGTTTACCCTTGGAGGTGGCGCAGTTTCATGGAGGTCTCGTAGACAAACCATATTGACGAGGTCAACTATGGAAGCAGAACTTACTGCTTTAGACACAACCATTGTTGAATCAGAATGGCTGTGTGAGCTCTTGATGGACTTGCCTGTGGTTGAGAAACCTGTGCCGACAATACTTTTGAATTATGACAACCAAACTGTTATTGTCAAAGTGAACAATTCTAAGGATAATGCGAAGTCATCAAGACACATGAAAAGACGTTTGAAACCTGTCAGGAAATTGAGAAACTCCGGAGTAGTAACTGTTACGTATATTCAAACAGACAAAATCCTGGCAGATCCCTTTATAAAGGGACTATCACGAAATGTGATAGATAGTGCATCGAGGGAGATAGGGTTGAGACCCATGGATGTCACACCTAGTGGTAACCCAACCTATGTGCTCGGAGATCCCGTGAATTAGGACCTGGGAAGAACAAGCTAGTGGGTGGACTGAGGAGAGTATTTTGTAACCCTCTCTATGTGGAGATGCATAACTATCATAATCCGTAAGGCAGGTTGGCAACATGCCTTAATGTGTTTCTGTTGGCTTTAATTAGCAAAGATGCCGTCCTACGGGGCATTCTTGAAAGAACACACCGATATGAGCTCGACTGTAAACGTCGCGGTCTATGAGACTTGGGTGATCTCTAGTAAACTCATGAAGAGACCAGGGAGTATGACGCATATGCTCCAACCCGCGGGGTAGGCTACTTACAGCCAAGTACTAGTTATGATTTTGAGCAAAATCTATTGGCACCAAACTTGCAATTCAAGGTTCGTTCAATGTTCAAGTTGTTGATAGACGTAGTTCAAGATTCTAGGTAGAAGTTCAACTTAACAGTCTCTGCTGAAACACTGGTATATAAACAAGTAGCAAGGATTGGCAAATCTTCAAATGGGCATTTGAGATCTGGTGGGGGATTGTTAGAAATAATGGGGCTAATCCATTTAGGCCCATGTGTATTTCAGATTTTCCCTAAATCTCAAAGCCCAAATTTGTGGCAGCCCATATGTGTTTGGGCCCATGTTTGTGGCAGCTCACATGGCAGTGGAGTGGGAGCTAAAGTTTAGTCCCACATGGAAAGTTGGAGAAGAGTTACACCATCTTATAAGGTGGAGTGTTGCACCACTTTGTAAGTGAGTGGCAATAAGAGAGATACACACGTGCGCTCTTTCGACGACGACGCCGCCGCTCGCACGCACGCATGCTCGCCTCGTCTCGTCACGACGCGCGCGCGCCGCGGGTTGCGGGAATCTCGCCGAGCCGAGCTTTATTTTGCTGCTCAGGAAAATTGACAGACGTGTCAAACGGTTAGCTTATTCGGGTCGCTCCCGGATCGTGGGCTACCGTAACCGACCCGAACATGCGCAACGTGGACTCGGCCCACGTTCGCTTCCGTTAGGGTTTCTTGAGACGCTCTATATAAACTTCTGCGTGGCTACCGCCACAACACCACCGAAAAACCAATCTAGGGTTTTGCCATCCTCTCTACTTGCGCCGTCACCGTAGTCTACTCCATCCCGCTTGCCGGCGTGCACCGGCGGACGGGAGAGCAGGTCTCCGGAACCACTCGCCCTTGTGATCCTGTACGGGAGAGGGCGAATAAGGTTTTTGGGAAGCGCTCCGCGCGACTGCTCGAGTTCTCCATCACGGGTCGTCTTCCATCCAAGTAGGGCGGTGCTACCTACCGCCGTCTTCGTCTCCATCTGCTTCGATCAGTCTTCCCTAAAGTTTCTACTACGACAACCGAACGGTACGTGCTACGTGCTCCTGTTTGGTTATTCATCATGTTCTGCGAGTACATGTTTAGCTGCTGTTTGTTTCCGTTCATCCTGTTGTTTAGTATATCTAGTATGTTCGAGTTACATGAGCTAGTAGCTGGTTTTATCATGCTTAATATTCTGGAATTAATCATGGAAATTATCCTAATATTCCAACAATCCAAAAACCTTATTGTAGGCAATTTCCTGAATTAACAATGGCTAGTTTTACCGATGCACTGAGGCCGGATAAGTTTACCGGCGTGCACTTTAAGAGGTGGTAGTACAAGGCTGAGCTTTGGCTGACCACGATGAAAGTGTTCCATATCAGTAAAGGCAAACCTGAAGGAACTATATCTGACGAGGATCAGAAAAAGTTCGAGGATGCCAATACTATCTTTGTGGGATGTATTCTGAGCATTCTTGTTGACCGTCTATGTGATGTGTTTATGCACATAAAAGACGGGAAGGAGCTCTGGGATGCACTGGATGCCAAGTTTGGTGCTGCAGATGCTGGCAGTGAACTGTATATCATGGAGAGCTTTCATGATTTTAAGATGACTAAGGACCTTCCTATAGTTCAACGAGCTCATGAGATACAGTGCATTGCCAAAGATCTCGAACTCCTTAAGTGTACCTTACCCGACAAGTTTGTGGCGGGTTGCATTATTGCTAAGTTGCCCCCTTCATGGAGGAACTTTGCCACAACTCTCAAACACAAGAGACATGAGATATCATTTGAAAATCTGATAGCGTCCCTTGATGTTGAGGAGAAGGCTCAGGCTAAGTACACTACTGAGAAAGGAGAGAATCATGCTACTGCCAACTTTGTGCAGAAAAGAAAATCTGTAGGCAAGAACAAAGAGAACTTCAAACCCTCCTTTAACAAGCCTGTAAAGACTGCAACCTTCAAGAAGAAGAAGACGAACAGGGACAAGAGTGAACTATCGTGTTACACTTGTGGAGAGCCCGACCACTTTTCTAAGGACTGTCCAGAATGCGCAGACCGTAGAGGGAAAAAGGCCAAGACTATCAACGTCGTGACCGCTAGCAATACTGATGGGTATGGTAATTTATTTATTGTTCTTTCAGTATTTCAATCACCATGTTGGTGGCTTGATACGGGTGCTAATGTTCATGTGTGTGCTGACATCTCTATGTTCACTTCTTATCAGGTCGCTCGGGATTCATCCGTCCTAATGGGGAATGGATCACATTCTTACATCGTGGTGTTGGTACGGTGGATCCAAGTTTACTTGGAAGATCGTGTGACCGAGGAACGTGCATCATGTCCCTACTATGAACAAGAATCTCGTTAGTGGATCCCATCTATGCAGAGATAGGTTTAAGGTTGTCTTAGAGTCTAATAAAGTCGTTGTTTCGAAAGATGGACAATTTATTGGTAAAGGTTATGAGTTCGAAGGCTTGTTCCGGTTTTCACTTTCAGAGTTTTGTAATAAATCCATGAATTATATATGTTGTGGTGTTGATGATGATACCAGTGTTTGGCATTCTCGTTTATGTCACATTAATTTTGGTTTGATGTCTCGGATGTCCAATATGAGTTTAATTCCAAATTTCACTATTGCCAAAGGTTCTAAGTGCCATAGTTGTGTGCAATCAAAGCAACCTCGAAAGCCTCACAAGGCTGTCGAGGAGAGAAACTTGGCACCTCTAGAACTCATACATTCTGATCTATGCGAGATGAATGGTGTGTTGACAAAAGGTGAAAAGAGATATTTCATGACATTGATAGATGATGCTACTAAAATCTGCTATGTTTACTTGTTGCAAACCAAAGATGAGGCTTTAGACTACTTTAAATCTATAAGGCTTAAGTTGAAAATCAACTAGAGAGAAAGATCAAGCGTCTTAGGTCGGATCATGGTGGTGAGTATTTTCCCAAAATATTTGATGAATTCTGTCAGGAACACGGAATTATTCATGAGAGGACGCCTCCCTACTCGCCCCAATCAAACGGGGTTGCCGAGAGGAAAAACCGCACGCTAACTGACTTGGTGAATTCCATGTTGCCACTGCTGGTTTATCAAAGGCATGGTGAGGGAGGCTTTGTTCACTTAATGTCATGTCCTGAATAGAGTTCCTAACAAGAATAAAGAAAATACCCTGTGAGGACCAGAACTTAGCTTCCAGACCCCCCTGTGTTTATTCGTCAATCCCAAGATCAACGTTGACGACACAGCGAAATGTATATCATTGCAGACGTACAAAATAGTAATTTATTACAAAGTCTGAATAACAATATGATGTCTAGTGACATTTATTACATCCAGAAAACACAGCGGAAATATAAAACGCGTAGTGACTCCATCTCAGCCACATGCAGTCGATGTAGTCCACGAGGCCTCACTCATTAGCGTCATCATAGTAATCATAGTCATCTCCTTCTCCATAGTACTCTGAATTATCAACAAATGTATTGCCATGAGTACATGACGTACTCAACATACCCCTTATGCAAAACCTATAATATCTACATGTGGCTTTATGTGGAGGTTATATGGTTCTTTTGCATAAAGCCCAAGTTTATTTGCAATATGGTAATAGTTTTGATGAAAGTAGTTTTTGACGAAAACATGTTTATCATCAATGATGTAATTCTCAATAGTGTGATTGTCCATGACAACTCACACAGTTCACAGATTCCAGGATAAGGATAGGGGCAAAGAGGGAAGTAGCAAGACAGGTTCCCGTATGTCAAGAAAGATTCATGTGTCGTCCATGACCGTGGACACGGCTATTCGAATAGTTTAAGCTCTGCAAAGGTTGTACACTTTTCCCACACGACACAATCCCGTCTTGACGCCCACCAGCCGTCGCTGGTTTAATACACACCAATTGGTGTACCGGCAGATGGATTGTGACAAGGTCTTTTAGTTAGATCCTCCAAAGATGTGACATGCCCACCGGGTATGGCGCACGGAACTGAGAGTACGTCCCCAATCCGGTCCCCCCATCTGTGCCGAAGGTTCTCCCGCAGGCAGACACCTCATCAGCGGTACGGCGACATCAACACCTAAGGCTGACTAATTTACTTGATCAAGCCAGTGCCCATTATAGCATGTGGTTGTACGGTTGGTCACAATCTTCAAATCCAAGACTTATTAGGACCTCATGCGGCACGGACGACGGATTGCCCCCTCCAACTAGTGAAGGGCAGCCAATCGCTCCTTCCTTTGATCCAGCTGTCGCCCGCACCAGTGTTTAGACGGTAAGTTTCACCCAGAGTAGAATAGAGTAGAGGAAACAACAACGGCTAGCTCAGCGAGCTCAACAAGTTACAAAAGGGGTGTATGTGACCCGAGGGTCACCCAATTCCTCCGAAGAGGGGAATCAAGGATCCTACTTATTATAAAGCATGGCTAAGCAATTCTACTCTAATAAGACTACTATATAGTATCTACTCAGGGTATTGTATGGAGACAGGTGTATCAAGGTATGTGTGTAACCAAAATAGCATATATTTGTAAAATAATAAAATATAATGAATTTTATAAAGCTGGGATAAGACATGGTAAGGGGCATGCCTTCGTTGTCGTGAAAGTCTTCTTCCCCAAAATCTTGATCCTGCTCGAACCCGTCACTCCCTACGCGTCATAACGATGAACCACCGATAAATACACATTTCAAATAACCACAGATAAGATCCAAATATAAAGATCCAATAAAAAGAGCCAAAAAATGCTTGCGAGGTTTGGACGGTTCGGTATAAGGATCGATCTACCGTTCTCGATTAATAAAATAAGTTTAGGAAGAATAATACGTTTCTTTGAAATATCCACGTCGCAAAAAAAATATGTCATGCGCAAATAGACTATATGCTAGCTAGTCATACAGTAAACACACAAGGGATAAAGGTACACAAAAAGCTATTGACCATACACGCATAAAATGCCAGATCATACATTAAGCATACATGTGTATATAACTCATACAAAAGCTACTGTGATCCACACATGCAATGAGGGAGCACATGAACTAGACTAGATAAAAGCACAGTAACATGACTCTCTAATCAGCTAGCAAAGCTACTGTATCTGAAGCACAATATACTAATATAGCATAACAGGCTACCAACTAAATAAAATATTGCTAAACTTAGGAGTTGTAACATCTACTAGTGTAAAAAAAAACTATATGCTGAAATTCACGATGAGTAACAAGCCAATATAATAAATCCTATGATTATTCTACTCTAAAGAACTGAATGAACAACGTCACTAGTATACAAAACTACATGTCGTTCGTACACTCCCAAACCAAAAACACTTGAGCATATTTAATCAATTGTGCTACTATTACAATCAAACTAGATGACCAAACATACTCACTAGCTAGCAGAAACAGAACATCGGCACAAACAGTGTGTACACGTACATGACCGCATGCATAGCAAAGTACTGAATCAAACACTTTCTAAAACATATTGATAGTGACAAATCTACTCACAACTAACAATACTACTGGCTTCCTAATGTTGTTTGACACGTTTCATAGGTTGGGCTCAAGGTCAAAAGGCATGTCCTTGATGGTCTAATCTGCTCATGTCATCGGACGGCATTCAGTTCACCGGCACCGCCGTAAACTATAAAACTACGGCGAGAAAACATGTCTAGGAGGTAGGCATAGGTGCGGATAGGTTGTGGTTGAAAGGATTTGTGCCGAAGCTCACCGAATGCGACGTGATCGTCCGACGAAGATGATGAACTGAGATGAACGTAGGCGAAGTGCGTCTCCGGCGATCTGCGTCTCGTCCTTCTAGTCCACGAGTCGGCTCCCCACGTCCTTGTTCTTCCCGTGACGCAGTAGCTCGTCCTTCTAGCAGCTCGTCTCCTCCTCGTCGGAGCTGCCGGAGCTATCACCGACGTCTCGCGGCGACCGGCGGAGCTCTCCAAGGTATACTGGAATAGGAGCCCAAGGCTAGTGTCGTTGTGGAGAATGGCAAGAGCAGAGAAGAGGGCGTCAATTTGTGGATGTATAGAAGGAGAACGGTGGGCAATTAATTGGAGAAAATTGATGAGAGATAATGGTGGCAGTTTCCTCCGTCGTTTCAGTTCATGGCCAGCTGCTCGCGTGTTCTCAGGAAGAGGAAGAAGAGTGGGTCCTTGTTATGTATGATTTGGTTTAAGCTGCGGGCAAGGAAGTACGTGCCTACAGAATTGGAATGAATCGAAACGCCGCGCGGCGATGCTAGACGTACTAGACGCGCGAAGCTAGGACTCCGCTTCATGTGTGCGTACGAGTCGAGCCCTCGACTTGTCTGCCAATTCTAGTTTGTTTTGGACTTAGAGATATGGACAATTAAGCCTTGCTATAAGGAAACAAAATAAGGTCAATGGACCGCTATCTTTGGTGATGCATCGGTAGAAAAAGGAATTAATCGAGACTACTAGTAGGTAAGAAAACTAATAGAACGGTGCACTTTCCAAGGCATGATGGGTGTAGGCCAAAGGGATTTTTGGAAAGAACTAAATAATAAATAAATTGGTAAATCAAAACTAGATGCAAATATTAATAGAAAATTACTATGAGAAAATAATCTCCTTTACTCGAATAAAATAATTCCAAGAATAATTTTAATGGATCCAAATAAAATATTTATTTGACCGCATTGGAACATCCTTTGATTAAAAAAAATTCAACCGTAAAAATCAGGATGTTACAGTTCTACCCACCTTATAAGGAATCTCGACCCTGAGATTCGGCCTAAGAGAAAAGATTCGGAGACTCCACACGAAGGGCATCCTCTCGTTCCCATGTCGCTTCCTCCTCGCTATGGTTACTCCATTGAACCTTGCAGAACTTGATCACGTTTCTTCTAGTGGTCCTTAATTGCTCATCAAGAATTTTAACTGGATATTTCTCATAAGTCAAATCATCCTGAACTTCTATGGCATCCAAAGAAGTTTTCCGAGCCTCTTCCTCTGGCTTATCAAAGCATTTCTTCAGTTGAGAGACGTGGAACACGTTATGTACCTTGGACAATTTCTCTAGTAACGCCAACTCATAAGCAACCTCTCCACGCCTGGCAGTGATTGTAAAGGGTCCAATATATCGAGGTGCCAACTTCCCTTTCAATCAAAAACGTCGCATCCCGCAAAGTGGGGATACCTTCAGGTACACATCATCCCCCTTCTTAAATGCTAAATCATGACAACGTCTATCGGCATAGACTTTCTGTCTAGATTGGGCAGCCCGCAACCTTTTCTGAATCATCTTTACTTGCTTATCTGCCTCCTCAAGAGTGTCGGGTCCAAAAACTTGATTTTCTCCCACTTCATGCCAATTTAGTGGGGTGCGGCACTTTCGTCCATACAAGAATTTAAATGGAGACATTTGTAAGCTTGCCTGAAAGCTATTATTGTAAGAGAACTCTGCGTATGGCAGACTCTTGTCCCAAGTGCGCTTGCATGTCAAAGCACATGCTCGAAGCATGTCTTCCAATATTTGGTTCACTCGCTCAGTCTGTCCATCAGTATGTGGATGGTAAGCGGTACTAAAATTCAACTGTGTGCCTAAGACTTCATGGATCTTCTTCCAGAACCTTGACGTGAATTGAGTACCTCGATCAGAGACAATCTTCTTTGGAACTCCATGTAGGCACACAATTCTGGCCATATATAACTCAGCCAATTTCTCCCCATTATAAGAAGTCTTCACTGGAATAAAGTGAGCTGACTTGGTCAATCGATCTACGATAACCCAAATAGAGTCATATCCTGATGATGTCCTCGAAAGCCCTGTGATGAAATCCATCCCGATTTCTTCCCATTTCCACTCAGGAACTTTAAGTGGTTGAAGTAGTCCTGCAGGCTTTTGATGCTCGGCCTTGACTCTTCGACATACATCACATAGAGATACATAATCTCCAATTTCATGTTTCATGCTAGACCACCAGAAACTGTCCCGAAGATCATGATACATCTTCGTACTTCCCGGGTGTATGGAGTATGATGACTCATGTGCCTCCTTCATGATTAAATCCTTGAGTTCTTTCTGGTCTGGCACCAATAAACGATCTCGGAACCAAATATTTCCCCTTTCATCCTCCTTATAGTCAGGTGCTTCTACTAACTTGATCTTTGATCGAATCTCTTCGATTCCCTTGTCGTTCTTCTGAGCTTCTCTTACTTGATCCTCTAGAGTAAACTTGACTTCTAACATATCTTCCTTCTCAGCAAGACTCATGTTCAAGTTTAATTTTCTGAATTCCTCATGCAGTTCGGGTTGAGCTTCCTGAATCATAAGATTATTGCAGTAAACCTTTCTGCTCAATGCATCAGCTACGACATTGGCTTTACCAGGGTGATAATTTACGCCAATGTTGTAGTCCTTAATTAATTCCAGCCATCTTATCTGTCTAAGATTCAAATCTGATTGGGTGAAAATATACTTCAGGCTCTTATGATCTGTATATATCTCACATCGATTACCAATAATATAGTGTCTCCAGATCTTCAAAGAATGTACTACGGCAGCCAATTCCAAATCATGTGTGGGATAGTTCACTTCATGTGGACGTAGTTATCTTGATGCATAAGCTACGACCTTGCCTTGTTGCATGAGAACACAACCCAAACCCTATTTGGAAGCATCACAATAAACTTCAAAATCCTTTCGAATATCTGGCAAAATTAGCACTGGAGCAGAAGTTAGTCTCCTCTTGAGTTCTTGGAAACTGGTCTCACACGCTGGTGTCCACTCAAATTTGTTCTCCTTCTTGATCAACTGTGTCATTGGTCTTGCGATTCTTGAGAAATCTTCTATAAAGCAGCGGTAATATCCCGCAAGTCCGAGAAAGCTGCGTATCTCTGACACATTCTTCGGTTGCTTCCAGCTAAGTACTGACTCCACTTTAGATGGATCCACTGCTACTCCTTCAGCTGAAATAACATGACCAAGAAATTCCACTTGCTTCAACCAAAACTCGCACTTGCTAAACTTGGCATAGAGTTGATGTTCTCTAAGCCGTTCTAGAACAATCCGTAGATGTTTCTCGTGCTCTTCCTCATTACGGGAGTAGATCAACACATCATCAATGAATACCACGATGAACTTATCCAAGCAATCCATGAAAACTTTATTCATGAGATTCATGAAGTAAGCTAGTGCATTCGTGAGTCCAAATGACATCACTAGAAACTCATACAGCCCATAACGAGTGACAAAAGATGTTTTGGGTATATCTTCAGGTTAAATCTTTAACTGATGGTATCCTGACCTGAGATCTATCTTTGAGAAAACAGAAGCTCCTTTCAACTGATCAAACAAATCATCTATTCTCGGCAAAGGGTATTTGTTTTTGATGGTTACTTCATTCAGAGCACGGTAGTCCACGCACATGCGCATGGAACCATCCTTCTTCTTTACAAACAACACCGGTGCTCCCCAAGGCGAGGTGCTAGGTCTAATATATCCCTTCTCTATAAGTTCCTGGATTTGCTTCTTCATCTCAGCTAGCTCATTTGCTGGCATTCTATATGGTCTCTTTGCAATAGGGGCAGTGCCTGGCACTAACTCAATGGCAAACTCTATCTCACGATCTGGTGGAAGACCTGGTAACTCCTCTGGGAACACATCCGGGTATTCCTTAACCACCCTAACATCTTACACAACCATCTCCTTCAAGCTGTTCAACAAACTGGTTACTGCAGTTTCTGATGTTACCTCGGGCTTGTAATTCACCACAATTCCTTCAGTACTGGTTAATGATACGGCCCTAAGGCCACAATCTATCATAGCTTTGTGTTTCCCTAACCAGTTCATGCCAAGAATGACATCTAACCCTTTAGAGTCTAACACTATGAGATTTGCTAGAAACTCTACTCCCTCGATCATTATGATCACTTTAGGGCATTTCAAACCTGACATAAGGATTCCCCCAGGTGATTGTACTGCCATTGACTGACCCATACCCTCAGTTTTCAAATGGTGTTTTTCAGCAAATTGCTTGGAAACAAATGAATGAGAAGCTCCAGAATCAAAAAGTACTGAACCATAACATGATTTGATTGGGAACATACCAAGAACAACATCTGAGGCTTCATTGGCTTGTTCAGCTGTGATATGGTTGACTTGACCACGACCCAACTGTCCTAAGGCATTAGATGCACCTCCTGGTGTAGGCAGTATGCCTCGCCCACGTCCCACTGTTGGTGTCTTGGCAGCAGACCCCAAATTGAACTTCACTGGTGTTGGCCCTGTGTTCTTCTTGTTTGGGCATGCAGCAGAAAAGTGTCCCTCTACGCCACAGTTGTAGCACGCCTTTCCAGCAGTGTTGGCATGGTTTCCTCCGACTTCAGCTCTCGGAGTACGGTAGGAATTATGCTGAAAGTTATGACTAGGCTTTGCTGACTTGGCAGCTGCTCCATGATAACCAGAGTGGTTATTATTCTTTTGGCGTGAGCTTCCAGCTCCATGTTGACCCTGTGGTGCTTTGCGCTTTCGGTGTTCCTCTAACTCTCTCTTTGAGTTCTCTTGCAGGATAGCCTTGTTTACCAGGCTCTGGAAATTTGGAAAATCATGGGATACCAATCTATCCTTCAGACCTGGGTTCAAACCCCTCAGGAATCTAGCAGTCTTGTCTGCCTCAGTAGGAATATCTGCTTTCCCATAGCGTGATAACTGAGTAAACCGGTCCCAGTACTCAGAGACTGACATCTTTCCTTGGACAAGAGCTCGAAATTCATCCCTCTTCAACTCCATGAGACCAGCAGGAATGTGTGTAGTGCGAAAAGCTTTTGAAAATTCATTCCAGGTGATTGCCTCAGCATCATCATGTGCATCATAAAAACTCTCCCACCAATCTGCAGCTACATCCTGGAGTTGGTGCGCCGCAAACTTTACACGGTCTTGTGCATCAACATTGACCAAATTGAGCTTCCTGCGAATGTCCTTCAGCCAATCATCGGCTTCAATAGGATCCGCTGATCCTGCGAAAGTAGGTGGCTTTATCCTCATGAACTCTGCTATCTTGGACTATGGTGGAGGATGATGACCTTGATTCTGATTCGGGTTTTGGTTTTGGTTCTGATTCGCCATGTTGGCGGCCATCTGCTGCAGTAACTGTGTTTGCATCAACATTATTTGTTCCATGTTGAGCGGCGGTGGCGGTGGTGGTGGCTGTTGTCCCTCATCCTCAGTATCGGTATCAGTGTCATGGACTTCACCCTCAGCGAAGTTCTCGAACGCCGGTCCGCGACCGCATCCACGTCCGCGTCAACCACGACCACGACCTCGACCTCGGTTGGCATTCATCCTGTTGTCGCTCAAAATTAGAATAGACAAGAGGGAAATAAACTACCCCAAAACCAAACTTGCACGGATAAACAATTAGAATATCAAAGAAATCCAAATGAGAACCAAATTTGTCTTAAAATCTCACACACAAAAAAGTTCAAGATAGAGTAGTAGCTATACCACATATAGATCGGTATAGTCTACTCGACACACATGCAAATATTTAAAATAACTAACGTCTCACATATTATTAAATAAAGTCTCTCTCATGAATCTGTGTAGTCTACTCGTCCAGGTACCCATGCGATCCTGCATTCGGCTGATCAGGTGCAAAGCTAGACTCCGCTTCATCCGAGCTTGCTGGAATTCTTTCTTCAGGCTCTGTTTCTTCCCCCTGAGACTGATCAACATGCTCCTGCTATACTAGTGATGGCGCTGGAAGTGCGAGCATTGGTGCAATGGCCTGGAGAGAAAGACGACGCCTCGTTGCACGCTGACATTTCTTCTTCCTTGTGACCCTTATACGTGCATGGTACCGGATGTCACGCGCATTGTCGTAAAATGTCATGCGACGCTGTGCATTGGGTGCAGGTTGCGGTATCTCTAGTCCCTGTCCTTCACCACCATCATTGGCTGCCAGCGCGGTCTCCGTAGCGGCCTCGGCCACATGCACCGCGGCGATGGCATCTTCAGCAGTAGCTTCAGCAGCTTCACGTGCAGCATTGACGACAGCTAAGGTTGTATTAGCTTCCACCAATCTCTCCTCCAAAGTCTATGCTCGATCCTGATAGTGATGGATAAGGTGGCGTGCATCCTCCAGCATACCGGTGACTGCGACCAAGCGATTCTCTAATCCGAAGTTGAGTGATGCCATGCGAGTGAGTGTGGGATCATCCTCATTCTGGTACCTCCTGTTCTGACGAAGTGCACCTCCCTCATCTCGGTAGGCGAAGTAGCGGAACTGTGTGTTCCGTAACTCATCTTGGTATATACCGGCCATCCTCTGCATTGCCTGGTGAATGGTATGGATGGTGGCATCCACAAAGTCCTCTCCATCAGCAGTGAATTGGTGACCTCTTGTTCCTACGCGTCTTCCACGCGGTGATAGGTTCGGGAATACCACCAAGGTAACTCTCATAGTCTCCTCGTCCCAGACATTCCGGAATGTGTATCCAGTCACTTCAGGGTCACGGTCATAAACCAACCTTGTTAGCATGTCGCGAAACTCTCGACCAAGGTTCCCAAACTCCTCGATCCGGCGGGTCGCAGGTACGGCCATCTACGCACATTTGAATAAGAGGAGAATATCAGTAACAAAATTTTGTAAAATCTAAATGAATAGACGAGCAACAATAAGGAATCCTATTATTTTGTAACATATGTTTTGTTAATATACGCATACTAAAGGCTTTCCATTTTATCTAAGGCCACATGACTAGGTCGACGTCGGCTCTGATACCACTTCTATGAGGACCGGAACTTAACTTCCAGACCCCCCTGTGTTTATTCGTCAATCTCAAGATCAACGTTGACGACACAGCGAAATGTATATCATTGCAGACGTACAAAATAGTAATTTATTATAAAGTCTGAATAACAATATAGTGAAATGTCTAGTGACATTTATTACATCCAGAAAACACAGCGGAAATATAAAACGCGTAGCGACTCCATCTCAGCCACAGGCAGTCGATGTAGTCCACGAGGCCTCACTCATCAGCGTCATCGTAGTAATCATAGTCATCTCCTTCTCCATAGTACTCTGAATTATCAACAAAAGTATTGCCATGAGTACATGACGTACTCAACATACCCCTTATGCAAAACCTATAATATCTACATGTGGCTTTATGTGGAGGTTATATGGTTCTTTTGCATAAAGCCAATTTTATTTGCAATATGCTAATAATTTTAATAAAAGCAGTTTTTGACGAAAACATGTTTATCATCAATGATGTAATTCTCAATAGTGTGATTGTCCATGACAACTCACACAGTTCACAGATTCCAGGATAAGGATAGGGGCAAAGAGGGAAGTAGCAAGACAGGTTCCCGTATGTCAAGAAAGATTCATGTGTCGTCCATGACCGTGGACACGGCTATTCGAATAGTTTAAACTCTGCAGAGGTTGTACACTTTTCCCACACGACACAATCCCGTCTTGACGCCCACCAGCCGTTGCTGGTTTAATACACACCAATTGGTGTACCGGCAGATGGATTGTGACAAGGTCTTTTAGTTAGATCCCCCAAAGATGTGACATGTCCACCGGGTATGGCGCACGGAATTGAGAATACGTCCCCAATCCGGTCCCCCCATCTGTGCCGAAGGTTCTCCCGCAGGCAGACACCTCATCAGCGGTACGGCGACATCAACACCTAAGACTGACTAACTTACTTGATCAAGCCAGTGCCCATTATAGCATGTGGTTGTACGGTTGGTCACAATCTTCAAATCCAAGACTTATTAGGACCTCATGCGGCACGGACGACGGATTGCCCCCTCCAACTAGTGAAGGGCAGCCAATCGCTCCTTCCTTTGATCCAGCTGTCGCCCGCACCAGTGTTTAGACGGTAAGTTTCACCCAGAGTAGAATAGAGTAGAGGAAACAACAATGGCTATCTCAGCGAGCTCAACAAGTTTCAAAAGGGGTGTATGTGACCCGAGGGTCACCCAATTCCTCCGAAGAGGGGAATCAAGGATCCTACTTATTATAAAGCATGGCTAAGCAATTCTACTCTAATAAGACTACTATATAGTATCTACTCAGGGTATTGTATGGAGACAGGTGTATCAAGGTATGTGTGTAACCAAAATAGCATATATTTATAAAACAATAAAATATAATGCACTTTATAAAGCTGGGATAAGACATGGTAAGGGGCATGCCTTCGTTGTCGTGAAAGTGTTCTTCCCCGAAATCTTGATCCTGCTCGAATCCGTCACTCCCTACGCGTCATAACGATGAACCACCGATAAATACACATTTCAAATAACCACAGATAAGATCAAAATATAAAGATCCAATAAAAAGAGCCAAAAAATGCTTGCGAGGTTTGGACGGTTCGGTATAAGGATCGATCTACCGTTATCGATTAATAAAATAAGTTTAGGAAGAATAATACGTTTCTTTGAAATATCCACGTCGCAAAAAAAATATGTCATGCACAAATAGACTCTATGCTAGCTAGTCATACAGTAAACACACAAGTGATAAAGGTACACAAAAAGCTATTGACCATACACGCATAAAATGTCAGATCATACATTAAGCATACATGTGTATATAAGTCATACAAAAGCTACTGTGATCCACACATGCAATGAGGGAGCACATGAACTAGACTAGATAAAAGCACAGTAACATGACTCTCTAATCAGCTAGCAAAGCTACTGTATCCGAAGCACAATATACTAATATAGCATAACAGGCTACCAACTAAATAAAATATTGCTAAACTTAGGAGTTGTTACATCTACTAGTGTAAAAAAACTATATGCTGAAATTCACGATGAGTAACAAGCCAATATAATAAATCCTATGATTGTTCTACTCTGAAGAACTGAATGAACAACGTCACTAGTATACAAAACTACATATCGTTCGTACACCGCCAAACCAAAAACACTTGAGCATATTTAATCAATTGTGCTACTATTACAATCAAACTAGATGACCAAACATACTCACTAGCTAGCAGAAACAGAACATCGGCACAAACAGTGTGTACACGTACATGACCGCGTGCATAGCAAAATACTGAATCAAACACTTTCTAAATTAGATTGATAGTGACAAATCTACTCACAACTAACAATACTACTGGCTTCCTAATGTTGTTTGACACGTTTCATAGGTTGGGCTCAAGGTCAAAAGGCATGTCCTTGATGGTCTAATCTGCTCATGTCATCGGACGGCATTCGGTTCACCGGCATCGCCGTAAACTATAAAACTACAGCGAGAAAACATGTCTATGAGGTAGGCATAGGTGCGCATAGGTTGTGGTTGAAAGGATTTGTGCCGAAGCTCACCGAATGCGACGTGATCGTCCGACGAAGATGATGAACTGAGATGAACGTAGGCGAAGTGCGTCTCCGGCTATCCGCGTCTCGTCCTTCTAGTCCACGAGTCGGCTCCCCACGTCCTTGTGCTTCCCGTGACGCAGTAGCTCGTCCTTCTAGCAGCTCGTCTCCTCCTCGTCGGAGCTGCCGGAGCTATCACCGACGTCTCGCGGCGACCGGGGGAGCTCTCCAAGGTATACTGGAATAGGATCCCAAGGCTAGTGTCGTTGTGGAGAATGGCAAGAGCAGAGAAGAGGGCGTCAATTTGTGGCTGTATAGAAGGAGAACGGTGGACAATTAATTGGAGAAAATTGATGAGAGATAATGGTGGCAGTTTCCTCCGTCGTTTCAGTTCATGGCCAGCTGCTCGCGTGTTCTCAGGAAGAGGAAGAAGAGCGGGTCCTTGTTGCGTATGATTTGGTTTAAGCTGCGGGCAAGGAAGTACGTGCCGACAGAATCGGAACGAATCGAAACGCCGCGCGGCGATGCTAGACGTACTAGACGCGCGAAGCTAGGACTCCGCTTCATGTGTGCGTGCGAGTCGAGCCCTCGACTTGGCTGCCAATTCTAGTTTGTTTTGGACTTAGAGATATGGACAATTAAGCCTTGCTATAAGGAAACAGAATAAGGTCAATGGACCGCTATCTTTGGTGATGCATCGGTAGAAAAAGGAATTAATCGAGACTACTAGTAAGAAAGAAAACTAACAGAACGGTGCACCTTCCAAGGCATGTATACCCGTGCATGGGTGTAGGCCAAAGGGATTTTTAGAAAGAACTAAATAATAAATAAATTGGTAAATCAAAACTAGATGCAAATATTAATAGAAAATTACTACGAGAAAATAATCTCCTTTACTCGAATAAAATAATTCCAAGAATAATTTTAATGGATCCAAATAAAATATTTATTTGACCGCATTGGAACATCCTTTGATTAAAAAAAATTCAACAGTAAAAATCAGGATGTTACAGACCCCTTATGAGGAGTGGGTTGGGAGAAAACCATCACTTTCGTATCTGCGCACTTGGGGGTGTTTGGCGAAGGTCAACATACCGATCCCCAAGAAACGCAAGCTCAGACCCAAGACAGTGGATTGTATCTTTCTAGGATATGCTCCACGGAGTGTGGGCTATAGATTTCTAGTGGTTAAATCTGAGGTACCTGATATGCATGTTGATACTATAATGGAATCTCGTGATGCAACATTCTTTGAGAATATTTTTCCTATGAAAGATATGCATATCATTGGTAGAATTTCTTCTGAAATACTTCCTGAATCTAGTGCATCTATTGAGAATTCTGAACAACCACATGAGGAATTCCTTGAGAAGCATGACAATGAACCTCTCACGAGGGGTAAGAGACAGAGGGTTGCAAAATCCTTTGGTGATGATTTCATCGTGTACGTTGTGGATGATACTCCTAGATCCATTACTAAGGCATATGCATCCCCTGATGCAGATGATTGGAAAGAAGCTGTCCAAAATGAGATGGACTCGATTCTTTCTAATGGAACTTGGGAATTATCAGAACGACCATATGGTTGTAAACCTATGGGATGTAAGTGGGTGTTTAAGAAGAAGTTAAGGCCTGATGGTACTATTGAGAAGTACAAGGCGCGTCTTGTAGCTAAGGGATACACACAGAAAGAAGGCGAAGATTACTTTGACACCTATTCACCTGTCGCTAGACTGACCACCATTCGAGTACTACTATCCCTGGTTGCCTCTTATGGTCTTCTCGTTCATCAAATGGATGCGAAGACTGCTTTCCTTAATGGAGAGTTGGAAGAGGAGATCTATATGGATCAGCCGGATGGGTTTGTGGTAAAAGGTGAAGAGACAAAGGTGTGTAAGTTATTAAAATCTTTATATGGCCTGAAACAAGCACCTAAGCAATGGCATGAGAAGTTTGACAGAACTCTACTTTCTGCTGGCTTTGTTATTAACGAGACTGATAGGTGTGTTTACTATCGCCATGGTGGAGGCGATAGTGTTATATTATGTTTGTACGTGGATGACATTCTGATCTCTGGTACAAACATGAACGTGATAAATGCAGTCAAGTCTTTCTTGTCAAAGAGTTTTGATATGAAAGATCTGGGAGAGGCTGATGTGATTCTGAACATCAAGCTTATTAAGAACGAGAATGGGATTACTTTAACACAATCTCATTATGTTGAGAAGGTCTTGAGCCGATTTGGCTTTAATGATGGCAAGACTTCTCCAACACCTTATGATCCCAGTTTGACATTACGAAAGAATAAGAAGGAACCAACATATCAGCTGAAATATTCACAAGTTGTTGGTTCTCTCATGTACTTAGCAAGCACTACAAGACCCGATATCTCTTTTGTTGTGAGCAAGTTGAGTAGGTTCATGTCTAACCCGGGTATTGATCATTGTCACGCACTTAAAAGGGTCATGCGCTATCTATGTGGTATAATGAGCTATGGGATTCACTATTCAGGGAATCTTGCAGTGCTTGTAGGATATAGTGATTCGAATTGGATCTCTGACGTTGATGAACTCTACGCCACGAGCGGGTATGTGTTTACCCTTGGTGGTGGCGCAGTGTCATGGAGGTCTCGTCGACAAACCATATTGACGAGGTCAACTATGGAAGCAGAACTTACTTCTTTAGACACAGCCACTGTTGAATCAGAATGGCTACGTGAGCTCTTGATGGACTTGCCTGTGGTTGAGAAACCTGTGCCGGCAATCCTTTTGAATTATGACAACCAAACTGTTATTGTCAAAGTGAACAATTCTAAGGATAATTCGAAGTCATCAAGACACGTGAAAAGACGTTTGAAATCTGTCAGGAAATTGAGAAACTCCGGAGTAATAGCTGTTACGTATATTCAAACAGACAAAAACCTGGTAGATCCCTTTACAAAGGGACTATCACGAAATGTGATAGATATTTCATCGAGGGAGATGGGGTTGATACCCATGGATGTCACACCTAGTGGTAACCCAACCTATGTGATCGGAGATCCCGTGAATTAGGACCTGGGAAGAACAAGCTAGTGGGTGGACTGAGGAGAGTATTTTGTAACCCTCTCTATGTGAAGATGCATAACTCTCATAATCCGTAAGGCAGGTTGGCAACATGCCTTAATGTGTTTCTGTTGGCTTTAATTAGCAAAGATGCCGTCCTAAGAGGCATTATTGAAAGAACACACCTATATGAGCTCGACTGTAAATGTTTCGATCTATGAGACTTGGGTGATCTCTAGTAAATTCATGAAGAGACTAGGGAGTATGACGCATATGCTCCAACCCGCGGGGTAGGCTACTTACAGCCAAGTACTAGTTATGATTTTGAGCGAAATCTATTGGCACCAAACTTGCAATTCAAGGTTCGTCCATTGTTCAAGTTGTTGATAGACGTAGTTCAAGATTCTAGGCGGAAGTTCAACTTAACAGTCTCTGCTGAAACACTGGTATATAAACAAGTAGCAAGGATTGGCAAATCTTCAAATGGGCATTTGAGATCTGGTGGGGGATTGTTAGAAATAATGGGGCTAATCCATTTAGGCCCATGTGTATTTCAGATTTTCCCTAAATCTCAAAGCCCAAATTTGTGGCAGCCCATATGTGTTTGGGCCCATGTTTGTGGCAGCTCACATGGCAGTGGAGTGGGAGCTAAAGTTTAGTCCCACATGGAAAGTTGGAGGAGAGTTGCACCACCTTATAAGGTGTAGTGTTGCACCACTTTGTAAGTGAGTGGCAATAAGAGAGATACACACGCGCGCTCCTCCTCCGCCGCCGCCGCTCGCATGCACGCTTGCCTTGTCTCGTCTCGACACGACGCGCGCGCTGCGGGTTGCGGGTTGCGGGTTGCGGGAATCTCGCCGAGCCGAGCTTTATTTGGCTGCTCAGGAAAATTGACAGACGTGTCAAACGGTTAGCTTATTCGGGTCGCTCCCGGATCGTGGGCTACCGTAACCGACCCGAACATGCGCAACGTGGACTCGGCCCACGTTCGCTTCCGTTAGGGTTTCCTGAGACTCTCTATATAAAGTTCTGCGCGTCTAACGCCACAACACCACCGAAAAACCAATCTAGGGTTTTGCCATCCTCTCTACTTGCCTGCGTGCACCGGCGGACGGGAGAGCAGGTCTCCGGAACCGCTCGCCCTTGTGATCCTGTACGGGAGAGGGCAAATAAGGTTTTCGGGGGGGGTCTGAAGTTCTTCCCGGCACCCTGCCGGAGGGGAGATCATCCCGGAGGCCTTCTCTCCGGTATGATGCGTGAGTAGTTCCACCTTGGACTATGGGTCCATGTAGTAGCTAGATGGTTGTATCTCCTCCTTTGTGCTTTCATGTATAGATCTTGTGAGCTCCGTTCATGATCAAGATCTAATCTATTTGTAATCATGCATGTTGTGTTTGCGGAGATCCGATGGATATTGAGATTATTATGTTGGTTTGATTAATGGTTTTGTCTTTATTATTCTATCATGTCTGTGTGGTTTGTGATCTTGCATGCTCTCCGTTGTTAGTAGCTATCTTGGCCAAGTAGTTGCTAGTGACTCCAAGAGGGGGTATTTATGCTCGATAGTGGGTTCATGCCTCTAGTTTCCAAGGGAAGTGGCAGAAATCTCTTCGGTTGTAGATGTGTTGTTGCTACTAGGGAGAAAACAATGGTCTCTTGTTCATGGAACATGTGGACTGTTTACCTTACATACTTTGCTTAAAGCAGTTGTCTGTTGCTTGCAACTTAATACTGGAGGCGGTTCGGATGATAACCTGAAGGTGGACATCTAGTCATAGATGCAGTTGGATGGCGGTCTATGTATCTTGTTGTATTGCCCAATCGAATCTCATAGGATCTTTCTGACTAGTATTGCATTGTTATGCTTCCTGTCAATTGCCCTGCTGTAATTTTTTTACCCTTCATGCCATGTTGTTTATCTAAGGAGAGCACCTCTAGTGAACTATGGACCCTGGTCCAATCTTTACCATTGATACATCTTCCACTGTTACTTGTTTACTTGCTGCAAACCATTACCTTCCACACCATGCGTTTAATCCTTTGTTACAGCAAACTGGTGAGCTTGACAACCTCACTGATTCGTTGTGACAAAGTCTTAAGTTTGTGTTGTGCAGGTCTCCACGTTGCTTGCAACACCTTTGAGACGTTTCCTTCCTCCTTCAGGTTCAATAACCTCGGTCTCTACTAAGGGAAACTTGCTGATGTGCTCATCACACCTTGCTCTTGGGGTTCCAATGAAGTGTCCCACGTCAACATTGGGTGCACGCATCAGCCATCCAACTGCATCTATGACTAGTAATTCACCTTCAGGTTATCATTCGAACCCCCTCCAATATTAAGTTGCAAGCAACGGATAACTTCTTTAAGCAAAGTGTGTAAGGTAAACAATCCACTTGTTCCATGAATAAGAGACTGTTGTTTTTCCCTAGTAGCAACAACACATCTACAACCTTAGATATTTTTGTCACTTCCCCAGATTAAATAGAGGCATGAACCCACTATCGAGCATAAATACTCCCTATTGTAGTCATTAGCATCTACTTGGCCAAGATAGCTACTAGAAACAGAGAGCATGCAAGATCACAAACAACACAGACATGATAGAATCAATAAGACAAAACCATTAATCAATCTGACATAGTAATCTCAATATCCATCGGATTCCCGCAAACACAACATGCATGAATACAAATAGATGATATTGATCATGAACGGAGATCACAAGATCTAAAAATGGTAGCACAAAGTAGGAGAAACAACCATCTAGCTATTACATGGACCTGTAGTCCAAGGTGGAACTACTCACGCATCATACTGGAGGCTGGCATGGTGATGAAGAAGGCCTCCGGGATGATCTTCCCTCTGGCAGGGTGCCGGGAATTACTTCAGATCCCCCCGATCTATGGACGATGGTGGCGCCGGCTACAGACTGTTTCGTGGAAGATTGATCGGGTACTTAGGGATTTGGTATCGGGGGCTTCTTATAGGCTAAGAGGCAAGGCAGGGGAGCACCCAGGGTGGTCGCACCCCCAGGCGCGGGCCAGGCCTGGCCGTGCGGACAGGGGGTGTAGCCCCCTGGTGGCTCTTCTCTGTCTCGTCTTCTGGCTCCGTGTTCCCCACAGTAAATTTTGACTTTGGCTTTTGTCCCGTCCAATTCTGACAATATTGATTTTCTTCCTTTTATGGAACCAAAAACAGAAGAAAACAAGCAATAATTACTAAGCATAAGTTCAAAACAACATCTAGCATGGCATGATAAAGTCTAAATCACAGCCAAAGCAAGCTCCTCTTGTACAACTCAAGCAAGGACTTTCTACTCCTATCCAACACCAATCAACTTATTTGAAACAACACAGTGAGAACGGGGGTCCAAACTACTTTATTCAAGAAAACTAAAAACAAAAACAAAAACTAAAACTAATATGCTCTAAGAACAACACAACAGTGCATGAAACAATAAAAATGAAGTGTCTAGAAAGACCTGAGATTTTTATTGATGAAGAAGGGGATGCCTTGGGCATCCCCAAGCTTTGACGCTTGTACCTCTTGAATATTTCTTGGGGTGAAACGGGGTGGCATCCCCAAGCTTGAGATTTTATCCATTCTTCATCTCATTACATCATTCTTTCTTTACACTTGCAAATTTTCCTTCATACAAAACTTCACACAATTTTAATTAGCAACATTAGTGCATTCAAAAGATAATAGACCTTTGGGTTTAGTTTCAAAACAGAAAAGCTTTCACTAAAAACACAAGCTACTGTATAAATTCCCTCAAAAATCTCAATTTCCCAAAATGAACCCAAAAAGCAATCAATAAAAAGAAAATGCAAATAATGGCAGAAATCTGTCAAAACAGACCAACAGGTAGAAACCGATTTTTTTCGAAGCCCTTCTGTTGTTCAAATCAAAAAGTGTTGAACTGACTAAATTTAGCTAACAACCTGGGGGATTTATTCACAAAATTAAATCTCAATCCGACTTACAGAGATTTTACATGTTTTTTTACAGTAGAGAACAAAAATATGTTTCGGGATAGCAACTCCCCAAATCTTACTTACCTCTCATTAGAGGTTATTCTTGGCACAAAAAGCAAATAAAAAAGATAAGGAGAGGTCATTACAGAAGTAATATAACTTCCAAGACTCAATAGAACTATTGGGTTATCTCCCAAGAAGTACTTTTCTTTAACGCCTTTAAGTTAGGCACAAGTAGCGAATCAAGTACTCCCTCCGCTCCGGTTTATTAGGCACATACGTAGTTTTAGAGCAACTTTGACCAATAATTTTGGTCAACAAATTTTACATACTATGTCACAAAAATTATACCATTGGATTCATCTTTAAAAGTAGTTTCCAATGGTATATTTTGTGGGACGTATGTTGCATATTTTATTGGTCAAAATTGATGGTCAAAGTTTTTCTTATACTACGTGCGTGCCTAATAAACTAGACCGGAGGGAGTATTTTCAAATTAAGAAGCATTAACATCAAACTTTGCTTTCAAAGGAGGAGTAAAAAGCAACTTCTCTTTCCTCATAGGAAAGTGTTCAATACCTTTCTTGAAGGGAAATTGATATTTAATGGTGTCTTCTTCCATATCAATGATGGCACCAACAGTTCTAAGAAAAGGTCTCCCCAAAGTAATAGGACAAGAAGCATTGTATTCAACATCCAAAACATAGAAATCAACAGGGACATAAGCATTGTTAAACATAATAAGAACATCATTAGCACTCCCCATGAGTTTCTTTTTAGCATTATCATCAAGTGGGACATCCCAATATCAATCTTCCAAAGGTGGCAAATCAAGCATTTTATAAATCTTTCTAGGCATAATAGAGACACTAGAACCAAGGTCACATGAAGCTTTGAGATCAAAGTCATTCACTTTCATATTAATGATGGTTTCCCAACTATCTTGTACTTTCCTAGGAATAGAGGTTTTGTGTTTCAACTTTTCTTCCTTAATTTTGATGAGAGCATCTGCAATGTGTTTGGTGAAAGCCACATTCATATCACTAGCATCAGGACTTCTAGCAAGCTTTTGTAGGAACATAATCACTTCAGAGATATTGCAACCATCAAGATCAAAATCAAACTTAGCATCACTAGTAGTATACTCATTGGGTTTAGGAATTGTGGTAGGAGGAATAAGGACTTCTTGCGGTTTGGTGGCATCCATATTGGTAGTGGTAATAGTGCACACACTATTGTTTCTAGCAATTTCATCTTCTCTTTCCCACTTAGCATGTAGTTGGGCTAACAGTCTAACATTTTCATCAATAGTAACTTGTATAGCATGAGTAGCAGCAAAGGTACTTTCTAAAGTTTCAAGTTTAGCAGCCATTTTATTAATCAAAGAGGACTGTGCTTCAGACAAAGATGAAATATTTTTCTCTACATTCAAAAGATTTTCCTCCAAAGTTTTGTTGAAAGTGGTTTATTTACTAATAAAGTCTTTGAGCATGACTTCAAGTTTAGAGGGAGCACTTCTAGTATTGTTGTAGGAGTTTCCAAAGGTATTGCCATTATTAGGAGGATAAGGCCTATAATTCTTGTTACTACCAAAATTATTCCTATAGGCATTATTGTTGAAATTGTTGTTTCTAATGAAGTTCACATCAACTTGCTCTTCTTGAGCAACCAAAGAGGATAAGGGAGCATTATTAGGATCTATATGAGCTTTTCCATTAACAAGCATAGCCATGATAACATCAATCTTATCACTTAAAGAGGAGGTTTCTTCAATAGAATTTACCTTCTTACCATGTGGAGCTCTCTCAATGTGCCATTCAGAATAGTTGACCATCATATTATCAAGGAGCTTTGTTGCAGCACCCAAAGTAATGGTCATAAAGGTACCTCCAGCTGCTGAATCCAACAGGTTTCTTGAAGAGAAGTTTAAACCTGCATAAAAAGTGTGGATAATTATCCAAGTAGTAAGTCCATGAGTGGTACAATTCTTAACAAAAGATTTCATTCTTTCCCAAGCCTGAGCAACATGTTCATTATCAAGTTGTTTAAATTTCATTATTTCCCTTGTCATAGATACGATCTTAGCAGGAGGATAGAATTTTCCAATAAAATCATATTTGCACTTAATCCAAGAATCAATACTATTTCTAGGTAAGGATAGCAACCATTCTTTAGCTTTTCCTCTCAAGGAGAAAGGGAACAACTTCAGCTTAAAATATCTCCATCTACATCCGTATATTTTTGCATCTCACAAAGTTCAACAAAGTTATTGAGGTGGGCAGCAACATCATCAGAACTAGCACCAGAAAATTGCTCTTTCATCACAAGATTCAACAAAGCAGGTTTAATTTCATAAAAGGTAGAATCAGGAGTAGGTGGAGCAATAGGTGTACTCAGGAAATCATTGTTGTTTGTGCTAGTGAAGTCACACAACTTGGTGTTCTCAGCAGAGTTCATTTTTGCAAAGGTGGAGCAAGCCAACAGCAGCCGTAACTAGATAAGTAACTTTTTTTGTGTGTTTTTGATAAGAGAAAGCAAACCAAACAAAACTATACTTTTTTGAGTTTTTGATAAAAAGAGGCAAACAAAACAAGGTAAAATAAACTAAGAAAAACAAAAACAAAGTAAAGAGAAAGGTTGTGAAAGACTCCCCTTGTGAAGCCGTCCTTAGTCTCCCCGGCAACAGCGCCAGAAAATAGCTTGATGGCTCAGATCAATGTAGAGCTTCGTTGGGAGACCCCAAGAGGAAGGTATGATGAGCACATCAGCAACTCTTCCCTAAGAAATAAATCAAGGTTATCGAACCAGTAGGGGGAAGGAAACGACCCAAAGGTGTTGTTAGCAACTTGGAAACCTTCACAACACAAACTCAAGAATTTGCCCCAACAAACAGTGAGGTTGTCAATCTCACCGGTTTGCTGAAAACAAAGGATAAACTGTATGGTGTGGAAGGTAATGGTGGTTTGCAGAAAGTAAACAGTAACAGTGGAAGATGTATCAATGGTAAAGATTGGACTGGGGTCCATAGTTCACTAGAGGTGTTCTCCTTAATATAAACAAACATGGCATGTTGGGTAAACAAATTACAGCAGGGCAATTGACAGGACAGAGAAAGGCATAATAATGCACTACTAGACATTCATGATCCTATGAGATTTGATTGGGCAATACAACAAGATACATAGACCGCCATCCAAATGCATCTATGACTAGTAATCCACCTTCAGGTTATCATCCGAACCCCCTCTGGAAGTTGCAAGCAACGGATAAACGCTTTAAGAAAAGTGTCTAAGGTAAACAATCCACTTGTTCCATGAACAAGAGACCGTTGTTTTCTCCCTAGTAGCAACAACGCATCTACAACCTTAGAGATTTCTTTCACTTCCCCAGATTAAATAGAGGCATGAAACCACTATCGAGCATAAATACTCCCTCTTGGAGTCACTAGCATCTACTTGGCCAAGATAGCTACTACAAACGGAGGGCATGCAAGATCACAAACAACACAGACATGATAGAATCAATAAGATAGAACCATTAATCAATATGACATAGTAATCTCAATATCCATCTGATCCTCGCAAACACAACATGCATGAATACAAATAGATGATCTTGATCATGGAGGGAGCTCACAAGATCTAAACATGGTAGCACAAAGGAGGAGAAACAACCATCTAGATACTACATGGACCCGTAGTCCAAGGTGGAACTACTCACACATCATACCAGAGGCTGGCATGGTGATGAAGAAGGCCTCCGGGATGATCTCCCCTCCAGTAGGGTGCCGGGAAGAACTTCATATCCCCACCGATCTAGGGACGATGTTGGCGGTGGCTACGGACTGTTTCGTGGAAATTGATCGGGTACTTAGGGTTTTGGTATCGGGGGCTTCTTATAGGCGAAGATGCGAGGCAGGGGCACCCAGGGTGGCCGCACCCCCCAGGCACGGGCTAGGCCTGGCCGCGTGGCCAGGGGATGTGGCCCCCTGGTGGATCTTCTCCGTCTCGTCTTCTGGCTCCATGTTCCCCACGATAAAATATTGATTTTGGATTTTGTCCCGTCCAATTCCGAGAATATCGATTTCCTACCTTTTCTATGACCAAAAACAGAAGAAAACAGACAACTGGCACTGTGGCATCTTGTTAATAGGTTAGTACCAGAAAACATATAAAAATACCTCAAAGTGTTGACAAAGCAAAACAAAGTAGATACTAAACAAACATGGAATATCAAAAATTATAGATACGTTTACGACGTATCACTCCACTAGGCAACCATGTTGGGATTTGAATTTTCAAACTAGAGTTTGATTTCTCTCTTCCCATTGCCCAGCCAAGTGACCTAGGACATAGTGCAACCATTACATTTTGGCATGACACATTCATGTACCCTTCCCACTCCGGATCGGTGGACCTTCTAGACCCTTATAGAACATTTCGGTGAAAACACCAAAACCATTTCTGAACTCCAGAATTCGACTTTCCTTATATGAATCTTATTCTCCGGACCATTCCAGATATCCTCATGATGTCCTGCATCCAATTCGAGACTCCAAAACAACATTTGGTCTCTTACTCACATTCCATATCTACTAAACAACATCGAATCCTTAAGTGTGTCTCCCGACGGTTCGTGAATTATGCAGACATGATCGAGACTCTTCTCTGATCAATAACCAATAGAGGAATCTGTAAATTCATACGGATCCCACATATTTCTACGATTACTTCGTGATTGAATGAACCATTTTACATACGATACCAAATCTCCTTCTTGTGATACTTAACTTATCTGAGGTTTGATCGTCGGTAGCTCTGCATACCTAGTTCAACCTCGTTACCGATAAGTACTCTTTACTCGTTCCTATGATATGTGGTCCCTTGTGAGCCAGTCATATGCTTGCAAGCTAATTGGATGACATTCCATAGATAGGGCCCAGAGTATATCTATCTATCATATGGATGGACAAATCCAACTCTTGATCCATGTGCCTAAACACATACTTTCTGAACACTCAATGCCAACTTTATAACCACTTAGTTACGAAGTGGTGTTTGATGTCATCAAAGCATCCATCCAGTGATGGTGATTAACATGATCTCATGGTCGAAGTATTTAAGTTACTATGTATCTGAAAGCTTATAGCAAACAAACTATTGAAATGACTTGGTCTTATGCTACGCTTACTTATAGGAGTGTGTCCATCACATGATTCTCTTAATGATATGACCTTGTTATTAATAACATCCAATGTTCATGATCAGGAAACCATGATCATCAATTAATCAATAAGCTAGTTTAACAAGAGGCTTTACTAGGGACTCTTTTATGTTTACAAATCACATAAGTATTAATGTTTTCGGTTAATACAATTATAGCATAGGATGTAAACATTTATCATAAACATAAAGATATGATAATAACCACTTTATTATTGCCTCTTGGGCATATCTCCTACAAGAATGTCTTGTTCTAGCGTTTTTAGTAGATCTGGTGGATTTATCTTATATAAATGCAATCGGTTTATCTACCATGTTAGTTTGCATGATTAGTTTAATAATTACTCTTTTATTAATCATGATTTATCAATTAATTTTGATTAATCAAATAAATTGTTGCCCATATTTTCAATCTGTCTCCTTTACTTGGTTTTTTTAGATGGCTCACTCATGTCAAAACTTTGGCCGACCCATGATGTGTAATAAGTTGTAACTCAGCGCTGACTGAAAAAATATTTTCAATAATTCAATAAAGGGCGTATGCATTTTTTAATGTAGAGGACGGGGTCCTGAAAAAATATTTTCAATCAGTCGCTGGAACTAAGTCGGATTCTAGGCATCCTATGATTCACCTCGTAGGCCAACATGATGTCCCCTCTGTATTCACATTGGTTCGCTCTGGTTTAGTTTTAAGGAACATCACACTAGTGCAGAACGGCCCATGTGTCCCGGTTGGTAAGGGTCTTTAGTCCCGGTTCTCCAACCGGGACGGGGCAATCGGGACTAAAACCCCAACCTTTAGTCCCGGTTGCCCCACCAACCGGGACAAAAGAGCGTACACGTGGCCGCTGCTCCGTGCGAGGGGGGAGGATCAACCGTCCCGGTTCGTAACACGAACCGGGACAAATAACCTTCGCCGCAAGTAGATTTGACACATTTCTCTGTCGCGGCAGAGAATTCATTTTGGCAACCTTTTTTTGCCGCGACAGCATTTTGGACATTTTTTGTGCCGCGGCAGAGAATTCATTTATGTTATTTTATTTTTTATTTAGTGTTTTGCACTCATCAATGAAGGAACCATTATATTACACAAGATCATCATGACAATATAGATCCAAGTGTCGAACATATTACATTCGATACACGGAGTTCATGCACTACATACAAAATAAGCTCTTTGTACAATCCCTATTGTATATACACACCCGAATAGTATTCTCCTTTTGGGTTTAGGACTTCTGCATCCAAGAATCCCGCCAATTCATCCCGAATTGCTCGTACGCGATCCTTTGGCAGAAGACCGTCTCGTAGACGTTCGATCTGATTTAAAAAAGGAGTCAACCTATATGAATGAAACTAAACACAATTTGATGGTAATTAAAACTATAGAAACTGTTTACGTACGTGGAGTTGCTCTAAATTTCTGCCCTTCTCACAGCACGTCTGACGGATGAACTCGCAAACATAGTATCCACATAAATTGTTCCCTGGTCCCTGCGTCAGGCACTTTATAAGAACAAAGTTCAATCAAAATAATAATCAAGCATAATAATAACGGTATCAAAACTAGAATCAAAGAGATGCACGGATATAGCTAGTGGTGCTTACATCTAGTGGTTGAAATGTAAGCTCCTCTTTTCAAACACCCCTAGCCTTGTTGGTAAACCGTTTCCAAGCGCTGCCCGGTGAAGAAAACAAATAAAAGAAGTTATTAATTACTTAATATTATAAAATTCACGAACGTTGCCGATATAGTGTCGTAATGATTAGAATTACCGATGAAGAATCATCTGCATGTCCTTCCACGACTCAAGGGGTTTATGTTTCAAGTCCATGGCTAGTACACGCCCTTTGTTAGGTTGAATGATTAACAGAATATAGTGGAAGCTGCGCATGCATAACTAATCAATTATATACTTAACGTCGAGTAAGCGAAATAGAAAGTGTATACAAGACAATAACACTCACTAGAAGTTGTAAGGAAATAGTATTTCCCTTCTGGTTTCTTGAAACCTTAACGCGTGTACGATATTATGCCCTGTATCCTGGGGGTTTGTTTTGAGATTAGCTTGATAAACCCAATATGGGTCAATGAACCCAATGTCATAGATTTGTCCTCTGCTGCATTCGAGAATCTTCATTCTGCATATTATAGTATGATTATATACATGCAATAAACAAGATGAGATAGCTAGAGACTAAATTAATTACATAATTAGTACTTATAGACAATAGGCACCGATGATCGATTTGTCCAAGGCGTCTTGATTGAATAATTGAAATAGTTCAACAAATTCAATGGATATCATGTCATCTATTTCTTTCTCATAATGCTTTTTTGTAACCCTCAGCATTATCCAGTTAGCCCCGGCCTTTGTGGCATGCATATACCAGTTATGCAATCTTCGCATTTTTGTTGGAAGATTATTTACCTCCTCAGGTTTGATGAGAGGTTTGCCGTACTGGTATTTGTATGCTACTTCATACACGGGGAAGTACTCTAACTGGGATAAGTACTGGGCAATACTTATACCTTGAGCAGCGGCAGCTTCTCCGTATTGTGCAACTACATCTAGATCATACTGCTCTTCGGCCACATATTTGCTCGACCCCACATTGGTATGGGAAATCACCTTGAGAGGGGCACAAGACTGTTTTGCTTGTTCTCCGAGCAGGGCAACAGATTTCCCGCTTGCATCAGTACTACTCTTCGAGGTTTGTTGTGCCGCATGTGACTTGAGAATAAAACGCTCATAGTCTTATGATACCTTTGGATCGGGTTGATGAAGAGTCTTTAGCATTTTGAACACTCGGGCTTTTTCTTCTTTGGTGATGGGGAACTCTGGCTCTTTCGGCCGCCTCAGCTTAGCGAAAAACGCTGTCGTTTTCGCATCAACGATAGCCGTAGTCTCCTCTTTAGTACAGTCATAAGCTCTCTTGGGAGGAACCTTTGGTACTTTTAAGAGGCTCTTCTTTACGTTTCGGCGATCGCTTACCACTACGCAGAGTAGCGGTGGTACGCTTACGCTTTTTATCCTGAGGCGTCGGCGATGGCTTCCGCGGCAATGGCTGCGCCGGAGATTGGTGAGGCGACAGAGACGGGTGAGGCGATGGAGCCGGGTGAGGCGACGGAGCCGGGTGAGGTGAGGCAGCGTCGAAGATGGCCTTGGCATGTGATTTGTAAGCACGATACATTCCTTTGGCCATAGAATGGTGACGTTTGTTGCTTCTCCCAGTTCAGTCACATCCCCTTCACCTACAGGGTAGTCAAGCTTCAAACCTTGAAAGATGGGCATGATTTCATCCACCCCGACAACAGCGTAGCCCTGTGGAACCGAATAACAATGGTACATTGGTGTGAGTCCAATTGGTAAGGCATAGCCGACCGCCACCTTCATTGATATGTTCACAACTTTGACATGTAGCTCGCAGTATGTCATCTGTGTGATATCATCCACTTTGTAGCCAACAGGAGCCATCGTCGGTGCACCATCGTCATCGTCATTGTCATCACCCGGGACCTCGGTGGAAGCCACACTGCTTTTTTGATTATTCGATAGGCCGGTAGCATCGAATGCAGGTTCTACCACCATGTGCTGTTGAGATGAGCCGGTAGTATCTTGCTGGATAAGTGCGTTAATTTGATCTTGTTGTTGCTTTATTCGTTCTTCAATTATACGCATTCGCTCTTTCTGAATATATGCTTCAACTTCCGCCTTGTCCTTTCTCCTCTTATGGCTTCTATCAGGATATTTATTCTTCTCTTCGGGAAACCCAGTGCTCCATGGTTTGGAGCCTATTGTGCCTCGTGTTCGTCCATCATGTTCCTTATTTCTAAGGGCGAGTGTGAGCTCATCATTCTCTCTATCGGGAATGAAGTCCCCATCTTTAACAGCCTTTACTGCCTTTCTCATCTTCTCGATTGGCAAGGGGTCTTCTTTATTTCGTATGTTATATATACACTTCCCTTCCGAGTCCAACATTCCCCCATGCCCGTAAAACCAATTCTTTGCACGTTCGATCCAATTGTCTGTCTCTGGGATGATCTTTTTAGCACGCAGTTCATCCTCAAGTTTCTTCCACTTAGGAATGCCAGCCCTGTAGCCACCTTGCCCATAGTATGGTGATACTTCTTGTTAGCAGCATTCAACTTATTTGGTGCAGACATTTTCTTAACTTTTTCTGATATCTTGTAATTCACAAACTCAGCCCAGAATGGTTTTATCTTCTGAAACTGAATCTTCTCGAAATCCGTAGTCTTCTCTTTCACGACATAGTCAAGGTGCAATCTTTTCTTCCAGTTGGTGAAACACTGGGCCATCTTCTTCATAGCCCACTCCCTGACCTTCATCTCCATGGCTTGCGCATGTTCTAAGGCGTCCTCAACTGGATCCTCCGCATTTGGATCCAGCTCTATCTTCGCTAGTTTGAAATTAACCATGAGCCTCTTCCACAGTAAATCTTTGGCCACGGTAGGGAGAAATAAAGACGTTCCCTCTTCTTCTGCATCAGCAGGCCAATTCCAATTTCGAATGGTGATCGGGATGAAGTCCCTAACGATTACTCCGCATTGTGCCACAAATTAGTTTGCGACAACTTCGGAGCCGTCGGTTTTCCGTCTTCACCGATATCTTCGATCCTGAACCTCTCATGGTCTTCCATCTTTTTGGTTGGGCCTCGTCCGCTCTTTTTAGTAGATCGGGAGGGCTAAAAGAAGAAAGATCGTCGTTACTATTTCTATATAGATAGTAGATGATTAATTAATGAATTAATTATATTACATGCACCTCGCCGGAGCGGTCGTCTTCTTGATCATACAAGGCATCGCCTTCTCCCTCGCGGAAGGCATCACCTTCAACCTCAAACAAGTCGTCTCTTCCGGCAAAAAGAGGATCGCCCTCACCGGAGTTGTTCAGAAACGTCGATACATCTAAATTTTATTCCCCGCAGATCACGCCTTGGATCAACTCTTCCTTTTCTTCGTCTCTGTCGTATGGGTCCATATTTTCTGCATAGGTGAAAAAACGGATAAGTCAAAGCGGCTAAGGGAGAATGTTAGGTAGGGTGTTGAGAGATATAAACCCTAATTCGGAGAAACCCTAATATATACATACACAATAATAAAAATGAAGAGAAACCCTAAACCCTAAACCTAGCTACAAAAAGTAAACTATGTAGTAGATAGGTAACTCTAGCTACTGACAAAATACCACATTCGAATCATATGCATCATAGCGATAAAGTAGATACTTTGTAATAGGTTCAGAATGAGAGGCTACGCTTGCCCTCGGGCTCGGATCCTATCGCGAAGAACCAATACCGGAAATAAAGGCGACAATTCAAGACATGGCATAATGCAATGCGCAACCAATATGTATGACATGTCAGATTAGATACTACGCAATAACCATAATGCATGTCGATTTAAGAGGGTTCAGAATGCCCTGGCAAAGGTGCATCGTCAAACTCACATGTATATGAGGGGTATCGATGTTCTTCCAACATGCGCGGAGGGTGCGCTGGAAAGAGCGTGACGAGGGGAACCACATAGTGGTGGTGCCGCCCCTTTAGGGTCACCGGAGCGAGGCCTGCGACGAGCGGCGGCGATGGAGCACATAGACGAATGGCGCGCGACGGCTACGAAGATCTAGGAGGTAAACAGAGGGTGTGCCCAGAGCACCAGAAGCTCACCACGGTGCTCGACGTGGGGTCGTGGAATCCAGGCGAGGCCGGAGGCGAGCTAATCGATGGCGGCGAGCTTTGTCGGGGCTGGGGCTTGATTCCTTTAGTAGGACGAAATAGGGGACCGAGGTGGAGCTGCTGGAACCACCAGATGGTCGAGGGGAGGCCGGGAACGGCGGCGACAGTCGGCTACTGGGGCTGGCTAGGGTTTAGCCAGAGAGGGAGAGAACGCACGCGAGGGGGAGAAAGAGGGAGAGAACGCACGACGATGCACGGCGGCGGACAGAAGTGACGGCGGGGCGGCCGGCGACGTCTCCATGTGCGTGCGCGTCGGGATCATATCAACTAAAATAATCACCAACTAAAAATCATCACTAGTGCGTGTGCGCGTCGATCTACATCATCTAAATATACACCTAAATCATCTAACAACTATACACGTAAAATCTAAATAATATATACATACACCTACAATAATATACACCTAAAATAATATATACATACACACACCTAAATCTAAATATATAAATCTACACATGTCAAAAAAATATACATCTACATGCATATACATGCATGCATATATACACAGTACTTAAAGGAGCCCTTCTCTCGGGTGGTACCGGCGGTGGACGCGGGCGGCGGTCGGGGAAGGAGAGGGAGAGGCGGCAGGCCGGCGCTGGACATGGGCGGCGGTGGCGGCCAGAGCGCGCGGAGGTGGCGGCCGAAGCGCGTGTGGCGAGGACGACGGAGACAGAGGGCCCACGGTCGGAGACGAAGACGGAGGGCGCGCGCCGGAGACGGAGGACAGAGGCGGCGGCGCGGAGGCGGAGGCGCTGACGACGACGACGGGTGCGGGCAGCCTGTTGGCGTCGTGGGGATCGGGGGCAGCGTCGTGGATGAAAGCAGAGAAGAAACAGAGAAAAGAGATGGGGAAGAAGAAGAAGAGGCGCGCAAGTTATAAAGGAGGGAGTATACGTCCTGGTTGGTGGCTCCAACCGGGACTAAAGGGTCATACGTCCCGGTTGGAGCCACCAACCAGGACGTATACTCTACTTTTTTTCATCAGCCTAAGGGGCGCTCGCAGGGGTCTTTAGTCCCGGTTGGTGGACCGGGACGTATGACCCTGTTTTCAAAAATTTTCAGAAATTTTCTCTCTCTTCCCGCCTTATTTTTTATTTTGGGGTTTAAATTTGTAATGTTTTTTAAATGATAATTACTTTGGAATTTAGAAAAACTTTAAACATAAAAAGTGTTTGAATTTGAATAAATAATTCAAAACCATTTTCTGTTTTTCAAAATAATTAATGTAACCATTTAAACTATGAACCATTTAAAATTAAAAATGAATTAACTTATATTTTTTTGAATATTAATTTGGAATTTAGAAAAACTTTAGACATAAAAAGTGTTTGGATTTGAATAACTAATTCAAAACCATTTTATGTTTTTAAAAATAATTAATGTAACCATTTAAAATTAAAAATGAATTAACTTATATTTTTTGAATATTAATTTGGAATTTAGAAAAACTTTAAACATAAAAAGTGTTTGGATTTGAATAACTAATTTAAAACCTTTTTCTGTTTTTAAAAATAATTAATGTAACCATTTAAAATTAAAAATGAATTAACTTATATTTTTTGAATATTAATTTGGAATTTAGAAAAACTTTAAACATAAAAGTGTTTGGATTTGAATAACTATTTCAAAACCATTTTCTGTTTTTAATTTGGATTTGAATTAACTTATATTTTTTATATATTAATGGGCGAGAAGAAAAGGACTGGAAATAATGGGCGGGAAGAAAAATTTATTACGAGTGGGTTGGACTTGAGGGTAGCGCAGGCGGGGATTAGAGTCGGCGGCCTGTCGTAGGCCATGACGCTCTAGAGAGTCCGGCCACGCCACCACAGCCGACGGCCGGCCTCTTTGAAGTTCGGAGGAGGTGGGCCGTCCTCCTCGTGCCTGGCGAGCGCCCTCTCATGTCGATCCCCAAAGAAGGCTTCCCAAGTCGGGAAATAGTCAGGATGCCAGTTGGGATTCCTCCGCTGCTTCGGCGTGAGCTCGAAGTAGTAGTGGTTCGTGATGGCCATCCGGAGCGCCACACCTAGAGGGACGAGAGGAACCGGCACGCCTCCGGCACTCAGCATCCGGTAGCCAGGGGCGTGGTGCATTAGTCGTATGGTGGAAGCCATGGGAAAGAGTGATGAGGTTGCTGATATGAGTCTAGAGATGTGCAATGACAATGGAGGCCAATCGTACATATATGTACTGAGAAATGGCGGGAAGAAAACTGTGGAAAGAAATGGCGGGAAGAAATCACGGGAAGAAATGGCGGGAATAAAAATGGCGGGAAAAAATGGCGGGAAGAAACTTGGCTTTAGGGTTTAGGGTTTAGGGTTTTGTGAAGGTTTTTTCGAGACATGATCAATATACCAAGTCTGGTATTTTAGAAAAATGGGACGGTAGCATTCTGAAACAGCATGTTGGTGGTTACTTCACAAAACGACCCGTTTTTTGCGCTCGGAAAATGGAAAATGGCTTTTCCGTGCGACGAAAAGGAAAACTTCCTCCTGCAACATTGTTCTCCATACCAATTTCCACATGCATGCATAATATGGGCACAACATCACAAACTATGCCGTGATTCAGCACATAACATCGGTTATTTGGACCGAAAGCCATGAAACCTCGAACATGATAGGTCATTTTGTGAAGGTTTTTTCGAGACATGATCAATATACCAAGTCTGGTATTTTTCCTTGCAACTATGTCACATAATATGACAGCACGCAAAGTATTTACATTGTTCGGACTATTTTTGAATTTCTTATGCCCGTTTTGAATTTTTTGAATTTCTAACTATGGTCGAACCGGCGTGCATGAATATAGGAGACGAGCATCGTTAGAAATTGCATTGGATCTCTGAAGAAACCACATATTGCGAGTCTAAAAATGATTTTTTCAAAAAATCACGGACGTTAGATCATGTACCTGTAGTACAAACCGGACCCACTTCCTATCGATTCAACAGATATTTGTCCTTTTTACCCGGGATGGACGAAAAGGTTTGAGATGTCCCGGTTGGGAGATAGTCCATGTAAGGTGGTCTAGTATTTTAGAAAAATGGGATGGTAGCATTCTGAAACAGCATTTTGGTGGTTACTTCACAAAACGACCCGTTTTTTGCGCTCGGAAAATGGAAAATGGCTTGATCATTTGGACCAAAAGCCATGAAACCTCGAACATGATAGGTTCATATTTAGTCCTGGTTGGAGGGATTTCGGTAGGCTGGGCCAGGCAGCACTAATGATAGGGGTGAGTGTCGACATTATGTCGTGCGGCTTGTACCTTGTCCCGGATGGTGTCACCAACCGGGACTAAAGATAAAGCTTTAGTCCCGGTTGGAGACACCAACCGGGACAAAACACGAGTCAGCACTAATAATAGGGGTGAGTGTCGACATTATGTTGTAAGTGTCGACACTATGCCGAGCTGCTTGTACTATAAATAGGCATCCTTGTGAGTCTAGTCCTCCAGCCAGATTGAGGCATCTCCAATATGGTTTTCGAGAGCAGGGACACCACTATGACCAGTTTCAGGGAGATGCCGCCGGATCCCAGTCCTCCGTCATCTCCAAGAAACTGGTCATAAAGGAACTCCCTAATATGTGAAATTAGTTAGCTCCCAGGTGTATTGATCTAGTTAGAGAAGTTACAAGATGCAAGATGGTGTGCGAGAGTAGGGACACCACTACGACCAGTTTGAGGGAGATGCCGTCGGAGCCCAGTCCTCCAGAATCTCCAACAAACTGGTCATAGAGGCACTCCCTAATATATGACCACACGCGTTTGGAGATCAGATCTTAATGGTAAGTACGAATCGGGACAACTTCTTCATAGTTCGGGAAAGTCATTCTACGAATCAGGACTAAAGGCCCCCTTTAGTCCCGGTCCAGCCACAAAACGGTACTAACACTCAAGACATTTATTAATATTAAATACCGAGACTATAAAACCGGGACTAAAGGTCCCCCTATATATAGTCCCGGTCAAGCCACAAACCGGGACTAACACTCAATACATTTATTAAACTTGGAAAATTGCAAACATCATAAGATATCCTTCACAAAATAAGCTATCATGTCTCATGACATTTAGGTTCACAATGTGCAGCCGACCGACTAGACATGAACTAGAGGTACACAATATGAGCATGAACTTCTTAGCATATGTCCTTCCTTATGATCGCTTCAGACGTAACCATGGAGCATCTTCTTTACTTAACAGAATGCTTGGGTCAGTTTTCGCTGTGAAGGGCGGAATTTCATCAAACTTATTATAATCTTCTGACATGTCTGTCTTGTCCTCGATTCCCACGATGTTTCTTTTCCCTGAAATAACTATGTGGCGCTTTGGCTCATCATATGATGTATTCGTTTGCATATTTTTTCTTTTTTTTTGGTCTGGAGGACATGTCCTTCACATAGAAAACCTAAGACACATCATTGGCTTGGACGAATGGTTCATCTCTATAACCGAGATTGTTGAGATCCACTGTTGTCATTCCGTACAACTGGTCTATCTTTACCCCTTCCCCATTCAGGTTGATCCATTTGCAGCGAAACAAAGGGACCTTAAAAGAGACTCCATAGTCTAGTTCCCATATCTCCTCTATGTAACCATAGTATGTGTCCTTTTTCCCATTCTCATCCGTTGCATCAAAGCGGACACCACTGTTTTGGTTGGTGCTCTTTTTATCTTGGGGGATCGTGTAGAATGTATTCCCATTTATTTCATACTCTTGGAACTTCAATATAGTAGAAGATGGTGACACGGCCAACAAGTATAGCTGATCTCCAACAGTGGTGTCATTCAAGAGATGTGTCCGCATCCAACCACCGAAATACTTCATGTGTTCATCTGTAATCCATGAGTCAGGCTTCCCCGGGTTTTTGGAGCGTACAATATTCTTGTGTTCCTCAATATACGGAGCTGCCAAGGTGGAATTATGTAGAACTGTTTAGTGTGCTTTAGTGAAAGAATCCCCATCCCTACATATCATTGCTTTCTTTCCCAGCGTGCCTTTTCCACTTAGTCTTCCCTCATTGCCGCGAGTCAGAAATACCAATTGGCTTAAGGTCGGGAATAAAGTCAACACAAAACTCAATGACCTCCTCTGTTCCATATCCCTTGGAGATGCTTCCTTCTGGTCTAGCACGGTTATGAACATATTTCTTTAAGACTCCCATGAACCTCTCAAAGGGGAACATATTGTGCAGAAATACAGGACCGAGAATGGCAATCTCTTCCACTAGGTGAACTAGGAGATGCGTCATAATATTGAAGAAGGATGGTGGGAACACCAACTCAAAACTAACAAGACATTGTACCACATCCTTCTGTAACCTTGGAAGAATATCTGGATTGATTACCTTCTGAGATATTGCATTGAGGAATGCACACAGCTTCACAATGGGTACTCGAACATTTTCCGGTAGAAGCCCCCTCAATGCAATCGGAAGCAACTGCGTCATAATCACGTGACAGTCATGAGACTTTAGGTTTTGGAACTTTTTCTTTGCCATATTTATTATCCCCTTTATATTAGATGAGAAGCCAGACGACACCTTGATACTGTAAAGGACTTCAAAAAAGATTTTCTTCTCTGCTTTGGTAAGAGCATAGCTGGCACGACTTAAGTGACGCTCTTTATCCGTCTTGTTCTGTGTATGCATGTTCTTTGGTCTTTCATAATTTGTTGGTCCTCTCGTACTTCTGGTGTATCTTTTGTCTTCCCATACACGCCTTGGAATCCTAGCAGGTTCACGCAAAGATTCTTCGTCATGTGCATCACGTCGATTGAAGAGCGAACACGTAGGACTTTCCAATATGGCAGCTCCAAAAATATAGATTTCTTCTTCCACATGAGTGTGTGTCCTGTAGCGATGTCGTTCGGAACTGATTGACCATCGGGACCCTTTCCAAAGATTACTTCTATGTCCTTGACCATATCAAATACATCATCACCAACAGGGAGTTCAGGCTTCTTCCGGTGATCTGCCTCACCTTTGAAATGCTTGCCTTCCTTTCTTACGGGATGATTGGTCGGAAGAAATCGTCGATTCGTCAGGTACACAACCTTCTTGCATTTATGCAAATATGTACCTTCAGTCTTATCTAACAGTGCGTCCATGCCTTATATCCCTTGTTTGTCTGTCCTGAAAGGTTACTAAGAGCAGGCCAATCATTGATGGTTACGAAAAGCAACCCTCGTAGGTCAAATGGCTCCTGTTTGTTCTCATCCCATGCATGTACACCTGGTTTGCCCCACAGCTATAAGAGTTCTTCAACTAATGTCCTAAGGTACACATCAATATCGTTGCCCGGTTGCTTCGGGCCTTGGATGAGCACTGGCATCATAATGAACTTACGCTTCATGCACAACCAAGGAGGAAGGTTGTAGATACATAGAGTCACGGGCCAGGTGCTGTGACTGCAGCTCTGCTCCCCAAAAGGATTCATGATATCCGTACTTAGACCGGACCATAAGTTAATTGCGTCACCTGCAAAGTTCGGGAAGTCTCTCTCGATTTTTCCCCACTGAGACCCATCAGCAGGGTGTCTTAACTTCCCGTCTTTCTTACGGTCTTCTTTATGCCATCGCAACAACCTAGCATGCTCATTGTTTCTGAACATGCGTTTCAACCTTGGTATTATAGGAGCATACCACATAACCTTAGCAGGAACCCTCTTCCGGAGGGGCTCTCCCTCAACATCACCAGGGTCATCTCGTCTGATCTTATACCGCAATGCATTGCATACCGGGCATTTATCTAAATTCTCATACTCCTTACCGCGGTAGAGGATGCAGTCATTAATGCATGTATGTATTTTCTACACATCTAATACTAGAGGACAGAGAGTCTTCTTTGTTTTGTACGTACTCTCGGGAAGTTTGCTATGTTTTGGAAACTTTGGCTTCATTATTTTCAGTATCTTATCAAATGAGGAGTCAGTTATACCACACTCTGCCTTCCATCGCAGCAATTCCAGTGTGGTACCAAGCTTTGTGCTTCCATCTTCGCAATTTGGGTACAACAATTTTTTATGATCTTCTAACATGTCCTCTAACTTCAACTTCTCATTTTCTGTTTCACAGTCTCGCTTTACATCAGAAATGACCCTACCAAGTTCATCAGCGGACTCATCTGATGCCCGTTCTTCACCTCCTTTCTCTTCATTGTCTTCCATTGCAGTATCACTATATTCAGGAAACATATGATGGTAGTTGTTATCATCATCTTCTTCTTCACTGTCTTCCATCATAACCCCTGTTTCCCCGTGCTTGGTCCACCAATTATAGTTGGGCATGAAACCTTTCATAACCAGGTGGCCACGAATGATTTTCGAGGAAGAGTACTCCTTGTTGTTCCGACATTGAACATATGGACAACGTATAAAACCATTCTCTTTGTTTGCCGTAGCCACATCGATAAATTTATCCACGCCTTTAATGTACCCGGGTACACGCCGGTCACCGTACATCCATTCCCGACTGTTCATCTGCATCATATAATTAAGTTTATTAAAAACAGGGCATCATAAATAGTGAAATGACCAATTCACATCGACACATGCATTGTATCAATGACAGAGAAGAGATAAGATTGCTAACCTTGATCGAGGGAAATAAAGAGGAGAAAGCTCAAGTGCGTCTCGGACACCTTCTATATTTTTGTTCTGTGAGAAATTGAACAGGATCATTCACTCAAACATTTCATCAAACACCTTGAATGCATGCATAGAAAAAAATAAACTAGCACACCTCTCACACCTTCCTCCAAGAAAAAACAGAGGGGAGACAGAGGCCTAAGGCGTCGTATTTATAGAGGGTGGGATCATACGTCCCGGTTTGTAACACAAACCGGGACTAAAGATGTGTGCCACGCCACGTGGCTGACGCCCAACCTTTAGTCCCGGTTTGTGTTATAAACCGGGATGCATGACCCCTTACGAACCGGGACGCATGCCTCCGACCACCGTGCCCGCTCGAACCGGGACTCGTGCCAGCATTAGTCCCGGTTCATGACGCAACCGGGACTAATGCTGTTAGGGGGCGCGAACAAATAGCCTATTTTCTACTAGTGTCATGCATGTTTGCTGGCCATGTATCTTTTACACAATATAATCACTCTGATAAACTTGAAGCATATTCTGCTGACGGCGAGCTAGAAGAAACATAGATGCGATATCTTGACGAATAAAAAAGAACTTACGGGAGAACGTTACCTTGCCTTAGACATACATGCATGATTGGCCATTCGGATTGGATCTTGGAATTGCTCCAATATGACGCTTCTTTTCTTTAAACTTTTCTGTCGTATCATTTGGATTTTAACTTCTGGATGGATGCATGAAGTTATATATTGTAGCGAGATGCATGTTTGGAGCACTGCAGAAAACATGTCGTTGCCTTTTTTTTGAGATGACAATATTACCTGTCATATCATATATGTTGAATGTGCTATTCGATCTTTGTATCTTTCATATGATGCTCAGCCTTGGTACGATATCCATGTTAACTATGCAATGTAAAGTTGCATTTCATTTATAAATGTAGTACTGCCTCGAATCAATAATAAATGTCGGGGTCTTAATTCATGTTAGTCCAAATATAAACTAAAGTCCTCACACTTATCATGGACCGGAGGGGGAGTACAATATTCCCTTTTCTTATCTAGATTTTTGTACGGCACATATTAAAGTCAACTCGTACACGATACTATCTCCGTTTTAAGGAATAAAGCGCACACGCATTTTAAAGCAAAGTTTGACCGAACAAAAAAGAGCAACTAAAATTTGATTACATTGTATAAAATTAGTACTCTATCATTGAATTCATATTGAAACACACTTTTCAATGATGCTAAGTTTGTACAAACATTATTTATATATTTAAAGTAAATCTTGATAAAAAAAAACACGCAAAACAAGAACGTTTTATTCCTTGGGACGGAGGTGAACAATACAATTTTACAAGAAATACAGTGAAGTACAAGTGTTCCATGTTCAGTTCACACAAAACATTAATGCAATTGATTTTCTATAGTTCCTAGAAAGTTACATATGAGTATATGTTCATGGTGCACAACACATGACCACATGAAGTACATACTTAACATAACTTCCGCTACACACATGACCACATGTATGCATGAACGTGTACAATGTGTGGTAGCGTAGAAATATTTGAAAACTATTTTGAAATAAAAAATATAAAATGAATTCTCTATCGCGACAGAGAAAGTGCCTAAAATGCTGCCGTGATAGAGAACTAGTTATTGCTGTTGGAGATATGTCCAAGAGGCAATAATAAAGTGGTTATTATCATATCTTCATACTTATGATAAATGTTTACATACCATGCTATAATTGTATTAACCGGAAACATTAATACTTGTGTGATTTGTAAACATAAAAGAGTCCCTAGTAAAGCCTCTTGTTAAACTAGCTTGTTGGTTAATATATGATCATGGTTTCCTGATCATGAACATAGAGATGTTATTAACAACAGGGTCATATCATTAGGAGAATGATGTGATGGACATACTCCTATAGTTAAGCGTAGCATAAAGATCAAGTCATTTAATATAGTTCATTTGCTATAAGCTTTCTGATACATAGTAACCTAATTCCTTCGACCATGAGATCATGCATATCACCTTTACCGGAAGGATGCTTTGATGACATTAAACACCACACCGTAACAGGGTGGCTATAAATGTGGCATTGAGTGTTCGGAAAGTATTGGTTGAGACACATGGATCAAGAGTGGGATTTGTCCATCCATATGACAGATAGATATACTCTGGGCCCTCTCGGTGGAATGTCATCCAATTAGCTTGCAAGCATGTGACTGGCTCACAAGGGATCACATACCACGGGAACGAGAAAAGAGTACTTATCGATGTGAGGTTGAACTAGGTATGCAGAGGTAAAGCGATCATAACCTCGGATAAGTAAAATATCGTGAGACAAAGGGAAATTGGTATCGTATGTAAGTGGTTCATTCGATCGCAAAGTAATCGTAGAAATATGTGGGAGCCATATGAATTTCCAGATTCCTCTATTGGTTATTGATCGGAGAAGTGTCTCGATCATGTCCGCATAATTCACGAACCGTAGGGAGACACACTTAAGGATTCGATGTTGTTGAGTAGTTATGGAATGATGAGTAAGAGACCGAATGTTGTTGGTCTCGAATGGGATCCGGGATATCACGAGGAGATTGAATGGTCCGGAGAATAAGATTCATATAAGGAAAGTCCTGTTTCGGGGTTGGAGAATGGTTTCGGTGTTTTCAGCAGGAATGTTCTAGAAGGTTCCGGAATGTCCGGCACTCCGGAGGGGAAGGGTACATGAATGTGTCATTGCAAGTTGGAATGATTGCATCATGTACTAGGTGTCATCGCTGTACAAAATAAAGGGTTTAATCAAATCCTAGTTTGAAAAGTCAAACGCCAATTTGAAAAGTCAAACGGCTATTTTGGAAAGTGGAGAAGAAGTGGGAAACCGAGTTGGGGAGGAGTTCCTCCTCCACCGCCGGCCCACTAGGGATCCGAGTTGGGGAGGGACTCCCTCCCCTTGGCCGGCGCCTCCCTCCACCTATATAAGGAGGGGCAGGGCTCCCTCCTAGCACACAAGTTGCCTCCTCTAAACCTAAACCCTAGCCACGCCTGGGATTTCTCCCAAGCCGCTTGAGTTAGAGCTTCTAATTGCCCTAGCCGCTGGTTTAGCCCTTCTAATTGGTGTGTCTAAACCCTAGATCACCAAGGCTCTCTCATAGTCCACCATACTCGCTCCGGCTTAAGGCGAGCCTGAGATCTCCTCTACTTCGGTACCACGCCGTCGTCTTGCGGAATCGCGAGGAGAGTGCTACAACCTCCGCTGCCTGCTGGAACAAGGAGAGGAAGGTCTTCATCGAGTACAGGCGTGTGACCGATCGCAGAGCTGTCGGACGCAGCACCGGAAGGATCGTCTCACGATCTTGAGATCGGCAAGAGTACGACTACATCACCCACGAGAATCTGCTCTCGTTAAACGCTTTGGAATCTTCGAGGTGAGTTCCCTATCGACTCGTTGCTACAATCTATTAGATAGATCTTGACTTGTTTGTTTGCATGCGGTAGAAATTTTTGTTTTCCATGCTCTGAACCCCAGCGGTATCAGAGTCGTGTGTATATGTAGATCTGTTGCACGAGTAGAACACAATGGTCATTGTGGGCGTTGATGCTTTTGTTGTCGATTGCTTCTTGTGTACTTTGCATCTTGCGGGATGGTGGGATGAAGCGGCCCGGGCTAACCTTACATGACATCGTTCATGAGACTTGCTCCACGCTTGACATGCAACTTGTATTGCATAAGTGGCTTTATGCCTGCTTTCTCCCAACATAGTTAAGATTCAATTTACAACGGGTGATTGACAATACTAGTATCAATGTTGTGGTTCTTGTTCGTAAGTTAGAACGACACTTATTGAAAGCCCCAAACCACGTAAAACATGCAAAGAAAATTAGAGGCGTCTAACTTTGTTTTGCAGGGGTGTGCTGTGATGTGATATGGCCATGATTGTGATTATATATGATGTATGCAATGTTCCTTATTGTAAGTTGGCAACCGGCAGGAGCCATATGGTTGTATTTAAATTCTGTTAAGACCCGCTTGTCTGTTCAAAGTAGTTGTAATAGTTGAAGCTGGTGGACGACAACCATGGAGCGGCGTCATTGACCTTGATGCAATGCCGGTGATGATGGAGATCATGTTAGGTGCTTGAAGATGGAGATCGGAAGCACAAGAAGAAAACCATATCATATCACATATTATGAATTGCATGTGATGTTAATCCTTTTATCGTCTTGTATTGCTTAGTTAACGGTAGCATTATAAGATGATCCCTCAAGCACACAATTTCAAGTTTTAAAGTGTTCATCCTTAGTAAGCACCGTTGCTAAAGCTCGTTGTTTCGAAGCACCACGTGATGATCGGGTGTGTTAGATTCTGCGAGTGTATACAACGTGAGCAAGCCAGATTTGCTCATGCGGAAGCTAAGGTTGATCTTGACGAGCCTAGTATGTACAGACATGGTCTCGGAACACGGATCACCGAAAGGTAAAGCATGAGTCATATAGTAGATATGATGAACATGTTGATTGTTCGCCATTGAACCTACATCAACTCTCGTGATGATCGGTTTTGATGTGGTGGATTTGGTTCGTGTGATCACTAAAACAATGTGAGGGATATTGTTTTGAGTGGGAGTTCAACGGCAATATGATTAAAAGTTGAACACTATTTATCATAAATTAAATCAAAGTGAATTTGCATAGTTGTTGTAGTCATTGGCATCCGTTTACCACCTTGCGCTTAGTTTTAATTGAGATGATAGAACTATAGAATTCTGGTTAGATACTTTACGAACTGGTATCGTATTGTTTTGAAGTGTTAATCTAAAGTTTAAAAGTCCTATTGCAAACTTTCAGTAAGTTCCGGTTACTCCATGAAGTTTAATAATTAGTATTAAATCAAGAGTGACAATTCCAAGTGTTAGTGTATGAGTATCATGTTTGTCTCCATGATTCTTGATATTCAAATGATTGTCTTAATATCAAGGTTATCTAGGATCTCAAAGAGTTGTTTCAGAAACCATGATGTGTGGAAAATATTGTGATATCTGAAACAAAGTTTTGGTTGCAACATGATAGAGTATAATATGGCAAAAGTCATGTTCTCGTATTTGATGAGAATTTGCAAAAGGTTGAAAACACTAGTTGTCCTAATCCTCCAAAATGTTTTGGAGAGCAACATTATACTCACAGTTCACCGTTATAAGCTAAAAGTAGCTTGATCATGGATAATTCCATGATAAGGGTGAATATTTGATGTAGGTAAAGTGTTTACTACACCAATAGATTACTAAAGAAAGGAATTTAAAAGAACACCAAACATTTGATGATGGTGATCTACTTCAAAGTGCAAGTCCAAAGACATTGATATTTAATTATACACGCTTTGGACTATGTGTCATATGTATGACTCCACTGTTGATGTTGATAGATTCTTTCAAACAGAAAATAAATACTGAAAGAGAATCTCATAAATATATGGCAGAAAAGAAAAGACTAGAATTGTTCAGTTTAAGTATATAGATGATATACATGTTATGGCTATATTCTTTGCTTATTAAACAATGTGGTTCTTAAGTATTTGATACTGAATTTGTTGGTGTGAATCGTCATACGAAACAACACAATTCATGAACTACAATGGCCTAAGTAACTAGCAAAAAAATATGTGATGATGTTCATCGAGAACAAATAAAGGGTTATTGTGTTGCTCGTGAAACATCAAAGCTTGCCTTCAAGATTTGTTTTATCAGGTATTATGAGAACAAAAGGGTTGTTCAAATAATTGCCGTAATCCATAAAAGATGGATGATTCACAAATCTCGTTGGAGAAATCACATCCATAAAACTAGTGCTAAAAATGTCGAAAGACAAATTGATTGAAAGATCACTTAGGAAGTGACATCGCCGTTTAAATTATATTGGAAAGAAAACATGAAGAAACTCCATGTGGATGGAATTTTGGAGTCTTTTGATTTTTGATCACATGACGCTTGTGAAATTTTCCTAGAGATAATTAAAACTTCGTTCATAGGCCAAAAGGGAACGAATGACTAGCTTATTGGAACTTGTACATATTGTTGTATGAAATCCATTATATGTAGTCAAGAGCGATGGATTTCAACTTCATATGCTTTCTCCGAAAATTTGAGTGAATATATGAATATTTACTTAATAAGGATGAAGTATGAAACATTTGAAAAAGTTCAGAGTCTTTCAAGATGAAGTGCAAAATCATTGTAATAAGAATATAAATAGTTTATGATAAAGATCATAAAGGAAGATATTTGAGTTACAAGTTTAGCATAATACCTAAGATTTAAGGAATCGTTCTGTGGATTTGCATTTCCCGAAACACCATAAGAGTATAGAGCGTTCGAGATATGTAATTAAAACCTTGTTTGACATGGTAAGATCAAAGGTGTAATTCATAGAACTGCCATTATATTTTAAAGATTAAAAGCTTTAGAGACTACTGTTTTCCACTAAAAAGAGCTCCATCATAATCCGCTGAAATGACACCATATAAAGTTATGGTTTGGGATAAAACCCAAGTAGTCCTTTCTTAAACATTGGTATGCTATGCATAAGAAAGATGTTTGCAACCAAAGTCGGATAAACCTGTCTTTGTATTACTGTTAAGTATTCCTCCATAAACACCGGAGACAAAAGTGTTTGTCGCTTAGAACGTCAAGTTTCTTTGAGAAGGAATTTTTCGTGAAAAGATAAGTGGGAGGACAATAGAACTTTGATAAGGTTAAAGGAACCTTAGCTATATGTGCAGAGTTGCGCAGCGCCGAAAAGTGTTCCGGAGGCAGCAATAATGCTCATGGCTCACGTGCCTCAAAGGTTGTGGTCACGGAGATCTAAGTTCCTATTAAAACAAGTAGGTCGGGTAAACAATCAAATACCAAGATTTGAGAGTTAAATCATTATTTGACAATAATGATCTGACTACATGCAAAGAAGCGACGATGGGCCCTGACTCCGTCAAATGGCTTGAAGCCATAAAATCCGTGATAGTTCCATACACGAGAAATCAAGTTTTGAACTTGAAGGACCCTCGAGAAAGGTGTAAGACCTTACAGTTATGTTTGGATCTATAAAGAAGTAGACATGGATGTTTCACATCTATGAAATAGTCGACATGTTGGGAAAGAGTTCACAAAAATGTTCAAAGGTTGACTATGACAAGATTTTGATCTTTCATAGCGATATTTAGTCTAGACGGATTAATGTAGCAACCACTACATATAATTTTTGTTATGTGGTAGTTGAATAAACAAAACAAGTTATTCTAATAGAAGGGTTACCTAGGACGTGTGCATGACACGGTCCAAAGGGTTTTTTTAATTCAAAGGATGCTAAATGCATATGCAAACTTCAATGGTTGAAGTAAGCATAGCGGAGTTGGAATCTTCACTATGATGAAACTGTTAAAAAAGTTTAATTTCATCGGAGACAATGAAGAAGCTTGCATTTGCAAGAAATTAAGCGGGAGCGCTAAGACATATTTCTAATACATTATGTGGAGGACATATTGTTGATTAGAAATGATGTATCTTTTATTAACACATATTAAGAATTTCATCCTGATGAAAGACTTAGGCAAAACCCAAATATTTGGCATCAATAGACGCTAATATGGTTGTGCCGAAAGTACATAGATGATGTATTGAATGAGTTCAATATAGAAACTACAAGAAAGGTTCTTGTCACACAGAAAGGATTGAATGAGTTCAATATTGATGATATATTCAAGTGTATTGACACTTGGTAAGTGAAACAAAGATTCAAGTATAGATTGATACTTGATGTATGAAATCAAAAAGAGTATTTATATCAATCATACTGTGATATGTACAAATCCAGATATGTCCTATGCTCTAAATGTTATGAGCATATACCAGAATGATTCATAAGATGATCATTGGACGATAGTAAGGATATTCTTATGATCTTTTGGAAGAACTAAGAGTATATTATTTGTAGAAGTGACAAATAGATGGTTAGTTCATTGTAAAAGTACTACATTGATACTAGTTTTGTCACAGTACAAATTAAGTTTATCTCAATCTAAACTAAGGGTGGCACAATATAATGGAAAGTAAGTTCCATAATGGATTTGGATGAGTTCCAAAGTTAAGACATTGTGACAGATACTACAACAAAAGGCTAAGTATATGACTGCTATAATAGCAGCTAAAGAGGGCATTTGTGTCAAGTAGTTTGTTGTCAAACTAGGTGTAGTTCACGGCGGGATAATACTATGAAGATATATTGTACGACAATATTATCAACATGTTTTAACCCCAAAGAACTAAAGGTCTCACCGAAGGACCAAAAATTATACAAAGCCATCTCATTAGAGAATGAGTGATGCGTAGAGACGCAAAGACATGCAATTACACACGGACCTAGAAGTGTCAGATCCGGAGATCAGTTGATCACTAGCAATCGTGTACATACAACACCAGAAAGCCATAGGTGTTGAATACACAAAGGTTTGAAACTAGATTATTGACTCTAGTGCAAGTGGGAGACTGTTGGAGATATGCCCAAGAGGCAATAATAAAGTGGTTATTATCATATCTTCATACTTATGATAAATGTTTACATACCATGCTATAATTGTATTAACCGGAAACATTAATACTTGTGTGATTTGTAAACATAAAAGAGTCCCTAGTAAAGCCTCTTGTTAAACTAGCTTGTTGGTTAATATATGATCATGGTTTCCTGATCATGAACATAGAGATGTTATTAACAATAGGGTCATATCATTAGGAGAATGATGTGATGGACATACTCCTATAGTTAAGCGTAGCATAAAGATCAAGTCATTTAATATAGTTCATTTGCTATAAGCTTTCTGATACATAGTAACCTAATTCCTTCGACCATGAGATCGTGCATATCACCTTTACCGGAAGGATGTTTTGATGACATCAAACACCACACCGTAACAGGGTGGCTATAAAGGTGGCATTGAGTGTTCGGAAAATATTGGTTGAGACACATGGATCAAGAGTGGGATTTGTCCATCCATATGACGGATAGATATACTCTGGGCCCTCTCGGTGGAATGTCATCCAATTAGCTTGCAAGCATGTGACTGGCTCACAAGGGATCACATACCACGGGAACGAGAAAAGAGTACTTATCAGTAACGAGGTTGAACTAGGTATGCAGAGATACCGACGATCATAACCTCGGATAAGTAAAATATCGTGAGACAAAGGGAAATTGGTATCGTATGTAAGTGGTTCATTCGATCGCAAAGTAATTGTAGAAATATGTGGGAGCCATATGAATTTCCAGATTCCTCTATTGGTTATTGATCGGAGAAGTGTCTCGATCATGTCCGCATAATTCACGAACCGTAGGGAGACACACTTAAGGATTCGATGTTGTTGAGTAGTTATGGAATGATGAGTAAGAGACTGAATGTTGTTCTGAGTCTTGGATGGGATCCGGGATATCACGACGAGATTCAGAATGGTCCGGAGAATAAGATTCATATAAGGAAAGTCCTGTTTCGGGGTTGGAGAATGGTTCCGGTGTTTTCAGCAGGAATGTTCTAGAAGGTTCCGGAATGTCCGGCACTCCGGAGGGGAAGGGTACATGAATGTGTCATTGCAAGTTGGAATGATTGCATCATGTACTAGGTGTCATCGCTGTACAAAATAAAGGGTTTAATCAAATCCTAGTTTGAAAAGTCAAACGCCAATTTGAAAAGTCAAACGGCTATTTTGGAAAGTGGAGAAGAAGTGGGAAACCGAGTTGGGGAGGAGTTCCTCCTCCAATGCCGGCCCACTAGGGATCCGAGTTGGGGAGGGACTCCCTCCCCTTGGCCGGCGCCTCCCTACACCTATATAAGGAGGGGCAGGGCTCCCCTCCTAGACACACAAGTTGCCTCCCTCTAAACCTAAACCCTAGCCACAGCCTAGGGATTTCTCCCAAGCCGCCGAGTTAGAGCTTCTAATTACCCTAGCCGCTGGTTTAGCCTCTTCTAATTGGTGTGTCTAAACCCTAGATCACCAAGGCTCTCTCATAGTCCACTATACTCGCTCCGGCCAAGGCTGAAGCCTGCGAGATCTCCCTCTACTTCCGGTACCACGCCCTCGTGCTGCCGGAATCGCGAGGAGAGTGCTACAACCTCCGCTGCCTGCTGGAACAAGGGAGAGGAAGGTCTTCATCGAGTACCGAACGTGTGACCGACTGCGGAAGCGCTGCCGGAACGCAGCGCCGGAAGGATTGTCTACGCGATCTTGAGATCGGCAAGAGTACGACTACATCACCCACGAGAATCTGCTCTCGTTAAACGCTTTGAAATCTTCGAGGGTGAGTTCCCCTATCGACTCGTTGCTATAATCTAGTAGATAGATCTTGGCTTGTTTGTTTGCATGCGGTAGAAATTTTTTGTTTTCCATGCTACGAACCCCAACAATTGCGGTCCGTAACACCAGCTGGGACTAATGGTAGTGCATCCGCGCGCCCGACTGAAAAACAGTCCGGGACTAATGACTGGGCCTCTAGTTCCACTTGGCTAGTCCCGGTTTAAAAACCGAACTAGAGGCCCTTACGAGCCAGGACTAAAGACCCCTCCTATATGCGTCCATGTTTATACCACAACATAAAGTAGTACATACTTAACATAACTTCCGCTACACTTTAAGTAAAAAAATAGTTTTGCTTGGTGAGATGATGCTTGAAAATAGTCATCTGCTAGCGTAGGTGCAGTTCTTTGGGAAGCCGAACGATGTACCCCCAACACGTGATCTAGCTACTCAAAGGAATTGTCGTCAAATAGCCTCAAGGCCGCACAGCTCGTCGCGGTATTTCTCCGTGTTAGCACCAAGCTTCTGCTTCAACGTCTCGAAGGCCAGAAGGGCCAGCATGCTACCTCTGCCCGCAGGCTTCCACCTCGAGTCCTCTTCCCTAGGCAGCACGACGGCGAGCAGATTCGCGATGTGAACCAGCGCACCAACGCAGTTCCTGTCGTGCTCTCTGGCCAGCCGCTTCATGTCGTACACGGGCGACGACCCAAAAATCTCGCGCACCTTCCTCATGAAGGCGTCGACGCCGTCCGGCAGCGCCTGTCCGATCATCATGCTCACGAAGTAGGCGACGTGGTAGGCGCCGGCGAACGTCGCCCACGATGCCCGGGTGCTGAACAGGCCGGAGTCTCGCAGCATCAAGTGGAACCTGAACCCGCCGATGCCTCCCCAGCGGAGCCTGTTGAAGTCGACGCCGCAGCCGGCGAGGTAGGCGATGGACCAGGGGTCTCTCGCTTCATAGGGCGAGGCGATGTCGAACCCGTGCAGGTTGAACTCCCACGCGCAGCACCGGCCGTCGTCGGTGCGGATGGCGATGCCCACCTGGAGCGGCTTGAGCACGGCGACGTTGGCCCGGATGACCTGGTACCGCTCCTCGGCGGTGAGATCGTAGTGGTTCCGGCCGTCGCCGCGGACCACGCAGCCGGGGTACTGAACGTTTAGGGCGACGTGCGCTGCGTGTGGAGCTAGTTGGCAGAAGATCGCTGATTCGGCGAGGAAGTTGTAGGCCCACACCGAACGGACGACGGCGCCGTCCATGCTGCTCGACTGTCGATGGCCACGTGAGTTTGCAATGGGGAGGCGTATTTCCTTAGGCAGCGAAGGCACGGAGGTATCCATAGAGCTGCTGAAACATATATATATATATATAGGCGTGCCTAGTTGTGGTAGAGCCTTTTCCAACTCGGATTCGGCTTTTTTGCATATACTTTTCTAATCCGGATTTGATCAGGAGGTGTCAACGACGGGGGACGTGTTCGGCCCTTTATCCAATCACCTCGACGTCGAGTTCGTGCAGTACTAGTATTCGAACTGAATGAGATCAACCAGCCAAGGAACTTATTTCTCAAGTTTGTAGTACGACCTAAAAAGGTGTTTTGTGGTACACTTAAATAAATATATAGCCATCTATTTTAGTTTCAATCTAATGGCCTACATTAGGCCTACACAGGCTCAACTGATAGCTTCATCCATTGAAACTCCGATTTAAGTGATGAAACCTCCCGGTCGCTCTCCTCCCGAGCGACTCCGGAGGCGCAATGATTAAGGGATGAAACCTCCCGGGTCACTCTACTCTCGAGCGACTCTAGAGGCGCGCTCCACAAACCCTAAAAAGTGTCGCCCTCTCGGCTCACTTGGACGCCTTTGCTACAGCGGTGGTGGCGGCGCCCACCCCTAATCGTCGGTGGGCAGGGGAGGTGCACTCGCCGGCATCTCACGGGAGATAGTGTGGCAACGAATGAGGGCACATGGAGGCGCGGACCGAGCAGCCGGTGCCTGAGTTTTCCAGCGGGACAATGGCGAAGAGGCGGCAACATGCCGCCGATGTGGCCGCCGGACACAGCGCGGATCTGGATCTCCTTTGGGACACAATCTGAGGTTCCTGGGCCTCAATCTGGACTGAAGAAGATGTTGGAATTTTGGCCCAAATAGTCTAGCCCATTTTCCATTTCAATAATTCCTGAAAATCCTAGAGGCCCATGTGGCCCATTCATGCAAGGCAAGAGTTGGGACAAATGTTTAGTCCCACATTGCTAGTTGAGTGGAAGTTGGACCAGCTTATAAGGTGAGCTCTCCTACCACTTGGTAAAAGGATGAGAAGGAGCCTCGTCACGACGCGCGCGTGCCGCGGGCTGCAGGAATCTCACCGAGCCGAGCTTTATTTTTCCACACATGAATGATATGTGAACAGATGTACAGAAGCTGAAACGTTTGCTTTTAATACGAGTTAAATGAATACGAATTGAGTGGAGGCTGTCCGGTGGGCTGCCGCCTGTTCGTTTCATCTTCCGTCCATTCGTTTCATCTTCTGCGCAGTCTGTCTACCTTCCCCTCTGTGCCTATAAGAGAGAGAGGTCGCGCCTCCTCTCAGTTACACTGCCACACATCTTTTGCGCCTCCAGTTCTAGAGCACTGGGCTACCTAGATCTTCCCCATCCCATCTTGCGGCGTGCACCGCGAGCCGGGACAGTAGGCCTCCGACACCTCGCTGCTTCGAGTCCTGTACGGGAGAAGGGCGATAAGGTTTTTGGGGAGCGCTACCAGCGCGACTACTGGCTTCGTCACGGACTCCCTCACAGATAGCGACTGCGGCGACGTCTTCCCCGACATCAGCACCCTCTTCCTCGACGACATGGCCAACGACGGTTCCAACGCCGGCGGTTCCTCTTCTGCTACTGCCGTATATATCTTCTGTCTCAATCTTGTTCTGATCATATCCAAAGTTTTATGTCTTGCAGTTTGTTTGGTTATATGCCTTAATATGTATTCGCAATTTCACGTGATTAGTATATTGCCTATTATTCTAATCATGTTTTATCTAGCGTTTATTATAGATAATTTGCTTGATAAATTGCTCTATTATTTCAACAACCCAAAAACCTTATTTCAGGCAATTTGCCCCAAGTGGCTTTATTGCTTCTATGAAGCCACCTGTGTTCGAAGGTGTGAATTAAAAACGATGGCGTGCGAGAGCAGTGCTCTGGTTTCAGACCATGAGCTGCTATAACGTCATCTATGGCGCACCTGAGGGAGAACTTAATCCCGCTCAGGAAGAGGCGTCCCAAAAACTTGATACCACTTTCAAGGCTGCCTTGATCAGCATCCTTGGCGATAATATTGTCGATTCATATCAGTCATTTAGCAATGGCAAGGATATGTGGGATGCGGTCGAGAGAAAATTTGGAGTCTCCGATGCTGGAAGTGAACTGTATGTCATGGAAAAATTCTATGACTATAAGATGGTTGATGACCGCTCCATTGTGGAGCAGGCTCATGAGATACAGTCACTTGCCAGGGAGCTTGAGCACTTCACTTGTGTGTTACCAGACAAGTTTGTTGCCGGAGACATTATTGCCAAACTTCCTCAGTCATGGAGGAATTTTGCTACTTCTCTAAAGCACAAGAGACAACAGTTCTCCGTGACAGGTCTCATTGGAACTCTTGATGTGGAAGAGAAGGCGAGAGCAAAAGACACACGTGCTCGAGGTACCGAGGGAGGTTCTAATGCCAATCTGGTACAGAAAAGGAACTTCCAGCCTCACAAGTTCAAGAACAAAGGCAAGTTCGATGACAAAGGAAAGTTTGATGGAAAGAACAAGGCCTCACAGTCCACCAGCTTCAAGAAGAAGACTGATAAGAGGAAAGGTGCTTGTCATGTGTGCGGTGATCCTAATCATTGGGCTCCTGCTTGTCCCAACCGCTTTGACAAGCGCCAAGATGGAAGGCAAGACTGCTAATGTTGTCATGGGAGACGTTGAGATGAAAGATGTTGGGTATGGTATATTACCTACTGTTCTTTCATTATGTCATTCTCCTGATTGGTGGATTGACACGGGCGCTAATGTACATGTCTGTTCTGATATTTCCATGTTTTCTTCATATCAGGTCAGAGGGACTCAAACCGTGCTGATAGGGAACGGCTCGCATGCTTCTGTTCATGGTGTTGGTACGGTCGATCTGAAGTTTACTTCGGGAAAGACCGTGCGCCTGAAAAACGTGCATCATGTTCCCTCAATAAATAAAAATCTTGTTAGCGGATCTCTTCTATGTCGAGATGGCTACAAGATTGTATTCGAGTCCAATAAATTTGTAATTTCGAAGTATGGAACTTTTGTTGGTAAAGGCTATGAGTGCGGAGGCTTGTTCCACTTATATCTGTCAGACATTTGTAATAAAGTTGTTAATCATATTTACAAGAATTTTGAATCAAATGTCTGGCACTCTCGTCTTTGTCATATTAATTTTGGTTGTATGACGCGACTAGCCAAAATGAATTTAATCCCTGATTTCTCAACTGTTAAGGGATCTAAGTGCCAAGTCTGCATGCAAGCTAAACAACCTCGCAAGTCACATACGACTGCAGAAATGAGAAATTTAACACCACTAGAGCTCATACATTCTGATCTTTGTGAGATGAATGGTGTGTTGACAAAAGGTGGAAAGAAATATTTCATGACTTTGATCAATGACTCTACGAGATATTTTCATGTGTATCTTCTGAAATCAAAAGATGAGGCTCTGAGTTTCTTCAAAATCTATAAAGCTGAGGCAGAAAATTAACTTGATCGAAAGATTAAGAGGCTTAGGTCTGATCGTGGTGGAGAGTATTTTTCCAACGAGTTTGATTTCTTTTGTGCGGAACATGGCATAATTCATGAGAGGACGCCTCCCTACTCACCCCAGTCAAATGGAGTAGCCGAAAGAAAGAACCGTACTCTAACAGATTTGGTGAACGCCATGTTAGACACATCGGGTCTTTGTAAGGAATGGTGGGGGAGGCACTATTGACCGCGTGTCATGTCCTAAACCGAGTTCCCACAAATAACAAAGAAATTACTCCATTCGAAGAATGGGAGAAGAAAAGATTAAAACTCTCTTACTTACGTACTTGGGGTTATTTGGCAAAGGTTAATGTACCAATCCCCAAGAAGCGCAAGCTTGGACCAAAAACCATTGATTGTGTTTTTCTGGGCTATGCTTTTCATAGCATTGGTTATAGATTCTTGATAGTAAAATCTGAAGTGCCTGACATTCATGTCGGTACAATCATGGAGTCGACTGATGCGACTTTCTTTGAGGATATCTTTCCAATGAAGGATAAACCTAACTCATCAAATCCGGAGATACCTAGTTCATCTAATCAAGAATTTGCTATATTCTCTGAACCTACCATTCCGATTGAACACTCTGAAAGTCCTAAGGAGGATGATAATTAAATTCCTAAAAGGAGCAAGAGACAAAGGACTGCAAAGTCTTTTGGTGATGATTTCATTGTGTACCTTGTGGATGACACTCCCACTTCCATTTCAGAAGCTTATGCATCTCCCCGATCTTAATTGGAAGGAAGTTGTTCATAGTGAGATGAATTCCATCTTAGCTAATGAAACATGGGAGATCACTGATCGTCGTTATGGGTGCAAACCTGTAGGATGTAAATGGGTGTTCAAGAAGAAACTAAGGCCTGATGGTACTATTGAGAAGTACAAGGCAAGGCTTGTGGCCAAGGGTTATACCCAAAAGGAAGGTGAAGACTTCTTTGACACTTACTCACCTGTTGCAAGGTTGACAACCATTCGAGTACTACTTTCTCTGGCTACCTCACACGGTCTTCTCTTTCATCAAATGGACGTTAAGACGGCTTTCCTAAATGGAGAGTTGAATGAGGAAATTTATATGGATCAACCAGATGGTTTTGTAGTAAATGGTCAAGAAAGAAAAGTGTGCAAGCTACTGAAGTCTTTGTATGGTCTTAAACAAGCACCTAAGCAGTGGCACGAAAAATTTGATAAAACCTTAACCGATGCAGGCTTTGTTGTAAACGAAGCTGACAAGTGTGTATACGATCGCCATGGTGGGGGTGAGGGAGTCATCCTTTGTTTGTATGTTGATGACATACTGATTTTCGGAACCAACCTTAATGCAATTAAGGAGGTCAAAGATTTCTTATCTCGTTCCTTTGAGATGAAGGATCTGGGAGTAGCTGATGTCATCATGAACATCAAGCTATTGAGAGATGATGATGGTGGGATTACACTGCTTCAGTCCCACTATGTGGAAAAGATCTTGAGTCGTTTTGGGTATAGCGACGTCAATTTTTCTCCTACACCGTATGATCCTAGTGTGTTGCTTCGAAAGAATCGAGGAAATGCTAATCATTGGCTCGCTTATGTATTTAGCTAGTGCCACAAGGCCTGACATCGCTTTTGCTGTAAGCAAACTCAGTTGATTTGTTTCAAATCCAGGAGATGATCACTAGCATGCTCTTGAGAGAGTTATGCGATATCTAAAAGGCACTGCGAGCTATGGCATACACTATACCGGGTATCCGAGGGTACTAGAGGGTTATAGTGATTCAAATTGGATATCTGATGCTGACGAGATAAAGGCCACAAGTGGATATGTTTTCACACTTGGTGGTGGCGCTGTTTCTTGGAAGTCTTGCAAGCAGACCATCTTAACGAGGTCAACTACGGAAGCAGAAATCACAGCACTAGACACGGCCACTGTTGAAGCAGAGTGGCTTCGTGAACTCTTGATGGACTTACCTGTGGTTGAAAAACCTATACCCGCAATTCCAATGAACTGTGATAATCAAACTGTGATTATTAAGGTGAACAGTTCTAAGGATAATATGAAGTCCTCAAGACATGTGAAGAGGAGACTAAAATTTGTTAGGAAAATGAGAAACTCCGGAGTTATTGCATTGGATTATATCCAAACATCTAAGAACCTGGCAGATCCCTTCACAAAGGGACTATCACGCAATGTGATAGAAAATGCATCGAAGGAGATGGGTATGAGACCCACAGTATGAGTTTTCCACAGTGGTAAACCACTCTATGTGATCGGAGATCCCGAGAATTAGAATTGGGAGACAAGTTGTTGGTTAGCTGAGAGGAAAGTATCCCTACATTAATAAATACCACTCCATAAAGATGCAATACTTTCCTATTTGGCATGGCAGGTTGATTTATTATCTTAATGTGTTCTAAGTGGTTTATCCTAAGCAAAGATGTTGTCCTGCAGAACATCTTTTGAAGAACACACCTATATGAGTCTGACTATTAAAACGTCGCAGTCTATGAGAGTTGGGTGCTCTCTAATAAACTCATGAAAGGTCATGGAGTATGACGCATAATCTCCACCCGCGGGGAAGTCCCACGGTAGCCCAGTATCGGTCAAGGCTTCGTGTGAAGCTAGGTTGCAGCAAACTCGCAGTTCAAGGCATAGTCCATTGTACAAGTCGCAGCCTAGTGTAGCATAGAATTCTAGGTGGAAGTTCAACTTAACAGTCTCCACTACAGTGCCGGTATATAAACAGTGTTTTGGAACCAAAGGCAAATTACATGTGCCTCTGGGATCTGGTGGGGGATTGTTGGAGTTTTGGCCCAAATAGTCTAGCTCATTTTCCATTTCAATAATTCCTGAAAATCCTAGAGGCCCATGTGGCCCATTCATGCAAGGCAAGAGCTGGGACAAATGTTTAGTCCCACATTGCTAGTTGAGTGGAAGTTGGACCAGCTTATAAGGTGAGCTCTCCTACCACTTGGTAAAAGGATGAGAATGAGAAGGAGAGAGTTCCACACGCGCGCTCCTCCTCCTCCTCGCTCGCCTCGCCTCGCCTCGTCACGACGCGCGCGCGCCGCGGGTTGCGGGTTGCGGGAATCTCGCCGAGCCGAGCTTTATTTTGCCACGCATGAATGGTATATGAAAAGATGTACAGAAGTTGAAACGTTTGCTTTGAATGGACTTTTAATACGAATTGAGTGGAGGCTGTCTGGTGGGCTGCCGCCTGTTCGCTTCATCTTCCGTCCATTCGTTTCATCTTCTGCGCAGTCTGTCTACCTTCCCCTTTGTGCCTATAAGAGAGAGAGGTCGCGCCTCCTCTCAGTTACACTGCCACACATCCTTTGCGCCTCCAGTTCCAGAGCACTACGCTACCTAGATCTTCCCCATCCCGTCTTGCGGCGTGCACCATGAGCCGACGATGACAAACCTCGAGACCCGCTGCTTGAGTCCTATACGGGAGAAGGCGATAAGGTTTTGGGGAGCGCTATCGGCGCGACCTCGCCAAATCACGGACTCCCTCACAGATAGCGACTACGGCGACGTCTTCCCCGACGAGGACTTCTTCCCCGACATCAGCACCCTCTTCCTCGACGACATGGCCAACGACGGTTCCAATGCTGGCGGTTCCTCTTACCATCTGCCGTATATCTTCTGTCTCAATCTTGTTTTGATCATATCCAAAGTTTTATGCCTTGCAGTTTGTTTGGTTATATGCCTTAATATGTATTCGCTATTTCACATGATTAGTATATTGCCTATTATTCTAATCATGTTTTATCTAGCGTTTATTATAGATAATTTGCTTGGTAAATTGCTCTATTATTCAACAGAATAAGCACAGGTGGACTATTTTTTAATAGGTCGATTGATCCTGCAACTGTGCCCCTGCTGCTCTCTTTTTGGATTCCTTGGTACCGGATTTTGACTGGCGGCGTGGGGGGCTGCGAGTCTTGCGAATAATGGAGGTGGTCCTAGGGTTTCTGCCGCGCCAAGACAAAGAGCTGATGGCTGCCTACCATCATTGATTTGTGATGAATGTCGAGTTCCCGAAGGCTCTGCTAGTGATCTACCTTGGGTGTATCATGCTTGGAGTTTGCTGGATCGGATGGGATACAGTCATGCGTACTCATGCATTTTCTAACTGTTTTGTTTCAGAGGGAGTGTTACGAAGCTCTTCTATCTGTTACCATCATGTGTCATGTCTTCTATGATCCATGGTAAAGTCAGATGCGGAGAATGTCATGGAAGCAGAGACATGATGGCTAGCGATGGTGGTTTGGGTCTTAGTGGTGATGAGGAACTTTCTTGGTGATCTGTGACTCGCAACAACGACTGTTTGTGGGGGCGACAGCACAGGAGAAGTTCACAATCTTTCCTTGCAGGGTGAAAATCCAAGGTCTAACCTTAATTGTTGTGCTTGGAAATGGCCTTGTTGAAGGCATTCTTTTGTGAGTGAGGATTTTCTCTAGGGTGAAAACATATGATCTTTGATCGGGCGACCATGGTGCTTGTGCACCATTTCCTTCTTGGAGGCGTCTCTATTGGAGCATTTGGACTTGGTGGTAAGCAATTATAATTTGAAATGGTATGACTCTCTTTATGGTGACCTCCATCTTCACAAAGCCTGTAAGTCCATTCGTGCCAACTCTTGTCATGTGCCATCTTACTCCATGTCACCGACTTGTACATCGACTTGCATGCCATCCGGGTTTTCCAAAAAGCTACACTAGCTTAGTAAATAAAAATTACATAGAGAATCCGACACACATGTCGTTATATAATAATATGACAGCACCTAGAATCTAGACGACTGACAAAACCATAATTTTAAGATCATGTATGGATTACACATATCACATGCACATAAGCCATACCATTCACAACATCCTGTAAAAACAAGTTATGCATAGATAAGATATCTACCTGTCGTCAGATTGTCGACAAGTACACCATAGGGGGTCCTAAAGGCGTTAAGGATATGGGGTGTGAGACGTACGGTGTTCCGGGAGCGATGAGCATAGGTTTACCCAAGTTCAGATCTGACTGCGGTGATCGGATCCTACTCCTGCTAGCAACCCAGTAATATATCGGTGAGAGCCGGATGTTACAGCGGATTACAAGAGAGGTTCGCATGTGTGAGTAGGTTGTGGTTGTTGTGCCCTAAAGGCTCCCATAGGGCCGGTTTACATAGTCACCGGGGCCTAGGGTTATAGGAGAGACCTATCTAGCTACGTTACAGAGTCGGTAACTAGATATAGCTTGGACTACAAGTAATACTATAGGCCTAAGTCAGTAACTCTTCTGGGCCTTGTCATAGCCGGAAGTGACTCCTCCTATTTCTCTAACTGGGCCGCCCCTGAAGCAAAGCTCTAACCCGTTAGTGGACCACCCTAGTTAGCGAGTCCTATGGGTATACCCGAAAAGTATATCCCCAACAGTAGCCCCCGGAAGTCTCCAAGATCCAAAGTTGGATAAGTCATCTAGCTTGATGGTTTCTTCGTCTTGAGAATCTTGAAGGGTTCCAAAAAACTTCATCTAGTATCGTAGGATTCTGAGTCTTATCTGAGTCGGATATGTCTTCTTGACTTTAGTCATTTTCCTGCTCGTTTCAAAACATGAGCCGAATTTAAACAGTGTCATGATGTCTGACAACTTTTTTAGACCAGGTCTTGTCACTGACAAACATCCCGTCAGCATGACCGTTGGTGGGTCCATTCTTTACGAAATAGAACACCGTTTCAATGCTTGCGCGAGAATAGAAGGGCGGAGGCGTCGCGAGGAAGCCACCTATCTCTCTCCTATACGCGTGGCGCAAATAGCGTGGATTAACGGGAATCTTGGTGTGGAGGTTAATGAAAGAAGAAATCTCCTTCTCCTAGATTCATTCCTTGTCGTTCTTCATTGCCTCCTCATACTCCTCGAGTGCTCCGCATCCTCCCCCATCTGCACACCCAAAAACCCTAGCGCTGCCAGTTCTTGACCTCCTCCAGTGAGATGGAAACGCCATCAAGTTCCGGAGAGGCAGCGGCAATAGGCACGGCGGCGGACGAGAGGAAGCTACGGGACCTTTGGGTCCCGAGCGCCATGGACAACGCCGAGCTCCAAGTCATGGAGGACGAGGGCATAAGATCGTAGCATAAGATCTGAGTTGATGCTTATAGGATGCAAAAGAACAATATAGTGTAGGCCCCAAGGCTCGTGCTGTATTTTGACTTAGTTAAAGGTGCATCCCGAGTCTTCGTAGTTGCCTGGCGGTATTCCGTCTTTAACTTACAGAAAGTTGCATATTACAACTAGGATTTGCTCAAGAATATTTCCAATAAGCGGAAGGAGATTAAGGCCTTGCGTCTTGAGAATTCCTAGATGCATGTTGAGAAGGATGAGGCGGAAGGTAATCTTTTTCGACCATTGTCCTTAGTTATTGTCATAGTCAAACTATTTAGCCAACTGATAGTTTTTCCCTTTGCAGAATTGTTGAGCCAATCCAGCAAGATGGTGGAGGAGGCCAAAAACTTCAAGGTCTTATAGATGGAAAATGCTGAACTCCGGGACAAGTTTGAGAAGCTTAAGAATGAATCGGAGAAATCCATGAATGTCGTCCTGGAGTCAAGCAACATGGCAGTCGAGAGGCTCGATAAGCTGTTGGCCCTCCTTGATAAACAACTTGATGATTTGAGGAAGGATTTCGATAGCCAGAGGGATCTAGCCTAGGCCACAAAAGCAGGACTGAAGAGTCTCCGGGAGGAGCATTCTCGGTGGAACCACTTTATACTAGGTAAGATGTCCGACTTTACTCTTCCTTTGATTTTCGACTTTTATTAGTCAGATTTTGATTTTTGGTTCTTTCCAGACCCTCTGCATCTTTTCGACTCCTCTTCCTCTGAACCTCATCTCAAGCGCATTAAACTTGTCGGATATGTTATTTTCGACTTCTGCCAGACTCTTGAAGAGGCTAGCGAGTCGGTCAGACTTTCTGGCTTGAACAACATGCCAGTGCTTGAGGTGAGGGACAGAGTGAAGGAGATTCCGAAGCTCATCAAGGATTTGAAGATTTCCTACACCCGGACTGCTGCACAGACTGCCCTCGCTATGGTCATGAGTCACCACAGTGATATGGAAATCTGGCATGTCACCAAGGGCATCGCTGATGAGGACAATGAGGGTAACCCGCAAGACATCAAGGCCATCCAAGAATCTTGCACGGGTTATGCTTGTCGTGTGGCGGAGATGATGAAATACACGATGACATTCTTCCAATCTGTCGTTGTGCCTCCTTCTCCCAAAGAGCCGGAAGATAGCCTTGTTGATGATGAAGAAGCTTCCGAGTCTCAAGAGCAAGGTGGCGATGATGTTGACTCCAGCGCTCCAACGTATCCACCACCACCGCCTGAATCTGCAGCATAAACATTTGATGCATTATCCTGAACTTTTCATTTGGTCTATAATGATGGGAACAATATTTTGTTTTAAATGTGCTAGTATGTAAGAACTGATGCTTTACTACTTAGCACTTGTTGTATATATTTTGATTTGTGTGCTCGAAAGTTCCTTAAGCACTGCACATTTATACTTTTCGTTTTATATGGCTCTCTGCCTCGTCCATTTCATGAGACGGCCAACTTTAAGCACGGAAACTCTGCCGAGTCAACAGAGCGCAATTGCTAATCCAGTTTAAACTTGGAAATAGAGCCGGCCTCCAGTACCAACAATTCATTACTCGGAATATGCCCGCGTCTGAGCAATCAGATAAAAAACCAAAGTATAAACACAAAATTAGATTTACACCCTAAGGTAACATTTTTATAGATATTCAAAAATCATAACCAGAACGAACATGAGCACAAAGTACTTTCAAGCATCCTATAATTTTTGAAAATGACATGCTTTTTTGGAAATAAAATGGTAAAAACTTCTCAAAAAATAACATATGAGGAAACCAATACTTTATTTCTCTTTTAAACATGTACATATATGATTACAAGGAAATATAACTAAGAATAGAAGGGACATAGCTATGCAATATTCCAAGGTCGGTATAATTCATATGGGTCTATGCTACCACCAGCTCTCTTACTTTTCCGAGTATCAGGTCGTTCCTTGATTGCTCTCATATCGGTTAAATAATATGACCCGTTATGCAGAACTCTACTGATCATAAAAGGTCCTTCTCAGATTGGAGAAAGTTTGTGCTTTCTTTTTTTGCATGAGTCGGAGACCTTCCTGAACGAACGATTTTGCACTCTGTGACTATAATACATGCGTAACTTCTGCTGATAGGCTGTAGATCTCTGCTCAGCAATGACGCGAACTTCTTCGACTATGTCGAGATCATCTTGTCGAGAAACTTCTGCATCTTCCTCAATATACGTTTTGACTCTAGGAGACTGATGGATCAAGTCGCTTGGAAGAACTGCTTTTGCACCATAAACTAAGAAGAAAGGAGTGTATCTGGTTGATCTGTTAGGAGTTGTACACAATCTCCATATCACAGACGGTAATTCTTCCGCCCAAACCCCCGCAGCATGACAAAGTGGTGCCTCGAGACGAGGTCGGAGTCCTTGTAAAATGAGACTGTTTGTTCTTTCAACTTGTCCATTAGCTTGTGGATGTGCGACTGATGCAATATCTAGTCGGATCCCTTGTTCTTCGTAGAACTCGGCTAATTCTCCCATGGAAAAGTTGCTCCCATTGTCAGTAATAATACTATGCGGATTTCTGAATATGATGATTACGTCCTCGATGAACTTTCTGGTTGTGGCTCCATCGCAATTTGTTACGGGTTTAGCCTCAGTCCATTTGGTAAATTTATCCACCATCACTAGTAGGTGGGTAAATTCACACTTTTTCGTTCAAAATGATCCTACCATATCAATCTCCCAGACCGCAAATGGCCATGTAATCAAAATTGTTCGCAGCTGATTAGCCAGAATGTGTGCTTGACGGGCATACTTTTGGCAGCCTCTGCATGTTTTGACCAGTTTCCCGGCATCTGCCTTAGCTGTGAGCCAAAAGAATCCGTGTCTAAAAGCTTTTTCCACTAAAGATTTGGCTGCAGCGTGGTGACCACACTCGCCTTCGTAGATTTCTCGTAAGATTTTCACTCCTTCTAGAGAAATACAACGCTAAAAAACCCTAGAAACACTGCGCTTATAGAGCTCACCATTGATTATTGTATACTACCTCCATTTCAAGGCTTAAGGCGCACACGCTTTCCAAAGCAAAGTTTGACCAAAAGAATTGAGCAACAAAATCTTGATTATATTATACATAATTAGTACCGTTGGATTCATATTGAAAAATACTTTCCAGTGATACTAGTTTTATACCAAAACTCTTTACGTATTTAGAGTAATTCTTGGTCAAATAAAAAACACGCAAAACAAGGACGCCTTAAGCCCTGAAACGGAGGGAGTAGGATTTTTCTCGTCGGACGATCTGTCGGCCCAGAACTTCGTCTTCAGGTAATTTTCCGTCTATCAGGAAATCCATATAGGGTTTTTTCTAGCTGGGAATTACAGCCAGAACTGCTACTAAAGGTGAGTCGGATTTCGTCGGATAGTCCTCATAAACTCCTGTGATGGAGGGAACTTCCAAGTGCTCTAGAAAAGCGCCATCCGGAACTTGTTTCCGCATAGATCCTATTCGTGATAGAGCATCTGCTTCCTCAAACGATTTAGATAATTCATCCAAAACAACTTTGTAAGTTGCCATGTGTTTGTTTGTATTGCAGATATTGGATACTTGCTGAGCAACTAAATCCGAGTCTTAGTAACACATCAGTCTAGTTACGCCAATGTTTTTGGCCATGCGTATTTCATGTAACAGTGCTTCATACTCGGCAATATTTTTGGTTGCCGTAAAGTGTACCTGTAACACATAGAACAACTTATCTCCTTGGGGTGACTTGAGCACCACACCAGCCACTGAGCCTCCTGGTGCTTTTGATCCATCAAAATGAAGGGTCCAAAATTCCGAGTTTGGAGGACTTGTATTTTCCGTCGTCTCTGTCCAGTCAGCGACGAAATCGGCAAGGATTTGGGACTTGATTGCTGTCTGTGACTTGTACTCAATGTTGAAAGCTGCAAGCTCTATTCCCCACTTTGGTACATGTCATGTGGCATCGCGGTTGTTGATTATATCTTGCAGGGGAGCAATACTCACCACTGTGATCTTATGCTCTTGAAAGTAATGTCGTAGCTTTCAAGCAGCAAACAATACTCCATAGGCTAGCTTTTGGTAGTGTGGATACCGTTGCTTCGACTCTATCAGGACCTCACTTAGGTAATATATTGGGCGTTGCACCCTATGCTCATAACCTTATTCCTCGCTCTCCACTGATGTTACCACACTCACGACTTTGTTAGTCGCTGCGATGTAAAGTAACATAGGCTCTTGTAGCTCTAGTGCTACGAGGATTGGTGGATTTGAAATTAGATCTTTCAAACTTTGTAGTGCAGCATTGGCTTCCTGGGTCCAGACAAACTTGTCGGTTTTCTTAAAGAGTTTGTACAAAGGCGTGGCTCTTTCTCCGAGTCGGCTGACGAACCGACTCACTGCTGCAATGCAGCCAGGAGACGTTCCACGTCCTTCATCTTCTTATTGATTCCTTTTTGGGTTCTTTTTTGGAAATTGAGCTTTTTGAGGGAATTGCTACAATAGCTTGTGTTTTTATTGAAAGTTTTGCTATTCCAAAGCTAAACCCAAGGGTCTATTATCTTTTGTATACACTAATGTTGCTAATGAAGATTGTGTGAAGTTTTGTATGAAGGAAAATAATTCAGGTGTAGAGAGAGAATGATGTAATGAGATGAAGAATGGATAAAAGCTCAAGCTTGGGGATGCCACCCCGGTGTCACCCCAAGAAATATCCAAGAGGTACAAGCGTCAAAGCTTGGGGATGCCCAAGGCATCCCCTTCTTCATCAATAAAAAGCTCAGGTCTTTCTAGACACTTTGTTTTTATTGTTTCATGCACAGTTGTGTTGTTCTTGGAGCGTCTTAGTTTTCATTTGGTTTGCTTAGTTTGCCTGAATAAAGTAGTTTGGACGCCCATTCTCGCTATGTTGTTTCAAATAAGTTGATTGGTGTTGGAAAGGAGTAGAAAGTTCTTGCTTGAGTAGTACAAGAGGACCTTGCTTTGACTATGACTTAGACTTTAGCATGTCATGCTAAGTGTTGTTTTGACCTTATGCTTAGTGATTATTTATGTAGCATGACTTGTTCCAAACAATTGGGATTGCTTAGTGTTCCTTGAAAGAATCATGCGTTGTTTTATCATACAAAAGCATAGTATTGTAGTATTCTCCTTTGATGCTTTGTTTGGGTTGACTTGGCACATGCTCACACCATGTTATGACTATGAAAAAGTCACCATAGCCTCTATGATCATTTAGTCCTTGACTTGTAGTACCACTCTATGCTTTGATTAGTAATGTTTTGTCGCTTAGCATGATTATGGCCATTATTGTTCTCTTAGTTGGTCGCTCCCAGTCTTTTGCTAGCCTCCACTTGTATGAGTAAGCTCTACTCATGCTTCCAACTCCAAAGAAACCAAGTTATTCCAAAGTGTCCACTATAAATACCTATGCATGGTGTGTTACACCATTCCAAGTATATTCTTGTTTTCATCTATCTTCCAATTAAAAAGTCTTTTTGTTATGTGAAAACTTAGTGATTAAAGCTCTCACAAACTTGATGGCACACTTTATTTTTCTTGCCCCTAATAAACTTGAAACATTGTGTCATCTATGTTGTATATGCTTGCACTTATACGTTGGAATTAGCAGAACCATGTTGTCCTGGGGAACACTTTCAACATTGCACTTATACATTGTACACAGTTGATATCATGCTCTTTTGTCTATGGATGTCGCCGGTGTGAAATAAAAGGGGAGCTTGTAAGTCCCCTTTTATGTATGTGTGTTAGAGAAACGCCTAGGCCGCTAGCCTAAGCCATGCCTAGTCATGGTGAAAACTTGCAGCATCATCATAATGACATCTATGAAGCTTTCTTATTATAAAAAAAGAGACATATTGAGAAAAGAGGGAAGATAAAAAAAAGCACCATATTCCCATGGTAAATAAGAAGATTGCTGAGATGCTCATTGTCTGCTTGTCTTGTCATTTTGGTTATGGGATAGCTCCTGTACCATGTGCAAGGGTGATACGTTGGAAACGTATCTATAATTTTTGATGCTCCATGCTTGTTTTGTATCTACTTTGCTTTGCTTGTCTACACTTTGAGGTGCTTTTTACATGTTTTCTGGTACTAACCTATTAACAAGTTGCAACAGTGCCAGATGCCTGTTTTCTGCTGTTTTTGGTTTCAGAAAAGTTAGTAAAGAAATATTCTCGAAATTGGACGGGTCAAACGTCAAAGTCAATTACTTTCCGTGGGGAACAAGAAGTCCATAGGAGAGCCGGAGGGACCGGATAGGGGGGCCAGACCCACCCCAGGCACGGGGGCATGTAGGCTCGCGTCTGGATAGGGTTTGGTGGCCCTAGACGCCTCCCGGGCTCGCCCCTTCGCCTATAAGAAGCCCCCGATGCAGGAACCCTGAGTACCCAATCAGAAATCCATGAAACCGTCTGTAGCCGCCGCCACCATCGTCCCTAGATCGGGGGGATCTGAAGTTCTTCCCGGCACCCTGCCGGAGGGGAGATCATCCCGGAGGCCTTCTCTCCGGTATGATGCGTGAGTAGTTCCACCTTGGACTATGGGTCCATGTAGTAGCTAGATGGTTGTATCTCCTCCTTTGTGCTTTCATGTATAGATCTTGTGAGCTCCGTTCATGATCAAGATCTAATCTATTTGTAATCATGCATGTTGTGTTTGCGGGGATCTGATGGATATTGAGATTATTATGTTGGTTTGATTAATGGTTTTATCTTTATGATTCTATCATGTCTGTGTTGTTTGTGATCTTGCATGATCTCCGTTGCTAGTGGTTATCTTGGCCAAGTAGTTGCTAGTGACTCCAAGAGGGGGTATTTATGCTCGATAGCGGGTTCATGCCTCTAGTTTCCAAGGGAAGTGACAGAAATCTCTTTGGTTATAGATGTGTTGTTGCTACTAGGGAGAAAACAACGGTCTCTTGTTCATGGAACATGTGGATTGTTTACCTTACACACTTTGCTTAAAGCAGTTGTCTGTTGCTTGCAACTTAATACTGGAGGGGGTTCGGATGATAACCTGAAGGTGGACTTCTAGTCATAGATGCAGTTGGATGGTTGTTTATGTATATTGTTGTATTTCCCAATCAACCTCATAGGATCTTTCTGGCTAGTAATTGCATTGTTATGCCTTACTCAGTTCTTGTCAATTGCCCTGCTGTAATTTGTTTACCCTTCATGCCATATTGTTTATCTAAGGAGAGCATCTCTAGTGAACTATGGACCCCGGTCCAATCTTTACCATTGACACATCTTCCACTGTTACATGTTTACTTGCTGCAAACCATTACCTTCCACACCATACGTTTAATCATTTGTTACAGCAAACCGGTGAGCTTGATAACCTCACTGATCCGTTGCGGCAAAGTCTTGAGTTCGTGTTGTGCAGGTCTCTGCATTGCTAGCAACACCTGTGTGACGTTTCCTTCCTCCTACTGGTTCGATAACCTCAAATTCTTACTGAGGGAAACTTGCTGCTATGCTGCTTCATACCTTGCTCTTGGGGTTTCCAACGAAGCGTCCCACGACAAGTGGTAGGCGCCATCAAGCTATTTTCTGGCGCAGTTGCCGGGGAGGCTAAGGACGTCTTCACTAGGGGAGTCCTTCACTTCCTTCCTCTTTACTTTGTTTTTAGTTTGCTTTGTTTCTTTTGTTTGGTTTTGTTTGCCTCTTCCCAAAAAAACCCAAAAAATAGTCTAATTGGGTTTGCTTGCCTTATTCAAAAACACAAAAAAATTAGTTCCTGCTCTAGCTGCTGCTGCTGTTTTTCGCTTGCCCACCTTTGCCAAAATGAACTCTGCTCAGAACACCAAGTTGTGTGACTTCACTAACACCAACAACAATGATTTCCTAAGCACTCCTATTGCTCCACCTGCTCCTGATGCTACCTTTTATGAAATTAAGCCTACTTTGTTGAATCTTGTCATGAGACAGCAATTTTCTGGTGCTGGTTCTGATGATCCCGCTGCCCATCTTAATAGCTTTGTTGAACTTTGTGAGATGCAAAAGTATAAGGATGTAGATGGAGATATTATTAAGCTCAGGCTTTTCCTTTCTCCTTGAGGGGAAAAGCTAAAGAATGGTTGCTATCTTTGCCTAAAAATAGTATTGATTCTTGGACTAAGTGCAAAGATGCTTTTATTGGAAAGTACTATCCTCCTACTAATATTATTGCTATGAGAAGTGACATTATGAAATTTAAACAACTTGATAGTGAACATGTTGCTCCTTCTTGGGAAAGAATGAAATCTTTGGTTAAAAATTGCCCTACTCATGGACTCACTGCTTGGATGATTATCCAAACTTTTTATGCAGGTTTGAACTTCTCCTCAAGAAACCTGTTGGATTCTGCTGCTGGAGGTACTTTTATGGGACTCACCTTGGGAGCTGCAACAAGGCTCCTTGATAAAATGATGGTTAACTACTCTGAATGGCATGTTGAGAGAGCTCCACATGGTAAGAAGGTAAATTATGTTGAGGAAACTTCCTCTTTGAGTGAAAAGATTGATGTTATTTTGGCTATGCTTGTTAATGGGAAAGCTCCTCTAGATCCTAATAGTGTTCCCTTAGCCTCTTTGGTTGCTCAAGAAGATCAAGTTGATGTGAACTTCATCAGAAACAATAATTTCAATAACAATGCCTATAGGAATAATTTTGGTAGCAACAACAATTATAGGCCTTATCCTCCTAATAATGGCAATTCCTATGGAAGCTCTTACAATAATGGTAGAAGTGCCCCCTTTGAACTTGAAGTCATGCTCAAGGACTTTATTAGTAAACAAACCACTTTTAATAAGACTATAGAGGAAAAGCTTTTAACTATTGAGAAAAATATATCCTCTATGTCTGAAACTCAAACTTCCTTGGTTAATAAAATGGCTTCTAAACCTGAAACTATGGAAAACACCTTTGCTACCGCTCATGCCATACAAGTTACTATTGATGAAAATGTTAGGTTGTTAGCTCAACTTCATGCTAAGTGGGAAAGGGAAGCTGAAATTGATAGAAACAATTGTGTGTGCACTATCACCATTAAACCACAAGTAGCCCCTATTCATCCTCCTACTATGCCTACCACTAGCGATGCTAAGTTTGACTTTGATATCGATGGTTGCAATATTTCTATGTTCTTGCAAAAGCTTGCTAGAAGTCCTGATGCTAGTGATATGCATGTTGCATTTACCAAACACATTACAGATGCTCTTGTGAAAATTAAGGAAGAGAAGCTAAAACACAAAGCTTCTATTCCTAGGAAAGTAGAAGATAGTTGGGAACCCATTATTAATATGCAAGTGAATGACTTTGATCTCAAAGCTTCATGTGATCTTGGTTCTAGTGTCTCTATTATGCCTAGGAAGATTTATGAAATGCTTGATTTGCCACCATTAGAAGATTGTTATTTGGATATCCCACTCAATGATAATGCTAAGAAGAAACTCATGGTGAGTATTAATGATGTTCTCATTATGGTTAACAATGCTTATGTCCCTATTGATTTCTATGTTTTGGATGTTGAATACAATGCTTCTTGTCCTATTACTTTGGGAAGACCTTTTCTTAGAACAGTTGGTGCCATCATTGATATGAAGGAAGGCACCATTAAATATCATTTTCCATTCCAGAAAGGTATTGAACACTTACCTATAAGAAGAGGTAAGTTGCTTTTTGCTCCTCCTTTGAAAGCAAGATTTAATGTTAATGCTTCCTCACTTGAAAATACTTGATTCTTCTTGCTTCTTGTGCCTAACTTAAAGGCGTTAAAGAAAAGTACTTGTTGGGAGATAATCCAAGAGTTTCCTTGAGTCTTGGAAGTTATTACTTCATTAATGACCTCTCCTTATCCTTTTTGTTTGCTTTTTGTGCCAAGAATGGCCTCTAATAAGAGGGAAGTAAGATTTGGGGAGTTGTTGTCCCGAAACAGATTTCTGTCCTCCAGAAAATAAAATCGTGGGGAGGATCTGTAACTCGGATTGAGCTCAAAATTTACGAATAAATCCCCTAGTATGTTATATAACTTTAGTTAGTACAACACTTTTTGATTTGAGCAACATAAAATGTTCAAAAAAATTCGTTTCTACCTGATGTTCTGTTTTGACAGATTTCTGCCATTATTTGCATTTGCTTCTTATTGATTCCTTTTTGAGTTCTCTTCAGGTAATTTGAGCTTTTTGAAGGAGTTACTACAGTAGCTTGTGTTTTTAGTGAAAATCCTTGCTGTTCCAAAGCTTTGCCAGAGGTCTAATATCTTTTGAATAAGCTAATGTTGCTAATGAAGATTGTGTGAAGTTTTGTATGAAGGAAAAATTTCAGGTGTGAGAGAGAATGATGCAATGAGATGAAGAATGGACAAAAGCTCAAGCTTGGGGATTCCACCATGGTGTCACCCCAAGAAATATCCAAGAGGTACAAGCGTCAAAGCTTGGGGATGCCCAAGGCATCCCCTTCTTCATCAATAAAAAGCTCAGGTCTGTCTAGACACTTCGTTTTTATTGTTTCATGCACAGTTGTGTTGTTCTTGGAGCGTATTAGTTTTTGTTTGCTTTGCTTAGGTTGTTTAGTTTGCTTGAATAAAGTAGTTTGGACCCCCATTCTCACTGTGTTGTTTTGCAAATAAGTATGCTTCGTGTTTGGAAAGGAGTAGTAAGTTCTTGCTTGAAGTGCAAGAGGAGCTTGCATTGACTATGACTTAGACTTTAGCATGACATGCTAGGTGTTGTTTTAGCATTATTCTTAGTGATTATTGTTGTAGCATGTCTTGTTCCAAACAATTGGTATTGTTGAGTGTGCCTTGAAGAAATTATGCGTTGTTTTAGCATGCAAAAGCATAGTATTGTGGTATTCTCCTTTGATGTTTTGCTTGGGTTGACTTTGCACATGCTCACACCATGTTATGACTATGACAAGTCACCATTAGCCTCTATGATCATTTAGTCCTTGACTTGTAGTACCACTCTTTGCTTTGATTAGTTTGCTTTGTTGCATTGCATGATTATGGCCATTATTGCTCTCTTAGTTGGTTGCTCCCAGTCTTTTGCTAGCCTCCACTTGTATGAGTAAGTTATACTCATGCTTCCAACTCCCAAGAAACCAAGTTATTCCAAAGTGTCCACTATTAACTCCTATGCATGGTGTGTTACACCATTCCAAGTATATTCTTGATTTCAACTATCTTCCAACTAAAAATTATTTCGTTATGTGAAAACTTAGTGATTAAAGCCCTCACGAACATGATGGCACACTTTAGTATTTGCCCCTAATAAACTTGAAATATTGTGACAACTTTGTTGTATATGCTTGCACTTATAAGTTGGAATTAGCAGAACCATGCTGTCACGGGGAACGTTTTCAACATTGCACTTGTACCTTGTTGTACTCAGTTGATATCATGTTCTTTTGTCTATGGATGTCACCGGTGTGAAATAAAGAGGGAACTTGTAAGTCCATGGAGTTTGTATCCTGTGTTAGAGAAACGCCTGGGCGGCTAGCCTAAGCCATGCCTAATCATGGTGGAAACTTGCAGGATCACCATAATGAGCTATCTATGTAGCATCCTCAATAAAAAGCTATGCATATGGTAAAAAAGATTGCTGAGATGCTCATTGTCTACTTGCCTTGTCATTTTGGTTATGGGAAAGCTCCTTTACCATGTGCAAGGGGTACCCTGTTGGCGGTTCTCAATGATATGCAAATACTTACAGTGACAAGAACTTACCTGGACCCAAAGTTGAGTATGCATGACGTGTGGCCCTCGTATTCAAGGGGCATGAGATTGTCAACTTATACTTTATCAAGCATATATTCCAGCTTTGCCACTTTAACCTTAACCACTTCAAGATGCTTATGATAGGGGCAATGAGGGCTGAAAGCTAACAAGTACCATAATTTTTGGAAGCTCTTTCTGAAACTTGTAATCCATGCTTCCTTTACAAAAAAAGGCCTTTCTTCCACCATTATTGAGTCTCCACCTTCTACCTTTAGGCATCATTAAGAGAGCATAGTTGTCATTCTGTGTGCAGTGTTCCAAAGCTTATTAATTGATGCATATTGTGATATTACTTGTTCTTGTGCTACTTTTTTCTAGTCACCCTTGTGAACTTTGCAGGTGTCCTATGCATTATATTGCTACTCTATTAGGGACAAGCTGAATTCCACTATGCTATGTTTTTTGCATGTGAAACAAACAAATGTTTTTCAATGCATGTTATTCATGATCTTTGTTTGTAACTTGCCATGTTGCATGCATAGTTACTATGTCCTATTGTTAGAACTCCATCTTTCATGCACATGTTTAGAGTTCTTTGATCCTAGCTTTCAATGCTTGCAAATTGTTGGATCTTTATTGTGAGGGTGCATGTCACCTCAAAAATTATTATGTTTATCACTTACCTACTCGAGGACGAGCAGGAGTTAAGCTTGGGGATGCTGATACGTTGGAAACGTATCTATAATTTTTGATGCTCCATGCTTGTTTTGTATCTACTTTTCTTTGCTTGTCTACACTTTGAGGTGCTTTTTACATGTTTTCTGGTACTAACCTATTAACAACTTGCAAAGGCGATGCCTGCTTTTCGCTGTTTTGGTTTCAGAAAAGTTAGTAAAGAAATATTCTCAGAATTGGACGGGACAAACGTCAAAGTCAATTACTTTTTGTGGGGAACAAGAAGTTCAGAGGAGATCCGGAGGGGCCAGCCAGGGGGGCCAGACCTACCCCAGGTGCGGGGGCAGGTGGGCCCGCGCCTGGCTAGGGTTTGGTGGCCCTGGCCGCCTCTCGGTCTCACCCCTTCGCCTATAAGAATCCCTCGATGTAGAAACCCTGAGTACCCGATCAGAAATCCACGAAACCATTTGTAGTCGCCGCCACCATAGTCCCTAGATCGGGGGGGTCTGAAGCTCTTCTCGGCACCCTGCCGGAGGGGAGATTATCCTGGATGCCTTCTCTCCGGTATGATTCATGAGTAGTTCCACCTTGGACTATGGGTCCATGTAGTAGCTAGATGGTTGTATCTCATCCTTTGTGCTTTCATGTATAGATCTTGTGAGATCCGTTCATGATCAAGATCTAATCTATTTGTAATCATGCATGTTGTGTTTGCGGGGATCCGATGGATATTGAGATTATTATGTTGGTTTGATTAATGGTTTTATCTTTATGATTTTATCATGTCTGTGTTGTTTGTGATCTTGCATGATCTCCGTTGCTAGTGGTTATCTTGGCCAAGTAGTTGCTAGTGACTCCAAGAGGGGGTATTTATGCTCGATAGTGGGTTCATGCCTCTAGTTTCCAAGGGAAGTGACAGAAATCTCTTCGGTTGTAGATGTGATGTTGCTACTAGGGAGAAAACAACGGTCTCTTGTTCATGGAACATGTGGACTGTTTACCTTACACACTTTGCTTAAAGCAGTTGTCTGTTGCTTGCAACTTAATAATCGGAGGGGTTCGATGATAACCGAAGGTGGACTTCTAGTCATAGATGCAGCTTGGATAGCGGTCTATGTATATTGTTGTATTGCCCAATCAACCTCATAGGATCTTTCCGCTAGTAATTGCATTGTTATGCCTTGCTCGCCTTCTCAATTGCCCCGCTGTAATTTGTTTACCCTTCATGCCATGTTGTTTATCTAAGGAGAGCACCTCTAGTGAACTATGGACCCTGGTCCAATCTTTACCATTGATACATCTTCCACTATTACCTGTTTACTTGCTGCAAACCATTAACTTCCACACCGTACGTTTAATCCTTTGTTACAGCAAACCGGTGAGCTTGACAACCTTGCTGATTCATTGGGGCAAAGTCTTGAGTTTGTGTTGTGTAGGTCTCTACGTTGCTAGCAACACATGTGTTATGTTTCCTTCCTCCTACTGGTTCGATAACCTCGGTTTCTTACTGAGGGGAACTTGCTGCTGTGCTGCTTCATACCTTGCTCTTGGGGTTTCCAATGAAGTGTCCCACGACAAGTGGTGGGCGCCATCAAAGGGGTACCCCGTTGGCAGTTCTCTATGATACACATGTACTTACTATGACAAGAACTTACAGGTGACTAAAGTTGAGTAGCATGAGGAGCATCCCTCGTATTCAAGGGACATGAGATTTCCAACTTATACTTTGTCAAGAATATACTCCATAGTTTGTTCACTTTAACCCTAATCACTTCAATATGCTTATAATAGGGGCAATGAGGGCTAAAAGCTAACAAGTACCATAATTTTTGGAAGCTCTTTATGAGACTTGAAATGCCCGCTTCCCTTTATGAAGGGCCTTTCTTCCACCATTATATTGAGTCTCCACCTTCTACCTTTAGGCACCAATTAAGAGAGCATAGTGCCATTCTTAGTTCTATGTGCATTGTCCCAAAACTTATTGATTGATGCATATTGTTGATATTACTTGTTCTTGTGCTATTTGTATCTAGTCACTCTTATGAACTTTGAATGTGTCCTATGCATCTATTTGCTACTCCATGAGGGACAAGATGAATGCCACTATGCTATGTTTTCTATATGTGAAACAAACAAACGTTTTTCAATGCATGTTATTCATGATCTTTGTTTGTAGCCTTTCATGTTGCATGCATAGTTACTTTGTCTTACTGTTAGAACTCCATCTTTCATGCTCATGTTTAGAGTTCTTTGATCCCAGCTTTCAATGCTTGCAAATGGTTTGGTCTTGATTTTGATGGTGCATTTCACCTTAAAAATTATTATTTTTGTCACTTACCTACTCGAGGACGAGCAGGAGTTAAGCTTGGGGATGCTTGATACGTCGGAAACGTATCTATAATTTTTTATGTTCCATGCTTGTGTAGTATCTACTTTGCTTTGCTTTCTCTACACTTTGAGGTGTTTTTATATGTTTTATGGTACTAACCTATTAACAAGATGCCATAGTGTCAGTTGCCTGTTTTCTTCTGTTTTTGGTTTCAGAAAGGCAGAAAATCAATATTCTCGGAATTGGACGGGACAAAAGCCAAATTCAATATTTTACCGTGAGGAACACAGAGCCAGAATACGAGGTGAAGGAGATTTACCAGGAGGCCACACCCCCTGGCCGCGCGGGTGGGCCCACCCCACGCCTGGGGGTGCATCTGCCCTGGCGGCCCCCTTCCTCGCCTCTTCGCCTATAAGAATCCTTCAATGCCTAAACCCTAAGTACCCCATCAATATTCCATGAAACCGTCTGTAGCCGTCGCCACCATCGTCCCTAGATCGGGGGGATCTGAAGCTCTTCCCGACACCCTGTCGGAGCTGGAGGCCTTCTTCTTCATCATGCCAGCATCTGGTATGAAGCATGAGTAGTTCCACCTTGGACTACGGGTCCATGTAGTAGCTAGATGGTTATATCTCCTCCTTTGTGCTTTCATGTTTAGATCTTGTGAGATCCGTTCATGATCAAGATCTCATATATTTGTAATCATGCATGTTGTGTTTGCGGGGATCCGATGGATATGGAGATTACTATGTCAGATTGATTAATGGTTTTGTCTTATTGATTCTATCATGTCTGTGTTGTTTGTGATCTTGCATGCTCTCCGTTGTTAGTAGCTATTTTGGCAAAGTAGTTGCTAGTGACTCCAAGAGGGGTATTTATGCTCGATAGTGGGTTCATGCCTCTATTTAATCGAAGGGCCGTGACAGAAATATCTAAGGTTGTAGATGTGTTGTTGCCACTAGGGAGAAAACAACGGTCTCTTATTCATGGAACAAGTGGATTGTTTACCTTACACACTTTGCTTAAAGTAGTTGTCTGTTGCTTGCAACTTAATACTGGAGGGGGTTCAGATGATAACCCAAAGGTGGACTTCTAGTCATAGATGCAGTTGGATGGCGGTGTATGTATCTTGTTGTATTGCCCAATCGAATCTCATAGGATCATGAATGTCTAGTATTGCATTGTTATGCCTTGCTCAGTCCTGTTAATTGCCCTGTTGTAAATTTTTTACCCAACATGCCATGTTTGTTTATCTAAGGAGAACACCTCTAGTGAACTATGGACCCCAGTCCAATCTTTACCATTGATACATCTTCCACTGTTACTTGTTGCAAACCACCATTACCTTCCACACCATACAGTTAATCCTTTGTTATAGCAAACCAGTGAGATTGACAACCTCACTGTTCGTTGGGGAAAAGTCTTGAGTTTGTGTTTTGCAGGTCTCCAAGTTGCTAGCATCACCTTTGAGTCGTTTCCTTCCTCCTACTGGTTCGATAACCTTGGTTTCTTACTAAGGGAAAACTTGCTGCTGTGCTCATCACACCTTGCTCTTGGGGTCTCCCAACGAGGCATTGACAACACGCCATCATATATCCCCAACACTACCAGTGTTGTGAAACTCGCAATGACATCTAAGGTGCTATGATAGGGCGAAGATGGCGGTCCCAAATCCGTGGATCCAATCTGCATTCTGACCAAGGATTTCTTCAGTGGATAAAAGAATTTTACCCAAATCTGATCGTTAATCACTGTATCTGGATTTACGTGTCACATTCTACCCCGATGGAGGAAACTGAATGGTAGAGGTATGTCGTTCCACGACCTGAGCAGTATGAAAATGGAAACCAGATCATCCATTTTCCCAGGTACAGTTGGTCCAATGAACCTAGTACAAAACCGATCTATCTCAAAGAAAGACCACCAAAATAGAGACTAGATCATATTTAACGCCAAATGCATATTACATATGCGCAATCAGGGTCCTAAAACCAGAAGCTATTGTTTGATACCACTATTGGGCCACAAGGAGATAAAAAAACTTTTCTCTCTACACGGTGTTCCCAAGATCTAGCCGAGGTAGAAGGCCATGAGGATGGGTACTAATTACTGATGAAGTACAACGGATGATGAAGTGCAGTCCCATGATCTGATCCAATCCCATGATCTTCGATGTGCTAAACGTACAACACCTCTTCTAGTCTCCACACGTACGAGGAGGAGCGTCGGAGGTGGACTGATAGGTCCGGTACGAAGGTTGGACTAAAATGGGGCTAGGGTTTCTAACACATGGAATGGTCTAATATTGCCCATTGGGCATCCTACGGCCCACTATATATAGGGAGTGTAAGTGTACTCCGCAACATTTGTGGCCCAAAAACTAAGTCCCTATACAGGTCATCGTGAATCAAGACCCTGTCTCAAGAACTTATCTCAAGAACTAAGTCCAACTCATCGACCTAGTCCATGTCTGGTTCAGGTCCAACCCGACTGACATACCTACTCTCTCTCTTAAGTGTGTGACCCTGTGTGCCCATGGCGACTTGGACACGATTGGAGTCTGACTCGCAATCAGTCAATCAGTAGCAGCTCCTTTATGTCAAAGGGCATACCTTCCTATGTGACTTAGGTCTGAGTCCCTTTTGTCTCATGATATACCTTGTTAATTTATGTGAAAGGGCATGTATGTCCCCATGTGTGGTTTTGGTAATTAATGCGCTATGGACTAATGTGTAAATTGAGTTTCAATTGTAGGTTTTTTCATTAGCATTGCTTGGACCATGTGTTGGTTTTAAGGTAGACGAAATGAAGTGCAAGATCAATATGCACCATCTCTATAAGATATCATGCTTGAAGCTTTCCATCCTCAGTGATCATGTATTGATAAAGACATGTTCAAGGAAGAGGCCTCCCTATGGTGTATGGGGAGCAATTTGCAAGTCTTCATCAAACTAGAGCGAGCAAGATCAATCAAGAAAGATGTTCCATCTTGAGAAGGACAAGACAGTCTACATCAAGCTCAAGTGAAATGCTTAAGGCAAAGGTATGATTTTGATAGGGTTTCTCTTTTGTCGGTCTCATTTATTAGTTGGGAGATCGAGTTTAGGATAGATAGCCGTATTATCAAGAGGGGCTCTCGAGTGAGTGACTTGATTGCAATTTTCAGAGAGAGATCAAACCTTTGAATTCTTGCATCATCTTTCTTGCCTGTTGCTGGTTTTGGATCTCCTCCATGTGAGGATCTAGAGCTTGTGGTTAAAAGCTCTAGTTCATCAAAAATGGATTCCTCTTGCATATCCTATTGCGTTTTTGATCTTGCGGGTTTTCTAGATCCAAAACAGGGGAGGTATATCACATATATATATACCTGATATTTTGTCCCTTGAATTCTAATCATTGTTATCTTTCCAACAAAATTGGTTTCATCCCGTTTGGAGTTTGGATGAGAAAGTTATGGGAGTTTTGGTTCTGAAGTTTCCATGGGCGGTAGTTCTGGCCGCCACCAGTAGTACCACTAGGGCATTTTTTTGGCCGCCGGTAGTATCGGGGGAAGTACCGGGATACTTTCGCTCAGCCTGTAGCTCCCTTCAGTAAACTTTCTGTTTGGACGGGTTTATTTACAAAAAGTTGACCAGAAGTAAAGGAGGTAGTACTGTCCCCGACGGAAGTACCGCTGCTCCACCAGAAGTACCGCTCGGGAATTTTGCCGTTGGTACTACCGGTATAAGTTCCAGCTACTTCTATCAATGGATGGTTTTTGCTCAGTACACTCCATCTTATGAAATGGTATTTACCAGAATTTGACCGGAAGTTTTCTAGAAGTACCGACCCCGCCAGCAGAAGTACCGATTCTCCAGCGGTAGTTCCGGCCTTGTTCGTTTTCTCTCTTTCGTGTTGCTGTTTGTGACTATTAGCCAGGTGCCAGCGGTAGTACCGTCTACCCATCGGTACTACCATCCAGGCTCGTAAATATTCCAAACGGTCAGTTTTTGGGAGCCCTTTAAAAGGGCCTCCTCTTCCCCTTCGTGAGGTCTGCTCTTTGGTTGGTCTTTTTCTCTCTCTCCTCCTTTGTTTACCTTGAAGAGCTTGTCCTCTCCCCTTATCCCTCCTATGATTCTTACATCTTTTTAAGAGATTTGTGAGAGGAGATCTAGATCTACAACCCCACCAAACCAAATCCCTTCTTTGTGAAGGAATCCTGGGGATCTAGATCTTGGAGAGTATTGTGTTCTCCTCCTCCCTTTTTCCCCCGTTAGCTTTTGTAGCTTTGGTGGAATTTGAGAGTGAAGGACTTTCCCTTGCATTTGGTGCATAGGTTTGATTCTCCTCGAAGATTCGGTGAGTACAAGCTTGTGGGATTTTACTCTTGGGTTCTTGGAATCCTAGACGGTTGTGTGGTTGGTTTGTTGAGTTCTTGCAACCTCTAATTGAGTTGTGGAGAAGCCTCAAGCATGTAGACCTTTGTGGCTTTATTGTTGGGGGTCTCAAATTAAGTTGTGGAGATAGCCCCAACCTTGTACGAGTTCATTGACCGCCCTCAAGTGTCCCTTAGTGGATCGTGAGTAGGCCCTTATGGTGAGCCTATTGTGGCGTCGTTGAGTTACGTGCCTTCGCATCTTGGGGTAAGGCCATGTGTGGTGTTGTGTGAGCATCAAGCCACCACACCTCAAGGTGATCCATTTGTGGCATTCAGGGAGCATTGCGCCATCGCACCTCTCCAACGGATACATAGATTCTTTGGAAGTGATCTTCAGGAAAAAATCTCTGTCTCCATGTCCATTAGTTATCTCTCAACCAAGCTCTTTACTTATGCAATTTACATTGTGATAGACATCATGCTTAAAGTATTTATCTTACTAACACCTTGTTGCTTTATAAATTCAATGTTGAACCAAGTGAACCAAGTGGTTTTAGGTTTTGTGCTTTATAAATTAAATGTTAGTTTTATTAAGCTATTAGAGCCTAAACCATGATTACTTTAAAATCCTATTTACCCCCCCCCCCTCTAGGCGAAGTCCATTGCACTTTCAACGAGTTTTTCCCTGTTTCTAACTCTTCATAAGCCTTCTAGAAGGTATATTTTCCTCTCTTATCAAGAGATCTCCCCCATGTTACTCCTATCTTCCAAGAAGTTTTATCCATCTCTCTCACATGGAACATTGCTCAAGCCAAGGTGGACTGCCAAGGATGATCTTTGAAGGTGTCTAAAGATGCCAAGGAGGTAGCAAACAAGGAAAAGAAAGGAGAAAAAGGCTGGTGCAATCAGCTAGGAGCTAAAGACAAATTCAATTTGATGGAGATGGTCAAGGATGGTCATAAAGTGTTCAGTCTCATGGTAGGTCAAGAGGGCGATTTTGTAAAATTCCAACTCAATCCCAAGGAAGAAGGAGAATCTTGCGTGGAGAAGCTGAAACATCAAGGAGAGGAGATAAAAACCTCCCTAGACAAGCTTGATCACCATATCAAGAAAATTAAGGTAAAGTGTCCGGGATCTTCTAAGAATATTGAACTATTGCATCCTTATCTGGATCAGATGGGACATGAAGATAATGGCATGATCATGGAGTGATGGTGGCTAGGGGTTTCACCATTGGAGGTTCTATCGGGGCAAAGGACTGAGGACTAGCGTGGCTAGGGATTGGGTCGCTGCAGACGAATAGGGTTGGACACTCACATTCTCACGTACCTAGCAAATGCCTCACAAAATTAATACAACCAAGGCTAACTGGTGGGACCGAGAGAATATGGGACACGAAACAACACAACATCTCCAGAGAGACACGCACGTGTGGGGATCAAGATGGAGTGCGCATAGCAGAATACAAAGGAGCAACTTCCTAGATGCACACGGCTGAATCCTCAGCCCAGCCATAGCATAGTCCTGGGGACCTGCGACTCCAACCTCGGATTCACCACGCGTGGGAGAGGTGGATCCCGGATGACGACGCCGCTACGCCCACGGCCTTCACCATCGCCACCCTTCTTGTGGCTCTGTGGAGCGTCAAAGTGCGGGCACTGCAGGTGAGGATGATCTCCTCCCGCGATGTAGCGCATCACACCGACGATAGTACGATTCTCCCACCACAGACGGCGGCCGGATTCGTTGTGGTTCACCAGGGCGGGCCAATACCCTCGTACCTGGCGAGCTCCCTTTCCTGCCGGTTAGCGAAGAAGGCATTCTAGGTGTATTAGTTGTCGGGATCCCAATGGGGATCCATCCACTGATCTGGCGTGAGATCGAGGTAGAATTGGTTCGTGATGGCCGCCTGGCGGGTGGAACCTTGAGGCATAGGAGGGACATGAACCCTCCCCTCCAAAGATCCGAATGGCGGCGGTGGCAGCCTGGGCATGGGTAGCTGGAGGCACACAGCGCCTCGGTTTCCTCGAGAGTAAGAATGGCCTAGTATACAGTGTCCATTGTTGTGAGAGAGGAAGGTGTGGATGTGTTGATAGCCATGGCGCGGTCAGCCTCTATATATATAGGGAAAGTGCGTGAAAACATGGCGAGAAGTAGTGAAAAATAGCGGGAAATATCTTTAGTCTCAGTTAGTGGCTCCAACCGGGACTAAAAGCCCCAGTTAGAGGGAAATTGCGGGAAAACATGGCGGGAAGTGGTGGAAAATGGCGGGAAATATCTTTAGTCCTTGTTAGTGGCTCGGTTAGTAGTTTGACTAGTTAGAATAATTATTTTATGAAACAAAAAATGGATTTGGATTACATATTCAAATTCAAGCACTTTTTATGTTGAAATTTTAGTGAGATTCAAAAATATGCAAAATATAATAGTTAATGCATTTTTAAATTCATAATGGCAAAATGATTAATAGTTTGACTAGTTAAAATAATTATTTTATAAAACATAAAATGGATTTGGATTACTTATTCAAATTGAAGCACTTTTTATGTTGAATATTTAGTGAGATTTAAAAATATGCAAAATATAATAGTTAATGCATTTTTAAATCGATAATGGAAAAATGGTTAATAGTTTGACTAGTTAAAATAATTATTTTATAAAATTGAAAATGGATTTGGATTACTTATTCAAATTCAAGCACTTTTCATGTTGAAATTTTTCTCAAATTCATAAGTATGCAAAATATGTATAATTGAAATGTTTAAAAAATATATATTCAAATTTTGAAAAAAAAGCACAACGCGCGCTGGTTTTAGCCCAGCACGTGCAAATTTGGGCCTTTAGGCCCGGCCCAACTCACCAGCCGGGACCTAAAGGGGTGGGCAGCACGCAGGTGCCGAAAAGCCACCCCCCTTTAGTCCCGGTGCGTTGCACCAGCCGGGACTAGTGACCCTCCTTTAGTCCCGCCTGGTGCCACACACCGGGACTAGAGGGCGGGGGTTATTTATTGCGGCCACCTTCTCTGGTGCGTTCCACGCACCGGGACTTGGAGGCCATTGACGCACGCGACACCGCCAGGCTGCCAAAATCTCGCCGGTAAACCCCGCCACCGTCACCGCTCCTCCCCGCGCCGGCAGCCACCGCCACCGGTCTCCCCATGCGCTCCACCCTCCCCATGCCTCTCTCATGCAGGCCAGCCTGTCACTGCGCCGCTGCCACCACCGCCTACGCCACCCATTGTCGGCCTCCTCTAGGTAATTAATTAGTTGGTTTTAATATTAACTAGTATTTCTAGATTAGGTAATTAATTAGTTGGTAATTTTTAGTTAGTTTTAGTTATTTGCATACTTGGTGTATAATGTATATATATGATGTATTTCTATAATGTATATAGTTAGGTATAATGTATTTCTATATGTATATAGTTAGGTATAATATATTTCTATAATGTATATAGTTAGGTATAATGTATTTCTATATGCATCTAGTTAGGTATAATGTATATATATGATGTATTTCTATAATGTATATAGTTAGGTATAATGTATTTCTATAATGCAGAAACTATGGATCCACCTAGTCCAATCCGCAGAGACCTAGCACAAGAAGAAATTCTCGAGGATAAATCCACAACGCTGATCCATCCGAATCTCCCTCGAGGTATCTGAACCCATCCGGTGAGGGAGAGGAGGTCTACCAAAGAGAGGGAGAAGCCGCCGGCTCCGATGATGGAGCAGCCGACAACTTTGATGATGAAGAAGTCCATGGACCCTTAACGAAGACCGGCAAGGTATATATATGATGTCTGGTGATCACTAGATATATCATGTCCGGTGATCACTAGATATATATGATGAATATTGACGAATGTTTCTTCTCTTAGGCCTCCACATCGAGCAAAAATTCCAAGCAAGGCCCTGCCAAAAAGTTGGATGCGCGTACGAATTATACAATTATGGCGGTATCAGCACTGGGCGAACCATTGGAACCCCAAAAGGCTACAACTATATTTAAACAACAATGCGAAGTTATGGTTAGGGATCGTGTCCCGATCACCGTTCGAGAGTGGCATAAGCCCAAAGAGGCGGAAGAGAGTGAGTATGTCGCCAAAAGGTACAAAGAGGGTCTTTGGAATGACCTCATGGCACATTTCACGCCGCTAGAATGTGAGAGTGATGCCGAGACAGCTGCATTGAGAAAGAAAGTCAAGTAGTGGGCTCTTAAGAATATGTTCGAACTATTCCGTAACTGGAAGAAAGCATTATGGCTAAAGTATCAGAAGGACAAGAAAACTCCAAAATTCGAAGGCTATCAAGCGAAGTAGCAGCATTACTGGGAGTACAAGAAGTTAGGAGATGCTGAGAAAAAGTCAAAAAAACAAGGAAAATGCTGCAAAAAAGAAATATTACCGTCGCCTAGGGCTAGGGGGCTACGCGACTGCCATGCCAAAGTGGTAAGAAAAAGAGAAAGAGCTGTGTGATAAAGGAATCATTCCAGAATGGGATTCGAGAGCAAGAAATTGGTTTCTTGGGCATGGGAGTGAGTATGACGAACTTACAGGGGACCTTGTTTGCAGTGACGTGATTAGGGTACTCAGAGATACATGGATGAAAGTGATGAAAATAATTAAAAATGGGATAACAAAGTTCCATCCTGATAGAGAGAAAGACTTGCTGACAAAGGTCCTCGGGAATGACGAACACAGAGGAAGAGTACGAGGCTTTGGCCCTAGTTATACGTGGGAGATTGGGTTTCCCAAAGACCAAGGTACTTATAGAAGCCGAGCGAGAGCAAAGTAGCAACGGGAGGAGGAGGAGGAGGGAGATAGGTTCAACCAGTTGCTAGCAATAATGGAAAAACAACAACACCAGATTGACGAACTTAGAGGAGTAGCACGTCTGCAAGATCCCGCACTCGATATTACCGTCAACCCATCTTAGCGGAGAAGCAGTGTGGCTGAATCGGAGGTCCTGGCTCATGATGCACGTGTGATAGATGGCGGTCCCGGCTACCCCGTGGATGGAATCAAGGAGAAGATATCTTGTGAGCTCCAACAAAAGGTGAAGAACATATCCGTGAAGGTGGCGGTCGGATGTGCTTTACCTTGTCCACCTGACGCATGTTGGCATGGACGTGAGATTCAAGCTAGCTATGCTAAAGTCGGGGTGGATCAAATCATAACGGGGTGGGACACAATGGATCTTGACATTCCTGGACCTGAAGGTGAGAGGACACTCAGAGAAGTACTGGGTGGTATCATTTTATGGGACAAGAACAACATCAAGCTTCCAGGCTCGGCGCCAAGGCTAACACTGCCTCTGAGTCGTTGCAGGTCACCTTCACCTCCATCACCTCCAAAAATCCGACCCAATAACTATGACCACCAAAGCGCGAGTCCCTCTTGATCTCCGCCGCAGGGTCAGCTGTCTTCGCCGCAGGGTCAACCCGCTAAGGACAATAAGCGGAAGCGTGCTCCGTCGATGAGTACTAACCAACGCAATATCCCAAAACGAAAAATGTCGCCCCTCCCATTAGTACCTCATAAGAATCTTTCCCATCAGACCTTACGATCGTACTGGCGAGGAAACCGCAGCAATCACAGAGGCCGAATGTGATGCACATTTTCAAAATAAGAAACCCGAGCCTGCTCGAGTATACACCGAGAAGCAAAAAGCGTATGCACTTGATTTTTTAAACACAAAATCATAATATGAGTTGCACCATAAGCCATATGACTATCTATGCACACTTTAGAAGGAAGTGGCAAAGAGCAAATCAAGTATAAGTGTAAGTGGGAGAAAATCAAGCAAAAGTGCAAGCGGTAAAAGATCAGACGTTCCCCTGCTCGGACAACGGGCCAAACAATCGATCCAACCCCTCAAGGTGTTATCCGAAAATGTTCCCCAGCGACGGGAGGGGCCAATAGATATGGAAGCAGTTGCGCATTTGGCGGCCGATATGAATGTGGATGTTGTTGAATTGTTAGGTTCCCAGGACGAAAAGTTAACCAAGGTTGTTGTAGTCGCTAGATATGTCCCAGGGATGGATTTGGTCAACAAAGAGAAGTTGCGAGAACTTCCAACACAAATGAGGAATCTTCATGAATGGTACCTGAAGGTCGTAAAGCAGGACATAATAATGATCATAGCAAAAGTCCCACATAAGTACTGCTTCCGACCCGAGAAGATCCATGTTGAGTTTTCAGAACTCTTCCAGTTATATAATTTCTATGACCTCGACAAATCTATCATGAGTTGCTATTTTCTGTAAGTTGTTGAATTCAGTTCTTTCATTTATTCAGTTTATTGCATGTAATTATCCTTATTATATCATTTTGTACTCTATTATGTAGAATGAAGATGTTGGAATGTAAAAAAAATATCTATGGTGTTGGGTTCATTGAACTAGATGAAGTAGATATACAGACGCTAACGGAGAAACCCGAAGAGACGACGAATAGCCTTCTAAGGTTTCTAACGGAGCAACATTTTTATGACCACATACTGTTTTCTTACAACTTCAAGTGAGGGTCTTACTCTGTTGTACACACTCACTTTTGCTTACTTGATGTTAAGTGCAATTGATGAGTTACTGACGTATATATATAAACATGTGCAGGTTTCACTGGATTCTGCTAGACATTCAACTTGATAAGGGAGTAGTTGAAGTCTTCGACTCATTAAAGAAAGACATGGAAGAGTTCTGCAGCATGCGGGACATGCTCTAGAGGTAATTTCAATCATCCGCGCTATATCGGTCTCTATTCGTTGGTTTCTTACATATAAGGTAATAATGAATAACATATTCATTCATTTTCTTTGTCGGGCAGGGTTTAAAAGAGATCCAAGACTGCAACATTTGGTTCGTTTAGTAAGAAGTTGATGTTTACTCCGGTCTCGGTAAGTAGTACGTGATATGTCCGTGTATCTTTTTACTTCTAGTTTTAATAAAATTATGATGCTAGATTATTATTTTGATTAAATTATATCCTCATAAAGTATGTGAGGCAGCCACAGGGGACGAATCTATGTGAATTCTACGTTTGTGAGTTTATTCGCACGTTTACCTCCGAGCACAAAGATTTTAGCGTCAACGTAAGCCATACATTCACAATTTTATTTTACCGTCACTTTTTGTTATCTTAATTGATATTGATCTCCTTTTTTTATATAGTTCGAGGACATGAGGGATAAGCTTCTACCACAGCAACGCCTACTAGGAATTGCGGAGGAGGTGACAGGATTTTTTATGAAAGAGTTGATAGACGACGCCGGAGAATTTAGTGTAAATAGGAGCTTCTGATGATCCCCGGCCATATAATCGAATAGACGGGCTCTAGTCTAGGTAATTTGTGATCTCCATGTAACTATCAAAATTATATATATTTGTATGCTCAATGTCGTAAGACAAGTTATCTTATGTATGCATAAACGTGTATGATGTGTGGTAGCGTAAAAATATTCGAAAACTATTTTAAAATAAAAAATACAAAATGAATTCTCTATCGCGACAGAGAAAGTGCCCAAAATGCTGCCGCGACAAGAACTAGTTATTGCGGTCTGTAACACCAGCCGAGACTAATGGTAGTGCATCCGCGCGCCCGACTGAAAAACAGTATGTGTCTAATGCCTGGGCCTCTAGTTCCACTTGGCTAGTCCCGGTTTAAAAACCGAACTAGAGGCCCTTATGAGCCAGGACTAAAGACCCCTCCTATATGCGTACATGTTTATGGTACACAACATGACCACAACATGAAGTAGTACATACTTAACATAACTTCCGCTACACTTTTAAGTAAAAAAATAGTTTTGTTTGGTGAGATGATGCTTGAAAATAGTCATCTGCTATAGCGTAGGTGCAGTTTTACTTTGGGAAGCCGATCGATGTACCCCCAACACGTGATCTAGCTACTCAAAGGAATTGTCGTCAAATAGCCTGAAGGCCGCACAGCTCGTCGCGGTACTTCTCCGTGTTAGCGCCAAGCTTCTGCTTCAACGTCTCGAAAGCCAGAAGCGCCAGCATGCTACCTCTGCCCGCAGGCTTCCACCTCGAGTCCTCTTCCCTAGATAGCACGACGGCGAGCAGATTCGCGATGTGAACCAGCGCACCAACGCAGTTCCTGTCGTGCTCTCTGGCCAGCCGCTTCACGTCGTACACGGGCGACGACCCAAAAATCTCGCGCACCTTCCTCATGAAGGCGTCGACGCCGTCCGGCAGCGCCTGTCCGATCATCATACTCACGAAGTAGGCGACGTGGTAGGCGCCGGCGAACGTCGCCCACGATGCCCGGGTGCTGAACAGGCCGGAGTCTCGCAGCATCAAGTGGAGCCTGAACCCGTCGATGCCTCCCCAGCGGAGCCTGTTGAAGTCGACGCCGCAGCCGGCGAGGTAGGCGATGGACCTGGGGTCTCTCGCTTCATAGGGCGAGGCGATGTCGAACCCATGCAGGTTGAACTCCCACGCGCAGCACCGGCCGTCGTCGGTGCGGATGGCGATGCCCACCTGGAGCGGCTTGAGCACGGCGACGTTGGCCCGGATGACCTGGTACCGCTCCTCGGCGGTGAGATCGTAGTGGTTCCGGCCGTCGCCGCGGACCACGCAGCCGGGGTACTGAACGTTTAGGGCGACGTGCGCTGCGTGTGGAGCTAGTTGGCAGAAGATCGCTGATTCGGCGAGGAAGTTGTAGGCCCACACCGAACGGACGACGGCGCCGTCCATGCTGCTCGACTGTCGATGGCCACGTGAGTTTGCAATGGGGAGGCGTATTTCCTTAGGCAGCGAAGGCACGGACGTATCCATAGAGCTGCTGAAACATATATATATATATATATATATAGGCGTGCCTAGTTGTGGTAGAGCCTTTTCCAACTCGGATTCGGCTTTTTTGTACTGTATCTACTTTTCCAATCCGGATTTGAAAGTGTCAACGACGGGGGACGTGTTCGGCCCTTTATCCAATCACCTCGACGTCGAGTTCGTGCAGTACTAGTATTCGAACCGAACGAGATCAACCGGCCAAGGAACTTATTTCTCAAGTTTGTACTCCCTCCTTTTTAAAATATAAGATATTTTAGGTTTGTGAAGTTAATGTATCCATCTTTTAGTGTATAGATTCGGAGTGAACCTCTTCGAACCTACTCCCTCTGTTCGGGATTATAGGTCCTACGCGCATATCTAGATTGTTAATTTGACCAACAAAATATAATTTATATATCACAAAAATTATATCATTAGAAAATATAACCTCTAAAGTTTCTAATGGTATATTTTTTATGCTATACTATTTATATTTTGTTGTTTAAATTGGCAAACCTAGTTATCTGTGCGGGACTTATAATCCTAAACAGAGGGAGTACATACTAAAAGATGTCTAGATACATTATATTCTCGCATAGCTAAAACATCTTATATTATAAAAAGGAGGAAGTACAGCCTAAAAAAGTGTTTTGGGGTACACTTAAATAAATATATAGCCATCTATTTTAGTTTCAATCTAATGGCCTACATTAGGCCTACACTGGCTCAACTGATAGCTTCATCCATTGAAACTCCGATTTAAAGGATGAAACCTCCCGGGTCGCTCTCCTCCCGAGCGACTCCGGAGGCTCAATGATTAAGGGATGAAACCTCCCGGGTCGCTCTACTCTCGAGCGACTCTGGAGGCGCGCTCCACAAACCCTAAAAAGCGTCGCCCTCTCGGCTCACTTGGGCGCCTTTGCCGTCGGCGGTGGTGGCGGCGCCCACCCCTAAGCGTCGGTGGGCAGGGGAGGTGCACTCGACGACGTCTCACGGGAGATAGTGTGGCAACAGAGGAGGGCACATGGTGGTGCAGACCGAGCAGCCGTTGCCTGAGTTTTCCAGCGGGATAATGGCGAATAGGCGGCGGCATGCCGCCGGTGTGGCCGTCGGTCACTGCCGGACACAGCGCGGATCTGGATCTCCTTTGGGACACAATCTGAGCCTCCTGGGCCTCGATCTGGACTGAAGAAGAAGCACAGGTTGGACTATTGTTGCATAGGTCGATTGATCCTGCAACTGTGCCCCTGTTGCTCTCTTTTTGGGTTCCTTGGTGCCGAATTTTGACTGGTGGCGTGGGGGCCTGCGAGTCTTGCGAATAATGGAGGTGGTCCTAGGGTTTCTGTCGCGCCAAGACAAAGAGATGATGACTGCCTACCATCATTGATTTGTGATGAATGTCTTGGTGATTTGTGACTCGCAACAGCGCCAAGACATGAGGGCTAGCGATGGTGGTTTGGGTCTTAGTGGTGATGGGAACTGTCTTGGTGATTCGTGACTCGTAGCAGCGACTCTTTGTGGGTGCGACAACACGGGAGAAGTTCACAATCTTTTCTTGCAGGGTGAAAATCCAAGGTCTGACCTTAATAGTTGTGCTTGGCAATGGCCTTGTTGAAGGCATTGTTTTGTAAGCGAGGACTTTCTCTAGGGTGAAAACCTATGATCTTTGATCAGGCGACGATGGTGCTTGTGCACCATTTCCTTCTTGGAGGTGTCTCTGTTGGAGCAGTTGTCTTTGGGTGTTGTTTTGGTGGTAAGCAATTATAATGTGAAATGGTATGACTCTTTTTATGGCGATCTCCATCTCCACAAAGTTTGTAAGTTGATTCGTGCCAACTCTTGTCACGTGTCATCTTACTCCATGTCACCGACTTGTACATCGACTTGTATGCCATTCGGATTCTCCAAAATGCTATACTAGCTTAGTAAATAAAAAATACATAAAAAATCTGACACACAGGTCGTTACATAATAAAATGACAGCATCTAGGCTCCAGCCGGCTAACAAAACTTTGATTCGCCGATCACGTATGGATTACACATATCACATGCACATAAGCCATACCATTCACAACATCTTGTAAAAATAAGTTATGTATATATACGATATCTACCGGTTTTGTGAAACTCGCAATGACATCTAAGACGCTATGACAGGGCGAAGATGACAGTCCCAAATCCGTGGATCCAATCTGCATTCTGACCAAGGATTTCTTCAGCGGATAAAACAATTTTATCCAAATCGGATAATTGTTTTGATTCAATCAAACTCATTTGATCTTTGATCATCGTATCTGGATTTATGCGTCACTTTTTACCCCGATGGAGGAAACCGACTTGTAGGGGTATGTCGTTTCACGACCTCGGCAGTATGAAAACGAAAACGAGATCATCCATTTTCCCAAGTACAGTTGATCCAATGAACCTAGTACAAAACCGATCTATCTAATAGAAAGACCAGTAAAATAGCAACTATATCCTATCTAACGCCAACTGCATATCACATATGCGCAACCAAGGGCCTAAAACCAGAAGCTATTGCTTTGATACTACTATTGGGCAGCGAGGAAATAAACAAAACTTTTCTCTCTACACGGTGTTCCCAAGATCTAGCTGAGGTAGAAGGCCATGAGGATGGGTGCGGATTACTGATGAAGTGCGACGGATGATGAAGTGCAGTCCCCCGATCCGATCCGATCCCATGATATTGGATGTGCTAAACGTACAACATCTCTTCTAGTATCCACACGTACGAGGAGGAGCATCGGCGGTGGACTGCTATGTCCGATATGGATGTTGGGCTAAAATGGGGTTAGGGTTTCTAACACATGGAATGGTCTAACATTGCCCATTGGGCATCCTATGTCCCACTATATATATGGAGTGTAAGTGGACTCCACGATATTTGTGGCCCAAACACTAAGGCCCTATACAGGTCATCGTGAATCAAGACTTTGTCTCAAGAACTTATCTCAAGACCTTGTCTCGAGAACTAAGTCCAACTCACCGACCTAGTCGGTGTTTGGTTCAGGTCCAACCCGACCGATATACCCGACCGTGGGCGCATGGCTACTTGGACACGATGACGTTGACGGTCCACTGCGTCTCCTGTGGCCTTGGGTCCTTGGAGGTGTACTATGGCCTCTTGCTGAATGGGTGTTTCTTCTTTTGTTCAGGCTATTATTCGTGTCTTTTGGGATAGTGCGGCGATGGTTACATCTAGAAGTCAGAACACCACATACAAATATCATCAGTATAGAAAATGTCAAAAGAAGGTTGAGAACCTCACCAACACTACCACATCACCTTTGACCCCCATCATCGGCGCCCCCAACACGTCGGTTAGGGGAGCTACCAAAGACTAGCGATGGTCATGATTGCCGATGTGGTTGGCCCGCAGCCAACCAGATGTTTCCCCCAGAATCCTTCCCAACCACGGACACAGATCGGGCAACCCAAGGACCACACAAGGATGGGACACCAAGAGATCTGACGCGGAAAACATGGGAGCACCGCCGGTGGGACTTCCACCGGCTCCTCACCACTCTCATGATCAAGGAGACGACCAACACTAGTACATGCCACCTGCATTCTAGTCGACACCGCCACACCACCCAAGGCCGCCGAGCAGTGCAGATCCTCGCCGCCACCCTCCCTAGAGGCCACGTGGACATTTCCGGCAATGCCCTCGGACGACAGTAGGAAAGGAAAGGAGGAGAGGAGGAACCGGTGGCTAGGGTTTGGTCGCCCACGAGCAAATCTGGCCAACGGGACGGCCCGGCACGGCCTAGGCCCGGCACGCAACAAACGGGCCGGCACGCGACACGGCCCGCCGTGGCCCGCCAAGCCACATGTCGTGCCGGGCCGACACGCGTGCCCCGTTTGGCGGCCCGAGCCCGGCACGAAAGCTTCACGGGCCGGCCCGTGGCCCGTCAAGCACGCTGGCCCGTCATTGATTTTCTCTGGCCCGTCTAAATTAACCTTTAATATCGATCAAAATTATAGTTTATCAGCTAAGATTCAGTGGCGTAGTGGTTAGTTGCTCGTGCGGGATGCCGGAGATCTTGGGTTTTTTGTCTCTGATATTTCCAAAAACGCTGCACATACCTACTGACGGGCCGTGCCGGGCCGGCACGCGTCAGGCCGCGGCCTAGACACGGCCCCGCTCCTTCACGACACGTCACGGGCCCGACACATCACGGGCCGGGCCGGGCCGTGCCATTGCCAGGCTTTTTTCACGGACTCGCGTGCCAGCCTGTTAAGGAGTGCCAGGCCGTGACGTTGCCAGGCTTTTTTCGCGGACTCGCGTGCCAGCTCGTTAAGGAGTGGCCCGTTGGCCATGTTTACCCACGAGTCGCCCTCATGAGAGTGGCTCCGGGCCAGATCTCACGGTGTCATATCGGATCCGAGACAGAACTGCCAGAAAATCTTGTTGCAATCCACCGCACCATCAGCTACCTAGTGCGACATGAGTGCATAGTTTACATACATTCTGGATCGTCTTCTTCCCGTGTGGTGTCTAAGTTTCTAGCTACGCGTACGTCACCGATGCCTTTTTCCTCCTCCGGCTCTTCCCTTCCGAGCACTGCGAGCTCGCCGTCGCCCTCGAGCTCTTCTTCCTCCTCTCCCCGGCCGGGCCGAACATGGCCATCCGCCCGATCCCCCTGGATATCGACGCCAAGAAGGCTCGGCCGTGCTCCCCGGGGCGGCCGTCCCGCATCCCCTGCTTCATCATCCCTTGTTCCCTCTCCAGCTCCGTCAGCCGCACCCGCATCCGCGACACTTCCAGCTTCAGCTCCCGGTTCTCCCGCCGCAGCGACGCGTAGCTGTCAGCGGCGCCGGCGGCGCGGGGCGACACGCACGAGCTCGGCACGCCGCTGCCGCTGATCGGCATGGTGATCCGCTGCGAGAAGGAGCAGTACTCGCCGCCGCCGCCCGAGTGGCCGTGGCCGCCGGAGAAGGACGACTTCAGGCGGAGCTGCTCGAAGTAGAGCACGCGCACCACCATCTGCATCGGGAGCCGGTCGTTCTGCGCCGCGTGGCTCGACGCGTCCTGCGACAGCTTCTGGCAGTCGATCAGCTTGCACAGCTTCTTGCACTCGGACTCCGTCAGAGATGGGTGTGCCTGATCGATCACAGTTAAACACAAAGGTATGAATGAACTGTACTCTACGAGGTGCAAAACTTTATTCAAATCAAGATTTACAATGTACATTTGATTGTATAATTCATCACATTGTCATCTATGCAGACTCTGATGGCAAACAGAGAATTAGAAGTTGCTCCTTTAAATTCAGAAGTTGGCAACACACAGATACCAAAATGTGTCATTGTGATATAGTGCAGTGTTTTGTACCTTGAGGTATATGTCGATAGCTCGGTAGAGTCCGTCGTCAACAATACGAGCATAATCTGGCAACAATTCGATGAGAGTCATGAACTTCTGCAGTTTCAAGTATGGGTCTGGTGCTATTTCTGCAAGATAACCATCCATTAGTCTTCCGACCTTCAGCACCGAGCTGTGGCTTGGCGACTTCAGCCCATCGGACTCGTATCCACAAGGTGATGAGTCTCCTGAATCATCCTCTTCGATCCTTTGCAAGAAGTTCACCAATATGCGATGGATAGTGTCGACGTCGAACATGGAGTCGCTCGTTTGCATCGACGGGATGAGAAGATCATCAAGCGATGCCATCTCGAGATGGAGTCCAATCCTTTTCTCAACCTCGATCCTGTAATCTAGTCCTGCATCAACCTCTATTGCCATTCTAAGCATTCCGAACAAGAACGAAAGGGTAACAGCTGTGATCTTCTCAGTTGCCATCAAATTGATGAGAGTTTCTACAATCACTCTTTGGTTGTCTCCAACAAGTGGGCCAGAATCCCAGACGTGCCGCCTTTCGATGCCCTTCAGAGCTGTTTGCGCGTAGTGCACAATAGAAGTTCCGATGCTCTCTGGCCTCACCCCACTTCTCCTCATTGCAGCAATAACTCGCTGGTAATGGTCAATTCTTAGAGAAGAAAGATCCTCAACCCACCAGTCCTGGCAATGCATTCGCAACTTCCCGGATCCCGCGTCACATTCCAAATGAGCCAAGCCTGAAACCAGCTGCTCCTTGCTTGCATTCATCGCAATTGCGTCGACACACCTATCGACAAATCCGACCTCCTCCACCATCGGATCCAAGCCATCACAGGCGCAGAGAACTTCCAAGGACTTCTCAAGGTTCTTCACTACAAGATCATTCAGGTACATTTCTGTCCGAACGATGAGGTTTTCGTCTTGATAGTCTTCTGTCATTTCCAAATATTCTGCGATGCATCGGAGGTGAGCTACATTGACTGTAGTTATTTCAAAGTTGCTCCCATAACAGAACTTGGCAGCAAGTTCAAATGCTAAAGCTCCCCCTGGTACATTTACAAGCTCCAGCTTCGAGAGATCTGGATCCTTGGAGTCAGCTACCATTCTTCGTATTCTTCCGCACCGAGAGACTAAAGGAAACTGCACAATAAGCAACAGGATACAATATGATCAAACTCGTGTGATGAAGCTTATAGTTCAGCTTTCAGTTTATACAATCTACTCAGATTATGCCGATGAAGGAAATGCATAGAAGATAAAAACACATCCAGTGTTCCTATTAGTTTTTACTGCTTTATCACAGACTAGTCTAACTAGTAACCTGAAGTCCATTAGGCCGAAACCACAATCTACATTCAAATTGTAGTTACACTTTTTGTTACACTACAAGAATTATGTGTCCGTGACACTACTATATTCTTGAGGATATGCACTTTAATTCTTCCTATTCTCAAATATAGTTACTTCACTTCAGTCGGTGTTGAATATTATGTTTAGAAATTGTTAATTAAGAAGTAGCTTTCCCATGCAATGTCATCGGCTTAAAACTACTTGGACAAGCTTCAGCCATGAAGTAGATGGTGGCTGCAGATAAATTCGAATGAAAAAGACAACACTGTTTTCTCAACTCAAAAGATGGAGGAATAATGGCAAGTATAAAAATTTCAAATAGATGAGGCACCTTATGGAGTAAAAAAGATTGTCCGTCCACCGACACCGTTATATCCCCAGCAACATCTGAAAATATCCTGCACAGCAATGTTCCAGAAGTATTAAAATACAAAGATTTTCACTTGATACATGTAACAGCAAGCATAATGATTCCCAGACTAGTTCCGACTATACTTGGAATTGCTAACTACGGAAAAGTTGAACTTGAAGTAAACTATATCCCTTCTTTCTGAGGAACTGTCACAGTGTCATGTATTTAGGTGCATTTTTTACAGTTAAGTCAGTGAGAATAAATAATTCAGGTTTTGGTTCGGAATCACCAAACGGTAAAACACTCTTTTTCTAAAAAAAAAAAGAAAAATAAACTGCGAAGAACGGACCAAGTATAATAAAAGCAATCCATCCGAGCTAATGGTGCTAGCACACCAAGTCTGCTGTACAGGAATCTTGTGCACCAACTTACTCAGAAACTGCTGAGGTATCCAGGCGATATGTACTCACCGGAGGGGCCTGAGCCTGAATCTAGGTAAAAACATGCGAGATCCAAAAATAAATGTGCAGGGCTTTTGCTATCCCCAGGAGGACCAACTCCTGGCAATAATGCTCTAACCAAAAGGACATTTTCAGGGCAGCATGAGCTTTGATGTTTCTAACCCTGAAAACCACCACTGGTTTCTTCAGCTCATCAGATGGTTCTTCGGGTCTCACCCTGTCCTTTGGCCTGAAACCCTGGAATCATTCTTCGCACCTTGGTCTGAACCGCAAGGGGTTCTAGAACTTGAACCACAACAAAACCGACCTCGAAAAAGAGATAGTAACAAAAATCCGCAGATAAGAGATGGGAGGCGACTCGGGCGAGGCATTTACCTCCTGCTCATAGGGTTGCGGAAGCGTGGCGAGGGGGCGGCGGAGAGCTTGCCGGAGAAGGGCAGCCCGGCGCTGTCGCTGGCCAGCCCCATTGCTGGACCTTCCTCCTTGCCAAAATGGAGGATGCTACCTACCGACCTCGCCTCTTGTTCAGAAGGAGCAAAGAAAAGTGATGAGCAGTAGAGGAGACGTCACAGCTCAAGCACACGCGGCGAGGAGGAGGGGGAGGAGGAGGAAGGAAGGAATAACGGCTGGTCGTCGGCGTGAAGGAGATATTCAATGACAGACATTCCAATTTCTTGGTTTGCATTGTCCCCTTTCCGTTTTCCACGTTGCACTCTCCTACAATTTGCTAACATGCCCCTCTTCTCTTCTCTCTGCTTTTGTATTTGTAGACTGTGGACACGAATACAGGTGCCCTTTCCGGAGGAGAAAAAGGGTATATTTTACATGGTGGAACGGAATTTAGCAGAAACCGCAAGTTTCCCTTTGTTAGTGTTTGAGCTTTTGAACGTGAAATGCTGGCATGACCCTGGACGTGTTAAGTAGAGACAACAACTACAAGAACGTGAGAAGGTGCTATCGGGAACAATCTTATCTGTCAAGGTGCAAAGCGACAAAAGTGTGTCTGAAGAAACTCTTCAAGAGGAAGGAGCTAGTAGATGACAGAGTATCGTGTCTTTGGTTTAGGGGATTAGCTTATTAGCTGAGAAAGTGACACTGATGAGGGAGGAATAGTTGGGTGACTAGGGGACAAAGGCTGGTCTACTGTCAGCTTGTGGGTGCTACAGCGAAGGCCTGATCTTGTGTGGCCATGCTTATGGTTACAATGGTTAGCGCATGTTTGCCGGAAACCTTTGGTTTTTCTTCTTATCGTAATAAGCAAAAAATGTTATATGTTGATCCAAATTTTATAAAGTATAGGCCAACTTTTAACGAGTGGAGCGAGGCCCGTCGCCGGTACGGTACGGATCATTAAAGACCTACATTTCCACCGATATATAAACCCCTTATAAGCCGCTGATTGGAATGAGTTGCATCTGTGAAATCTCCGACGTTTGTAAACACTTCCCGATATAGTGAAGTTTCGCTGACTGGTTCCCGTGGTTTTTTCCTCTCTTTGTTGGAGAGGTTTTTCCGCGTTAAATCTATGTCTCCTTGCTGTGATTTTGTTTTCGTTCTTTGTTATTTACTTGTCGCAAGTATAATAAAAAGATGTTTTTTAATGTAATCGATGATATGTTATTTTCCATTCATAATCAATAAAATAAAGCTGGTCGGTAAGCGGGAAAAGGGCCACTTAAACAAACACAACAAATGACTACCCTCCCTATTTCCAAAATAATTGGTGTTTTAAGTTTATCATGAGTCAATCTTCTCTAGGTTTGACCAAACTTACAGTAAATTTATATCAATATCTACAATATCAAATATAAAATGAATATCTAATCACTTGATAACCCGAAACAACCTCGGTGTCATCTTGGTGTTAGTGCAAACGGGGATGGTAAGTTTTCCATCCTGAAATCAAAACTTGTAACTGGTGAAATGCTAGGCGTGATTGCCAGTCTTTATTGGACACAAGATCTACTATTATGATGATATGCTCAAGCATGATCGCCAGTCTTCATTGTACATGAGATCTACTACTGCGACGATTTAGAGAGATTTGACCCTCTAGAGGTCTTTGTAGATACTTCATTGGTCAAATTTTCTATGGTATCCATTATTGGTGAGAGTCATGGTGGTGCAACAACAATGATGACCGGTGGCTTCGGTGAGAGTTTTGGGATGATCATGGCTGTATTTTTCCCTCTATTTAGGTTTTTCTTGCTTATGTTATGTAGGTTGTTACCTCATTATCTAGTTCTAAACAATGCTCTGTTTTTTTACATAAATTACGTTACAAAGATGCGTGAAAAATGTGAACAGTATTCATTTTGCATAGAGCACGTCCACCACTATGCCCATTAGGGCTCACGTTCATGAATTTACTCAAACTTGTCCATGAGTTAACTAGAGCTTTTGAATAACTCTAAGGGGTAAGGGTGAAAGGATACAGATGTCGCCTAGAGGGGGTGAATAGATGATTAAAACTTTTCCGAGAGTGGCTCGACAAAGGCGGAAATAATTGTCAAGCACAACCTAGAACAACTAGGGTTCATGTAAGTTCACCACCAACTTATGCTAAGCAATACAAGCAACAATGTGATAACAAGATATAGATTAATTCAAGCACGAAGGCTATCACAATGTAAAGTGCATAAGTAAAGAGCTCGGGTATAGAGATGATCGAGGCACGCGAGGACGACGATATATTACCGAGTTCCTTCCAACATGGAGTACGTCTCGTTTGGAGAGGGGGTGGTATCAAACCACCAACGCCACAAAGGCCTCCCTTATTCTCATGTGAATCTCACCCCAACGGGATCGATCTATGCTTCCACTATCGGTGCACTTGTCGGTGGCAATCCGGAACCTCTCACAAGGTTGGGGCACTTCTCCACAACTCAATTAGAGGCTCCCAACAAACAAGCTTGGGGAAAGCTCCACAACTTAATTGGAGGCCCCAAGTAATCCAAGAACCTGCAAAACCACCAAACCGTCTAGGGTTCCAAGAACACAAGAGTAAAAAGCTTCTCACCTTTCACTCAATAGAATCCTCACCGAGAACTCAAACCTATGCACCAAATGCAATGGCAAGAACACAAGTAGTGCTCAAATCCTTCTCTCCCAAATTACACCAAAGCTACAAAATCTTGTGGGGGAATAAGAGAGGAAGAACAATGGAGGAAATCTACAAAAGACTCCAAGACCTAGATCCCAAGATGTTCCCATCACTTATAGGAGAGATGGATTGGTGGGATTGTAGATCTAGATCTCCTCTTTCAAATCCCTAAAGTATATGCAAGAATCAAGGGAGGGATTGAAGGGGGAGCAAGCTCAAGAGGGTCAAGAATGGAGGAGAAAGCCTGTAAAACTCGAGCAGTGACATTGGGGAAGAAGGGCCCCTTTTTATAGGCCCATAGATTTCTGACAGTTTTCTGCCCGTTGGGGAAAAGTCAGAACGGACCAGAGATTCCGGTGGGTCTACACCGGAGATTCCGGCCCAACCTTCGGACTAGCCTCCGGACCACCTATCAGATTGTCTTAGGCTGAATTCTAGAGCCCCCTCCGGGGACTCCAAGGGACACTACGGACCACACCGGAGACTCCGGTCCATGCAGACCGGAGACTCCGCTCTAGACCAAATAAGAGGCAAACTTCAAATGGTGATATCTAGAGTTTGGAAACTCCGATTGACCCGAAACCAATTTTGTTGGAAAGAGGACAACAAGAGTTACCCAACAAAAAGTGAAAATATTGGATACCACCAAGAGAGAACATTTCATGTATTATAATGTGAGATACCTCTCTTGGTGATAAACCGATAAAACCTCAAAGATAAAAAACGCAATATGATATAAAAGGGAAATCCGTTTTTGATGAACTAGAGCTTGTTATGAACATTACCACAAGCTCTAGAACCTCACATGGATAAGATCCAAATAACAACCAAGAAAGGATGATGCTAAGTATGCAAAGGTTTGAGCTCTCTCTGAAAGATATGATCGAGTTACTCACTTGAGAGCCCCTCTTGATAGTATGGTTGTCTATCCTATAAACCGGTCACCCCAATTAACACCACGAGACCGGTAAGAAAGAAACCCTATCAAGATCATACCTTTTCCTTGTGCATATTCCACTTGATCTTGATGTATACGATCTTGTCCTTCTTAAGATGGAACACTGAAAGGATCGTATGGGCACCTAGAGGGGGGGTGAATAGGTGCTACTTCAAATTTTCTTATTTTTCAAATTAAGGTTTGATAATAAGGTAAATTCTCTAGATAATGCAACTAAGGTGAATTTACCTATATGACAATTATGCACGAGCTACCACAACACTAAGTAAGAACTAGTAAGTAAAGTGTGGTAAAGGATAGAAGTAACCAAAGGTGTGTACACGGAGACACAAGGATTTGTTTCTCGTAGTTCCTTCCTTTTGAGGGGAAGTACGTCTACGTTTGGAGAGGGGGTGGTTTCAAACCACCAACGCCACGAGAGGCCCCCCTTGTTCTCCGATGAATCTCACCCCAACGGGATCGATTCACCTTCCACTATATCGGAAACCTTCAAGGTGGAAGCCGGCACCTTTACAAGTTTGGGGCACACATCCATAACTAAATCGGAGGCTCCCAAATACAAGCAAGCTGTCAAAACAATCAAAGACAATCTTGTAAGAACCAAAACTTGAACTAGAGTTTCCAAGAAAACACTAGAGCAAAGGGGCCCTCAATTAAATAAGGGGGAAATGAAGATCTCTTTTGGTGAAGTAGTAGATCAAGGCCTCCTCCTTCGATTCCCCAAAGATCAAGGACTTTGGGTGGTGGATTGAAGAGATCTTGCGGATTTGGTGGCTCCAATGGTGGTCTTGACTTTAATGCGAATGAGAACCTTGTCCCAAGGTAGGTGATATGATATTTATAGTCCCAGCACCAATGTGGCCGTTGCAGCATTTAATGAAGCGGTAGTACCGGACTTTTCAAGCGGTAGTACCGGAAACAACCGGTACCGGAGATGCAGTGTTGGGTAGCATAGCCCAAGGTTTCCACCGGTATCAAAGTGTGGAGCTACCACATGGCGGTAGTACCGCTCCTACAGAGCGGTACTACCGGACACATGTGGTAGTGTCGCATTTTGATACAGGGGGAACAATCAGTGTGAGTCAAGTGGCCAATCTTCTCAGAAGTGAACGGTACTAAAATGCGGTACTACCGCATTTTGGTACCGGTCAGTTCTGAGAAGAATTGCAAGCTTGCCAATCGCTTCAGTCTTGACCGGTATCAAAATGCGGTACTACCGCTTTTTGATACCGCTTAGTTCTGAGGAGTTTGGCGAGCTTGCCAAGCGCTTCAGTCATGAGCGGTACCAAAATGTGGTACTACCGCTTTTTGATACCGCTCAGTACTGAGGCCATTGGCCATTGTACTCATCACACGGCCAGGCCCGGAGGAGAAACCCGGTGGTACCGGACCCGAGCGGTAGTACCGGATGAATTATCCGGTACTACCGGACATCACTGAGACAGAAAATGGAGCAGCAGGCAAACCCTTTTTGTGTGTAATTGGACAGGGAATTCTATGTATGCAACCTGTAGAATACTTGGCAGATAATTAGTCCGTTGTGTGTGTTGTAATAAACACCAAAATCTCTAGGGATAAGAAATGTTCTTTCAATCTCCCCCTTTTTGGTGTTAGATGACAACACACATTTTTCATGATAGAATTGATGACAAGTAAGATTTTATAAAACAGAGATGGGGCTCCCCCTAGATAATTAGAGACAAGCCCCATACTATTTTACAAGGTACATGAGAGTGCATAGTCACACATAGTACACATGCCTTCGCACATAAGTGTGTGATGAGAACCACAATGATGAGGAATAGATAATGCATCACACACCACATAAGATGGATCCAAAATGATAATAACCAAACCATACAAATGATGGATCCATACGATAACCACATAGTCTTCGCATACATAGCACAAATATGTAGTTCATAAGTTTCACACATAATAAGAGGCAAGTAGCAAATAAAGTTCACAAGCAATTAAAAATCAAAGGCAAGAGCGAGCTTGTGACTTTCCCATGCAAATCTCGCATGCCTAATGTGACTCTTCTCCCCCTTTGGCATCAAGACACCAAAAAGGGACAAGAGCAACTCTAACGTCCCGGAGATCACTAGTAGTCATCATCAGAGTCTTCCCCATTCGGAGGCGGAGCATGGAAAGTGGAAGAGGCATCATCGTCCCAGTGGCTGTGCTTGGAGATCCATTGCTCTTCCGGAGTGATGTTGTCCTTGGATCCCTCGGAGGTGATCAACCCTTGAGCTTGCATTACTTCTTTCTGACGTGCACTGGCTTTCTTGGCATAGACATGGGCCTCATACATACGCTTCTGATTGTCAACCTGGAAGTAGAAAACCTTCTTAAGCTTAGCCTCAATCCTCTTGACCCATGATGGTTGGGCAGTCTTGCGGCGTGAGGCCACAAAATCAGCATCTTGGGCATCATCATCATCACCAGAGCCATCCTCATCAACAAGTTGACCATTCGTGTTGCATGGTTTAAGATGGGTCTTGATCAATAGATTCTTGTGCCTGTGAGTAACAAGACGTTGGGAGGAAATGTTCCGAGCAAGAGATGGGCACTTGTGAAGAATAAGTGCCATGATGTACGGGCAAAAGGAGGAACCCATAGAGTGTGAGTAGCATGAACCATCTCGTTCCAAATCACGTCCATCACATCAATTGGTTGTCCTGAATCACGTTGGCGGTGAGTTGTGATCATGATGTCCACCATGAAACCATGCATCTCATCAACATTGCCAGAACGGGGAGCGATGGTCTCACGAAAAATGTGATGCAAGATATTATATGTTGGGATAAGCCCCTTAATCTTTCCAGCAATACCACGCCCACGGATGTAGAGTGGAAGAAGAACATCCTTATTCATGGGACGCTCGTTGTTGTGACAACGGAAGCCAACTGGAGTATCTCTCCCACGGTCCTCATATCCAAGGATAGCCCCAAACTCAGCCAATGTTGCGGTCTTGACAACTCCCTCTGTCATCCAGGTGATAGTCTGAGTCTGGTTCTTGGCAAAGTGAACAGTGGCATAGAACTTTGCAATGAGCAAGGGGTCATAGTCGCACTTGAACTGCATAATGGGAAGCAAGCCAATGTTTGTGCAAATATCAAGTGCTTCACCAAAGTAGTCCAAGTTCTTGTTCACATGGTTCATCTCTATCCACTTCTGAGAAACCACAATCTTCTCACCGTCATGAGAACCTCAAAGTAGACCCTCTCTTGGAAGTCGGTGTAAAATAGACTCTTGTCCCTAGACTCATGGCGAGCAGTAACATAGGTATTGTCAGATCAGAGGGCAAGAAATTCAGCCTCGGGAATGTCGGACAACTTCTTTGACCCAGATGGCCCTGAACTGTGACTCTTGCGGCGACCCGTGCGAGGAGGAGAGGGAGGATCACTACCTCGACCAGCACTTATCTTGACTCCCCCTCCATGTCAGCCCCGAGTGGATTTTAGCTTCAGACGGCTACTAGGTTGCGGCATGACCTCTTCTTCTGATTGTGTCTCTGACTCTGACTCAAAGTCCTCTATCTCATGACGAGCTTTGGACCTTTTTGCGTGATCCTTGGGAGCCCCCTGCACCTATGAAATAATAAGGGAGGTATCAGAGGGATAAGGGCACAAGAACCCGAAACAAGTAGAACACGAATTTCAAGTCTTAGAATTTTTTTGCTGTCAGTACTGAGCGGTAGTACCGGTCCCTCTACGGTAGTACCGCATGACGGTAATACCGGAGAATCGTCCGGTACTACCAGTCGTGTGATTACAACACAGATCTGGTGACATCGATCTAGGACTGGCAGCAAAACTTAATGTAAAACGAGAATCCATCGGAGATATGTACGTGCACACGATACAACCTCAAAATCACAAGTTTTAACCAAGCATCAAAGTGTCCCTAGATTCAATGGGGGAAAACAAGTGAGGAGAAAGGAAGGATGATAGTACCGGTGTCCATGGCGGTGGAAAACGAGGAGGAGCCCGCGAGGAAGCCGGATCCGGTGTGGATCCGTGGAAAGGAGTGAGGGGCAAGGCTCTGGCGGCGGTCTAGGCTCCGGCTGCGGTGGTGGTTAGGAGTGGAGACGGGAGAAAATGAGGCTCTGAGGGGTGCCACTCCCAGCGTCTCCACCCTTAACCGAGTTGCGCAGCGGTAGTACCGGTACGAAAAAGCGGTAGTACCGTAGGAAATGGCCGGTAGTACCGCACCTGGGAAGTTTCCAGAAAAGCAGCCTGGAAACAGGTCCGTCTTGTAGTAATCGCTCATTTCTTCTTGGTAGTAATGCCTTCTGATAGTACCGGTTTTTTGAACCGGTAGTACCATAACCACCAGAAAAGACAACCAAGTTTGAAAATAGGAGGGTTCTTGTGCGGAGTAGATGAGTTTTGTCATAGGATAAGGAAGGCTTGGGTTAAGGGAGTTATACTGATCTGGACCTATGCACTCTAAAGAATAAAACATCAACCGCAAATATGGAGAACCAAACAAGAGTGCATTGACCGAGGAAGGAAAGCCAACTCAAAAGTGACAAACACGAGTAAGCACATCAACCTCTTGAGTGAGAGGGGCGGTGGCCTAGGCCACCATATTTGAGTATACTCGGCTTGGCACCACGAAGATATATCTTGGGTCCATTACCGAAACTCATCATTAAGCTCACATATCACAAAATGATATTAAGAGGAATGATTTTGTTTACTTTGCACATAATGGGGGGAGGGATGGTCCAATCAATTAGGAACGCACTCCCCCTATGTCCATGCCTACACCTAAACCAAATATGGGTCGAATATTAGGTGAGAATGTAAGATAATCAAGTCAAGATCCTTGAATCTACGATATTTAGTTCATTCCTCAAGTAGCAAAACCTTGCTTCATCAAGTGGCTTCGTGAAGATATCGGCAAGTTGATCTTTGGTTGACACATAGGATAGATCAATATCACCTCGAGCAACATGGTCTCTAATGAAGTGATGGCGAATCTCAATATGATTTGTCCTTGTATGATCCACCGGGTTGTAGGCAATCTTGATGGCACTTTCATTGTCACATGGAAGAGGCACTTTGTCACAATGGACACCGTATTCCTTTAAAGTTTGCCTCATCCATAGCAATTGAGTGCAAGCACTAGCGGCTGCCACATACTCGGCTTCGGCGGTGGAGAGAGATATACAATTTTGCTTCTTAGAAGACCAACATACCAAGGACCTACCAAGGAATTGGCAACCCCCAGATGTTGATTTTCTATCATCCTTATCACCCGCCCAATCCGAATCCGTGTATCCACAAAGAGCAAATGTTGAGCCTCGAGGATACCAAAGACCATAAAATGGGGTATGAACTAAATATCGAAAGATTCTCTTGACCGCCATCAAATGGCTTTATTTAGGAGCCGCTTGATATCTTGCACACACACCTACACTCAACACAATATCGGGTCTAGATGCACAAAGGTAAAGCAAAGAACCAATCATGGACTGGTATACCTTTTGATCCACATCTTTACCATTTGGATTTTGTTCTAGATGAGTCTTTGTTGCCATGGGAGTAGGAGCTCCATTTAAATCTTGCATTTTGAATCTCTTGAGCATATCTTGAGTATACTTGGCTTGATTGAAGAATGTACCTCCTCTAACTTGCTTGATCTCAAAGCCAAGAAATACTCTCAACTCCCCCATCAAAGACATCCGGAACCTACTAGTCATAAGCTTTGAGAATTCATCATTAAAAGCTTTGTTAGATGAGCCAAAAATAATATCATCAACATATATTTGGCATACAAAAATCTCCCCATTGACTCTCTTAGTAAAAAGAGTGGGATCGATTTTCCCAACCTCAAATCCACGGTCAAACAATAACTCTCTAAGGTGCTCATACCACATGCGTGGGGCTTGCTTGAGCCCATAGAGCGCCTTATCAAGTTTGTAGACATGGTTTGGGAAGTTGGGGTCCTCAAATACCGGGGGTTGCTTAACATATACCAACTCATTTAATGGACCATAAAGAAATGCACTTTCTACATCCATTTGTTGTAACTTGAAATTATGATGTGTCGCATACGCAAGGAGGATACGGATGGACTCAAGGCGAGCCACGGGTGCATAAGTTTCTCCATAGTCGCTGCCTTCAATTTGAGAATACCCTTGTGCAACCAATCTAGCCTTGTTCCTTACTATAATTCCATGCTCATCTTGCTTGTTCTTGAATATCCACTTTGTTCCAATAACATTGCGGCAATCCTTTGGCTTCTCAACTAACTTTCATACTTTGTTTCTCTCAAAGTTGCTGAGCTCTTTGTGCATAGCTTCTAACCAATCCGAATCTTCAAGAGCTTCCCACACTTTCGTAGGTTCAATCATGGAGATGTGAGCTTGGTGTTCATTGAACCTCTTCAATTGTGCTCTTGTGGAAATGCCTTTCCTTAGGTCATCAACCACATTTTGTAAGGTGTGGTCTCTTAATTCAAACATTCTTTCCTTTCTAGCTTCACGACGAGCGTGGATCTCCGTGTTGTTTCTTGGGGGACCATCTTCATCATTTTGATCCTCGTCTTAACCATTAACTTGACCTTGATCATTATCGGAATCATTCTATTCATCTAGAGGCAAAGATTGACCTTGGTCTTGATCAAGTGCTCTTCTAGCATAAATTTGAGCTTGTTTCAAAGCAGTTTGTACGGATCTTCCTTGAGCAATTGCATTGGCATCACTTGACACGCAGGATAATGAATCAAGCTCCCCTTAACTAGAGTTGTCACTATGATCATCATGTTGAGGGTCCACATCTTGTCTTTGGCTTGAGTCATTGTCCTCCTCGGTGGATGGATCTTGTTGATGTTGTGAAGATGAGGGCTCCACTTGAGTGGAGCATAGTTCTTCTCGATCCGCCATAAGGGGTTCCTCAATAGGGCGGATATATCCCACACCCATTCTTCCTATGGCATCCTGAGGCATTTCATCATCTGCATCACAAGCATCAACATGCCTCCCTTGGGGACCATCATATTCTTCGAAGGTCACACTACAAGATTCTATGACGGCTCCAGAGAGCTTATCATAGATTCTATAAGTGTGAGATTCGAGACCATAGCCAACAAAAATACCCTCTAATGATTTAGAATCAAATTTGGACAAACGAACACCTTTTATGAGATAGAAACACTTACAACCGAACACCCGAAAGTAAGATATGTTGGGCTTGTTACCGGTAAGTATTTAATATGGAGCCTTGTTGATTTCTTTGTGGAGGTAGAGCCGGTTTGAAGCATGGAAAGCGGTGGAGATGGCTTCGGCCCAAAAGTTGTATGGAGATTTAAACTCCGCCAACATGGTCCTAGCCATCTCAATAAGAGTCCGGTTCTTCCTTTCGGCCACACCATTTTGTTGAGGGGTGTATGCAGCGGAATATTGATGTTTAATCCCCTCATCACTAAGAAAATCATTCAAGGTGTAGTTCTTGAACTCGGTGCCGTTGTCACTTATTATGATCAATACGAGAAGATTGTATTGACGTTGGACCATATTGATGAAGTCGATGAAGGTCTTTTGGGTCTCACTCTTCAACTTGAAGAAATATACCCATGAGTATCTTGAAAAGTCATCAACGATCACCAAACAATATTTCTTCCCACCAAGACTTGCATGAGATGGAGGACCAAAAAGGTCCACATGGAGGAGATCCAAGATCTTGGTAGACTTGATGTGGTTCTTAGGCTTGTGAGGAGCATCATGCATCTTCCCTAGAACACATGCCCTACAAACACGATCTTTGGCAAAGGAAACATTTTCTTTTAGTCCAACAATATGGCCCTCCTTGTGGAAACTTTGTAAAGTTCTCATATTGACATGGGCTAGTCGGCGATGCCATAACCAACCCACATCGGCCTTTCCGAATAAGCACATCGCACTTGTAGTGGCTTGCCCCGAAAAGTCCACCACATACAAGTCATGTTCGACGTACCCAACGAAAGCGACCTTGAGAGACTTGCTCCACATGAGAACCACGATATCATCATCAACAAAGACGGTAAAACCCATCTTTCCAAGAGCACGGACTGAAAGTAAATTGTATCCAAGGGTCTCAACAAGCATGACGTTCACGAGTGTAATGTCGTGAGCAACCACTACCTTGCTGAAACCCAATACCTTAGAATTTGACTTGTCGGCATATGTCACTGTGATTTGATCATCATTTGGCTTTAAGTCCTTGACAATAGACGAGCTTTCGGTCATATGACTTGTGCAACCACTATCAAGCACCCACTTTTACCCTCTGGAAGCATAAGTCTACAAAAGATCAAGCTAATTTTTAGGTACCCATTTTTCAATGGGTCCTCTTTTGTTAGCAACAAGGGTATTGGGAACCCAAATTGACCAAGCAATATAACCATCATATGGGCCAACATATTGTGCATACACATCACCATAATGATCACGCATTAGAACATAGTGAGGGTTAGCACTTCCCGCAAAGTCATCACGAGACATAGTTTTACCACTTGTGGCCTTACTATCCACAATGGCCTTGTTAGTCTCTTGTGTGGGCTTGGCCTTCTTCTTCTTGTTGTTGTTGTTCTTCTTATTCTTAGTATTGGAGACAAAACCAATGCCCTCTTTATCACCACTAGGCCTTTGCTTGCTCAAAAGATCATCAATGGACTTGTTGCCTTGTGTAAATGTGGCCTTAGCAAGCTCCCCCTTCAACCTAGCATTCTCTTCAAGAATAGTTGTACTACTAGATGGAATGAAGTTACTAGGTTAAGGAATATTGGCCAATTGAGTTTGAAGCATTTCATGGGACTTTGTGAGTGACAAGAGTTCACTTTTCAAAGCCTTGTGAGCCTTGTTAAGCAAACTAAAGTCCTCGGCAAGTTTTTCATGAACCACACCAAACTCACTTTGTCCTTTTTAGCCCTTTTGTATTTAGCAATAGCATGATCACGCTCTTTGATGAGTTTGTTAACAATAATGTTGTTTGCCTCATCAAGACCTTCAAGTTTTAATTCAAGAGACAACCTAGTCTCTTGTTCTTCTTCTAGAGCATTGTTTAAAGCCTCTAGATCAATCATGTGTTCATGCCCAAGTTTACATCTTACATCTAGGAGCTCTTGTGTGTGGGAAAGTTGATCTACGATGTTACTAAAATGTATCTTAGCATCCCCTTGTAGTTTAGTCATAAACTCATCAAAAGCAATTAATTCCTTTTTAACATCAAGAGACATCTCATCATCAGTTTCATCATTAGCTAAGGGAGAGGAGTGAGATGATGACGATACCTCCGTTCCTATTGCCATAAGGCAAGTGACGTTCTTGATGGGAGAATTCTCATTTGGAGAATCAAAGAGAGAGAATGTCGGAGTAGAGGTAGTAGCTAGAGCCGCCACGCCATTAGAAGTTTCGTCTTCCTCATCTTCATCATCTTCATTGTCGGAGGAGTATTCTTCATGAGTGATCAAGACAATTTCTCCCGACTTCGTTGATGGGATTCTTCTTGATGAAAGGTTTCTTGTAAGGTGCTTTGAGATTCTTCTTCAACACAAGCTTACCCCCATGATCTTCTCTCTTCTCATAGGGACAACTTGCCACAAAGTGATAGCGGTCACCACAATTGAAGCAAGTTCTCAATCCAGTTGTATTTTCTCTTTTCCCATTTGGGTTGCTTCTTCTTTGCATTTCCATCTTGGCCTTGGCGGGGTTCTTCCAAAAGTTCTTTGCATAGAAGGCCATATATTGACTATGAGTAATCTTGACTTCATCGGGGTGGTCCATGGAGAGCCCTTCATCACTATCATCTTCATCTCTATGGTCCACAACTTTGGCCTTCAAAGCAACATCGACAACGTTGCTCATACCAAGGGCACAGGCACGATCATCTTTGGCATTCTTGGTGGCAACTTTGAAGGCGGCCATCTCTTGCATAACTTCATTTGACGTCATGAGATGGTAGTTGTGTCTTTCTTATAGGCTCTTCAAGTCGGTGGGCTCAAAGGGCATGAGTGCACTCACATATTTCCTTTTTATCCACGCATCATCCACATGTGAGGCACCCACGTTTCTAAAAGCGGTGGCGGTGGTCTTGAGCCTTCGGTACATGTCTTCGTGATCTTCACCTTCCTTCATGTAGAAGCCTTCGACTTCATTGCTTAGAGCATCATATCGGTTCCTCCTCATACTCTCATTTCCAACAAACAATACAGTGAGGGCATCCCAAGCTTCATTGGCAATGCTAAAGTGCTCAATGTGTGGATAATCCTTTGTCCCCAATCCTTGTTGAATCATATGCAAAGCAGTGGCATTGCGTTGACTATTGACAACCTATCTTCTTGTCAAGTTGTTTGGATCCCCAATAAAGAGTCCATGCTCGATGATGTTCCATAGTTCAATGCAAGAGCTGCGCATATGAGTTCTCATTAGTGATTTCCATTGAGCAAAGGTAGCAGATTCTTCAAGCTTAGGTGGGTCACCTCTATTGTATATATGAGGGTGAGGGATTGGAGGGTCGGGAGAGTACCATGAATCACGGTGCTCACTCTTCCCACCATCATTTTGTGTGGAGGAATTAGTGTTGTCTTGTTTACCCCTAACCATTCTATCCTTGGGGGATACCGGAGTATTCCCTTTAGGTAAAACGGATGGAGGATCCTCTTGAGGAGAGGGGGATGATGAGCCATCTTTGTCTTTAAGAAGTTGCTCAAGCATCTTCTTGACCTCGTTGACCAAGGAAGAGCTCAATCTTGTTTCCAAGTTTTTGAGATCTTCCATGGTCACCGTAGTAGGCTCACCATCACCTTCCCCATCTTGGCTACCCATATTCTCTTAGGCGGTAAAGCCCAAATAAAGAGCCGAAGCTCTGATACCAATTGAAAGGATCGTATGGGCACCTAGAGGGGGGGTGAATAGGTGCTACTTCAAGTTTTCTTCTTTTTCAAATTAAGGTTTGACAATAAGGTAAATTCTCTAGATGGTGCAACTAAGGTGAATTTACCTATATGACAATTATGCACGAGCTACCACAACACTAAGTAAGAACTAGTAAGTAAAGTGCGGTAAAGGATAGAAGTAACCAAAGGTGTGGACGCGGAGACACAAGGATTTGTTTCCCGTAGTTCCTTCATTTTGAGGGGAAGTACGTCTACGTTTGGAGAGGGGGTGGTTTCAAACCACCAACGCCACGAGAGGACTCCCTTGTTCTCCAATGAATCTCACCCCAATGGGATCGATTCACCTTCCACTATATCGGCAACCTTCAAGGTGGAAGCCGGCACCTTTACAAGTTTGGGACACACATCCATAACTAAATCGGAGGCTCCCAAATACAAGCAAGCTGTTAAAACAATCAAAGACAAGCTTGTAAGAACCAAAACTAGAACTAGAGTTTCCAAGAAAACACTAGAGCAAAGGGGCCCTCAATTGAATGAGGGGGAAATGAAGATCTTATTTGGTGAAGTAGTAGATCAAGGCCTCCTCCTTCGATTCCCCAAAGATCAAGGACTTTGGGTGGTGGATTGAAGAGATCTTGCGGATTTGGTGGCTCCAATGGTGGTCTTGACTTTAATGCGAATGAGCACCTTGTCCCAAGGTAGGTGAGAGGATATTTATAGTCCCAGCACCAATGTGGCCGTTGCAGCATTTAATGAAGCGGTAGTACCGGACTTCTCAAGCGGTAGTACCGGAAACAACCGGTACTACCGGACCGGTACCGGAGATGAAGTGCTGGGTAGCATAGCCCAAGGTTTCAGCGGTACTACCAGACATTGTTCCCTCCTGTATCAAAGTGTGGAGCTACCGCATGGCGGTAGTACCGCTCCTACAGAGCGGTACTACCGGACACATGCAGTAGTGCCGCATTTTGATACAGGAGGGAACAATCAGTGTGAGTCAAGTGTCCAATCTTCTCAGAAGTGAACGATACTAAAATGCGGTACTACCGCATTTTGGTACCGGTCAGTTCTGAGAAGATTGGCAAGCTTGCCAATCGCTCTAGTCTTGACCGGTATCAAAATACGGTTCAGAACTGACCGGTACCAAAATGCGGTACTACCGCTTTTTGATACCGCTCAGTACTGAGGCCATTGGCCAGTTTACTCATCACACGGCCAGGCCCGGAGGAGAAACCCGGTGGTATCGGACCCGAGCGGTAGTACCGGATGAATTATCCGGTACTACTGGACATCACTGAGACAGAAAATGGAGCAGCAGGCAAACCTTTTTTGTGTGTAATTGGACAGGGAATTCTATGTATGCAACCTGTAGAATACTTGGTAGATAATTAGTCCGTTGTGTGTGTTGTAATAAACACCAAAATCTCTAGGGATAATAAATGTTCTTTCAAACACCTTTCTTGATTGCTCTTGCACACACTCGCTTGATGAAGACTTGCAAGTTTCTCCCCCATACAACATGGGGAAACCTTTACTTTGACCTTGTCTTCATCGATCCATGAACACCGAGGTGTCAAGCTTCAAGCATGATATCTTCTAGATATATCTTCTAGATATGGCACATATTTAGCTTGCACCATGCTCCCCCATGATATCTTCTAGATATGTATGTCTTGAAGATACATATGATGAACTCTATATTCTTCTTCAAGACATCCTTGCAAAAGGCTCAACTCCCACATGACCAATCTGTGGATCACTCTCTGAACACCTTGGTCACCACTTGGTCCTCTACACTTTCTTCTTCTCCAAACCTTGAAGCCAACATATGGTTCAAGCATTGCATATGGACAAATCCTACAAGTACAACTTGATACAAGCATTAGTCCATAGAGATTGTCATTAATTACCAAAACCACACAAGGGGGCCCACATGTTCTTTCAAAGGGCTATTCCAAATTGTAGAGATTTCATAGGTTTTTTCAGGATTCTAATCCTTAGGTTTTTTTGAAGGGAATATGCCCGAGAGGCAATAATAAAGTGGTTATTATCGTATTCCTTATTTATGATAAATGTTTATTTTGCATGCTATAATTGTATCAATACAGAAACGTTAATACATGTGTGTTTAATAAACAAAAAGGAAGTTCCTAGTTATGCCTCTCTTATAAACTAGCTCGTTGATTAACAAGATGATCAAGGTTTCCTGATCATGGACATGGGATGTTGTTAATAACGAGGTCACAACATTAGTGTAATGATATGATGAACATTCATCCAAAGTATAGCATTACGATCAAAGTCATTGAGTTTATATTGCTATAACAACTTACGAAGTGATCCTAATCCTTAGACCATGAGATCATGTCAATCACTAACATCGGAAGAGTTTCTTGATGACATCAAACGTCACACCGTAATCGGGTGATTATAAAGATGGCTACAGAACTACTAAAGTGTTATGTTGAGGCTCATGGATCAAGAGTGGAATTTGTTCATCCCGATGACGGATAGATATACTCTGGGCCCTCTCAGTGATATCACATTGATTAGCTTGCAAGCAAGTGACTTGATCACTAGAATGTTATATCACGGGAACGAGAAAAGAGTGCATGTCGGTAACGAGATCAAACTAGGTATGGAGATACCGATGATCGAATCTTGGACATGTAATATATCGTGAAACAAAGGGATTAAGATACTAGCGTAAAAGGTTCCGACGATCACAGAAAAGTCATCGTTGAATGTGTGGGGGTCAGTATGGATCTTCAGGTCCCGCTTCTGATTATTGATCGGAGAAGGGTCTCGATCATGTCCGCATTATTCGCGAACCGTAGGGTGGCACACTTAAGGAACACTGACATCCAATTGGAGAAAAAGTTTCATGCCGGAAAGAATAACAAGCGAAGAAATTTATTTCACTGGACATCGAAACTGTTTCGGTTGAAATTGCTGAAACTGGTTCTGCATGTAAAATTGAATACTAGCAAGGGGTTTTATGTGAATGTTTGTTAATTAAAGTAATTAACAAAATTCTGAATAAATAAATAAAAGAGTTTTATTTAAATAAGAGCTTGCATTAAATTTGGTGGAAATTTAATGCATGTGAGTGGATTTTTAGTGGAGGCTCTTTTATGGGAGTGGAGGCTTTTCATTTCGAGTGGTAGCTCCATCCACATGAATGTGGAAGAGGTGGGGGCAACCACCATGGCTGGCGCCATGCCCCTTGGGGTGCCCCCTCTCCTCCTCTCAAAGCACACCTCCTCGTGAAGGATCTCTCTTTCCCTCTAGAATTTATCCCCCATGGTCTTGGACTAGCGAGATATATGTTCCCGGTGGCTATTCGGCAAGAAAAGGTTGTGCTTCTGCTACATCGCTGGAGCGAGGAGACGGAGGTTGCTCGGTGTCTTGTACGTATGTGCGAGCACGGATGCACTGCTGTTTTGCGGCACTAGGACTTCCTCTCGATCTTGAGATCGAAAAGAGATCGTCTACATCAACCACGAGTTTAGACTCGTTAAGCTTTGTCGGTCTTTAAGGGTATGTTCTCTACGAATATACATCCACTCGTTGCTTGTATCTAGTAGATAGATCTTGGTACATAGTTGTTCCCATCGTAGGAATTTTTTTGTTTTCTATGCTGCGAACCCAACATTTTTTCCTATGAATTGCCTTTGGATCAAAAGGAATTGTGCTAACCAAATTCACATGCATTGTGTTCCTATGGGTCAATTTTGATAATAATTTGAACATCCACACTAACCTCATTTTTAGACTTAAGTGTGTAGGATCGAGACACTTTTTCACTATGTTTCTTGTGTTTCATCCCAAAAAACCTTTTTTTATAGTGTTATTGTATTTTACAATCCTCTACTTTGCACATGCAAACCTGCAAAATTCTATGTTTATCTCATTTCTAGGTTTGTCAGTCCTACAATCCAAAGAAGTTTTTTCTTTGGCAAAACTAATGTATCATCCGCCCCCTTGGCGGAAATATTTCAAAATATGACACCTTGATTCGGCGCCATTCAGGGCAAAGCCAAAGTTGTGCATGTCGGCGACAAGTAAATTTGGCACGGGAGTGGTTCCGAGGTTCGATGGCGCCGACCTACCTTCGGCGCTAGGTCATGTTGCGCCGACCTTTCTTCGGCAACGATAGATGCATGGCGCCGAGCTGCACTATTTCGGATCCATCCTAGTTGTCGTTGGATCGAGGGTCAGATTTCGAAATAGCATTTACCGGGTTAGACTAGATACACTCCAATATTAGTGAACATGCATATCAAAACACGTTTACATGAATGTGTTTTAAAAAAAGTTATAATGTTTTACATTAGTGAATGGAGGTTATTTTAGTTTTGCCAAAGTGTCAAATTTGTCAAAAAAAAAAAACATCCAAAGAGACCCTAAGAAACTGAACGGCCGTAGCGCCGTTTGCTGACACGTGAATGCTCATTTTTGAACTACGCTGTGTAAAAAGGAGCAACGGTAGGCCATAAAATTGCAGCGGTAGTCAATCCATGAACATGCGAAAAAACATACTACTAGCAGTAGTATAAAATAGGAGGGTAGAGAGTGGAGTCGGGTGGAAGGCTGTCGGTGGTGGAAATGATTTCGATGCCCCTTGCTCGGGCTGCCCGTCTTGTCCACCCCACACCACCACAATGGACACCACTTTACTTTTGCAGAGTGGAGAAAGAGAGCCCGCCCGCTCGCCCGCCTGCTGCCTCGGAGTTTGGTCCACCACGAGAAAGCCACAAGACTGCTCTCCTGCCGCTCCACACTCCATTGCACTGGGCGCACTGCTTGCTGGTCAGACGCGGGAGCGATCGAACCGAAGCTGACGACGAGCTTTGCTGGGGCTGGGGCTCATGTGGTACAGTGCGAGCTGGTACTCCGGTTTGTGTTCGTGCGGGCAAAACTCCATCGATCCGCGGCATTATGATGCAATCAACGGCGTATGTGCGTGGTGCATTATTCCAAGCTTTGATCGAGTCGAGATTTTTTGCTTTCTTTGTTGGGAAGAGTATAATCCATCAAATGTCACTGGACCGAATGTCGTTACTCGACTTGGTCACTGCACATCAATATACGCAATTTATGGTCATAGAATACACATCAAAGGCCATCTAGGTCACTTAGCGAGGGTAGATATACATATTTTGCTGACATGGCAGGTTGCGGACCCATCTATCAAACCCTGCAGTCCAAATAGACCATTTTCTAATAAAAATGACAACAAGGGCTAAATTGCAAACTTGACAATGCTAAAAAGATCCACTTCACCATGTGTAGCATCGCTTCTCTCCGGCGATTTTGGTCATGCTTCGCCGTTCCCGCACCCTCAAGATTTGGCGCTCCCTGCCCCTCAAGCTCCGCCGGATGCTAGGTCCGCGTGCTCCTCCAATGACTCGACCATGGAGGTGCCCGTGGCAATGGGACGTGGAGCTCGGCCACGGGAACACCAGAGCGGGACCGGCGTGCGGTGAAGCACCAGAGCAGGTCGGCTTGCACCCTTCCCTGCCTTAATCTACCGTAAATTGCATATACAGTGGTGTACACTGATCAAGACGAGTATGACCTCCGTTTCAATAATATTTCTTTAAAACAAATGCGATAGGGAAAGTCCTTACAATAATTTTGTTTTTAAAATAATAAGAACCCGAATCTCCGTCCATGAGAACTTAAAACCTAGGTGGCTAGGTCATACGTCCATTTCCATGATCAAGTGGGCTAAGTAGTTTTGATGGATTTAACTCTTTTTGGAATGAAAGAAAAAGGATGAGAGAAAGGAAAATGTGGGGGCGTACACGTATCGAAATGGCAACAAAAGCTTGTGCTGTTTTCGCTGTGATGCCTTTTGTTTTTCTTTTCCTTTTGGAAATGACGTCGGCACGTCTCGTGTGTCTGTCTTTCTAGCGAGAGGAGTGGGTCACGCGTGTTTGGGATTTAATTTGGCTGGTTTTATTTACAAAGACATGTACAGACTACAGTAGTCACTAGAAAGACAAGACGTCTTATATTTAACTTTTCTGGTATTAAAAAAAAAAAAGATCACACAGACAAGAAGCCGACCCAGGCGAGCAGAGCACGCCGTGGAAGGTAATAATCGTCGCTGCAACGAGCAGCCGGTGGGTGGAAGAAGATGTGGAAGAGGGGAATAGAGAGAGCGTGACACGACGAGGCACAGAGCCCGATAAAAAGGACGGACGGGACGAAAGTAGAGAACCATCATGGCAGCAGCAGCAGCAGCCGGTGACCCTAGCCCAGCAGCTCCTAGTGCCTCCTTGTCTCTCATCATCAACTTCATCACACACTCTTTCTTTCTTATACTACCTATAAATTAGTTTCTCTTTTTTAGTACGTACTTCAAGCTGTAGAAGCTAATTCTTTCATTTTCACAGAAAAATATACGTACAGCATGGTTTATGCACGACTTATTGCTAATTCGGAGCTTTGTGGGCAACATAATAATTAAACTAGCGAGGGCAGACATGCATGCATTGATGCTCTGATTCAGATTAAGCAACTGTACCTGTACTACGTATCTTCTTTACATGATGCGCGGTGTGGACTGTGTGTATCTGTGCTGCTACTACTACATCTATGTTATGGAGGTAGTACTAGTAATCTGTTGCTTTAACCACGGGCATCTTGTAATTGGAGGATGGCTTTTACACCATGTGTGCGTGGGCTCTTTGCATGTGGTCAAGATCGATCATGGAGTGGGAACCAAGATCGCGCTTTTGTTTTCTAGCGCAGGATCCAAGGCCAGCATCCCAGGGGCCACATGCATTTTTTGCATAGATGCTGTGGATAGGAATAGGAGCCACTTTGTCTCGGACAGAGAAGCCCAGGAACAAGTGCTGGGCTTCGTGGGGAGAAACAGCTCACATGTCCAAAATGGATGAACTATTGATTTCAGATTTGCACACACCAAGAAAAGAAAGGAAAAGAACAAGACAAAGGAAATTCGGTCCAGCTAGAAGTAGTCCTCAAAGGTCCAAACTTCAAAAGCCCCGCGTGTCCTAACTCTAGAAAGGCTCGGGCGGAGCATCCATAAATAATTAAGGTTTATATATGCATAAATAATATTAATAAATCTTGATGTACATTAAAAAAAACGTGTCATGTGAGAAAAATGTTCTACAAAAAAGGAACGAATAAGTTACTCCCTCTGACCATATTAATTGACTCACATTTGTTTAGATTTGAATGAATCTAGACACTATTTAGGTTCATTCAAATTTTGATAAATCCAAGTCAATTAATATGGGTTCGAATGAAGTAAAAAGAAATGAAATAGAAAATGAAGAAGATATAAAAGGAAATAAAATAAAACAAAAAAGAACAAGAAAAGTAATAAAAGAATAAAAAGAAGGGTCTTCCAAATGCAACGCCAAGCAATAAGTGTAGGGCGGCGGTGATGTAGTCGATGGTGCAGATGGAGGAGCCAGGGCCGAGGGCGGAGGAGGAGCAGGCACCGTACGAATCTGTGGTGGTTTAGGGTTTCGACCCCTGTAGTTGGGACTTGGACGTCAGCCCGATGGTTGAGGAGGAGCCATTGGAGGAGGTGGCGGTGGCGGCGGTGGTGCAAAGAAGACCTGAGGACATGAGTCCTTGTTGGTTTGGGCACGATCAGCCCATTGCAACATCGAGCGAACCTCGGCCAAGGAGGGGCGCGGACGCATCATAGGGATGAAGGAGGCATGTTTCTCGAACCGCTCGCTGAGGCCGACGAGTAGGACGTTGATGAGCTGCTGATTGTCGATCGGATCAGCGAGTTCGCGAAGTTCATCCGCGATCGCCTTAAGGCTTGGCAGTAGACGCCGACGGGTGCATCACCTTGCACCGTGTTCCGAAGCTCGGTGTGGAGATTGTTGGCGCGAGCGTCGACGTTGTCCTGGAAGAGCTGACGAAGGGTTGCCCACAGATCGGCGGCGAAGGCACCATCACGGCGTACGAGATTGAATATTTCTATGAAGACTCGCATGTAGATCCATTGAATAATGGCAAGATCATTCTTGACCCATTATGGATCTTGAGGTTGAGGGAGAGCGTCATCGGCGACGTAGAGCGGAGGTTACATCGTCCGAGATGGACGTCGAAGAGGTGACGCTAAAGGTAGTAGTTGTGAGCAGCGAGGTATAGGGTTATGGGTATGTAGGGGCTAATATCGGATATGGTGTCGGTGAAGGAGATTGAAGGGGCTATTGGTGGAGGTAGAGCTAAAGTAGCGGTAGAGGTGTGGAGGGCGTGGCATGTGACCTTGGCGGCGACGATGGCGGCTTGTCAGTCAAGTAGCCGTATGCATGGCAAGGTGGGCGGGTGAGCCATACCTTAGGATCGGAAGTCTGATACCATGTAGAATTGTATAGAACAATAATCTATGACAATATTGTGGCAATTACAAGAGGTATATATAAGGGTCTAGGTACACCAGCCTAGCCCTATAACAAACCGACTAGGACTTTTAAACCTAATAAGAGTTGTATTCTAAAAACAAGGACGGTCTCGGCCGAGTAGGTAGGGCACGTGTTGTAGGGTGAAAACCTAACCTTGTTCACTTGCCAGGCTAGAGGGGAACACGTTCTTTTCAAAGGCATCATTGGGTGGTGTTTTCACTCCTCCGGTTAGGAGTCTCCTAGGGAAATCCTATATTCCACATGGGATCGGCCGAGGGTGGCTCTTCTATGTCGCATGTCTCTTGGGGGCTCGTCTTAGATGTTCCGCCACTCGTGGAAGTGAGTTGGTGGTTGCTCTTGGCGTGAGTGGCATTGTATCCTTTAGCGGGTTTGGTGGACATGCAGACGTGACTTCGGGATTGGTGCTCTAGGTGAAAACCCTGCGCCAACCTCGGACGATGCTAGTGATGGCCGCGTTCTCGAACATCATTTCCCTCCTAGGAGGCATCAGTTGTGGAGCCCCTTCACCACCCACGTTTGGTGTACCTTTCATATTGATGTTGATTTGTGCTGCCTTGCAACTTTATCATCGCCTAGGCGGTACGTAGCCTTGAGGCCGGTGTGGAAGTTGAAGACTCAGAGTTGATCGTCTCAACTTGCGTCAAGGTGTGTTGTCAATTTTGGTTGCTAGGGACAAATAGTCATTGACTAGTGTGGGGCATGACCTTTGGGCCTGCCCATGGCGTTCGTGTTGTATCGGTTTTTTGCCATTTTTTTTGTATAAATTGGTCAGCAGCTTCGTGTCTTTGGCTTGCTCTACTGCTTGTAGTTGTCATTAGTTGGTCCAATAATTTATTTGTAATTAGTATTTTTTTTTCAAATTTTATACTAATGATGATAGTTATCAATAGACAGGTGAGGCTTTTGCGCAAAAAAAGCGCTCTCTTCTCTATCAATCAAGCAAACATTTTGCCTTGCTTCGAAAAGAAGAAAATTACGAGCTTCTCGTAGGCTTTGGTGAAGATGCTCGAACCATGGCCATATGCACTTGTCACGTAATCCAGCAGCAACGGAGCGGCAATTCCTATATATGGCGACCAGGTCGGCACGTAGCGTGCGTCGCACACCCCGAGCGCAGTATGGGCCCAGTCGGCCTTCTCCTTCACATTTTCTTTTCTTTTTTTATTTTCTTTTTATTGGTTTTATGTTTTCTTTTCCCTGTTAATTTTTATGATTTTATTTTATTATTTTTTCAAAATAAAAATGGAAAATTGAAAATATGTTTGAATTTATGAAATTTGTTCAAATTTGAAATCATTTAGAATTGAAAATATAAAAATTGTTCAAATTTGGAAAAAAAGAAAAGTGTTTAAATTTATAATTTGTTCAGATTTAAAATTTGTTCAAAATTTAAAAATAAAAATTGATAAATTAGGAACTGAATGGAACCAGAAAAATACTACAGAATTGCTATAGAAAAAATCCGAATGAAGCAATCAACGAGGAACTTTTTTTAAGTAACCATATATTTATTTAGACAATCCGTTTACATGGATTACATATATGATTCACACATAAGACAAATATGCTTATCAAGCAACTTTCCATAAAGAACACCGCAAGTAAAATTACAATTTCATCCTTGAGGAAACATGTGCCTCGCCAATCCATCGTCTATCGCCCTTCGCCTCCACCATGATAGCGCCAAAAAACAAGGCGAATAACCGCTGTACCTGTTACAATTGCGACAACAAGATAATGAAGAATGAAAACGAAAAACACAATAAGGGATACATATTAACGTGGAAAAACCTCTACAACAAGGAGAGGAAAAAAACCACGGACGCCAGCCAGCAAAACTTCACTATATCGAGGAGTGTTTACAAGCGCCGGAGATTTCACAGATGCAACTCATCCCAACCGGCGGATTACAAAGGGTTTATATATCGGTGAAAACCTAGGTCTTCGACGATCCGTAGACGGATCTCGCTCCACTCGTCAGAAGTTGGCCTATACTTTGTAGAATTTGGATCAACATATAACAAACTCCACCTTGAAACAAATTCCTCCTTGTAGCATCAACATCAACCATCTCCCTGAACAAACAAAGAAAATACTTTTGTTGCCAATAGCCACTTGGGCTAATCAGTTAAACCAACTAAGTTCGAGCAAAGCTCAAACTTAGCAACAGGAACAGGTTTAGTCATCATATCAGCAGGATTATCATGAGTGTTGATCTTGCATACCTTTAATTTATCTTAAGCAACAATGTCTCTAACAAAATGGTACTTGACATCAATATGCTTAGTTCTCTCATGAAACATCTAATATTTTGTAAGGTATATGACACTTTCATTGTCACAAAACAAAGTAATGTAAGAATCATCTCCACAAAGCTCAGCAAACAAACCTTTCAACCAAACAGATTCTTTGCAAGCTTCAGCAATAGTCATGTATTCAGCTTCAGTAGTAGATTGTGCAACAACAGCCTGCAATGTAGCCTTCCAGCTAACAGCACAACCACCAACATTAAACACATAACCTGTGAGGGATCTTCTCTTATCCAAATCGACAGCAAAATCTGAATCCACATAGCCAGCGAGTCCCTCACCGGTCGTGCCAAACTTTAAACAAGCATTGGAAGTGCCAAGAAGGTACCTGAAAACCCCACTGAACAGCCTTCCAATGTTCTTTACCAGGATTATCCATGTATCTACTTATCAAACTCATAGCATATGATAAATCAGGACAAGAACAAACCATGACATACATCAAAGAACCAACAACACTAGAATATGGCACCTTTGACATGTACTCAAACTCTTCATCAGTAGTAGGACATTGAGAAACTGACAATTTAAAATGAGGAGCAATAGGAGTACTAACTGAGTTGGCACCATCCATATTAAAACGATGAAGAACTTTCTTAATGTAACTTTGCTGACTAAGAAATAACAAACCAGATTTTCTATCTCGGGTAATCTCCATACTTAAGATCTTCTTAGCAGTACCAAGATCCTTCATCTCAAACTCACTACTTAGGTGTGCCATCAAAGTAGTGATTTTTTATGCCCTTGGCAGCAATTAACATATCATCTACATATAGCAGCAAGTATATAGGTGACCCATCAACAAACTTGATATAAACACAACTATCATATTTAGACCTCTCAAAACCATGTGAGATCATAAATGAATCAAACCTTTTATACCACTGTCTTGGAGATTTCTTTAAGCCATAAAGAGACTTCTTTAATTTTCACACAAAATCCTCTTTACCAGGCACTATGAACCCTTACGTTGGTCCATGTATATTTCCTCATCAAGCTCTCCATGCAAAAGCAGTCTTGACATCTAACGCTCAAGCTCAAGATCACGCATAGCCACAATACTAAAGAAAGTATGAATGGAACTATGCTTCACAATGGAGAGAACACATCATTGTAATCAATACCGAATGCCGAACCCTTTTGCTACTAACCTTGCCTTGTACCTTGAAGGCTCTTTGGGAGAGACCTTCCTTCTTCTTGAAGATCCACTGCAATGAGCCTTCTTTTGTTTAGGCAAGCACACAACATCCCATGTGCCATTTTTCTCAAGCAATTGCATCTCTTCTTGCATAGCAGAAACCCACTTCTCGCGGTCAACGGATGTAGTGGCTTCATTATATGTAGTAGGTTCAGAATCGTTCTCCACCTGTTCAGCACAACTCAAAGCATAATGAACAAGATTACACTCTTCAATTAAACGAGGACGAGGACCACAGTTATGCCTCGGTCTATCAGCAGCAATGGACTCATGTGGCTGTTGCAAAACAGTAGGTGAGTGCTGAACAACAATATCATCAATATTTTCCTCATGTGTATCTTCGACGATAGCATCATTATCAACAGTTTTCCGGGTTCTCCACCGCACTAACTCCTCCTCTCCAACAGCAACAGGAGAGGTATCTGATGGCGAGCTATCATGATACATAACGGACTCATTGAAAACAATGTTTCTACTTAGCAAAATCTTTTTAGTTTCAGGATTCCATAATTTATATGCTTTAACTCCTGAAGCATAACCAAGAAATATGCACTTAACAACCCTAGGCTCTAAATTTCCATTATCAACATGAGCATATGCAGTGCAGCCAAAAACTCTCAACTATGAATAATCAACAGGCGAACCTGACCATACCTCAATTGGACTTTTCTTCTCAAGTGGAATAGAAGGTGACCTGTTGATGAGGTATCTCTGTATGTTGGTCGCCCGTAAACGCCTATGCATACGCATTAGACAACATACAACAAGCCCTCGAGATGATGGTTCTGTTTCATGCGCCTTGCACGCCATTCTCATTGAGGAGTATATGGGATGGTGTGATGCCTGATCATGCCATCTTTACTGCAAAACTCCTCAAACTCATTAGAACAAAATTCCATACCATTGTTAGTACGTAGTACCTTTACCTTCTTCTTAGTTTGCTTTTCAACCATAACTTTCCACTTCTTAAAAGCATCAAAAACATCAGATTTATGCTTCAGAAAATAAGGCCACATTTTTCTTGAGTAATCATCAATAATAGTAAGCATATAATTAGCACCACCAATAGAAGCCTTATGGGACGGACCCCATACATCAGCATGCACATAATCTAATATGCCTTTGGTGGTATGAACGGAAGCATTGAATTTAACTCTTTTATGCTTACCAAAGATGCAGTGCTCACAGAACTCAAACTTACTCAAGTTGCAACTATCAACCAGCTCTCTCTTGACCAACTCTGTCATGCCTTGTTCGCTCATATGCCCAAGACGCATATGCCACAGATATGTTTTACCACAATCATCAGAATCATTAGAAGTAACAGCAGCATCAATACCAGGAAAAGTGCTGCCTCTAATAACATATAATTTAGCAGAATTCATATCACATATCATGTGAATAAGAGAACCTTTTGATACCTTCAGAACTCGATGTCCACCGGCATACTTGTATCCAACAACGTCCATGGTACTTAGGAAGATCAAATTTCTGGCCATGCTTGGTATGTGCTTCACCTCACTCAACGTGCGTGTTATGCCATCATGTGTCCTGATCTTAACAGATCCAACACCAACAATATGCATGGGTTTTCATTCCCCCCACACACAAAATCACCAGTCTGCACAGACTCATATGAACTGAACGATGGTTTGTTACAACAAATATGAAACGAACATGCAGTATCAAGTATCCATTCATCATCACGAGAAGCACAAGCAGCAAAAACAACTAAGCATTCACCATCAGAACTATCAGAAACAACAGCAGCCTTACCAGTACCTTCAGACCTATCTTTCAGTTGGTAAGTTCCGTTTCTTTTCTCCTTATTCTGCAACTTCCAACAATCATCAATAACATGATTAGATTTCTTACAATACCTGTAGAATTTATCCTTTCCCTTGGACTTTGAAGAACTTCTACCGTCCTTGCTCTTATCTATGTTGCCATAGTTGTTGTATCTCTGCTCGGGCCTGCCACGAACCTGCAGAGCCTCAGCCTTGGATGACGTCCCATATGACCCTACCATAGTTTTCATATTTTCTCTCTGTTCGAGGGCTCATGTACTTAGGAAAGGGTTAGTTCATCACAGCTCAATAATATTGTATCACAAAAATGTGTATAGGAACTAGGCAACGAACATAAGAGTAGAAGAGCTAAATCCTCATCATCATATTTTACCTCCATAGACTGCAAGTCTGAAACAATCTCTTTAAAAACAGAGATGTAATTCATTACCGATCCACCTTTTTGCAGCCTGTGCGAGAATAACTTCATATTCACATTCATCTTACTGGTTAGATCCTTTGACACACAGATCGTTTCCAGTTTTTCCCATAGGGCAGCAGCAGATTTCATCTCTAGTACTTCCTGCAAAATATTATTGGACAGATGAAGTTGAATCAAAGACAAAGCCTTACGGTGCTTCCGCTTCTCTTCGACGGACCAGGTCTTAGCATCGTTTTCACCGAATTCATCCAACGCTTCATCCAGATCAGAAGTTTGGGCGAGAATCGCCCGCATCTTCACCTGCCACAAGGAGAATCTTGTGGTGTAGTCTAGCTGTGGTAGATTGAACTTCAATGACGACATGTCGCAAACCCTAGATTAGAACCTGGGACTCTGATACCACTTGTTACAATTGCGACGAGAAGATAACGAAGAATGAAAACGAAAAACATGGCAAGGGGACACAGATTTAATGTGTAAAAACCTCTCTAACAAAGAGAGGAAAAAACCACGGGCGCCAGCCAGCGAAACTTCACTATATCGAGGAGTGTTTACAAACGCCGTGGATTTCACAGATGCAACTCATTCCAACCGGCGGCTTACAAAGGGTTTATATATCGGTGAAAACCTAGGTCTTCGACGATCCGTGTCAGATAGCTGCCCCTCGCACTCCCCTGAACCTTGCTCCACTCGTCAGAAGTTGGCCTATACTTTGTAGAATTTGGATCACACATATAACAGTACCTAGATCTGAGAGAGCACCATTGCATACAAGAATGCTTTTTGAGCCAATGTTCGGGTCGTCGCAAGCGACGAGCCTGAGACATTGTGACACGTTGTTCGGGAATCGTCCCCATGGACACCAGATCCTGACACTCTCATCTTCATCCGACGCAGTCGAAGAAGAGAAACGTTGCCACCTGCCGTCTTCCACGCACAGTGCTGCAAAACGCCAAACACAACTGCGTCAATCGATGCGACCGCCACCCATTAGAGAGCTGACGATCGATCACCTGACACGTATCTCACCAGATCGATAGACCAGGGAGAAGACCGGGCCACCTGCTCCCCGACGCCATCGATTAGAGTGACATCGATAAGAAGGAAGAGCGGGGACAAATTATTCCACCGCGATGCAGGTTCCTCCATGGAAGTCGTGCCTCAAGAAAGAACAAGACCAACCCTAACTACAGACCAGAGCCTGGGGTGCCCACCCCCTCCCGTCACCGGAGCGGCGAACAGAGGAGGCACGGACCAGTTGCCGGCGGCCGGTTGTAGTCTAGGGTATATGGGATTGCCGATCTTGTTTCTATGAGAACTGACTACCACTGTTTTGGGTTTCACGGGGGTTGAGCCCTCTCAAGATCATCCTACAATCAACGAGGAACTAAGCGAGCGAGAACTGCGCTAATTATTTAACATGGGTCAGCTCATATCTCTCCTGAGTGTGCGGTGCCTCGAATAGAGAGAGGGGAGGTGCTACTGGCCGCTCAAAGCGGCTCGACCTCGATGCGCCGCCGCCTGCACCAAGGCTGAAATGGGCCGGCCCATTACACTAGACATTTGGTATGAGGCTTTTTTTTCATTTTTTTCATTTTTCAAATCTAAAAGTATTCGGATATAAACGAATTTTAGTTCTAAAAAATAATTTAAAAAATAACTAGTTTTAATAAACTTGAACATTTTTAAAAAAATCGTGATTTTTACAAAGATCATTAACATTTGTCGAAAAATTATGAACCAATTTCGAAAATCATCAATAACTCTTTAAAAAACATGAACATTTTTCAAAAAAATCATGAACCAATTTCATAAAATAAACCAATTTAAGAAAATCATGAACCAATTGCAAAAATCATGAACCAAATTCTGAAAAATATTAACATTTTTCAGAAAATAATGAACATTTTCGAAAAATCAAGAATATTTTCAGAAAAAATCATGAACAAATTTTGTAAAATACATGAATATTTATAGAAATCATGAACATAATTATTACAAAAACTAAATTGTCAGAAAAACAGAATAAGCCGTCGGTCTGCTCCGCCTCCGGTGGTCTTGAGGCCTTGGAGGTGTGTTGGACCACGACCTCTCACCGGCGGGAGGTTTCTGTTCGTTGGTTAGATTGTTTTTTTGATGGTAAGGTGTATATTTTGAAGTCATAATAAGGTCCTTCCCGCCATATCCTTACTCCGGGTGTGCATCTAGCGCTGATGGAGGACACGTGGAGTCGTGTGTCCGACAGATCTTTTGGGATCTATTCGTTTTCGTGTTCATCGTTATGTTTTCAGGTCAGTCTCTTCAGATTTACGGATGTCATCATTAACTATGGTTGCTGCTCTAGTGTGCTGGTTTTAGAGCCTTAGTAGGACGATTTCCCGTCCTATTACAACAAGCTTTGCCCGACTCCATCATTGAGGGGCAAGGACAGCGGCGCGTCTTCGGCTCGCGCTAGAGTTTCGTCACTAGGTGATCTTTTGACCTATGTATCTTTTTATTATTTTTATTGACCTTTTTGTACTAAAGTTAATGATTATTAATGAGATCGCTGAAATTTTGAAAAAAAAAACAAAATAAAGGAAAAGGGAAAAAGAATTAAGAAAACGAAAACACGGGATATTAAATGGGCCTGGCCCAGGAAGCAGCGGCTTGAGGCAGCGCGAGCGCCGTGCGCCGCATGAAGGACGCTTTTCTGAACAATGTTGGCGCCGATCTGTGATGAAACAATGTCTGCGCCTTTGTGAGCTACTGGCTGATTTGCTGGTAGTCGGCCACTCGGCTTTCAGGAGCCTTTTAGCCCAAATTGGTCATGCACGATACATGGGGTAATTTGGTGTTTGTTTTTTCCCTAAATGATGATGAGTGTACTGCTGATGCAGATCGGGAAGGAAAGCTGTTAATAAATTACACGTTGCCGTTCGTGAAAGGACATTGCTTTGTTGCTCGAGTAGGGAAAAACGGTAACAACTCAAGTACTCCTTCAAGTCCATATTAATGGGCTCAATTTTATGTATGAATCTAGATAAAGTTAAGCCTCTTAATATAAACCAGAGGGACTAAGAGCATCTACTCGTATTTTGGATAAGCAAATTGGGTTTAGGTAATAGAGAGAGTAGGTTTGGATAACCTGAAGGACGCTTTAAGTATCATACTCAGCTAGCCGATACCACTCCACACTCTCATAATATTAAATAAAAATAGGCGAATTACATACCATAATGGGAAATTACAAAATGGCTAAGGTGGTAGAGGGTTGATTTGAAGATTACGTTATCATCCGTTTGGTTAAAGAAGACCCTCGATGAATCCTTCAGACGTGTACACATCTTCGTAAAGAGATCGCAAAATTTCACACAATGTAACGACGATCATAAATAGAATGTACGGTACATTGGAAGATAACCTGCAAAAGAGAAGATTTTTTATCATTAAACACTTTATCATTTATACATAGCCCTAACAATTAAATAATGATAATCGCTCCCACACTAAAAGAATTTGTATACTTATAATCTATGTCATGCCGGTTTCTAAAAATATTGACAACACTACTCAGTGGATACAAGTCTGAAACTGCATGGATGACTCACAATATAGAATATGTGAAATTACAATGGAAGAACATATATTTAATTGTCTCATCGTGGTGATAAAAAGCACATTTCGTATTTCCATGCCAGTTTCGTTTAATAATATTATCTTTTGTAAGAATAACACTCGATAAAGATACCAAGCAATTTTTTAATATTTTAGAGGTATTTTTATCTTTCTGATTTTTCTATTATTATCGACTAATGGATGCACTAGTGCATTGTATATAGAACTAACTAAGAATTGACTATTCTCATTTAAGTTAGTCTAGATTCAATTAAATATCTTCTGAATGTCACATTTGGAGGAGATGACTCCATCACTGTGAAGATTTTCTCACCCTTATAACGAATAATAGCATACAATGCAGGATATTGTTCCCTGAGTGTAGCATTACTTAGCCACTTATCCTTCCAAGACCGTATCTTAGATCCGTTCTTAATTGAAAAATATCCAAAACAGTAAAAAATAAAACCTTCTTCATTGCCATCATACTAGCCCATAAATGCGAGTCCCTAGATTTCCAAACTGCATGGGACAAATCTTTTGAGACAACATATTTTCGTTTAACGAGAGTTTGCCATACCTTCTATTTATTAAGTAACTTGAAGAGCCATTTACCAAGAAGGGTTATATTCTTGATCTCAAGATCATGAATATCAATCTCACCCTGGTCTTTGGGGTGGCAAACCACACTCCACTTAGCCAGTTGTCTTTTTCTCATTATCACCAGGGCCAGCTCTAAGGGGTCGTGACCCTGGAATCGGCCAGGGGCCCACGGCCAGGGAGGCAAAAATTTGTACTACTCACGTATATACCGGTGTATACTCGATCGAGACAGTGCCTGGAGCGACAAACGGGTTGGCTTGGTTGCTGCCCACGAGTCCGAAGTCCACGCAAAAATAATCCAGAAGACGAGAGCCGCTTCGCCGCACGAGTCCCAAGTCCGCTTCACCGCCTGAGTCCCACACGAGAAATCAGCCGCACGAGTCCTGAGTCCGACGCTAGCAGGAAATCCATAAGACAAGAAGGCGCTACGGAACGACGCATCGATGCTATGGCTTGCCGCTCGCGAAATCGGCAAGTTGCGATCTCCCTTCTCTAGTTCTCTTTGGAATCGGCCGGACAATCTCTAGGGCCTTGCATCCCTGCCGCTGCTCGGATGCTGTTGCTGTGTGTGAGCGTGAGACTGATCGTTGATCTGTGACTTCATCTCTAGCCTCCAGATCTGCTGGTACTTGTATATTAAATCATGGCCCTGATTGTTCTATTTCTGTTTTTAATTCTTTACATGATCATGATGTAGTCGATTCCTTCGTAATTTTATGTGATATGGCGCCAAAACAGATGTCTGGAGCTGCAAAAAGGAATAAACGAAAACGAGATATTAAAATTATTCAATCACAAAAATGTGCTTTAAAAAAGTATTTTCTGGCAACAAGTAGTGTTAATGTTGATACGTTGCAAACTATCTATAATTTTTATGCACCATGCTTGTTTTGCACCAATTATATTATGTTTTGTCCATACTATGTGGCATCTTTATGCATTTTCTGAAACTAACCTATTAACAAGATGCCACGGTGCCGGTTCCTGTTTTCTGTTGTTTTTGGTTTCAGAAAAACTAGTAAAGAAATATTCTCGGGATTGGACGAAACAAAAGCCGAAGTTCCTATTTTTTCCGACATGACACAGAGCCCGAAGGAGAGGCGGAGACACGTCCCAGGGCGGCCACACCTGGGCCAGGCACGGCCAGGGGCGCGCCACCCTAGGGTGTGGGCCCCCTGGCGCTCCACCGACCTTTCCCCTTCGCCTATATATTCCCCCCGAGACGAAAACCCTAAGAACCCGTTCAGAATTCCACAAAAAAGTCCATAGCCGCCGCCACTGTCATCCCTAGATCGGGATGGATCTAAAGCTCTTCCCGGCACCCTGCCAGAGAGAGGAGATCATCCCAGAGGCCTTCTTCATCACCATGCCTGCCTCTGGAGTGATGTGTGAGTAGTTCATACTTGGACTATGGGTCCATAGCAGTAGCTAGATGGTTGTTTATCCTATTTGTGCCACCATGTTTAGATCTTATGAGGTGCCTATCATGATCAAGATCAGCTTATTGTAATGCTACATGTTATGTTTGCGGGGATCCGATGGATATTGAGTATTATGTCAGATTGATTATTGTTCTATCATGTCTATGTTATTTGTGATCTTGCATTCTCTCCGTTGCTAGTAGTTATTCTGGCCAAGTATTTGCTTGTGACTCCAAGAGGGAGTATTTATGCTCGATAGTAGGTTCATGCCTCTAGTAATCTGGGAGAGTGACAAAAACTCCTAAGATTGTAGATGTGTTGTTGCTACTAGGGAGAAAACAACAATCCTTTGTCCAAGGGCAATTGTATTGTTTATATTACACACTTTGCTTAATCCAATTATCTGTTGCTTGCAACTTAATACCCGAGGGTTATTCGGATGATATCCTGGAGGTGGACTATTAGTCATAGATACAATTGGATTACAGTCTATGTATCATGTTGTAATTCCCAAGTAAATCTCATAGTGATCATCATGTCATGTACATGCATTGTTATGCATTCTCTATTTATCAATTGCCCCGCTGTAATTTGTTCACCCAGCATTGAAAGGATACAAATGCCGCCTAGAGGGGAGGTGAATAGGCGGTTTTAAAAACTTTTCCGAGAGTGGCTCGACAAAGGCGGAATTAAACTAGTGTTTACTTTGTCAAGCACAAAACCTAGAACAACTAGGGTTCACCTAAGTGCACCAACAATTTATGCTAAGCAATACAAGCAACAAAGTGATAGCAAGATATAGATTACTTCAAGCACGAAGGCTATCACAATGTAAAGTACATAAGTAAAGAGCTCGGGTATAGAGATAACCGAGGCATGCGAGGACGACGATATTTTACCTAGTTCCTCCCAACATGGAGTACGTCTCATTTGGAGAGGGAGTGGTATCAAACCACCAATGCCACAAAATGCCTCCCTTATTATCCGGCGAATCTCACCCCAATGGGATCGATCCACACTTCCACTATCAGTGCACTTGTCGGTGGCAACTAGAACCTCTCACAAGGTTGGTGCACTTCTCCACAACTTAATTGGAGGCTCCCAACAAATGCCACCAAGGCCACAAAACCGTCTAGGGTTCCAAGAACCCAAGAGGGGCAAGCTTCTATGAACACCACGAACCAAATCCTCCGAGGAGAACTCAAACCGATGCACCGAATGCAAATGGCAAGAACTCCACAAAGATGCTCAAATCCCTCACTCTCAAGTTCCAACAAAGCTACTAATGATATTGGGGTAACAAGAGAGGAGGGATCAAAGAGGGACACAAAATTCCCCAAAATCTAGATCCCCAAAGATACACTCACAAAGAGATGTTTTGGTTTGGTCAAAACGTGGATCTAGATCTCCTCTCTCTTCCACTCAAATATGGGCAAGAATCATCGGAGGGAAAGAGATTAATCAAACTTTAAGACGCAGAGCAAATGAGGGCAAAGCTTAGACTAATAGAAGAGGAAGAAGCAACCCAAAATGAAAAAGGGCAAAAGGTATTTAAAGGGCAGGGCAAATTTTGCCCGTTGGGGCATTTTTCCTGGACTGATCGGTAGTACCGGATCCAACCGGTACTACCGGACCGAACAAACCCAACAACGAGCGAACGAGGAAATCTAGAGCGAGTGAGCGAGCCAAAGCGTGAGGCGGCGGGTGGCGGTGAGGCGAAGCGAGCGGCGAGCTGCAAGGCCAGCGAGAGTGGGCCGACACGCGGAGTGGGGCCAGCGAGGCGGCGGCTGCTCACGCAAGTCAACGCGGGCGGGGAAGCGCGTTGTGTGCATGCGATGCATGCGGCCAAGCCTCGAGGTAGAGCAGGGAAGCAGCGGCGGCTGCTGGGAGAATGCCTCGGCTGGCCGGTAGTACCGGCCCACCCGGGCTGTACTACCGGGCCGTCCGGTACAACCGGAATTGACTACCTGGGAAGACAGAGAGTGTAAGGTTTCGTAGCATGGAAAACAAAAAATTTCTACCGCATACAAACAAACAAGCCAAGATCTATCTACTAGATTGTAGCAACGAGTCGATGGAATAACTCACCCTCGAAGATTCCAAAGTGTTTAATGAGAGCAGATTCTCGTGGGTGATGTAGTCGTACTCTTTTCGATCTCAAGATCGCGTGAGCGATCCTTCCGGCAGCGTTCGGCAGCGCTCCTTGATCGGTCACCGCGTTGATACTCGACGAAGACCTTCCTCTCCTTGTTCCAAAGAAAATGGAGGTTGTAGCACTCTCTCGCGATTCGAAGTGACTGTGGCGTGGCCGAAGTAGAGGGGAGATCTCGCAGGGCTTCGCCTTAAGCCGGAGCGAGTATGGTGGAGTATGAGAGAGCTCTTGGTGATCTAGGGTTTAGACACACCAATTAGAAGGCTCTAAACCGGAGGCTAGGGCAATTAGAAGCTCTAATTTGACGTCTTGGGAGAAATCCCTAGGTTGTGGCTAGAGTTTAGGTTTAGAGGAGAGGGACTTGTGTACTAGGAGGGGCAGCCCTGCCCCTCCCTTTTATAGGTGGGAGGCGCGGCCAAGGGTGTTGGAGATATGCCCAAGAGGCAATAATAAAGTAGGTTATTATCATATCTTCATACTTATGATAAATGTTTACATTCATGCTATAATAGTATTAACAAGGAAACCATTAATACTTGTGTGATTTGTAAACTTAAATTGAAGTCCCTAGTATAGCCTCTATACTTCACTAGCTTGTTGGTTAATAGATGATTGTGGTTTCCCTATCATGAACATTGAGATGTTATTAACAACAAGATCATATCATTAGGAGAATGATATGGTGGACATACTCCTATAGACAAGCGTAGCATAAAGATCAAGTCATTTCAATAGTTCAATTGCTATATGCTTTCTGATACATAGTAACCTAATTCCTTCGACCATGAGATCATGCATATCACCTTTACCGGATGGATGCTTTGATGTCATCAAACACCACACCGTAACAGGGTGGCTATAAAGGTGGCATTGAGTGTTCGGAAAGTGTTGGTTGAAACACATGGATCAAGAGTGGGATTTGTCCATCCATATGACGGATAGATATACTCTGGGCCCTCTCGGTGGAATGTCATCCAATTAGCTTGCAAGCATGTGACTGACTCACAAGGGATCACATACCACGGGAACGAGAAAAGAGTACTTATCAGTAACGAGGTTGAACTAGGTATGCAGAGATACCGACGATCATAACCTCGGATAAGTAACATATCGTGAGACAAAGGGAAATTGGTATCGTATGTAAGTGGTTCATTCGATCGCAAAGTAATCGTAGAAATATGTGGGAGCCATATGAATTTCCAGATTCCTCTATTGGTTATTGTTCGGAGAAGTGTCTCGATCATGTCCGCATAATTCACGAACCGTAGGGAGACACACTTAAGGATTCGACGTTGTTTGAGTAGTTATGGTATTATGAGAAAGAGACCGAATGTTGTTCGGAGTCTCGGATGAGATCCGGGATATCACGAGGTGATCCGGAATGGTCCGGAGAATAAGATTCATATAAGGAAAGTCCCGTTTCGGAGTTGGGGAATGGTTCCGGTGTTTTCATCGGGAACATTCTAGAAGGTCCCGGAATGTCCGGCACTCCGGAGGGGGAAGGGTACATGAATGTGTCATTGTAAGTTGGAATGATTGCATCATGTACTAGGTGTCTTCGCTGTCCAAAATAAAGGATTTATTTAAATCCTAAATTGAAAAGTCAAACGGCTAGTTTGAAAGTCAAACGGCAATTTTGGGAAGTGGAAGAGAGGAGGATTGGTGGAGGCGAATTGGAGGAGGGTTCCTCCTTGGCCGGGCGCCACCAAGCCGACTTGGGAGGGACTCTCCTCCCTTGGCCCAGCCCTCCCACCTATATAAGGAGGGGCAGGGCTCCTCTAACACACAAGTTTCCACCTCTAATCTCCGGTTTAGAGCCGTTTTGGTTTAGAGCTTCTAATTGCTTTAGCCAGCGGTTTATAGCCTTCTAATTGGTTTAGAGCCTTCTAATTGGTGTGTCTAATTACTAGACCACTAATATCCTCTCTCATAAGCTCCACCATACTAGCACCGCTTAAGGCGAAGCCTGGGATTTCCCTCTACTTCCTACCACGCCAGTTGTCTTAGGAATCGCGAGGAGAGTGCTACAACCTCCGCGTGCTGGAACAAGGAGAGGAAGGTCTTCGCCGAGTACCGAATGTGTGACCGATCGGGAGCGCTGCCGAACGTGGCTGGAAGGATCGTCACGCGATCTTGAGATCGGAAAGAGTACGACATCACCCACGAGAATCTGCTCGTTAACCGCTTTGGAATCTTCGAGGGTGAGTTCCTCTATCGACTCGTTGCTACAATCTAGTAGATAGATCTTGGCTTGTTTGTTTGTATGCGATAGAAAATTTTTGTTTTCCATGCTACGAACCCCTACAGTGGTATCAGAGCCGTGTCTATATGTAGATCTGTTGCACGAGTAGAACACAATGGTCATTGTGGGCGTTGATGCTTTTATTGTCGATTACTTCTTGTGTACTTTTGCATCTTGCGGTATGTTGGGATGAAGCGGCCCGGGCTAACCTTACATGACATCGTTCATGAGACTTGCTCCATGCTTGACATGCAACTTGTATTGCATAAGTGGCTTTATGGGTGCCTGCTTTCCTATCATAGTAAAGATCCAATTTACAACGGGTAATCAACAATGCTAGTATCAATGTTGTGGTTCTTGTTCGTAGGTTAGAACGACACTTATTGAAAGCCCCAAACCACGTAAAATATGCAAAGAAAGTAGAAGCGTCTAACTTTATTTTGCAGGGGTGTGCAGTGATGTGATATGGCCATGATTGTGATTATATATGATGTATGCAATGTTCCTTATTGTAAGTCGGCAACCGGTGAGCCATATGGTTGTCTTTAATTTCATAAGACCTGCATGTCTATTCAAAATAGTTGTAATAGTTGAAGCTGGTGGACGACAACCATGAAGAAGCGTCATTGACCTTGATGCTATGCCGGTGATGATGGAGATCATGTTCGTGCTTGAAGATGGAGATCGGAAGCACAAAGAAGAAAGGCCATATCATATCACATATTATGAATTGCATGTGATGTTAATCCTTTATGCATCTTGTATTGCTTAGTAGACGACGGTAGCATTATAAGATGATCCCTCATGCACATAAATTTCAAGTTCTAAAGTGTTCACCCTTAGTATGCACCGCTGCAAAGCTTGTCGCTCAAGCACCACGTGATGATCGGGTGTCTTTGATTCATGGTGAATACAACGTAAGCAAGCCATTTGCTTATGCGGTATCTAAGGTTTGATCTTGACGAGCCTAGCATGTACAGACATGGCCTCAGGAACACGGATTACCGAAAGGTAGAGCATGAGTCATATAGTAGATATGATGAACATGTTGATTGTTCGCCATTGAAGCTATATCAACTCTCGTGATGATCGGTTTTGATGTGGTGGATTTGGTTCGTGATCACTAAAACAATGTGAGGGATATTGTTTTGAGGGAGTTCACCTAGATTAATTTAATTATTAATTAGAACTCAATTTATCATAAACTAAATCAAAGTGAATTTGCATAGTTGTTGTAGTCATTGGCATCCGTTTACCACCTTGCGCTTAGTTATAATTGAGATGATAGAACTATAGAATTCTGGTTAGTTACTTTACGAACTGGTATCGTATTGTTTTGAAGTGTTAATCTAAAGTTTAAAAGTCCTATTGCAAACTTTCAGTAAGTTTCGGTTACTCCATGAAGTTTAATAGTTGGTATTAAATCAAGAGTAATAATTCCAGTGTTAGTATATAAGTATCATGTTTATCTCCATGATTCTTGATATTCAAAGAATTGTCTTAATATCAAGGTAATCTAGGATCTGAAAGAGTTGTTTCAGAAACCATGATGTGTGGAAGATATTGAGATATCTGAAACGAAGTTTTGGTTGCAACATGATAGAGTATAATATGGCAAAAGTCATGTTCTCATATTTGATGAGAATTTGCAAAAGGTTGGAGACACTAGTTGTCCTAATCTTCCAAAAGGTTTTGGAGAGCAACATTATACTCGTGATTCACCGTTATAAGCTAAAAGTAGCTTGGTCATGGACGATACCATGATGAAGGTGAATATTTGATGTAGGTAAAATGTTTACTACGCCAAGAGATTACTAAAGAAAGGAATTTGAAAGAACACCAAACATTTGATGATGGTGATCTACTTCAAAGTGCAAGTCCAAAGACATTGGTATTTAACTATACACGCTTTGGACTATGTGTCATATGTATGACTCCACTATTGATGTTGATAGATTCTTTCAAATGTAAATACTGAAAGAGAATCTCATAAATATGTGGCAGAAAAGAAAAGACTAGAATTGTTCAGCTTAAAGTATATAGATGATATACATGTTATGGCTATATTCTTTGCTTATTAAACAAAGTGGTTCTTAAGTATTTGATACTGAATTTGTTGGTGTGAATGTCATACGAAACAACACAATTCATGAACTACAATGGCCTAAGTAACTAGCAAAGAATATGTGATGATGTTCATCGAAAACAAATAAAGGGTTATTGTGTTGCTCGTTAAACATCAAAGCTTGCCTTCAGGATTTGTTTTATCAGTATTATGAGAACAAAAGGGTTGTTCAAATAATTGCCGTAATCCATAAAAGATGGATGATTCACAAATCTCGTTGGATAAATCACATCCATAAAACTAGTGCTAAAATTGTCGAAAGACAAATTGATTGAAAGATCACTTAGGAAGTGACATCGCTTAAATTATATTGGAAAGAAAACATGAAGAAACTCCATGTGGATGGAATTTTGGAGTCTTTTGATTTTTGATCAAATGACGGTTGTGAAACTTTCCTAGAGATAATTAAAACTTCGTTCATAGGCCAAAAGGGAATGAATGACTAGCTTATTGGAACTTGTGCATATTGTTGTACGAACTCCATTATGTGTAGTCAAGAGCGATGGATTTCAACTTCATATGCTTTCTCCGAAAATTTGAGTGAATATGTGAATATTTACTTAATAAGGATGAAGTGTGAAATATTTGAAAAGTTCGAAAGATTTTCAAGATGAAGTGCAAAATCATTGTAACAAGAATATAAATAGTTTATGATAAGATCATAAAGGAAGATATTTAAGTTACAAGTTTAGCATAATACCTAAGATTTAAGGAATCGGTCCGTGGATTTGCATTTCCCGAAACACCATAAGATTATGGAGCGTTCGAGATATGTAATTGAACCTTGTTTGACATGGTAAGATCGAAGGTATAATTTATAAAACTGCTATTATATTTTAAAGATTAAAAGCTTTAGAGACTACCGTTTTCCACTAAAAGAGCTCCATCATAATCCGCTGAAATGACACCATATAAGGTTATGGTTTGGGATAAAACCCAAGTAGTCCTTTCTTGAACATTGGTATGCTATGCATAAGAAAGATGTTTGCAACCAAAGTCGGATAAACCTGTCTTTGTATTACTGTTAAGTATTCCTCCATAAAACACCGGAGACAAAAGTGTTTGTCGCTTAGAACGTCAAGTTTCTTTGAGAAGGAAATTTTTCGTGAAAAGTTAAGTGGGAGGACAATAGAACTTTGATAAGGTTAAAGGAACCTTAGCTATATGTGCAGAGTTGCGCAGCACCGAAAAGTGTTCCGGAGGCAGCAACAATGCTCATGGCTCACGTGCCTCAAAGGTTGTGGTCACGAAGGTCTAAGTTTCTATTGAACCAAGTAGGTCAAGTAAACAATCAAATACCAAGATTTGAGGGTTGAATCATTATTTGAGAATAATGAACGGACTACATGCAAAGAAGCAATGATGGGCCCTGACTCCGTCAAATGGCTTGAAGCCATATAATCCGTGATAGTTCCATACACGAGAAATCAAGTTTTGAACTTGAAGGACCCTCGAGAAAGGTGTAAGACCTTACAGTTGTGTTTGGACCTATAAAGAAGTAGACATGGATGTTTCACATCTATGAAATAGTCGACATGTTGGGAAAGAATTCACAACAGTGTTCAAAGTTGACTATGACAAGATCTGATCTTTCATAGCGATATTTAGTCTAGACGGATTAATGTAGCAACCACTACATATAATTTGTTATGTGGTAGTAGAATAAACAAAACAAGTTCTTCTAATAGAATGGTTACCTAGGACGTGTGCATGACACGGTCCAAAGGGTTTTGTTAATTCAGAGGATGCTAAAAGCATATGCAAACTTCAATGGTTGAAGTAAGCATAGCGGAGTTGGAATCTTCACTATGATGAAACTGTTAAAAGAGTTTAATTTCATCGGAGACAATGAAGATGCTTGCATTTGCAAGAAATTAAGTGGGAGCGCTAAGACATGTTTCTAATACATTATGTGGAAGACATATTGTTGATTGGAAATAATGTATCTTTTATTAACACATATTAAGAATTTCATCCCGATGAAAGACTTAGGCAAAACCCAAATATTTGGCATCAATAGACGCTAATATGGTTGTGCCAGAAGTACATAGACGAGATATTGAATGAATTCAATATAGAAACTACAAGAAAGGTTCTTGTTGCACAGAAAGGATTGAAAGAGTTCAATGTTGATGATATATTCAAGTGTATTGGCACTTAGTAAGTGAAACAAAGATTCAAGTATAGATTGATACTTGATGTATGAAATCACAAAGAGTATTTATATCAATCATACTGTGATATGTACAAATCCAGATATGTCCTATGCTCTAAATGTTGTGAGCATATACCAGAATGATTCGTAAGATGATCATTGGACAATAGTAAAGATATTCTTATGATCTTTTGGAAGAACTAAGAGTATATTATTTGTAGAAGTGACAAATAGATAGTTAGTTCATTGTAAAAGTACTACATTGATACTAGCTTTGTCACAAAGTACAAATTAAGTTTATCTCAATCTAAATTAAGGGTGGCACAATATAATGGAAAGTGAGTTCCATAATGGATTTGGATGAGTTCCAAAGTTAAGACATTGTGACAGATACTTCAACAAAAGGCTAAGTATATGACTGCTATTATAGCAGCAAAGAGGGCATTTGTGTCAAGTAGTTTGTTATCAAACTAGGTGTAGTTCACAGCGGGATAATACTATGAAGATATATTGTGCGACAATATTATCAACATGTTTTAACCCCAAAGAACTAAAGGTCACACCGAAAGACCAAATCATACAAAGCCATCTCATTAGAGAATGAGTGATGCGAGAGGCAAAAGACATGCAATTACACACGGACCTGGAAGTGTCAGATCCGGAGATCAGTTAACCACTAGCAATCGTGTACATACAACACCAGAAAGCCATAGGTGTTGAAAACACAAAGGTTTGAAACTAGATTATTGACTCTAGTGCAAGTGGGAGACTGTTGGAGATATGCCCAAGAGGCAATAATAAAGTAGGTTATTATCATATCTTCATACTTATGATAAATGTTTACATTCATGCTATAATAGTATTAACAAGGAAACCATTAATACTTGTGTGATTTGTAAACTTAAATTGAAGTCCCTAGTATAGCCTCTATACTTCACTAGCTTGTTGGTTAATAGATGATTGTGGTTTCCCTATCATGAACATTGAGATGTTATTAACAACAAGATCATATCGTTAGGAGAATGATATGGTGGACATACTCCTATAGATAAGCGTAGCATAAAGATCAAGTCATTTCAATAGTTCAATTGCTATATGCTTTACGATACATAGTAACCTAATTCCTTCGACCATGAGATCATGCATATCACCTTTACCGGATGGATGCTTTGATGTCATCAAACACCACACCGTAACAGGGTGGCTATAAAAGTGGCATTGAGTGTTCGGAAAGTATTGGTTGAAACACATGGATCAAGAGTGGGATTTGTCCATCCATATGACGGATAGATATACTCTGGGCCCTCTCGGTGAAATGTCATCCAATTAGCTTGCAAGCATGTGACTGGCTCACAAGGGATCACATACCACGGCGAGAAAAGAGTACTTATCAAGAACGAGGTTGAACTAGGTATGCAGAGATACCACGATCATAACCTCGGATAAGTAACATATCGTGAGACAAAGGGAAATTGGTATCGTATGTAAGTGGTTCATTCGATCGCAAAGTAATCATAGAAATATGTGGGAGCCATATGAATTTCCAGATTCCTCTATTGGTTATTGTTCGGAGAAGTGTCTCGATCATGTCCGCATAATTCACGAACCGTAGGGAGACACACTTAAGGATTCGACGTTGTTTGAGTAGTTATGGTATTATGAGAAAGAGACCGAATGTTGTTCGGAGTCTCGGATGAGATCCGGGATATCACGAGGTGATCCGAAATGGTCCGGAGAATAAGATTCATATAAGGAAAGTCCCGTTTCGGAGTTGGGGAATGGTTTTGTTTTTCGGGAACATTCTAGAAGGTCGGAATGTCCGCACTCGAGGGGGGAAGGGTACATGAATGTGTCATTGTAAGTTGGAATGATTGCATCATGTACTAGGTGTCTTCGCTGTCCAAAATAAAGGATTTATTTAAATCCTAAATTGAAAAGTCAAACGGCTAGTTTGAAAGTCAAACGGCAATTTTGGGAAGTGGGAAGAGAGGAGGAGGGGTGGAGGCCGAATTGGAGGAGGGGTCCTCCCTTGGCCGGCGCCCCACCAAGCCGACTTGGGAGGACTCCTCCCCTTGGCCGGCCAGCCCTCCCACCTATATAAGGAGGGGCAGGGCTCCCTCCTAGTACACACAAGTTTCCACCTCTAATCTCCGGTTTAGAGCCGTGTTGGTTTAGAGCGTCTAATTGCTTTATCCAGCGGGTTAGAGCCTTCTAATTGGTTTTTAGCCTTATAATTTGTGTGTCTAATTAATATACCCCAAATAGCCTCTCTCATAATCTCCACCATACTGCACCGGCTTAAGGCGAAGCCTGGGATTTCCCTCTACTTCGGTACGCCACGTTGTCTTGGGAATCGCGAGGAGAGTGCTACAACCTCCGCCGCTTTCTTGGAACAAGGGAGAGGAAGGTCTTCGCCGAGTGACCGATCAAGGGGAGCGCTGCGGAACGTGGCGCTGGAAGGATCGTCTACGCGATCTTGAGATCGGAAAGAGTACGACTACATCACCCACGAGAATCTGCTCTCGTTAACCGCTTTGGAATCTTCGAGGGTGAGTTCCTCTATCGACTCGTTGCTACAATCTAGTAGATAGATCTTGGCTTGTTTGTTTGTATGCGATAGAAAATTTTTGTTTTCCATGCTACGAACCCCTACAAAGGGGAGGGGAGTCCCACCCCAACTCGGCTTGGAGGGTGCGCCGGCTTGGGGAGGAGGGACTCCCTCCCCAACTCGGTTTCCAACTCTCCTCCTCTTTCCAAAACTTGCCGTTTGACTTTCAAACTAGCTGTTTGACTTTTCAAATTAGGATTTGAATAAACCCTTTATTTTGGACAGCAAAGACACCTAGTACATGATGCAATCATTCCAACTTACAATGACACATTCATGTACCCTTCCCCGAGTGCGGACATTCGGAACCTTCTAGAATGTTCGATGAAAACACGGAACCATTCCCCAACTCAAACGGACTTTCCTTATATGAATCTTATTCTCCGGACCATTCCGGATCTCCTCGTGATATCCCGAATCCCATTCGAGACTCCGAACAACATTCGGTCTCTTTCTCATCATTCCATAACTACTCAAACAACGTCGAATCCTTAAGTGTGTCTCCCTACGGTTCGTGAATTATGCAGACATGATCGAGACACTTCTCCGAACAATAACCAATAGAGGAATCTGGAAATTCATATGGCTCCTACATATTTCTATGATTACTTTGCGATCGAATGAACCACTTACATACGATATCAATTTCCCTTTGTCTCACGATAGTTTACTTATCCGAGGTTATGATCGTCGGTATCTCTGCATACCTAGTTCAACCTCGCATCGATAAGTACTCTTTTCTCGTTCCCGTGATATGTGATCCCTTGTGAGCCAGTCACATGCTTGCAAGCTAATTGGATGACATTTCACCCAGAGGGCCCAGAGTATATCTATCCGTCATATGGATGGACAAATCCCACTCTTGATCCATGTGTTTCAACCAATACTTTCTGAACACTCAATGCCACCTTCATAGCCACCCAGTTACGGTGTGGTGTTTGATGTTATCAAAGCATCCATCCGGTAAAGGTGATATGCATGATCTCATGGTCGAAGGAATTAGATAACTATGTATCAGAAAGCATATAGCAATTGAACTATTAAAATGACTTGATCTTTATGCTACGCTTATCTATAGGAGTATGTCCACCATATCAATCTCCTAATGATATGATCTTGTTGTTAATAACATCTCAATGTTCATGATAGGGAAACCACAATCATCTATTAACCAACAAGCTAGTATTATATAGAGGCTTTACTAGGGACTTCAAATTAAGTTTACAAATCACACAAGTATTAATGTTTTCCTTGTTAATACTATTATAGCATGAATGTAAACATTTATCATAAACACAAAGATATAATAATAACTACATTTATTATTGCCTCTAGGGCATATCTCCAACAGTCTCCCACTTGCACTAGAGTCATCTAATCTAGATTACATGGTAATATACCGAACACCCATGGCAGTTTGGTGCTGGTCATGTTTTGCCCTCGGGAGAGGTTTAGTCAACGGATCCGCCACATTCAGATCTGTGTGTACTTTGCAAATCTTTATATCCCCATCTTGGATATGTTCTCGAATAGCGTGAAAACGTAGCTTGATGTGCTTCAGCTTCTTGTGTGACCTTGGTTCTTGTGCATTGGCTATGGCGCCCATGTTATCACAGTAGATAGACATTGGGTCCAGCGCACTAGGAACCACACCACCTGTAATGAACTCTTTCATCCATATCGCTTCTTGAAGCCTCAAAGCAGCCATGTATTCGATTCAGTTGAAGATCTCGCCAAAACTCTTTTCTTTGCACTCCTCCACTAATTCTGCACCATTCAAAATAAATACGTATCCAGATTGTGATTTAGAATCATCCGGATCGGTGTTCCAACTGGCGTCGGTGTAACCATTAACAACGAGCTGTTCATCACCTCCATAAGAAAGAACCATATCCTTAGTTCTTCTCAAGTACTTAAGGATGTTTTTGACCGCTGTCCAATGATCCACTCCTGGATCACTTTGATATCTGCTAGTTAAACTAACAGCATATGCAATGTCGGGTCTAGTACAAAGCATGGCATACATTAGAGATCCTATGGCTGAGGCATAGGGAGTCTTACTCATCCCTTCTCTATCTTCTGCCGATGTCGGACTCTGAGTTTTACTCAAGGTCGTATTGGGCAACATGGGCAAGAACCCTTTCTTGCTATCTTCCATTCCAAACCTCTTTAGAACTTTGTCCAAATATGTACTTTGTGACAATGATATTTGGCGTTTTGATCTATCTCTATAAATCTTTATGCCTAATATGTAAGCTGCTTTGCCAATATCCTTCATTGAAAAACTATTATTCAAATATTCCTTGACACTATTAAGAAGGTCTACATCATTCCCAATCAACAATATGTCATCTACATATAGTATTAAGAATGCTACAGAGCTCCCACTCACTTTCTTGTAAATACAAGCTTCTCCATAAGTTTGTATAAAACCAAAACTTTTGATTACCTTATCAAAACGTTGATTCCAACTTCGGGATGCTTGCTTCAATCCATAGATGGACCGTTGAAGTTTGCATACCTTGTTAGCATCTTTAGGATCGACAAAACCTTTGGGTTGAATCATATACAACTCTTCATCAATGTCACCATTGAGGAATGCTGTTTTGACATCCATCTGCCATATCTCATAATCATAATATGCAGCGATTGCTAACATAATCCTCACAGACTTTAGCTTCGCTACTGGTGAGAAAGTCTCATCGTAGTCAACTCCTTGAATTTGTCGAAACCCTTTTCCGACAAGTCGAGCTTTATAGACAGTAACATTACCATCAGCATCTGTATTCTTCTTGAAGATCCATTTGTTCTCGACAGCCTTCCGGCCATCCGGTAAGTCCACCAAAGTCCATACTTGGTTTTCGTACAAGGATCCAATCTCGGATTTCATGGCTTCCTGCCATTTATTGGAATCTGGGCTCATCATTGCTTCCTCATATGTCTCAGGGTCATCGGTGTTGTCCACCAACATGACACTCATAACGGGATCATACCAATCTGGAGTGGTACGAGTTCTCGTTGACCTGCGAGGCTCTGTAGCAACTTCGACCGAAGTTTCATGATCATCATCATTAGCTTCCTCTCTAATTGGTGCAGGCACCACAGGAACTTCTTCCGGCGCTGCGCTACTCGCAATTTCGAGAGAAGGTTCGACAACCTCGTCGAGTTCTACTTTCCTTCCAGTCACTTCTTTCAAGAGAAATTCCTTCTCTAGAAAGGATCCATTCTTAGCAACGAAGATTTTGCCTTCGGATCTATGATAGAAGGTATACCCAATAGTTTCCTTCGGGTATCCTATGAAGACGCATTTTTCCGCTTTGGGTTCAAGCTTGTCATTTGTAACTTCTTTACATAGGCTTCGCATCCCCAAACTTTAAGAAACGACAATTTAGGTTTCTTCCCAAACCATAATTCATACGGTGTCGTTTTAACGGATTTAGACGGTGCCCTATTTAAAGTGAATGCGGCTGTTTCTAATGCATAACCCCAAAATGATAGCGGTAAATCTGTAAGTGACATCATAGAACGAACCATATCTAAGAGAGTTCGATTATGACGTTCAGACACACCATTACGCTGTGGTGTTCCCAGCGGTGTCAATTGTGAAAGTATTCCGCATTTCTTCAAATGCTCGCCAAACTCGTAACTTAGATATTCACCTCCACGATCAGAACGTAGAAATTTAATCTTCTTGTTACGTTGATTCTCTACCTCACTTTGAAATTCCTTAAACTTCTCGAAAGTTTCGGATTTATGTTTCATGAAATAGATATACCCATATCTACTCAAGTCATCCGTGAATGTAAGAACATAACGATAACCACCGCGCGATGCTACACTCATTGGACCACACACATCGGTATGTATGATTTCCAATAAGTCCGTAGCTCGCTCCATCATACCAGAAAATGGAGTCTTAGTCATTTTTCCCATTAGACATGCTTCGCATCTTTCAAGTGATTCAAAATCAAGTGATTCAAGAAGTCCATTGGAATGGAGTTTCTTCATACGCTTCACTCCAATGTGACCAAGACGACAGTGCCACATATAGGTCGAGTTATCGCTTGATTTCAAACGTTTAGCTTCAATGTTATTAATATGTGTATTTCCACCATCGAGATTCAACAAGAATAGACCATCTATCAAAGGTGCATGTGCATAAAACATATTACTCATATAAATCGAACAACCATTATTCTCGGATTTAAACAAGTAACCGTCTCGCAATAAACAAGATCCCGATATAATGTTCATGCTCAACGCAGGCACCAAATAACAATTATTTAAGTATAAAACTAATCCCGATGGTAGATGAAGGGGTAGCGTGCCGACCGCGATCACATCAACCTTTGATCCGTTTCCCACGCGCATCGTCACCTCGTTCTTCACTAGCTTCCATTTATTCTGCAGCTCCTATTTCGAGTTACAAATATGAGCAACCGAACCAGTATCAAATACCCAGGCACTACTACGAATACTAGTGAGATACACATCAATAACATGTATATCAGATATACCTTTCTTCTTGGTGTTGCCGTTCTTCAAATCCGCCAAGTACTTTGGGCAATTCCACTTCGGTGACCTTCTCCTTGCAAAGAAAAGCACTCAAGATCGGGCTTGGGTCCAGCCTTGGTCTTCTTCGTCGGTGTGGCAACTTTCTTGCCACCCTTCTTGAAGTGTCCCTTCGCTTAGACTTGCCTTTCTTGAATTTGGTGGTCTTATTGACCAACACTTGGTGCTCTTTCTTGATCTCCACTGCGAGACTTTAACATAGCAAATAGTTCGCAACCGCTTGTTCATGTTACGCATGTTGTAGTTCATCACAAAGTTCTTGTAACTTGGTGGTAGTGATTGGAGGACACGGTAAATCCCCAAAGCATTAGGAATCACTATACCCAAGCTTTGAAGTTTGTTTATGCGTCAGACATCTTAAGCACATGCTCACCGACGAGCTGCCCTCTTCCATCTTGCGCTTAAAGAACTTTTGAAGCCTCATAACTCTCAATCGCCGTGAGTCTCAAAGATCAATTTGAGATCACGGACAATATCATGTGGGTCTGAATTCTCAAACCTTTTCGAAGCTCGATTCTAAACCATACAAGATAGCACACTGAACTATGGAGTACTGATTCTTCCGAGCAAGGTAAACATTCTTTACTTCATCGGTAGCATCATTGCAGTGGGTCACCCATGGTGCATCCAAAGACATAGGTCAAATTACCAGCTGTGAGGACAATCCTCAAATTGCGGAACCAATCCGAAGTTGCTTCCATTGTTTTTCAACTTTTCTTTCTCTAGGAACGCATTAAAATTGATGGTAGGGCTGCCATTGATCTACAACATATTTGCAATAGTTTAGACTAAGTTTATGACAAATTGAGTTCAAATTAATAATAAAGTTTAATCTAGGTGAACTCCCACTCAAAACAACATCCCTCACATTGTTTTAGTGATCACACAACCAAATCCACCATGTCAAAACCGATCATCACGAGAGTTGATATAGTTTCAATGGCGAACAATCGACATGTTCATCATATCTACTATATGATTCATGCTTTACCTTCGGTGTTTCGTGTTCACGAGACCATGTCCGTACATGCTAGGCTCGTCAAGATCAAACCTTAGCTACCGCATAAGCAAAACTGGCTTGCTTACGTTGTATTCACTTGGAATCTAACACACCCGATCATCACGTGGTGCTTGAAACAACAAGCTTTAGCAACGGTGCATACTAAGGGTGAACACTTTAGAACTTGAAATTTATGTGCATGAGGGATCATCTTATAATGCTACCTGCCTACTAAGCAATACAAGATGCATAAAGGATTAACATCACATGCAATTCATAATATGTGATATGATATGGCCTTTCTTCTTTGTGCTTCCGATCTCCATCTTCAAGCACCTAACATGATCTCCATCATCACCGGCATTGCATCAAGGTCAATGACGCTTCTCCATGGTTGTCGTCCACCGGCTTCAACTATTACAACTACTTTGAATAGACACGCGGGTCTTAACATAAATTAAAGACAACCATATGGCTCCTGCCGGTTGCCAACTTACAATAAGGAACATTGCATACATCAATTATAATCAAAATCATGGCCATATCACATCATCGACACCCACGCAAAACAAAGTTAGACGCCTCTACTTTCTTTGCATATTTTACGTGGTTTGGGGCTTTCAATAAGTGTCGTTCTAACTTACGAACAAGAACCACAACATTGATACTAGTATTGTTAATCAATTGTAAATTGAATCTCCACTATGCTTTGGGAGAAACAGGCACCCGCAAAGCCACTTATGCAATACGAGTTGCATGTCAAGCGTGGAGCAAGTCTCATGAACGATGTCATGTAAGGTTTAGCCGGGCCGCTTCATCCCAACATCCCGCAAGATGCAAAGTACACAAGAAGCAATCGACAATAAAAGCATCAATGCCCACAATGACCATTGTGTTCTACTCAGGCAATGATCTACATATAGACACGGCTCGATACCACTATAGGGTTTAAGTAGCATGGATAACAATAAATTTATACCGCATACAAACAAACAATCCAAGATCTATCTTCTAGATTGTAGAAACGAGTCGATGGAATAACTCACCCTCGAAGTTTCCAAAGTGTTTAACTAGAGCGATTCTCGTGGGTGATGTAGTCGCATTTTCCGATCTCAAGATCGCGTGAGCGATCCTTCGGCGCGCGTTAAAGCGCTCCCTTGATCGGTCACATGCGTACTGCTCGGCGAAGACCTTCCTCTCCCTTGTTCCAGGCAGCGGAGGTTGTAGCACTCTCCTCGCGATTCCGGCAAAGACAATGGCGTGGTAGGAAGTAGAGGGAGATCTCAGGCTTCGCCTTAAGCCGGAGCAGTATGGTGGAGTATGAGAGAGCTCTTGGTGATCTAGGGTTTAGACACACCAATTAGAAGGCTCTAAACCGGAGGCTAGGGAAATTAGAAGCTCTAACTTGGCTTGGGAGAAATCCCTAGGCTGTGGCTAGGGTTTAGGTTTAGAGGAGAGGACTTGTGTACTAGGAGGGGCCCTGCCTCCCTTTTATAGGTGGGAGGCACGGCCAAGGGAGGATTCCTCCCAACTCGGCTTGAGGGTGCGGCTTGGGAGGAGGGACTCCTCCCAACTCGGTTTCAACTCTCCTCCTCTTTCCAAAACTTGCCGTTTGACTTTCAAACTAGCCGTTTGACTTTTCAAATTAGGATTTGAATAAACCCTTTATTTTGGACAGCAAAGACACCTAGTACATGATGCAATCATTCCAACTTACAATGACACATTCATGTACCCTTCCCTCCCGGAGTGCCGGACATTCCGGAACCTTCTAGAATGTTCCCGATGAAAACACCGGAACCATTCCCCAACTCCGAAACGGGACTTTCCTTATATGAATCTTATTCTCCGGACCATTCCGGATCTCCTCGTGATATCCCGAATCCCATTCGAGACTCCGAACAACATTCGGTCTCTTCCTCATAATTCCATAACTACTCAAACAACGTCGAATCCTTAAGTGTGTCTCCCTACGGTTCGTGAATTATGCATGATCGAGACACTTCTCGAACAATAACCAATAGAGGAATCTGGAAATTCATATGGCTACATATTTCTCGATTACTTTGCGATCGAATGAACCACTTACATACGATATCAATTTCCCTTTGTCTCATGATAGTTTACTTATCCGAGGTTATGATCGTCGGTATCTCGCATACCTAGTTCAACCTCGTTCTTGATAAGTACTCTTTTCTCGTTCCCGTGATATGTGATCCCTTGTGAGCCAGTCACATGCTTGCAAGCTAATTGGATGACATTTCACCGAGAGGGCCCAGAGTATATCTATCCATCATATGGATGGACAAATCCCACTCTTGATCCATGTGTTTCAACCAATACTTTCTGAACACTCAATGCCACCTTTATAGCCACCCAGTTATGGTGTGGTGTTTGATGTTATAAAAGCATCCATCCGGTAAAGGTGATATGCATGATCTCATGGTCGAAGGAATTAGATAACTATGTATCAGAAAGCATATAGCAATTGAACTATTAAAATGACTTGATCTTTATGCTACGCTTATCTATAGGAGTATGTCCACCATATCATTCTCCTAATGATATGATCTTGTTGTTAATAACATCTCAATGTTCATGATAGGGAAACCATAATCATCTATTAACCAACAAGCTAGTATTATATAGAGGCTTTACTAGGGACTTCAAATTAAGTTTACAAATCACACAAGTATTAATGTTTTCCTTGTTAATACTATTATAGCATGAATGTAAACATTTATCATAAACACAAAGATATAATAATAACTATATTTATTATTGCCTCTAGGGCATATCTCCAACAGAGAGCTGGGATGCGCCTCTGGGCTATCCAGTAGTACCAAGCGGTACTACCGCTCGGCCCAGAGAACACTGATTCTTTTTTCAATTAAAAGGCAGATATTCAAACAGCTATAACTTTTGATTGGTAACTTCGATCGACCCGATTCCAATTGTGTTGGAAAGAGGACGACATGAAAATATTGGTTATCACCAAGTGAGAAAGTATCAAGTATAATAATGTGAGATACATCACTTGGTGAGAAATCGAAAAGCCGCCAAGATCAAAATCGCAACAAGATACAAACGGAAGATCGGATTTTGATGAACAAGAGATTGTTATGGAGATTACCACAAGCTCTATATCCTCACATGGATAATACCAAATAATAACCAAATATGATGATGCAAGTACGCAAAGGTTTGACCTCTCTCCGAACGATGTGATCGAGTTACTCATTCGAGAGCCCCTCTTGATAGTACAATTATCTATCCTAAACCCGGTCTCCCACACACAACATGAGATCGGCCAGAGGGAAAACCTATCAATATTATACCTTTGCCTTGAGTATTCCACTTGAGCTCGATGTAGACGAACTTGACCTTCTCAAGATGGAACACCTTTCTTGATTCCTCATCATAGATCCATGATCACCGATGGCAAGCATCAAACATGAGATCTTATATAGATGGCGCATTTTGAGCTTGCACAACACATGTTCTTCTAATTTCATTGACCTTGAAGCCAACACATGCTCCAAGAGATGTCAATGGACAAATCCTACAAATATAACTTAATACACGCATTAGTCCATAAAGATTGTCATTAATTACCAAAACCACACATGGGGGCCCACATGTTCTTTCAAGCATGTTATTTATATTATGGAGAAAACACCTCTAGTGAACTGTGGACCCTGGTCCATTCCTTCCCATTTATATTCCATCTACTGTTTACTGTTTACTTTTTGCAATTACTATAAACAATTACTTTCTTCCACACTGTACATTTAATCCTTTGTTTTAAGCAAAACCAGTGAGCTTGACAACCTCACTGATAAGTTGGGGCAAAGTATTTTGGTTGTGTTGTGTGCAGGTGATGACCCACAAGTATAGGGGATCGCAATAGTCTTCAAGGGTAGTATTACCCAATTTATTGATTCGACACAAGGGGATCCAAATAATACTTATAAGCCTTAACAACTGAGTTGTCAATTCAGCTGCACCTGGAAATAGTCTTGCTCACAACAGTTTATCAATAGAAACAGTTTTGTAGTAGCAATAGCAGAAGTAAAACAAGGGCAGTAGTAACAATATTAGCACACAGTAGGATATGAGTGTGGTAGGCATAGGGATGGATGTACGGGCGTTGCATGGACAATTCTAAACATGTAACTTCAAGATCTAGGGTAATTGCAGATAAATAAGATAAAACATCTAAGTACTAAACAATCATAGGCATGTGTTCCATATATAGTCATACATGCTCGCAATGAGAACTTGCACAACATCTTTTGTCCTGCTAGCCCGTTGCAGCGGGGCCTGAATGGAATCTACTGGCAATTAAGGTGCTACTTTTAATAGAGCATTGGAGCAAAGTTTAACACTCCATGAACACACGCGATCCTCATAACACAACCATCCCCTCCGGCTGTCCCAATTTCTATCACTTCTTTGGATCCGGACAATGATATGTGTACACAACTTGCAGATAAGATCACAAACAATACTATCATCATGAATCAATAATAAGTTCAGATCTAAGATCATGGCACTCGGGCCCTAGTGACAGTCATTAAGCACAACAAGTTGCAACAAAGTCAAATAGCACTAATAGAGATACCAGGCACCATGCCCTAACAATCTTATTTGATTAGATGCTTATGATAGGGGCAATGAGAGCTGAAAGCTAACAAGTACCATAATTTTTGGAATCTATTTATGAAACTTGAAATCCTTGCTTCCCTTTGTGAATGGCCTTTCTTCCTACTTTTATATTGAGTCTCCAACTTCTTTGTTTATGCACCAATTAAGAGAGCATAGTTGTCTTTCTTAGTTTTATGTGCATTGTCCCAAAACTTATTGATTGATTCAGAATGTTGATATTGCTTGTTCTTGAAATATTTGTATCTAGTCACCCTTATGAACTTTGAAGGTGGTCTATGCATTTAGGTTTTGCTACTCCATGAGAGACAAGCTGAATGCCACTATGATATGTTTTCTATATGTGAAACTGATACATCGGAAACGTATCTATAATTTTTGATGATCCATGCTTGTTTAGTATCTACTTTGCTTTGCTTTGTATACACTTTGAGGAGTTTTTATATCTTTTCTGGAACTAACCTATTAACAAGTTGCCACAGTGACAGTTGCATGTTTTCTTCTATTTTTGTTTCCAGAAAGGCAGAAAGTCAATATTCTCAGAATTCGACGGGACAAAAGCCAAAGTCAATATTTTACCGTGGGCGACATGAAGCCAGAAGACAAGATGGAGGGCCGCCACAGGGCGGCCAGACCCCCCTAGGCGCGGGTGGGCCACCCCACGCCTTGGTAGGGTGTGGCCCCTCTGGCTCGCCCCTTCGCCTATAAGAAGCCCCCGATGTAGAAACCCTAGGCATCGGATCAAAACTCCATGAAACCTTCTGTAGCCGCCGCCACCATCGTCCCTAGATCAGGGGGAATCTGAAGTTCTTCCCGGCACCCTGCCGGAGGGGAGATCATCCCGGAGGCTTTCTTCTTCATCATGCCAGCCTCCGGTATGAAGCGTGAGTAGTTCCACCTTGGACTACGGGTCCATGTAGTATCTAGATGGTTGTATCTCCTCCTTGTGCTTTCATGTATAGATCTTGTGAGCTCCGTTCATGATCAAGATCTAATCTATTTGTAATCATGCATGTTGTGTTTGCGGGGATCCGATGGATATTGAGATTACTATGTCAGATTGATTAATGGTTTTGTCTATTTGATTCTATCACGTCTGTGTTGTTTGTGATCTTGCATGCTCTCCGTTGTTAGTAGCTATCTTGGCCAAGTAGTTGCTAGTGACTCCAAGAGGGGGTATTTATGCTCGATAGTGGGTTCATGCCTCTAGTTTCCAAGGGAAGTGACAGAAATCTCTTAGGTTGTAGATGTGTTGTTGCTACTAGGGAGAAAACAATGGTCTCTTGTTCATGGAACAATTGGATTGTTTACCTTACACACTTTGCTTAAAGCAGTTGTCTGTTGCTTGCAACTTAATACTGGAGGGGGTTCGGATGATAACCTGAAGGTGGACTTCTATTCATAGATGTAGTTGGATGGCGGTCTATGTATATTGTTGTATTGCCCAATCGAATCTCATAGGATCTTTTTGTCTAGTATTGCATTGTTATGCCTTGCTCAGTTCCTGTCAATTGCCCTGCTGTAATTTGTTTACCCTTCATGCCATGTTTATGTAAGGAGAGCAACTCTAGTGAACTATGGAACCCGGTCCAATCTTTACCATTAATACATCGTACAATGTTATTGTTTACTTGATGCAAACCATCATTACCTTCCACACCATACAGTTAATCCTTTGTTACAGCAACCGGTGAGATTGACAACCTCACTGTTAGTTGGGGAAAAGTCTTGAGTTTGTGTTATGCAGGTTTCCACGTTGCTTGCAACACCTGTGTAACGTTTACTTCCTCCTACTAGTTCAATAACCTCGATTTCTTACTGAGGGAAGACTTGATGATGTGCTGCTTTACACCTTGCTCTTGGGATTCCCAACAGGCTCCACATCAACTGAGCCATCAACAAGTTTTCTGGCGCCGTTGTCGGGGAGGCCAAGGACGTCTTCACAAGGGGAGTCCTCCTCAACCTTTGTCTTTTCTTTGTTTTTTGTTTGCTTAGTTACTTTTGCTTGGTTTTGTTTGCCTCTTTTTATCAAAAACTCAAAAAAATAGTCTAGTTTGGTTTGCTTTCTCTTATCAAAAACGCAAAAAAAATTAGTTCCTGCTCTAGCTGCTGCTGTTGTTTTTGGCTTGCTCCACTTTGCCAAAATGAACTCTGCTGAGAACACCAAGTTGTGTGACTTCACTAGCACAAACAACAATGATTTCCTTAGCACTCCTATTGCTCCACCTGCTCCTGATGCTACCTTTTATGAAATTAAGCCTGCTTTGTTGAATCTTGTGATGAGAGAGCAATTTTCTGGTGCTAGTTCTGATGATGTTGCTGCCCATATCAATAACTTTGTTGAACTTTGTGATATGCAAAAGTATAAGGATGTGGATGGAGATATTATTAAGCTCAAGCTGTTTCCTTTCTCCTTGAGAGGGAAAGCTAAAGAATGGTTTCTATCCTTGCCTAGAAATAATATTGATTCTTGGACTAAGTGCAAAGATGCTTTTATTGGAAAGTACTATGCTCTTGCTAAGATTATATCTATGAGAAGTTACATTATGAAATTTAAACAACTTGATAATGAACATGTTGCTCAAGCTTGGAAAGAATGAAATCTTTGGTTAAGAATTGTCCCACTCATGGACTCACTGCTTGGATGATTATCCAGACTTTTTATGCAGGTTTGAACTTCTCTTCAAGAAACCTATTGGATTCAGCTACTGGAGGTACCGTTATGGGCATCACTCTAGGTGCTGCAAAGAAACTCCTAGATAATATGATGGTTAATTACTCTGAATGGCACACTGAGAGAGCTCCACATGGTAAGAAGGTAAATTCTGTTGAAGAAACCTCCTCTTTGAGTGATAAGATTGATGTTATTATGTCTATGCTTGTTAATGGGAAAGCTCCTTTAGATCCAAACAATGTTCCCTTAGCCTCTTTGGTTGCTCCAGAAGAGAAGTTGATGTGAACTTCATTAGAAACAACAATTTTGGCAACAATACTTATGGTAATAACTATAGGACTTATCCTCCTAATAATGGAAATGCTTACCATGGTAGATCTAGAATGCCTAGTGAAGATAGGATTCTAGAAATTGAAAGATCCACTAAAAACTTTATGCAGATGCAATATGAGCAAAACAAGATATTCACTAAAACTATGGAAGAACAATCTGTTATCTTGAAAAACATTAGTCATCAGCTTGAGAATCTGAATAGAGAAATTCCTAGTTTACAGTCAAAAATTTTAAGTGCTAAGAAGAATATTTCCTCTTTGTCTGAAGCATAGTCCTCCTTGATTAATAAAATGGATGCTAAACCTGAAACCATGGAAAGTACCTTTGCTGCTACTCATGCCATACAAGTTACTATTGATGAAAATGTTAGACTATTAACCCAACTTCATGCTAAGTGGGAAAGGGAAGCTAAAATGGATAGAAATAATAGTGTGTGCACCGTCACTGGAATGGATACCTCTAAACCACAAGAAGTCCATATTCCTCCTACTACAATGCCTAAGCCTAATGACTCTACTACTAGTGATGCTAAGTTGACAAGAACTGAGCAATTGACAAGAACTGAGCAAGGTATAACAATGCAATACTAGACAAAAATATCCTATGAGATTTGATTGGGCAATACAATAATATACATAGACCGCCATCCAACTGCATCTATGACTAGAGTTCCACCTTCAGGTTATCATCCGAACCCCCTCCAGTATTAAGTTGCAAGCAACAGACAACTGCTTTAAGCAAAGTGTGTAAGGTAAACAATCCACTTGTTCCATGAACAAGAGACCGTTGTTTTCTCCCTAGTGGCAACAACACATCTACAACTGAAGAGATTTGTGTCATTTCCCTTGGAAACTAGATGCATGAACCCACTATCGAGCATAAATACCCCCTCTTGGAGTCACTAGCAACTACTTGGCCAAGATAGCTACTAACAACGGAGAGCATGCAAGATCACAAATAACACAGACATGATAGAATCAAATATACAAAACCATTAATCAATCTGACATAGTAATCTCAATATCCATCGGATCCCCGCAAACACAACATGCATGATTACAAATAGATTAGATCTTGATCATGAACGGAGCTCACAAGATCTATAGATGAAAGCACAAGGAGGAGATACAACCATCTAGCTACTACATGGACCCGTAGTCCAAGGTGGAACTACTCTCGCTTCATATCGGAGGCTGGCATGATGAAGAAGAAGGCCTCCAGGATGATCTCCCCTCTGGCAGGGTGCCGGGAAGAACTTCAGATCCCCCCGATCTGGGGACGATGGTGGCTGCGGCTATATAAGGTTTCGTGGAGTTTTGATCGGGTGCCTAGGATTTCTGCATCAGGGGCTTCTTATAGGCGAAGGGGAGAGCCAGGGGGCCCACACCCTACCCAGGCGCGGGATGGGCCCACCTGCGCCTAGGGGGTCTGGCCGCCCTGTGGTGCCCCTCCGTCTCGTCTTATGGCTTCGTGTCGCCCACGGTAAAATGTTGACTTTGGCTTTTGTCCCGTCCAATTCCAAGAATATTGATTTTCTGCCTTTTTGGAACCAAAGATAGAAGAAAACAAGCAACTGGCACTGTGGCAACTTGTTAATAGGTTAGTTGCAGAAAAGATATAAAAATACCTCAAAGTGTAGACAAAGCAAAGAAAAGTAGATACTAAACAAGCATGGAACATAAAAAATTATAGATACGTTTCCGACGTATCACCTGGGTAGGGTGTGGCCCCCTGGCTCGCCCCTTCACCTATAAGAAGCCCCCGATGCAGAAACCCTAGACACCCGATCAAAACTCCACAAAACCTTCTGTAGCCGCTGCCACCATCGTCCCTAGATCCGGAGGGAATCTGAAGTTCTTCCCGGCACCCTGCCAGAGGGGAGATCATCCCGAAGGATTTCTTCTTCATCATGCCAGCCTCCGGTATGAAGCGTGAGTAGTTCTACCTTGGACTACGAGTCCATGTAGTAGCTAGATGGTTGTATCTCCTCCTTGTGCTTTCATGTATAGATCTTGTGAGCTCCGTTCATGATCAAGATCTAATATATTTGTAATCATGCATGTTGTGTTTGCGGGGATTCGATGGATATTGAGATTACTATGTCAGATTTATTAATAGTTTTTGTAACACTATGATTCTGAAAAGACCGTAGCTTCTATATGACATGCCAATCCCCGAATCAGTTCATTGGCCCACAATAGAATAAAGATGAATAACATATCTAATATTCGTGTATCATAAATAACGAAAGAACCAGAGTATCATTATTACAATAAGGTCTTAGCTATAGGCTAGCTCAACTTATTCAAGTAGCAACATAAATAAAATAACTCCTCCATTCTTCAAATTGCCCACAAGTGAACAAGTGCCGAGTGGAGTACCGCGACCTAATCGATCACTCAGAATCTGAATATCCTGCAACATGAAACATAGCAGCCCCGAAGGGTCAATACATGGAATGTATGGCAAGTCAAGATATTAAAGGATACAATAGAACTAGCATCTACATGCATATTTGGCAAGTGGAGCTCTGGCTAGCTTGCATTTACAAATACCTTTGTCCTACTTTCATAAACAATTTTGTCTTTCTTTGAAAAAGATCCCAATTAAGATAACCCATCAACATTAAAGCAATTAGGAAATTAGAATGAGCGAGAAACATGTCATGAACTCAATATCAAGCAACTCAAATGTCCATAACCGGGGACACGACTAATCGATTAGATTATACACCCTGCAGGGGTTAGTACACTTTACCCATGTGACTTGGCCAGCCCAGCTCGTACCACCACTCTTATATTGGATGATGATAGGGAGAAGTCCAAGAAGGGATCATTCGGAAAGTAGTTCCCCAAACCCGACACGCACCGTACCAACCTACCAAAATTCTACATCTCTAGATACGTGGGTTCGAGTTACCACAACCTACTGAGTCCAACCAACCGCCCATTTCATTATTGGCACATGGTTATACACGTAAGCTACCAAATAAAGAAGCCAATCATTTTCTATTGATACCTGGGTGCCTTTCCGCAATGATACCACCAAAAAATATCAATCCCCTCACACCCAGAAGATTCATTGATTAAGTTGTTTTTATTTTTCATAAACCAACACATTTAGGAAGAACTCTCAGAGATGTAAACCATCCCTCGTTTATCATAGCATGGCTAAGCACATCTACCAACGGTGGCTCATCTACAGGAAATCCCTACCACATAATAGGACATAGCATAGCAATAGTACTTTCCTACACATGCATCTACAAAATACACGACAGTGCATTGAAAATAGTAGGACAATATCATGAACAAAGTAGCATCTACTTGCCTTGGCTGTAGCGGTCGAACGAACAATCCTCACACGAGCAAGCGTTGCACTCGTCACAATCTACATGACACAATTTTAACACATAAAGAAACCAAACACAAACATAACAATGCAAGATGCATGCATGACAAGTTGGACAAAGCTTCAATAGCATTCTACAACCTTGTCTAGTATACCTACTGTATGCATGCATGGAAAACATTTTAAAAGCATTCGAAATAAAGCATGCAATTTTAAATGGCGAAACAATTGAGCTACAACCCAATTATTAAGCCACTGCTATTGGACAGTTTGTAAAATCTTGTAAAAATAGCTATTGTGTAGGCAACCTAAATTAGAACCAGTACCAACTGGAATAACTCGAAAAGGATTTATAGAACTTCCTGAGTAATTAAAATACTCCAGAAAGCCTTTTAATAGATTCTGCAACTTCCAGTACTGTAAGGCTACCTTTTTAATTCACTAATAGGTTCCTCTTGTTCTACTGATTCCAGGGACACCTAATTTGCAATTTTTGGAGTTGTAGAACTTTCCTATGAGTTTATTACTCTAAATAGGACACTAAACTATTTATTTATTCACGGCAAGACCTTAATGCGAAAGCCTGAAACAATTGTACAACAGTATTCTACGTGAAAAACTGAATCCATCGGTATCTTATTTGCAATTTTTGACCTAGTAGATTAATTGATATGAATTTTACAAGATTAAACCTAAATCTGCCAATTAAAATCGAATTAAACCAATAGTCATAGTCTGCTGACTTTGACCGCGCTGACGTGGCACACGCTGACTAGTCAGCAGTCAAAGATGACCGTCAACGTGCGATCCACACAGTGCGTTGCAGATCCTATTGCTGAGAAAGCTCGCGAGGGGAGGGCTCACCGGCGGCGGTCGGGGTCGACGGAGGGGGTGATTCCAGCGAGGGCGGGCGGTGGCGAGGTGCACGATGGGGCTCAGCGGGCTTCGGCGGTCTTGGGAGCATCAGCATTGCGAAGCTTCGCTTCCGCTAGCGGCAGCAGAGGACGGCTGGAGCACGGACGTCGGCTCCGGCGAGGGCGGGCGGTGGCGTCGGGGCCGTGTGCGACACGGAAAACAGGACAGGGCGAGTTAGTCGAGGGTGGGGAAGCTTCCCAGGGGAAAAGGGGGTCGGGGGGTGGTCGGAGGCGAGCTCTACCGAGCAATGACGGCGGTGTTGTTCTCTGGCGAGGAATTGCGGCATGGTGGCGGCGACTTAGGGGAAATTTTTCGGGGGGTTTCGTAGAGGGTCTTGAGGGCTTTATGGCGGTGCTCACGACACTCGGAGAGGCGTACAATCCCACGCCGAGTCCACCTCGACGTCCGTGCAGTGCGGCGCGCCATCTTGCAGTGGGCCCCATCTGGCGCGACACACAGATAGTTGGGCGGTGCGGCGATTTATTCGCTGCCAGCATGGCGTTGCTCTGCGGCGGCGGTGGCCACTACCCTAGCAGGCCCCGGGTGGGCCGTTGCTGGCGGGGCAGCCAGCTGCGCTGGTGCGGGCTGCTGTCTCTTTTTTTTTCTTATTCTTTTTCCTGGAGATTTTCTTAACTGAATTTTTTGTCTGAAGTGAACCTGAGTTTTGACAGAAATTCAGCAGGGCATAACTTTTGATCCGGACCTCCGATTGAGGCGATTCAAAGTGCTACGGGTTCGTGACGGAATCCTCTACGCACCTGTGCTAACCAAAAGGCTAAACTAAAATTTTCTAGCAGGTGCAAGGTAAAAACCTAGAACTCTAGTGTAGGTGTCAAAATGCAAATGCAAGTGATGTTTTTTTTGCCAAAAGCTTTTAAAACTGAAATTTTGCAATGATGCTCATGATGCAATGACTTGTATGATATGCAGTACCAAATCTAAAATTTGGGATGTCACAAGACTAACCCCCTTAAGATGAATCTCGTCCCCGAGATTCGGCGTGGCTAGCAAATAGGTGTGGGTGGTCCTCCCGGAGGTCATCCTCACGCTCCCAAGTGGCCTCCTCTTCGGTGTGGTGGCTCCATTGCACCTTGAAAAATATGACTGTATTGCTACGGGTAAACCTCTCCGCTGTATCCAAAATCTTGACCGGCTTCTCCTCATAGGTCAAGTCACTCTCCAGCTGAACCTCCTCCAGTGGCACGGTGTCCCTCAATGGTGTATCCACCATCTCCGGATGGCACTTCTTCAGCTAGGACACATGGAACACGTCATGAACAGCGGACAGAGCCTCTGGAATCTCCAACTGATATGCAACTTCTCCCTTGCGTACTAAGACCCGATATGGTCCTATAAACCAAGGTGCCAGCTTACCCTTGATTCCAAATATCTTAATCCCACGCAGTGGCGATACTCCGAGGTACGCTCTATCACCGATCTCATACACTACTTCCTTGCGCTTGGCGTCAGCGTAGCTCTTCTGTCTCAATTGTGCTACCTTCAACCTGTCCCTAATCAAAGTGACCTTCTCCTCGGCATCCTTGATCAAATAAGGTCCAAATAGCCGACGCTTTCCTACTCCATCCCATAGCAATGGTGTCCGGCAACTTTTCCCATATAGCACATCAAACGGCGACGTCTTGATGCTGGTTTGGTAGCTGTTGTTGTAGGAAAACTCGGCATATGGCAAATTCTCATCCCAACAAGAGCCATGAGCCAAAGCGCAAGCTCTCAACATATCCTCTAAAATCTGATTCACCCTCTCTGTCTGTCCATCTGTCTGAGGGTAGAACGTTGTGCTAAACTCCAACCTAGTTCCCAATGACTCGTGCAGCTGGCGCCAAAAGTGCGATGTAAATTGGGTGCCTCTATCTGATACAATGCTCTTGGGAACTCCATGTAGACACACAATCCTGTCCATGTAAATCTTGGCTAACCTTGCCCTTGTGTAGGTTGTGTTCACCGGTATAAAGTGGGCTACCTTGGTCAAATGGTCGACCACTGCCCAAATAGAGTCGTATCCAGACCTGGTCCTAGGCAAGCCTGTGATAAAATCCATCCCCACTCTATACCACTTCCAATCCGGCACGGGCAATGGTTGTAGTAATCCTGCTGGCTTCTGGTGTTCCGCCTTCACTCGGCTGCATACATCACATAAGGCAATATGCTCGGCGATGTCTCCCTTCATGTTATTCCACCAAAATCTGTCCTTTAGATCCATATACATCTTTGTATTGCCCGGATGTATGGAATACGGCGAGTCATGAGCTTCCTGCCGAATTAGCTTCCTTATCTCCGGATCGTTGGGCACACACAAACGATCTCCATACCACAAGGTTCCTTGCTCATCCTCGCGGAATTCTTTTGCTTGATCCTCCTTCATCTTTTCCTTTATCGCCTCTATCTCCTCATCTCGTACTTGAGCCTTCCTGATCATGTCCTGTAGCATTGGTTGGACTTCCATTACTGCCAAATATCCTTCTGACACTACCTCTAGTCTAAGCTCCTTGAATTGCTTGCACAAATCCTCGGGAAATTCCCCAACAGTCAATCCATTGGCATAGACCTTCCGGCTTAGAGCATCCGCTACTACATTGTCTTTTCCTGGGTGGTATTGCAGATTCATATCATAATCCTTGATAGGTTCCAACCATCTACTTTGCCTCATGTTCAGTTCCTTCTGGGTGAATATGTACTTCAGGCTCTTGTGGTCGGTGTACACATCGCAGTGTTTTCCCATCAGGTAGTGCCTCCATACCTTGAGCGCATGTACAACCGATGCTAATTCCAAATCATTTGTGGGGTAGTTCCTCTCATGGTGTTTAAGTTGTCGCGAGGCATATGACACCACTCTCCCATCTTGCATCAACACACTTCCAAGTCCCTGTCGAGATGCATCACAGTACACTTGGAAATCCTTTTGAAGATCAGGTAAACACATAACAGGTGCGCACACTAGGCGACGCTTTAGTTCCTGAAAGCTAGATTCACACACATCTGTCCACTCAAACTTCTTCTCCTTCTTTAGCAGTTTTGATATTGGCTTAGTGATCTTGGAGAAATTCTCTATGAATCTCCTGTAACATCCAGCAAGTCCCAAAAAGCTTCGAATATCGCCCACATTCTTGGGCGCTTCCCATTCAGTAATTGCCGTCACTTTGCTTGGGTAAACAACAACTCCTTCTCCTGACACCACGTGTCTAAGAAATCCAATAGTGCTAAGACAAAATTCACACTTGTTGAATTTGGCATACAACTTATGTTCCCTCAGCTTCTCCATAATCAGTCGCAGATGATTCTCATGTTCATCATCATCCTTGGAATATATGAGTATGTCGTCGATGAACACAACCACGAACTTGTCCAAGTACTCCATAAACACCTTGTTCATCATGGTCATGAAATATGCCGGGCATTTGTTAGTCCAAACGACATAACCGTATACTCATATAAACCATACCTAGTGGTAAAAGCAGTCTTGGGAATGTCCTCCTCCCGAATCTTCAATTGGAAATATCCCGATCGCAGATCAATTTTGCTAAACACTTTTGCCCCTTCCAGTTGATCAAACAAATCATTTATGTTCGGCAGGGGATAATTGTTCTTGATGGTCACTTCATTCAGCGAGCGATAGTCCACCACTAACCTCTTGCTACTGTCCTTCTTCTCCACAAACAGAACAGGTGCACCCCATGATGACGAACTCGGCTGAATAAATCCTTTGTCCAACTTCTCCCTTAGTTGTTTCTTTAATTCCTTAATCTCATCCACATCCATCTTGTATGGCCTCTTTGCTATAGGTCCTGTTCCCGGCATCAGATCGATGAGAAACTCCACATCCCTGTCAGGTGGCATCCCTGGCAACTCCTCCAGAAACACGTCGGGGTACTCCTTTATTACAAGCACTGTATCCATGCTAACCCGCTTAAGAGAATTCAGCTTACACCTTCCCAGTCGCACCGACGACTTGAACCTAATTCTCTTACCATCCGGGGTTTTGAGCGAAACCGCTCGCTGTGCACAATCTATGTGTCCCTCATGCATAGACATCCAATCCATGCCTAGTATTACATCTAAACCTTGCGACTCCAATATTACCAGATGTGCAATAAAATCGTGTGCTCCAATTCTCACAGTTAAGTCGCGGCATCCCGCGCTAGCTATCATTTCCCCTCTAGGTGAGCTTACTCTAATAGACCCCTTTAGAGACTCCATAGGTAGCTTATACTTATCCACAAATGCCCTTGATATGAATGAATGCGATGCACCAGTATCGAAAAGAATAAGTGCAGGGTGAGTGTTGATTGGAAACTTACCAACCACAAGATCAGGCTCATCTAGGATCTCCTCCACATTCATGTGGTTCACTGTGGCCTTCTGGTTGTTGCCTGGCTTTAGTCCCTTCTTCTCCGAACAGTTGTCTGCATAATGCCCTTTCTGGTTGCACTTGAAGCATGTCACCTCACTCAGGTCCTTCTTCACAAAGTTGCGATCACGGTTGCGGTCATGTCCATTGTGTCCTCCAGAATGGTGAGTGTGTCCTCCCTTGTAGCTGTGGCGGCTGCTCTTGTGGCTCTCATGGAAATGTCCATTGCTTCCATGGCTGTGGCGGTCATGGCTTCCATGGCGCCCATAGTCACTTCCTCCATGCTTGGAGTATCCATCATAAGAAGTGCGAGACTTGTGGTGAGAGCCAGAGTGGTGATTGTTGTTCTTTCTCTTGCGGTTCTCCACCTGTTTGTGCTTTCCCTCCAAGATTCTTGCCTTGTCCATAAGTTCCTGGAAAGTGGGGAAATAAACCACTAGCAGTTGTACCGAGAGCTCATCACTGAGGCCATCCAGGAACCTCTCTCTCTCTCCTCTTGGCATCAGTGTCAACATCCTCATGGGCATAACGGGACAGGTTGTTGAACTCCTCTATATATTCAGCCACAGTGCGGTTGGTTTGGCGCAAGTTGCGGAATTCCTTCCTCTTCAGACTCAGAACTCCTAAAGAGACATGGTTGGTCCCGAAACCTTCCTCAAACATGGCCCAGGTTACAGTGTCCAGCGGGTGGGTGATCTGGAAAGTGTCCCACCACGAAGCAACTGGTCCCTCCCGTAGGTGAGCAGCAAACCTCTCATTTTCAGCATCTGTGCATCTGATAGTTGACAGATCCTTGTTCACTGAACGCAACCAGTCGAGAGCAACCATCGGCTCAGTTACAGTAGAGAACTTCGCTGGCCTTAGCCTCAGAACCTTGTAAGTGCATCTCCCTGGGGCTGGTTGTTCCTATTGTTGTTATTATTGTTGTTCTGAGCTGCCATGAACTGGGTTATCACTTGGGCTAGCTGTGACTGAACTGCCATAAGCTGCTCCATCTCAGTAGGTTGATGGCGGGGAGGCATCTGCGGTTCAGCATAGGTAAGCTTAGAAAGAATCACTTACGAAAATAGGATTCTACCTAAGCATTATGATCAAACAACAACAAAGCAATCACAGACAATCATGAGCAAGCAACACATCAGCAAACAAGCGATCAAGCTATGTTTCAGGGGTTATCCTAGCAGTATATAGTTACTGAAAAAGTTTTAGAAGCGTTGGCAACAGTTACAAGCATAAACAGACCAACAAGGCAATAAAACAGAAATCTGCTAGAACATTCCAGCGGTATTCACGAATTTGTCTGCCTGACTTAAACTCGTCAGGAATGTTTTCTGATTTTTGTGCATACAGTACAGAGAGTTGAAAACCAGACTCTATTTTTTCAGATTTTTTCCAGTTACCAAACAAATATGAAAAATCGTACAATACATCAGGGTCAGCAAAAAACCGCGTCAGGAAAAACACGAATATCAACCAAAACTTTGCCATAACTCATTTATAAAATTCGCACAAATAATCCTGAAACTTTAGAGTACACATAGGAGCAACTAAACACTTTAAACTAACAGCAACGGATTTTTACATTGATCGAGGCCTTAAACTAACGATGTATCCTAACAAAGACTAATTGGTGGCCATCTAACTACTTCATGAAGAGGTTGCAGTAGGTCCTTGCGTTCATGCGTTGGCGCTTCTGTCCATGGACCATCCATGGCGGTGGTGTATACACTTCTCCTGAATCCTCACTTGATACCTCTTCTTCCTCTTCATCCTCTTCATCCTCTGCTGCAGCAGCAACAACTTCATCTCCTCCACCATCGTCGTCTCCATCCCCATCATCATCATCATCATATTCATCATCATCATCATTGTTCCCTCCGTCTTCATCATCATCGTTGCCATCATCTCCATTGTTGTCATCAGGGGGTGGATTCAACTATGCTTGGAGAGCGGCAATCTGGGCTGCCATATCAACAATCGTCTGGTCCCTTTCCTGGACGGTCCCTTGCAGCAACTCTATGGCTTGATTATTTTCCTAGACGGTCCCATTTAGATGTGCTATGGTCGCATCCCTACCAATAAGTGCGTGGTTCAAAACATTCACAACTTCGTGTAGAGTATCATGTTGGAGATATGCCCAAGAGGCAATAATAAAGTGGTTATTATCATATCTTCACACTTATGATAAATGTTTACATACCATGCTATAATTGTATTAACCGGAAACATTAATACTTGTGTGATTTGTAAACTTAATTTGAAGTCCCTAGTATAGCCTCTATACTTCACTAGCTTGTTGGTTAATAGATGATTGTGGTTTCCCTATCATGAACATTGAGATGTTATTAACAACAAGATCATATCGTTAGGAGAATGATATGGTGGACATACTCCTATAGATAAGCGTAGCATAAAGATCAAGTCATTTCAATAGTTCAATTGCTATATGCTTTCTGATACATAGTAACCTAATTCCTTCGACCATGAGATCATGCATATCACCTTTACCGGATGGATGCTTTGATGTCATCAAACACCACACCGTAACAGGGTGGCTATAAAAGTGGCATTGAGTGTTCGGAAAGTATTGGTTGAAACACATGGATCAAGAGTGGGATTTGTCCATCCATATGACGGATAGATATACTCTGGGCCCTCTCGGTGAAATGTCATCCAATTAGCTTGCAAGCATGTGACTGGCTCACAAGGGATCACATATCACGGGAACGAGAAAAGAGTACTTATCAGTAACGAGGTTGAACTAGGTATGCAGAGATACCGACGATCATAACCTCGGATAAGTAACATATCGTGAGACAAAGGGAAATTGGTATCGTATGTAAGTGGTTCATTCGATCGCAAAGTAATCGTAGAAATATGTGGGAGCCATATGAATTTCCAGATTCCTCTATTGGTTATTGTTCGGAGAAGTGTCTCGATCATGTCCGCATAATTCACGAACCGTAGGGAGACACACTTAAGGATTCGACGTTGTTTGAGTAGTTATGGTATTATGAGAAAGAGACCGAATGTTGTTCGGAGTCTCGGATGGGATCCGGGATATCACGAGGAGATCCGGAATGGTCCGGAGAATAAGATTCATATAAGGAAAGTCCCGTTTTGGAGTTGGGGAATGGTTCCGGTGTTTTCATCGGGAACATTCTAGAAGGTCCTGGAATGTCCGGCACTCCGGAGGGGGAAGGGTACATGAATGTGTCATTACATATTGGAATGATTGCATCATGTACTAAGTGTTCTTGCTGTCCAAAATAAAGGGTTTATTTAAATCCTAAATTGAAAAGTCAAACGGCTAGTTTGAAAGTCAAACGGCAAGTTTTGGAAAGTGGAAAGAGGAGGAGAAGTGGAAACCGAGTTGGGGAGGAATTCCCTCCTCCCCAAGCCGGCGCCCCACCTCAAGGCCGAGTTGGGAGGACTCACTCCCTCCCTTGGCCGGCCAGCCCTCCCACCTATATAAGGAGGGCAGGGCTCCCTCCTAGCACACACAAGTTTCCACCTCTAATCTCCGGTTTAGAGCCGTTTTGGTTTAGAGCTTCTAATTGCTTTAGCCAGCGGTTTAGAGCCTTCTAATTGGTTTAGAGCCTTCTAATTGGTGTGTCTAATTACTAGACCACTAATAGCCTCTCTCATAAGCTCCACCATACCGCACCGCTTAAGGTGAAGCCTCGGGATTTCCCTCTACTTCCTACCATTCCACGCCTTTGCGGAATCGCGAGGAGAGTGCTACAACCTCCGCTGCTGGAACAAGGGAGAGGAAGGTCTTCGTCGAAAATTTAACGCGTGTGACCGATCTGGAGCGCTGCCGAACGTATACCTGGAAGGATCGTCTACGCGATCTTGAGATCGGAAAGAGTCGACTACATCACCCACGAGAATCTGCTCGTTAACCGCTTTGGAATCTTCGAGGGTGAGTTCCTCTATCGACTCGCTACAATCTAGTAGATAGATCTTGGCTTGTTTGTTTGTATGCGATAGAAATTTTTGTTTTCCATGCTACGAACCCCTACAAAGGGTATCGAGCCGTGTCTATATGTAGATCATTGCAGACGAGTAGAACACAATGGTCATTGTGGGCATTGATGCTTTTATTGTAGATTGCTTTTGTGTACTTTGCATCTTGCGGTATGTTGGGATGAAGCGGCCGGGCTAACCTTACATGACATCGTTCATGAGACTTGCTCCACGCTTGACATGCAACTTGTATTGCATAAGTGGCTTTATGGTGCCTGCTTTCTCCTAGCATAGTAAAGATCCAATTTACAACGGGTGATCAACAATGCTAGTATCAATGTTGTGGTTCTTGTTCGTAAGTTAGAACGACACTTATTGAAAGCCCCAAACCACGTAAAATATGCAAAGAAAGTAGAGGCGTCTAACTTTGTTTTGCAGGTGTGCGATGATGTGATATGGCCATGATTGTGATTATATTTGATGTATGGAATGTTCCTTATTGTAAGTTGGCAACCGGCAGGAGCCATATGGTTGTCTTTAATTTCTGTTAAGACCTGCGTGTCTATTCAAAATAGTTGTAATAGTTGAAGCTGGACGACAACCATGAAGAAGCCATTGACCTTGATGCTATGCCGGTGATGATGGAGATCATGTTCGTGCTTAAAGATGGAGATCGGAAGCACAAAGAAGAAAGGCCATATCATATCACATATTATGAATTGCCTGTGATGTTAATCCTTTATGTATCTTGTATTGCTTAGTAGACGACGGTAGCATTATAAGATGATCCCTCATGCACATAAATTTCAAGTTCTAAAGTGTTCACCCTTAGTATGCACCGTTGCCAAAGCTTGTCGCTCAAGCACCACGTGATGATCGGGTGTCTTTGATTCCGGGTGAATACAACGTAAGCAAGCCAGATTTGCTTATGCGGTAGCTAAGGTTTGATCTTGACGAGCCTAGCATGTACAGACATGGCCTCAGAACACGGATTACCGAAGGTAGAGCATGAGTCTTATAGTAGATATGATGAAGATGTTGATTGTTCGCCATTGAAACTATTTCAACTCTCGTGATGATCGGTTTTGATGTGGTGGATTTGTTTCGTGTGATCACTAAAACAATGTGAGGGATGTTGTTTTGAGTGGGAGTTCACCTAGATTAATTTAATTATTAGAACTCAATTTATCATAAACTAAATCAAAGTGAATTTGCATAGTTGTTGTAGTCATTGGCATCCGTTTACCACCTTGCGCTTAGTTATAATTGAGATGATAGAACTATAGAATTCTGGTTAGTTACTTTACTTAACTGGTATCGTATTGTATTGAAGTGTTAATCTAAAGTTTAAAAGTCCTATTGCAAACTTTCAGTAAGTTCCGGTTACTCCATGAAGTTTAATAATTAGTATTGAATCAAGAGTAACAATTCCAAATGTTAGTATATAAGTATCATGTTTGTCTCCATGATTCTTGATATTCAAAGATTGTCTTAATATCAAGGTTATCTAGGATCTGAAAGAGTTGTTTCAGAAACCATGATGTGTGGAAGATATTGTGATATCTGAAACGAAGTTTTGGTTACAACATGATAGAGTATAATATGGCAAAGTTCATGTTCTCATATTTTGATGAGAATTTGCAAAAGGTTGAAGACACTAGTTGTCCTAATCTTCCAAAAGGTTTTGGAGAGCAACATTATACTCGCGATTCACCGTTACAAGCTAAAAGTAGCTAGATCATGGATAAGTCCATGATGAGGGTGAATATTTGATGTAGGTAAAATGTTTACTACACCAAGAGATTACTAAAGAAAGGAATTTGAAAGAACACCAAATATTTGATAATGGTGATCTACTTCAAAGTGCAAGTTCAAAGACATTGGTATTTAACTATACACGCTTTGGACTATGTGTCATAAGTATGACTCCACTATTGATGTTGATAGATTCTTTCAAATGTAAAAGGAAATCTTGAAAGAGAATCTCATAAATATATGGCAGAAAAGAAAAGACTAGAATTGTTCAGTTTAAGTATATAAATGATATATGTGTTATGGCTATATTCTTTGCTTATTAAACAATGTGGTTCTTAAGTACTTGATACTGAATTTGTTGGTATGAATCGTCATACGAAACAACACAATTCATGAACTACAATGGCCTAAGTAACTAGCAAAAGAATATGTGATGATGTTCATCGAGAACAAAATAAAGGGTTATTGTGTTGCTCGTTAAACATCAAAGCTTGCCTTCAGATTTGTTTTATCAGGTATTATGAGAACAAAAGGGTTGTTCAAATAATTGCCGAATCCATAAAAGATGGATGATTCACAAATCTCGTTGGAGAAATCACATCCATAAAACTAGTGCTAAAATTGTCGAAAGACAAATTGATTGAAAGATCACTTAGGAAGTGACATCGCCGTTTAAATTATATTGGAAAGAAAACATGAAGAAACTCCATGTGGATGGAATTTTGGAGTCTTTTGATTTTGATCAAATGACGTTTGTGAAAATTTCCTAGAGATAATTAAAACTTCGTTAAGAGGCCAAAAGGAATGAATGACTAGCTTATTGGAACTTGTGCATATTGTTGTACGAACTCCATTATGTGTAGTCAAGAGCGATGGATTTCAACTTCATATGCTTTCTCCGAAAATTTGAGTGAATATGTGAATATTTACTTAATAAGGATGAAGTGTGAAATATTTGAAAAGTTCAAAGATTTTCAAGATGAAGTGCAAAATCATTGTAACAAGAATATAAATAGTTTATGATAAGATCATAAAGGAAGATATTTAAGTTACAAGTTTAGCATAATACCTAAGATTTAAGGAATCGGTCCGTGGATTTGCATTTCCCGAAACACCATAAGAGTATGGAGCGTTCGAGATATGTAATTGAACCTTGTTTGACATGGTAAGATCGAAGGTATAATTCATAAAACTGCTATTATATTTTAAAGATTAAAAGCTTTAGAGACTACCGTTTTCCACTAAAAGAGCTCCATCATAATCCGCTGAAATGACACCATATAAGGTTATGGTTTGGGATAAAACCCAAGTAGTCTTTTCTTAAACATTGGTATGCTATGCATAAGAAAGATGTTTGCAACCAAAGTCGGATAAACCTGTCTTTGTATTACTGTTAAGTATTCCTCCATAAACACCGGAGACAAAAGTGTTTGTCGCTTAGAACGTCAAGTTTCTTTGAGAAGGAATTTTTCGTGAAAAGTTAAGAGGGAGGACAATAGAACTTTGATAAGGTTAAAAGAACCTTAGCTATATGTGCAAAGTAGCGCAGCACCGAAAAGTGTTCCGGAGGCAGCAACAATGCTCATGGCTCACGTGCCTCAAAGGTTGTGGTCACGGAGGTCTAAGTTTCTATTGAAACAAGTAGGTCGGATGAACAATCAAATACCAAGATTTGAGGGTTGAATCATTATTTGAGAATAATGAACCTACTACATGCAAAGAAGCAATGATGGGCCCTGACTCCGTCAAATGGCTTGAAGCCATATAATCCGTGATAGTTCCATACACGAGAAATCAAGTTTTGAACTTGAAGGACCCTCGAGAAAGGTGTAAGACCTTACAGTTGTGTTTGGACCTATAAAGAAGTAGACATGGATGTTTCACATCTATGAAATAGTCGACATGTTGGGAAAGAATTCACAACAGTGTTCAAAGTTGACTATGACAAGATCTGATCTTTCATAGCGATATTTAGTCTAGACGGATTAATGTAGCAACCACTACATATAATTTGTTATGTGGTAGTAGAATAAACAAAACAAGTTCTTCTAATAGAATGGTTACCTAGGACGTGTGCATGACACGGTCCAAAGGGTTTTGTTAATTCAGAGGATGCTAAAAGCATATGCAAACTTCAATGGTTGAAGTAAGCATAGGAGTTGGAATCTTCACTATGATGAAACTGTTAAAAGAGTTTAATTTCATCGGAGACAATGAAGATGCTTGCATTTGCAAGAAATTAAGTGGGAGCGCTAAGACATGTTTCTAATACATTATGTGGAAGACATATTGTTGATTGGAAATAATGTATCTTTTATTAACACATATTAAGAATTTCATCCCGATGAAAGACTTAGGCAAAACCCAAATATTTGGCATCAATAGACGCTAATATGGTTGTGCTGTATACATAGACGAGATATTGAATGAATTCAATATAGAAACTACAAGAAAGGTTCTTGTTGCACGTAAAGGATTGAAAGAGTTCAATGTTGATGATATATTCAAGTGTATTGGCACTTAGTAAGTGAAACAAAGATTCAAGTATAGATTGATACTTGATGTATGAAATCACAAAGAGTATTTATATCAATCATCTTTGTGATTTGTACAAATCCAGATATGTCCTATGCTCTAAATGTTGTGAGCATATACCAGAATGATTCGTAAGATGATCATTGGACAATAGTAAAGATATTCTTATGATCTTTTGGAAGAACTAAGAGTATATTATTTGTAGAAGTGACAAATAGATAGTTAGTTCATTGTAAAAGTACTACATTGATACTAGCTTTGTCACAAAGTACAAATTAAGTTTATCTCAATCTAAATTAAGGGTGGCACAATATAATGGAAAGTGAGTTCCATAATGGATTTGGATGAGTTCCAAAGTTAAGACATTGTGACAGATACTTCAACAAAAGGCTAAGTATATGACTGCTATTATAGCAAAAAGAGGGCATTTGTGTCAAGTAGTTTGTTATCAAACTAGGTGTAGTTCACAGCGGGATAATACTATGAAGATATATTGTGCGACAATATTATCAACATGTTTTAACCCCAAAGAACTAAAGGTCACACCGAAAGACCAAATCATACAAAGCCATCTCATTAGAGAATGAGTGAAGCGTAGAGACGCAAAGACATGCAATTACACACGGACCTGGAAGTGTCAGATCCGGAGATCAGTTGACCACTAGCAATCGTGTACATACAACACCGGAAAGCCATAGGTGTTGAATACACAAAGGTTTGATACTAGATTATTGACTCTAGTGCAAGTGGGAGACTGTTGGAGATATGCCCAAGAGGCAATAATAAAGTGGTTATTATCATATCTTCACACTTATGATAAATGTTTACATACCATGCTATAATTGTATTAACCGGAAACATTAATACTTGTGTGATTTGTAAACTTAATTTGAAGTCCCTAGTATAGCCTCTATACTTCACTAGCTTGTTGGTTAATAGATGATTGTGGTTTCCCTATCATGAACATTGAGATGTTATTAACAACAAGATCATATCGTTAGGAGAATGATATGGTGGACATACTCCTATAGATAAGCGTAGCATAAAGATCAAGTCATTTCAATAGTTCAATTGCTATATGCTTTCTGATACATAGTAACCTAATTCCTTCGACCATGAGATCATGCATATCACCTTTACCGGATGGATGCTTTGATGTCATCAAACACCACACCATAACAGGGTGGCTATAAAAGTGGCATTGAGTGTTCGGAAAGTATTGGTTGAAACACATGGATCAAGAGTGGGATTTGTCCATCCATATGACGGATAGATATACTCTGGGCCCTCTTGGTGAAATGTCATCCAATTAGCTTGCAAGCATGTGACTGGCTCACAAGGGATCACATATCACGAACGAGAAAAGAGTACTTATCAAGAACGAGGTTGAACTAGGTATGCGAGATACCGATCATAACCTCGGATAAGTAACATATCGTGAGACAAAGGGAAATTGGTATCGTATGTAAGTGGTTCATTCGATCGCAAAGTAATCGTAGAAATATGTGGGAGCCATATGAATTTCCAGATTCCTCTATTGGTTATTGTTCGGAGAAGTGTCTCGATCATGTCCGCATAATTCACGAACCGTAGGGAGACACACTTAAGGATTCGACGTTGTTTGAGTAGTTATGGTATTATGAGAAAGAGACCGAATGTTGTTCGGAGTCTCGGATGGGATCCGGATATCACGAGGAGATCCGGAATGGTCCGGAGAATAAGATTCATATAAGGAAAGTCCTGCTTTGGAGTTGGGGAATGGTTAGGTGTTTTCATCGAACATTCTAGAAGGTCCGGAATGTCCGCACTGAGGGGGAAGGTACATGAATGTGTCATTACATGTTGGAATGATTGCATCATGTACTAAGTGTTCTCGCTGTCCAAAATAAAGGGTTTATTTAAATCCTAAATTGAAAAGTCAAACGGCTAGTTTGAAAGTCAAACGCAAGTTTTGGAAAGTGGAAAGAGGAGGAGAGTGGAAACCGAGTTGGGGAGGGATTCCTCCTCCCAAGCCGGGCGCCCCACCTCCAGGCCGAGTTGGGGAGGGACTCCACTCCCTCCCCTGGGCCGCCGGCCCTCCCACCTATAGAAGGAGGGGCAGGGCTCCCCTCCTAGCACACACAAGTTTCCACCTCTAATCTCCGGTTTAGAGCCGTTTTGGTTTAGAGCTTCTAATTGCTTTAGCCCGCGGGTTAGAGCCGTCTAATTTGTTTAGAGCCGTCTAATTGGTGTGTCTAATTACTAGACCACTAAAAGCCTCTCTCATAAGCTCCACCAGACTCGACCGCTTAAGATGAAGCCTCATGATTTCCCTCTACTTCCTGTACCACGCCGTTGTCACGGAATCGCGAGGAGAGTGCTACAACCTCCGCCTTTGGAACAAGGGAGAGGAAGGTCTTCACGAGTACCGAACGTAGGACCGATCATGGGAGCGCTTTCGAACGTGATACTGAAGGATCGTCTACGCGATCTTGAGATCGGAAAGAGTACGACTACATCACCCACGAGAATCTGCTCTCGTTAACCGCTTTGGAATCTTCGAGGGTGAGTTCCTCTATCGACTCGTTGCTACAATCTAGTAGATAGATCTTGGCTTGTTTGTTTGTATGCGATAGAAATTTTTTGTTTTCCATGCTACGAACCCCTACATATCAATCTCCTGTCCTTGGACCACTAGACCGTTGCTGGCAAAATCAGCTATCTCCTTTACCATCATCACCTTCTCAGCTAGGACTCCATTCTCCACCTCCATATCCTCTATGTTCCTCTGACAGAGCGGCATGTTGTTCCTGTTGCCTAGGGTAACCACAACATTCCCATTCTCATCACGCCTTCCGTAGTCACGGTAAGGTGAGTCTTCTCGCAGCAGGTGTCGAACAAGGTGGCACTAGCGTGATAGGGCTTCATGTAGGGCCAAGTTTATTCCAAGCTCCCAGTTGCAATACCTCTTGGTGTAGACCAGATGTACAGGGTTTGGCAAGGTGACATCCCTGAAGATGATAGTGGTGATCTCCCAGTCATCCTCGCCATATCCATAGGTGTATAGCCTTCTTCCCTTGAACATGGGCAGCGGCAAGCCCAATGACTGAGAGTTGTCCCAACTGTCTTGCGAAGGGCCTTGGCAACTCAATCCCAGCATACTCAGTCCTGACTTCTCCCATCTATCAAACAAAAGAGGAAAGTGTGAGAATAGAAAAAGGTAAAGATTTACGAGAGTGAAAGGCATAAGATGAAAGACAGAGTCAATATAAGCTTTAGTAATTCTATGGCTTCCTAATCCAAACCTAGGTCACGATCCTACAGTCGACACATGGGCTCTGATACCATCTTGTAACACTACGGTTCTGAAAAGACCGTAGCTTCTATGTGACGTGCCAATCCCCGGATCAGTTCATTGGTCCACAATAGAATAAAGATGAATAACATAGCAAATATTCGTGTATCATAAATAACGAAAGATCCAGAGTATCATTATTACAATAAGGGCTTAGCTCTAGGCTAGCTCAACTTATCCAAGTAGCAACATAAATAAAATAACTCCTCCATTCTTCAAATTGCCCACAAGTGAGCAAGTGCCGAGTGGAGTATCGCGACCTAATCAATCACTCAGAATCTGAATATCCTGCAACATGAAACGTAGCAGCCCCGAAGGGTCAATACATGGAATGTATGGCAAGTAGAGCTATTAAAGGTGACAATAGAACTAACATCTACATGCATATTTGACAAGTGGAGTTGTGGATAGCTTGCATTTACAAATACCTTTGTCCTACTTTCATAAACAGTTTTGTCTTTCTTTGAAAAAGATCCCAATTAAGTTAACCCATCAACATTAAAGAAATTAGGAAATTAGAATGAGCGAGAAACATGTCATGAACTCAATATCAAGCAACTCAAATGTCCATAACCGGGGACACGGCTAATCGATTAGATTATACACCCTGCAGGGGTTAGTACACTTTACCCATGTGACTTGGCCAGCCCAACTTGTACCACCACTCTCATATTGGGTGATGATAGGGATAAGTCCAAGAAGGGACCGTTCGGGAAGTAGCTCCCCAAACCCGACACACACCGTACCAACCTACCAAAATTCTACATCTCTGGATACATGGGTTCGAGTTACCACAACCTACTGAGTCCAACCAACCGCCCATTTCATTATTGGCACATGGTTGTACACGTAAGCTACCAAATAAAGAATCCAATCATTTTCTCTTGATACCTGGGTGCCTTTCCGCAATGATACCACCAAAAAATATCAATCCCATCACACCTAGGAGATTCATTGATTAAGTTGTTTTTAGTTTTTGCAAACCAACACATTTAGAAACAACTTTCAGTGATGTAACCCAGCCCTCGTTCATCATAGCATGGTTAAGCACATCTACCAATGGTGGATCATCTACAGAAAATCCCTACCATATAATAGGACATAGCATAACGATAGTACTTTCCTACACATGCATCTACAAAATACACGACAATGCATTAAAAATAGTAGGACAATATCATGAACAAAGTAGCATCTACTTGCCTTGGCTGTAGCGGTCAAACAAACAATCCTCACACGAGCAAGCGTTGCACTCGTCACAATCTACACGATACAATTTCAACACATAAACAAACCAAACACAAACATACACAAACATAACAATGCAAGATGCATGCATGACAAGTTGGACAAAGCTTCAGTAGCATTCTACAACCTTGTCCAGTATACCTACTGTATGCATGCATGGAAAATATTTTAAAAGCATTCGAAACAAAGCTGACTACATATTTGATCCCTCACTTAACCAAAATTGTAAAAAAATACAAGAAGTAGGAGGGGTTTAATCATGAATCCATTGATTCTTCTCTATAAATAAAACTTATTTTTACTTACCGCTTTTTTTATTTGGATATGGGGGTGAGGAGAGGGGGTTTAGTATTTATTTCACAAATTTCACAAGCGGATGCAATTTTAAATGGCCAAACAATTGAGCTAAAACCCAATTATTAAGCCACTGCTATTGAACAGTTTTTGTAAAATGTTGGAAAAATAGCTACTATGTAGGCAACCTAAAGTAGAAACAGTACCAACTGGAATCACTCGAAAAGGATTTATAGAATTTCCTGAGTAATTAACTCTAGAAATCCTTTTAATAGATTCTACAACTTCCAGTACTGTAAGGATACCTTTTTAATTCACTAACAGGTTCCACTTGTTCTACTGATTCCAGGGACACCTAATTGGAGTTGTAGAACTTTTCCTATGAATTTATTACTCTAAATAGAACATTAAACTATTTATTTATTCACGGCAAAACCTTGCTGCAAAAGCCTTAAACAATTGTACATAAATATTCTACGTGAAAAACTGAATCCATCAGTATCTTATTTGCAATTTTTTGGCCTAGTAGATTAATTGATATGAATTTTTCAAGATTAAACCTAAATCTGCCAATTTAAAATCGAATTAAAACAAGTCAAAGTCTGCTGACTTTGACCGCGCTGACATGGCACGTGCTGACTAGTCAGCGGTCAAAGATGACCGTTAACGCGCGATCCACACCGTGCGTTGCAGATCCTGTGGCTGAGAAAGCTCGCGAGGGGAGGGCTCACCGGTGGCGGTCGGGGTCGACGAGGGCGATGGTTCCAGCGAGGGCGGGCGGTGGCAAGGTGCATGACGGGGCTCGACGGGCTTCGGCGGTCTCGGGAGCGTCAGCAGCGCGAATCTTCGCTTCCGCTAGCGGCAGCAGAGGACGGCTGGAGCGCGGACGTCGGCGTCGGCTCCGGCGAGGGCGGGCGGTGGTGTCGGGGCCCTATGCGGCACGGAAAACAGGACGGGGCGAGTCTGTCGAGGGTGGGGAAGCTTCCTAGGGGAAAAGGGGGTCAGGGTGCTCGGAGGCGAGCTCTACCGAGCAATGCGGCGGCGGCGGTGTTCTCCGACGAGGAATTGTGGCACATGATAGTTGGGCCGGCTGCGGCGGCGGCTTAGGGGAAATTTTTCGTGGGGTTTCGTAGAGGGTCTCGAGGGCTTTATGGCGGTGCTCGTGGCAGCGGCGGCGCCATGCTCGCGAGTGGGCCCCATCTGGCAGCGGCTCATGATAGTTGGGCCGGCTGCAGCTTATTCTATCGCTGCATGAAGCCATCTCTCTGGCGACGATGGCCATCGCCTGGCAGAGCCGGTAGGCATGGCTGGCGATGGCGTGGGCTTCTGTCTCTTTTTTTTCTTTTCTTATTCTTTTTCCTTGATATTTTCTTAACTGAATTTTTTGTCTGAACTAAACCTGAGTTTTGACAGAAATTCAGCAGGGTATAAATTTTAATCCGGACCTCCGATTGAGGCGATTCAAAGTGCTATAGGTTCGTGACGGAACCCTCTGCGCACTTGTGCTAACCAAAAGGCTAAACTAAAATTTTCTAGCAGGTGCAAGGTAAAAACCGAGCACTCTAGTGTAGGTGTCAAAATTCAAATGCAAGTGATGGTTTTATTGCCAAAAGATTTTAAAACTGAAATTTTGCAATGATGCTCATGATGCAATGACATGTATGATATGCAGTACCAAATCTAAAATTTGGGATGCGATAGTTTTGTCTATTTGATCCTATCATGTCTGTGTTGTTTGTGATCTTGCATGCTCTCCGTTGTTAGTAGATATCTTGGGCAATTAGTTGTTAGTGACTCCAAGAGGGGGTATTTATGCTCGATAGTGGGTTCATACCTCTAGTTTTCAAGGGAAGTGACAGAAATCTCTTCTGTTGTAGATGTGTTGTTGCTACTAGGGAGAAAACAACGATCTCTTGTTCATGGAACAAGTGGATTGTTTACCTTGCACACTTTGCTTAAAGCAGTTGTCTATTGCTTGCAAATTAATACTGGAGGGGGTTCGGATGATAACCTGAAGGTGGACTTCTAGTCATAGATGTAGTTGGATGGTGGTCTATGTATATTGTTGTATTGCCCAATCGAATCTCATAGGATCTTTTTGTCTAGTATTGCATTGTTATGTGATACGTCTGAAACGTATCTACTTTCCCAAACACTTTTGCTATTGTTTATCCTCTAAACTTGTGTGATTTGAATACAACTAACATGGACTGATGCTGTTTTCAGCAGAATTACCTTGGTGTCTTGTTTTTGTGCAGAAAATCAACTATCACGAAAAATCCCGGGAAATATGCCAAAAATTATATTTCACCAGAAGACCCACGGAGAATCTTCGCCAGAGAAGCGCGAGCCCACCACTGACCGCGCCTAGGGGGGTGTAGCCACCCCAGGCACCCCCTCGGGTTCCCTCTGCGCCTATAAGTTGCCTTTCGACCTAAAAACATAGGGGGATTTGATAGTTTTCCAGAAAGAGTTCCGCTCCGCCGCCGCCACCCGAAACCAAGATTCGGATCCAGAAACACCGTTCTGGCAACCTGTCGAGACGAGGAATTTGGAGAGGATCATCGCCATCGTCATCACCAACGCATCTCCATCAACCACCGATGTTTCCCTCATCCATGAGTGAGTAATCCCCTGCTGTAGGCTTGGGTGTGGTAGGGATTGGATGAGTTATATCATGTAATCGAATAAGATCTATTAGGGCATAGTGCCTAGTATCTCTATTAGTGCTATTTGACTTTGTTGCAACTTGTTGTGCTTAATGCTTGTCACTAGGGCCCGAGTGCCATGATCTCAGATCTGAACTTATTATTGAACCAGTTAGATTTGTGATTGGTAGATTGTATCTTGAGTATTTTGCTGCTATAGGTGTCAGGTTGTGTGAGCTTGCATGCTTGTTCTATGCTTAGAAACTTTATTTTGATGCATGGGTGCCCCTCTAGCAAGTTCCTATAGTAGTTGCTCATCATTTATCAACTTGGAAATAACTTGGTTTGATGTTTATCTAAAAATTTCAGCAAGGAAGATGAGTACCTATCCAATGAATCAATATGAATGGATGGTGTTTGAGCCAATGAAGGTTCATCGTGAGGAGGCGGTTTTTCCTTCCATATACCCATGCCATGAATTTATGAGAACCGCGGAAATCTCCCAGGATTTCCAAACCTTGATTACCAATGCAGGATTGGAACACTTTGTTGAAGGTGAACCATTTCAATTTGTTAAGCTAACCATGGATTTTGTGCAGGACTTCCGGTTCACTTAGTCTACATCTAATCCCATGGTCCATTAAAAAATATATAATATACCTGTCGACCTTCCTTTTGCTTATTTCCGTGCAGCAATTATAGTACCTCAGTGGGGATCTTGTGAGAAGATCAAGGAAAGGCCCAAGTCACTTATGGATTTATATGATGAGATTTGCCAAGGTTTTGACTTCTCAAAGGAAAGTGGTAAAATTCGGAACATTCAGTTCCCAGCTATTAGATACTTTGCCTATTTCATTACCAAGTGTGTTCTTGCTAGAAAGATTGCTAAAAAGTTGTCTTCTTTTGATCTAGCTTTTATCGCAATTGCTCTGAATAGGAATAGATCTTATAGCCTGGGTGCTTTATAGCTCACCATCTCACCACCAAACGCGAGAAGGGTGGAATTTGTGGAGGTCTCATTTCTTCTAGGTTGCTAGCTTTCCATGGTTTAGAGCCTCACTATTCAGATTATCAGTTCCCCATAGAGAGGCTGGATCTTGAATCCATGGTTCAGCATGGTTTTGTGTCCCTGGGGGCTAATGTGAGAAGTTTACCGTATGAATTATCTTTTGCCCAGCAAGGTCGGAGAAAGGGTAGGACTAAGAAAATAGTTTATTTGCCTGCACCTGCTTTGTTTAACTTTGATAACAGGCAAGGATGGTCGGTTACGGAGGAGGAGGTTGACACATATGTGGTGGAGCTCTCCCAACAAGAGGAGAATGTTGAAGAGGAAGCCGAAGACAATTCGGTTCATCCCTCCAACTGGGAGAGTCTTCATACCAGCAGCCCTCATTTGATTGGGGCGCGTCTTCTTCTTCATCGCAAGCACCTGACTATGATCATTCCTATGATGACCCACCAGCTTGGGGTTACTACCCGCGCTATTGAGCCCCACTTAGTCCAAAATCCTACGCATGGGGGGAGGTATACCTACATCACACTCATATAAATATCATGTTCGGTCGATTCTTTGTATATCCATTGTTTCGCTTTCTTTTTGGTTCTTGTTGCTTCTTTCTCAAAAACACAAAAATACCAAAAATATTTTCGTTGTTTCTCTTTCTTTGTTTGCTTCTTGTTTGGTTTGCCTTAAAAGAAAAAATGCAAATTTTTTTGCTTTGCTTGGTTTGTTTTTGCTTTGCTGTTTTTGCTTTGTTGGCTTGTTTCTAAAAAATCGAAAACACCAAAAATATTTGTTGTTCTTCTTTGGTTTTGTGAGTTCTTTGCAGGGTTTAGCCGTCCTCAGTGGATTTTGGTTTCATGCTAGTATTCAAGTCACACAAGTGAAGGGCAATAATGAAGATTAAGACAACTCGAGGTATGGTAAGAGGCTGGTAACGAATTCTATTTGTTTCATTTTTGTACATATACTCATCATTGTGAGCATGCTTAGCCTGTTTGTGTAAGGTGTATGTCATTATGGATGCTTAGTAGTTCTTGCTTGTCTATGATTAGCTCCAGCTTGCTAATAGTTTGTAGCATGTCATATGAATGTTTGATTGCATTGTTTTATTCATATTTTGGTATGAAATTGTGGTATCCTCCTCTGAAAGTTTCATGTGAATCGACTTGGCACATGCTCACGCATGCATATGACTAATCAATAGTCAGTAAGCCTCGATGATTTATTTTGCCTTAGAGTTCTTGTATCATTTCATGCCATAATTAGTCCTGTTTTGTTGCAAGCATGATTATGACAATTATTGCTCTCTCGTTTATCGCTCCCTCTCTATTGCTAGCCTTCACTTGCACTGAGTGTGAGCTCTACCTGTGCTTCCAACTCCCCAAAACCATTATTGCCAAAAGTATCCACCATACCTACCTATTAGCATCGTTTGCTATTTCAGTGCATATTCTATATGCCTTGTTTTCTTCCAAATAAAATGTTTGTCTATCTTGAGAAAGTTAGTTAGTAAAGCTCTCACGAACTTGACGGCACACTTTATTATGCGCACTTAATAATCTTGAACCATTGTGACTTGTCCATGAAAGTTATATGCTTGCAAATTATATGCTGGGAGTTAGCAGAACCGTGCTGTCATGGGGAACGCTTTAAACACTCTTTGGATACCCTATCCTGATGATACTTTGCTATTTTGTTTACGGATGTCGACGATGTGAAATAAAATGACAGCTTGTGAGTTCATGGAGTATATACATTGTGTTAGAGAAACGTCTGGGACGCTAGCCTAAGCCATGCCTAATCATGGTGGAAACTTGCAGCATCACCATAATGAGCATTCATGAAGCATCCTCAATAAAAAGTTATGCACATAGTAAATAAAAGATCACTGAGATGCTCATTGTCTGCTTGCCTTGTCATTTTGATCACGGGATAGCTCCTGTATCATGTGCAAGGGGTACCCCGTTGGCGGTTCTCTATGATATGCATGTATTTACAATGACAAGAACTTACAGGTAACCAAAGTTGAGTAGCATGCAGAGCGGCCCTTGGGGACTTGGCATTTCCAGTTTATGGTCTGTCAAGCATATAATTTAGAGTGGACCTCACTTTCACCTTAACCACATGAAGATGCCTATGATAGGGGCAATGAGAACTCAAAGCTAATGAGTACCTTCCTTTCAGCATTGGGAAGCCTTTCAAGCTTTTCAAAAACCGTTTTCACTTCCTTGTTGAGTCACCACTTACTCTATGATCACCTTCTTGAGAGCATAGTTGTCATTCTTGTGTTTGTTTCAAAACTTGATTAATTATGTCATGACTTTGATGCTTGTATCTCTGATATTTTTACTTCTAGTCTTCACTTGAACTTCAGAGGTGCCTTGGCATTTATATTGTGCTCTACAAACAAAGGCAAGCGATATACCACTCTATCATACCTTACTATGAGCATTGCAATGTTGCTTATGTTTATGTTCCATGCTACTTATTATTGAGTTGGTTTCTCTTCATAGCTTTCAATGACTATTGAGTAGATTTAGTTGCATACTTCTTATTATGAATGGTTTAAGCATCTACTCCTGTGCTGAGAATATATACATCATATGAAGCAAATATTTTTGTGAAAGTTCTTTTATCGCACTCAGTTTTCAACTGAATTGCTTAAGGACAAGCAATAAGCTAACCTTGGGGGGGGGTTGATACGTCTAAAACGTATCTACTTTCCTGAACACTTTTGCTATTGTTTCTTCTCTAAACTTGTGTGATTTAGATACAACTAACACAGACTGGCGCTGTTTTCAGCAGAATTACCTTGGTATCTTGTTTTTGTGCAGAAAATCAACTATGAGGAAAAATCCCGGGAAATATGCCAAAAATTATATTTCACCAGAAGACCCATGGAGCTAGAAGACGAGAAAGAGAAGGGGCTTGGGGGGCCCACACCCCTGCCAGGCGCGGGCCCACCACTGGCCGCGCCTAGGGGTTGTAGCCACCCCAGGCACCCCCTCGGGTTCCCTCTGCGCCTATAAGTTGCCTTCCGACATAAAAACATAGGGGGTTCGATAGTTTTCCAGAAAGATTTCTGCTCTGCCGCCACCAGAAACCAAGATTTGGATCTAGAAACTCCGTTCTGGCAACCTGCCGAGACGGGGAATTTGGAGAGGATCATCGCCATCGTCATCACCAACGCATCTCCATTAACCACCGATGAGTGAGTAATCCCCTGCTGTAGGCTTGGGTATGGTAGGCATTGGATGAGTTCTATCATGTAATCGTATAAGATCTATTAGGGCATAGTGCCTAGTATCTCTATTAGTGCTATTTGACTTTGTTGCAACTTGTTGTGCTTAATGCTTGTCACTAGGGCCCGAGTGCCATGATCTCATATCTGAACTTATTATTGAACCAATTAGATTTATGATTGGTAGTTGTATCTTGAGTATTTTGCTGCTATAGGTGTCAGGTTGTGTGAGCTTGCATGCTTGTTCTATGCTTAGAAACTTTATTTCGATGCATGTGTAGCCCTCTAGCAAGTTCTTATAGTAGTTGCTCATCATTTATCAACTTGGAAATCACTTGGTTTGATGTTTATCTAAAAATTTCAGCAAGGAAGATGAGTACCTATCCACTGAATCACTATGAATTGATGGTGTTTGAGACAATGAAGGTTCATCGTGAGGAGGCAGTTTTTCCTTCCATATACCCATGCCATGAATTTATGAGAACCGCGGAAATCTCCTAGGATTTCCAAACCTTGATTACCAATGCAGGATTGGAACACTTTGTTGAAGGTGAACCATTTCAATTTGCTAAGCTAACCATGGCTTTTGTGCAGGACTTCCGGTTCACTTGGTCTACATATAATCCCATGGTCCATTAAAAAAAATATAATATACCTGTTGACCTTCCTTTTGCTTATTTCCGTGCATCAATTAGAGTACCTCAGTGGGGATCTTGTGAGAAGATCAAGGAAAGGCCCAAGTCACTTATGGATTTATATGATGAGATTTGCCAAGGTTTTGACTTCTCAAAGGAAAGTGGTAAAATTCGGAACATTCAGTTCCCAGCTATTAGATACTTTGCCTATTTCATTACCAAGTGTGTTCTTGCTAGAAAGATTGCTAAAAAGTTGTCTTCTTTTGATCTAGCTTTTATCGCAACTGCTCTGAATAGGAATAGATCTTATAGCCTTGGTGCTTTGATAGCTCACCATCTCACCACCAACCGCGAGAAGGGTGGAATTTGTGGAGGTCTCATTGCTTCTAGGTTGCTAGCTTTCCATGGTTTAGAGCCTCACTATTCAGATTATCAGTTCCCAATAGAGAGGCTGGATCTTGAATCCATGGTTCAGCATGTTTTTGTGTCCCTGGGGGCTAATGTGAGAAGTTTATCATATGAATTATCTTTTGCCCAGCAAGGTCGGAGAAAGGGTAGGACTGAGAAAATAGTTTATTTGCCTGCACCTGCTTTGTTTAACTTTGATAACAGGCAATGATGGTCGCTTATGGAGGAGGAGGTTGACACATATGTGGTGGAGCTCTCCCAGCAAGACGAGAATGTTGAAGAGGATGCCGAAGATAATTCGGTTCAGCCCTCCAACTTGGGAGAGTCTTCATACCAGCAGCCCTCATTTGATTAGGGCGTGTCTTCTTCTTCATCGCAAGCACCTGACTATGATCATTCCTATGATGACCCACTAGCTTGGGTTTACTACCCGTGCTATTGAGCCCCACTTAGGCCAAAATCCTAAGCTTGGGGGGAGGTATACGGACATCACACTCATATAAATATCATGTTCGGTCGGTTTCTTTGTATATTCATTGTTTTGCTTTCTTTTTGGTTCTTGTTGCTTCTTTCTCAAAAACACAAAAATACCAAAAAATATTTTCGTTGTTTCTTTTTCTTTGTTTGCTTCTTGTTTGGTTTGCCTTAAAAGAAAAAATCCAAAAATATTTTGCTTTGCTTGGTTTGTTTTTGCTTTGCTGTTTTTGCTTTGTTGGCTTGTTTTTAATAAATCGAAAACACCAAAAATATTTGTTGTTCTTCTTTGGTTTTGTGAGTTCTTTGCAGGGTTTAGCCGTCCTTAGTGGATTCTGGTTTCATGCTAGTATTCAAGTCACACAAGTGAAGGGCAATAATGAAGATTAAGACAACTCGAGGTATGGTAAGAGGCTGGTAACAAACTCTATTTGTTTCATTTTTGTACATATACTCATCATTGTAAGCATGCTTAGCCTATTTGTGTAAGGTGTATGTCATTATGGATGCTTAGTAGTTCTTGCTTGTCTATGATTAGCTCCAGCTTGCTAATAGTTTGTAGCATGTCATATGAATGTTTGCTTGCATTGTTTTATTCATATTTTGGTATGAAATTGTGGTATCCTCCTCTGAAAGTTTCATGTGAATCGACTTGGCACATGCTCACGCATGCATATGACTAATCAATAGTCAGTAAGCCTCGATGATTTATTTTGCCTCAGAGTTCTTGTATCATTTTTATGCCATAATTAGTCATGTTTTGTTGCAAGCATGATTATGACAATTATTGCTCTCTTGTTTATCGCTCCCTCTCTATTGCTAGCCTTCACTTGCACTGAGTATGAGCTCTACCTATGCTTCCAACTCCCCAAAACCATTATTGCCAACAGTATCCACCATACCTACCTATTAACATCGTTTGCTATTTCAGTGCATATTCTATATGTCTTGTTTTCTTCCAAATAAAATGTTTGTCTGTCTTGAGAAAGTTAGTTAGTAAAGCTCTCACGAACTTGAAGCCACACTTTATTCTGCGCACTTAATAATCTTGAACCATTGTGACTTGTCCATGAAAGTTATATGCTTGCAAATTATATGCTGGGAGTCAGCAGAACCGTGTTATCACGGGGAACGCTTTCAACACTCTTTGGATACCCTATCCAGTTGATACTTTGCTATTTTGTTTACGGATGTCGACGATGTGAAATAAAATGGGAGCTTGTGAGTTCATGGAGTCTATACATTGTGTTAGAGAAACGCCTGGGCCGCTAGCCTAAGCCATGCCTAATCATGGTGGAAACTTGCAGCATCACCATAATGAGCATTCTATGAAGCATCCTCAATAAAAAGCTATGCACATAGTAAATAAAAAGATCGCTGACATGCTCATTGTCTGCTTGCCTTGTCATTTTGATCACGGGATAGCTCATGTATCATGTGCAAGGGGTACCCTGTTGGTGGTTCTCTATGATATGCATGTATTTACAATGACAAGAACTTACAGGTAACCAAAGTTGAGTAGCATGCGGAGTGGCCCTTGGGGACTTGGGATTTCCAGTTTATGGTATGTCAAGCATATAATTCAGAGTGGACCTCACTTTCACCTTCACCACATGAATATGCCTATGATAGGGGCAATGAGAGCTCAAAGCTAATGAGTACCTTCCTTTCAGCATTGGGAAGCCTTTCAAACTTTTCAAAAACCAATTTCACTTCCTTGTTGAGTCACCACTTACTCTATGAGCACCTTCTTGAGAGCATAGTTGTCATTCTTGTGTTTGTTTCAAAACTTGATTAATTATGTCATGACTTTGATGCTTGTATCTCAGATATCTTTACTTCTAGTCTTCACTTGAACTTCAGAGGTGCCTTGGCATTTCTATTGTGCTCTACAAACAAAGGCAAGCGAGATACCACTCTATCATACCTTACTATGAGCATTGCAATGTTGCTTATATTTATGTTCCATGCTACTTATTATTATTGAGTTGGTTTCTCTTCATAGCTTGCAATGACTATTGAGTAGATTTAGTTGCATACTTATTATTATGAATGGTTTAAGCATCTACTCCTATGCTGAGAATATATACATCATATGAAGCAAATGTGTTTGTCACATCCCAAATTTTAGATTTGGTCTTGCATATCATTCATAGCATTGCATCATGCCTTTCCATTCAAAACCGTCGAGTGAAAAGGATCGGCGAAACGCTATTTTCAAAACCCTATTCTATTTTGCTACGAGGTTCCTGCAAGAGGCTTTAGTAGGACTTGCGTTGTCCATCCTTGTAGCCTAGCGGTTTCGCCCGAACCTTGACCCTAGATTGTTCCCCTCGACTTTACAAAACCGTAGGAGCAAGAATCGCTCGATTCGGAGCTCGTACGGAGAAGTTACGGCCGTTTGTTTAAAAAGACGGAAAACGGTCCGAATTTCCGGGCCGATTTCCGAGTTCGTGTCCAACTTCGCGCCGAATCAGCCTAGGTTTCCGCGCGAGGGCCCACAAAAAGGGCCCCACCCGGCCGACCCCGCCCCTGCCTCGATAATCGCTCGCCGCCTCGATCTCGGGAACCGAGCCCGCACCCCCGCACCTCGTTACCCGCGCGCCGCCAGGAGCCGCGATCGCCGCCGCCTCCCGCGTGACCCTGCGCGTCGCCGCCTCCACACCGCCACCGTCGCCATCTCCCACCGCCAGTAGGTATCGCCGCGCCGCCACCTTCTCTCCCCGCCGCCTGCACCGCCTCGGCCTTCGCGCCAACCTCGCCGCCCTCCACCCGCTCGACCCCGCGAAGCCGCCATTACAAGGCCGCCTCAAGGCCATGCTGCTGCTGCCATGTTGCCGCCAGGCCGCGCTGTTGCCGCGCCGCTTAGCGCCATTGCCGCTGCCGCCATAAGCCGCTGCCACGCCGCTTAGTAGCTGCTGCGCGCATATACGCACGCACGAACGCACGCACGCACACACGCGCGCCGTCTTGCGTGCCGCGTTGTCTAATCTCGAACCGTGCGCTGATTGTCCCCCTCTCGCGCAGGTAACCGTCGTCGCCGGAGTCGATCGCCGCACCGTCCGGAACTCGCCGCCGTCCGTTTCGCCGTTCGTTCTCGGTAAGCCTGCAGCCACCGTCAGATTTCAGATCAGTGGTTCAGATCGTTCGTTGACCGGTCAAACTCAGGCGTTGACTAGTCAGACGCCCAGTCAGCGCCCAGTCAGCAGACGCGTTGACCAGTCAACAGACACAGTTGACTGGTTAATTTCGTTAATCGTTTTAGTTGACAGATTTCGGTAGAAACTTGTAAATTGCGTAGAAATTAAACTGCTTGGCCAAAAATTGCAAATAAAATATGTATAGATTCAGTGAGTCGTGTAGAATTTCGCTGTACCTTTGGTTCAGACTTTTGCAACAAGGTTTAGTACAGTTTAATCAAACTAGCTAGTGGCCTTTTCAGAGTAATAAATTCGTAGAAAAAGATCCGTAGCTCCAAAAATCGTGTATGATATGTCCCTGGATTCAGTGGAACGAGGGGAATCTCACCGTTAATTAAAAAGATAGGCTTACAGTAAAAACTTCTGCAAAAACTGTCTAGTGGATTTCTGCAGTGTTTTTATTACTCGGGGAGTTTTATAATTCCTTTTTGAGTAATTCCAGTTGGTACTGTTTCTAATCAGCGATGCCTATGCGGTAGATTTTTCCCAAGATTTTACAAACAGTATACTACCGGTAGTAAATTAATTGAGCTCTAGCTCTAGTTTTGGGCGCTACTTTTGCGAAATAGTTTTCCTAGCGCTAAAACTATTTTCCATGCATGCAATCAGTAGTATTATTGATTAGGATTATGTGGTGCAGCTGTAGCACCAACTCACTTGCCTTGCATACCTTCATGCATCATATTTGTTGCATATGCTTGTGGATTGTTTGTTTATGATTGCAATTATATCGTGTAGATTGTGACGAGTGCAACGCTTGCTCGTGTGTGGATTATTCTTCCGACCGCTACAACCAAGGCAAGTAGATGCTACTTTGTTCATGATATCGTCCTACTATTTTTAATGCATTGTCGTGTATTTTTAGATGCATGTGTAGGATGATACTATCGCTATGCTATGACCTATTATATGGTAGGGCTTTTCTTGTAGATGAACCACCGTTGGTAGATGTGCTTAGCCATGCTATGTAGAATGAGGGCTGGGTTACATCACTGAAAGTTGTTTCTAAATGAGTTGTTTTGCAAAAACTAAAACAACTTAATCAATGAATCTCCTGGGTGTGATGGTATTGATAATTTTTGGTGGTTTCATTGCAGAAAGGCACCCAGGTATCGAGAGAAATTGATTGGCTTCTTTATTGTGTAGCTTACGTGTACAACCATGTGCCAATAATGGAATCGGCGGTTGGTTGGACTTAGTAGGTTGTGGTAACTCGAACCCGCGTATCCAGAGATGTAGAATTTTGGTAGGTTGAACCGGTGCGCGTCGGGATTGGGGTGCTACTACCCGAACAGTCTCTTCTTGGACTTCTCCCTATCATCACCCAAAATGAGAGTGATGGTACGAGCTGGGCTGGCCAAGTCACATGGGTAAAGTGTACTAACCCCTGCAGGGTGTATAATCTAATCGATTAGCCGTGTCCCCGGTTATGGACATCTGAGTTGCTTGATATTGATTCCATGACATGTTTCTCCCTCATTCCAATTTCTTAATTGTTTTAATATTGTTGGGTTAACTTAATTGGGATCTTTTCAAAGAAAATCAAAACTGTTTATGAAAGTAGGACAAATGTATTTGCAAATGCAAGCCAGACACAGCTCCACTTGCCAAATATGCATGTAGATGTTAGTACCATTGTCTCCTTTACTAGCTCTACTTGCCATACATTCCATGTATTGACCCTTCGGGGCTGCTACGTTTCATGTTGCAGGTTATTCCGATTCTGAGTAATCGATATAGGCCACGGTACTCCACTCGGCACTTGTTCACTTGTGGGCAATTTGAAGAATGGAGGATTTGCTTTATTTATGTTGCTACCTGAATAATTTGAGCTAGCCTTGAGCTAAGCTTTTATTTTAATAATGGTACTCTGGATCTTCGTTATTCATGATACACGGATATTTTGCTATGTTATTCATCTTATTCTATTGTGGGCCAATGAACCGATCCAGGGATTGGCATGTCACATAGAAGCCACGGTCTTTTCAGAACCGGGGTGTTACAGTGTTCGTGAAAGTTCTTTTATCGCACTCAGTTTTCAACTGAATTGATTGAGGACAAGCAATAAGCTAAGCTTGGGGGGAGTTGATACGTCTAAAACGTATCTACTTTCCCGAACACTTTTGTTATTGTTTCTTCTCTAAACTTGTGTGATTTGGATACAACTAACACGGACTGACGCTGTTTTCAGCAGAATTACCTTGGTTTCTTGTTTTTGTGCAGAAAATCAACTATCAGGAAAAATCCCGGAAAATATGCCAAAAATTATATTTCACCAGAAGACCCACGGAGCCAGAAGACGAGACGGAGAAGGGGCCTGGGGTGCCCACACCGCCAGCCACATGAGCCCACAATCGCGCTTAGGGGTGCACCACCAGTGCACCCTCGGGTTCCCTCTATGCCTATAAGTTGCATTTCGACCTAAAAACAGAGGGGGGTTCGATAGTTTTCCAGAAAGAGTTCCGCTCCTCCGCCTCCACCAGAAACCAAGATTCGGATCCAGAAACTCCGTTCTGGCACCCTGCCGGGACGGGAAATTTGGAGAGGATCATCGCCATCATCATCACCAACGCATCTCCATCAACCACCAATGTTTCCCTCATCCATGAGTGAGTAATCCCCCGCTGTAGGCTTGGGGATGGTAGGGATTGGATGAGTTCTATCATGTAATCGAATAAGATCTGTTAGGGCATAGTGCCTAGTATCTCTATTAGTACTATTTGACTTTGTTGCAACTTGTTGTGCTTAATGCTTGTCACTAGGGCCCGAGTGTCATGATCTAAGATCTGAACTTATTATTGAATCATTATGATAGTATTGTTGGAAATATAAGCAATAATCCATATGATTTAATCCGAATAATAAATTGATAAATCATGATCATACAAACGGTACTAAAACCAATTACGCAGATCAACAAAGTAGATGAACATATTACTTCTATAGGAGATAAACCTATCACATCTACACCAAACGCTAGAACAAAGAACTCTGGCATAATCCGGAAAAGATAATTGAGGATCACATACAATGTAGACTGAATAGCAGCCACAGCAGTCGCAGCAGCGTTGCACATGCTGAGGTTGTCGAAGTGGTCGTTGACGTTCAGGAAGAAGTCGTCGTTCGGGAACTCATCGTCGGACGACGTTGTGGTTGCCAGTAGTCGCGCTTGAGCGCTCCCCAAAAACTTGATCGCCCCTCACCCGTACAGGTTCATGAGAGGCGGGGTTCCAGAGTGTTGGAATTATTCCCTAGAGGTAATAATAAAGATGTTATTATTATAATTCTTGTTCATGATAAAGTTTATATTCCATGCTAGAATTGTATTAAGCGGAAACTTTAATACTTGTGTGGTTTGTGAACAACACCGTGTCCCTAGTATGCCTCTATGAACTAGCTCATTGATTAATGATGGTTAAGGTTTCCTAACCATAGACATGAGTTGTCGATTAATAATGAGATCATATCATTGGGAGAATGATATGATGGATAGACCCAAACTAAGCGGAGCAATTAGATCGTGTCATCGTGTTCATCTTTGCGAAGCTTTTCTTATGTCAAATATTGTATTCCTTAGACCATGAGATAATACAACTCCCTGGTATCGGAAGAAAGCTTTGAGGTCATCAAACGTCATCCTATGAGAGGGTGATCATAAAGGTGTCTCTCAGGTGATCAGAAAGTACCTGTTGGGTTGTATGTATCGAGATGGGATTTGTCCCTCCCAAGTTGGAGAGATATACTTCGGGCCCACTCGGTAATCGATATCAACACCACTTGCAAGCATGTGGTTAAGGAGTTAATCACAAAGTGATATCGAATTACAGAACGAGTAAAGTACTTGCTGTGAACGAGATTGAACTAGGTATGACGGTACCGACGATCAAATCTCGGGCAAGTAAAATATCGCGAGACGGAGGGAATATATATATATGGGATTGATTGAATCCTGGCATCGTGGTTCATCCGATATGATCATCGATGAATGTGTGGGATTCAATATGGGTTTCCAGACCCCGCTGTTGATTATTGATAAAAGATCATGTCTGCATATTCTCGAACCCGAAGGGTCACACACTTAACCTGTCTCGACGCTAGGATAGATTGGATAATTGGTTTATGAGTTTTTGTTCGGAGTCTCGGATGGGATCCGGGACATCACGAGAGGTTCCGGAATGGTACGGAGAATAAGATTCATATAAGGCAATGCAGTTTTTGGAGTTCGGAATTGTTTCGGGTTAATCAGTATTGTACCAGAAGCTTCTAGAACCTTCCGGAGGGGGACCAACGTGGCCCCACCTACCGGGAGGGGGCATGGGCCTATGAGGGAGTGCCCTGGCCGCATTGGGCCAGGGGCACAAGGCCCCATAGGGCCCAGCCGGCCAAACTAGGGCAAAACCCTAGGGGAGCTTCTAGAAGGGGAGGGAACTTGCCCCCCACTCCTTCCTCCTTGGCCGCCGGCCCTAGGGCTTGGGGGAGGGGCAAGGGCTGGCCGCCCACCCCTCTATATAAATAGGGCTGGGGGCGCACCCCCTCCAACACCTCCTCCTCAAGCCCTAGCCGCCCTGCTGCCCTCCTCTCTCTCTCTCTCCCTCCCGACTGCACGTAGGCGAAGCCCTGCTACAGACACTCTCCACCACTTGCACCATGCCGTCGCGTTGTAGATTCAATCCGTCTCTCCACCATACTTGCTGGACCAAGGAAGGAGGAGACGTCGAGGTGCCGCACGTGTGCATCTCTCGGAGGCATCGCCACTTGCGGTGTTAGATCGGATCGGATCGGATCGCGAGGAGGAGAAGCGAGTACGACTACATCACCCATGTTCCGTCGAACGTTCCGCTGTGCGAATCTTCAAGGGTATGAAGATCTCGTCTAATTCCCCTCATTGTTTGCATCTCCTAGATTAGATCTTGGCTTTCCCGTTCGCATCCGTAGAATTTTTTTGATTTACTATGCTGTGAAACCCTTCACAGAGGCCTACTGTCCCGATCTGCGTTGCACGCCGCAAGCCGGGATGGGGAAGATGAAAGCGGCGGCGCAATGTTCTGGAGGTAGGCGCGTGTGTGTATTGATTCACCGATTAGGTTTAGCGCAGACGCTTATATAGTGCAGGTTAGGAAGATCGTGGGGCTTAGCCCACGTCCGAGTCGGTAACAGCCCACGTCCATAAAAACTGGAAACGGCTGTAATTAACGCGTCCGTTAATGACTCATAATCAGTTTTCCCAACCAGCAAAATAAAGCTCGGGTCGGCAAGATTCCCGCAACCCGTGGCGCACGCACGTCGTGAAGAGGCGAGGCGAGGCGGGCGGCGTCAGAGGAGGAGTGCGTGAGGGCTTCTCTCCTTGTCACACCTTAGTGAGTGGTGCAACACTCTACTATATAAGGTGTTCCAACTCCCCTTCAACTAGCAATGTGTGACTAAACTTTAGCACCACTAGCACAGCCATATGCTGCCATGCACAAGTGGGCCAAAGAGAACTTCAGAATTTGTCTAATGGGCCAGCAACCCAAAACTCATCAAATTCCAACAATCCCCCACAAAGTCTCATTGGCACATCACATCACTCTTATTCTAGAACATTGTTTTATATACCAGTGTGTAGTGGAGACTGTTAAGTTGAACTTCACGTTAAACTTCATCCTACACTAGCTAGCAACTTGAGTAGTGGACTATGCCTTGAACTACAAGTTTTCTGCACGCTAGTTTCTTACAAAGTCTAGACCGATACAGGGCTACCGTCGGCTTCCCCGCGGTTTGGAGCTTATGCGTCATACTCCAGGGCCTTTCATGAGTTTATTAGAGAGCACCCAACTCTCACGGATCATGACGTTTGACGCTGGCCTCATATAGGTTTGTTCCTCAAGAGATGTTCTGCAGGACAACATCTCCGCTTATAAAAAGCCACTTGGAACACATTAAGATAAATATCAACCTGTTATGCAGATTAAGAGAGTATTGCATCTTTATGGAGATGTAAATATAATGTGGGGATACTCTCCTCTCAGCTGACCAATAGCTTGTCTTCCATCTCTAATTCACGGGATCTCCGATCACATAGAGTGGGTTGCCACTAGGATCAACTCATAGTGTGGGTCTCAAACCCATCTCCCTTGATGCATTATCTATCACATTACATGATAATCCATTTGTGAAAGGATCTGCCAGATTCTTAGATGTTTGGATATAATCCAACGCAATAACTCTAGAGTTTCTCAGTTTCCTAACAGATTTCAATCTCCTCTTCACATGTCTTGATGACTTCATATTATCCTTAGAACTGTTTACTTTGACGATCACAGTTTGATTATCACAGTTCATCGGGATGGCAGGTATTGGTTTTTCAACCATAGGTAAGTCCATCAAGAGCTCACGAAGCCACTCTGCTTCAACAGTGGCTGTGTCTAATGTTGTGAGTTCTGCTTCCATTGTTGACCTCGTTAAGATGGTTTGCTTGCAAGACTTCCAGGAAACAGCGCCACCACCAAGTATAAACAAATAACCACTTGTGGCCTTAATCTCATCAACATCAGATATCTAGTTTGAATCACTATAACCCTCAAGTACCCGTGGATACCCAGTGTAGTGAATACAGTGCCTTTCAAATAGCGCAAAACTCTTTCAAGAGCATGCCAATGATCATCTCTAGAATTTGACACAAATCGACTCAGTTTTCTTATAGCAAAGGAGATGTCAGGTCTAGTAGCGTTGGATAAATACATGAGCGAGCCAATAATTTGAGAATATCTCAATTGATCTTTAGCAGTCCTTCGATTCTTTCGAAGTTGCACACTTGGATCATAAGGCGTTGGAGAAGAATTGTAGTCGCTATACCCGAATCGACTCAATATCTTTTCCACATAGTGAGACTGAAGCAATGTAATCCCACCATTTGTCATCCTTTAGTAGCTTGATGTTTACATCAGCCACTCCCAAGTCCTTCATCTCAAAGCAGCGAGATAGGAACTCTTTGACCTCCTCAATAACAGCGAGGTTGGTCCCAAATATCAATATGTCATCAACATAGATACACATAATAACTCCCTCGCCCCCACCATGGCGATAGTACACACATTTGTCAGCTTCATTTACAACAAAGCCTTCAACAGTTAAAGTTCTTTCAAACTTCTCGTGCCACTGCTTAGGAGCTTGCTTAATACCACACAAAGACTTCACTAACTTACACACCTTTCCTTCTTGACAATCTACTACAAATCCGTCAGGCTGCTCCATATAAATTTCCTCATCTAGCTCTCCATTTAGAAAAGCTATCTTAACGTCCATTTGATGAACGAGAAGACCATGTGAGGCAGCCAAGGAAAGTAGTACTCGAATAGTGGTCAATCTTGCTACAGGTGAGTAGATATCGAAGAAGTCTTCACCTTCCTTTTGGGTATAACCCTTAGCCACAAGACGTGCCTTATACTTTTCAATAGTACCATCAGGTCTAAGATTTTTCTTGAACACCCACTTACATCCTACAGGTTTGCACCCATAAGGACGATCAGTGATTTCCCAAGTACCATTAGCTAAGATGGAGTCCATCTCGCTTGACGACTTCCTTCCAAAGAGTCGCATCTTGAGATGCATAGGCTTCTGAAATAGAAGTGGGAGTATCATCCACAAGGTGCACAATGAAATCATCACCAAATGACTTTGCAGTACTTTGTCTTTTGCTCCTTTTGGGATCTTCATTGTCATCCTCCACAGGATCATCAGAGTGTTCTATCGGCATAGTGGGTTCAGGAATTATAGAAAATTCCTAACTAGATGAACTAGTCATCTCCTGATTTGATGAGCTAGACATACCTTTCATAGGAAAGATGTCCTAAAAGAAAGTCGCATCATTCGACTCTATAATTGTACCAACATGCATGTCAGATATACTTAGATTTTACTATCAAAAATCTATAGCCAATGCTATGAAAAGCATATCCCAGAAAAACACAATCAACGGTTTTTGGTCCAAGCTTTCCCTTCTTGGGTATTGGAATATTGACTTTCGCCAAACAAACCCAAGTTCGTAAGTAAGAGAGTTTAAGCCTTTTCTTTTCCCATTCCTCAAATGGAGTCATGGTTTTATCCTTTATAGGAACACGGTTTAGGACATGACACATAGTCATTAGAGCCTCCCCCCACCATTCCTTCGAAAGACCCGATGTATCTAACATGGCGTTAACCAAATCAGTTAGAGTGTGGTTCTTCCTTTTGGCCACCCCATTTGACTGAGGTGAGTAGGGAGGCGTCCTATCATGTATAATACCATATTCCATACAAAATAAATCAAATTCGTTTGAAAAGTACTCTCTACCGTGATCCGACCTTAGCCGCTTGATTTTAAGATCAAGTTGGTTTTCTGCCTCAGCTTTATAGATTTTGAAGTAGTTCAAAGCTTCATCTTTAGATTTCAGGAGATAAACATAGCAGTATCTAGTGGAGTCATCAATCAAAGTCATAAAGTATCTTTTTCCACCTTTTGTCAACACACCATTCATCTCACAAAGATCTGAATGTATAAGTTCTAGCGGTGCTAAGTTTCTCGGTTCCGCAGTTGTATGAGACTTCGGGGTTGCTTTGCTTGCACACAAACTTGGCACTTAGAACCTTTGACGGTGGTAAATTTTGGAATTAAACTCATATTTGCTAGCCGCGTCATGCAACCAAAGTTAATATGACAGAGTCGTGAATGCCAAACATTGGACTCATTATCATTGCAAACATGATTAATAACTTTAGTACATGAGTTTGACAAAGACAAGCGGAACAGACCTCCGCACTCATAACCCTTTCCAACAAATTATACATACTTAGAAATTACAACTTTATTGGACTCAAAAACCAACTTAAAGCCATCTCGACATAAAAGCGATCCGCTGACGAGATTCTTATTGATGGAGGGAACGTGTTGCACATTCTTCAGCTGTACGGTCTTCCCCGAAGTAAACTTCAGATTTATCGTACCAACACCATGAACAGAAGCACGTGAGCCATTTCCATCAGCACGGAAGAAGTCCTTGAGACCTGATAAGAGGAAAACATGGAAATATCAGAACATACATGTGTATTAGCACCCGTATCTATCCACCAATCAGGAGAATGACATACTGAAAGGATAGTAGGTAAAATACCATACCCAACATCCTTCATCTCAGTATCGCTAATAACAACATTTGTGGTCTTGCCGCTGTTCCCATGTTGATGCTTGTCAACGCGATTAGGGCAGCTAGGAGCCCAATGATTAGGATCACCACAAACGTGGCAAGAGCCTTTCCTCTTATCATTTTTCTTCTTGAAGTTGGTTGAGTGCGTGGCCTTGTTCTTGCCATCAAACTTCCCCCTTCCTTCAATTTTGTTCTTATTCTTGAACTTGTGGGATTGGAAGTTTTTCCTCTGCACCAAATTGGTAGTAGAACCTCCCTCAAACCCTCGAGCAGTTTTGTCCTTTGCTCTCGCCTTCTCTTCCACATGAAGAGACCGAATGAGATCCATAACGGAAAACTCTTGTCTCTTATGTTTCAGAGAATTAGCTAAGTTCCTCCACGAGGGAGGAAGCTTGGCAATAATGCCACCGGCTACAAATTTATCCGGTAAGGAACACTTGAACTGCTCAAGTTCTTTGGCAAGTGATTGTATCTCATGAGCTTGCTCAACGATGGAGTGCTCATCAACCATCTTGTAGTCATAGAATTGCTCCATGACATACAACTCAGTGCCAGCATCCGAGACCCCAAACTTGGCCTCGAGCGCTTCCCACGCGTCCTTGCCATTATTAAATGACATATACGGGTCAAAAATGTTGTTCCCAAGAACACTGAACAAAGCCGCCATAAACATGGTATCGGCTTTTTTAAAGGTCGCTTCCTACTCAGCAGAAAGATCTCCTTTAGGCTTGACAAGAGTGGCGCTATATCCGTTTAGGTTTTCAAACCAGAGAACTGCTCTCTTGCACCATCTCTTATAGTGCATTCCATCAAAAGGAGGCGGCCTAGTAGCCACGGCTACACCACTGGAATTCAGTTGCCTATAATCAGGTTTTTGGATTGTTGGAAATATAAGCAATAATCCATATGATTTAATCCGAATAATAAATTTATAAATCATGATCATACAAATGGTACTAAAACCAATTATGCAGACCAACAAAGTAGATGAACAAATTACATCTATAGGAGATAAACCTATCACATCTACACCAAACGCTAGAACAAAGAACTCTAGCATAATCCAGAAAAGACAAGACAATTGAGGATCACATATAGTGTAGACTGAATAGCAGCCGCAGTGGTCGCAGCAGCGTCGCCCATGTTGAGGTTGTCGAAGAGGTCGTTGACGTCCGGGAAGAAGTCGTCGTTCGGGAACTCGTCGTCGGACGACATCGTGGTTGCCAGTAGTCGCGCTTGAGCGCTCCCCAAAAACCTGATCACCCCTCACCCATACAGGTTCACGAGAGGCGGGGTTCCGAAGGCCTACTGTCCCAATATGCGGTGCACGCCGCAAGCCGGGATGGGAAAGACGAAAGCGGCGGCGCAAGGTTCTGGAGGTAGGCGCATGTGTGTATTGATTCACCGATTAGGTTTAGCGCAGACGCTTATATAGTGCAGGTTAGAAAGATCGTGGGGCTCGGCCCACGTCCGAGTCGGTAACAGTCCACGTCCATAAAAACTGAAAACGGTTGTAATTAACGTGTTCGTTAATGACTCATAATCAGTTTTTCCAACTAGCAAAATAATGCTCGGCTCGGCGAGATTCCCGCAACCCACGGCGCGCGCGCGCGTCATGACGAGGCGAGACGGGCGGCATCGGAGGATGAGTGCACGAGGGCATCTCTCCTTGACACGCCTTAGTGAGTGATGCAACACTCTACTATATAAGGTGGTCCAACTCCCCTTCAACTAGCAATGTGGGACTAAACTTTAGCACCACTAGCACAGCCATATGCTGCCATGCACAAGTGGGCCAAAGAGAATTTCAAAATTTGTCTAATGGGCTAGCAGCCCAAAACTCATCAAATTCCAACAATTATTGTTTGTGATCTTATCTGCAAGTTGTGTACACATATTATTTTCCGGATCCAAAGGCCCCAAAGTAACAATAATTGGGACAACCGGAGGGGATGGCTGTGGTGTGAGGATCACATGTGTTCATGGAGTGTTAATGCTTTACTCCGGTGCTCTATTAAAAGGAGCACCTTAATTACCAGTAGTTCCCTAGAGGCCCCGCTGCCACGGGCTGGCTGGATAGAAGATGTTGTGCAAGTTCCCATTGCGAGCACGTATGACTACATTTGGAACACATGCCTAGGATTGTTTAGTACTTGGATGCTTATTATTATTTATCTGCAATGCCCTAGATCTTGAAGTTACATGTTTAGACTTGTCCATGTAATGCCCGTCCATCCATCCCTATGCCTACCTTTTCGAATCCCACTTACCATCAAGTATCACATTATTGCTCCTGTTTCACTGTTGTTGTTGCTTTGCTGTTGCTACTACAAACTGTTGCTACTGATAAACTTCTATGAGCAAGAACTATTTCCAGGTGCAGCTGAATTGACAACTCAGTTTTTAAGGCTTGCAAGTATTCTTTGGCTCCCCTTGTGTCAAATCAATAAATTGGGTAATACTACCCGCGAAGACTGTTGCGATCCCCTATACTTCTGGGTCATCATTATGCCTTTTTTAGTTCCTATCAATTGCCCTGCTGTAAAAATTTTACCCTTCATGACATGCTGTTTATCTATGGAGAGCACCTCTAGTGAACTATGGACCCCGGTCCAATCTTTACCATTGATACATCCTCCATTGTTACTGTTTACTTGATGCAAACCATCATTACCTTCCACACCATACAGTTAATCCTTTGTTACAGCAACCAGTGAGATTGACAACCTCACTGTTAGTTGGGGCAAAGTCTTGAGTTTGTGTTGTGCAGGTTTCCACGTTGCTTGCAAAACCTGTGTGATGTTTTCTTCCTCCTACTGGTTCGATAACCTCGATTTCTTACTGAGGGAAGACTTGCTGCTGTGCTGCTTCACACCTTGCTCTTGGGGTTCCCAACAGGCTCCACATCAACTGAGCCATCAGAAACAAACAAACGTATTTCAATGCATTGTTATTCATGATCCTTTGTTTGTATCTTTTCATGTTACAACATAGTTTCTATGTCTTATTGTTAGAGCTACATCTTTCATGCTCATGTTTAGAGTACTTTGATCCCAGCTTTAAATTCTTTGCAAATGGTTGTGATGGTGCATGTCACCTAAAAAATTATTATTTTTATCACTTACCTACTCGAGGACGATCAGGAGTTAAGCTTGGGGGTGCTTGATACGTCATAAATGTATCTATAATTTTTGATGTTCCATGTTTGTTTAGTATCAACTTTGATATGATTTGTCTACACATTGAGGTATTTTTATACATTTTCTAGGACTAACCTATTAATAAGATGATGTAGTGCCAGTTGCCTGTTTTTTGCTGTTTTTGGTTCCAGAAAAGCTAGTAAGGAAATATTCTCGGAATTGGACGGGACAAAAGATAAAGTCAATATTTTACAGGAACGAACACAGAGACCGAAGGGCAGCCAAAGGGGGGGCATGATGGTGCTGACGTGGAGCACTTCGTTGGAAACCCCAAGAGCAAGGTGTGAAGCAGCAAGCAGCAAGTCTTCCCTCAGTAGAGACCGAGGTTATCGAACCAGAAGGAGGAAGGAAACGTCACACAGGTGTTGCAAGCAACACGGAGACATGCACAACACAAACTCAAGACTTTGCCCCAATGAATCAGTGAGGTTGTCAAGATCACCGGTTTGCTGTAACAAAGGATTAAACTTATGGTGTCGAAGGTAATGGTTTGCATCAAGTAAACGAGTAACAACAGAAGATGTATCAATGCTAAAGATTGGACCGGGGTCCATAGTTCACTAGAGGTGCTCTCCTTAGATAAACAACATGGCATGAAAGGTAAACAAATTATAGCAGGGCAATTGACAGGAACTGAGCAAGGCATAACAATGCAATTAATAGTCAAAAAGATCCCATGAGATTCGATTGGGCAATACAACAAGATACATAGACCGCCATCCAACTGCATCTATGACTAGAAGTCCACCTTCAGGTTATCATCCGAACCCCCTCCAGTATTAAGTTGCAAGCAACAGACAACTGCTTTAATCAAAGTGTATAAGCTAAACAGTCCACATGTTCCATGAACAAGAGACCTTTGTTTTCTCCCTAGTGGCAACAACACATCTACAACCGTAGAGATTTCTTTCACTTCCCTTGGAAACTAGAGGCATGAACCCACTATCGAGCATAAATACCCCCTCTTGGAGTCACTAGCAACTACTTGGCCAAGATAGCTACTAACAACGGAGAGAATGCAAGATCACAAACAACACAGACATGATAGAATCATAAAGACAAAACCATTAATCAAACCAACATAATAATCTCAATATCCATCGGATCCTCGCAAACACAACATGCATGATTACAAATAGATTAGATCTTGATCATGAACGGAGCTCACAAGATCTATACATGAAAGCACAAAGGAGGAGATACAACCATCTAGCTACTACATGGACCCATAGTCCAAGGTGGAACTACTCACGCATCATACCGGAGAGAAGGCCTCCAGGATGATCTCCCCTCCGGCAGGGTGCCGGGAAGAACTTCAGATCCCCCCGATCTAGGGACGATGGTGGCGGCGGCTACAGATGGTTTCATGGAGATTTGATCGGGTGCTTAGGGTTTCTACATCGGGGGCTTCTTATAGGCGAAGGGGGAGACCGAGGCGGCGGCCAGGGGTGCCAAACCCTAGCCAGGCGCAGGATGGGGCCCACCTGTGCCTGGGGTGGATCTGGTCACCCTGGCCGGCCCCTCCGGCTCTCCTCTGGACTTCTTGTTCCCCACGGAAATTAATTGACTTTGACGTTTGTCCCGTCCAATTCCGAGAATATTTCTTTACTAACTTTTTGGAAACCAAAAACAGCAGAAAACAGGCATCTGGCACTGTTGCAACTTGTTAGTAGGTTAGTACCAGAAAACATGTAAAAATCACCTCAAAGTGTGGACAACTAAAGCAAAGTAGATACTAAACAAGCATGGAGCATCAAAAATTATAGATATGTTTCCAGCGTATCAGGCCACAGGGTGGCCACACACCCCCCCTAGGCGTGGGTCCACCCTAGACCGTGCCAGGGCAGAGTGTGGGCCCTCTGGCCGTCCTCCTGCCTCGCCTCTTCGCCTATAAAGTGCCCCCAATGCAGAAACCCTAAACACCCGATCAGATCTCCACGAAACAGTCCATAGCCACCGCCACCATCGTCCCTATACCGGGGGGATCTGAAGCTCTTCCCGACACCCTGCCGGAGGGGAGAGATCATCCCGGAGGCCTTATTCATCACCATGCCAGCCTCCGGTTTGATGTGTGAGTAGTTCACCCTTGGATGGATCCATACAGTAGCTAGATGGTTGTTTCTCCTCCTTTGTGCTATCATATTTAGATCTTGTGAGCTCCGTTCATGATCAAGATCATCTATTTGTAATCATACATGTTGTGTTTGCGAGGATCTGATGGATATTGAGATACTATGTCAGATTGATTATTGATTCTATCATGTCATATTGATTATTGATTCTATCATGTCTGTGTTATTTGTGATCTTGCATTCTCTTTGTTGCTTGTAGCTATCTTGGCCAAGTAGATGCTTGTGACTCCAAGAGGGAGTATTTATGCTCGATAGTGGGTTCATGCCTCTAGTAATATGGGGAAGTGACAGAAATCTCTAAGGTTGTAGATGTGCTTTTGCTGCTAGGGAGAAAACAACAATCTTTTGTTCATGGAACAATTGTATTGTTTACTTTACACACATTGCTTAATGCAATTATCCGTTGCTTGCAACTTAATACTGAAAGGGGTTCGGATGATAACCTGAAGGTGGATTATTAGTCATAGATACAGTTAGATTATGGTCTATGTATATTATTGTAATGCCCAATCAAATCTCATAGGAATCATGATGTCTAGTATTTGCATTGTTATGCTTTCTCAATCCCGTCAATTGCCCCGCTGTAATTTGTTCACCCAGCATGTCATTTATCTTAAGAAGAACACCTCTAGTGAACTGTGGACCCCGGTCCAATCTTTACCATTGATACATCATCTAATGTTATCGTTTAACTTCTACAAGCAACTATTACCTTCCATACTGTATGTTTAATCCTTTGTTTTTAGCAAACCAGTAAGATTGACAACCTCACTGTAAGTTGGGGCAAAGTCTTGAGTTTGTGTTGTGTAGGATTCCAAGTTGTTAGCAACACCTTGGAGTTGTTTCCTTGCTCCTACTGGTTCGATAACCTTGTTTCATAACTAAGGAAAAACTTGTTGTTGTGCTCATCACACCTTGCTCTTGGGGTATCCCAACGAGGCTCTACAGTGATCTGAGCCCATCAGCCTTACGTGATGGTAATACAAGATTTTACGTGTTTATAATGGATCAAGTACCTATTTTCTGTATATATAAATCATTGTTATCATTAGAAACATGTAAAAATTATCTGGTGACCATGTATTATTTGGCTGGTAACGGTTAACTATCAATCTGTAGTTATAGTACAGTAATTTGGCAACTGACGATGGAAAAAAAATCGTTAAAACATATCAAGATGGGATCTTGTTTAGTACTCGTGGAGACAAACCCAGTGGTAAAGACGGATCATCAATCGGATTAACGGTTTAAAAGATAAATCATTTTCAATTTTCGGATTTAGAAAAGATTCCCTCCATGCATAATGTCGTTGGCTCCTCCTCCCTTATAGGCTAAGATGCTAACAACATGGTGCCGGACGGAAGTCGTTACTGGAGCATGTCCCCTTATTAGAATAACCGCTTAAAATTTGGGTGATCACCCAAAAAATGTGCGAGGGACCACAGGCAAACTATTGGAGTAAGATTTTTGCCCCTCTTATCCATACTTTTAGTTTTTTATGGTAAGATGAACCAGCTATTGGAGATGCTCTAACAATCCCAAGAAAGGAAAAATATGGACAAGCGAGTCTTCCACAATGATGGTGGTATGGTATAAGAGCATCACTAGTAGATACCGTATCCAGCCCGTCCCGCAAAATAAGCGTCAGTTTGAGATATGAGGCGGAAAAAGTGGTTTTTCTATATGCTATATATCATCCCGCATCCGGAAATTTTTGCGGCTTCCCGCATATCGGACTCTGCATCCCCCATATTTTGGTTTCTCCTCTCACTTTTGCCGCTCCCCGCAAACGTTGTTCAGTGAAGGCGCGCTGAAGATGTTTGGGAATCTTCCTCCGTCACTTTTCCTAACGCCACCGGCCCATACCACTCGCGCCATTCCCGGAAATTGCACAACGACGTCGCCCACCCCTGCCGCCCTCTGTGTGTCGTCATCTCTCTAGAGCTTTCGAGGCGTCGTCCGCCGTCGTCTCCGTGCTCCCGCACCGTGACCAATATGTGGCCTATGCACAAGATCTGCTACTCCGCCCGTCCACCCTTGCCGTATGTGCCGGTAACCTTATTTCTCCTCTTTCGTTTTGGCTAAAATTTTGAAATTCCTTAGATTTCAGATCCGTTCACCAACGATTTTGTAGTTGAGTTCACTGTGGAGCGAGTCCTGGTGTTCTACGATGAGTTATTCCATTCGGTTTTTGTTGGATGATTCCTTTTTCGACGAGTCCGACTAGGAAGACAATGTCCTCAACGATGATGATGCAGAGGACATCCTGCTACTTACTACCATTTACGAACTCGAGGCAGAGGAGAATAGCTGAAAGAGGAGGAGGGGATCAACTGTTGGCCGATTGTGCATCTCACGCAACCGCGTTCTAGGGCCCGACATGCTCATGCGGGATTATTTTGCCGAGGTACCCATCTACCATGCTCTTCTGTTTCACCACCGGTACTGAATGAGACGACCTCTGTTCGAGAAGATTGTGAAAAATTGTGAGGCCAACTACCGGTACTTCACACAATGTAGGAATTGTGCTGGGTTGCTTGGTTTCAGTTTGTATCAGAAGATCTCTGCTGCCATGAGGGTTATCGACTATGGAGTGTCAGCTGACTACAATGATGACTATCTTCGTATTGGAGAAGATATGACTAAGAAATGCGTGCGTGTGTTTGTGAAGAAAGTGATCAAGGTCTTTGGTCCAACGTACCTGCAAGCACCAAACGAGAAGGACATGAAGAGGCTAATGGCAGAGAATGAGAAAAAAGGTTTGCTGGGGATGCTCGGAAGCCTCAATTGCATGCATTGGAGGTGTAAGAACTTCCCAAAAACATGGCACGAGCAGTACATTGGACATCACCGAGATGCAGCAATCATGCTAGAAGCAGTGGCATCGCATGACTCATGGATATGGCATTGCTTCTTTGGTCTACCGGATTCTCTGAATGACAACAATGTTTTGCAGAGATCTCCTCTATTTTTGAAGCTAGCAAATAGAGAACAAGCGAACTTCAACTACAAAATCAATGGCCGTGGGTACAACATAGGGTATTATCTTAGAGATGGCATTTATCCACAATGGGCAACATTTGCGAAAACAATAAGTAAACCCCAAAACCTCCAGGAAGCTCATTTTGCCACTAGTCAAGAAGAAGCCTGCAAAGACACTAAAAGAGATTTTGGGGTGCTCCAAGCTAGGTTTGCAATTGTCCGAGGGCCTACTCATTACCGGAAAAAGAAACACCTGAACAACATCATGACATCATGTGTCATTCTTCACAACATGATTGTTGATGATGAGAGGGATAAGAAGTTGCCCTTGGAGTATGACAATGTTGATTGCCATGTCAAGCCTAGAAGAAACCCTGATAAGATAGAATCATTCCTTCAAACCTACCGGCAGATTGAAAACATAACTTAGCATTCTAATCTCCATCAAGATCTTATTGCCCACCGCTGGTCCATGCAAGCTCTCATTGAGTTTTTTTGTATCCATTTATATTCTATAGAGAACTCTCATTCATTTGTGCTCTTAAATTCTTCATTCTTGAACTATTGTTGTAAACTATGAAAGATCGTTGATTCCTAATTTTATAACATTGATTAATTTGATGATTTAAATATGCATGCATTGATTAATTTGATCTGCAAATACATTTCTGAGGTGAATACACCGTTCTATTTTGCGGTCCGGAAAGCAGCAGCGTGAAACAGATACCGCATATGTGTATACATTCTACGCATATGCGGTATCTATTTTGCGTCGCCGTTTTTTGGCCAGAAAACGGTTTGAGGTATATCGTATCTGTGTTTTGTAGTACCGCAGGATGCGATATCTGATAGAAATACTCTAAGGGGACACCAACGGACATGTGAGTCTTGCACAATTATGTCCCTTTTTTATAATTTTGCATGAAACACGAACGTTTGGAGTCCGAGCTACACGGAACCCGTTTTTTGAATCATTTGAAAATGACCGTTTAAAGTTTCAAAAAAATTCAACCAAAAATCCGGAGTGTAGTAAATAATGTGCTCTATCGAACACACAAAGTCTCACCTCGAGATACCTAGTATTTTGGGCTGCAAAAAAATGTGAAAGTCCGACATATAAAATAGTGAACATTGCCAAATTTTGAATTAGCAAATTCTGTCAGATTTTGTCATTTTTACTGAGCCTAGAAACAAGGTATTTTAGGTTGATACTTTGTGTGTTGGATAGAGTATATCATTATCTACATCTAAAAAAATCATATTTTTTATACTTTGAAATCATGTTTTTAAATGATTTTCTGAATTTTGCACGAATATACTTACGCACTTGCCACGCTTAATTACTCTGTACTCCTTGTTTCCTTAGTGCAGCATAGACCCAAAACAAGTGATGTTAGATATGCTGACAAATTGCTGCATGGACAGACAAGACGTATTTTAGTACTCACATCACTCACCTGATTCCATTTGATTCACTCCGCGCAGTTCTGTCGCGTGCACTGGACTTAATCTATCAACTCTCGATGCAAACGATATTCAGCTGTGATGAGAGACCAAGATTTTTACCGTCTCACTAGTGAACAACACGAATCGCAAGCCAGCTGCAACATTTAGTTAATTAACAAGCACGCAAATCAAGGGCTGCTTAACTAATCCAACGGTTAAATTAGTACAGTTTGTAGTTTAAACTCCTATCACAATAGTACTATACTGAATTAGGGGAGTGGCAGCAAAGACCCAGCTCGCTGCTGGTTTCTCTAGACAGAGAACATTACATGTGCCTTCATGTTTAAAAAAAATTTATTGTGCCTTCAGGCTTCAGGCAAGACCTAGCTTCTGTTTCGTCAATTAATTTCAGGTTAGCTTTCAGCTGGCTCGCATGTTCCTTCCTCCTTATCTTGACCCTTGAAGGCCGCCCTCCAAGTGTGAAGGGCTGCCTGGTGATCACACTTCTACGACATGCATTTGCTTGAAGGTGCAGCATGTGCTAGCAACCAATTTAGCAATCCAGGTTGCTTCTGCCAGACACTTCAGCTGGCAAACCACATCTGGCAACTTAAACATGATCAAGAAACAGCTAATCATCGGTTTCGTCGCGCCTCATATGATATCCAACATAAGAATGAACGTGCGCCCACGACGAGCCAGAAAGAAGAATATGCAACACATGCCCAGATAGTTTGGCCTGAAGCCAGGTCACAGATAGTAGTTGGTCGTTCAAGCTCTCTCCTCTAAAGGAATTCGGACAATCTGGACCAGGGAGTGCATAGTTTTGTTAGATTATCTTGGTTTCATGGCTGGACATATCAGGCCTCAGCAACAACCCTATCCTGGAACCCGAATTGTTGGTGCTGATTGCTGAACAACGAAAATGACACCCTGGTTAAGTTCAGAGTGTGCTATCGCTGTCGGGGAAATAGACCATAACACCAAATCATCAACTGAATAAATACCAAACTAGAAATGTTAAGAAAAGATAATGGAGAGTTTTCTCACTTCATACAGACTAGATGTCAAAACAAGTTGCACTGAAAATCTAAAGTATCAGGCTAATTACATCATCTTAACAGGTGTCTAAACAGGATGAGCCAAACCGCGCACAAAATGGAGTTGTGTTAAAACTAGAATGAATTTAGCCAAAACAGTTGTGTAAAAAAAATGCTGACCTACTTCGTCAGAATACAGCAACACCAAAATGAATCGATGATTCAAAATCTGACTTGATGAATTCAGTTGTCCCTTACTATGGAGAAGATGAACAGAGCTCCTTGCTATGAAGATGGCAACTATGAACATGAACAGTGGCCTATGCAGAACAATTAACCTTTTGCCAAAAGAATTCCTTGCACCTGCAAGGTCAGCGGCTCGGCACTGAATTTAGCACTTCGCAGCACCTGACTGATGGAACACTTGCTACTACCTTCAACCAGATGGTGAACAAATTCCATGTCCCCAAGCCATGTTGGTGTTGCCTGAACTCTGCAGAAAATCCGAAACCAACTATGCAGCATACTCGCTCTCGATCACCGGCTGTGTTCGTGTCCACAGCGCTACGGGTGCTTGCGTCCGCCCAACCTGCGCCATACGCAGCGTCTCCCCAACCTCTGAATTCCGCTCCATGACCTCCAGCTTCTTGACCCTTTTGTACCTCACCAAGCACAGGAGAACTGAAGCTAACAGCCCCAATGCTACGGCGCTCCCAACCACGCTGACGGCAATCTTCCAGGCCTGCGAGTTACCCGTAGCAGGACCTCCCGAGTCCGGTATCAGCGGGGCGATTGCGGCCGGCGGCACTGGAGCAGGAACACTCGCACTGGAGTTCACCACCATGGAGAAGTGCCCTCCGCGGTACGTCGCGCACACGTTGCTGCCGCTTGCCTCCAGATCCCGGAACTGCGCCACGCCGTCCAGATCGAACCACGCGCACCGTGGCGCCGGACCGCCTGGCGGCAATGCTCTGACGTTGCTGAAAGTTACGAGAATTGGGCTCGCTGAGGCGACGATGGTCAGCTCGGGCAGCCCCTCCGCCGCCGACAGGTTGGCGGCGTCGTAGGCGAGCAGCCCGAGCACCGGGGAGAGGTAGGTGTACCCGTGGGGGAGGGGGTAGTAGTGGTCCGACCAGTTGCCCAGGTCGCTGTACACGAGCACCACCCTCTCCGCGTGCGGCTGCGCGACGACGCCGGTGGGCAGGGCGAACTGGAAGTAGCCGGCGAACCCTTTCCTCCGGAGGCTGCCGCTGCGGAGGCGGAGCGCGGACACCGCGACGCCGGTGAGGTTGGTGGGGACGGTGCCGTTGTAGACAATGCCGGTGCGGGGCCGGCGCGCGAGGGCCTGGTACGCGTGCTCCTGCAGCATTGCGTCCAGCGCCGTCGCCGGCGACGCCGATGGCTGCTGCTGCGCCGCCGCGACCGGAGGCGAGCACAGGAACAGCAGCTGGAGGAGGCAGACGCATGCCAAGAAACCCATCGGCAGAGCGAGGAATCCAGGAGTGGAGAGAGAGCTCGAGGAGAAGAGTCAGGACTCAGGAGAGTCCCCTCCTCGTCGGGGACCGCGGCTAAGAGTGGCGCGCGCGCGTACGAGAATTACCACCTCCGGCTCTTAACTCGGGGGAAGAAGGACGAGATTCGGAGCGGAAAACCCTGGGATTCGCTGCAAGGACGCGCATTAGCTCCAACGGCGCAGGCTCGATCGCTCCACCGGCAGCAATGTGGATGGAAGCTAGCAAGTAGGACGGGACGAAGACGGGACTGAGAAAACAAGACTGGATAAATATTCTTTTTTTTTTTCGGGAGAGGAGTAGTACTCCTAGTAAGATTTGGTTCTAGAATTGGTAGGAGTAGGAGACGGGGAGCGAATCAATTTTGGAGGAATCAGAGCAGGGAGACCGGAGGCCGCGGGATTTAAGACGATTGCGACGCCGGGGGGAATGAGATCGACATCGACGGGAGGGGGAGGGCGAGTGGAGTGGATGAAGGGACAGCAATCTTGGTGAGGGTCTTGATGGGAATTACTGTATTTTGGAGGTTTTAGTGGGAACAGAAGAGTAGAAGACACGGCGCTTACAGTTGTCACGGCACCAGTAGTAGTTACCGATCTGCCCCTGGGCGTACTGTGTCTCCGGTGGTGGGGCAACGCAGCGCGTGCCCTGTGTGCTTGTCCAGGGTGTCCTTTTCCGTAACGTTTGGATTCTTGCTATGGGCTTTTGTGCAAGTGACACCTCTCTTGTCCTGTAAAGGAGAGGCCTCTCCGTTTGTACTGCAAGGTCACTGGGGAGTGGGGCCGAAAAGGTGAGGCCCAACGGCCAGTCACACGTTGACTAGCTTTGCCGAAGCTGTTTCCAACGTATGGATTGGGGAAGGGAAGTGCTCGAGCTGTGGCAGCTGTGGCAATTTGTGTACTCGCTGGCTTCTTCGCGAACAAGTGTACATCTAGTTTTTGCTTAAGTTAAAGATAACTAAATTTGATTAACTTTATAAAGAAATATAAAAATATATATTATATCAAATTGATATATTATAAAACTAGATTTAAAAATAAATTTAATGGTATCAATTGAGTGTCATAAATATTGATATGTTGTCCTAAAAAGTTAGTCAAACATAGTAAAATTTGATTTAAGATAAGGTTAGAATTACACTTATTTACGGACGGAGGGAGTAGTGATTAGTGGAGCCCCTTGTGCTCGCAGGTGACAGCTGATCTCGGACACCGGGCAAAACTCCAGTACTAGTACTAGTACTACAATGTATCGGAGAACAAAACAAATTTACATTTAGTAGTAACCTAGGCGTGCATGATGCATGTTTTAAACACGATGAGGTTGAGTGACTTTTTTTTGGACTCACTTCTAAATTTAGCAAAACACTTAGTACAAAATTTGAGCGGGCACAACACTAAGAGGTCGTTTCGCATCAAGGTATTCATTTCATTTAGTAGATTTATTTTATTTATATTATGATTCCAAAAACACCCACATGTTTGGCTACCACCGGAATTTGAAAATGACAGGTCTGAGATAGTAATCAGGTTTACACATGAGGATATTTCAATGAATTTGCTAAATAAAATGACGGCCCAATTCCGTGCCAACCAAACAGCATAGGGATAAAATTGCAAAATGAATTCCAGGATTCCAGGCCCAAATGATGGATACCAAACAACCTCTAAGATTTAAAACTTAAAATTTAGCAGTCCTAACTTTATCATTTTGCGAAACCTAGCAAATAATAGTTTAAATATGTAAGTTTTGAACTCAATATACATATGTATTGTTTTTTCAGGATTTATAAAGCTTACAAACACGTTTTTTGGCTAATTTTTCAAGGTGGATTTCACCAAAACCTAGGTACAATTTGTTTCTGCACGAACTTCCAAAGTGTATTGACCTACTCTAGACTCTAGAGTGTAGTCACATTTGCGGCTGGGTGAAAGAACATTTCTTAATCCTTAGTGTTTTGTGTGTTAGATAATAATATCAAGGATTATTTAATGTGTGTTGAAGTGTTGCAGCTCTCTCTAAGAAAAAGGGAAAAATATCTGCCTTTGGGGGGATAATCCGCCTCACCGTGGGGTGGATAATCATCCTCCTCTTCTCAAGCAGCGCTATCCCTGAAAGGCGGAGTTTTGGCGGATTTTCCCGCCTCAGAATGGATAGGCTCTGGATAGTCCGCCTCACCAAGGCGCAAGCCCCAGAGAGGAGGAAGAGTGTTGGCCGGACTTCCCGGCTTGGCCGGATAATCCGCCCTAGGAGGGGGCCGGATTATCCGCCCCCCAAGGTCTTCACCAAGTCACGCAGACGCCAGCCCTAGAGAGGGGGCAGAGTTTCTCCCGGAAAATCCGCCATTGGGGCGGAGTTTTCCCAGGGGGCAGATAATCCGCCCCTAGTGGGGGAAGGATTATCCGCCCCCAAAGTTGCTCAACGGCCAGATCTAGGGAGGGGGTATTTAAGCCAGCCTTCCCCCTCCTGCCAGATTTCTTGATTAATTCGAAAAAGACAAGATCTGATCTGCAACCTTCATCCAAAAGAGCTCCACCTAGATCCACCCAAAGGCCCCGTCCCTTGGGGAATCGAAGGAGGAGAACTCGATCTTCATCATCAGCAATCAAGCGCTTCATCTCCTCTCCATTCATTTGGAGAATCACCGATCTAGTATTTCTTGTAGGGTTTCGTAGCATGAAAAACAAAAAATTTCTACCGCATACAAACAAACAAGCCAAGATCTATCTACTAGATTGTAGCAACGAGTCGATGGAATAACTCACCCTCGAAGATTCCAAAGTGTTTAACGAGAGCAGATTCTCGTGGGTGATGTAGTCGTACTCTTTCCGATCTCAAGATCGCGTAGACGATCCTTCCGGTAGCGTTAAGGCACGCTCCTCATGATCGGTCACAGATCGATGAAGACCTTCCTCTCCCTTGTTCCGAGGGCGTGGAGGTTGTAGCACTCTCCTCACGATTCGGCAAAGACAACTGGCGTGGTACCAGGAAGTAGGGAGATCTCAGGCTTCGCCTTAAGCCGGAGCGAGTATGGTGGAGTATGAGAGCTCTTGGTGATCTAGGGTTTAGACACACCAATTAGAAGGCTCTAAACCGGAGGCTAGGGCAATTAGAAGCTCTAACTTGACGGTGTTGGGGAGGTAACCCTGGATAGGGTAAAGACGGGGAAAGATGAAAGGGTGTTCCCCGTCTAGTTTCCGAGTTACACTCACTCGAGAGGTCGGCCGAGATAGGAAAGGACAGGACCCTTGTGGTAAGGGCAAGGCATTACCGGCCGAGATACTGCATAAGTCGGCCGGGTTAGCCAAGTAATCTTGATGCGGGTAAAGAACAAGCCGGGTTACGAGGCGGGGCAATCTGAAGCTTGCAGGAGAAGGAGAAGCCTAAAGTCAAACTCTAGTAGCAGGCTAGGAAGAATCAGAGCGAAGCCAAGCACTAGGGACAAAGGTGCAGAGCGACAGAGAGACAGAAGGAGGTCACGGAGGTGACAATCCTGGCTTGAGGCACAGGAGGGCCCCTGGAACCTTGCGTCATTAGGGAGCGACAGGAAAGAGGCGGAACTACTAAATTGGGACAAGCATATTCTCGAATATGCTTGCCACATCAGCCCTAAGGGAACTCAAGGTTCTCCTTTATAAGGGCAGGCTTGGACCCTGAGGAAGGGATCGACTCATTCTTGGTACCGTTAGGCTGGTCAAGTTCTCTCTTTCTCCTTGTATACAGCTCAAGGAGCACTTGTAACTCAAGGAAGGAGAAATACAGATCTTTGCGTTAGCTTTCTGTGTGTAGAATCCACTACATATTCCCTCTCCAGATCCCACTAGCATCCATTGGCCCCTAACTTTAGCCTACCCATGGCATCTGCCGTGCCACCACCACGACAGTTGCATGCAGTGGGGCCAGCAGTAATGTGGAGTTATGATCCGAACGGAAACTTCATCAAGACTAAGCAGCGTTGTTTACAGCTTAGTCCAGATTTGGTCTCTGTGATTATGTCAGCGACAATGCAGGAGCTTCAGGAAACTCCCCGCGTAATGGTGTTTTCATCAACCTGGGCGGGCACCAGGTTTATGTCGGCGTCGACATCTCCGGTGTTTATCCTCACCAAGTTGTTGTTGCAGGAGATCCACCTCTTAACGCTGCAGGCCATCCGCCTGGAGCACATCCTGCAGGTAGCGTCGAGGTAATGGTCGTGGCCGGGGTGCAAACTGGAGTAGCGGCTGCCGGATCAGGAAGAGAACCCGCCACCGGTGTCTGGTAGCGCGCCGCAGGCAGACAACGCCAATGCCCACCGAGGTAATCCCACCAGCAACCAACCCGACCGAGGTGCAAGACACCACCCCAAAGGCACCAAGGGTAAGAGGGCCACCTCTTGAAAGGCCATAGAATATTCTTCAGGCGACCATAGAAAGCTTGACTACACCTGTAGCACCGATACTTAACCCGGCAAATGCTTAGGCAGAGTTGGAAGAAACCAGGCAAAAGGTGCTGATAGAGGCAAAAAAGGTGTCGGCCTTGCGGGAGTCCTTAAACAGGACCCTGCGAGAGTATGCCAAAGCAAATAAGCTTGACGTCGCGCCCGAACGGGTGGACGAACTAAGATTGAGAGGGAAGAACCTCATGGATGACATCAATAAAGAGCATGAAGCTCATAAAGCAGAATCAGAGGATTTAGGTTTGCCGAGTGCATTACCCAAGAAACCTAAGAGCGGCAAATGCCGCAGCTTTAGAGTTAGAGGGTTGGGGAGAGGCCGGCGAAACAACAAGAAAGAGTAAGCAGCTGGTGCGCATGAACCAGCAAAACAAGGAAATGCTCGAGCAAACCCGGCGAGGCCGAGGCCTCATGAATGGTTCATTCGGCAGAGGCGGCACCAGCTGACGGCGGCATCTTCACCCGGAAATAATGCTCGAAGAGACAAAGCAGTAACCTCGGGAAAGAGGAACAAGCAGATTGTCCCTTATGATCCGGCAATGGCCAGAAAGGCAAACGAAAACAGAGGCAATGCAAGCCGAGGTAACAGTGGGGAGAGGAACCACGACCATGTGGAGAAGGACGGCGGAAGCCGAGGCAACGGAGACCTCGGCAGAAGAGAGCCCGCGAGAGGCAGTCATGAGAACAACACCCCGGTCGAAGTACGGAGAGAACGGCCACTCAACCCGCAATCGAGGCATGAGCCCCGGCTGGAAAGAGAAACACGACCAGCTCGCCACAATCAAATTAATGAGAGATACAATGATAGTTATTCCGAAATGGAATATGCAATCCATGGCGAAAACAATCATTATGGAATACGGGCGAGTTACATGTAGATTTGCCATCAAATGATGCAAGAGTGAAGCTGGACCGGCTATACAGTCCGAGTTGTTGGAAGAACAGGTCCACTGAGGCCGCATGCTTTGGACCACGGATCATGAGCGAACCTCCGGTGCCGAACTTTCAGCTGGCAAGGGGCACAAAAACATACAATGGAAGTACCAAACCACAAGACTGGTTGATTGACTATGCCACTGCTATAAAAATAGCGTGTGGAAACTTACGATGGGCAGTATGGTATGTACCACAAATGCTGGAAGGACCAGCTAGAGTTTGGCTGAATAATCTACCAGCCGGCAGTATCAACTGTTGGCTGGATTTTAAGGAAATGTTTGTCAGCAACTTTACCAGTACATACAGGAGGCCCAACAGGCCACAATAGTTAGCCATGTGCAAGCGAAGCGAATAAACAGATAGAATTTTAACTCGGTGGTGCAACCTGAGAAACTCATGTGAAGGAGTCATAGAATCGCAAGCAATAGTGTGGTTCGCGCAAGGATGCCGTTATGGCAGCGTATTATGGCAACGTTTGCAGAGAGATATGCCGACCACACTGGCAGAAACTATCAGAATAGCGGACTCCTACGCATTAGGAGATCCTACCCAACCAGAATTAATGTCGGCAGATCACCGCGAGCAACAGGATCATTATGCAAGAGATTTCGCCGGGTCATCCAGGCGCGGTGATTTCAGAGGAAGAAGAAGAGAGGAAAGACCAGATTATAGGTATAATTCGGCCCAAGTAGCGGCAGTAACACAAGATCAGCCGAATCACGGAGCAGCTCAACGGCAAAAGAATGGTCCTCAGCAGTGGACACCAAGGAATGAAGGAAAAGGGCAATGGACCCCCGAACAAAAGAAACAGTGGCAGGAAAGGCCGAAGTACACATTCGAATCCATGTTAGATCAGCCATGTAAGTTTCACACGTCAAACCCATCCAGACCAGCTAACCATACAACCCGACAGTGTGCATGGATGAAAAATGCAATGGGTAACCCCGCAGCGATTCAGGCACCCCATCAAGTACATCAGCAGCGTCAACCACAGTTATTTGGAGCAAATCTTGCAACTAATGTTACCGCCCCTCCCGAATGCGATAACTCGGATCGAGAGGGCGGTGCATCAAGTGATGAACCAAGTCCAGGATGGAAGAACAAACCCGGCAAATACGGGACGTAATGATTCTGAGAGAACATCATCGGTCTTATTGCGTGTTCACAACGGAACAACAAGACAAGCGAGTGTGCAACGCCGGCATATGGAAGTAAATGTAGTTATGCGGTGATACGAGATATGTGCCTTGGTCCGATCGGGAAGTAACTTGGAGCATAAGGATCATCCCAAAATAATGCCGAATCCTGGGTCATATGCACTCGTGTTGGATCCGACATTTGTCGGACCAAGCATCAATGTGAAATTCTCAAAGGTACTCATTGACAATGGAAGTAGTATCAACATCATGTACAAAGATACCATGCATAAACTTGGAATATCGCAGAACATGTTGCATCCACAAGGACCACTTTCCATGGGATAGTCCAGGCTTTCATGTGAACCCATTGGTAAGGTCAGTCGATGTCTTATTCGGCACAAGAGATAGCTGAGCAGAAAACTTAGAGTTTGAGGTGGTGGACCTAGAGAGTTGTTATCATGCTTTACTCGGACGAGCGTTGGCCAAATTCATGGGCATGTAAGTTATCTGAAGATGAAGCTACCCGGACCACAAGGAGTGATAACAGTTGCAGGGGATTACAAGAAGTCAATGGAGTGTGCTTCAGCCGGGTCAAATTTGGCCGAGTCGTTGGTTATAGCAAGAGAAAAAAGAAGGATTCAGGAGGTAGCAGCCCTCGCTCAGTCGGTGCAGCTAAACATGCCGGCACTAGCCAACCCGCATGGCAGTGTTTCTTTTTAGCCGACTAAAGAAACGAAGAAGTTTCAAATAGATGAGCAATTCCAGGCGTCTTGTTACTATTGGTGCAGCTGGACGCTAAATAGGAAGCGAGCTCACCAATTTCCTCCGTGAGAATCGGGACATATTTGCATGGTCAACTCGGGATCTGCAAGGTGTTAGGGAGTTAGTGAGCACTCTTTGAATGTAAGGCCTGGAGCAAGGCGGTGAAGCAACCTCTCCGCCGCTTCGCCAAGGCGGAGAAAAATAATAGGGGATGAAATAGCTCGGCTCCTCGCAGCCGGGTTCATCATGGAGGTGCTGTACCCGGATTGGTTGTCAAATCCGGTGCTGGTAGAAAAGAAGAAGGATGATCCCAATGTAGCCATTGTATGGCGAATGCGTATCGATTACACGAACCTGAACAAGGCGTGTCCAAAAGATCCTTTTCCATTACCTAGAATAGACCAAGTCATTGACTCGACCGCTGGTTGTGAGTTATTATCATTTGTAGACGCATACTCTGGTTTCCACCAGATACCGTTAAATCCGGCCGATCAAATAAAGACTGCATTTATTACCCGTGCAGCTTATTGCTATCGCACGATGCCATTCGGCCTACGAAATGCAGGAGCAACATATCAGAGATGCATGCAAAAATGTCTATATGATCAAATAGGGAAAAATGTACAAGTATATGTAGATGATGTGGTCATCAAAACCAAGGAAAGCAAAACCTTACTGGAAGATATACGCCAAACTTTCGTAAACTTGAGAAGATTCCGAATGAAACTTAACCCGGAAAAGTGCACGTTTAGCGTGCGGCGGAAAATTGCTCGGTTTTCTTGTATCTAAGCCGAGGTATAGAGGCCAACCCGAATATAAAGGCAATAGAAAGAATGGAATTGCGAAATGCTTAAATGATGTACAAAATTCACAGGTTGTCTAGCCTCGCTCGGTAGGTTTGTGTGTCGGCTGGGAGAAAAGGCACTACTATATCGGTGATGAAGAAATCGGATAAATTCGTTTGGACTCCACAAGCGGACTAGCGTTTCATGAGTTGAAAAAATGTTGGTCACAGCACCTATCTTGGCTTCTCCATTATCAAAAGAGCCTATGTTACTCTACATAGCGACCACAAATAGAGTAGTGAGTCTGTAGTCATAGTAGAACGACTCGAAAATAATAAGTCGATCGAGAGGCGGTATATTATTTGAGTGAGGTGTGGTCCACTTCAAAACAGAATTACCCACATTATCGAAAATGGCTTATGGGATTGTATATGTGTGAAAAAGCTTAAACATTATTTCGAAGAGCATCCCATCAGAGTGATTTGTGAAGCACCCATAGCCGACATATTGAGCAACAAAGATGCAAGTGGCCGAATAGCAAAATGGGCAATTGAATTGTCACCTTACGCTCCACAATTTGATAGGAGAGATGCAATCAAATCTCAAGCGATCATGGAATTTCTTCAGAGATTGGGCGAAGTGCAATATGAGCCACCATTACCAGATCCAAATTATTGGATGCATTTCCATGGTTCCAAACTAAGAAATGGTTTGGGGCGAGGAATAGTATTAACCGCCTAAAGAGATCAGCTAAAATATGTACTCTGAGATACATTTCTTGCATCCAACAACGTGGCGAATATGAAGCACTGGTCCATGGATTGAAAGTAGCAAAAGAGATTGGCATACGCCGAATCTTATGCTATGGGGACTCGGACCTAGTGGTACAGCAAGTCTCTGGCAATTGGGATGCACTAGATGCTAATATGGCCTTATACAGATTTCATGTGCAAAAGATCAGTGGATACTTTGAAGGATGTGAGTTTCACCACATACCTCGGGCAGAAAATGACGCCGCAGACACATTGTCAAAGCTCGGATCAACCCGGCAGTCAATTCCACCGGGTATTGCCCTGGAACACCTCAGAAAACCATCAATAATCCCTTCACCAGAATCCGAATCTATCTTTATCCCGGCTAATTCAGCGGCAGACAATGTGCCGATGGAGGTAGACCAGCAATATAACTCGGAATCCCCCAAGAGGAGGACAGCAGAAGTAAGCACAATTATGGAGAAGGCCGAGGTAAATATGTCGGCAGAAAATATGGAAATAGACAGTGAGACCACACCAGAAAAAATCACACCGCCATGGGCGCAACCCATATTATCTTACCTTAAAGACGCGATATTACCGAGCGATGAAGTGTTAGCAAGACAAACTGTAAGGAGGCGAAAGCTTACGATCATAAACAATGAGCTATATAAAGAAGTGTCACAAGCGTGTGCAAAAGTGTGTGAGTTCGCGGAAGGCGAAATCCTCCTAGATATACATCAAGGAGAGTGTGGACATCATGCCTCATCTCGTGCATTGGTAGCCAAAGCATTCAGGCATGGATTTTATTGGCCGACGGCGTTGAAGGAAGCCAAAGAGTTGGTGGAAAAATGCAATGGTTGCGGTGCATAACCAAAATACATATGCCATCGAGAGTTAAAAACAATACCCATCACTTGGCCATTTGCTGTATGGGGCTTAGATATGGTGGGACCATTTAAGCCGGCCCGAGGGGGAATGACCCACATATTGGTTATGGTGGACAAGTTCACAAAATGGATTGAAGTGAAACCAATAAGAAAATGCGATGGGCCCACACGGTGAGATTCCTCAAAGATATTATTTTAAGATATGGGTACCCACGGTATCATTACGATAATGGCACAAATTTTGCGAAGGAGCCTTTGCAGTTTTGTAGAGAAAATACATAAGGTTAGATATTGCCTCTGTGGCTCACCCAGCATCTAATGGGCAAGTGGAAAGGTCTAATGGACTAGTATTGTCCGAATAAAACCACGACTGGTTGAACCACGCAAAGGTCGGTGGGGCGTTGGATTGAGGAACTCCCACCGTATTATGGAGCCTCGAACTACTCCAAATAGGTCAACAGGGTACACACCATTCTTTCTAGTATATGGGCGAGGCCATGCTTCCAGCCGACATAATACATGACTCGCCAAGAGTTACTCGATATACAACCTCTGAAGTGAGCGAAATAGCTCGGCAAGAATCGTAGACCTGCTAGAAGAAGCCAGAAGCTGGCGCTATCACGATCAGCTATTTATCAGCAGAACCTCTGACGATATCACAGCAAAAAAGGTGAATCCAAGGGTATTCAAAGAAGGAGACTTAGTCCTCAGACTGGTACAACGCACGGCCGGCATGCACAAGCTGTCACCTCCATGGGAGGGACCATTCATCGTGAGCAAGACATTACATAACGATGCCTATTATCTAATTGATGCTCAACCCCCCGGAAAGGATAAGGCAGACAAAGCTGGCGAAGAAAGCAAGCGGCCATGGAGCGTAGCCCTTACGTCCATTTACTCATAGCATAGTATTTCAAGGTCAAGGACCAATGAAGTATTAGACCTCGGCATCCGGAAGCGGTGACTCGGACCGCCATATGTTATTTCAATTTCATTTTATGTACTGAACCTCGGCATCCAGAGCAGTGACTCGGGGACTGCCATATGTTATTTCAATTTCATGTTATGTATTGAACCTCGGCATCCGGAGCAGTGACTCGGGGACTGCCATATGTTATTTCAATTTCATGTTATGTATTGAACCTCGGCATCCGGAGCAGTGACTCGGGGACTGCCATATGTTATTTCAATTTCATGTTATGTATTGAACCTCGGCATCGAGAAAGTGACTCGGGACGCCATATGTTATTTCAATTTCAGGTTATGAATTAAAACCTCGGCGATCAAAGCGGCAGCTAGAAGACTACCATATACCGCCCGAGCTATGTTGAGCACCAAAACTTGACGCCCTGAGAAGCACCTCGGTGGTGGTCTTGTATTTTTTCTGAAAGTTAGTTTGCACACTAGACTTCAGCAGAACAGGCAATCACTCGGGGACTGCCATGAATTGTTCCAAAGTGGTAGTCAATCTTTGATACGGAAAGGGTATCACACTTCGGCACTCAGGATAAGAACAGATCAACCCCGTATGATGTTCGAAGCTCACACACAGATTACTCGACTAAAACATGAGAAAACAAAGACAAAGATAAATCCTAACACCAAAATATGCAGGATATCAAAGCAAGAATTCGGATGGCAACCAACTTAAGCAAAGTTATAATAACTGCAAACTTATATGTCGCAGCAATGTACGGCAAAAGGAGATTCAAGGTCATACAGGAAGTAAATGAGTATTCCACGGACATCGTACACCCGGCATACCAGGGATAGAAAATGACTTAAACGTTTTTCACTGGAGAGACAGCAACCTGGTCAGGGGCTGGGGACTCCGAGGTAGGAGGAACTTCGGCCGAGGTTACCTCGCCCTCCGCAGACCTAGGTGCAACCTCGGCCGAAGCCTGAGGCTGCTGAGGAGCATCAATTTGCGTAGTGGAATGCCCGGTACCCTTGGAGGAGGATCGCGTCGTCGTTGTCATCCGATATCGAGCTGGAGTCACCGAAGTGGCGAGTCATCTTCATCTCCCCACTTTCGGTGAGTCATCGATGCATCCTCGACTCGACCTCCTCGTCCGGTTTGAAAGGAAACTCGGCCCTTCATTCCGGTGTGCGTCGGCATACTCGACGAGTTGAAAGGCGCGAGCTTGCCGAAGAGCAACAAAGGTGGGATCCTCAACCCAACGGGAACCTGTGCGAAAATTCCTCAGGATATCAAGAGAGATGTCTTCGTACCATGACATGATAACGGTGAGGGCCATATCCGCCAGTCGCCCAGCGACAGATTCCTCCAAAGACTTAGTTGCTTTTCGGTGGCATTCAATCTAGTCACTAGCAATTCGATCTCGCTGATCTTAGGAGTTCAGGTATTGGCCAGAGAGCACGATGGGCTCGAATAGCTGCCAACACCAAGTCCACCCCATGATTTTCACGGACCAAGGCGGACAGAAACCAAGAAATCTTCTATTGAATACTCAAAGTTCACGTCAACAGGGAAACCTCGGCGCGCACGAGCAGCAAGGACCGCTTTAGAGCTCACGGGTTTAGCCTCAGGAAAATGACCTACGCAAAAAGGGAGGCGTCAAAGGGCGTGAAGGAAGAAAGATAATCCGGTGTGTTAAGCTGCTTATGATGAATGAAACTCATCATCAGCTGAAGGTCCTTCTTGATCAATCTTGTTCTTCTCAAAGCGAGCAATTTCCTCGCTCATTCCTCGAGTTTTCAGCTCGGACCTCTAAGAGCTCTTTATTCTTTTGCAATTCCAAAGCCAGCGGTTCTTCTCCTCGGAGAACTCTGATCGACCTTCTCTAGCTCGGATTTACGAGAAAGCTTAAGGGCCTCCACCTCGGTAGCGTGGCGAGCTATCTAAATCATCCTTTTCTTTTAGCTGCGGAATGGGTGGCGCCTTGTTCTAACAAATGCAGCATTACATCGGGCATGGGCGTACAATTTTGGTAAGATGATGCAAAGGTTCATATCTCGGCTTTATCAAAGCCAAACAAATAAAAAGAAACTTAGTGCACGTCCTAGAAAGGGAAAAGTACGAGGTAGATGGAAAACTAACCTTCCAAGCTCTTGACTTTCTTCTCGAGGCGAATGTTAAGATTATTGATGTTACTGTTAACCCACAAAGTAAGCGGCATCCCTTGAGACAAAACAATGACAATAATAGAGATGACAAGGAAAATGATCGGGCATACCGCTTTTTTCACCACAGAATAACTTTTCATATTTTCTTCCAACTTCTTATGCGAGAACAGCGTCTTTGAAATTCAACGATCAGCGGTCATGCGCAACTGAGCAATGGAACAAACAATGAATGGATATTGAGCTAAAGCAGATCCGAGCTAAGCGAAAACTTAACCCGGATCTAGGTGGCTGGATATTCGAAGCTAAAGCGATCCGAGCTAAGCGAAAACTTAACCGGATCTAGGTGGCTGGATATTGAAGCTAAAGCAGATCTGAGTCAAGCGAAAACTTAACCCAGATCTAGGTGGCTGGATATTCAAAGCTAAACCAGATCCGAGTTAAGCAAAAACTTAACCGGATCTAGGTGGCTGGATATTCAAAGCCAAAACAGATCCGAGTTAAGCGAAAACTTAACCTGATCTACGTGGCTGGATATTGAAGCTAAACCAGATCTGAGTTAAGCAAAAACTTAACCAGGATCTAGGTGGCTGGATATTCAAAGCCAAAACAGATCCGAGTTAAGCGAAATTAACCCAGATCTAGGTGGCTGGATATTCAAAGCCAAAAGTAGATTCGAGTCGGTAAGCTTAACCCAGACCTATGTGGCTAGACATTCAAAGAACAGCTAGGAAAATTTAAGCAAAAGTTTAAGATAGATCTACTCGGATATAGGCTCGAGCCATAAATTAAGTAGAACTAAGTATAGCACTATAAAACTTCCAAGCGAATAACAAGTTACTCGTTTGCAAGTTTGAGGACTAATGTATATATAATAGCATATGGAGAATCGGTCTAAACCCGAAGTAGCAATTACCTCGTTCATCTTGTTGCTATCGAGAATGATCTTGGCAGCTTGATCCAAGCAATAGCGATGTCGGAGAGTTGAAACGGTATTGTTTGATTGCCCTCAAGCTGATCAGTGACATTCGATTATGAGCATATTCCACCAGTGAGCGAGGCTGTTCCCACTAGCCGTCCGGGTTAAGACTTTACCTCGGACATGTTGTGTAACCACTGCAGCAGGCTTGTATGAAGAACAAGCTGGGTGTTGGCGTGAGAGGTATGACAGAGGCTTTAGTAGGCGCAGTTCCTTTGCGCAGCACGTCGGCAATACTAGGCTGAGAAGATCCGGCAAGACCTTTTTGGGAAGTGGAAGTTTTAGTGGGAACAGTTTTTCTTATTGTGGAGGCACCGGCAGAAGCTGATACCTCGGCAATGGGAACAGTGCCCTTAGAAGCAGGAGGGATTACTGGTGAGGCAGGCGCGGTATTATCGACCACGGCTACGCTGGGGTTCTGAGGAGCTACCGAGGTAGAAAGAGGCTCGGTGGACATGCTCGGATTCAAAGGAGGGGCAGCAGGTTGGTAGAAATCTCGGGCGCGAATATCAGCATCATGACAAGGGGTGACATAGGTGGAGCTGGAGGAGGCGTAACAGCAGGACTAGGAATCCTAGTATCTTCAACAGGAGGAGAGGCGGCTGCCGAATCGGGCAGCTAGTCATGCTAGGACCGCCAGGCTTAACGGAAAGCGGAGCACTGCGAAAATAAGAAAGAAAAAAGGGTGTCAGGATGAAAAACAGAAATAGGGAAACAAGAAATACGAGCAAAACAAACTTACCCTGCAACCCCAGGCATGGTCTTGCGCCTGGGAGGGTTCGGAGCAGACTTCTTCATTCGTTTCTTGGGGGCCGCCTCTGAAGCACTAGCTGGAGCCCCGCGTTTCCCCGAGGTAACTGGGGGCCGGGATGCAATAGGCTCGGCGTCATGGACCTGACCGGCCGGATTAGCTGAGAAAGTAGAAGCCGGAAATGCATAAGAAATAGGCATTGCGGCAACTACCTCAAGAGCTTGGACCTCGTCAATCACCTTCCTCCTCATGGACGAAGTTTTGCCACGAGCCGAGCGTGAGGATCCGACTTAGGGACGAATTCTTCGGAGTCCGGCTCCCCAACGTCCGGGGTATTCCGATCCGCAGTCCACGGAAGCGACAAAACCTCGGCGTCCTCGTCCTTTTGCTCCGCGAACCTCTATGAGGCGAAGGAGAAGGAAGGTTAGGGAAAACATCTATGAAAACAAAAGAGAATCAAAGCGTTGAGGGTTAAAACTTACTGCGGGAGGAGGACGCTCGCGGGTAAACGGTTTCAATCCCCAGGTCCAATCTTCAGGCATCTCCGTCTTAAATATAGCTCAGACGCTTGAAGACAAGGTAATTGTCCAGCTCGACGGTCGAGACTCGGTTGGGATCAAGTGGACCACTCATGTAGCAAAGTTTGTCGTCCTTTCGGAATGGGCAAATTGACTGATGAAGGTAGCCATCAAGTCCTCGCCGCGTAACCCGGCCCGGATCAACTCTTTAAGCCGAGTCTCGAAGAGCTCGGCCAAGACGTGGCTCCTCCTTGGATTGTAAGTCCAGTTTACCTTGGAAGGTGGACCAATGGAGAAGCGAGGCGAATCTTGTCTGTTCCTCTGTTCTTGGCGTAAAGAAAGATTTGTGCCACTTCTTGCGATTCTAACCCGGTGCGAGAAATACAGACTTCCTCCGAGGTGTAATGGATGCCGCCCCTTGAGTAAGCGGTTTCTCGGAAGGTGCGAGACTTGTCAGGGACCACATTAGAACGAATCTGGAAGAACTTCGCCAGACGTGAGCAGACCATAGGCGAAGTATCCCTCGGCGGAGATGAATGCGAAAGAGAAGCGATGGCGTTCGGGAAGATGATGCGGTGAAGGCGAAGTAGTCGAGAAACTCTCGCAAAATCGCTAAGAGGGAGACCGAAGCGCGTGAAAATGTGACATAAAACTACATACTCACCCTCCCCGAGTTACGGAGATAACTCATTGCGTAAGCGACAAGAGACCTCGGGAATCCTCCGGTTCGGATGAGCCACTCGATCTCCGCCCGGGTGGCGAGAGCCCTGCCACGAGCCGCTCGGGCCCGAGCCAACATCATCATCCTCAACCAAGGCACCACTAAAGGAACTAGACATGATTTACAGGAAAGATCGCGGAGGAACAGCTCATGGCGGAGGAAAATTTAGAGCTACGAGGCCCGTCGCAGTTCTGCCAAAAACAGCGGAGCGAAGACAGAGCCAGCACGAACAAAGAGGAAGCGAAGAGATTTAGAGGAAAGTCTAGCGGCACGACGAAAAGAACTCACCGTGGCACGCCTTGAGCAGGTAATGGCGAGGCAGGTGGAGCAATGGCGGAGTCCCCTCGTCGCGAGCAGTTGAGCGCGTGGAACCACGAGCAAGCGAAAAATGCGAGGAAGAAGAAGGTGCGGCGGCGAGAAGGGGAAAAAGAAACTCCAGGTAGCGCGCCCCTTTATAACCAAGCCGAGCAAGGTAGTGGGATCGTGGGTGTGGCGGTTGGCGGCGCAGATCGTGTGCGGCAACCGGCCACGTCGCTGGCGGAACCGCACCAAAGGCCACGATTGACCAAGGAACTCACGATCCCCAACAAGAGCGGGGCAGGCGTCGCAGCAGCGGCGCGACAGCGATAAGCTTGTCGATGCAGCGTGTAGGAACAAAAACTAGAGAAATAATGATGAGAATGACACGTGGGACGAGGCGTGCGCTACTAGATACGGCTCTATCACCACGACAATATAACTCGGAAACAATACATAACGGCGTCGTGAAACGATCTGACCCGGCCGAGGTTATCGGCGAGGGAACCATCAGCCGGGGACTAATGTTGGGAGGTAACCTGGATAGGGTAAAGGCGGGGAAAGATGAAAGGTGTTCCCGTCTAGTTTCAGTTACACTCTGAGTCGGCCGAATCCTGAGAGGTCGGCCGAGATAGGAAAGGACAGGACCCTTGTGGTAAGGGCAAGGCATTACCGGCCGAGATCTGACATAAGTCGGCCGGGTTAGCCCAATAATCTTGATGCGGTAAAGAACAAGCCGAAGTTACACGAGGGGCGAATAATCTGAAGCTTGCAGGAGAAGGAGAAGCCTAAAGTCAAACTCTAGTAGCAGGCTAGGAAGAATCAGAGTGAAGCCAAGCACTAGGGACAAAGGTGCAGAGCGATAGAGAGACAGAAGGAGGTCACGGAGGTGGCAGATCCTGGCCGAGGCACAGGGAGGGCCCCTCTGGAACCTTCTTAGTCATTAGGGGAGCGACAGGGGAAAGGGGCGAACTACTAATTGGGACAAGCATATTCCTCGAATATGCTTGCCACATCAGCCCTAAGGGAACTCAAGGTTCTCCTTTATAAGGGCAGGCTTGGACCCTGAGGAAGGGATCGACTCATTCTTGGTACCATTAGGCTGGTCAAGTTCTCTCTTTCTCCTTGTATACAGCTCAAGGAGCACTTGTAACTCAAGGAAGGAGAAATACAGATCTTTGCGTTAGCTTTCTGTGTGTAGAATCCACTACATCTTCCCTCTCCAGATCCCACTAGCATCCATTGGCCCCTAACTTTAGCCTACCCATGGCATCTGCCGTGCCACCACCACGACAGACGGCTTGGGAGAAATCCCTAGGCTGTGGCTAGGGTTTAGGTTTAGAGGAGAGGGACTTGTGTACTAGGAGGGGCAGCCCTGCCCCTCCCTTTTATAGGTGGGAGGCGCGGCCAAGGGGAGGGGAGTCCCTCCCCAACTCGGCTTGGAGGTGGGCGGTTGGAGGAGGAATCCCTCCCAACTCGGTTTCCACTTCTCCTCCTCTTTCCAAAACTTTAGTTTGACTTTCAAACTAGCCGTTTGACTTTTCAATTTTGTATTTAAATAAACCCTTTATTTTGGACATCAAGGACACCTAGTACATGTTGCAATCATTCCCACTTACAATGTAACATTCATGTACCCTTCCCCTGAAGTGCGGACATTCGGAACCTTCTAGAATGTTCCGATGAAAACAAGAACCATTCCCCAACTCAAACGGGACTTTCCTTATATGAATCTTATTCTCCGGACCATTCTGGATCTCCTCGTGATATCCCGAATCCCATTCGAGACTCCGAACAACATTCGGTCTCTTTCTCATCATTCCATAACTACTCAAACAACGTCGAATCCTTAAGTGTGTCTCCCTACGGTTCGTGAATTATGCAGACATGATCGAGACACTTCTCCGAACAATAACCAATAGAGGAATCTGGAAATTCATATGGCTCCCACATATTTCTAAGATTACTTTGCGATCGAATGAACCACTTACATACGATATCAATTTCCCTTTGTCTCATGATAGTTTACTTATCCGAGGTTATGATCGTCGGTATCTCTACATACCTAGTTCAACCTCGTTACTGATAAGTACTCTTTTCTTGTTCCCGTGATATGTGATCCCTTGTGAGCCAGTCACATGCTTGCAAGCTAATTGGATGACATTTCACCGAGAGGGCCCAGAGTATATCTATGGACAAATCCCACTCTTGATCCATGTGTTTCAACCAATACTTTCTGAACACTCAATGCCACCTTTATAGCCACCCAGTTACGGTGTGGTGTTTGATGTTATCAAAGCATCCATCCGGTAAAGGTGATATGCATGATCTCATGGTCGAAGGAATTAGATAACTATGTATCAGAAAGCATATAGCAATTGAACTATTAAAATGACTTGATCTTTATGCTACGCTTATCTATAGGAGTATGTCCACCATATCATTCTCCTAATGATATGATCTTGTTGTTAATAACATCTCAATGTTCATGATAGGGAAACCACAATCATCTATTAACCAACAAGCTAGTATTATATAGAGGCTTTACCAGGGACTTCAAATTAAGTTTACAAATCACACAAGTATTAATGTTTTCCTTGTTAATACTATTATAGCATGAATGTAAACATTTATCATAAACACAAAGATATAATAATAACTACATTTATTATTGCCTCTAGGGCATATCTCCAACATTTCTTGCAAATACCTAGATCCTTGTTTTGTTTATATTGATAAAACTTGTTCTTGTGACAGCTTGTTGTCATCTCGGGAGCCTCCAATTCAGTTGTGGGTGTGTTCCCCGGTAGCGTTGTAAAAGGCACCGGTTCCCGCCTCGAAGGGATTCAATAGTGGAGAAGGTGGATCAGGCCTCTCGTGGCGAGATCCATCGGAGAATAGGGTGAGGCCTATTGTGGCGTGGTGGTCTTAGAACCGCCCACCCCTCCAACGCAGATGTACTTCCCTTAACAAGGAAGGAACTGCGGTAAAACAAATCCCTGTGTCTCCGCGTGCTCCACTACGGTTCCTTCGCTCCTCTCTTTACATGCTTAGTAGCTAGGGTTGCATATAGGGAAATTCTCGTAGTTACATATCTAGAGAATTTACTTTGTGTCAAGCCTAAAATTGAAAAAGTATTAAAAATTGGTTAGCACCTATTCTCCCCCCCCCTCTAGGTGCCCATACGATCCAGCACACCGGGGCAGATTCATTTTTCATAGGGAAGAAAGTATGTTAATGTGCATCATTGTACTTTGATTTGGTGAAGGGTAAATTTATATATAGCGTAGTTTTTTAATCCTAGATGCTTGTTATGCCATATATCGCAATCCCAGGATTACCATTTTTCCAAGACATAACAGAATTGGATACCACAGTACATCATCCATTACAAACCATACATAAGGTCTTACACAAATAAGGATCTCATGATCCAGTTCTTAATACAACTTAAGCAGCGGAAATACGTAATAATAACGGTAGCGTAGGCGAAGCTCCATCTTCAGGGTCACAGGCAATGATGACGATGGGAGATGATCCTAGTTGTCGTAACCTTCCTGGGATCCATCATCCTGGTACTCCTCTTCATAGTCTGGCCACGGGAATAGCCAGGGACAAAGCCATAAGTACTTTTTAAGTACTCGCAAACTAATACTAACAAGTGAAGGGTTTTTTTTGTAATAGGACACTAAGATCTAGGGTTGTTTTGCAAAAAGCCAGATTTACCTCTACTAAGTTCAGAAGCAAGAGAAAACTAGTCACATTTTTATAACACCTAAGTGGGAACTTGTATCTCATGTCACAACTCTGTTGTGGTCAAGTCAAAATCTCAATTCGTTTCACAAGTCATTTTGAAAACATCTGACGGGTGAACAGTATGGCCACTCCAACTGTCCATAACCGTGGACGCGGCTATTCGAATAGTTTGACACTGCAGAGATTGTACACTTTCACCACAACATTCGATACATCCGTCAGTAACAAATCCTGAATTCACCATACTCAATATGCGGATAATCAATCCTAACCTTTCAATTACACGCCCTAGTATAGGCACCTCTCCTGTGAGTTTGGCCTCCCAACCATGACCAATTGTCATCTTGGGTACTACACAGGTGGACAATCTTCACAAGGTAGCCTCAGCTCAGACCTTGGCCGTGAGGGAACCAATACTAAGGTATATAAGTTTCTAGTCAAGCCCTACCCAATCTTCGGGTATTGTGGTTGTACGATAAAATTGGAATGGTATCGCATCCAGACAACCATCAGTTTTAAAGAGGGCTAAGGCTCATGCCTCCACATTTTCATCACCAAAATCATCTGGTGTTCGGAAACATATGTCAAAACATCTCAGTAGAATGATCCATCATTCCAAGTGGGGGTGAGTACTAAGGAGGGGTGGTAAACTAGTGGAGTTTCAACTAGGTACCATCTCATGCCTTAGGATGACATCAAGAGTATCTAGCTTAGGCCAAATTTTATGCTCTTTATGCAACCTTCAGTTATCTTTCTAGAATCTACAAGTCACTTAAGTACATTCTAAGGAAGTAGCTTTGATAAAGAAATAAAGTAGAAAGCTTGCAAGTAAAACTAAGAGGGGGTATCATCAAATGGGTCCACCAAGCATGCTTAGTGCATTGCATAGGTTATCTAACTTTCATAATTGCAAGTGTTAGCTTGCACATTCAACTAGTAGTATTAGGCTTGCATAGGTCAACTTGATTAGTAAGGCTTGCACAAGTATCAGTATAAGCTTGATAAGTTAATAGCTTGCAAGTATTGGCTTGCCTTGTGCAGAGCAGTGGTTGAAGTTCTCCTCGGCTTCTTCTTCATAGTATCCTCCTTCCTCCTCGTATCCTTGGTCGGTACTAGCGTCTATGAATAAATACGAGGTACACAATCACCAGACAATACTTAACTACTTTCAATCATCACACAAAGGGGTTCTATAGATGATCTATCATCATCACTAACATTACAAGACTAAAGCATTTGGCTTAATGATTTTATTTTTAGAAAAGTAATTTCTACTCATTGAAAAACTACTTAAGATTTAATATTCTCCAAACCAAACATGGGATCATGTTGACACATGTCATCACCACATATTTTAGTATATGGGAATGTGATTTAAAGTGGTGTCACAATTTAATAAGGTTTAACCTTTTACTTTAATTAAAATAAGTGACTAGAAATGCCTATGTGGCATTCTTTTATTACTTGGACATTATTTCTGTAAGTAAACCCATATATTTATATATATTATGAAAGGTATGATCAAATGTGATTTTTGAGAGTTGGAATCAACTCAAAAGCTATTATGGTTTAAATTTGAAAAATGTTTGAATGCAGAAAAGCTTATGCCTTGTTATTTTTACCAAGGGTGATCTACAGATCCAAATGATTTGAATCCAATGGGCTTGGATTAAGAATTTCAAGACCTTCCTAAAAAAATTGGTTTCATTCAATTTGGTTTAGTGAATTGAGCTGGGTTGATTTTTGAAACTAGGTATAGAACTGTGTTTGAATGAAAATGGAAAAATCCAAATTCAAATGGGTGGGTCAAGGAGAGGAAATGGGTCCAGGGTGTCACTCCGTGGCCTTGGCGAATGACAGGGCGGGTCTACTGGTCAATGACTCATTAAACGCCAAAGCAGAGAGGCGATGTGGTGCGTTGGATTAGAAGTAAGATCAACGGCTGAGGGTCGTCGTCAACGATGAACTAGTCACCGGCAAGCTCAAACTCTAGCGGCTCAGTGGGGGTCGTGGGAGGCTCACCGGGGCTCAGGAGAAGGTCGGCGATGTGGGCGAACGACGAAGTCGACGACGGCGAACTCAGAGGTGGTTGCGGCAACTCCTAGGGTGGACGAAATCGACGGCGCCCTTCTTCTCCAAAGGCGGCCTGCTCCGGCGCAATTCCGGCGATGCACTGCTCGCCTTGCTCCGGGACTGAGGTGGGGTGGTTCTGGGTGAGAGAGGAGTGGAATGGTGTGAAGAATTTGAGCGGGGGATTCCTCCTTTTATAGGCTCGACGGCGAGACCGAACGGGATGGGCAGGCGACAGTGGCGACATGGCTACGGGTTGCTAGAGGCATGGCCGAGGGTGGCGATCGATCGGTGGTCTCCTGGCGATGCTCTAGGGATTTAATGCGCTTGTAGGGGCGGTGGCAAACGGTCGGGAACGCGTGATACTCTGCGAGGTAGAGGCAGCGTCTTCGACGGTGAGCGGTGGCTACGGGGTACAGGCGGTGAAATGGGCATGTCTGGCGGTCTCCTGGGACGGTGGGGAGCATGCTGGCGGGCGGCGAGGGCTCGAGGTGGTCGGGTTGCGTGGGAACGGTGCATGCTCTGCGGCGCGGGTCGACATGGTCGATAGCGGCACGGGCGTGGCGTTCCTGGCGGTTCTGGTTGCTGTTCGTGAGGCAGGGCTGGTCGAGAGGGGGCGGTGAGGCATGGGCTACCTCCTAGACAAGGTTGACACGGCTAGTTCTTCCTCTAGCCTGCTGTCCACACTAGGGTGACATGGTGCTCTCGGCATGTTCACCATTGATGACATTGGCAAGCTTACAGTGGTGCTAGGGATTAGTTAGGGTTGTTAGATGATCTACTAAGGCTAGTGGTGTCTAGAGAGGGAACAAGTTAGGCTCAAAACACTGCACACTATAGTGTTTTGATTTTGTTTGATTTGAATCTGCAAGGTATTTGATGAAATGGCCGCATGAATTCAAGTTTTGAATTTTGAAAAGTTTTTTGGTGGGTGTGCTAGGCATGTGTTGGTGAGTCTGTGGATGCTTGGGTTTTGAAAGTTGAGCTTGTTTGAGTGGTTTTTGAAAAAGTGGGATCTTCCCATGTGATAAAGATTCAATTTTAAACTGTCCTTTAAACTATGCATTTGAATGATTTTGGAAGATCACAAAGTGGGCCTTGGTACTTTGTTATGAGTACTATCAAGGGGTGTAAAGATCCAAACAAGTTTCTGCTAGGTTCTGAAAGTTAGAGATAGCCAAAGTAGGCATGGGAGTTAATTTGGCCAAAGTGGCCATTCACTTATTTTGTTTGTTTTGATTTACTCGTCTTTGGGAAAAGTGTGGGGATTGTTTAGATGATGTTTATTTCACCTAAGAGTCCTTTTACAAGCAAGTAAACACACAAGCATGGCAATTCAACAGAATCCAAATTGGTAATGCATACACATATGCATGCTTTCATATTTTTAATTTGAAAAGTTTTTGTTAACCCTAATTTTGATGATTAGAGTTTGATGATCCAAGTTTAGTATTTTTGGGATGTTACAAACCTTCCCCCCTTAAACAAAATCTCGTCCCGAGATTTGAAAAAGGACGAAAAAGATTACCTAGGATTTAAAGAGATCGAGAAACTCCGTCCTGATGTGATCTTCGCGCTCCCTGGTAGCTTCCTCTTCTGTGTGGTTTCTCCACTGAATCTTGAGAAACTTGATGCTTCGGGTTCTATTAGTTCTAAAAGCTTCCTCCAAAATACGGATGGGTACTTCAGGAAAGGTCAGGTCATCGTTGATTTCTATGGTCCGGTGATCGATATTCTTGAATACTTCGGTCTTCTCTGGAACTTCGAGGCACTTGCGAAGTAATGAGATATGGAACACATTGTGCACTGCTGACATCTCTTCGGGCAATTCCAATTGATACGACACTTCTCCTCGATGGTTCAGAATCTTGAAGGGTCCGATATATCTGGGGGCTAACTTTCCTTTCAGTTGGAAACGCTGCATTCCTTTCAATAGCGACACTTTTAGATACATAAAATCTCCTATGTTGAAGGCGAGGACGCGACGTCTCTTGTCGGCGTAACTCTTCTGTCTGGACTGGGCTGTCTTGAGGTGCTCACGAATCTTGTGAACCTTCTCTTCTGCTTCTCATAGGATGTCAGGTCCGAAAATCTGACTCTCTCCTACTTACGACCAATTCAAAGGGGTGCGACATTTCCTTCCATACATGAATTCAAATGGGGCCATTTGCAAACTAGCTTGATAACTGTTGTTGTATGAAAATCCTGCAAAAGGCAGACAGTCTTCCCACTTAGATCCATATTCTAACACACATGCGTTCAGCATATCTTCGAGTATTTGATTTAGTCGCTCCGTCTGTCCATCGATCTGAGGGTGATACGCGGTGCTGAAATCTAGGCGGCTTCCTAAACCTTCTTGGACTTTCTTCTAGAATCTCGAGGTAAATTGAGTTTCTCGATCCGATACGATGTTCTTGGGGACTCCATGCAAACTGACGATTCTAGCGATGTATAACTCCGCTAGCTTTGCACTCTGATATGTGGTCTTGACGGGTAAGAAATGGGCGACTTTGGACAATCTGTCCACTATGACCCAGATAGAGTCATTTCCCCTACTAGAAGTAGGCAATCCGGTGATAAAGTCCATTCCAACGGAATCCCATTTCCATTCCGGAATCTGCAATGGTTGCAACTGTAGGGTTCGCAGCATAGAAAACAAAAAATTTCCTACGATGGTAACAACTAAGTACCAAGATCTATCTACTAGATACAAGCAACGGGTGGATATACATCCATAGAATACATACCCTCGAAGACCGAATAGCGTTAACGAGGTTGTACTCGTGGATGATGTAGACGAACGCTTGCCGATCTCAAGATCGTGATGAAGTCCATCTGGTCCAGCCGGTCCAGCACGATCAAGTCCAGCACCTCAAAGCAGTGGTGCATCCGTGATCGCACACACGTACGGGTACCCCGACAACCTCCGCGCCCTTGCTCCAGCGAAGCAGCGGAAGCAACAAATCCTTCCAAAAAAGCCACCGGGAACATGTATCTCGTTGATCCGAGACCATGGGGAAATTCTAAAGGGGGGAGAGAGATCCTTCGCGAGGAGGTGTGTTTTGAGAGGAGGAGAGGGGGGCCTTTTATAGGGGAGAGGGGGGCACCCAAGGGGCATGGCACCCAGCCATGGGGGGTGCCCCCACCTGTTCCACATTCATGTGGGTGGAGCTCCCACTCAAAATGAAAAGCCTCCACTCAAAAATCCACTCACATGCATTAAATTTCCACCAAATTTAATGCAAGCTCTCATTTAAATAAAACTTTTTTATTTATTTATTCAGAATTTTGTTAATTACTTTAATTAACAAACATTCACATAAAACCCCTTACAACATTTCAATTTCACATGCAGAACCAGTTTCAACAATTTCAACCGAAACAGTTTCGGTGTCTAGTGAAATAAATTCCTGCACTTTCCTTTTTCTTTCTTTGGCATATCATTTGCTCCGAATGGTGTCGGTATCCCTTAAGTGTGTCACCCTATGGTTCGCGAATAATGCAGACATGATTGAGACCCCTCTCCGATCAATAATCAGCAGTGGGACCTGGAGATCCGTACTGACTCCCACACATTCAAGGATGACTTCTGTGATCGTGTGAACCTTTTACGCTAGTATCTTAATCCCTTTGTTTCACGATATATTACATGTCCGAGATTCGATCATCGGTATCTCCATACCTAGTTTGATCTCGTTACCGACATGCACTCTTTTCTCGTTCCCGTGATATAACATTCTAGTGATCAAATCACTTGCTTGCAAGCTAATCAATGTGATATCACCGAGAGGGCCCAGAGTATATCTATCCGTCATCGGGATGACCAAATTCCACTCTTGATCCATGGACCTCAACATAACACTTTAGTAGTTCTGAATCCATCTTTATAATCACCCAGTTACGGTGTGACGTTTGATGTTATCAAGAAACTCTTCCGGTGTTAGTGATTGACATGATCTCATGGTCTAAGGATTAGGATCACTTCGTAAGTTGTTATAGCAATATAAACTCAATGACTTTGATCGTAATGCTATACTTCGGATGAATGTTCATCACACATTACACTAATGTTGTGACCTCGTTATTAACAACATCCAATGTCCATGATCAGGAAACCTATGATCATCTTGTTAATCAACGAGCTAGTTTATAAGAGAGGCATAACTAGGAACTACCTTTTGTTTATTAAACACATGTATTAATGTTTCCATATTAATACAATTATAGCATTAAAATAAACATTTATCATAAACAAGGAATACGATAATAACCACTTTATTATTGCCTCTCGGGCATATTCCCTTCAGTCTCCCACTTGCACTAGAGACAATAATCTAGTTTGAAAACTTTGTTTATTGAACACATATGGCTTTCTGGTGTTCCATATACGCAACTGCAAGTGGTTAACATAATATACGGATCTGACGCTTTCAGGTCCGTGTGTATTTGCATGTCTTTGCGTCTTCACGCATCACTCATTCTCCAATGAGATGGCATTGTATAAATTTGGTCTTTCGGTGAGACCTTTAGTTCCTTGGGGTTAAAACACGTCGATACTATTGTCATACAATATATCTTTAGTGTTAGTCCATTGCGAACCACACCTTAGTTTGATAACAAACTACTTGACACAAATTCCCTCCTTTGCTGCGACTATAGCAGTCATATACTTAGCCTTTTTGTTGTAGTATTCGTCACAATGTCTTAACTTTGGATTTCATCCAAATCCATCATGGAAACTTTCTTTCCATTTTATTGTGCCACCCATAGTTTAAATTGAGATAAACTTAATTTGTATCTTGTGACAAAACTAGTATCAATGTAACGCTTTACAGAACTATTTGTAATTGTTTGTCACCTCTACACAAATATATTCTTAGTTCTTCCAAAAGATCATAAGAATATCCTTAATATCGTCTAATGATCATTTTATGATTCATTCTGGTATATGCTCATAACACTTAGAGCATAGGACATATCTGGATATGTACATATCATGGTATGATTGATCAAAACATTCTCGTGATTTCACTCATCAAGTGTCAAAGCACTTGAATCTTGTTTCACTTATCAAGTGTCGATACACTTGAATCTTGATTCAATTCCTTTCCATGCAACAAGAACTGTTTCTTGTCGTTTCTATATTGAAATCCTTCAATATCTCATATATGTACGTTTGGCACAACCATATTAGCGTCACAGTCTATCCACTATAGACATTCACGCTAAATATTTGGGTTTTGCCTAAGTATTACATCGAAATGAAATTCTTATCCTTTGTCAATAAAAATTACATCATTTCTAATCAACAAGATGTCCTCCACATAATGTATTAGAAATATGTCTCAGCGCTCCCACTTAATTTCTTGCAAATGCAAGCATCTGCATCGTCTCCTGATGAAAACTCCTTTTCATCATGGTGAAGATTCCAACTCCACGATGCTTACTTCAACCATTGAAGTTTGCATACCCTTTTAGCATCCTTTGAATTTAACAAAACCCTTTGGACCGTGTCATGTACACGTCCTAGGTAACCGTTCTATTAGAAGAACTTTGTTTTGTATATTCATCTACCATATACCAAATTTTATGTAGTGATTGCTACTTTAATCCGTCCAAACTAAATATCGCTATGAAAGATAAAACCTTGTCATAGTCAACTCCTTGAACATTGTCGTAAAATACTTTACGACATGTCGACTATTTCATAGATGTGAAAAATCCATGTATGTTTATTTATAGATCCAAATACGACCGATAGGTTTTTACACCTTTCCGGAGGGTCTTCCAAGTTCAAAACTTGATTTCTCGTGTATGGAACTATCACGGATTTTATGGCTTCAAGCCATTTGACGGAGTTAGGGCCCATCATCGCTTCTTTTCATGTAGTCTGTTCATCATTGTAAAACAATAATGATTTACTCTCAAATCTTAGCATTTGATTGTTTATTCGACCGACTTGGTTCAATAAGAACTTAGATCTCCGTGACCACAACCTTTGAGGCACATAATCTATGAGCATTATGGCAGCCTCCGAAACGATTTACGGTGCTGTGCAACTCAGCACATTTAGCTAAGGTTCGTTAACCTTATCAAAGTTCTATTGTCCTCCCACTTAACTTTTACGAAAAAAAATTCCTTTTTCAAGAAACTTCACGTTTCAAGCGACAAACCCTTTTGTCCTTGGTGTTATGGAGGAATAACCAATTGTTATTCGAAATAACCTACAAAGACATGCTCATCCGACTTTGGTTGTAAACATCTTACTTATGTTTAGCATACCAAAATTTAAGAAATGACAACTTGGTTTTTACCCCCAAACCATAATTTCCATGGTGTCATTTCAACGGATCAAGATGGAGCTATTTTCAGTGTAAAAAGCGGTAGTCTCTAAAGCTTTAATCTTTTAAAACATAATGACAGTTTTATAAATAACACCTTTGATCCAACCATGTCAAACAAGGTTTCATTACAAATCTCAAACACTCCATACTCCTATGGTGTTTCGGGAAATGTAAATCTAGGTGTTTTGCTAAACTTGCAACTCAAATAAATCCCTTTATGATAAATCATAATTCATTTATTTTTCTTGTTACACTTGTAACTCAAATAAATCCCTTATGATAAAATCATAAACCATTTATTTTCTTGTTACAATGATTTTCACTTCATCTTGAAAGTCTTTGAACGTTTTCAAATATTTCATACTTCTTTCTCATTAAGTGAATAATCACTCAAATTTCCGGAAAAAGCATATGAAGTTGAAATTCATCGCTTACGACTACATATAATGGACTACATACATCGATATGTATAAATTCCAATATTTTTAGTCGATCGTTCTTCTTTGGCCTTTGAACAAAGTTTTAATTATGCCGAGAAAAGTCTCACAAGCGTCACTTGATCAAATCAAAGACTCCAAAAATCCATGAATATGGAGATTCTTCATGTTTTCTTTCCAATATAATTTAAACAGCGATGTCACTTCGTAAGTGATCTTTCAATCATTTGTCTTGCGACATTTTAGCATTAGGTTTTATGGATGTGATTTCTCCAACTAGATTTGTAAATCATCCATCTTATATGGAATACAATAATTATTTGAACAACCTTTATTCTCATAATACCTGATTCAAATAATAATTATTAAAACAAATCTTGAAGTCAAGCTTTGATGTCAACGAGAAATACAAACAACGTTTTGTTTGTTTTCGATGAACATCATCACATATTCTCTTGCTAGTTACTTAGGCCATTGTGGTTCATGAATTGCGTCGTTCCGTATGAAATTTCATACCAACCAATTCGGTATCCAATACCCAAGAACCACATTATTTAACAAGCAAATAATACAACCATAACATGTATATCATATATATACCTAAATTGGATATTTCCAATCTTTTCTTTTCTGCCAAATATATTTTTATAGATTCTCTTTCAGCATTTCCTTTTCCTTTTAAAAAGAATCTATCAACATCAAAAGTGGTGTCATATGCATGACACATAGTCCAAAGCGTGTATATTCAAATAATAATACCTTTGGATTTGCACTTTGAAGTAGATCACCATCATCAAAATGATCGGTATTCTTTCAAAATCCATTCTTTAGTAATCTTTTAGTGTAGTAAACACTTTACATACATCTTCTATTCATCCTTATCATGACGACTTTCATTATCAAGCTACTGTAGCTTATAAAGGCGAATCGTGAGTATAACATTACTTTCCAAAACCCTTTTGGATGATTAGGATGTCTAGCATCTCCAACCTTCGTAAATTCTCATCCAATATGAGAACATATATTATACTCTATCATATTGCAACCAAAACATTGTTTCAGATATTGTTATATCTGCCACACATGATGGTTTCTGAAACAATTCTTTCAGCTCCTAGATAAACTTGATATTAAAACAATCAAGAATCATGGAGGCAAACATGATACTTAAGATACTAACACTGGAATTGTTACTCTCGATTTAATACCAATTATTAAATTTCACGGAGTAAATAGAATTTTGCTGAAAGTTTGCAATAGGACTTTAAACTTTAGATTGACACTCAACACAATACGATGCCAGTTCGTAAAGTAAATATCCAGAATTCTATAGTTCTATTATCTCAATTACAACTATGCATAAGGTAGTGAACGAATGCCAATGACTACAACAAATTATGAAAATTCACTTTGATTTAATTTTATGATAAATTGAGTTCTACTAATCCAAATTAGAAATGAACTCCCACTCAAAAATGACATCCCTCGTGTCTTTTTGGTGATTACATGAACCAAATCCACTACACCAAAGTCCGATCATCACGTGAGTCGGTATAGCTTCAAAGGCGAGCATCCATATGGTCAACATATCAAAAGATATGACTCATGCTTAACCTTTTGGTCCATGTTCTGAGGCCATGTCTGTACATGCTAGGCTCGCCAAGTAAGAACCTTAGTATTCGCGTGTGTAACTGTCTTACACCCAAGATATGCTCGTGGATTCAAGTACACTCGATCATCAAGGGATGTCTTGAAGCGATGATACATTGTCGGTGCATACTTAAGGAAGAACACATTTTTATCTTGATATCTAAATGAGGGATCATCTTATTATGCTAATAAAACACCAAACAAGCAATATAAGATGCAATCAAACATCACATGTTTATTAGTGAAATGATATGGTTCCCGCATATGATCTCTATCATGTGCACTGTTGTATGATCTCTATCATACCTTTATGTGTAAGGCCAAGGTCTATGGAACTTACACGCTATGTGTGTTGTAAGAGTATCATCTCATACTTCTACTTACAACATCACCATATCATAACACTAGCCCAGCAACAATCTAAACTAGACGCCTCTAATTTGTCCATTGCAAGTTTTACGTGGCTTAGGGCTTTCGAAGATAGAACCGTTCTTACCTACGAACATGAACAACAACGAGGATAACCAAATTGTTGACAACTCGTTGCAAATTAGATATTGACTATAGTAGGAGAGACAGACACCCGCTAGCCACTTATGCAAAACTAGTTGCATGTCAAGCGTGGAACGGGTCTCATGTGCGAGGACATGTAAAGTTTGTCTGGGCCGCTTCATCCCACTATGCCACCAATATCCAAAGTACAACTAAGAAGCAATAAAATGATCATCATCGCCCACATACTCATATGTGTACTACCCGTGCAAAGTATCTATGCATAGATCCGGCTCTGATACCACTGTAGGGTTCGCAGCATAGAAAACAAAAAATTTCCTATGATGGGAACAACTAAGTACCAAGATCTATCTACTAGATACAAGCAACGGGTGGATATACATCCATAGAATACATACCCTCGAAGACCGAATAGCGTTAACGAGGTTGTACTCGTGGATGATGTAGATGAACGCTTGCCGATCTCAAGATCGTGATGAAGTCCATCTGGTCCAGCCGGTCCAGCACGATCAAGTCCAGCACCTCAAAGCAGTGGTGCATCCGTGATCGCACACACGTACGGGTACCCCGAAAACCTCCGCGCCCTTGCTCCAGCAAAGCAGCGGAAGCAACAAATCCTTCTAGAAAAATCCACCGGGAACATGTATCTCGCTGATCCGAGACCATGGGGAAATTCTAAAGGAGGGAGAGAGATCCTTCGCGAGGAGGTGTGTTTTGAGAGGAGGAGAGGGGGGCCTTTTATAGGGGAGAGGGGGGCACCCAAGAGGCATGGCGCCCAGCCATGGGGGCTGCCCCCACCTCTTCCACATTCATGGGTGGATCTCCCACTCAAAATGAAAAGCCTCCACTCCCATTAAAAAGCCTCCACTCAAAAATCCACTCACATGCATTAAATTTCCACCAAATTTAATGCAAGCTCTCATTTAAATAAAACTCTTTTATTTATTTATTCAGAATTTTGTTAATTACTTTAATTAACAAACATTCACATAAAACCCCTTACAACATTTCAATTTCACATGCAGAACCAGTTTCAGCAATTTCAATCGAAATAGTTTCGGTGTCTAGTGAAATAAATTCCTGCGCTTTCCTTTTTCTTTCTCTGGCATATCATTTGCTCCGAATGGTGTCGATATCCCTTAAGTGTGTCACCCTACAGTTCGTGAATAATGCAGACATGATCGAGACCCCTCTCCGATCAATAATCAGCAGCGGGACCTGGAGATCCGTAATGACTCCCACACATTCAACGATGACTTCTGTGATCGTGTGAACCTTTTACGCTAGTATCTTAATCCCTTTGTTTCACGATATATTACATGTCCGAGCTTCGATCATCGGTATCTCCATACCTAGTTTGATCTCGTTACCGACATGCACTCTTTTCTCGTTCCCGTGATATAACATTCTAGTGATCAAATCACTTGCTTGCAAGCTAATCAATGTGATATCACCGAGAGGGCCCAGAGCATATCTATCCGTCATCGGGATGAACAAATTCCACTCTTGATCCATGGACCTCAACATAACACTTTAGTAGTTCTGAATCCATCTTTATAATCACCCAGTTACGGTGTGGCGTTTGATGTTATCAAGAAACTCTTCCGGTGTTAGTGATTGACATGATCTCATGGTCTAAGGATTAGGATCACTTCGTAAGTTGTTATAGCAAATATAAACTCAATGAATTTGATCGTAATGCTATACTTCGGATGAATGTTCATCACACATTACACTAATGTTGTGACCTCGTTATTAACAACATCCAATGTCCATGATCAGGAAACCTATGATCATCTTGTTAATCAACGAGCTAGTTTATAAGAGAGGCATAACTAGGAACTACCTTTTGTTTATTAAACACACATGTATTAACGTTTCCGTATTAATACAATTATAGCATGTAAAATAAACATTTATCATAAACAAGGAATACGATAATAACCACTTTATTATTGCCTCTCGGGCATATTCCCTTCAGCAACAATCCAGCGGGTCTTTGATGTCCTGCCTTGACTCGCTGACATATATCACACTTGGTGATATAGCTTCCGATTTCTCTCTTCATCTTATGCCACCAAAATTGCTCTTTCAAATCTTGATACATCTTAGTCCCTCCGGGATGGATAGAATAAAGAGTATCATGGGCTTCCTTCAGAATAACTTCTTTCAACTCAGAATCTTCTAGTACACAAAGGCGTCCTTTGTACCACAGAACTCCTTCTTCGTCTTCGGTGAATCTGGGTACTTTGCCTGTGCTGATATGACGCTTGATTCCATCGATACTAGCATTTCCTTTCTGCGCCTCTTTGATCTGGCTGATCAAAGTGGGTTGAAGTTCTATGCTAGCCAAAAATCCTTCACTTACTAATTCCATTCGAAAATCTTCCATCTCTTTGTGCAAGCTTGGTTTCTCCTTCAAAATCATGGAGTTCAAGCGGCACGGCAATCTGCTAAGGGCATCTGCTACCATATTGGCTTTAACGGGGTGATAGTGAATGTCCATGTCGTAATCCTTGATTAGCTCAATCCATCTTCTCTGCCTCATATTCAGCTCCTTCTGAGTGAATATATACTTCAGGCTCTTGTGATCCAAATAAATCTCACAACGGTTTCCCATCAGGTAGTGCCTCCATGTCTTCAGGGCTAGAACTATAGCTGCGAGTTCGAGGTCATGGGTTGGGTAATTTTGCTCATGTTGTTTCAGTTGTCGGGATAGATAAGATATGACTTTGCCTTCTTGCATTAGCACACATCCGAGACCAATCTTGGATGCATCACAATACACGTCGAAGGGCTTCATGATATCCGGCATGATTAAGATAGGGGCTGAAATCAATCTTCTCTTGAGTTCTTGAAAACTCGCTTCACATTTGCCTGTCCATTCAAACTTCTTGTCTTTCTTCAGCAATTGGGTCATGGGTCTGGTGATACTCGAGAATCCTTCTACGAACTTGCGGTAGTATCTCGCCAATCCGAGAAATGCACGAACTTGGGTTTGAGTGGTTGGGGCTTGCCAATCTTCTACATCTTTCACCTTTGCAGGGTCAACGGCAATTCCTCCGGCTGATACAATGTGGCCGAGGAATCCTACCTCCTGTAACCAGAATTCACATTTGCTAAACTTGGCATACAACTGATGCTCTCTAAGGGTTCCAAGAATGGTCCTTAGGTGTAGCTCATGTTCTTCTTCCGATTTGGAATAAATCAGAATATCATCGATGAAAACAACGACAAACTTATCCAGGAAGTCCATAAAAATCTTATTCATGAGATTCATTAAATAAGCGGGGGCATTGTTTAATCCAAAAGACATGACATTATACTCGTATAATCCATAACGGGTGGTAAAGGCAGTCTTGAGAATATCCTCTGCGCGAATCTTGAGTTGATGATAACCAGTTCTAAGATCAATCTTAGAAAACACTTTGGCACCGGTCAACTGATCAAACAAATCTTCTATGTTGGGCAAGGGGTACTTGTTCTTGATGGTGACATCATTCAACTTCCGGTAATCCGTACACAAACGGTTACCTCCATCATTCTTATCCACAAATAAGACAGGTGATCTCCATGGTGACGCACTTGGTTGAATCAATCCAATTTCCAGCATGGCATCTAGTTGCTTCTTCAGTTCTACTAGTTCAGACGGGTTCATACTATATGGTCTCTGAGTTATGGGTTCTGTTCCGGGGATTAGTTCAATGATAAACTCGATATCTCGATCTGGGGGCATACCGGGCAAAACATCTGGAAATACATCGAGGTATTCACAGACTATCCGGACTTGGTCAATGGTAGGTTGGGCTATACTCTTGTTGCACTTGAATTGACGCGGTAAGGTTTTAGATATATGCTCGACTGATATTCCAGCGGTACTGGTCATGGTTATGGCTTTCTTGGCACAGTCAATCAATCGTTTATGTTTGGACATCCAATCCATTCCTAGTACTACTTCCAAACCTTTAGTTCCGAGTACTATCAGATTAGCATAAAAATCTATGCCATGGATTCGGATAGGGACGGCTTTGCAAATTTGCCTAGCCTTGGTGGTTGAACCGGGGATTTGAACAATCATGACATGCTTCAGTTTGGTTGGTTGAATTTTACTAGTGCATGCAAATTCTTCGGTGACAAATGAGTGTGATGCACCAGAATCAAACAACACTCTAGCAAGTACTGAATTAACAGAAAACATACCCAGTACGACGTCTGGTGCTTCTTGAGCTTCTTCAGCATGCATGAGAAAAAGACGGCCGTTGCGGTTGAGCGAATTCCCTGGGGCAAACCTTCTTCCTGGCTGAACACGACGCTGATGCTGAGCTAGGGCATTTGCATTGGGGGTTGCGGCATTCTTCTTGTTGGGGCACTCGTTAGAGTAGTGACCCTTATTTCCACAGTCATAACAAGTCACTTGCGACTTGTCCTTTGCTGCAATAGGCACAGCATTGCTTCCAGTCCTCGGGGCAGTGTTGGCGGTAGCATTGTTGTTTTTGAACTTGGGTGGGGCACGGTTGAAATTGTTAGAGTTGCCGGGGTTATTGTGATTTCCTCCGGGCCTAGGGTTTCCACAATTGGGATAGGTCGGTCGGTTCATCGGGGGTCTGTTGGTTCTCGGGGCAAATCCTGGAGATGGGTTAGGGCGATACTTTGGGGTCTGATGGGGTCCTGGCTGATGCATCATGCGACGCTTACGGTTCTCATTGGCTTGGTTGATATTTCCTTCCATCTGGATGGCAGAGTCGACAAGGGCTTCAATATCAGCAAAGGGGATATTGACTAACACAGTCTGCATCTCATCATGCAGACCATTCATAAATCTATCTTTCTTCTTGGCTTTAGTGTCAATCTCATCCGGGGCATACCTAGCTACTGACAAGAATTTGTCACGGTATTCCACTACGGTCATCCGTCCTTGTTTCAGTTCTCTGAACTCATCTCTCATTCTCTTGATCAAACCCGGTGGCACATGGGTTCTGCTGAACTTGACCTTGAATTCTCCTGGTCATCATCATCCTCCGGTCATTGCACGAACACTGTTCCACCATGCTCTGGCATCTCCGGCTAGATAGTGTGTGGCGAACAGAACTTTCTCGTTGGCTTCCACTCCGGTAACTTCTAGGTTATTTTCCATGGTCTGCAGCCAATCATCGGTGTCTAGGGGCTCTTCCGACTTAGTGAAAACAGGTGGGTTGGTGTTCTGGAAATTCTTGATCTTAGATCCATGGTTGTCCTGATTTCCTTGGCCTTGGTTGTTATGGGACAGCTGAGCTATCTGCTGAAGGGTGGCTAGGTTGGCTTGACGTTCGGCTCTTTCAGCTTCGCGGTCAGAAACCAACATTTGCAGGATCTGCAACATCGGGTCCGGGGATGAACCACTTCCTCTGCGTGGCATCTGAAGATTGAGATAGATCATGATAAAAGAGGGAAATTTCTAAGGTTCCAGGACTTTGAAAAGTTTTTAAAGTTTGACTCAGATTTTCTAGCAACTTGCTTTTCATTCATTCATTCATAGCACACGATACAAACACACACCACAACAAAGGTAAACAGATGCTTTTAAGAACCATTCTGGAAACTACGATACAGTGGGTCCAAATACAACTCACTATGCTAGTGCTCAAGTGCTACTACTCCTTGGAGTCGGTGTAGTCGTCATCCTCATCATCCTCATCGTCATCAATGAAGGCGAAATCCTCCTCATCGGTGAAGAAGTCCATAGCCTGATCCTCCAGAAAATCATCATCATTGCTGAGATAGGAGTAGGGGTCTCCACGAAGATCTTCTTCAGCATTCTCCCTTTCCTCCAACTGCATGTCTCTCTCGTGGATGGTCTCTTCCAAGTCCGAGATACGGTGGCGAAGACAAGCAATGATGCGCTCCTTCTTGTCGAGCTGACGACGGCGAGACTTGCGATCCTTCGCTAGCATGGCGATGGTCTGATCCTTCGTCTTGATGATGGCGGACTTGTTGTTGGAGTAGTCACGGCAATTGTCCAATTCCTGCTGACGATCGTACATCATGAAGCTAAGGTGGTCCAATTGAGTCTTCAGCTCGGGGTGGTATGGGGCTTCCAGTGGTTGTCCATTAGCATCACGCCTTGGGCAAAACTCAAAACAGGTACCCTTGATCTGGTTGATACTCTGCCCACAGAGATGGGCAAGAGCTTCCTGCATGGCCCTGGCAAGTCCATCAAGCCAGTTGTTCTCTCTTAAGGTGAACTGAATTCCCTCAGCGGTGGGAGGTTCAATCTTTCCTCGGATACTTGCAACAATTAGCCACTGCAGATCTTCTCCTCCTTGATCATTGAGCTGAGCTCCGAATAACTCGAGTGACGCTCCAAGTTCAAAGCTGGTCTAAATCCCTCTCAAAGATAAGGTCTCCTCCATTCCCCAACTGATAAAACTTGTTGTACTTCACGTCCATCTATAAGACTATAGGATGAGTAAGTTAGTAGAGTGATCCAGTGTGTCAAATTTTATGTATTTTGCAAGATCTTTTGAGGAACATGATTTTTTATGAAAGAATCAAGGTGATAAGAATGGGAATAAGTTTTTGTAAATATTTGCTTCCTTTGGTTTTGAAACTAAGTTTTTGATTCAAACGTCCAGTCTAACTAGGGTCTCCTATGGTCAGGATGGCTCTAATACCAACTTGTCAACACCCGGATTTTTAATCCCAGATGCCTGTTATGCCATACATCGCAATCCCAGAATTACCATTTTTGCGAGACATAACAGAATTGGATACCACAGTACATCATCCATTACAAACCATACATAAGGTCTTACAGAAATAAGGATCTCATGATCCAGTTCTTAATACAACTCAAGCAGCGGAAATACGTAATAATAACGGTAGCGTAGGCGAAGCTCTATCTTCGGGGTCACAGGTAGTGCTGATGATGGGAGATGATCCTAGTTGTCGTAACCTTCCTGGGATCCATCATCCTGGTACTCCTCTTCATAGTCTGGCCACGGGAATAGCCAGGGACAAAGCCATGAGTACTATTTAAGTACTCGCAAACTAATACTAACAAGTGAAGGGGGTTTTTGTAATAGGACACTAAGCTCTAGGGTTGTTCTGCAAAAAGCCAGATTTACCTCTACTAAGTTCAGAAGCAAGAGAAAACTAGTCACATTTTTATAACACCTAAGTGGGAACTTGTATCTCATGTCACAACTCTGTTGTGGTCAAGTCAAAATCTCAATTCGTTTCACAAGTCATTTTGAAAACATCTGACGGGGGAACAGTATGGCCACTCCAACTGTCCATAACCGTGGACGCGGCTATTCGAATAGTTTGACACTCTGCAGAGATTGTACACTTTCACCACAACATTCGATACATCCGCCAGGAACAAATCCTGAATTCACCATACTCAGTATGTGGATAATCAATCCTAACCTTTCAATTACACGCCCTAGTATAAGCACCTCTCCTATGAGTTTGGCCTCCCAACCATGACCAACTGTCATCTTGGGTACTGCACAGGTGGACAATCTTCACAAGGTAGCCTCAGCACAGACCTTGGCCATGAGGGAACCAATACTAAGGTATATAAGTTTCCAGTCAAGCCCTACCCAATCTTCGGGTATTGTGGTTGTACGGTAAAATTGGAATGGTATTGCATCTAGACAACCATCAGTTTTAAAGAGGGCTAAGGCTCATGCCTCAACATTTTCATCACCAAAATCATCTGGTGTTCGGAAACATATGTCAAAACATCTCAGTAGAATGATCCATCATTCCAAGGTTTTCATAACCATTTTCACCAAGTATTCCCATCTAAAGTTGATCAAGTTTTATGCTTAGCACTAGCATCTACAAGTGGGGTGAGTACTAAGGAGGGGTGGTAAACTAGTGGAGTTTCAACTACGTACCATCTCATGCCTTAGGATGACATCAAGAGTATCTAGCTTAGGCCAAATTTTATGCTCTTTATGCAACCTTCAATTATCTTTCTAGAATCTACAAGTCACTTAAGTACATTCTAAGGAAGTAGCTTTGATAAAGAAATAAAGTAGAAAGCTTGCAAGTAAAACTAATAGGGGGTATCATCAAATGGGTCCACCAAGCCTGCTTAGTGCATTGCATAGGTTATCTAACTTTCATAATTGCAAGTGTTAGCTTGCACATTCAACTAGTAGTATTAGGCTTGCATAGGTCAACTTGATTAGTAAGGCTTGCACAAGTATCAGTATAAGCTTGCTAAGTTAATAGCTTTCAAGTATTGGCTTGCCCTGTGCAGAGCAGTGGTTGAAGTTCTCCTCGGCTTCTTCTTCATAGTATCCTCCTTTCTCCTTGTATCCTTGGTCGGTACTAGCGTCTATGAATAAATACGAGATACACAATCACCAGACAATACTTAACTACTTTCAATCATCACACAAAGGGGTTCTATAGATGATCTAGCATCATCACTAACATTACAAGACTAAAGCATTTGGCTTAATGATTTTATTTTTAGAAAAGTAATTTCTACTCATTGAAAAACTACTTAAGATTTAATATTCTCCAAACCAAACATGGGATCATGTTGACACATGTCATCACCACATATTTCAGTATATGGGAATGTGATTTAAAGTGGTGTCACAATTTAATAAGGTTTAACCTTTTATTTTAATTAAAATAAGTGACTAGAAATGCCTATGTGGCATTCTTTTATTACTTGGACATTATTTCTGTAAGTAAACCCATATATTTTTATATATTCTGAAAGGTATGATCAAATGTGATTTTTGAGAGTTGGAATCAACTCAAAAGCTATTATGGTTTAAATTTGAAAAATGTTTGAATGCAGAAAAGCTTATGCCTTATTATTTTTACCAAGGGTGATCTACAGATCCAAATGATTTGAATCCAACGGGCTTGGATTAAGCATTTCAAGACCTTCCTAACAAAATTGGTTTCATTCAATTTGGTTTACTAAATTGAGCTGGGTTGATTTTTGAAACTAGGTATAGAACTGTGTTTGAATGAAAATGGAAAAATCCAAATTCAAACGAGTGGGTTGCGCGGGAAGAGGAAATGGGCTGGCCCAGTGTCACTCCGCGGAGCGGGGCGCAACTAACAGGGCGGGTCTACTGGTCAGCGACTCATTAAACGCGAAGCGGTATGGGGCGATGTGGTGCGTTGGATTAGAAGTAAGATCAACGGCTGAGGGTCGTCGTCGACGATGAACTAGTCACCGACGAGCTCGAACTCTAGCGGCTCAGTGGGAGTCGTGGGAGGCTCACCGGGGCTCAGGAGAAGGTCGGCGATGCGGGCGAACGACGAAGTCAACAACGGCGAACTCAGAGGTGGTCGCGATAACTCCTGGGGTGGACGAAATCGACGGCTCCCTTCTTCTCCAAAGGCGGCCTGCTCCGGCGCAATTCCGGCGATGCACTGCTCGCCTTGCTCCGGGACTGAGGTGGGGTGGTTCTGGGTGAGAGAGGAGTGGAATGGTGTGAAGAATTTGAGCGGGGGAGTCCTCCTTTTATAGGCTCGACGGCGAGACCGACAGGATAAGCGCTGATGGCGACATGGCTACGGGTTGCTAGAGGCATGGCCGAGGGTGGCGATCGATCGGTGGTCTTCTGGCGATGCTCTAGGGATTTAATGCGCATGTAGGGGCGGTGGCAAACGGTCGGGAACGCGCGATACTATGCGAGGTAGAGGCAGCGTCTTCGACGGCGAGCGGTGGCTACGGGGTACGGGCGGTGAAATGGGCATGTCTGGCGGTCTCCTGGGACGGTGGGGAGCATGCTGGCGGGTGGCAAGGGCTCGAGGTGGTCGGGTTCCGTGGGAACGGTGCCTGCTCTGCGGCGCGGGTCGGCATGGTCGACAGCGGCACGGGCGCGGAGTTCCTGGCGGTTCTGGTTGCTGTTCGTGAGGCAGGGCTGGTCGAGAGGGGGCGATGAGGCATGGGCTACCTCCCAGACAAGGTTGGCATGGCTACTTCTTCCTCTAGCCTGCTGTCCACACTGGGGTGATATGGTGCTCTCGGCCTATTCACCATTGATGACATTGGCGAGCTTACAGTGGTGCTAGGGATTAGTTAGGGTTGTTAGATGATCTACTAAGGCTAGTGGTGTCCAGAGAGGGAACAAGTTAGGCCCAAAACACTGCACACTATAGTGTTTTAATTTTGTTTGATTTGAATCTGCAAGGTGTTTGATGAAATGGCCGCATGAATTCAAGTTTTGAATTTTGAAAAGATTTTTGGTGGGTGTGCTAGGCATGTGCTGGTGAGTCTGTGGATGCTTGGGTTTTGAAAGTTGAGCTTGTTTGGGTGGTTTTTGAAAAAGTGGGATCTTCCCATGTGATAAAGATTCAATTTTAAACTGTCCTTTAAACTATGCATTTGAATGATTTTGGAAGATCACAAAGTGGGCCTTGGTACTTTGTTATGAGTACTATCAAGGGGTGCAAAGATACAAATAAGTTTCTATTAGGTTCTGAAAGTTAGAGATAGCCAAAGTAGGCATGGGTTGGCCAAAGTGACCATTCACTTATTTTGTTTGTTTTGATTTACTTGTCTTTGGGAAAAGTGTGGGGATTGTTTAGATGATGTTTATTTCACCTAAGAATACTTTTACAAGCAAGGAAACACACAAGCATGGCAATTCAAAAGAATCCAAATTGGTAATGCATAGACATATGCATGCTTTCATATTTTTAATTTGAAAAGTTTTTGTTAACCCTAATTTTGATAAAAGAACTTTCACGAACACATTTGCTTCATATGATGTATATATTCTCAGCACATGAGTAGACACTTAAACCATTCATAATAAGAAGTATGCAACCAAGTCTACTCAATAGTCATTGCAAGCTATGAAGAGAAACCAACTTAATAATAATAAGTAGTATGGAACATAAATATAAGCAACATTGCAATGCTCATAATAAGGTATGATAGAGTGGTATCTCGCTTGCCTTTGTTTGTAGAGCACAATATAAATGCCAAGGCACCTCTGAAGTTCAAGTGAAGACTAGAAGTAAAGATATCAGAGATACAAGCATCAAAGTCATGACATAATTAACCAAGTTTTGAGACAAACACAAGAATGACAACTATGCTCTAAAGAAGGTGCTCATAGAATAAGTGGTGACTCAACAAGGAAGTGAAAAGGTTTTGAAATGTTTGAAATGCTTCCAAATGTTGAAAGTAAGGTACTCACTAGCTTTGAGCTCTCATTTCCCCTATCATAGGCATCTTCATGTGGTTATGGTGAAAGTGAGGTCCAATCTGAATTATATGCTTGACATACCATAAACTGGAAATCCCATATCCCTTGAGTACAAGGGTCGCTCTGCATGCTACTCAACTTTGCTTACCTGCAAGTTCTTGTCATTGTACATATATGCATATCATAGAGAGTCGCCAACGGGGTAGTCCTTGCACATGATACAGGAGCTATCCCGTGATCAAAATGACAAGGCAAGCAGACAATGAACATCTCAGCGATCTTTTTATTTACTATGTGAATAATTTTTTATTGAGGATGCTTCACAGAATGCTCATTATGGTGGTGCTGCAAGTTTCCACCATGATTAGGCATGGCTTAGGCTAGCGGCCCAGGCGTTTCTCTAATACATATATATATTCCATGAACTCACAAGCTCCCCTTTTATTTCACACCATCGACATCCGCAAACAAAAGAGCAAGGTATCAACTGGATATGAATCCATAAGTGTTGAAAACATTCCCTGTGACAGCACGGTTCTGCTAACTCCCAGCCTATAATTTGCAAGCATATAACTTTCATGGACATGTCACAATGGTTCAGGATTATTAAATGCAAGAAATAAATCGTGCCATCAAGTTCGTGAGAGCTTTACTAACTAACTTTCTCAAAGCAGTCAAACATTTTATTTGGAAGAAAACAAGGCATATAGAATATGCATTGTAATAGCAATTGACGCTAATAGGTAGGTATGGTGGACACTATTGGCAATATTGGTTTTGGGGAGTTGTAAACACAAGTAGAGCTCATACTCAGTGCAAGTGAAGGCTAGCAATAGAGAGGGAGCGACAAACGAGAGAGCAATAATTGTCATAATCATGCTTGCAACAAAACATGACTAATTATGGCATGAAAGTGATACAAGAACTCTGAGGCAAAATAAATCACCGAGGCTTACTGACTATTGTTTAGTCATATGCATGCGTGAGCATGTGCCAAGTCGATTCACATGAACCATTCATAGGAGGATACCATAATATCATACCAAAATATGAATAAAACAATGCAAGCAAACATTCATATGAGATGCTACAAACTATTAGCAAGCTGAAACTAATCACAACCAAGCAAGAACTACTAAGCATCCATCAGTAACATACACCTTACATGAACAAACTAAGCATACTCACAGTGATGAGTATATGTACAAAAATGAAAACAAAAAGAGTTCGTTACCAGCCTCTTACCACATCTCAAGTTGTCTTAATCTTCATTATTACCCTTCACTTGTGTGACTTGAATAATAACATAAAACCAAAATCCACTAGGGACGGCTGAACCCTGCAAAGAACTCACAAAACCAAAGAAGAACAACAAATATTTTTGGTATTTTCGATTTTTCAAACAAGCCAACAAAGCAAAAACAAGCAAAGCAAAAACAAACCAAACAAAGCAAAATCTTTTTGGATTTTTTTCTTTAAGGCAAACCAAAGCTAAAAAGCAAAGAAACAAACCAAGAGAAACAATGAAAATATTTTTGGTATTTTTGTGTTTTGAGAAAGCAGAAAAAACCAAAAAGAAAGCGAAACAATGGATATACAAAAAACTGACTGAACATGATATATATATGAGTGTGATGTCGGTATACCTCCCCCAAGCTTAGGCTTTTGGCCTAAGTGGGGATCAACTCTATGGTGACCAAGTAGGTGCACCTCCGTAGTACGACGAGGAGGCTCCCTTGTCCTGGTACGATCTCGAGGACTCACCCATGTAGGATACAGAGGGGTCATATGCGGGCGCGTCCCCCTAATAGTGTCCATGGAAGCCAAGAATGTGTAGCTTGTCATCTATCTCCTCCTTGGAGCGTGACAAAGGTCCCTAAGAAATACTGAACAAAGTGGTTTGGGGGAGAGGGATCTCTCTCTCTTCCCCGTCAATAAACAACATTCTATAAACCAAACTCTCAAGGGTAGAGCCAGTAGTGACAAAGTGATGTGCCTTCATGGCAGCAAGATCAAGCCTCTAAGGGGCCAAAACTGTATCATTTGGATCAACAGCAAGGTCCAAGGCATCAACAACACGTGCAGCAATAATCCCCCCCATAAATGGGTCCCTTAGCAGCTAAGCGATGAGCAATGAGAGAACCAAGATTGTACTTAGTTTCGTTGTTGAGCGCAGCAGCTATGAAGGCCAAATGATAGTTGGAAATATTACTAGTGTTATCCCTACCAAGAACACTAGTGGCAAGATAGTAAGCAAAGTACCTAATGGCTGGGAGTTGAATATTTATTATCTTTCCCCGTTGGGCTCTATGGTTATCATCATTGGTTATCCCGCGGTAGAGCTCCAACAAATCAGCGGGTTGAGCTGGAATCTTCTACGCCGACCCAGCTGTACCAAGTCCTAGGGCCTCACAAAATTTCTTCAATGTCATGGTGTAAGGCCTGCCATAAGTTTTGAAAGACACATCTGGCTTGAACAAGCTGTTAGTAAAAGAAATGCTCTCCATAAATGTTTTAGTGAGCGTTGCATATTGCACGCTCTCATCCTGCATAAAGCTTGTTAGTCCAGCCCTCCGAACCAAGGTTGTAAAATCATCAAGAATCCCAACATCTCGCAGAAAGATCTGGCAAGGAAAGGTGGAAGGGTGAGCATCCCCCTCATCTCCCTCGTTGTTGAATCATGGAGTAATGAGATCCTCATTGTATGAGGGCCTAGCTCGGGAGGATGATCTTGAAGGCCTTGCCCTTCTAGGTGCATAACTCTCAAATATTTCACCAAATGTGTGGTTGTCCATGACCTCTTTTTTCTGAAATTTTTAGACAAACATCAAACCAAGTGATTTCCAAGTTGATAAATGATGAGAAACTACTATAGGAACTTGAGAGAGGGCTACACATGCATCAAAATGAAATATCTAAGCATAGAACAAGCATGCAAGCTCACACAACCTGTCACCTATAGCAGCAAAATACTCAAAATACAATCTATTAATCACAAATCTAATTGGACAGGTGGAGGAGGCACATACCAAGGAGAAATCCCTCCAAAAATCAGCAACAAAGATGGGCTGAGCAAGGAGATCGAAAATCACGAGCAAGAACAGCAGTAACTCGAGCTTGAGAAAGTTTTCCGGTGTTTTTCGGGAGAGAGAAAGAAGATGGCTGGGAGGAGGCACCTTGGAGGGGCCCAGGTGGGCCACACTCCACCTAGGCGTCACCTGTAGGGAGGTCGCGCCCACCAGGGGTGTGGGTGCCTGGGGTGGCCCCCTGGGTCACTCCAGGTGTCCCTCTGCCCCTTTTTTCGAGGGAAAAATTATTTTGAATTTTCTGGGATTTTTCGGGAAACTTTATTTTTTGCCAATTTTCAGGGTATGAAAATTGATTTTATCGCAGAAACGTTTTTTTATAAGAAGCAAAAGCAAACCAAAAACCAAACTACAGAAGTTCTAAGACACTCTAACAAGCAAACAACTAGCAAAACCAAAGCTAGCAAAAGAAAAGGCAAAGACTAGGAAGGAGAAAAGTAAAAGTGAGCAAGTATAACCATTGTGAAAGCATTGTTTTGTTCATTAAAATCCTTTTATTAACAAGGTTGATCAAGTCTTGTTACAAAAACAATCTTATATGAAACAAAACTAAGCATTTCACAAGGTGATTATGTTACCTCAACCTTGATAGCAATAGTCCCAATCATAATAGTTTCAAAATATTCTTGTAAAATGGGACAATATATTTCTCCAACCTTGATTCTCTCAATATTTTCAATGGAATTCAGGCAATAGCTTCTAGCAACCTTCTTGGGGAAATAAACAGTATGTTCTTTGTCATTAATATTGAATGTTACTTTTCCTTGATTACAATTAATGACAACACCTGCAATATTAATAAAAGGTCTCCCAAGAAGAATAGACATATTATCATATTCAGGCATTTCAAGCACAACAAAATCAGTTAAAACCAAGCAATTATGATCCACCTAAACAGGAACATCCTCACATATACCAACAGGAATAGTAGTTGACTTATTAGCCATTTGCAAAGATATATCAGTTGGTATCAACTTTTCTAGCTCGAGTCTCTTGTAGAGAGAAAAAGACATAACACTAACTCCAGCTCCCAGATCACATAAAGCAGTTCTAACATAATTATTCTTAATAGAGCAAGGAATAGTTGGTATACCTAGATCACCAAGTTTCTTTGGAACCTTACCATTGAAGGAATAATTAGCAAGCAAAGTAGAAATTTCCTCATTAGGAATCTTCCTTTTATTAGAGATAATATCCTTCATATACTTTGAATAAGGAGGCAAATTAATAGCATCATTCAAAGGAATTTGCAAAAATAAAGGTTTCATCCACTCACAAAACTTGTTGTAGTGTTCTTCCTCCTTTGACTTGTGTTTCTTACCTGGAAAAGGCATAGGTTTCTGCACCCAAGGTTCTCTCTCACTACCATGTTTCTTAGCAATAAAATCTTCCTTAGTGTACCTGGTGTTCTTAGTGTGATTCTCAGGTTCTTCCTCAACTTCCTCCTTACAGGAGCATCATTTTTATCATTACCACTCTCAGTTTCAGCATCAGAGACAGATATACTATTAGGATCTACAGCAGGTTCAAGTGGTTCCTCAACTACCTTATGTTTATTTTTCTTTCTCTTACGAGGACTACCACTACTCTCACCTTGTTGAGAATCCTGCTCAATTTTTTTAGGGCGTCCTTCAGGATATAAAGGATCTTGAGTAGCTATACCACTCCTAGTTCTAATTCCATAAGCATGTTTATCTCCTGAGGCATTAACTAGCATATCGTTTTGTACCTTAGCAAGTTAATCAAGTTGGGTTTGGACCATTTGAAAGTGTTTATAAATCATTTTAATACCATTAGAAGTTCTTTCCACAATATATTTCAACTCATTAATAGCTCTAGAGTTTATGATTCTGAACTTGTTTATTAAAATTACCTTGTTTAACAATAAAAATGTCAAGTTCCTTTAAACATTGATCAGGAGGATTACCATAGGAAATATCACCTTCATCAAAGTGTTGGAGAGAGTGTACCTCAATAGTATATGAGTGAGGAATTGGCTTGCATAATTCTTCTATAGGAGGTAGATTCTTCACATCTTCAGCTCTAATACCTTTCTCCTTTAGACACTTTTTAGCTTCCTTCATCACTTCATCATTTAATGCAATAACTCCCCTTTTCTTTGGTGTTGGTATTGGATCTAGTTCAGGCACAACTGGTTCAGGAGTAATAGGCTCAGGTGTATTTAGCTCAGTTGAAGTCCAATTATCATAATTCTTGCTTATCTTAGCCATTAATTCTTCAGCATATGTAGGAGTCCTTTTCCTGAAAACACAATCAGCAAAACTATCTAGGTATGTCCTAGAATCATCAGTTAGTCCATTATAATAAATATCAAGAAGCTCATTCTTAGGTAATGGACATCTAGGATGTGCATGAATCAAGGCACAAAACCTTGTCCATGACTCAGGCAATTTCTCTTCTTCTCCCTATTTAAATTCAAAATGTCTCTGCAAAGCAGCATGTCTAGCACTTGGAGGAAAATATTTCTGGACGAAAGAAGAAATCAAGAAATCAGGGCTATCAATGGAACCAGGAGGTAATCTATTAAACCAAGACCTAGCTTCTCCTTTTAGTGAAAAAGGGAAGATCTTAGTAACAAAGTAATTGCGCATCTTAAAATCATCAGAGAAAAAAGCACTCATAGTGGAAAGCTCATTCATATGAGCCACAACACTCTCATTTTCAGTCCCACAAAAAGGCTCTTTCTCAACAATGTCTAAATAGGATAATTCAAGAGAGAAATCATAATCTTTATCTTTGATATCTATGGGAGAAGTGGCAAACTTAGGATCATAGGACAACTTAGAAATAATAGTACATCTAGCAAGGAGACCCTTAATAGCACTAGTACCATGTGTGTTTTGGCACGCTTCAAAAAATTCATCAGTAAACTCAATGTAACCATCATTAATATCATAACTTTCTCTAGACTCAGATGAGCTAATAGGTGTAACAGTGTCTTCACTAGGAGTCTTAGTATTTCCTAGACTAGCCATAGTAGCATCTAGGAAAGTATCTAATGAACCACTCACATCAAGCACAGTAGAAGTAACATCATGAGTATCAAAAGCAGTTTCAGATTCAGCAGTAGTAGCAGTGTGTGTAGCATGAGTATGTGGTGGTGGTGTAACAAGCTTACTTATAACAGACAGTGAATCAAGAGCAACAAAGGTGTTTAGGACTGTACCTCTTCTTATAGTGGATGGTAAAATAGGAAAATTTCCATCACAAGACTTACCCATGATGAAAGGAGTAGCAGTAAACAATAGTAGATCCAAGTGAACTTACAAATAAAGCTATGCTCCCCGACAACGGCGCCAGAAAATAGTCTTGATGACCCACAAGTATAGGGGATCGCAACAGTCTTCGCGGGTAGTATTACCCAATTTATTGATTCGACACAAGGGGAGCCAAAGAATACTTGCAAGCCTTAACAACTGAGTTGTCAATTCAGCTGCACCTGTAAATAGTTCTTGCTCACAGAAGTTTATGAGTAGCAACAGTTTGTAGTAGCAACAACAAAGCAACAACAACATCAAAATAAGAACAATAGTAACAGTAGCAGCAAACAGTAGGATACGAGCACAGTAGGCATAGAGATGGATGGACGGGCGTTGCATGGACGAGTCTAAACATGTAACTTCAAGATCTAGGACATTGCATATAAATAAGAATAAGCATCCAAGTACTAAACAATCATAGGCATGTGCTCCATATATAGTCATGCATGCTCGCAATGAGAACTTGCAAAACATCTTTTGTCCAGCCAGCCCGTGGCAGCGGGGCCTCTAAGGAACTACTGGCAATTAAGGTGCTCCTTTTAATAGAGCACCGGAGCAAAGCATTAACACTCCATGAACACATGTGATCCTCACACCACAGCCATCCCCTCCGGTTGTCCCAATTTCTGTCACTTCGGGGCCTTTGGATCCGGATAATGATATGTGTACACAACTTGCAGATAAGATCACAAACAATACTATCATAATGATTCAATAATAAGTTCAGATCTGAGAGTGGCACTCGGGCCCTAGTGACAAGCATTAAGCACGACAAGTTGCAACAAAGTCAAATAGCACTAATAGAGATACTAGGCACTATGCCCTAACAATCTTATTCGATTACAGGATAGAAATCATCCAATCCCTACCATCCCCATAGCCTACAGCGGGGGATTACTCACTCATGAATGAGGGAAACATTGATGGTTGATGGAGAGGCGTTGGTGATGACGATGGCGATGATCCTCCCCAAATTCCCCGTCCCAGCAGGGTGCCAGAACGGAGTTTCTGGATCCGAATCGCGATTTCTGGTGGTGGCGGCGCAGCGAAACTCTTTCTGGAAAACATCGAACCCCCCTCGGTTTTTAGGTCAAGAGGTAACTTATAGGCGAAGAAGAAGACCGAGTGGGTGCCTGGGGTGGCCGCACCCCCTAGGCGCGGGCTGGACCCACCCGCGCCTGACAGGGGTGTGCCCCCCCCCCCAGGCCTACACTCTGTCTCGTCTTCTGGCTCCGTGGATCTTCTGACGAAATAGGATTTTTGGCATATTTTTCGGGATTTTTCCTAATAGTTGATTTTCTGCACAACAACTAGACACCAAGGTAATTCTGCTGAAAACAGCGTCAGTCCGTGTTAGTTGTATCCAAATCACACAAGTTTAAAGGAGAAACAATAGCAAAAGTGTTCGGAAAAGTAGATACGTTTTAGACGTATCACTCGCGGGTCCAAGTCGCTCCGATCTCCACCACTAGAACCGAAGTCCAGGCCTCGTGCCAACAGAGGGGAACGATCTGCGCCGCGCTGCGCCATCTCCTCGAGCACACAGACGAGGGGAGATTGTCACCGCGCCGCCGCGACAGTACCACGTCATCGCGCCCCTCCCCAGCGCCGATTTCCCGCTGGCAAGAATGTCCTGCTCCGCCATCCACCGCCTGAAGAAGAGAGGTCGCCCCACCGCCCAGGCTTCGCCCGAAGATGCCCTCCGACGATGACTAGGAGGAGGAGTGGTACATGCATGCTAGTGGCACCGACTATGGATTGCAGCATCATGACGAGATATGTTTTAGATGTGACGCAACATGGTTTGCATCGAGTGTTTCTCTCATTACACATGTGATTTTATCTATCTGGCTTCAATCATGGATATTCTCTTGCTGCTCAAGGAACAGAAGTCGTCGTTAATGAATTGAAAGGCACACAACGCAATAGCTAGCCACTACCACTAGCTATATATATGGTGATGATCTGGCCCTCCACGATCGAAGTAGTAGTTTAATGATTTGAAAGGTCTATACTCGATGACGATTCCATTCGTGTGAGTTAGTGGTCACCGCAACTAATTGAGCTAGTTCAAGCATGTCTTCCTCGACTTTCATCTTGATGTAGGCCCTCAATTAGAATTAAACATCACATGCACAAAAATTGATCGGATCAGATCGGATCGGATCGGATCATGAGAGTACTTTAGCAACCCATTTATTTTAGAGTGAATTCCATTTTTTACTCTTTATTTGTGTATTTGAGACACTAATTACCCCATTTAGTAGAAGTTGTACCCAAATGTTCTATTTAAAAAAATTCTAAGCATGTTTTTGTCCCGTTTTAGTATTCAACACGTGTTTTTGGATAAGACTGACATGTTAGGACGATGTTTCGCCACAAAATATGTCAAAATCGAAGGACGTCGTCGTCGATCATATCTACCCTTCTCTGCACCAAATGTTCTATTCTTTGTTGTCATCTCGATAATTTCGAAGTTCAATCATCACCTCACACCTTGCCCAATAGATATGCATTAGTAAATGAGGGTTTAAAGTTTTCAAACATGGTAATTTTTAGATGAATTTTCACTATATAAAATAATTAGTGTCACAAATGCACAAATAGAGGGTAACAAGTAAAATTCACTCTTTATTTTATGTACGCGATTCCCGCAGCGTGGAAGTTATTTTCCTCTGATCTGGTGGTCTTCTTTTGCTGGGGTCCGGGGAGCTAAGCTCAGTAGAGACAATGTTACCATGGCTAATTCCGCCAAAAGGTTGAATTTGGCTATAGCCTGATATATAGCAAGAGTACCATAACATTTTGGTTTCAAAAATCTGCATTAAGATGTCCCACCAACGAATAGAAAATAGCAAGAAGTTGAACTTTGGCTGCCAGTTTACTATCTTATACACACGACCCTGCGAGTAGTACATAGAGAAATATTATTTTATTTGGAAAGAGCTATTTGGCATCAAAACAAGAAGTTGATAGGGTTCTCACTTAGAGCAAGCACAGCGTGTCGTTGTGTCTAAGGGGAAAGGTGAACCCGTGTCTAAAAGAATAAAAGAGCTCCACCGTTTAGGCCCAACCAGTGGGACCCAGTCCAATCCACTTTCCCCACCAAACTCGTCCTCCTCCTCCCGCGAATGAAGCCATCCCCAAATCCCTACAGACCGGTTCCTTCCAATCCCACTCCCGTTCCATATCCGACTGCGGCGGCGGGAAGGGGAGAAGTTGCGGCGGCGGGAAGGGGAGAAGTTGCGGCGGCGGGAAGGGGAGAAGTTGCGGCGGCGGGAAGGGGAGAAGCTACAGCGCAGTTGATGGACCAGAGAGGAGCAGGGGCGAATGGTTGTATGGGGGGGAAGATGGGGCGTCGGGCGGTGGCCGGGGAGATGCGCATGGCGGCGGCGACGGAGAGGGGAGAAGGAGGGTGTGCGGACGGTGGACAGGGGAGAAGGAGCGGCCGGGGATGCTGCTGCCATCCCCTTGACGGGATAGGGAGGAGCGTCACGGCGTCATGCTAGATGGGATATTGCCGCTCCGGCCGGACGGCAAGGAGTGTATTTGTACGCTGCTGTCATGGAGTAGATACAGATGTTGCTTTGATCTTGGGGAGGAACCGTGTGGCAGCAGATTCAAGTACAAGTCAGCTCGCGTGCTTCTATGGTAAGCTAGGATGTCTGAATTATTACTGCTTAAATTAATCAGCATGTTGGGTGTTGCTGTAATATGTTAGCTTGTTGGTTATTCAATTAAAGATCTTGCTGTATTAAAGATAGCTTGACATATTTTGTTAAATAAACCACAGTAGGTTGCAAGTGTTCTAATAGAAGTATATGAATTTGGGATGCTCACATAGACTGAACACAAAAATTACAACATAATGCATATAAAATTAAAATAGTACAACATATTTCAGAAGATAAATAAATTCTAAGCATTATCATCTCCAAAATTTTCCCATATGTGCTGAATCAGGTCATCCTTCAGTCGACGATGCATTGTTCTATCACGAATTTCAGTGTCTGTTTGAAGTATCGTTGAAAATTCTGGAATTGGTCTGTGATTGTATCCTACCAGTGGTACTTCATTGTCACCTTGATGATAATCAACGTCATACCTAACACGATAGTTATCTCTTTCATCTTCAACTATCATGTTATGGAGTATGATGCATGTATACATGATATCTGCTAGTGTAGCTCTATCCCACAACCGGGCTGGGCAACGTATGATGCCAAATCTGCGTTGCAGAACTCCAAAAGCCCTTTCTACATCTTTTCTTGCTCCTTCTTGATACCGTTCATATAGCTTATCTTTGTCATTTTGGGGAAGGGGGGTGGTCTTCATTAATGTAGCCCACTCTGGATAAATACCATCTGCAAGATAGTAGCCCTTGTTGTAAACATTTTCTCTTACTGTAAACTGTATCTCTGGAGCTCTCCCTTGAAGTAATTGTGTGAACAAAGTTGATTGGTCACTAGCATATATATCTGATGTCCTTATGTAGCATGCATGAAACTGTGTGACTAATGGGGTACATTTCCTCCAATGGCCCTTGCATTGGGAAGTAGATCTTCTTTCACTTGGTGGGCTGTTCTTGTTGTACTCCTCTACAACTTGGCTCCAATAAAAGTCACCCTTCTTTCCATTACCTTGAATTGGATCAACAGAATGTTTAATCCAAGCATTGACCAATCTCTCATTCTCTTCTTTTGACCAATTATTGCGATTTCTTTTTACTTCATCATCTAGACTACTATCCCTGCTTTCCTCCACTTCCTTCTGATAATAACTATTTTGTGCAGCTGACATTGGAGAAGAAGAATCCTCACCGCGAGATCCTCCGACTCCGTAAGCTCCAAAGAAGGCAGCAGATTCAACTGGCGACGATGAAAGGCGACCTTGAACTCCTCCATAGAGCAGATTTGTGGGTGGCCTGATATTCATCTGTAGGTGAGATCCTCCATATGGCATATTTCCTAAGTTGTATGGATGTTGTTGGATCCCTGGGTGATGAGCAAAGGGGGGAATACTTGGATGGTGTGGATGCTGATTCGAAGGGTATTGGGAGGATGCATAGATATTCATGGCAAACTGGGAAGCTTGAAGCTGCTGGTAGTATTGGGTATTTTGGTTCTCAGAGTCTCCTACAGAGGAGGTGAGCATGCTCGTGTAACTTGGTGGCCTCGATGGATCCATATTTGAATTTGTGTAAGATGTGAAGCTCTCCTGTGTGTATATATAGTTGAACGTGTGTGAGATACATGTAACGGCTAGTTAGTTTAAATGCACAACGATTAGCTTCCAACTGCCATCCCAAACGGTTGGATAGATATAATTTTTTATTGAGCTGGACCTTATGTCTAGTACTAGGCTCGGTGTGTAGAATCTTTTCCTTAGCCACTCCCTTTCCGGCGGTTAGGCATGGGCCTAAGATTTCTTAGGCTCACTATTTTCCTCACGCTGTGCTTGCTCTTATGTCAGTTTTGGAACTAGCCTCACAATATATAAAACTAGTTCTAAAAGCCAAATATCTAATTTGGAATTAGATTTGGCTACGCAATTGTGGCTGCTCTAACACGGTGGCACCATGAACGCCGGATCGCGATCTATAGGTAAGATTAAATTTGTCATGCATTCATGTATGCATTGACAGGGAAGGACCATCGGCCATGCATGTGTTGCATCTTGGTCCTGCACTGCACGCGTACATGGGACGCACTTAAATTTGGATACATCCACACTACCGCAACAGGGTTGCGTGTAGCCAAATTCTAGGCCATTATTAACTCCTCAAAAGTACTCATACGTTCCTACATGGAGTAGTACGTATGTACGTACGTAGAAATTGATGACACGTGACCGTATAGACATTTAGTGTACCCATACCGTATATTCATTACTTGTATATATTTCGGATAGTACTACCATATTGCTAGTGGATCGACTACTATGTCAAAACAGTGACTAGAGGAAAATACTTCATATTTCGGTTGTATTAAAGAGACAAATATGATATCTTTTGAGAAAACGAAGGTCCATTTAAAATTACACTGTTTACGTCTAGATCTATTTTTTTCTGAGATTAGAATACAAAGTTTTTTCACATGATTTATGCATATTATAAATCATTACCTGTGTCCTAAATATTTTTAGTTTTTTTTTTGAATTTTTAAATTTGAACTGTTCAAAAAAAAATAAAGTCCACTAGGGAGGCCGGCCTTAGAGTGTGTGCATCATTGCTTAAAGTGAGGGCTAACAACTCATAGACGGTCTAAGAGACTGAGTCAGCTGACTATAAGGATTAAAATACTAAGTTTTTGTTTAATTGGGTGAGAGAGAAAAGAAGTATTTTCTAAATTAAGACTAGCCCCGATAGGGATATCATAGGTAGTATCATGCACCACATGCATGCAAAATGCTTAGACTAGCCCTAATAGGGGTATCATAGGTGGTATCATGCACCACATGCATGCAAAATGCTTATATGTCATAGCAATTAATGATGAAAAAGATTGTGTTGATATCATAGATAGATACGGTATATCATAGCACATAAAACTAGAAAAATTAATTCTAACCAAATCTTGTCCACAATTTTACATTGAGATTCTATAAAACAATAAATACACCAAGACTATGATACTACTATATGGTACTATGCATTGTGGAGATGATATTATATACTAGTACCATATGCATGATACTACATGATACTCCCCGTTGTGACTAGTCTTATGTGTCACTGCAATTAATGATGAAAGAGATTATGTTGGTATCATAGCTAGAAAAAGTAATCACAAATAAATCTTACACACAAATTTACATTGAGATTCTATAAAACAATAAATACAATAAGACTATAATACTACTACATGATACTATGCATTGTGAAGATGGTATCATATACTACTAGTATCATATGCATGATACTACTATATGATACTTTCTATTGTGACTAGTCTAAGAGACAATTGCAACACGTCCTCCTAGACCTTGCGAGCATATGAGATGTGCCGTGTATTAATAAAGTAATACTTTCTTATATCTAACTATTATATGTGTTGATTGTTAGGTTGGTTCTAAGTAACATAACAACTGCGTATAGCTAGCAACAAGTTTTATTATTGAACTTGCTCTAAACACCGTACCGAAGTGTAGCTAAGAAAAATTTCATTGGACCTACAATAGACCACGTCTGGTGTAGGTTTAACTCCCTATGCCCTTAGAAAATGGTAAGAAATCATAGCAAGTTCGAGGCAATAAATATTATTTTCTTTTTCGGTGGAGCCCAGTATCATGTCTAGTACTCTATGCACTTTTTCTGTTCTTGGACATGAGCCTAGTATTATTGTCAGAGCAACTCTAGCTACCAGCTTATCTATATATGTGAAAAAAAGTGGTTAGATGAGAGGAGAGAGATGATGTACGAGTAAGAAAAAAATGTTTGCTCCAACAACTTATTTTTTTGCCTAGGTAAAACACAACTGAGATCTAATAATTAAATAAATTATAACATGGTACATATTTTTACATCGAGGACCCTACAAAAAAACCCAAAAACAATCAAGGACATCCACTAGCAATAAATCGGGGCACGGTGGCCGGGATTGAGGTTGGCGGTCGACGGGAACATGGTCGAGGCCGGCGACCAGAGCTCGCAGGTAGGGGGTGCGGGAGGGCTTGTGGTGCTCACTTGTGGGGGGAGGTGGTGGAGCTAGCGGGTAGGGTGGCTGCGAAGCTGCATGCGGGCTTGGAAGAGACCCCACCACAACGAATTGGAGCTAGCGGCGCCGATAGGAGCGGCTGTTGTGGCTCGCTCCCGATCGATAGAAGGGCCGCTCTAGGCGATGGAGGCCGACGGGCTGGGCGAAGGTGGAGGGGCGCAAAATGGCGGCATGTTAGGCGGTCGTCGGCGGCCGAAGGGGCAACGACATGCGGCGACATCCTCACACGGGTCGGGCCGAATTTTTTGCGCGAGCAGTTGGTAGTCTCCCACCTCTATTTTGGCTCAAGTGACAACATATGAGTAAGAGTTGTCTCTTATCTAAAATTTATGTCTAACTACCCATATATGGATAAGAGGTAACAAATAATTGGTGATCACCAAAAAAATTATGGCGAGCAACCCACTTATAGGTAAGTTGTTGAAGCAAGTTTTCTAGTCCTCTCATCTAAATAAGTGGTTATTGATTCTCTTGTCCATATATGGGTAAGCTTTAGAATACCTCAGGATACATGCTCCTCTAGCGGCTCATCGCGGTAGGAGCGGACAAACCCGAGCTCATCGCGGCAGGAGTAGATAAACCCACAAAACATGAGAATCGAATTTATGGTTGGATGGTTAGAAGGGTAGTGATACCCTGATTCAAACCCTAGATTTGACGTCTTAGTATCTCATAAAAACAAAATATTTTTCAGCCAGCAACGACATTTCGTGAGACCTCTGTGATAACTTCACCAGTCTTAAAATTCATTGGATTATCAAGAAAAAAAAACACAAAGTGCTAATTGGAGTATGTTTTTTCCTTAGCAATCCTATCGAACGAACCGTTCACTTCACGCCGATACATCGCTGTCGCCCGCAAACCGCCGCAGCCCTCCGCCGCCGCCACCGCCCTATACCGCCGTCTTTGCCCCATACCTCTGCCATTACCCTATACCTCCGCAGCCGTACGCCACAGTACTCCGCTGCTCTCCGCTGAAACCCTCCCGCCGCTGCCCCATTCCGCCGTCCGCAACAGCGACGAAGTAGCCTGCACGGGAGGCGACGGCACGAGAGGCCGACCCCCGCCGCAGGTGCAGCAATTCTCCTCCACATCTTCAGGTTCAATGTCTTCCTGTGCTTATTGACCTACCTTTGAACAGATACCTGAATGGGACATTGGGTTTAATAAGTGACAGACTTTTGCATGAAAATGGGTTTAATAAGTTAGTTTGGTTGGATAAATGTTTGCGAAATTAGTTTTGTACCTTGAAATTCGTCTCCAGCAAGAGGAACTGTGGTCAATGACATGTATGTTTGCATATTTAGGTTTGTACAGTAAAGGCCCTTTGTTTTTCTTTATGGTTCAGAAGATTCTCTTAATAGGTTTTGAACCGCAATTCATGTGTATATCAACTACTGGCTGGGATTTACAATCAATTCCCTCAATAGGTTTCATGTGTATATTGACAACCACAATTGACCTACTACAGTTTGCAGTGAGGCGATATTGTTTAACACCTGGATATATAAAGCAGAAATCTGTATGTCATCTTCCAACCGATATAACCAACGGGCGAAGCAAAGGTAGTTAACAACAAATGCAATGTATAATACGGTGATTATTACGTGAAATACTAAAGTGTGTGGTGTATGCATCCTAAAGAGGTCAACAGGCAGAACTATAGGAAGCGGTATGCACAAAATAAAGATGTGGGAGCTCAAAAACAGTCAATGCACCCTGTGTATGATATGTCATGTTTATGCATGTTTACAGCCCAGCCGACAGTTCATTCTAAATATGCTGACAAATAGGTAGCTCAAGTATTTTGTATGTAACAGCTAATGAACTAAAATGCTTTTAGTTGCAATGCACGATTACTACACGGTTCCACGGTGTGTGTTCTTCCTTTAGCACATCCCTAAAAGCATGGGGAAAGGGTGCTGGTTCTTTACTGATTGCGTAATGCACTCCGCCACCACCTCCCCCAAATTTGCCCCCTCTCGTGTGGAGCTGTCGCCTCCGTCACGGTTACAGCTCACAGTGCCCACCACTGGAGCAGGATGCTGGTGCCGTCGCCGTGCCCGCCTCCCGCGCTGCCTTCCGTTCTGGCCTCAGGCGAATCAACTTCAACGCGCCAGTAAGAACCACCACTCTACTCTGCTCCAACGGGCCATTTTAAGCTGTTCTATGTGTGCGCATTTGGACGCAGCCTCGATTTGTTGCCATAATTTAGTCCGGCGAGGACAGCAATATTAATCTGAGAAAATAGATGATGATACCAAAGCACAAATTCGCAGTTGAGAGTCTCAGCATCAGTTGCTCTGCAACAGTACTCTAGACACTAGCTTATTAATGGCCAGAACAGCAGCGCGGCCAATTTTGACATAATTTTATTTACTACATCAAGAACAGTACTACACTGCTAGGAAGCCATTTATAAGATCTCCTTGTACACTATGTTTTTCGCCAATCCTTTGCTTGCATGTTCTTCCTGGTCAGCTATCAGGATCTTCAGGCCTTGCCTGTTTGTTACTCTGGATACTGCCACATAGAGTTGGCCATGGGCGAAAACTTGCCTGGGCAAGTAGAGGGCGACCTTATTCAAAGATTGTCCCTGGCTCTTGTTGATTGTCATCGCGAAACACACAGACAGAGGGTATTGCTTTCTCTTTAGCACAAATGGCCATTTAGCCTCGAATGGTGACATGATGATCTGAGGGATGCATACCTTGTCACCGATGTGTGCCCCATGTGCCCCAGTTATGATCTGCGCTTCGATGACTTTTTCTCCGAGCTTTGTGATTGTCATTCTAGTACCATTGCATAGCCCTGCACCTTGGTTGATGTTGCTAAGAAGCATCACTGGAAGGCCCACCTTGAGCTTAAGTTGGTGGTTTGGAAAGCCTGGGTGCTTTAAGCTGTTTAAAAACTCTGTAGTGTACAATAATTCAATTTCATGGCTGTAAGACATTGATTTGCTCACACTGTCACAACTCAGGTATGTCACCATGTCACCTTGGATTTGACCCATAATATACTCATTGATCTCATTGACACTTTCGTTTAACGGACACAATATCGCCCTTTCTTCTAGGAATTTCTGTGTGTAGAGATTGTCTTGCAGGTCAGGATAGGTACTTTCGATGATTTTTGTTTTTGAGTCATCTCTGTTTTGTAGCAGCAGGTCACTGGGGATACTTATGTACTCCTTTTCATCTAATAAAGATGTGTCTCCATTGCCGATTTGTAGTATCCAGTCTGCAAATTCTGCAGTTTTCTGCTGCTCTGCTTGATCACTGGTCAGAGAATTGAGCCGCATATTTTTTGTCAGGTTGAATACCTCAAAATGTTGCCAGAGGTATGAACATTTTATTGACGCACTTATAGTTTGCTCCCTTCGTCCTCTTGGCACAATAGGGAGGATTTGTCGGAAGTCCCCTCCTAGAACAACTGTCATGCCGCCAAAGGGCTTGTTGCAACTATTCTCATTTGTGAACCTGAGCACATCTCTTAGGCTCTTGTCAAGTGCCTCAAAGCATTTTTTATTTGCCATTGGAGCCTCGTCCCACAGTATCAGTGATGTCTTCATTAATAGCTCAGCCATATGTGAACCTTGTTTGATGTAGCATGTAGATTGATCTGTTAGATTGATTGGAATATTGAATGCTGAATGTGCTGTTCTTCCTCCTTGAAGCAGAAGCGCTGCGATGCCACAAGATGCAACTGCAAGTACGATTTTTCCCTCCGATCTTAGCCTTGTTGTGATAGCTTTCCAAAGGTATGTCTTACCTGTCCCACCATAGCCATCCACAAATATTATTCTCCCTAATGATTGTTCCGCTGATTCTATTATTGCATCGAAGGCCTTCTTCTGATCTATATTTAGAGTGTTCATTATTTTCATATGTTCAGCCTTCAATCCGTCTTTATCATAGTTAAGCTCTTCATATATAAGCTTGTTCCCAATCTCATTCAACTCAGGCGTATTAGGTAGCTCTATTCCAGGGTATTCCTTTAGTGATTTTCCAGCTTGTCCCATTTGCTTTTCAATTTCTATTAAAGTACATTCTCTATTGTGTGAAGGAGTAGACGGGATTGCAAAGTTTACGATCCAGCTTGATGTATGCTGTATGTCTTTAGAGAATGCCTCCCAGTTGGATTCCCATAACATCCTTGGGTCAGTAACCTCACAGTAGCACAGAATAGTTGCAAACAATTGGCGTAGTTGCACCCCAGATGCCCAACTTGATGCTTCCTTGATGCACTCAATCCACTCATTGTCATCCTTCAGAAATCCTAACGCATGGCATGCTGATTTGTATGATGAGTGCCTGATTCCATTAACAGTCCTGATGTCTTCAAATGTCATGCAACCCTTCACGGTATTGAGGAGAACTCTAAGATAGTACCTTTCACCACTTGCAGGATAAGCATTGTATATCCTCCCAATTTTCTTTCCTCCTCTTCGCCTCCTCCACTTCTTTATCTTCGTATACCATGTCCATTTTGTAGGAAACTCCAAATACGTTAATTCTCTCGCATCTTCATGCTTTTTGTTTGTCTCCATCCACTCGGTAAACATAGTGACACGTGATCTTGGGCGCCGTATTATTTCGTCTAGGTTTGTTGAGTCAGGAAAAATTACCTGTTGCTTGTTCTCCTGGTGGAACAATAGCCTCTCAACAGATGGTTCCTGGTACTGTAGAGGAAACTTGAATATTCGCCAGCATGCTTCAGTTGCTGTTATGTATCTGCATCTTAGGTACATTTTAATCTCATCATTATTTTTTGTTTGGTCTGTTTTTTCAACCAATGCTGTTGCTTGGTCATCTTCTTCATTGATATCCTTAAAGAGGTATTTGATTGCCCTATATCGGTTACAGCACTCCACATTTATGTGTGCTTGGAATTTTACCAGGAGATCTTTGTTGTATGGTACAACAAATCTATTGTTCAACTTGACTCCTCCCTTATCGATTTGTCGGCCATCATCTCGTCTTCTGTATGTTGTAAAGTTGTCTTCATCAACGGTCGTCTCATCACAGAATCCTTTTGGAAAGTTCTTAGTGCACATATGTTTTTCCATGCAGGGTGACTTTGGGTTTGCCTCTCCACATGGTCCGTGAATCATAAAATTCTTGACAGCTTCATATGTTTCTGGATCGTTGTCTTTGTCCGGGATTTCAGCGCATATAATGTCATCAGTTTGTGAGGGCATGAGACAGTTTCCTTTCTCTTTTTCGTCAAGGAATATTAGTATATGGGCATGTGGGAGTCCTCTCTTCTGGAATTCTATTGTGAAAATAACTGCAGTTTTTTTCAGTGTGTTAGTAAATGACCGGTAATAAAAAAGTGCAAGCATCTATTACTGATAAGTGATGATTTGTTAATACTTACTTGCTTTAGTCTTTCCAAAATGTTGTTTCCTCCTAATATCGTGTATTAGCTCCTTCAGTTTTATCATGAACACTCGAACTACAACATCAGAGCGTTCTGCTGGTTTCTGGTTCCCAGTGTCATCTAGCATCAACTGAATCTCAGGCCACTTAGGGTTGCATGTGAATGTTATAAACAAGTCAGGAGGTCCAGCCCAACGACATATTGCCATCGCATCTTGGTAGTTCTGCTCTTTGTTTCGAGGACTTCCTGTGAAACTTGCTGGGAGTACTATTCTCCTCCCTACTTGCTCTGTCCTTGTGTCTCCTTTTCTGAATGCATCCTGTAGTCCATCATAAAGTTCCGTTCTTAAACTTCCTTGATGTGTTCTAATCCATTTGAGCCTACACTGTTCTATGCATGTATATATATCTACTACGAACTGCATTGATAGGTTTCCACACGTTAGCAGCAACATTGACTGACCCGGGCGTTGTTGGAGGCGATGTGCATAATATTCCAGCATGGTGATGTATTTCTTGTTACTTACACCTTTCGTTTTGTTGTATTTGATTCCAAGTCTAAAACCATCTTCTCCTTATGGGAAGAGCAACGGATATTGCATGGCCATGAATTTTGGATGGATTTCTGATATCCTTACAGGTTTCATATCTTTGTACTCAAGAACAATGTCGCGCCCATAATGTTTTTGGGTTGGATCTTTGACTATCAATGCAGCAACTTCTGATGTTGATGGCATGTTGTCTTGCCTCCCATCTTGATCCCTATTGCCAAGTAAACGTAGAGTAAAATCGTTGTAGTCATCTTCTTTAAATCTATCTCTTGCCATTCGGAATGATTGTGCCAGTGTGTTATTCCCGTCGAGCATGGTTAGTAGGCCACTGACAATAGTTTCATCTAGTGAGGCATTACGTTCACCAGATCTTGATGCTTCTACCCTATTCTTGATCTCATTCTTCGTGTCATAGATATACAACTGCTGAAAACGATGCTTGTTTCCTTCTTCAGGTAGCAAGGTTCCTATCTGGTGACGGTTCTGGCCATTTAGTCGGAAAACATAAGGTCCATGCCCTTTGTTTATTTTTTTATCTAAAGTTCCTCCCATTGATGTGAATGAAAACATGGAGTTGTAAGACCTTATGTTCTTTCGATAGTTTGTTGATCTTTTTCCTCCATCTCTTGTCAATAAACTCGTAAGGTATGGCGGCGGTTCTTTCAAAGGTGGCAAGGTAACCTCTCCTCTCTTGCAGCAAATTCCGAAGGTTGGCTTTCTAATTCCATAAGATTGTATTCTTTCTCCGTGCCACATAAGTGCATGGCAGTGTTGGCAGATGCATGTTGGCCCCCCAAAGTTCCATATCTTACTTGCTTTGGAATTATTTTCTTTGCTTATTTCACTGATATTGGTTCTAGCACGTTTTCTGCTCCTCTTGAGTTGAATTTGTGCCTTCCTCTTCATTCGCGCTGTTCTTGTTAATTCGTCCCATCGTCTTAGTTTCATCATTTGTTCGGCCACTATTGCACTCTCTACAACTGATGAGTCTATGACTTGCGCTGGTCCATAATTTGAATTTGCTCTGAACACTTGGCATTTTCTGCAGGTACATAATTTTTCCAGTCTCCAGTTCAGTGTTTGTTGATTCTGTATAGCTGATGGCACTGGCAGGTAGGGCATCCATTTCTTTGCTTTCACTAGTTTAGTTCGCTTGATTCCCCTCATTTTTGCTTGTACTTCTTCTGATCTCTATTGCCAGAACTCATGGTATTCCTACTCTTTCCGCACTTCCCGAGTTCTGATCATACTTTTTCTTTCTGACAAGCTTTCTACTAATTCTTTTGACAGCCTCAAATTGTCTTGGTCCCCGTTGGACATTGCTTTTCTGCACACAAATGAAAATTTCTCAGATAGACCACAGCAAAGTAATGTGCTAGATAAGCCAAAGTATCTAGGATGTATGAAAGATCTTCTGGTCTTGGAATAATACTACTTCACAGCTTTTATGAATCGTGTGAGCCAAAATAGCAAATTGAGTTAGCAAATGCAACATTCTTCAGAAACTGTAATAAACCAAGTTAGGCCCTGTGGAAGTTGGCAACAGTTCAAATTAGTGTTGAAGATGTCTATAAATATTCAAATTAGACTCAGGTTGTTACCTACTTTGAGTTAATTTTCTAACTTGTCCGCTCCAGTCATTTCTTTTCTCCACTATAGCACAAAGCTTTTTGTAGAATAGGCAGACAGTTATGTAATTGGTGACGCATGTGACTGGATGGCATAGTGCAGAAGAAACAAGTTATTTGTAACGAGCATAGTTTCGAATTAGCTGCTTCTGCTCGATTATGGACTCTGGAGCAGAAGTAAGCAATGGTTGGCGCTGTTTGTTGTTGATTTCTTCTGACATGAATGGCTTGATGGATATCAAAAAGATCTACACCTTCTGCAAAGAAAAATTTGTAATGGAAAAAAATACCAGATTTTGGGAAGATAAATGGCTGGGTGATCATATTTTAGCTGGAAATTTGATCGGCTCTATGCTATCTCCACTTCTCAGAATACCGCAGTCCTCTCTGCGATCTCTGGGGGACTGGGAGTGTTACAATTTAGGAGAGTTTGTGGGGACCTTATTTGGAGATGTATATAGCTTTGAATAGATTGATTGATTGATTGGGGTAAACTTAACAGATGAAAGTGACTCTTATTTGGATTCCAAATCTAACGAAAGGGTTTCGTGTTAGAACATTCTATGCCCACATGCACGTTTACCACTATGTGATAATAATCTGCTTTGCAGAATGAAAGTTCCACCTAAGATCAAAGTTTTCTCTTGGCTGGTTTCTAATTGAAGTGTCATGACAAGAGATACTTTGCTTCACAGAGGTGGAAGCTGTGATAAAATTGTTTGTTTTACCCAGCAGATGAATAGATTGATCATCTATACTTAAGAGTGGTCTGTGTCTAGATACATTGGGATTCTGATACAGTGTGCTTTCAACTTTCCTCTGTTCCAACAAACTTGTCAGTGTGTGTGCGAGGTTTTTGGCTGTTTTTTTCAGGATATGAGAAAAGACTTATGGCCGTTGGTATAGCGGCTGTTTTCTGGGCAATTTGGAAAGCCCAGAACAAAGCTTGTTTCCAAAGGATTTTTCCCCGTGATCCAATTTCCATTGTACATTACTTATGTCGCTTTGTTGGTGACTGGGCTGGATCACAGAAGGAGAGGGAACATAAGGCTCTCCGTCGAGGACCCAGAGAACTCATGGGGTTTTGTCTAGATTGCAGGGATGCGCGCCACTGGGGATGAGGATTGCAGCGAGATGACGCTTATGTAGTCTCCCTCCCCAGCTGCTTCTGGCGCTGATGATAGCAAGACCAACAACTTCCTGAGGTACAGTGGTTTATCTGTGCTCCAAAACTTCAGTAAGCTCATGCGTAGGGTCCTGTAATAGCTAGGCTCTAAAAAACGTTAGCTTCGTGTTATGGTTGGCTTTCTTGCTTCTATGTTGTTGAACCTCTAGAGTGGTTTCATTAATGAAATTGGGGAGAAATCCCTTTCATAGAAAGAAAATAATGTGTTCTCCAGACACTACCTTCAGCTGTTCTTCCCAGTTTTCTCCTCTGCATGAAGCTGCATGTCCTGAAAAAGATTGAGCAAGATAATTAGAGTCCATGAAAGAAACATCGACAGTGAATTGTGAGAGAGGGATACAAAGGAAGTACTACTAGAACATCATCTCCATGTGGTACATTACCTTCTTCTCTTGGGCAACCCCGTCCAATCCAATAGCTTGAACACAACTTTCTTGGCTGGCAACAACTAGACTCTAAATTGATTTTTCGTTGCAGCTAGCTGACGAGGCATCCATCCTTCTCAGAGCACACTCAAGGCAGTGACTGAAGATACACACACATTGGAAGGTGGCCGGCGATCTAGCAGGGCAGGCCGGAGACGGAGAGGAGAGGGGTTAGTGTCTAGTGGAGCTGCAGCTGGTACGTGTTCATCTCACACCGTCAGTGCAGCCACACCCATCTAGTATCTTCAAGTAACTGATGAGTTAGTTCTACTGTATCTTCTTCAACCTGTTCTCACCAAGATATGGATGGACACGGCTCCGCACCTCTGTGGATTCCCTGGGTGCTGCGTGTGTCAGTGTGAGATTCCAACTGCAGCAGGAGCACGCCAGGTCAAGTCTTGCCAATGGCCTAAGGCATAGGTAGGCATCTTATTATGCTTTTGTCATGTTTCCAAATTTCATTGTCACTCTCCTGCTGCTCACCATGAAATTCAGAGTGGACGGTATTTCATAATGAAGCTTACTTTTCCAGAGACTTTTCTATCGATGAATCGAGACGCAAGCTTTGTATTTTTGCGAAAAATATCTAGAATAGAATGGAATTCTTTTTCCCGGGCAAAATAATCAAACACACTCAACTTCAGTTCTGCGAACCGTCTGCAGAACATATACTCCCTCCGTCCTAAAATAGATGTCTTAGATTTTTCAAAATTTGAATGAATCTAGACACTATTTAGTATAATGATTCATCCAAATTTTGATAAATCTAAGACATCTATTTTAGGATGGAGGGAGTAGAATGTTCCTCCGCGGTCGACTGATAAACTTACCAGGCAATCTCTGCCTTCCCACTGCGATTTACAAAGCTGGCAGGTGCATTGCTGAAATTCACACTGCGAAGCCGGTAGGTCCGTAGGTGTTATGATCCCCATTGTTAATAACGAAGACAAGAAAGCAAAATGAGCAAACTAAACTAAGTTAGTAGTTTACGTACATGGTTCTTAATACACAGCATGATTCCAACTGAATAGAACGATGTTAGTACACCATTCTCTGCCTAAAAACACTAGCCAGCAAATACACAGCAGCCAATAAAGGCCGAGAGACTCAGTTATCAGATACTCCACGGCACACGTACTATCTACTTAGCACAGCGCTCATACACAACTTCAAAGTGGGCACATAAAGCTGACTTCCACGGCAGCTCGATACAACATACAGATCCAGATAGTAGTCAAGGGACATACTGAGAGAATGCTAATGTTAGAACTTAGAAGCATTCACCGCTCTCCTCGTCCTCAGGGACCATACCGCCAGTCGCATCTCCCAAACGATTCCCCAAAGGCCTATGGGATGCGCCGGACAGGAAACCGCGTTCGGTAGCGTGTCCCAAGAGCCGTTTTTGTTTGACGTGGTTCAATAGCGTGTCCAGCGCGCCGAGACCATCCTACTATTACACTTTACAGGAGACGTTGTGGGTGTCTCGGACACAAGCGGCGAGCAACGTGGCGATTGGCAGCGGCTAGTCATCCTTATTTATGTTGACTAATCTCCGTGCGATGGCTTAAGGGCGGGCGTAGAGAGTCGCCTCGTTGTCGCAGTGGCACGTGGCCGGCGTAGAGAGTCGTCCTGTCGTTATAGTGGTGCGTGGCCAGTGCGATGTTTAGTATCTTCTCCTTTTGTGGCGGCGTTAATATAGGCCAACTTCTTTTTAGCTTTTGGACTGGTGAAAGGATACGGATGTCGCCTAGAGGGGGGGTGTGAATAGGCGATTAAAACTTTTCTTAGAGTGGCTTAACAAAGGCGGAATAAAACTAGTGTTTAGTTTGTAAAGCACAACCTAAAAACAACTAAGGTTTACCTATGTGCACCAACAACTTATGCTAAGCAATACAAGCAACAAAGTGATAGCAAGATATATATTACTTCAAGCACGAAGGCTATCACAATGTAAAGTGCATAAGTAAAGAGCTCGGGTATAGAGATAACCGAGACACGCGGGAACACCGATATTTTACCGAGTTCCTCTCAACATGGAGTACGTCTCGTTTGGAGAGGGGGTGGTATCAAACCACCAACGCCACAAAAGGCCTCCCTTATTCTCCGGTGAATCTCACCCCAATGGGATCGATCCACGCTTCCACTATCGGTGCACTTGTCGGTGGCAACCGGAACCTCTCACAAGGTTGGGGCACAACTCCACAACTTAATTGGAGGCTCCCAACAAATGCCACAATGCCACCAAGGCCACAAAACCGTCTAGGGTTCCAAGAACCCAAGAGGGACAAGCTCCAATGAGCAATTCAAACCAAATCCTTTAAAGAGAACTCAAACCGATGCACCAAATGCAAATGGCAAGAACACCACAAAGATGCTCAAATCCCTCACTCTCAAGTTCCAACAAAGCTACTAAAGCTAATGGGGGAACAAGAGAGGAGGAATCAAAGAGAGACACAAAATCCCCCAAAATCTAGATCCCCAAAGATACACTCACAAAGAGATGTTTTTGTTTGGTCAAAACGTAGATCTAGATCTCCTCCAACTACCCCTCAAATATATGCAAGAATCAATGGAGGGGTGTGTAGAAATCAAGCTTAAAGAGTAGAGCAAATGAGGGCAAAGCTTGGACAAGAAAAGGAGGAAGAAGTAACCCTAAATGAAAAAGAGGCAAAGCTATTTAAAGGGACGGACAAAATGTGGCCGTTGGGGCTATTTTTCTGGGCTGACCGGTAGTACCGGATTGGCCCGGTACTACCGGACCGAACACAACACATACAGCGAGCGAGCCAGAGAGAGAAAGCAGCAGCGCAGCAGCGGCTGGGAGCAGCTGGCAGCAGCCGCAGCGTGGCAGAGCAGCAGCAGCAGCGTCCCAGGGGAGCAGCTGCGCGCGCGGGACGCAGAATGCAGCAGCGGGCAGCGCTGGGGCCCGCGGCATGCATGCGCGCAGTGCAGCGGCAGCAGCGCAGCAGCAGGCGGGCAGGCCATTCGCGGGGCAAGCACGCAGCGAGCAGCGAGCGGCGCGGCGGGCCCCTGGGCGCGGCGAGGCGGCAGCAGGCGGGTCAGGCGCGCGCGGGTGAGTGCAGGGCGAGCGCGCATGCAGCGGTGCAGCGCGGCAGCAGTGAGGTGGGGCCAGGCGCACAGGCGCGGGTCAACGCAGGCAGCAGATCTGGATCTGAGAAAAATATCTGGACAAATAGACGGGTCGTTCGGTACTACCGGCCCATCCATCCGGGCGGGGCCGGCCGGTACTACCGCAAAAAGGTACCCGGCGAGGCAAAAAGAAATTGGGCCGTTTTTAGGGCGACAAAAAACAGACCGATAGGCAAATATTCAAACGGCAATAACTTTTGACTGGAAGCTCCAATTGATCCGATTCAAATTGCGTTGGATAGAGGGCGACAAAGGCTTTCCAATAAAAAGTGGAAATATTGATTATCACCAAGTGAGAAAGTATCAATTAGAATAATGTGATATACCTCACTTGGTGAGAAACCGAAAAGCCGCATAAATCAAAATCGCAACAAGATACAAATAGGAGATCCGATTTAGATGAACAAGAGCTTGTTATGGAGATTACCACAAGCTCTATATCATCACATGGATAAGACCAAATAACAACCAAATATGATGATGCAAGTATACAAAGGTTTGAGCTCTCTTCGAACGATGTGACCGAATTACTCATATGAGAGCCCCTCTTGATAGAACGGTTATCTATCCTAAACCCGGTCTCACACACACAACGTGATACCGGCAAAAGGGAAAACCTATCAAGATTATACCTTTGCCTTGAGCATTCCACTTGAGCTCGATGTAGACGATCTTGACCTTCTCAAGATGGAACGCCTTTCTTAATTCCTCATCATCGACCTCGCATATTGAGCATGCCCAACATATCTTCTTTGTATTTCATCGACCTTGAAGCCAACACATGCTCCAAGCGATGCCAATGAACAAATCCTACCAGTATAACTTAATACACACATTAGTCCATAAAGATTGTCATTAATTACCAAAACCACACATGGGGCCCAACATGTTCTTTCAACTGGCTTCGCGGTCTACTATCGCACAAGCCTAAAAGAAGGATCTTGCTTCTGGGCTGCTTATTTCCACCGCGAATCTTACTTTGTGTGTATTTTTAGAAGCGGCCTCCGACCTACTTCTCACCAGATTCCTGATCTTATGAGACAATGGACCGAAACGGTATCCCAACCAGCCCTTATCGTTGCAAGGAACTATGGAGAATTGCCACCGTATGAGAAAAGGGAAAAACGTTTCATCTCGCTCGACCACATCGACGCGTGCTCGCTCATAATGCACCCGTGCTAGGGTTTTCGCCGCCGCCACTGCCTGCCGCCTTCCAACCTACCCAGGCATGTCGCGCGACCTCGTCCGCCACGCGAGCTCCTTCCCCTTCCCCCAATCGTGGCCCCACCGTCCTTTCTGTGATCCAAGTACACCTCTTCCCCGCATTATTTCGTCTCTCATCTGGACGTGGCGATTTGTGTCTATGCATGCAGATGGATCGGCAACGATGGCACTCGGGGAGTAGCGTGGGGGCGTCCGGTGTGGGAGAAGAAGGGATTGTTAGTGATGGATGACTATATTGGGCGGACCGCAGACCAGTTCGGCCCTTGAGTAGCTCCGCCAGTGTTAGTGATGGATGATTGTACTGGTTAATCTTACTTTATTCTGCAAATGAGAAGAAGGATGTATATCTTCTTGATGGTTACATTTTTAGTGATGCTGTGATGATTGCTAGTAATTAAATGATACAAGTTAATTCCTATTGTACATATTTTGCTAGTAATTCCTATTGTTCTTTTATTTCAATATGTTCTCAATGTATGGTAAATGAAACTATGTTCTCATATTGTTATTATTATTGTAATGTCGCAATCACTAAGACGTTTCTTTTATTTTGGCATGTAATGAATTATACAAATGTTGGTATCGTCAGTTTTTAAGATCACATATGAAATTTAGGGGCATTGTAGACATTTCACAAGTCAACACATCAAACAAGCTAAATTTCCAGAAGCCAGAAAGAAAGGTCCAAACTAGCTTCTATGAGCTTCTGCCCACCATAGATTCTCCCAGGATTCTCGAGAAGCTAGCTTCTCCAGAATCTTAAGCTAAAAAGAAGTCCTCCATAGACACCTATCCGGCAAGTTTATAGCATGGGAGACAATTTCTTGAGTATATACAAAAGTAAAAAATCCTATTCACTTGGTAGGAGGGAAGTTTACGGGGCGCCGCCAATTCTCAGCGTGACTGTCGGGATCGACTCCCTGCCTCCAGCCAAAATCGGACGCTGACATTGGCCGGAGGGCCTCGAATTTCGTTTGATAGGGTGATTTTGGCGCTATAAATGTCTTGAGGTAAAGAATCACGTGGGGAGACCCTGTTGAGGGGTGTAGGCCCCAAGTGGACGGTTGGGATCAGAGACGAGATGCAACAAAGACTAGGAGGTGGTGGCGGTCGAGATCAGGGATTATGCGGCCGAGAGTGGGAGGCGGCGACGGTCAAGATCGGTGACGGTGCGACTAGGACTGGGAGGACACATGATAGAAGAAAGAGAAGAAGAAAGGGACAGAAAAGAGAGAAAAGAAAACCCACTACAAGTAGGCTCCACATCTAGATTGTTTTCGGTATCGATTCTTACCTTATATGTAATGTGAGGTCACTGTTTTGTACCGAAAATAGTGTTTGAGCATACACAAAACAGAATTTTGAGCATCGGCTAGAGATGCTCTTAGGTGTGTGTATGTTTCTCATGTGATTTGCCATGTTCAAACCTTCTCAACTATTTTTTTTGACATAAAACTTTCTCAGAAAGGATTTGGTATACATGGGCACGAGTGCTCCCTTCACTTTTAGATTTTTAAAAATTTTAAAATCTCATACGTTCATGTCTTCAAAAATTATGGCTGTAAATATATAGATGGATATATACAAGAGGAGTGTACGCAAAAAAATTCGTTAAAAATATTTTTACATTTTGGGAAATACAAAAAAAATATGACAAAAATATATACTATTTTACTACTATTTACTGTCAGAATTTGTTTTTTTTAATTTCCCAAAATACAACGTATTATTTAACAAAACTTTTTTTTGCATATACTCCTTCTGTATATATCTTTCCATATATTTAACATCATAATTTTTGGAAACATAAAAGTGTGAGGTTTTAAAAAATTTAAAAATCTGAAAGTGAAGGAAGCATTGGTGACCATGTGTCAAAAACACTTCCAAAACTTCTCTCAACTATTGACTAGACAACAAGTGAATGTTTAATTTTAATTAGATTCTGCTCCGATATTCTATAATTTAATAGTATGGTGAGCTCGGTGGCAGAGCTTTATTTGTGCAATTTGCTTTAATGTAGAGTTGTCAAGACAAATATAACGGTGGTTAAAAAATTTACTAATAGCTTTTAAATGGAAAATCATATGTCTTGGCTCCTTCTTATTTTTTTCTGAGAAAAGATCCAGATCTATTTCATGAGTTCACAAGAAGTACAAAGCATCCAAACATAATAAAAATTACATCAAGATCCTTGGACCACCTAACGACCACTACTGCCGCCAGAGCGAGCCACCGACGCCCCGCCGTCGCCACTTCCTTGTTGGAGCCGACCTGGCGTTGTTGATGACAGTTAGGAAGTCTTCATGCACCTCTCTCTAAGGATCAATGCCCCAGAGCTGAAGTCGTCGCCATTGAACCATTTAATTGATCTGAAACTTGTAACACCAAACCTAGAACACGCGTAGACTGGACGAGATCCACCACTCCATTGAAGTGGCGACCAGACAAATCCCCGCCCCCCTCAACGTCAGTGGCAAGATCGTCGCCGACGAGGTGGAAGAGGAGGCAGGTATACCTTATTTTTGTATCACACAATGCCGTCGTAGCCACCATAACATCGATGCCAGTTGACCAAACTCTAACTTTAGGGACCCTTCAACAACGCTGAGTGCAGGTCCGAGGTCCCCACCGCCAGGAAGGTAAGCAAAGGAGAAGGAGACCTGTCGATTTCGATCGTAGATGACGAGAAGCAGGAAGATGGTGACGACGGCTAGGGTAGGACCCTAGACCGCCGCTTCTGTTTCTTTGCGGGAGGAGACGGCTCACGTAACCCTTGGCAATGTGTCTTGACCCCTCCTTATCGTTTCCCTAAGTTGTGCCACCAGGAGAGGTATCGTCCAAATCACCAATACAACGTGAAGACATGTCAATATGCCATGATGGCAACTTTTCATTAATTGTCTATTTTCCATTCTCTATCATACTACACTTATGTTCGATCGGCAGCATATGTATTCTGTGATGCATTTTAATTGTGGTCCAGTAAGATGTGTCTTATTCTCTCCGTTTTAAAAAATAAAGCATAAAATTAAAATCAACATCTTCAAAGATTGCTCAATTTATAGATAAAACCACAAACATCTATAATACCAAATCGATATTAATAGATTCATCATAAACCTTTTTACCCTAATCTAGCACGGACATGCATGCACGAGCGTGGGAGTGCGCTATCGTGAATACAATTCAGAGTCACGCAAGCTACTAACAAAACCCTGAGGTCTGGCACTTTCCTTGCGAGTTTCCTTAGCACACATATTCTTCACAATTTCCCTCTTACAGTCATTCATTTCAATCTTGAATCATAGATTATAAAAAATCCTAGAATAAATTCTTCCTGGACCAAAATCCAGCCAAGAGAGGGCGGCCTTTAGAAGCAACAAGTTGGTGTATTGGCAAGATCCAAGGATTCACATCATCCCAAAATAAAAATGGTTCCGTATTGGATTTAACAAACTTTTGTTTAGAAAGTGGTGTCACGGTCGTTGGGATCAAATGAATGGTTTATAAAAGTCTAGTGAAGACGAAGCTTTCTCTTGGTTTCCTAGCATGTTGCTTCTAAAGATTGCCCTCTCTATGCTAGATTTTGTCCGAGCCTACTACGAGGATCCCATATCACGTACATCGTCTTTCTCCTTCCTAGGCTCCTAGCTTCTTCATCAAGTAAACCTGCCAATTCAATGCATTGTCACCGGCATTTGCCTGTAAAAAAAATGAAAATGAATGAATTAGTAACGATTGGCTCTGATATTCATACCCGATGTCAGGTGTGTTGTTGCAAATTTTGGGTGGGTGCGCTATAAACTTTGTTTATGATGCTAATTTCGTGTTGATATGTCAGTAAAAGGAGTTAGTCATGCAGTTGTTCGCAGTGGCATGGCTGAAAATATGTTACATGTGGTCCTGACGTGGCCAACTGTGGTCCCTCTACATCTTTCTGGCTCAATCCCTGCTATCACAATAAATTGGTTGCTGCTGCTGCCACTCAACATTTGACGCAAGCTCACTGTCAAATATGGCACCTTATGGTCTCGTACCAAATAACTCTACTACATGATCTAGCTATAACAATACAATATCACTTGTGCTAGTGCCATACTAGTACTATCAAGTCTCACTTTGTATCTAGGCCAACAATGCTCTTGTTGACATTTTTCTTTCAGTTCTGTTATTTCCCAAAATATTCACACATGTGTAGCAATCTAAGTGTCTGCCGGTATGATACCTTTGCATATAATAATTCGAACTACTATGACCTGTGCAAAAATGAAACGGTTGGTCACGTTTGTGCAAATCTGGATTTATGTTTTCGACATCAGCTACTTGTATGACCCTAAATATGGAGTTTCACACCTATTAACGGTGGATGTAAACATCAACCAAACATTAAAAGGCTGCAGCATTCAATGCATGTATGAAGATTTACACTTGGTATGGTCGCTGGTGCGCACTCGACGTCCAAAAGTAAGAAATATGCGTGGTACACTTGTACGCAAATTAGTGGCTACACTGAATGTGGCACCTGCAGCTTCGACTGTTTTTCATGATTGGTCAGACTGCCACCTCTACTGCAACCCACATTCTATATGACGTACTCCCTCCGTTTGGGATTATAAGTCCCGCGCGGATAACTAGGTTACCAATTTAAACAATAAAATATAAATAATATAACATAAAAATTATACCATTAGAAACTTTAGAGGTTATATTTTCTAATGATATAATTTTTGTTATATATAAGTTATATTTTATTGATCAAATTAACAATCTAGGTATACACGTAGGACCTATAATCCCGAACAGAGGGAGTACTATCATGAGTCTGGTCATAGTGCAAATGATACTAGTCGTATGATATTATTTTTATATTGTATGATATCATATGGTAGTATCATAGTATTACAATATTTAATGATTTGTAGAATCTTAATGAAATTTGTGTACAACTTTACATGCATTAGAATTTCTAATTTTACGTGCTATAATACGGTATCTACATATGATACTCTAACTCTCTCTTTCTTCATTAATTATTGTGTCACATCAGATTTTTACCAACATGGCATGCATGATACTAGCTATGATACTTTAACTAGGACTAGCCTAATGCACACATTAACATGTTCATAAATAGGGTATGCCAAACCTGCTAATGAAAATGACGTACCCAAAAAATTTGCAGAAGAGTGTGTGATTAGAATTTGCCTTACAAAGCAAACTAACCTGTGGTTGGGTGGCTAGAAGGGTGGTTGTATCCCTAGCCGTTTAAATCCCAGGTTTGACACTGTGTGTTGCATAAAAAGACGGAATATTCTTTCAGTGAGAGACGACGTTCCCGTTGATAGCGAGGCGTCTGTGGTAACTTTGTCAATCTCAAGACCCGATTCACCGGCTCAGTCTTTCAGAGGTGCTCATAGGGGTAGGGTGTGTGTGCGCGTTCATAGGGGTGAGTACATGTACGTGTTGTAAGCGTCTATAATTGTACTGTGTTTCTCAATAAAAAAAAGAATTTGTCTTATAAAGCGTAGGTATGGATCTCTAAGATTGATGGGACAATGATTAGAGGGGTGGCCTTGCCCGGGGGCATGGACATTCTCCCTCTATTTTAAAATATAAGATGTTTTCCTACATATTACGTTTAGATACATTTGCTTCACAAAAGCTAAAACATCGAACCTACATATCAAAAGGCGTCTAGATATATTTGCTTTCATATAAACTAAAATCTATATTATTAAAAAGATTGGGACCGTTCGTCGCCAGCCAAATTTTCCGTCTGCCCGGATATGACCGTTTTGCCCCTAATAGTTTGGAGTATTTACCCACTCCTGCCACCGCCAAGTGAATACTACACGGTTCCTGCTGGCTGTCGAGAACAACGCTCGCGCGCGAGGCTGCCTTGTCCGGCCCTTGGTCAGAGGAGGAGGCGCGTGGTGGGGGGACGGATAGCGGGGCGACCGAGCGAGGTCGGGTGAGAGGGAGGCGGAGCAACGATAGGAGGCGGAAGGCGGACGTGGCCGACAGGGCTCACCGGCGGGCGGCTGTACTGGGTGGAGGCGCGCTCTTACCGATGTCTGGCTGACGGCAACCAACAGGCGGCGCAGCAGACCATCCTCCGGGAAGCCGCCGTGACGGCAGCGCGCGGTGTCTAGATGTCGGCGACGGAGAAGAGGAGTGGAGCCGTCGTGGGATAGGAGGATCAGGCACAGCTAGGCTAACGCGGAGGCGAAGAGGGCCAAGCGATGGTGGCGGTTGACGGCACCAGGCGGCACCTCCACGACGAGGACGCCCAGTGGCGAGGACACGCGCCCTCCACGGCAAGGCGCTGGCACGCCCGGGCATGTTCCCGTAAGAACTGTGACGCGCCGCCGGTGCCGCTGACGCTGGCTGGCGCGGTGGGGCAGCAGTGTTGCCTGCTAGCACCGGTGTATGGGACGACCCAGTGGGCGTCAGGCGGAGCATGGTGCAGCAGCGGAGCACGCTGCACGACTCGTTGGAGTTCAAGGCGATGGTGCGCGCGGATGAACCGGCTGCTGCCGCACATGGATGACACAAGGGAGAATCTGCTGTCGGCGCCGAAGTAGGGGAGCTGGCTTGCTGTGCTGCTCGAAAAGATCAAGCGCGTGTTTCTTGGTTGGCCCCGACGAGGAGGCACTATGATGTTACTGAACCTGTAGCTAATTTTTTTTAAATAATACATTTTTTTATTCATTTTCACAAATAATACGCAAATTTAGCAATTTTCATTTCTGTCCGTCCGTCGTCCGTTCAACGGACGACAGAGCTCCTTCGTTAGTTGCGCGGACGACAGATAGGTTCGTCCTTTGAGCAGACGATACAGGTCGGTCGTCCCTTGAAGAGACGACATGATCTGTCGTCCTTTGAGCAGCCGACGCCCCAGTGCTCCCGCTGCTAAATAATCTTCGCTAAATAATCGTCCGCTCCTCGGCAATCCTTCGCGCCGATTTTTCCCGCCGGTACTTCCCGCCATTTTTTCCCGCCGTTACTCCCCGCAAATTTTTCACGCCAGTAATCCCCGCCCTTTGTTCCCGCCACGACTTCCCGCCCTCTTTTTCCCGCCATGACTTCCCGCCCTTTTTTCCCGCCTATTCGGTTCGGTGCCTCTATAAATCCGGGCAACGGGATGTATCCTTTAACCTAGTTCATCTCTTCCTCCTCTTACTCTCTCATTTCCCTCTCTCCTTTTGCTCTCGCATTTTCCTCCACTCCTCTCCACTATGACCGACGCGTCTTCCGGCCTGTAGATATGTCCATTGGGCTTTTCTTCATAGCCAGAACTGTTGAGATAGGCGATAAACCAGCCGATCGATACGTTGGTATCGAACCATGATGCTCTCGTTATACTTGGTAAGTCACTTCATCGAAGAGGGTGGAAACCCAAGACCCCAAGTCGGTCTGACGAGCTTCGGGATCAAGGCAAGGTGGGACAAGCTCACCTTCAAGAGTGAAGCTTCGCATGATGGAGGTGGCTAATACACCTTGGTCTGGATAGAAGATAGCGAAGATGAGGATGATATCTTCATGCCGCCACCGTTGGAAGCAAGGCAAGAGCTGAGTGGGACAAGAGGCGGGAGAAGAAGAAAGAGCGCCAAGAAGAGTCAGTGACATGACGGAGCAAGTTGTGGCACCTAGGGCCTGGATAGAAGAGAGCGAAGATGAGGATGATATCTTCATGCCGCCACCCGTTGGAAGCAAGGCGAGAGCTGAGTGGGACAAGAGGGGGAGAAGAAGAAAGCCTTGCAGCCAAGAAGAGCAAGTGCGAGGGATCGTCCAAGGGAAAGGGCGAGGCATCATCGAAGGGAAAGGGAAAGGCATCATGCTAGGGATAGATAGGACTCTTATTTATGTACCGCAAGTTATGTTGAACTATGTTGCAAGTTATGTTGAGTAGTTTGTCGAATAAAATCATGAAATAATAGAATGATGTCTCATACATAGATAGGTAAATGACTGATACATAAGTAGATATCACTGGTGTCGACGACGAGGTGGCGGAGGCCTAGGGACATGGGCATGCACCCTTGCAGGACATCCGGCTTCCTCGCAAACCAATGTCAAATATTGTTGTGATGGCACCTTCGTTTTCATGACCCGTTGCATGGACATTGACCACTCAACAATTGCTTCCTGCAGATGTCTCTTTCTAGGATATAATGCACCCAGAGAGATGCTGTTCGCGTGATAATGCCACGCCGAATCATGCCCATCGTTCACGATCATTGTCTTGTGTTGTCATTATTCCATGATGCGGAATAGGTCGGCCGATCTCTTCTTGATCGACTTCGCCGAGAATCATCACCGTATCCTGTTGCCTTACGAGTCTTGACTTCCATTTGATGTTGCAACAAACCATCATATATCTCGTCCTCATCAACCGCGCTTGAATATGTCTTCCCTAATCCTTCACCACCGTCCGATACATAACCATCACCCGGTGTGTGCATAGCTCTGTGACTGATTCATACCACGCCACCCTCTTGGCCACGACTACTCGCCATGATCATAACTACCTCCAGCATGACCGGTCTGACTACTCTGGCCATGATCATAACTACCTCCAGCATGACCGGTCTGACTACTCTGGTCATGATCATACACATCCTCTTTCGCCACAGGTAACACTAAGAGACTGGGGTTAACTTCTCTTTTCTGGCAAGCTTGCACAAATTTGACCCATTTCTGTTGCGCTTCTATTGGCCTTAAATAAAAATTAGGCGTTTGCCTTGACTTAGTCCATAAAGCATGCACACCGACAGTATGGATAGGAGGGAGCCCTAAACGAACACATAACCAATCCTTCAACTGAGTAACGGGCACTGTTTTAGGATTCTGAAGCACTTCATCTATAAATCTAAACTCGCTCAAATCAACTCCGTGCTGGTTTATTCTGACGGAACCAGGACCATACAAGAACCTAAACACTACATTATTTGACATGATTTTCGACCTAAAAAATACCAAAAAAAAGTCAAAAACAGGTACATTGACACATAATACTCTACAAATACCTATGGACATACACACATGATTGCAATAAGCAAGAAATTAGGGTTTACCCTTGAAGTCTGCAGTCTCGCTGCAGCTGCCTCAGGTCAACGGATCAGCACCTCCACCATGCACCTTCCTCAAGTCCCAGCACCAGCCTCCACCATGGTCATTGCTCAACAAGAACACCACCAGATCTCTCCACCAAAACGCCTCAAATCACTACACCAGGCTATTCCATTAGTAGATCGGGACTCTACTAGCTTGCTAATGTGTCAGAGCAGCGGGTTTGGATAGAAATCTAGGCTACAAATCGGTGCAACGGCTGAAAAAATGAGAGCAAGCGAGAGAGGAAGAAGAGCTAGAGAGGAGCTAGCGTCGTCCCCTGAAATGAGAGCAAGCAGACGCAGGCAAAGGTGACCCTGTCACTTCAACGACAGCGGGCCGTCCGTTGAACCGCCGACGAGGGCCGACTCGCCACCGGAAACCGTTGGTCGTCTTTTGAAGAAAAGAAGACAACTTGGTCGTCTTTTCAACAAAAGGCGACATGTTGGTCGTCCTCGTTTATTTAAGAGACAGCTTCGTCGTCTGCTGAGCAGACGACGGACCGACAGATTTGAAATTTGTCAAATTTGCGTATTATTTGTGAAAATCAATAAAAAAATGTATTATTTAAAAAAAATTAGCGAAGGTCCCTGTAGCGCTTGCTCGATGCGTTTGCTACCAGTTATGGAACAATATTTGGTACTCCCTCCGGTCCATATTAATTGACTTTGATTTGTCAAATTTTAGATGAATCTATATACTAAATAGTGTCTAAATTCATCCAAATTTTAACAAATCCAAATCAATTAATATGGGTCGGAGGGAGTAGCAAAGATAAATCAAGAAGATAAATTGGTTGTTTTGTTCAAATCCATCTGCTCAACGATTCATTTGCTCAAATCCATATATGGTTCTTCTCACTATTTTTATTTTAAAAACATTTTTTCTTTATTGTTTTCTGGTTTTATTTTAGTTTTTGGTTCTAAAGGAGGGCGCTGGTCGGGGACAGGGCGAGTGGTCCAGTGCTGACCAGATGCGGAGCTGGGAGCCGGTCCGTGCGTAGATGCGTGTGGCAACGGGGCAAGAAAAGTGTCATGTGCGTTTTGCATGAAAGAATTTGTATGACTTCACAATAATCTCTTCCATTGTAACGCACAGATATTAATTATTCCTCCCTTTCAAAATAGATGTCTTAGATTTGTCAGAATTTGGATAAATCTATATACTAAATAGTGTTTAGATTTCTTACAATTTCAACAAAACTGAGATAACTATTTTAGGACGGAGAGAGTATTTGATTGATATGTCGCCGTAGCAACGCACGGGTTATACGCTAGTATCTTATAATTTGAAAGGAGGGAGTATTAGGCTTCCTCAATTATATGTAGGAGTAACATTGTTGTCAGGTCTCTCTTGCAACGAGCTGCCGCTAAGCTTGGTCGGCAGATGATCCAAATTTTGAAATGGGAGCAAGCAGCATAGAATAGTGACACGTCGCTAGCTCCCGGATTTCACCCTCGGCTGTACTGCCACTGCCCGTGGGTCCCACGCAATCCACGCTAGCTTCCGGCGAATCTCTACGCCTGCGGGCAACGCCCATCCGCCCGTCGGCTTCCCGCGTCGGCTGGGGCTTGATCAGATGCGGATGCTCCTGCCCCTCCCCCTCCGACCGCCGCCACCCGCCGACAGAAAGCTCCTCCCCGTGGCCGCACGGAGCCATCCTGCGCTGTTCCGCTCCCGCCGGCGCCGCACGGCCCGTCTTCCCCCGCCATCAGCCGCCGCCGCCGAGTTCCCGGCTGGTACTTCCCTTTCTTGCATTTCCAGTGAAAGATTTTGCATTCTCAAACTTCCCCCCAAACACAAGCACCACACTAACCCCCGAAGCAAACGCAGGACCTGTTCCAGGTGCTGGTGCACAGATGCCGCCCCGCCGCCGCCGGACCGTGGCCGGCATCGACCAGGACGACCTCCTCGACCCGGAAGCGCTCGCCGACCCGGACAGCAGCTTCTACGAGATCAACGGCGTCAGGGTCCACCACAAGGTCTGCGCCCACGACGACGACGTCGAGGAGTCCTCGGACCACGCCGTTGCAAGGGCTCAGATCAGGCTTCCCGTAGTGCTGCTGCACGGCTTCGGCGCGTCGGTGTTCTCCTGGAGCCGCGTCATGCGGCCGCTCGCCCGCATCAGCGGTGCCAAGGTCCTCGCCTTCGACCGGCCGGCGTTTGGTCTGACTTCCCGGACGGGCTGGTCCGGCGATGACACCAAGCCCCTCAGCCCCTACTCCACGGCCTTCTCGGTCATGGCCACATTGGCATTCATAGACCAACTCGGCGCAGGGAAGGCCGTCCTTGTTGGGTACAGAGCACACTCTGCACTCTCCAGTCTGCACTGCCTTCTTCTCTATCAGTGCATTGCAGGATACTGAAATTAATGTCCCGGTTTGGGTCATCCCAGGCACTCTGCCGGTTGCCCTGTCGCCGTGGAAGCCTACTTCGAGGCACCGGAACGGGTGGCGGCGCTTGTGCTGGTTGCACCGGCAATTTTCGCGCCGGCAAGGAAGGCCGACCCAGATAACGGCGTGGGGGAGCAGCAAGGGCCGGAGAAGGATTCTGATGATAGCAATGCACCACCAAATCTATTTGCTAGGATCTGGGGAGGATTTCTGGGCATGTGCATGTGGCTAGCAGGGCTTGTTCTGAAGGTGGCAATGGCTGTACAGGATGTGGTCAGAGATTTGTCCTGTAAAGTTCTTGTCGCTTTTCTTCGAACTTCACTGGCGGCGAGTCTGGTAAGATGCTGTTCCCTGACTCACAACTGACTAGATGCAAATATCTTGAATTTCACTAATTAAATTATCAAAATAAGATACTAGTAGTACTTTTGTTCCTGCAAATTCTGTGGTTCCATTCCTTTTCCCTTTCTTGATTGGTATGGCGACATGTATACAGGTGAGATTGATCATGGATAAATTTGGCGTAACGGGTGTCCGTAATGCATGGTATGACCCAAGCAAAGTAACTGACCATGTTGTTCAAGGCTACACCAAGGTGAGGTCAGGTCTCTGTGACATAATTTCAGGGGGAAAAAACAAATTTGGAAATGAGAAATACCCATTAATATTGATGTTCATGAACATTATTTCAGCCACTAAGATCCAGGGGCTGGGAGAAGGCCCTCTTGGAGTACACTATATCCATGATCACAGATACACCCAAGTCAAAAGTGCCAGCCTCAAAGAGGCTCTCTGAAATCTCATGCCCAGGTTCAACTATATGCTTCTTCTAATGGTCTTCTTATAGAACTGTTGCTACTGAACTAATTGTGTTCTGGGGGTGAAGTGTTGAATACTCTAACATGCGATTCATAAAAAATATTACTTGCTAAACAATTTCAATTGTCTTACCTTTGCAGTGTTAGTGGTGACTGGTGACACTGACCGCCTTATTCCAGCTTCGAATGCTGAACGCTTAGCACGCGCCATTCCTGGCGCGACGTTTGAGGTGATCAAGAATTGCGGGCACTTGCCGCAGGAGGAACGAGCCGAAGAATTCCTTTCAGTCGTCGAACAGTTCCTTCAGAGAGCTTTTGGAACTTCAGATGAGCAAGTATTCCAAGCAGCTGTATGATGATCCATGGTTTTAAATGCACATGCAGAAAACATTGGAGCCACAGCCCTATCTCAGCATGGGCAATGACAGCGAAACAACTAGAGATTGGTCATCTAAGATCCATGGATGTTTGTATCAATGAAGTCAAACATTGGTGTGCAAAACTGGATAAGAGAATCTTACGCACAAATATTCAGATGCCAATAAGAATTCATTGGATTGGTTGGTCCCGTCCAACCCCGAAGTCGGCATTTTTCTGTAACTAAAGCTTCTCGTTGTTTTAAGTAGTAAATCAAAGGGCGTTTATGTGTAATCTTTAGTACTCCATCAGTCTCAAATTAGTTGTCTTAGATAAAGGAATTTTACCAATAAAATTTGAGGATGGAGGGAGTATATAGTTGGAATTTGAAAACCTTACAGATATCTCCCTTGACTCATTTATCTTGCAACATTACTTGATATAAGGAATACTTCAAATAAAATTTTGTCAGCCCTAACTTTCCACAAATCTATATTTTTTGTATATCAAGGTTCTCTTCCTATGATCCACTAGTTCAAGTACATGTGCTGACATACATGACAGAAAACATGTGTACGATCATTCATATCTCTAAACACAGCAATCTTTTACAGTCAGTGGTAAAATTGGTAAAATTTAGGAATGCTGGTCTGGATTCTGAAACATGCCTGGCAACGCCATCTCCCACATGTATTAATACGGTAGACCGTATACACGAGTATATCTAGTTTCTTCGGGTGTTTTCCTCTATTATGAAGCCAGAAAAGCCTTGGATACCATGGACATTATATCCAATTAGAGGAGGTAAATAATTACTGCTAGATCTCATAACTTCGTTCACTGTCAGCATTCTGAAGTAGTAGCAGTAAACATGTCAATGGAGCCGCCAATCTCATCGTGGTGTGAATTTGCAATCATCAGCAGGAATACTATTTCTGCATGCTTTTAGTGTACATCATTGTCGTGGAACCCATTGCGTCATCACCAAATCCACATGATTCAAAAAATGGCCTGCAAGTGGTTCCATAAAATTAATAGACATCATCATATACCATCGTAAGATTCTATTGCAAGCCATGTGCAAGAGTAGATCCACGCATCCATGTTTACAGATAACAGGTAGTACATGGTACACACAAAAAACGAGCATCCATGAGGTCTACCAAATTAGATAAGAAGGCCATACCTCTCCTTTCCTGTACATAACGTGGAAATGTCATAAATTCCTCTGCTATGGAGTACCCTAAAAAATTTGTTCCAGTAACAGAAGTATTAGATGAAGCTTGAACTTTGGACAGGAAATCAACTAGCCAGTAGGGCTGTCAAAAATATTCGAGCTCGACAAACAGTTTGAATTCGATTCGTTATAAGCTTGACTCGAGTTTGGCTCGACAGCTAGACAAGGCGAACTCAAACCTCATCTAAAGCTCGCGAGCTGGACGAGCTCGAGCTCAAACAGTTCGTCAAAGCTCGTTAGTATGTGTTGAATGCATGATCCATATTATTTTAAGGGAATATACTATTTCATATACGATATGTACATGGTCATTCTATCTTCACTCGGCCCAACTACATGTTATTTGTTTAACCTCACGTTCGCATGCTCTTCCAGCAAAGAGAGAAACTAGCCCAACTCCAAGGAAAAAATGTGCGGTAGTAGTACGGCCTAGTGTGATTTGCCGTGCACTTTTTTAGTCCCACCTCGATCGCCGATGGAGAATGCGGCTGGAACTACTGCTACAAATAGGGGCTCGTGGGAGCAGGTCACACATTTAGAATGGTGGCTTCTTGGCCGAGCGACCAGAGGCGCTAGTCAACTAAATTAAATTAAATATTATATATAATAAATAACGAGCTTTTGGAGCTCGTGAGTGTTAGACGAGCCGAGCCCAAGCTTGTTCATCAGCTCGCGAGCCGAGCTCGAGCTTGTTAAGTGGCATGAGTTGCAAACCGAGCTCGAGCCGAGCCTGCCTATATTCGCTCGAGTTCGGCTCGTTGACAGCCCTACTAGCCAGCTGTAGAGGTAACAGGGATCTCTACTCAAGAAGTTCCGGTTGCATATTAGCATGTTGTTCTAAAGATTAGCTGATTCAGGGAGACATTAATAGCTGGGGTTCGCTTATGCTGTCAAGTAAATGCAAGAATTATGTGAATTCTATACACCAAATTTTGAAACAGTTAAAATCACTAAATAATCTGTAGGTCATTTACTTCTTTTTAAACAACTGCAGGTCAAGTATGACTTGCTACCTATGAACTCCCAGAGTATATATTATCAATCAGAAAAAATGTCCTGTGAAGAACTCATCAACTACAAAGTAGATATCAAAAGGAAAGATCTACTGTTATATTTTGTTCCTTTCTTTTTCTATTACTTGGTTGCTGATGATTTGTGTACAACTTTTTTATTCAATGCAAGAACTCTGTTCATTTTGTCTAATTAAGTAACACAAATGATTTATTGCTCTGGTACCCCTAGCTCAACTACTTTGCAGAAAAGATCACGCACATTATTCTTCCTTGATACAATAATTGACTCAATAAGTCCTTTAAAATCCACCAGAAAAACCCATCATAGTAACCTACCTTGTAATTTTCTCAACTATTTTTCTGCCAATTCCTCTCCTCTGCAGTGACGGATGAACCTGTAAGTCACTGAAGATAGTCATATGAACACATGATGGGCCAACGATCTTTGGTTAACTGTTGAGGAGTAAGAGAAGGAGACATGAAAGAATATTTATCGACTATCGCCCAGACCATTCTCGGTTCAGTGATGTAAACCTTATATATACTTACGTGGCTAAACTCCCTTTCACTAATCAGTTCAAAGACTCACGCCTAATGATATATAAAAGTATCCAACGAAATGAGCAATAATCAGTGCACAAAGGCATAGTTCATAGTTGACCAGTTTCATTTTGCCAATACATGCTCCTTGATTTCATTTGGAAAACATAGCACAATAGTGATAATCCAGCTTTGAAAAGGATATGCACGGCCTGTACTGCACTTAGGAATTAAGATTGCCGTCCGATAGACATTGTGACAGTGCTTTGTTTCTTGCAACAATGACCTATTTCTAATAGGAGTATGCGCTTGGTTATTCATTCAGTTAAGGAACTATTTCAACATTGAAAAATTAAGGAGCGCCTCACTCAGCAATTGTAGGAACAAGAAGAGAATAGAAGATCACCACGATGTCATGGACTGAGGCGGTGAGCCCCACGTCGGAGACGGCCCGTCCGAACCCGACGAGCCGCTGCTCCCCGCGCCGGCCGAGCCCGAGGTCCAGGTCCAGGCCCAGGAACCGCCGGTCACCCCCTCCGTCGTCCTCCTCCAAGAACCTGGCGCCGCAGAAGACGGACACGACCAGGAAGCTGTGCGCCACGGCGGTGCGGAGCTTGCGGATGTCGACGGGCTCCGGCCTTGCGGCGGCGTCCGGCGCGGACAGGCGGATGGCGCAGGAGTGCGCGCAGGCGAGCATGAGGGCCTGGAGGTGGGCCGGGTCGACGAGGGCCGGGTCCATGGAGATGGAGATCGGTGGGATCCTGGGCCTGGGCCTGGCGACACGCCTGTTGGGGCTGAAGGGGTTCGGTGTCGGCGAGGAGAAGACCGCGAGCGTGGTGAGGCGCGGCGGAATCCTGCTCACGCCGGCCGCCATGGAGAGCGTGAGGGAGTGAGTGGTGGTGGAGCTCCGTGCTGGTAGGCGCCAGTGGAGTTTTTTTTCTTCTCCAATGAACGTTGGTGATGGAGACGACGACCGAACGGGCATCTGTGTGTGTGGTTCTAAGTGGGCTGGATTTTTCTCATGGGTCTACTCAAACAGGCCGGCCTACCAGAAATTATATCTACCTGCAACTGTTTAAAAAAAAAGGAAAACACCAACCTCTCTCCTCCTCCTCAATCTCCATTGTCCAATCCCCATTCCGAGAGCCCCAGGTCGCTTTTCTTCCTCCAGCCGAGAGCCCCAGGTCGCCGGAGTTGATCTGCTATTTGCCCCATATAGATCGCCGTTCCTGCCAGCGAAGGTCCTTCTTCGCCTCCAGCCCTAAATTCTCGAGGTATTTTTCCGTCCAACCATCTTCCCCTGAACAACCGTTTGTTTGCTCTTAACATCGCAAATGTCTGCGGCTCTTGTCCAAATCCGCTCAAAGTATTTCCGCCCGCGGTTGATTTTCGCTGCAGCGGAAGCCGGGGAGTTAGCCATTACTTTTGTGAAGCGAGTACGATCTCGGTACCCATGTTCCGGAGCTAGCGCTGCATGTCCTTCTTATTTAGTTGGTCCGTGTGGATCTCCTGCGGCAGTTTCTGACCCGATTTTGGGGTTGCTTCTCTTTGTCGTGCGGGATTGGGCCTCTGTGAGCATCGCTTTGATCTATGTATTTTCTATAGAAATAATCTGGCTGTGCTAGGGACTGAATCCACAATTCCTATCTAGAGGATATCGTTGACGAAAAACTTAGGGGTCTCTGGAGATAAATTTGGTTGGCTTGGTTGCTTGTGATCTCATTTTTTTTGCGAAATTCCATCAATCTATTAATAATCATTAATAGCAGTACAAAGAGTCCCAAAAACAATAAAAAATACAAATAGCACGAGCCGAAGGAACGCCGCCGTCCTTGCCCCTCCATCACAGGAGCCAGGCAAAGCTTGTTGTAGTAGACAGACGGGAAGTCATCTTGCTAAGGCCTAAGGACCAGTGCACCAGAGCGGCAACCATCGCTGAAGATGACAACCATAGATCTGAAGAAACTGACCTCAAACCACACCGACGAATACGAAAAACGAGAGGGTCCCAAGAGATCCGCCGGACACACGACTCCATGCTCTCACCGCCAGCACTAGACGCACCACCGGAGCGAGGATAGGGTGGGGAGGACATTATTCTGACTTCAAGATGTAGCCGTCGCGAAAGAGATTGAAAAAAGACTAAAAAAGGAACGAAAACCCTCCGATGATCACCTGAGTGCCTTCTTCTAGGATCAACCGAGCTAGTAAAAAGTTTTTATGGTCAGTTTGCTCCCGTGGTGCCGTTACATTTTGTTTGCATATGTGCTTAATTGCTTATCCATTTTGATCGAGTCTCTTTAATTCTCATAGCCATCTGGTTATGCTGCATAAGCAAATTATATGTCTTCCTTTCATTGCGTAATATAACTGGAACACCGCTCACTCTTCTTTTGCAGGTTGACGTCCGGGCAAAACTAGTGTAACGTTCTCAATGGCCGTATGTATGAACGTCTACTCCAGGAATTGAGCAGGGCATACTTCTGTTTCCCTTCAGGCCATTTATCATCTAGCCCCTTATTCTTATCAGCGGCTCAGTGCTTGCACTGTCGGATTTACTAGTACAAGATGCCTATGTTTGGCAATCAGACGCAGTCGAGCAACTATGAGCTACCAGATGCTCAATGCCTAGTTTGCACAAGACCTTTTACTTTGGATACTGAGGTGACCAATAGCTTTGAAGCTTTAGCCATATGCAGGGAGTGCAAGGCCACTGTGATTAATGAGACTGAAAGAGATGTAACAACCAGCAGTAATCACCAAAGACGACAAACAAGGCGGAGGTCGAGGACTTCAAGCGTTGATTCTAGTGAGGATGTATTCTCACAGCAGTTCTCCCAAGTGATCAACTTAGCTAGACAAGGCCATGAAGCAGATATTGATTCTCCAACAGTTGTGCGGCAGCTGGCATCCTATACTTCTACACCAAACCACTCCCAAAGGTGGCATGCTTCAGATGATGAGAGTGATGGCCTCAATTATGCTGATTCTGTGTTTGACGAGCTTGAATCGAACATCAGTTTTGGTGACTATGGTGGGGAGTCAGATGTCTCTCTAGATCAACATAGCATGATGGGAAGGGAGATTGCCGTTCAACTTGACAACGAGAGCTACATGAACACAGATACTGATATTGATCCTATGAATGCTGGAATGGATCAGTGGGAATCAGACGGCCAAGAAGATGGTGATCTGCAACTGGAAGAGTCTGATTTTGATGAAGTAGTTGACACCATGCAGCAGCACCAGCAGCAATCACGTGGCATTGGCCCAAGTGAGTTGACCGGGTGGGAATCTGAAGACGGGGTATGGACTTGGAGAATGGATGTTAATCGGAGAGCAAATATGATCAACTTGATGACAGAAATGGAAGGGCCAGATGTGACGACACCTTTTGTAGGGAATCCTGGTGATTACGCTGATGCAAGACAGTTTGAGATGATTCTTCAACAATTTGCTGAGGACAACAATTCCAGAAGAGGAGCTCCACCTGCAGCGACATCCTTTGTTGGGAATCTTCCATATCTGGTTATATCCACAAGGCATGAGGCAGATGGTGGTGTCATCTGTCCCGTCTGCAAAGACTTGATGCCTGTCAAAACTAGAGCAACACAGCTACCATGCATGCATCTGTATCATTCTTCGTGCATCTTGCCATGGCTTAGTTCTAGGAATACATGTCCAGTTTGCCGATATGAACTTCCTACGGATGACCCAGAATTTGAGAGGTCCAAGCGAGCCGCAACCAATGAAAGAGATGTCCATGGGGTGGAGGAACACACCCATATGCAGGAAATTGTTGAAGAAATTGTTGATGAACCAGAGGCTGAGGAAACTCACTATATGTCTGATGGTGCAGTGGAAGTGAGTAATACAAGTGAACATGGTGTTCATGTCGCAGAGCAGACAAACAGAGCACGTGACCGCAGTAGGTGGCTGTTCATGGCAGCTGCTCCAGTAGTAAGCTTTGTTGGTTTAGCTCTAGTTTTGTGCTTTGCAAACCCTGCTAGCAGTGGTAGAAGGCGACTGTGCCGCGGATCTCAGAGTTCATCTGCAGCACATGTAGATACAAAAAGAAGTTGGTGGTCCATGTTCTAGATATCTAAGTACATGTATGCTGATACCAAATTTACTGTGTGTTGGCAGTGCCCCATAAAAGTTTGGTTTGAAGTTTCGGTCAATGCGATCAGTGAGGTGATCCATTGAGTTGTCCTTGTAACAGAGCTCAAAACCATTAATTTTCCACTAGTTCAGTAAAGCGTGTATTTTTGCTTGCTGTTATTCAACTGGTACTTGTGATTGGATGTCATGTGCTTCATTTTGCGTAACTGTAATTAGATCTCTGCTCCAAGGTTCAGTCCATGTGTCAATAATCAGCAGTCTGAAGATTCAAGATGCCTCCAGTTCGCATTCTGTTAGAAATTTAGCCAGTGCCTGGTGGTGAGGTAATTCTTCTGCTGTTAGTTAGTACGCATGTACAGATTTTTCTTTGTTTTTCCTGAAGTTTATTTCCTTTTTCCTAGCTAAACTAGCAGCTTGCAGCATGAGTTTGTGACTTCTGCAGAGGTATGGTAGCCTCATCATTTTTTTTTCGAGGTAAAATTATGCGAGAAAAAGGGAGAAACCAATATGCCCAAATCCTACTGATGAATAGACACCACTCTGCATTGAAGATTAGTGAAGTCTGCTTACTTCTTGTGGCCTTGTCGATCCCTAGCATGATCTGAAACAATGATAAATCAATCTAATAGGAAAGGAGAAGTGATTATTCATGTCAGAAAAATCTAGGCGTGCATTTTAAACTAAAACACTATATACACTACCTCCCACCTCAATAGTTGTTGATTTATATGCTATTATCTCGAGAGGATAATGAAGATATGTAAGGCAAGGAATAAAAGGTCCTAAGCCTACTTGACTCTATGACGGTACCAGGAGGCAGGAGATGAAGATGGTCCAACAGGAGCTTGTTCCAGCTACATTTCCATTCTCTTTCCTCATTTCCTTCTCTAGAAGACTTGTAGGGTTATGGTATGTATAGAGAAGTTTGATCCATGCATTTGCAATTTTATGTGCATGTATGTTTACACTCAGACTGATGATATGCTGGTGATCAGTTACCACATTTTGAAACCCCTTTGGTTTAGTGATAACAAATCTGGAAGCTACATCTGGTCCATACAACTTTGGTAAACAAAGCTCCAATCATATCATTGCTTAAACAGCTAGTCACTAAGCATGCCTTAATTTAAGTTGTACATGACCTTTGATATACGAGTGAAAGCGCAATTTGACTTTCTCCAGATCCTTATTGTTTACCATTCATGTTCTGGTAAAAGATCATTTTCCAATTTTGAAAGGGTGGTCAACAACTATTCCATGTGTAGCATATGTTAGATGGTAGCTTTAGTGTACACTAGGTTCCACTTGCATTATTCTGATCTTATGTGAGCATGCGTTTCCTATCCAGAAAATTGTTGGTGAAAGTGACCAGAAATTCACCGAAGAGCATGAAGTCTTTGCCTGTGTGAATATTATACCGTCATGTTTCAGGATTGCGAGCCACGTTGAATTCTTTACAATCTTATCTATCCTTCCCTGTGAAGTTTACAGTTGTCCCTGTCAGTCTTTCATGGTACAGTTTCTTCTGTTGTTGAAGGCTTAAATTGCTTCCATAATTAGTAAATTTTACTATAGAGAAAAGGCGGGTGATTACTCAACCACATATGCGGACTTGAAAACCATATTGTATGTTCTGCTTACTGAAGCACACTTATTTCCTCATGTGATCCGATCGTACTACTTGTGGTCTGTATATGCCTCATGGCATCATCATCCAGGTCTCACTCAATGCTGCACGCATACACCTCGGCAAGGAGCCTCAAGCTTGGAGGCCAGACACTGACTAGTTCCTGTTTACCAATGGCGCTGCCGCGACATGCAAGCGAGCGTAACTGCAAATCTGAAGCTCCTCCGTGCGTGCCAGATGACTAAGCTTGCCTTCTTGCCATCACTGAGGTACTGTGCATGCCACTTTATCAGTTGTATGCCGAGCAAGAACGTGATGCGCCTGATAATGAATAAGCTTGTTATACATGTAAAATCTATTTGTTTGTTGCCTTGGATGCCGTGACATCTCAAAGTACATCTATTAGTTGCTACAACTCTTACCTCGTTAACTGGTGCTGCAGGTGGCATAGATCATCTAACAATAAACTACTAATTAATATTGGGTGACTGCATCTGAGAGCAGCCTACCAATAAACAATTATACACCAGAGTCTACTCGGAAGTCTCAAGCAAATATAAAGCTGGTCTGGCATTGTCTTGTATCTGAATGTTTGACAGGAACACTTCCCCATCTCCAGTTCCATGCTCCTTCTCATGGAGAACTTACTTACGCTAGTTCTTATTCTTCTTGGCTTAGCTCTGTTTTACTTGTCTAACATCCTATGGCTGAGACCGGGGAAGATAAGGAAGAGGTTGAGAAGGCAAGGTGTGAAGGGTCCCAAGCCTACTTTGCTTGATGGGAACACCAGAGAGATGAAGCGTATCCGTCATGAGCTCAAGCCTATGAAGAAGCAAGATAGCAACAATTACATCTCCACCCTCTTCCCTCACCTCCTTATCTGGAGGAAAACTTATGGTATGTATGCAAGTGCTTCTTGATACTATGATCTTGCTATGTTAGTATCTGAATATTTTGGACTGAAGCCGTGATCTTGATCCTTATTTGGTAGATATTTCTAGTCACATTTAAATTTTGCAAGGCAATTACCATCACAAAGTAGTTCCAAAGATGTCCGAGTTATTAATTGATTTGTACTCTGATAGTTGATGTGGTGAATGGATCAACACAAGCGAAGTGTCAGTACCATCACCTTCTTTTATTAACGGTTGTCAGAGAAATGGTACCATCCATTTTTCTAGTGATTTTTTTTTGTCCTTTTCAAGAGTAAGTAAAACCTACTCCATGTTATAGAACTCTTAATTGCTGCAGATCAGTTTTTTTTAAATATTTGTCAGAGTCTTAAAACATTAGCAAACCAATGGTGAATCTGGGCAGAAGCTGCCGAAGGGGCACAAAATATTAGAACTTGTGTTGTCATGACTTGTGTCATGAGAAATTAACTTTTTGTACTCAGGGTCACAGGACTTAAATACTGTCATATATTTATCCCTGTTATTCTCTTTCACTGTACAGTTTTCTTGCAGCATTCACAGTAGAGATTACTTGGGCTAACGTATTTTCCACAAAATAGAACTACAGTCTACAGCTACAGCCCTGAAATTGCTTAATCCCTTATCTGTAGTATTACACTTTTGCCTTGAATTCACCTTAGGTTAGTACATAGACAGTCTCATAGATAACGTGCCAACTAATTTATGCGCAACACTTCCATCAATACATTGCTTTCAAGCGGTGTTGTAACTTTCATATTATGAGATTTTTTAAGTTTAAACTACCGAAAACCTTAACTATGTGTTGACAATTGAATTTGCTTTAAACACATGTGTGTGCCCAACTAAGAACTTGAAGCATTCTCTTAACTTCTCTGTCACTCTGTAGATGTTCTATTCTTAAGTCACATGGATGATGCCAATATGCCATCAATAATGGATATCTGATAACATTTCTATATAGTGATTCCATACATTTATTCTTGTACCTTGTTTCTGGAGGACTTCACTTGCCAACTACTTTTTTTACATGACTTGACAACTACTTAAATACTATGCAATTTATGCTTTGATAGGTATTTTAGAACCACAGCGATGATCAGGTTTATCCGTAGTTATACTAATATTTGGTGTCAGTTTGATCTAAATCCATCTAAGAATAAATTACTAATCTGTTGTATGTATTCGTTTGTGCCACTTCTTCTGAGAATAAGGTAACTGAAAATATGAATCTGGAACAGGCTCTGTATTCCTGTACTCAACAGGAGGCCGGGAAATATTGCATGTTTCTCAGCCAGATATGGTAAAGGACATAGGCCACTGGACACCATCAGAGCTCGGGAAGCCTAATTATTTGAAAAAATCTCGTAAAGCTCTCCTTGGAGGAGGCATATTTACAGTGAATGGCGATGAATGGGTCTATCAGAGGAAGACCATGGCTCCAGAGTTCTTCATGGACAAGATTAAGGTAATAGACACACAATTTACTTACAGTTAACATGGTGTCAAAATCTGGAACAGTATCATGGCTGTAGGTGTGGTGTATATATGCAGGGTATGATACAGCTGATTGAGGATTCAACTGCTCCGTTGTTCGAAGCATGGGAGAGCATTCTCGACAGTGCAGGAGGGAGCAAGGAGATAGTTGTCGATGAGTATGTGCGGAACATCTCAGCAGATGTAATCTCCAGGGCTTGCTTCGGCAGTAGCTTCGCGAAAGGAGAGGAGATATTCTGCAGGCTTAGGAAGCTTCAAACGGCAGTTTCCCAACATGATTCATTTGTAGGACTCTCTGCACCGTGGTAAGTAAACGGTACTACCAGTCATATCCATACTTAATCTACTTAATCTGGTGTCTTTCTGCGTGTTTTATCGGGTAAGTCGGAATGCCTTTATTTCAGTAGACAGGAGTCCGCACAGAACTGCAAAAAAATAAAAAAATAATTGAAACAAGCACAGAACTGCAATTAGGTTGCTTTTAAACGTGAAACAACTACCCAGGGTTCAATGACACTAGTTATTTCATGCTGTTGCAGGAAGCACCTGCCCACCAAGAGCAACCGAGAGATACAGAATCTGGTTGAGGAAGTTAGGCTACTGATCCTGGAGCTGGCAAAGACCAGCACGAATGAGAACGGATCCGAGCATTCGGGCACTTGTAATGGTCTTCTGCGTGCAATCATCAACAGTGCGCACGGCCCTGGCCATGGTGGCACCGCCGAGGATTTCATCGTCAGCAACTGCAAGACCATGTACTTTGCGGGGCACGAGACCACAGCTGTTACCGCCATTTGGTGCCTGATGTTACTGGCGACGCACCCGGAGTGGCAGGATCGCGCCCGTGTTGAGGCACTGGAGGTTTGCCATGGGAGGAGAGCATTGGACGCCGATGGCCTCCAACGTCTCAAAACGGTGAGCAGTCAACATCCTTCCATGATCCTGTAAGTAGATATCGTCCCTTTTTATTCATGCATGCGTTGCACCTATTGCATCAAAATGCAGCTGACGATGGTGATCCAAGAGACTCTCCGTCTGTACCCACCGGCGTCGCTGATGATGCGCGAAGCTCTGACGGACATCAGGATCGGCGACCTGGACGTGCCCCGCGGAACGATCGTCCAGGTGACCAGATCGATGCTGCACCTCGACAAGGAGGCCTGGGGCCTGGACGCCGACGAGTTCCGCCCGAGCCGGTTCGTGAACGGCGTGGCCGCCGCGTGCAAGCCGGCGCACATGTACGCGCCGTTCGGGATCGGGGCAAGGACCTGCATCGGGCAGAACCTGGCGATGACGGAGCTGAAGGTGGTGCTGGCGCGTCTGCTGAGCAGGTTCGCCTTCTCGCCGTCGCCGAGGTACCGGCACGAGCCGGTGTTCCGGCTGACCATTGAGCCCGGGTTCGGCATGCCGCTGATGGTGACAAGGCTGTGATACCTCATCACCATGTGTAGGGGTCTGAACCTTTTTCCTTTTCGACGAGGCGTGTATGCCCTGAACTTTAGACACGACAATGATCAGTCTCATTTTTGCAAGAGCGTCTCTAGCAATCTCTAGCAGTCCCCTTAAAGGGGCAAACTTTATTTTTTCGGCGGCCATTTTTGTCTAAGAGCATCTCTACAGACTACTTATCCCGTGGGCTTTAAAACGCGGATAAACGTTGCGAAATTGCGTTTTTAGGTCCTGTGCGGCCTATACTTCTCAAAAATGAACATTAAAATAGAATATTCATATGACGCCTGCAAAAAAATCATTTTTTTCTTTTCCCACCTACAGTCTGCGAATTATCCGTCAAATTTCCACGTTCGCCCCCAATCTTGGGCGTCGCCAACTGCACCACCAAGCGTTCGCGGGTGGCCTGCCCTACAAAGCGAGTTTGCGGTGCTCAATTCGGCGGAGGTCCAGCGGCGAAAACACTATAGCGAACTTTCCTCATGCCAAACGAAGATAATAAAGAACAAAAACGAAAAACACAGCAAGGGGACACAGATTTAATGTGGAAAAACCTCTCTAACAAAGAGAGGAAAAAACCACGGGCACCAGCCAGCGAAACTTCACTATATCGAGGAGTGTTTATAAACGCCGGGGATTTCACAGATGCAACTCATCCTAACCGGCGGCTTACAAGGGGTTTATATATCGGTGAAAACCTAGGTCTTCGACGATTCGTATCGTACCGGCGACGGGCCTCGCTCCACTCGTCAGATGTTGGCCTATACTTTGTAGAATTTGGATCAACATATAACACATGCAACCCTTGAATTTATAGTTCCGTCCGGAGGTGTTATAAGAAATCATATTTCTAAATGTTAAAAATTGAAAAAAATGTCTACATATACATTAAAACATTTTATCTTCATTTATAAGTTTTCAGGATCAAATAACATTCTTGTCCATGCAAAAAAGACAAAAATGTATTGTAAATAGTCGTACTCATGTGATATTTTTTGTCTTTTTTATACACGACACGTAAAATATTCTTTCATTCCGGCAAATAGAAACACAAGTTACTGAACCTGATCGGAACTTGGGTCGGAACTTGGGACGGAACTTCCGCTCAAGCAAAAACGCAGGATAGCATTGCACAAAAACTTTAATAACTTTTTATTCCGGACTCCGTTTTTTATGATCTTGGACTCGTTTTGAAGAGAACGAAAAGCTTTACAAGATTATGCATAGAAACCTCCAGCATGGAAGGATATAACCAAATTAAGAAAGATATGACCTCTCTATAAGCAATGAACCGATAAAACCTCCAAAACCCAAAACACAAGAAGTTGAGCTTGGAAACTCCGATTGGGATGAAACCAAATTTTTTGGGAAGATAAAACCAAGTAGAACCCAAAAAAATATTAAATATTGGATACCACCAAGAGAGAAAATATCAAGTATATATATGTGAGATATCTCCTAAGCTGTGGAGCCGGAAAAACCCGCACGATCAAGAATGCAATAAGATATGCAAGGAAAATCCTTATTTGATGAACTAGAGATTGTTATGATGATAACCACAATCTCTAGATCCTCTCATGAAGAAGAACCAAATAACGACCAAGAAATATGATGTTATATGCAAAGGATTGAGATCTCTCTGAACGATGAGAGCCCCTCTTGATAGTACGGCTATCTATCCTAAACCCGGTCTCCCAACTAACAACACGAGACTGGCAAAGAGAAGCCATATCAAGAACATACCTTTGCCTTGAGCATCCCACTTGAACTTTATGTGGACCGTCTTGTTCTTCTATAGTGGGAACACCTTTCTTGTTTGCTCTTACTTGATGAAGATGAATACTTGCAAATTGCTCCCACATACTTCATGGGAAAACCTCTTCTTTGAACTTGTCTTCATCACTCCATGATCATGAGGATGGCAAGCTTCAAGCATGAGATCTTCTAGAGATGGCGCATATTGAGCTTTCCCTTCTTCATCCATTCTTGAGGTTGATCCATCTTGATGCAACTCTTTGCACTTGTCTTGATCAACCTTCAAGCTCATTTCTTCATGATTCCAATGGGCACAAAGACCTTGGAAATTTCTTCAACTTTCAACCTTGAGACCAAAACATGGCACAAGCGATGGTAATGGACAAACCTACAAGTGAAACTCAATTTACACATTAGTCCATAGAGATTGTCATTAATTACCAAAACCACACATGGGGGCATATATGCCCTTTCAATCTCCCCCATTTTGGTAATTGATGGCAATCCCTTAGCGAGGGTTTAAATATGATAATTAACAACCAAAGCGGTTGCCCCAACATCAAATACTACACAAGTATGTGATGTTGGTACAACCAAAATATACAGAGCAAACTCCCCCACAAAATATGCATGTGTGATGAACTTAAATTTCATTGCATAGATCGCCAACCGTTACCGTTGGTTGAGTTTCCTCTATATATTCAACATGCAAAGCAACCACAAAGATGCAACAGCATGAGAGGCAAATGCTTAAGAACACAATCAAAGAAAAATCAAAGCAAAGGCCAACTTCCCTTAAACCCTCCAAAACTTCTCCCCCATTGGCAGCGATTGCTAAAATGGGTGAAAAGTTCTAGACGGCCAATATAGTGAGAATTCCTCCAAAGGTGTGCGTATGCACAAGTCAAATGATGAGTACTTGGGAGGAAGTAAAACTATATTGAGGACCCAAAGATTGCAAAAAGACAATAAAAGGAAATAAACTTGAACAAATAAAGCGAGCAACCAAAAGATCCACAAGGACCAATTGAGAAACCAACAAATGATATCAAATGGAAACAACAACAAAAGGAGTGTTTAAATGAAAATAGAGAAGTTCACCAAACTTTGTGCAAAGATTAGAGTACTTGTATTTGAATACAATATGCAGAAATATGGAATCCTCGCTCCCCTATAAGCATTTAAACCACAACAAATGAGAAAGAAGGAAAATGTGCACTATTAAATGAATTAGAGAAGTTCCCCAAAGATTGTGCACCAGTTATAGTAATTGTATTTGGAAACAACGTGCACAACCATGGACTCCTCACTCCTCCAAACTCATCTAACAATGCACTCAAAGTTCAATAAATTTGGAAGACACCAAAGAATCACAAAGGAAAAAGAGGTGATTCCAAGAAATGCAAAAACAACCAAAGAATGATCTTCTCTTGTTTGTGTAAATTTATAGGTGGAAAATATGACAAAGAAAAATGTCCACAAAGAAATGTGCTCAAACAAAATAGATACACAAGAAAGCATATGAAAGGCAAAACAGAAGTCATAGAATATACCAATAAGATGTTTTTCTTGAAAGCATGCCCAAGGGCTCAACTATATCTTATTGTACATCGATGAGCTTCAAACACCAACAAACTCCATACGTTACTACTATAACCAAGGGAAGAAGGGATAGAAGGAATATATGGATAAAGGTAACAAGTATAAAAAATCAACTTTGTAAAAATACTCACTATTGCACATGAGAGATATTGAGGAAACGATATGCAATAAAATTTCTAGATTGACATATTTGGGATTGGTGAATCATGAGCATGATTTAGTATAGTCCCCATTATATGCACTCATCTCAACATACACACATTTGAAATAGAGAGAACTTCTTCAAAGCCAAAGCAAGAAATCCAACATATGCAAGTACACAAATTCATGCCAACAAGCAACCTACAAAAGGTTGGGAACAAGATATGTATGCATGAGAGAGATACTTGTTATCGAGATATAATTGGTAGGATGAAGAAGATATGAATTCGTTGATCATCCTAGCTTGCATCCAATTGACATGTAGACGCCATTTCTTCCTTGTTCAAGATACAAGAACCCAATATATACCCCCAATGTACCTAAAACACCAATAAGTACACTATGGTCCCCAAACAAATTGGGTCCGAAGTAGTTAGTGCAACTACAATACATAGGAGAGCCTCCACACAAATATGTGCATATTGATATGAAATTGAATTTCATGCACATCTTAGCCCATTAGGATTTGGTGGAGTTTCCCCTATATATTGGATCAAAGAAAGAAAGCATGCCATAATATATACAAGAAGTAAATATGCATGCATAAGACTTTCAAGAACCAAAAGGAGATAAAATTTGAACAAAAACACCAAGTAAACCAATAAGACACACAACAAGGTATGACTCGACAAAAGGTGTCCAAATTGTATCAAAGAACCAAATCAACACATGAAAGAACACAAGTTCAACAAATGAACTCTAAAGATCAAAAGAGATAAAAGATAGACAAAAATACCAATGCTCAAGGATTTATCTCATCCTAAAAGATCAAAACAAGTGACAAAGAATGAGATAAAACCAACTCCTAAAGAGAGCAAGGTTCCAACAACCAAAACAAACTCTTCACACTTTTCATGATGACACACAAAGTACCAACACAAAAAGGATCGAGCTTCCAAGCAAAAAATGGATCAAAACAAGAAGCGTAAAACAATGTCCTAGATAATATAGGAGAGCTCCCCCATAAGTAGAGCATTATATAATTTTGACTTCGAATGCAAGATGCCCACAAATGAGATCATCACTACCACCTACACTAAATAAAATACAAGGGTATACCAAAAAAAGATCCACAAGATGCAAAGAAATCTTGGGAGAAAAAAGAAAAAAAAATTCTTGGCAAAGGATAGGAAAATAAGAAAAGGCCAAAGTGAATATGATCAATAAAATCTACCATATATGGAGTACCAATTGTCCAAATACAAGAAATATAAGATAAATTTTCCCGAGGTATTTTGCAAGGATATCACGATCATATTCACACCAAGAAGCATATAACAAAGCATGAGAAATGAGCTTGATGCTTCGAGAGAGATTTTTGATTGCTTCAAATAGTAACATAATCACTAGTGATTAGATTAAATAGAAGCAAGTGGTTCCCATGAGGATATATAGATCCAAATATGAGGAAACACATACCAAGAATCACTCTCACACACAAGATCCAAGAGATGAGCAATAAAACATCCAAGCAAATTGGAACTTGTATGAGAAAATGTGCCACATAGGAGCTAGATAATTCTCAATATCAATTCTAAGTGGCACTACCTCAAATTTCCACATTTTCTAGGTTTGTAATATGCACAAAGCATACAACTCCCCCATAATGTGATAAACCAAGAAATCTCAACAAGAGGCAAAAATATCAAAATAGAGGTATTAATGGACATTATGGAACTTGAGTTTCTCATGAGAGAGACATACCACATAGAGACTATATAAACACGCAATAAAACTACTAAGTGGTTTTCCTCATGTACACACATTTTAGGATTGTGGAATTCCCAAGCATAACACTTCCCCAAAACAGAATATCCCATTAATCCCTCACAAGAGCCAAATAAGATACCTACTAGAAACAATAAAGGCTCCAAACCAAGAAACACAAATACATGGTGTGCCAACCAACATACACAAATATACATCATAGGTCAATAAGTAAGTGGGAAGCACAACATGTACAAACACATGCAAGGTACAACACCAACACATGCACAAGGGTGCAAGTAACTATAAATGTAAAGGAGTTTAGCACAAGTTACCGTAAGGAGGAACATTGGATAAGGAATAGAAGCATGATAACCAATGACTTGCCTTTGATAACAAGAATATGATGAAGATCCCTTAATTCTTCATAAGGTAGCCAAGTCTTCAATGCCCTCCAAAACACCTATTGATCAAGTTTTAACTTGTTGGTCCCCAACCAAGTTGGGTCCTAAGAAGTTAGTCACAATAGGCTTGGCCACCCCAAATGGTTCTTTTCTTGACACCACTTTGGGCACCAACAAATTTGGCAAACACATTGCCACCCTCATCCTTACGAAGTGAATAAGCATCATCAAGATAGGATGGGATGAGGATTTACCCATGGTGCATGAGGAAGAAAGGTGCCCCTTCTCATGGCATATATAGCAAGTTCTTCTCTTCCCATCTTTCTTCTTGGGAGGAGATGCACCATGAAGAAGAGCTTGAGGCTTCTTGGGAAGTGTCCCATCTTGAGCTTGTGGAGGAGCTTGAGGCCGCTTCCCTCGTTGCTTCTCACTAAGAGGATTCTTCTTCAATGGGAAATCCTGTAGGGTTTCGTAGCATGGAAAACAAAAAATTTCTACCACATACAAACAAACAAGCCAAGATCTATCTACTAGATTGTAGCAATGAGTCGATGGAATAACTCACCCTCGAAGATTCCAAAGTGTTTAACGAGAGCAGATTCTCGTGGGTGATGTAGTCGTACTCTTCCCGATCTCAAGATCGCGTAGACGATCCTTCCGCTGCGTTCGGCAGCGCTTCAATCGGTCACACGTTGATTTTCGATGAAGACCTTCCTCTCCCTTGTTCCAGCAGGCAGCGGAGGTTGTAGCACTCTCCTCGCGATTCCGGTAGCATGACGGCGTGGTACCGGAAGTAGAGGGGAGATCTCGCAGGGCTTCGCCTTAAGCCGGAGCGATTATGGTGGACTATGAGAGAGGCCTTGGCAATCTAGGGTTTAGAGGCACCAAGGGATTTAGAGCAACCAGCAGCTAGGGATTAGCTAGATGGCGGTTTAGAGGAGTTCTAGGGCACCAGATCTAGAGGGTGGCCTAGGGTTTAGAGGCGGGCTAAGGGCAAGGTAGGAGAGGGGGCGCCCTCCTTTCTTTATAGGTGGGAGGGGCGGCTAGGGCTAGCCGAGTCCTCCCCCAACTCCCTTGCTGGCCGGCGGTTTGGAGGAGAGAAGGGAAACCTTCTCTTCTCAGGTTTCCTTCTCTCCCTCCACTTCACAAAATAGTCGTTTGACTTTTCAAATTGGCGTTTGACTTTTCAAACTAGGATTTGATTAAACCCTTTATTTTGTTTAGCGATGACACCTAGTACATGATGCAATCATTCCAACTTGTTATGACACATTCATGTACCCTTCCCCTCCGGAGTGCCGGACATTCCGGAACCTTCTAGAACATTTCCGATGAAAACACCGGAACCATTCCCGAACTCCGAAATAGGACTTTCCTTATATGAATCTTATTCTCCGGACCATTCCGGATCTCCTCGTGATATCCCAGATCCCATCCGAGACTCCGAACAACATTCGGTCTCTTACTCATCATTCCATAACTACTCAAACAACGTCGAATCCTTAAGTGTGTCTCCCTACGGTTCGTGAATTATGCGGACATGATCGAGACACTTCTCCGAACAATAACCAATAGAGGAATCTGGAAATTCATATGGCTCCCACATATTTCTACGATTACTTTGCGATCGAATGAACCACTTACATACGATACCAATTTCCCTTTGTCTCACGATAGTTTACTTATTCGAGGTTTTGATCGGTATCTCGCATACCTAGTTCAACCTCATACGATAAGTACTCTTTTCGTTCCTGTGATATGTGATCCCTTGTGATCCAGTCACATGCTTGCAAGCTAATTGGATGACATTCCACCGAGAGGGCCCAGAGTATATCTATCCATCATATGGATGGACAAATCCCACTCTTGATCCATGTGTCTCAACCCATACTTTCCGAACACTCAATGCCACCTTTATAGCCACCCCACGGTGGTGTTTGATGTCATCAAAGCATCCTTCCGGTGATGGTGATAAGCATGATCTCATGGTCGAAGGAATTAGGTTACTATGTATCAGAAAGCTTATAGCAAATGAACTATATTAAATGACTTGATCTTTATGCTACGCTTAACTATAGGAGTATGTCCATCACATCATTCTCCTAATGATATGACCCTGTTGTTAATAACATCTCTATGTTCATGATCAGGAAACCATGATCATATATTAACCAACAAGCTAGTTCAACAAGAGGCTTTACTAGGGACTCTTTTATGTTTACAAATCACACAAGTATTAATGTTTCCGGTTAATACAATTATAGCATGGTATGTAAACATTTATCATAAGTATGAAGATATGATAATAACCACTTTATTATTGCCTCTTGGGCATATCTCCAACAGTCTCCCACTTGCACTAGAGTCAATAATCTAGTTTCAAACCTTTGTGTATTCAACACCTATGGCTTTCTGGTGTCGTATGTACACGATTGCTAGTGGTTAACTGATCTCCGGATCTGACACTTACAGGTCCGTATGTAATTGCATGTCTTTGCGTCTCTACGCATCACTCATTCTCTAATGAGATAGCTTGGTACAAATTTGGTCCTTTGGTGTGACCTTTAGTTCTTTGGGGTTAAAACATGTTGATAATATTGTCGTACAATATATCTTCATAGTACTATCCCACTGTGAACTACACCTAGTTTGATAACAAACTACTTGACACAAATGCCCTCTTTTGCTGCTATATTAGCAGTCATATACTTAGCCTTTTGTTGTAGTATCTGTCACAATGTCTTAACTTTGGAATTCATCCAAATCCATTATGGAACTTACTTTCCATTATATTGTGCCACCCTTAGTTTAGATTGAGATAAACTTAATTTGTACTTTGTGACAAAACTAGTATCAATGTAGTACTTTTACAATGAACTAACCATCTATTTGTCACTTCTACAAATAATATACTCTTAGTTCTTCCAAAAGATCATAAGAATATCCTTACTATTGTCCAATGATCAACTTATGAATCATTCTGGTATATGCTCATAACATTTAGAGTATAGGACATATCTGGATTTGTACATATCACAGTATGATTGATATAAATACTCTTTGTGATTTCATACATCAAGTATCAATCTATACTTGAATCTTTGTTTCACTTACCCAGTGTCAATACACTTGAATATATCATCAATATTGAACTCATTCAAAAAAAAAATTGTGTGACAAGAACCTTTCTTGTAGTTTCTATATTGAACTCATTCAATACATCATCTATGTACTTTCTGCACAACCATATTAGCGTCTATTGATGCCAAATATTTGGGTTTTGCCTAAGTCTTTCATCGGGATGAAATTCTTAATATGTGTTAATAAAAGATACATCATTTCCAATCAACAATATGTCTTCCACATAATGTATTAGAAACATGTCTTAGCGCTCCCACTTAATTTCTTGCAAATGCAAGCATCTTCATCGCTCTCATTTAATTTAAACTCCTTTAACAGTTTCATCATAGTGAATATTCCAACTCCGCAATGCTTACTTCAACCATTGAAGTTTGCATATGCATTTAGCATCCTTTGAATTAACAAAACCCTATGGACCATGTCATGCACACGTCCTAGGTAACCCTTCTATTAGAAGAACTTGTTTTGTTTATCCAACACATAACAAAATTATATGTCGTGGTTGCTACATTAATCCGTCTAGACTAAATCGCTATGAAAGATCAAATCTTGTCATAGTCAACCTTTGAACATTGTTGTGAACTCTTTCCCAACATGTCGACCATTTCATAGATGCGAAACATCCATGTCTATTTCTTTATAGATCCAAACACAACTGTAAGGTCTTACACCTTTCTCGAGGGTCCTTCAAGTTCAAAACTTGATTTCTCGTGTATGGAACTATCACGGATTTTATGGCTTCAAGCCATTTTACGGAGTCAGGGCCCATCATCGCTTCTTTGCATGTAGTACGTTCATTATTCTCAAATAATGATTCAACTCTCAAATCTTGGTATTTGATTGCTTACTCGACCTACTTGGTTCAATAGAAACTTTGACCTTCGTAACCACAACCTTTGAGGCACATGAGCCATGAGCATTGTTGCTGCCTCCGGAACACTTTTCGGCGCTGCACAACTTTGCACATATAGCTAAGGTTCTTTTAACTTTATCAAAGTTCTATTGTCCTCCCACTTATCTTTTCACAAAAAATTCCTTCTCGAAGAAACTTGACGTTCTAAGTGACAAACACTTTTGTCTCCGATGTTATGGAGGATTACTTAACAGTTATTCGAAATAACATACAAAGACAGGTTCATCCGACTTTGGTTGCAAACATCTTTATTATGCATAGCATACCAATGTTTAAGAAATGACAACTTGGGTTTTATCCCAAACCACGACTTTATATGGTGTCATTTCAACGGATTATGATGGAGCTCTTTTCAGTGGAAAAACGGTAGTCTCTATAGCTTTTAATCTTTAAAATATAATGTCAGTTTTATGATTTACACCTTAGATCTTACCATGTCAAACAAGGTTTAATTACATATCTCGAACACTCCATACTCTTATGGTGTTTCGGGAAAAATGCAAATCCACGGAATGATTCCTTAAATCTTAGGTATTATGCTAAACTTGTAACTCAAATATCTTCCTTTATGATCTTATCATAAACTATTTATATTCTTGTTACAATGATTTTGCACTTCATCTTGAAAGTCCTTGAACTTTTCAAATGTTTTATACTTCATCCTTATTAAGTAAATATTCATATATTCACTCAAATTTTCGGAGAAAGCATATGAAGTTGAAATCCATCGCTCTTGACTACACATAATGGACTTCGTACAACAATATGTATAAGTTCCAATAAGCTAGTCATTCGTTCCTTTTTGGCCTATGAACGAAGTTTTAGTTATCTCTAGGAAAGTTTAATAAGCGTCATGTGATCAAAAATCAAAAGACTCCAAAATTCCATCCACATGGAGTTTCTTCATGTTTTCTTTCCAATATAATTTAAACGGCGATGTCACTTCCTAAGCGATCTTTCAATCAATTTGTCTTTCGACATTTTTAGCACTAGTTTTATGGATGTGATTTCTCCAACGAGATTTGTGAATCATCCATCTTTTATGGATTACGACAATTATTTGAACAACCCTTTTGTTCTCATAATACCTGATAAAACAAATCTTGAAGGCAAGCTTTGATGTTTAACGAGCAACACAATAACCCTTTATTTGTTCTCGATGAACATCATCACATATTCTTTTGCTAGTTACTTAGGCCATTGTAGTTCATGAATTGTGTTGTTTCGTATGACGATTCACACCAACAAATTCAGTAGCAAATACTTAAGAACCACATTGTTTAAGAAGCAAAGAATATAGCCATAACATGTATATCATCTATATACTTAAACTGAACAATTCTAGTCTTTTCTTTTCTGCCATATATTTATGAGATTCTCTTTCAGTATTTATTTTCTGTTTGAAAGAATCTATCAACATCAATAGTGGAGTCATACATATGACACATAGTTCAAAGCGTGTATAATTAAATACCAATGTATTTGGACTTGCACTTTGAAGTAGATCACCATCATCAAATGTTTGGTGTGCTTTCAAATTCCATTCTTTAGTAATCTCTTGGTGTGGTAAATATTTTACCTACATCAAATATTCACCCTTATCATGGAATTATTCATGATCAAGCTACTTTTAGCTTATAAAGATGAATCGCGAGTATAATGTTGCTCTCCAAAACCTTTTGGTGGATTAGGACAACTAGTGTCTCCAACCTTTTGCAAATTCTCATCAAATATGAGAACATGACTTTTGCCATATTATACTCTATCATGTTGTAACCAAAACTCCGTTTCAGATATCACAATATCTTCCACACATCATGGTTTCTGAAACAACTCTTTCAGATCCTAGATAACCTTGATATTAAGACAATCCTTTGAATATCAAGAATCATGGAGACAAACATGATACTCATACACTAACTCTTGAAATTGTCACTCTTGTTTTAATACCAATTATTAAACTTCATGGAGTAACCAGAACTTACTGAAAGTTTGCAATAGGACTTTTAAACTTTAGATTAACACTTCAAAACAATACGATACCAGTTCGTAAAGTAACTAACCAGAATTCTATAGTTCTATCATCTCAATTAAAACTAAGCGCAAGGTGGTAAACGGATGCCAATGACTACAACAATTATGCAAATTCACTTTGATTTAATTTATGATAAATAGTGTTCAACTTTTAATCATATTGCCGTTGAACTCCCACTCAAAACAATATCCCTCACATTGTTTTAGTGATCACACGAACCAAATCCACCACATCAAAACCGATCATCATGAGAGTTGATGTGGCTTCAATGGCAAACAATCATCATGTTCATCATATCTACTATATGACTCATGCTTTACCTTTCGGTGATCCGTGTTCCGAGACCATGTCTGTACATGCTAGGCTCGTCAAGATTAAACCTTAGCTTCCGCATGAGCAAATCTGGCTTGCTCACATTGTATACACTCGCAGAATCTAACACACCCGATCATCACGTGGCGCTTCGAAACAACGAGCTTTAGCAACGGTGCTTACTAAGGATGAACACTTTAAAACTTGAAATTGTGTGCTTGAGGGATCATCTTATAATGCTACCGTCGTGAACTAAGCAATACAAGATGCATAAAAGGATTAACATCACATGCAATTCATAATATGTGATATGATATGGCCTTTCTTCTTGTGCTTCCGATCTCCATCTTCAAGCACGAACATGATCTCCATCATCACCGGTGTGGTGTCAAGGTCAATGGCGCCGCTTCATGGTTGTCTTCCACCAGCATCAACTATTACAACTACTTTGAATAGACACGCGGGTCTTAACAGAATTTAAAGACAACCATATGGCTCATGCCGGTTGCTAACTTACAATAAGGAACATTGGATACATCATATATAATCACAATCATGGCCATATCACATCACAACACACCCCTACAAAACAAAGTTAGACGCCTCTAATTTTCTTTGCATGTTTTACGTGGTTTGGGGCTTTCAATAAGTGTCGTTCTAACTTACGAACAAGAACCACAACATTGATAGTAGTATTGTCAATCACCCGTTGTAAATTGAATTTTAACTATGTTGGGAGAAACAGGCACCCGCAAAGCCACTTATGCAATACAAGTTGCATGTCAAGCGTGGAGCAAGTCTCATGAACGATGTCATGTAAGGTTAGCCCGGGTCGCTTCATCCCACCATACCGCAAGATGCAAAGTACACAAGAAGCAATCGACAACAAAAACATCAACGCCCACAATGACCATTGTGTTCTACTCGTGCAACAGATCTACATATAGACACGGCTCTGATACCACTGTAGGGTTTCGTAGCATGGAAAACAAAAAATTTCTACCGCATACAAACAAACAAGCCAAGATCTATCTACTAGATTGTAGCAACGAGTCGATGGAATAACTCACGCTCGAAGATTCCAAAGTTTTTAACGAGAGCAGATTCTCGTGGGTGATGTAGTCGTACTCTTCCTGATCTCAAGATCGCGTAGACGATCCTTCCGGCGCTGCGTTCCGGCAGCGCTGCAATCGGGTCACACGTTGGTACTGACGAAGACCTTCCTCTCCTTGTTCCAGCAGCGGAGGTTGTAGCACTCTTCGCGATTCCGTATGCACGGCGTGGTACCGGAAGTAGAGGGGAGATCTCGCAGGGCTTTGCCTTAAGCCGGAGCGATTATGGTGGACTATGAGAGAGGCCTTGGCAATCTAGGGTTTAGAGGCACCAAGGGATTTAGAGCAACCAGCAGCTAGGGATTAGCTAGATGGCGGTTTAGAGGAGTTCTAGGGCAGCCGCATCTAGAGGCTAGAGGCCTAGGGTTTAGAGGCGGCCGGCAAGGGCAAGGTGTAGGGAGAGGGGGCGCCCCCTCCCTTTATTTTATAGGTGGGAGGGGCGGCTAGGGCTAGCCGAGTCCTCCCCCAACTCCCTTGCTGGCCGGCGGTTTGGAGGAGAGAAGGGAAACCTTCTCTTCTCAGGTTTCCTTCTCTCCCTCCACTTCACAAAATAGTCGTTTGACTTTTCAAATTGGCGTTCGACTTTTCAAACTAGGATTTGATTAAACCCTTTATTTTGTTCACTGATGACACCTAGTACATGATGCAATCATTCCAACTTGTTATGACACATTCATGTACCCTTCCCCTCCGGAGTGCCGGACATTCCGGAACCTTCTAGAACATTCCCGATGAAAACACCGGAACCATTCCTGAACTCCGAAACAGGACTTTCCTTATATGAATCTTATTCTCCGGACCATTCCGGATCTCCTCGTGATATCCCGGATCCCATCCGAGACTCCGAACAACATTCGGTGTCTTACTCATCATTCCATAATTACTCAAACAACGTCGAATCCTTAAGTGTGTCTCCCTACGGTTCGTGAATTATGCGGACATGATCGAGACACTTCTCCGAACAATAACCAATAGAGGAATCTGGAAATTCATATGGCTCCCACATATTTCTACGATTACTTTGCGATCGAATGAACCACTTACATACGATACCAATTTCCCTTTGTCTCATGATAGTTTACTTATCCGAGGTTTTGATCGTCGGTATCTCTGCTTACCTAGTTCAACCTCGTTACCGATAAGTACTCTTTTCTCGTTCCCGTGATATGTGATCCCTTGTGAGCCAGTCACATGCTTGCAAGATAATTGGATGAAATTCCACCGAGAGGGCCCAGAGTATATCTATCCGTCATATGGATGGACAAATCCCACTCTTGATCCATGTGTCTCAACCCATACTTTCTGAACACTCAATGCCACCTTTATAGCCACCCGCCACGGTGTGGTGTTTGATGTCATCAAAGCATCCTTCCGGTGATGGTGATAAGCATGATCTCATGGTCGAAGGAATTAGGTTACTATGTATCAGAAAGCTTATAGCAAATGAACTATATTAAATGACTTGATCTTTATGCTACGCTTAACTATAGGAGTATGTCCATCACATCATTCTCCTAATGATATGACCCTGTTGTTAATAACATCTCTATGTTCATGATCAGGAAACCATGATCATATATTAACCAACAAGCTAGTTCAACAAGAGGCTTTACTAGGGACTCTTTTATGTTTACAAATCACACAAGTATTAATATTTCCGGTTAATACAATTATAGCATGGTATGTAAACATTTATCATAAGTATGAAGATATGATAATAACCACTTTATTATTGCCTCTTGGGCATATCTCCAACAAATCCCTCACATGATGCCCTTCTTACTTGCACTTGAAGCACACAATGTTGGCCGGATTCTTCACTTGTCCTTGTCCCTTCTTCTTGTTGCCCTTGTGCTTCAACACGTTAGTGGGCTTGTTCTTGATGTTGGAGTTGAATCCAAGCCCACTCTTGTCACTTGGGTGTCATCGCACACTCAACATGTTCTTGAGTGTGGTCTTCCCTTCATCACACCTTTTCGAGTCATTCTTCAAAGAAGTGACTTGAGCCTTGAGCTCTTTGATTTCCTCTACATGGTTAGTATCAACAAAAATACTGGAGGAAGTAGATTCTTCATTGTTAGAGCAACAAGGCAAGGAATGCAATTCATCACAAGATATAGCATGGTTGTGAGAGGATGAATTACAAGGACTAGCACATGGCAATATAACATTTGGAGTAGATATAGTGCTAATGTCCACATGAGGCCCACTATATGTTACCTTTGACACAATGGCCTCATGATCTAACCTTAGCCTACCATGGGAGACTAGAAGACCCTCATGCGAGCTTGAGAGCTTGGCATGACTTTCTTCTAATTTCCCATAGTTGCTAGTTAGCAAAGCAAGTTGAGCCTTTAGCTCAACATTCTCCTTCAAGATAGATGCTTCACAAGAAATAGAGTTAGTAGCACAAGCATCATCATTTAATGCAAGAGGTGAGGGCAACTTGGAAAGCTCTTTAGAATATGAAGCTTTAAGTTGCTCATGTGACTCGGTGAGTTTGATGAGCTCCACCTTGATGACCCTAGAGCCATTGTTGAGGTGCTCAAAATCCTCAAGGAGTTTAGCATATGCAACTTCAAGTTCATCATTTTTAATTTGAAGGGCACTTGCCACCTCAAACTCTCTATCATGAGATTTCTTTACTCTAGATAGTTCTAGAGCAAAGGTCTCCTCAATAGATTCCTTAGTGGTTTGTTCCTCTTCAATAGATTCATTTAGATTTGCAATTTCATTAGCATACTCACGCTCAAGACTACTTATTTTATCTATTGTGTCCTTATGCTCATATATTAGTTGCTTACTTTCAATAACACAAGTCAAGATTTCAATGAAAGTAGAGTAAGCATTTTTATTTGGATGAAGAGCATGAAGGACTAGCCCCCCTTCTTTTTTAAAGAAGCGACATCATCATCTACTTCTACATGATCAACATTCACATCATCATGAGATATATTAGGATCCAAAGGAGAGGTTACCTTTGAACCCTTAGCCATGAGGCACAAGTGAACATTGGGAGAATGTGATGATGGGGGAACACATGAAGCTCCAATCGCAACCTTGCCTTGGCCCACACATTCTTTAGTTTCCTCTACATGGTTAGTGAAAGGATCGTATGGGCACCTAGAGGGGATGAATAGGTGCTACTTAAAATTTTCTTCTTTTTCAAATTAGGGTTTGACAAGAAAGGTAAAATCTCTAGATTATGCAACTATGGTGAATTTACCTATATGTCAACCATGCAATAACTATCACAACACTAAGCAAGAACAAGTGAATAAAGTGCGGTAAATGATAGAAGTAACCAAAGGAGTGGACGCAGAGACACAAGGATTTGTTTCCCGTAGTTCCTTCCTTTTGAGGGGAAGTACGTCTACGTTTGGAGAGGGGGTGGTTTCAAACCACCAACGCCACGAGAGGCCTCCCTTGTTCTCCGATGAATCTCACCCCAACGGGCTCGATCCACCTTCCACTATATCGGCAACCTTCGAGGTGGAAGCCAACACCTTTACAACAAGTTCGGGGCACACATCCACAACTTAATTGGAGGCTCCCAAATACAAGCAAGATGTCAAGACAAATCAAAGACAAGCTTGTAAGAACCAAATCAAAGTTAGGGTTTCCAATGAAACACTAGAGCTTGGGGGCCCTCAAGTGAATGAGGGGGAAATGAAGATCTCTCTTGGTGAAGATGTAGATCAAGGCCTCCTCCTTCGATTCTCCAAAGATCAATGACTTTGGATGGTTGGATGAAGAGATCTTGTAGATTTGGTGGCTCTAATGGAGTTGGTGTTCTTGAGCAGCTCGAGCAGTGGGAGGAAGAAGATAAGGGTGCCCTTTTATAGGCAGCTTCCTCCATGAACCGTTTTCTGACCGTTGTAGAAAAGTCAGACCGGAGACTCCGGTCTGTAGACCGGAGACACCGGAGATTCCGGACAATCTCCGGACCAGCCTCCGGACCGTCCATCTAAATGACCCAGGCCATCTACGACCCAACATGACCGGATACTCCGATCTTCCAACACCGGAGACTCCGGACCGAGTCAGCACCGGAGACTCCGGAGTATCCTCCGGTGCAGGCTCCGGACCCGTAGTCAGAATGTCCCAGCCCAGATTCTGAAGTCACCACCGGAGACAGATCTGGAAACTCCAGACCACACCGGAGACTCCGGTCTTGGAAGACCGGAGACTCCGGTCTGGAGTTTCCAGAAATGTGTCACATAGAGTATGGACTTTTCCCAAGTGTGAGGGTGCTTTTCACTTATCATAATACCAACCTGTGGACAGTGACAAACTGTAAAATGATCTACTTATTGTTAACGAACACCAAAAGTGATTATGACAATAAATGCCCTTTCAGTTAGCAACACAAGTACTAGAGAAAATAGAAGCACATTTATCATGGCAACAAGGAAAAGCAAGTATATCATCATGAGACATATTCAAGGCATTTATACATGATATGCAAGGGCAATCAACACTAGGATGTGAATCACATATGGTCCTACACGTGTTCATGCCCAAAGATACAACATTGCAATAAGATAGAGACAAAGGATCATGAATGGAAATATCACTATCTACGTTGCAAGTTCTATCACCACTCACCATATCATTACCTTGTGACAAATCACATGTTGGTGTAGTGGAATAAGATGAGAACTCATCGCGGCCGGAGGTGGAGGGAACACAATCATCCTCATTAAGCTTGGACACATCATATTTTGCTTGAAGCTTGGTCCATATATCATGAGCGTTTCGAAAAGGCATGATTGAGGAAAGAACTACAAAAATCACAACATTAACAAGCACATTAGATGTTTAAGCTTCGAGATAAGAGTTTGTCTCCTCCTCCAAAGATAGATTTTGGGGATCCTTAGGAGGAGACAAGCCCATATCTAGAATTCACTCAATATTTGGGTCAATGGCCCGGAAATGACTAAGAATGCGAGTACGCCAAACATCATAATGAGTGCCAACAAATGTAAATGTGTGAGAGTGCAGTAAACCCCTAGGAGACATCTTTACTCTCGAGACGGTGAAGCCTAAAAGCGAGAGACCTCGCTCTGATACCAATTGAAAGTGCAATGGACGTCGCCTAAAGTGGGGTGAATAGACTTTTAAAAATATTACGGTTTAGGCTCACAGACCGGATGCTCCGATTTCCAAACCAGTCCATCGGGCTCCAGACCGAAACAACACTATATACCAGTTAGTATAGACTCAGAAGTTAAATCAGGCTAGTCGGTATACAATCTGGTGCACCGGTGCTCCCCACCGAGACGTCCGGTCTAGCGGCCGAATAGACTGGTCTAGGGATCGAATAAAAGAGATCAAATGCAGATTTCTTTCTCTCCTTTATTTATGTGTGATGGAAAAAATATGTGATAGGATATGTATTGGCTTAGAGAATATCCCATCAAGCTAGAACACTCCAGATGTTTCCTATTGACTCAAATAAAGTAAAAAAGCTAAACTTGGTCACTTGTCTTCTTTTAGCAAATGGGAGAGGGTGTTCCAACGATCTTCGAACACATCATCGGACTAAAACCTGTGTAAGACCATTAGTCCATAACTAACTCCGGTGTCATTATTTAAAAAAAGTGTTAAGGTAAAATATTCTTACACCTTTGCAACAGTGAGTACGTTTTCGACTGGAGGACACAGATCTTTGTGTTACAGCTTTCGCTTTTGGATGGCCGGATACGGGTCAACGACCACGATGCTGGACCCGTTCTTGCCTTCGTCGTCGACGGTGCATTTCTTTTAGCTGTTGTCAGCTGTTGTGTGTAGGGCGTGAGTGAGGTGTCGTTATAAACCTCTGTAACCAAGGATCAAAACTATCGGGCGCTGAAATTGAATGGAAATCTAGTCTCTCATCTCCTTCTGTGTTTCTTCATCCCAATTCTCCCCAAACCCTAGCTCATGGCGGCGCTCCTCAGCCGCGCGGACAAGAATCACACATCCCGCCGGGAATCCATTTCCCGATGAGCTAGGCCCTTGGCCGTGCGGCGGGCGGCGGCGGCGGTCCACCCCGAAATACCAGCGGTGCGTATGACTCGTGCTCTGTTTCTGCTCCCGTCTCCATCCTCACTTCGGTTTGGCATATGCTAAATTCGCATGATGAGTTAAACTACCTGTTTGAGTCGGAAATTGGCTGGCTGGGGAACGAATGTAGTAGAAAACATGAGCTCAGTTTTGAGTTGTGGAAACAATTCTGCCTATTTCATCCTCGGCATGGAAATAAAACGTTACTTGACGTTGCTAGATTTAGCGGTTTAGCCTGGCCTGGTAAGAGGTAATAGCATTATTGGCCATTGGATCACATACTAGAATCAATGGTCCACATTATTTTGGGTGCACCTTAAAATTTCTCTATGTGAAAGTACATACACGTTCTTGCAGATTTAGCCTGGCCCTATTTATACTTATTATATTATCAGAAAACTTGCAAAGTTTATTACTAGCATATTGCCCAACCGAGGCTGTACCAACTCCACATCACCTGCCCAAGATTTATACTAACTTTATATCCCAATTACATTATTGTGCTGGGTGTGCTTTAGACATAGCAAGCAGACAAAACTTGTCCATCGAAGTATGTTAAAATTATGTCCTTTAGTCTTTCACGTTTTGTTGTATCTTCGTATGATTGAAACTGACTGTGTCTTTTCTGCTAGCAGCTTTCAGAGTGCGTGACTAATTTGTTGCTTGGCATCTGTCCTGCTCCAGCTCCGAATGGACCACCCAGCAATAGGCATATAAGCATGTCCTCTCTCTCCCTCATTCTCTCCGACTCGGCATGGAGATAATTCTCTCATCATCACCATGGTTACTACTCCTACCTCCGGTGTTCCTCTCTGTTCTTCTCTTCGCCTACTTGTACACCATTCTATGGCTAAGGCCGGAGCGGCTCAGGCAGAAGCTGAGAAGCCAAGGAGTGAAGGGGCCCAAGCCTTCTTTCCTTTTCGGAAACATATCAGAGATGAAGAGAATCCAGAAACTTGCCACCTCTGATCGTGAACATGAAGCAGCGCGGTCTACTGACCGCTTCTCCTCAAATTTTGTAGCTACTCTATTCCCTTACTTACTCCACTGGAGCAGAGTTTACGGTATGTTGAGAAATTTGTAACTAGTTTTAGTAATGAAGGGATTTCACTTTAAATTGATTAGTTGTTGAATTCTAGTGTATTCTATGTTCGGTATCTTTTTTTTGTAGATTTTATACAGAGAACTTTTTTATTGACTTGTGGCCTCTTTGGTTCGTAGGATTCTTAAATGGTAGTAATAGGGAAAACACAGGACTGGAGAGGAGGTCAAGTGGATTGTAAAATTCCTGCATCTTTCCTTTTAAATTGAGAACAAAGGAAAGTTTCCTCTATTTTGAACCACATGGATGAATAGCGCCGCCAATGGAGATTTCCTATCTCTATGCTTTTCTTTGAATTTTCCTACGAATCAAAGAGGCACTTATATCTGTAAAAAGGGAGATTCTTTTTTTTGCACAGCGGAATCTGTGGTTTTCTGTGGGGAATGCCAACATGTAATCAGATTTTTTTTGAGTTCTGTTGTTGTTTCAGATACATACTCCCTCCGTTTGGAAATATAAGATGTTTTAGGTTTGTAAAAGAGATGTATCTAGACATCTTTTAGTGTCTAGATTCATTTGAACCTATACACTAAAAGGTGTCTAGATACATCTCTTTCACAAATCTAAAACATCTTATATTTTTAAACAGAGGGAGTACATGATTATATACTCTGAAACCACTAAAATGGCATATTCTGTTATTACGATTCGTTATAGATAGTTCATAGCATTCCTAGAATTTGTAGTTGTTCAAATGATGTACTTTATACTTTCTAGCCTCATCATGTTTGCAATCTTTCTTTTATGCCCTCACTTTGTGGTATTGACTTAATGTGAACTTTGCTTTGTAAATTGATTGTGTGTCAGGTTCCATCTACTTCTATGCCACTGGAAGCATACAAATTCTAAATATAACAGATTCATACATGGTGAAGGCTCTGGCCAACTACAAGGCCTTGGATCTTGGAAAGCCTTCCTTTTTGCAGAAAGAGCGTGGAGCTCTTCTTGGTATGGGAATTCTGACGGCAAACGGTGAACTATGGGTGCACCAAAGAAAGGTTATTGCACCCGAGTTCTTCATGGACAAGGTTAAGGTAATTTCACCTTTGTGATGATGTTTCATGCTTCAGACACTTGTTTCAGATTTTTTTTTTTTGAATTTTTAGACAATAAATGCTGTTTCATGAAGCTGTTCAACAATAATATATGCGGACCATTAGACTAAAATTGTTTGTGGAAAATGTCCACAGGCAATGGTGAATTTGATGATGGATGCTGCAGGGTCAATGTTGAATTCATGGGAAGACGAAGTTGTGAGCCAAGGAGGCAGGGCAGAGATTGTGGTTGATGAGTTCTTGAGAAACTTCTCAGCTGATGTCATATCAAGGACTTCTTTTGGAAGCAGTTTCACTGAAGGCAAAGAGATATTCTACAAGATTCGTCAACTTCAGAAAGCAATGGCAAAGCAGATTATTGGTGTTCCTGGAAGCAGGTATTGTCTATGCATTTATATTTATATTATTATTTATGGTGTTATAACTTCATCCTCAGAAGCCATTTCTTTTAGGATTGGCATATTATGATAGCAGTAGCCAGTGGCAGTCATAATAAAAATTCAGAGTACCTGAAAGCCTGTAACATCGAAAAGAAATGCTCTGCTTGAACTAACAACAGCTAGTTCGTGTCTCAAATGTATCTAACACTAACAATATGCACAAGTACTTAAGCTAACAAGTTCTCGTCTCAAATGTTGGGAATTCAGAGAGTAATGGATTAAGTTCCTCAGTTCATGCTAGTACCAATATGTATTCTGTTTCCACTGGATTAATTTGGGTACATCTCATGTTGATCGGGTCTACATGCAATGTTCACATTTTTCATGTAAATGCATGTATTATGTATGTTCAGTGCAAAATTTGTTTAAAGGTAGAGGATGGATATTTTGATCTAGTTATCATATACTGTACTAGATGAAAGTTGAGCTTCAAAAACTGTATTTTTTCTTACCACTACATAAAATATAATTTTTAAAAGGAATCTATGCAGTGTTCTTCATAATAAAGTGCCCATTTCCAAAACAAAAATGCAGTGTTCTTCAATGTGTGTTTTTCATCCAGATATTTACCAACAAAGAGCAACAGAGAGATTTGGAATCTGGAGAGCAGCATCCGTACCCTCATTTTAAACATAGCGAAGAAGCACGAGCATGATTCAGCAACCTCTCCAAATAAGTTTCTCCTGCAGTCCATCATTGAGGGTTCTAAAGCCGCTTCTTTCTCATCATGCACGCCTGAGGATTTCATCGTCGACAACTGCAAGAACATCTACTTTGCGGGGCATGAGACAACCTCGAGCACTGCTGCATGGTGCCTGATGCTTCTTGCATCGCACCCTGAATGGCAGTCCCGTGCTCGGGTGGAAGTCCTTGAAGTTTGCCATGGGGAACCACTAGACTTTGACGTGCTACGGAAGCTGAAAACGGTACGATAATTCCTGCTCTTCCCTAAACAAGAGGTTTTTTTTGTGTGTTATTGACAAAATCAATAGCATGTTTTATCAGAACAGAATGATAATTACTGGGTAGAACTTTGATGACTCTCTGACTGCATAGCTTTTGCTTACCTCCTGACCTGTAGAGAAGTGCTAATCCAATCATGCTTTTTACAGTTAACAATGGTGATCCAGGAGACCCTCCGCCTCTACCCACCAGCCTCCTTCGTCACCCGGGAAGCTCTGAACGATATCAACCTCGGTGGCATGGACATCCCAAAAGGCACCAACATCAGAGTTCCCATCGCTCTGGCTCACCGGGATCCTTCTGTTTGGGGCGCCGACTGCGACAGGTTCGACCCGGGCAGGTTCGCCGGCGGCATAGCGCGGGCCTGCAAGCCCCACCACATGTACATGCCCTTCGGTGTCGGTCCCCGGACATGTGCAGGCCAGAACCTGGCGATGGTTGAGCTCAAGATCGTGCTGTCGCTCGTGCTGTCCAGGTTTGAGTTCGAGCTGTCGCCAAACTACGTGCACCACCCGGCATTCAGGTTGACCGTGGAGCCCGGGGATGGCGTGCCTCTGATTTTTAGGAAGCTATGATGATTCGTACAGTACATGGTTTTTGCTGGGAAACTGTTGAAGTTTTTATGGTGTTGCGTGTTGTGTGGATAATAAAACCACGCATGTCGGTGACAGGGAGGAATGGCTAGACATCAGACTGTAAATTCTTGTTTGTGTTTTTTGTAAATACCTGTGTTGTTCTACACAAGAATAACAACTCTTGTCACTTTGGATGCTTTCGCATTATTAGGGCCTCTTCAATTAACAGGATTATTAAATAAACTCTGGATGATTCTAATCCTTAAGTTTGTAGAATTGCTATTTGTAGAAACTTCTCCTAATTCCTCGGCACTGCATTTCATAGGAAGATCTTAAATCCTGCGAAGATTCATGCTATGTTCAGTATTGCAGGATGCAAAAAGATGGCGACTTTGCAATCCTGCGTTTATACTATTCCTACATTTTCCAAACTAGTATCTCTGAATGAGATGGACCCTAAATGCCGACATAAAGGCAATCAGAGCGTACGAATATATATATTATCAAATAGAATTGTGCATCAAAGTCAGGATGGCCGAGTGGTCTAAGGCGCCAGACTCAAGTTCTGGTCCTCTTACGAGGGCGTTGGTTCAAACCCCACTTCTGACATAATCTTTTGCCTTTTGTTTTCAGGATTATGTTATTCAGCCCATATTACAGACTGATCCGCTTCTTATATTGCTAAGGCGCCAGACTCAAGTTCAAACCCCACTTCTGACATAATCTTTTGCTTTTTTTTTCAGGATTATGTTATTCAGCCCATATTACAGACGGATCCGCTTCTTATATTGCTAATATTATTTTGTATTTTTTGCATTACAGTTTGTCTTCTCTATCTTTTTTGAGGGTGATGTGTTCCTTAATCGTGGCGGCAGCCGCCTACATACCTATCTATGGTTTCTCGTTCCTTTCGTCATGATTCGGTCGGCTCCGTCTCAGGTGGCCTTGGGCCCCCGGAGGTGTGGCAGACTTTGGTCTCTTGCCGGCGGTGGATTCTCCGTTTTCTTTTCTTAGACCTTTTTTCGTGTCTTTTTTGGGATGCTGAAGCGATGGCTGTATCTTGGAGTCAAAATAAAATCATCTTCGTCCTATTCGCTACGGTGGTGCGTCTATCGCTGGCGGAGAGCGCGTCTCGTTCGGCGGATCTCCAAAGATTCGATCGTTTTTGTGTTCTTTGGTGTGGTTTTGGGTTAATCTTTTTTGATCTATGATTCTCATCATTGACGATGATTGCTGCTCTGGTGCGTTGATCCTTTTGGGCCTTAGCACGATGACTTTCTGTCTGTCTACTATAACAAGTTTTAGGACGACAAGCTTTGGCCGGTTCTGATGATGGAGGGGCAAAGACGACGCTGCGCCTTCGGCTCGTGTTAGTGTTTGTAGTTATCGCTAGTTGGGCATGAACCTATTTGTAATTTTTATTAATTTTAGGTCCTTTTGTACTTCTATTGATGATTATTAATAGATCGGTAAAATTTTCGTAAAAAAAAAAGATAAAAAGAAAATGCAACATTGATGTAAGTTCAAACATCAAAACTCCGATGGTGGTTTATGCAAGAGCATGAGCTGGCATGGTAGGGGAAGTAGCGAAGAAGCATGGCGTGCCCTTTTTTTCGATTAATGTGTTCCAATGCATAACATTTATATAGTTGGTCTATCTTGTCGACCAACATTCGGTAATGAAGTAGTATTTGAGTAAACTTTAAAACACTTTATATGTTTGTCATCACGATACTACGCTGTCAATTCCATGAATATGGTGCATCGGGTAACGAAGTACTCCCTCCGTTTTAAAATATAAGATATTTTAGCTTTGTGAAACAAATGTATCTAGATTTATTTTAGTATGTAGGTTTATTCATATTTGAAATAAATCTATATAGTAAAACAAGTCTAGATTTATTTTCTTTACAAATATAAAACATTTTATATTTTAAAACGGACGGAGTATTTGCGTAAGCTTTAAAACACTTTGTATGTTTGTTATCACGAGCTCTCAATTCCATGAATATGGTGCATGCGTTTTCCAAGATTTACCTTTGAATAAGAATTAGTCCAAGTATATGAGAATTATTTTTTGATCAAAAAATGATATCACTAGAAAGTGATTTTCAAAACAAATTGATTTTATAAAACATTCTCGAGATATTGTTGCTTAAAACTTTTGTTAAAGATACCCTCGTATCAAAATATAGATTTTTAGTTTGGTGCCTTGTTAAAACATATAGTAGCATTTACATACCTTAAAAATACCATAGTGCAATATTACTTTAGAAAAGATTACCACACAAGGTGGAAAATGCCATGGTACCTGCATGGAAATTCATTAGTCCTCGTTTACTTCTATGGTTTTTGCTAGGTTTGGCGAGTTTTTTTGGCCAACCCCGCGATACCGAAAGTTCCCAGATAGCCCATCTACCTCTCATGTATTTCTGAGTTTAATCCCGGCTCATCCCGGAAATTTCACCCCCATGCCGCTCCCGAGTCGTGTATTCTCACACATGAGCCCTACCTCGTGTATCGTCGAGGAACGAAGCCAGCTCGTGCATGTGGAAGGCAGAGGCGGTGGCAGGGACCAAGGCGACGGTGCAGACGACGACCTAGGGACTCCACCAACCGACACCTCCTCTGGCTATGTTGTGGAACTCTAAGGCCAGTTACATGCCATCTCATTCCCTCCCCTCCCTAGGTTTTCTCCTCCCTTCAATCCCGTCGTCCGCTGAGTACTCGATCTGGTTCTTTGTACGCTGGGTAGAGCAATAGAGAGAGAGGTACCAAAGAAAAACGGCAGGGTGAAGGTGGATCGGAGGGACCTGGGTCGGCTAAGATCCTAGCTAGAGCAGCACGATATCCGTAGCCAAGATCTTGCTGGCCAAGATCGACCTCCGCTTGCAGACCGACGTCGTTGACTAGATTTGGAAGGTGGGTTCTTGCTCTTTGACAACTACTGCGTATACAAGCTATTTTTCCTCCTATGTTCTTGTTCTGTTGGCACGATCCAGTGAGTAATCCTCCATGTCCTGACCTTGATGTCTCGACAGGTTCACGCGTACTACAGCTTCGGCCATGTCACTGCCTGCTTGGCCCTCAACTACCTAGACCGCTTCATCTCCGTCTACCATCTTCCCGTGAGAATCCATCCATCTCTAAAGTGCAGTTTCTTGATCTAAACTACATTAATATTATTCTCTGAATTAAAATCAACGTGGAGCAGATCATGTTGTAGATTTCCCCAGTGTATGAACTGTGCCTTATGATTCTCTTTGCTAATTGCCTCTTGACCTTGATTCATTGTCAAGATGTGACGTAGTGGGGGGAATTAGATATCTCTAAGTACTATCACAATAACAGGTGGTTATACAATAGTGTCTAAGTTGCCATGTATGCTAACTTGATTGATTAAGGCTTAGTTTATTAGTTGTTTCAAAAGTAAAAGATTTGTTCCTATCCAAGTTCTCTATTTGATTGTCTTTTTCAGTGCTTATTAAGTATGGTGGTAGTATTGGTTTGTGATACACTCGTAGATGATACGAGAAACTGAGAGATACTATACATGTTTTGAGATTACATTCTAATAATTCTGGTACTGTTTTTACTAGTCTGGGTATCTTGATATCCGCTTGTGGTCATCCAAGAGCACAAGCATCTGATCCCTCTCGTGGGAAAAGGAAAGAACGTATCTTAATGCGTATCATGAATCTTTTATTTGTTAATAAGTACAACAGATATGGATCTTGGGTCATCTCAATCTGTGCCCTGAAACTTTTTTGCCAAGTTCCTTAAATAGCCTGTGACCCTGTTTGACCAAGTTTTCTTCATCTAAACTTTGTGTAGACGATTTCTTGATTAGTATTTTAAATGAAGTCAACATTAAGTTTCTGCCACCATAATACTTTCTTGATATCAATGGCTATGTTCCTTTGATCGCTGTCCATTAATTTTGTAGTCTGGTGTTGTTCTCAAGTCAACTGATACTAAAATTAATTTCTTACTCTAGAATGTTAGGTTGATCATTGACAACTGGGACTATTTGAGATGTACTTGCTAAGTTCTCCGATCTGTTCATGTAATAATTGTGTCCGATTTGTTCATATCAAATAGGCTTGCAGTAGCTAATATATGGCACTCTTATGCTCTGGAGAACAGATCATGTAGATGCACTAACTATTTGTGTGGTAAGCAAACTGAAGTAGTATATCATGTATATTATGTACTAATTTTTATGTATGATCATGAATTTTCTCTATTAGTACACTACATACATCAAGAGGGAGCCTAGGTATGTAGGTCATGTTTCTCTATTGAAATTGCCATTATTTATCATGCTACCCTACATAAGTCTATCAAATATTCCGTAGTTCATTTATTTATTTCTAGGAGTAATTCATGCACCCTATCCCGAGCCGTCATATGCATGTTCTTGCATGCATACATACCGTGCTATTGTAACTGTTAAGCATGATCCTCATTTAGCGTGTACTAAATGTACTGTTTCCATTGTTTTATACCCTCTTCAGCTCCCCAAGATGAACTCCAAGGGCAAGGCAAGGAAGTTTAGAGCTGGTCTTGTCATGTCAAGGTAGTGAAGTATATCAGTGTTCAAGATCTTGAAGTTACAAATATGTCTATTACCGTATTGTAATCATGTTTTAAATTCATAACCTGTCTTGCTAGTAGGATGTAGTTAAGCTCACTAGAAGTACATAGTTAATCTCTATGGACATGCTTGTAAAGATTAAACATTTACTAAAGTTACTGTACTGTCCATTATCATGCAAGATAGTCAGTTGATGTGTCTATATTTTTTTATTTAGTGAAAAGGTTGAATATTTACTTGAGTGGCTATGTACATTAGAATGTTGTAGGTGTATAGTTATTTTTTATTGCTTGATCTCAACCCTCATACATTTCATAAATCCTAGTGAAAGATCAGAGATGCCGCCTAGAGGGGGGTGAATAGGCGGTTAAAAACTTTTACGAGATGTGCTTAACAAAGACGGAATAAAACTAGCGTTTACTTTGTCAAGCACAGAACCTATATATACGAGTAAATGGCGTTGTGAGTCACTAAACTTGTTTTGTATGTGCACTTAAATCACATTTCTTATAAACTGAACTAACCGGTCACACAACTTGTATACAGGTGCACCCGTGGTCACAAAACGGTCAATCGGCCGGTTTTTGGAAAAAATACGCGGTCGCATGTGTGATAGTTTTAGTGGTTTTTAGTTTAGCCCCTAAGATGACGTGCCACTAGGTCCCACGTATCAGCCTAAGTTAAACAATTAAAAAATATCTCAAAGAAATAAAAGTCGGGAATACATATTGACTAAAACTCTTTTTATTTCCTAAAAAAAAGGAGCGGAGCCTGGGAGGTCGTCTCCTTCCTGGAGAACTCGACAGAGCTGCACCTCCGGTACCCAACCCCCATGGCCATGGCAGAACCGCCATACCCCCGTCCGTCGTGAACTCGTGGCCATCTGTCGGTCAGAACCCTCCCCTTCACCTCCTCAACCCGCGCACCGGCAGCCAACCTGCTCTCCCTGCCCGCGGAATAAGTAATCGTGTGCGTGAGCGCCGCCACCGTGATTTCTCCGGCGAGCAATTGCTCTAGCGAGTCCGAAGTCTGCGGAGAACTAGATAGACGTGTTGATTCTCCCATGTTGCTCTAGCGAGCCCGGAGTCCACCAGAGCAACACCTCCTCGAGGCCGAGCCGTGCTCCGCTGTTCTTCTCCGATTCCGGCGACGTTCGCCGACATCCTCCTCAAGGCCGAGCCATGTGCCACCGTTCTTCTCAGATTCCAGAGACGTCCGCTGGGTGGAGGAGGATGCTTCCAGCAAGGACGAAGAGCTCCTCCATGACTGTGCAAGCTCCCGACCGCCGTTCTCGACCTGCAGGAGCACACATAGGGGCGGCACCGGTGAGCATGCCCTCCACAGGCAGAGCATGGGAGGAGATTAGGGGCGGGAGGTGGGACGAGAAGAGAGGGAGCGTAGGGCGGTGGGCGACATGGCTCGCCGGAGTGCGGCGAGGCTGGGTGGGCCAATGAGGCCATGGCGTCAACTCTCTCGGTGGTGCCTCACGGAGACAAAGATAAGATTTTTCATTTCTTTGAGCTATTTTTAATTTTTTATTTTAGGCTGACATGTAGGATTCAGTGCCACATCATCTTAGCAGGGGTAAAACTAGTGCACAACGACCACAGATGTGTACCGGTTGACAAAAACCGGCTGGCTGACCGTTTTGTGACCTCGGGCGCACCTAAATACAAGTTATGTAACCGGTTAATTCGGTTTATAAGAAGTGTGACTTAAGCGCACATACAGAACAATTTCAGTGACCCGCAATGCCATTTACTCCTATATATACTATGGTTTAACTATATGCACCAACAACTTATGCTAAGCAAGACAAGCAAAAAAGTGATAGCAATATAGATTACTTCAAGCACGAAGGCTATCACAATGTAAAGTGCATAAGTAAAGAGCTCCGGTATAGAGATAACCGAGTCATGGCGGGACGACAATGTTTTACTGAGTTCCTCCCTACAAGGGAGTACGTCGCGTTGGAGGGGTGGGAGGTACTAAGACCACCAGCGCCACAAGAGGCCTCACCCTATTCTCCTGAGCACCCTCCACACGGCAAGCACCCGGTCCACTATGGGACACTTGAGGGCGGTCACCAAACCCGTACAAGATTGGAGCAATATCCACAATTTAATTGGAGGCTCCCAATAATCATCACCGAGGCCACTAACTTGGGGAGAGCTCCACAACTTAATTGGAGGCCCAAGAACTCACCACAAAGTCCACTACACTTTCTAGGGTTCCAAGAACCCAAGAGTAACAAGCTTCTTGATTTCACCAACCAAATCCTCCGTAGAGAACTCAAATCGATGCACCTAATACAATGGCAATTCCTTCACTATCAAATTCCAACAAAGCTATAAAAGCTATTGGGGGAATAAGGGAGGATCAACACAAGAGGAAATCCACAAAAGAAATCCCAAGATCTAGATCCCAATATGTTCCCCTCACATAGAGGAGATATGGATTGGTGGAGTTGTATATCTAGATCTCCCCTTTTAAATCCCCCCAAAAGATACAAGAAATATGGGAGGGATCGAGAGTATTTGCAAGCTCTTGAAGGTAGAAACAATAGAGGAGAGAGGGAGAGCAAGCAATAATCAACTTGGGGAAGAAGGGGGCCTTTTATAGCCCCCCCATGTCAACTAGCCGTTGCTAGGCACTTAACCCAGAGTCTCCAGGGTCCAAACCCCGGAGTCTCCGCCCCTAGAACATCCAGATCGAGGGGAGACAAAGTTGCAACCTCCTGGTATCTGTTCGGAGACTTTTTGGGTCAGAAACTCTGTCCGGGCTAGAGATTCTGCTCCGTGGAGACCGGGGTCTCTGCCTCCCCGAAAACTGATAGAAACATCAATACCAAAACAATCACAACTTTTGCATCCGGGATCTGATTTCGATGATCTTGGGCTCGTTTTGAAGAGGACAAAAGGATATACAAGATTATACAAGGAACCATCATAGTCCAGAAAGGTAGGGTAGAACCAAATGATGAAAGGTTTAACCTATCTGTAAAATACAAACCGGTAAAACCTCCAACATCGAAAACGCAATAGAGAATGCATATGAAATCCGTTTTCAATGAACTAGGGATTTTCATGGAGATTAATATAAGATCTAAATCCTCTCATGGATAAGAACCAAATAAGAACCAAGAAAGATAATGCCAAGTATGCAAAGGTTTGAGCTCTCTCTGAAAGATATGATCAAGTTACTCACTCGAGAGCCCCTTTTGATAGTACGGTTATCTATCCTATAAACCGGTCTCCCAACTAACAACATGAGACCGAAAAAGGTAAAACCTATCAAGATCATACCTTTTCCTTAAGATGGAACTTCTTTCTTGATTGCTCTTGTTTGCGCTTGCTTGATGAAGACTTGCGAATTTCTCCCCCATACACCATGGGGAAACCAATTCTTTGAACTTGTATTCATAAATCCATGATCACGGAGGATGGAAAGCTTTAAGCATGAGATGTTATATAGATGGAGCATCTTGAGCTTGCACTTCCTTTCTTCTAACTTCATTTGGATGATGTCTTCAAGATACACATGAGGAACTCCATATTATTCTTCAAGACACTCTTGATCTTATTTTCTTTATTCTTATTCTTTTGAATGATTCCAAAATGCCCAAAGCCCTTGGACGTTGCTTCTTCTTCTTCATTTCTTCTACCTTGAAGCCAACACATGCTCCAAGCGATGCCAATGGACAATTCCTTCAAGTGCAACTTAATGCAAACATTAGTACATAAATAATGTCATTAACTACCAAAAAACACATGGGGCCCACATGCTCTTTCACCTAGTTACCACGTGGGTTTAGGAAAATGAGGGGAAATGGGGAAATGTGGGGATTTGGTGAAATGTTGGGATTTACTGATACGTCCAAAACGTATCTACTTTCCCGAACACTTCTGCTATTGTTTCTCCTCTAAAATTGTGTGATTTGGATACAACTAACACGGACTCATGTTGTTTTCTGCAGAATTACCTTGGTGTCTAGTTTTTATGCAGAAAATCAACTATCAGGAAAAATCCCGAAAAATATGCCAAAAATTATATTTCGCCAGAAGACCCATGGAGCCAGAAGACGAAATGGAGTGGAGGCTCGGGGCCCACATTTCGCCAGCGCTGGTGGGCCCCGCCTCACTTAGGGGGTGCGGCCACCCTAGGCACCCCCTCGGGCTCCCTCCGCGCCTATAAGTTACCCCTTAACCTAAAACCCGAAGGGGTTCATCTTTTTCCAGAAAGAGTTCCGCTCCACCGCCACCATCAGAAACCAAGATTCAGATCCAGAAACTCCGTTCTGGCACCCTGCCGGGACAGGGAATTTGGAGAGGATCGTCGCCATCGTCATCGCCAACGCCTCTCCATCAACCATCGATGTTTCCCTCATCCATGAGTGAGTAATCCCCCGTTGTAGGCTTGGGGATGGTAGGGATTGGATGAGTTCTATCATGCAATCAAATAAGATTGTTAGGGCATAGTGTCTAGTATCTCTATTAGTGCTATTTGACTTTGTTGCAACTTGTTGTGCTTAATGCTTGTCACTAGGGCCCGAGTGCCATGATCTCAGATCTGAACTTATTATTTAATCATTATGATAGTATTGTTTGTGATCTTATATGCAAGTTGTGTATACATATCATTGTCCGGATCCAAAGGCCCCGGAAAGACAATAATTAGGACAACCGGAGGGGATGGTTGTGGTGTGAGGATCATATATGTTCACAGAGTGTTAATGCTTTGCTCCGGTGCTCTATTAAAAGGAGCACCTTAATTGCCAGTAGTTCCCTAGAGGCCTTGCACGGCCTACCGGATGTAAGATGTTGTGCAAGTTCTCACTGCGAGCACGTATGACTATATTTGGAGCACATGCCTAGGATTGTTTAGTACTTGGATGCTTATTCTTATTTATCTGCAATGCCATAGATCTTGAAGTTACATGTTTAGACTCATTCATGCAACGCCCATCCATCCATACCTATGCCTACAGTGCTCGTATCCTACTGTTTATTGTTACTGTTACTGTTGCTCCTGTTTCATTGTTGATGTTGCTTTGCTATTGCTACTAATAAACTTCTATGAGCAAGAACTATTTTCAGGTGCAGCTGAATTGACAACTCAGTTGTTAAGGCTTGCAAGTATTCTTTGGCTCCACTTGTGTCGAATCAGTAAATTGGGTAATACTACCCGCGAAGACTGTTGCGATCCCCTACACTTGTGGGTCATCAAGACTATTTTCTAGCGCCTTTGCTGGGGAGCATAGCTTTATTTGTAAGTTCACTTGGATCTACTATTGTTCACTGCTACTACGTTCATCATGGGTAAGTCTCGTGATGGAAAGTTCCCTATTTTGCCATCCACTACAAGAAGAGGTACAGTCCTAAACACCTCTGTTGCTCTTGATTCACCGTCTGTTATAAGTAAGCTTGTTACACCACCACCACATACTCATGCTACACACACTGCTACTACTGCTGAATCTGAAACTGCTTTTGATTCTCATGATGTTACTTCTACTGTGCTTGATGCGAGTGGTTCATTAGGTCCTTTCCTAGATGCTACTATGGCTAGTCTAGGAAATACTGAAACTCCTAGTGAAGACACCGTTATACCTGTTAGCTCACCTGAGTCTAGAGAGAGTTATGATATTAATGATGGTTACATTGAGTTTACTGATGAATTTGTTGAAGAGTGCCGAAACACACATGGTACTGGTGCTATTAAGAGTCTCATTGCTATACGTACTATTATGCCTAAACTGTCCTCTGATCCTAAGTTTGACACCTCTCCCATAGATATTAAAGATAAAGATTATGATTTCTCTCTTGATTTATCCTACTTGGATATTGTTGAGAAAGAACCTTTTTGTGGGACTGAAATTGAGAGTATTGTGGCTCGCATGAATGAGCTTTCTACTATGAGTGCTTTGTTCTATGATGATTTTAAGATGCGCAAGTATTTTGTTACTAAGATCTTCCCTTTTTCACTAAAAGGAGAAGCTAGGGCTTGGTTTAATAGATTACCTCCTGGTTCCATTGATAGCCCTGATTGCTTGATTGCTTCTTTCTTCCAGAAATATTTTCCTCCCAGTGATAGACATGCTGCTTTGCAAAGACCTTTTGATTTTAAACAGGGAGAAGAAGAGAAATTGCCTGAGTCATGGACAAGGTTCTGTTCCTTGATTCATGCACATCCTGGATGTCCATTGCCTAAGAATGAGCTTCTTGATATTTATTATAATGGACTAGCTGATGATTCTAGGACCTACCTAGATAGCTTTGCTGATTGTGTTTTCAGGAAAAGAACTCCTACAGATGCTGAAGAATTAATGGCTAAGATAAGCAAGAATTATGATGATTTGACTTCAACTAAGTTAAATACACCTGAGCCTATTACTCCTGAACCAATTGTGCTTGAACCAATTCCAACACCAACACCAAAGAAGAGGGGAGTTATTGCATTAAATGATGAAGTGATGAAGGAAGCCAAGAAGTGTCTAAAGGAGAAAGGTATTAGAGCTGAAGATGTGAAGAATCTACCTCCTATAGAAGAATTATGTAAGCCAATTCCCCACTCATCTACTATTGAGGTACACTCTCTCCACTTTAATGAAGGTGATATTCCTTATGGTAAGCCTCCTGATCAATGCTTAGAGGAACTTGACACATTTATTGTTAAACAAGGTAATTTTAATAAACAAGTTTAGAATCTTTTATTGGAAAACTCTAGAGCTATCAATGAGTTGAAAGATATTGTGGAAAGAACTTCTAATGATATTAAACTTCTTTGTAAACACTTTCAAATGGTTCAAACCCAACTTGATCAACTTGATAAGGTACAAAAAGATATGCTAGTTAATGCCTCAGGAGATAAACATGCTTATGGAATTAGAACTAGGAGTGGTATAGCTACTCAAGATCCTTTATATCCTGAAGGACATCCTAAAAGAATTGAGCAGGATTCTCAACAAGGTGAAAGTAGTGGTAGTCCTTGTAAGATAAAAAAGAAACATAAGGTAGTTGAGGAACCACTTGAACCTGATGTAGATCCTAATAGTATATCTGTCTCTGATGCTGAAACTAAGAGTGGTAATGATAAAAATGATGCTCCTGATAAGGAGGAAGTTGAGGAAGAACATGAGAAGCACACTAAGAACACTAGGTACACTAAGGAAGATTTTATTGCTAAGAAACATGGTAGTGAGAGAGAACCTTGGGTGACACAAGTCAAAGGAGAAAGAACACTACAACAAGTTTTGTGAGATGATGAAACCTTTATTTTTGAAAATTCCTTTGACTGATGTTATTAAGTTGCCTCCTTATTCAAAGTATATGAAGGATATTGTCTCTAATAAAAGGAAGATTCCTAATGAGGAGATTTCTACTTTGCTTGCTAATTATTCCTTCAATGGTAAGGTTCCAAAGAAACTTGGTGATCCAGGTATACCAACTATTCCTTTCTCTATTAAGAATAATTATGTTAGAACTGCTTTATGTGATTTGGGAGCTGGAGTTAGCATTATGCCTTTTTCTCTCTATAAGAGACTCCAGCTAGAAAAGTTGATACCAACTGATATATCTTTGGAAATGGCTGATAAGTCAACTACTATTCATGTTGGTATATGTGAGGATGTTTCCATTCAAGTGGCTCATAATTGCTTGGTTTTGACTGATTTTGTTGTGCTTGAGATGCCTGAAGATGATAATATGTCTATTATTCTTGGGAGACCTTTTATTAATACTACAGGTGCTGTTATTAATTGCAATCAAGGAAAAGTAACATTGAATATTAATGACAAAGAGCATACTGTCTATTTCCCCAAGAAGGTTGCTAAGAGCTATTGCCTGAATTCCATTGAAAATATTGAGAGCATCAAGGTTGGAGAAATATATTGTCCCAGAAAATTTTGAAACTATTATGATTGGGACCATTGCTATCAAGTATGAGGTAACATAATCACCTTATGGAATACAAAGTTTTGTTTCATATAAGATTTTTTGCTAACAAGACTTGATCAACCTTGTTAACAAAAGGATTTTAATGAACAAAATAATGTTTTCACTGTGGTTATACTTGCTTTACTTTACTTTTCTCCTTCCTAGTCTTTGCCTTTCTTTTGCTAGCTTTGGTTTTGTTAGTTGCTTGTTTGTTAGAGTGTCTTAGAACTTCTGTAGTTTGGTTTTGGTTTGCTTTTGCTTCTTCTGAAAAAACTGTTTCTGCGAGAAAATCAATTTTCATACCCTGAAAATTGGCCAAAAATAATGTTTCCCGAAAAATCCTAGAAAATTCAAAATAAAATTTTCCTCGAAAAAAGGGGCAGAAGGGTACCTGGAGTGACCAAGGGGGCCACCCCAGGCGCCCACACCCCATGTAGGCGCGACCTGCATATGGGTGGCGCCTAGAGGGGTCTGGCCCACCCGGGCCCCTTCAAGGTGCTCCCTGACAACCATCTTCTTTCGCTCTCCCGAAAAACACCGGAAATCTTGCTCAAGATTGAGTTCTTGCTATACTTGCTCGCGATTTTCGATCTCCTTGCTCAGCCCATCTTAGCTACTGATTTTTGGAGGGATTGCTCCTTGGTATGTGCCTCCTCCACTTGTCCAATTAGATTTGTGATTGGTAGATTGTATCTTGAGTATTTTGCTCCTATAGGTGACAGGTTGTGTGAGCTTGCATGCTTGTTCTATGCTTAGAGATTTCATTTTGATGCATGTGTAGCCCTCTAGCAAGTTCCTATAGTAGTTTCTTATCATTTATCAACTTGGAAATCACTTGGTTTGATGTTTGTCTAAATTTTTTAGAAAAGAGTGGTCATGGACAACCACACATTTGGAGAGATATTTGAGAGTGATGCACCTAGAAGGGCAAGGCCTTCAAGATCATCCTCCCGTGCTAGGCCCTCATACAATGAGGATCTCATCACTCCGCGATTCGGCGACGAGGGAGATGAGGGGGATGCGCACCCCTCTGCCTTTCCTTGCCAAACCTTCTTGCGGGTTGTTGGGATTCTTTATGATTTTATGACCTTGGTTCGTAGGGCTGGACTAACAAGCCTTATGTAGGATGAGAGCGTGCAATATGCTACGCTCACTAAAACATTTGTGGAGAGCTTCTCCTTTACTAACAGCATGTTCAATCCATATGTTTCCTTCAAAATTTATGGCAGGTCTTACCATATGACGTTGAAGAAATTTTGTGAGGCTCTAGGACTTGGTACAGCCGGGTCAGCAAAGAAGATTCCAGCTCAACCCGCTGATTTATTGGAGCTTTACCACGGAATAACCAATGATGATAACCGTAGAGCTCAACGGGGAAAGATAAAAAACATTTAGCTTCCAGCCATCAGGTACTTCACTTGCTATCTTGCCACCAGTGTTCTTGGTAGGGAGAACACTAGTAATATTTCCAGCTATCATTTGGCTTTCTTAGCCGCTGCGCTCAACAATGATACTAAGTACAATCTTGGTTCTCTCATTGCTCGTCGCTTAACTGCTAAGGGACCCATTTATGGGGGAATATTGCTATGCGTGTTGCTACTGCCTTGGACATTGTTGTTGATCCAAATGATACAGTTTTGGTTCCTCAGAGGCTTGATCTTGCTACCATGAAGGCGCATCATTTTATCACTAATGGCTCTACCCTTGAGAACTTGGTTTATAAAATGTTGTTTATTGACGGGGAAGAGAGAGAGAGATCCCTCTACCCCAAACCACTTTGTTCAGTATTTCACAGGGACCTTTATCACGCTCCAAGGAGGAGATGGATGACAAGCTGCGCTCTCTTAGCTTCTATGGACACTATCAGGAGGAAGCACCCTCGTATGACCCCGTTGTACACTACACAGGGGAGTCCTCGAGCTTGTATCAGGACGAGGGAACCTCGTCGTCATACTATGGAGGTGCACCTACTTAGGCACCATGGGATTGAGCCCCACTTAGGCCAAAAGCCTAAGCTTGGGGGGAGGTATACCGACATTGCACTCATCTATATATCATGTTCGGTCGGTTCTTTCTATATCCATTGTTTCGCTTTCTTTTTGGTTCTTGTTGCTTCTTTCTCAAACACACAAAAATACCAAAAATATTTTCGTTGTTTCTCTTGGTTTGTTTCTTTGCTTTGGTTTCCCTTAAAAGAAAAATCCAAAAAGATTTTTCTTTGCTTGGTTTGTTTTTGCTTTGCTTGTTTTTGCTTTGTTTGCTTGCTTTGAAAAATCAA